>CM033320.1:73772237-75199112 GCA_019359835.1 Pharus latifolius | reverse complement strand
TTCCCTACGCACATTCATCTCACGCGTAAATAGCATGACACCATTATGTCTGACAACCCTATGGACCCATTTCTAAATACATACACATATACATTTATAAAACATAATTCTTAAACATAGAGCATGCATGTGTACAGTTAAAAATAAGCTAATTTTATATTTTCTAAAAACATACACGCATGCACATAATTTCTAAAACCATACATATATACATTTGAAAAACATAATTTCTAAATATAAAGCATGCATGTATGCATGTAATTGAAAATAACCTAGTTTCGTAATTTCTAAATACATACACATATATATTTACAAAACCTAATTCTTAGACATAGAGTATGCATGTGCACAATTAAAAATAACCTAATTTTCTATTTTCTAAAAACATACACACATGCACATAGTTTCTAAAACCATACACATATACATTTGAAAAATATAATTTCTAAATATAGAGCATGCATGCATGCATGTAATTGAAAATAATCTAGTTTCATAATTTCTAAATACATACACATATATATTTACAAAACCTAATTCTTAGACATAGAGTATGAATGTGCACAATTAAAAATAACCTAATTTTATATTTTCTAAAAACATATACACATGCACATAGTTTCTAAAACCATACACATATATATTTAAAAATCCTATTTTTCAAACATATACACATACATTTCAAAAACCTAATTTTCAAACATACACACATACATTTAAAAAACCCTATTTTCCAAACGTACACACATACATTTCAAAAACCTATTTTTCAAGCATACACACATACATTTATAAAACCCTATTTTCCAAACATATACACATACATTTCCAAACACACACACATACATTTAAAAAAACCTATTTTACAAACATACATACACATGCACATACATATATTTCCTAAACATATTCCTAAAAACATAATACCTACTCTAGTGGTTTTATACACATAAACATAAACCCTAATTACGTCATTAGCAACATAATTAATAGAATTTTAAATGCATTTCGAAAAAAAAATACCTCTTTTCGAAGAGCTCGCAATTCTCTACAAGTTTCTCTTCTACATCGAATAAATTTACCAGACGGATTTTGCTAGATCTGGAGTTGAAGATTGAAAATGAGAGAAGGAGGTGTGTGTGTGTGTGTGTGTGTGTGTGTGTGCTGCTGTGCTGTTGTTGCTAAGTGAATGAATGTGTTGGGAGAAGGGGACCAGAGAAGCATAAAGAGGGGACCAGCAGTTTGTCGAGTTCTGGAAACTCGACAAGTGAAACAATATTATAATTTTCAGTGGTATTACAGCAGTTAAAGTCTCTTAGTCCAGCTGATGGGAGCCCTCGATTGCTACATTGTTGGCTCGGGTTCGAATCCCCGTTCCAGCAATTAAACATTTTTCTGCTTGTCGAACTCTGGGTCCTCGACAAGTATCTGGATATTAAATAGGCCGACTCTTTTAGTGCAGCTAAGAGTACTAGCCCAACTGGCTCGCGCGCCCACTCCCATGTCCTCGGCCCGGGTTCGAATCTTTGTTCCCACAATATAAATTATTTTTTGTTAAAGCACATGGAAAGCTTGTCGAGTTCTAGCAATACGACAAGTGGTCGTGGTCAACGACAAGCTGTGGTCGTGGTCGAGGGGCTCGACAAGTACCATGTCATGCGTTGGGTGCTCGATATGCTGGTCGAAACACGACAGCAAGCTTGTCGAGCTCTGGAAACTCGACATGCTGACGTGGCAGACCATTTTTGTAAATTCTCTCAACTGTGAGTTAGTTTTGTAATTATTTTTTTAATCTGAGTTATTTATAAAAAAAAACTCCCAATGTAAGAGTTATTTCAAAAGGGAGTGTGAACACATTTGTAAATATTTATCTAAGAATCTCTGTTTAATGCAAATCAAAACCAAGAAATTTTTAGATGTAATAATTTTACAACATCATATCCTTTTCTCATATTAAGTGGAAAATCTCGACCATAAAATATTGCTCGGACCCACCACAAAAAGAATGAAAAAAGATAAGCAATGAGATAAAAAAAATAAGCACCAAATGTTTTGTAGGAGCCTTGCCTCAATTCTCCCCCTCTTCATTGGTCAATTTTCTTATTTTTTTTAATTCTAACGCCCAACGCCTATTCACACTGAAGTATTAGAGAAGGCCTAACGCCTAAGGGCATGTTTCGAATGACCATTTTTAGCTTGTTCTTAGAACTTCTCTAACAGCATACATAAAATGGCTCGAATCTACATCGACTCGGCTACGTGGGTGAAATGGGGAGCACGGGCCACTCCAATAGCATCTGCAGCAGGCGCCACAGCGATACAGACCGGAGAGAGGATACCAAAATCTCCACATTCTCTCTCTGGTTGCTATCTTCTCCCCGCTCACCACCGGAGACCCTGATACCTGAGTGCGACGATGCAGAGGGCGATGAGACTGTTAGGCCGTGAGGGCGGCAGCAACGGCGAGGCCATGACTCGCGAGAGTGGTGAGGCAGCGAGGGCAAGGATGGCGAGGGCGACAATGAAGAGGGCGGCGAGGCCGCGACTCGTGAGGGTGGCTAGGCAGTGAGGGCGAGGATGGCGAGGGCGGTGAGGCTGCGACTCGCGAGGGTAGGCAGTCCTGCGCAGCGTACATGAATCGAGCCGTTTGCACAGAAGTGTACATGAATATAGCAGTTATGGAATAGGGATCGAGATTTGGAGATTGTTGTTGGAGTAAGTTTAAATATATGGATGAAATATTTTTAGGGGAGGTATATATATGGGGATGTAGAGATCTGATTCTAGGTATTGCTATTGGAGAAGGTCTTAGGGAATGTTTGGAAATGCAATTTTTAGGATATTTTTAGGGATTTTTATGAGTCTGGTTCAAGATTCTAGTTTAATTAATATAAATTTTGTGAGATCCTATTCCCTTGCAAAAATTTTTTCTCTTATAAAAATAGAGTTTTAAGGGATTTTTATGGACTAAATTTTGATACTAATTTAATTCATACAAAATCCAGTGAAGATTCTTTTCCCCTGGAAATTCCCAAACAGAATCTAAAAAGTTTTGCCTTTAAGCGATGGGAAATTATTCATGGAACGATAATGTTCTTACATAAAAGTTGTATCTACTCGCTCCAGTCCAAAAAAAATTATCTTTTTTTATTATACACAATGTTCAAAATACAATTTTGACTATTATTTTTTACTATATTATATTAACAAAAAATTATAAAATTATAATAGTATAAAATTATTTTTTATGAAAAATATGTTTGCATTTTTTTTATAGTCAATTTAGATATTTATAAATATATTAGTAATAAAAGTTAGAAAATTTTGATTTTTTTAGTCAAAAAAGATAATCTTTTTAGATTGGAGGGATAAATTTTACTATTAAAAGATAAAAAGTGTATATCAGATTTGATTTAATTGTGTTTCTAGTAAACACCACGATAGAATTTAATTTTTGACAAAAACAAAGAGTCAGTACTCTTTATGTATGTACACAAAGACACTATGTAATTCAACATAGTGAACCAGTTTAATGGGCTGACCTGGTGAAACAGTTGCTAGAAAATTTCTAAGCGGTTTGTGTAGCGATAGGTTGCATAATTTCCGGTCAACACCAGACCGGACTGCTGCAACTATTCAATGACTACATCTCCATGTTTGGACAGCAGTAATCAGAAAACTAATGTTTTTGATGGAACATCACTCTATCGTGTGTGATTAGCTTACGAGTTTTTACTGTAGTTGTTCAATTAGCGTGGCATCTCAATTATCTATTTAAAGATTACAGTTTAATTCTCTGCCAATTATATATTATGCTATTTATTTGTGAATTTTTAAGAATTTGATCACATGACTTTGTTTGTTTTTTACATGTTAAAATACTGTACTAACCAACTCCTCATAGTCTCTCAAAAAAAAATCTTGTTGAGCTCCATCTAAACCTGTCAAGCAATTATGGTTGATCGAAATAAGGCAATTGTTAGAAGAAAACATAGCTCTAAGCTAAATTAGTTTTATCTCCCATTATTAAAAAATATCCAACTATTCTAATTGGGAATAAATATAAAACATAGAGAATTCATATTACCTTGACCTGCACTTAGTTGTAGGAATCAATATAAATAGCGTGTCATGCAAGACATTGTCCTGTAAACAAATTTATGTCGCCCCCTTCTGCTTGTGAAAAGACGGTTGGTCTGTATGTGAAAGAATTAATTTCCAAATTTAGCAAATGGGTAAAATGACATTCTTTTTCATTAACTCCCTTGTGATGAACGCAAGCAAATAATGATTTTGTTCATTTTTCTTTTTAGAATTTTAGCTAGGCGACTCAAGTTAGCTTTTTCAAAAATGAGAATGTTCTTAATCCATCATCCCCCAGTAAGAACTAAAATACGTGGCCTCTCAATAAAAACAAGCATTTTAATCAAAGTTTGTAAAATAAAAGAATTGGAGGTAATTTAATTATCAGTCTAACCATGTATTGATCATGATCAATACTTCAATATATTAACTGTCTAAATCTTGTACATAATTTCCACAGTGATGTACTCATGGTTCTCTGAACTATGCAGGGCTAGCTTTGGAGCCGCTCACTGGAGCCTTAGCGGCCGGCAACGCCGTGGTTTTAAAACCCTCGGAGCTCGCGCCCGCCATTGCGGAGTTCCTCGCAAACAACATACCCATGTACCTGGATCCCAAGGCTGTGAAGGTCGTCCTGGGCGGCCCAGAAGTAGGAGAGGAGCTCATGGAGCACAGATGGGACAAGGTCCTTTTCACAGGTGAAACTACAACCTTAAAAATTACTGCCATGATCTACCTAAACAAACAGAGAAACTACGGTTACTCGTGGACTATCAAAACAGGCAGTGTACATTTCTTGAAACATTTCAAATGGCCATTTATTTGGTGTTCTTCAGGGAGTACGCGCGTAGGGCGCATTATCATGGCTAAAGCCGCAAAGCATCTGACCCCAGTCGCACTTGAACTCGGAGAGAAATGCCCAGGCATTGTCGATTCGCTGACCAGTGCGAGGGATAGACAGGTAATCTTCAGCTGTTCACCTCTTCTTTTTCCAGTTTGCTACAGTATTTAGGACTGTAAGAACTATTAAGACTCATCATATGATTCATATCACATGTATTGATTACACAGATCACAGTAAATCGCATAATTGGAGCGAAATGGTCTACTGCCGCCGGTCAAGCTTGCATTGCAATCGATTACTTACTGGTCGAGGAACAATTCGCACCAATTATGGTATGATCCATTCTGTAATCTGCATTATTGCATCATATGACCAATACATCATATCTGACAAATCTACTTCTTGTGTATTTTCCTTCGCTGAAGATTGAGTTACTCAAATCAACACTCAAGAGATTCTTCACCAAATCAGAGTATATGGCGCGGATTCTGAATGCAAAGCATTTCCAGAGGCTTAGTAATCTTCTGTTGGATAGTAATGTGGCGGCTACCGTGGTGCATGGTGGTTACTTGGACGCCAAGAATTTGTAAGCTCTGAAACAGTTCCTTAAATTTTTGCTTCCTGTGCCCACACACGTCTCATGCCAATGGTGCAGGTACATTGAGCCGACCATACTGCTAAATCCCCCGCTCGATTCCGAGATCATGACCGACGAAATATTCGGCCCTCTACTCCCCATCATCACGGTACGACGCGATCGAAAACAAAAATTATTTCTTGATGGAACCAAACACACCAAAACAGCTTCAGAAAAGCTACTTCTGTTCGTAGGTAAAGAAGATAGAAGACAGCATTGCTTTCTTAAGGGCGAGACCGAAGCCGCTCGCAATCTACGCCTTCACCACGAACAATACGCTCAAGCGCCGGATCATAGAGGAAACGTCGTCCGGAAGTGTCACATTTAACGACGCAATAGTGCAGGTATACAATTTGTTCAGAGTCTACATGTGCTGTTCTGCAGCAAAATGTGATGCCACTTTCCGATCTTTTAATCTTTACTACTGTTCCTCTGCACACATAGTATGGACTGGACACCATCCCGTTTGGAGGCATCGGGCAGAGCGGATTCGGGCAGTACCACGGCAAGTACACGTTCGAGATGTTTAGCCACAAGAAGTCGGTACTGAGGAGAAGCTTTCTGATCGAGTTCATGTTCAGATACCCGCCATGGGACGAGAGCAAGGTCGCGATGCTGCGCCACGTGTTCAGCTACAACTACGTCGCTCTCTTCCTCGCCTTGCTGGGCCTAAGGAGATGAAGCCGGCCGGAGAAGAAACCGGTGGTGAATAAGAGTGAAGTTAAATTATATAGTACTTGGAAGCACGTTGGTTTTATACTGATGTATGGATGTATAATTGCATCATATAGAAAAGTAAGCATCTAAACTATGCTGATTTGTATATGCTTGTCGCTGTATTGTATCTACAGTTTCTTATCATCCAATATATTGGTTACAACTTGCAACTATACGTGTTTTATTTTTCTATTTTCCCCCAAGTTTGACATTACAATGCAACTATTGAGTTCATACAGGAACACAAATGAAAAGGGTGCGGAGAGATCATAGCTCATGGGTTACATTAAGAGAACCCATTAGGAGATGGAACTGTTCAGATGATTTTCATAAACATATTTTAGAAGTACTTTTTTGGGGGAAAAATAAGTTCTACTTATATTGTTAGGATACATTCTGCAAAGTATATATATATATATATATATATATATATATATATATATATATATATTTTGGAAGCTCCCGGTAGTAGCCTTCAGTTTTTATTCAAAAAAATCACGAGTTTTATGGATTCTCCAAAAGAAAAAAAGAGGGAAAATAATTTTTTTCAAAAAAATAAAAAATATCTGAGGGTGTCTAATTTGTGTTCTCTTAATAGTTATTTCGTCTTAACTGTGATTGTGAATATGTAGTATCCCGTGAAATTTCACGGTATATGACACTAGTTCATTGAACCATCTATTTTCGTTATATTCCCAAAAATTTTCTTGTAGTGACTTGAATTGGCCATCATGACGAACCATGCAAATACCATTTCACACAAGATAAACATGGAAGTCGAGCATTAGAGAACTAAGGTGCTCATCTGGCATAACAGTTGATAGTGTGCAGTGAGCAAATCATACAAATCCAGCAGACAGTTTGTTGTAACAACACTTTCATGCAAAAACCATCTGTGGCTGAGCTGCAACGTTCTGTTACCATCATCAGAGCAGAAATTCCACACCACAATAGCACGCTTAGCCAGAGACGTTCACTGTGAACGACTCTTACCTAGAAGTTTCTGAAGTTGTCCATTTGAAAGAGCTTTTGCTGTATCTGCAACATGCAACACATTGACCACTAAATTGATAAAAGCGTAGTTAGAACATAACGACACGGATGGAATATTTGAACACTAACCATCCGAACCACCTATGTGCTGGCCATTCACAAACACCTGTGGCACAGTGTGACGCCCAACCAAGTCCAGGAGAACACTTTGAATTTCCCTCATGTCATCTGCACAGCATGCATATGGTATTTTAGACTAGCAGACAAAATGCCCGACAAAATGCAGTTGCATTAAGTTCTGCATGATCCAACTTCTGGTGATGATTACCTCGGAGATCAAGTTCAACAATATAAGGACTCTCCTTAAGATCTTTGAATATGCGCTTAGCACGCATGGAGTACCTACAAGAAAGTGAATAAAGGAACATTTACCAACAGAAGTCTGGAGTACCGTTGGTACAGCAGAATAATGGGAGGAATCTCAAAATTGCATCACCTGTCATGGCAATTGAGATAAAAGCAAGCAATATCAAATTCAATAGATGGACATTTGACAACCAGATTACCCTTTTCAACAGAACAGGGTATCCCAAAGGAAGAGAACATAAATTTCACGCTGTTCCTGATAATTATGTCCCAATTGCAGTAGATAGCCCCCAAAAAATTAGCATTTCAAACTAGGTCAAAAACCATAGAAGCAAGCAGCAACAGCAGCATTGCAGACTTATTGAACAGTGGTGCTGTTGGACTGCGCAAACTGGAGTGCTCCAAAGAAATCTAAACATTAAATATACAGGGAAACAAAGAGAGAAGCATAACCATAGAGAACAAATGAAGTGCATCCGTATGTTTGGCTACTATTGTTGAGTATTTCCAATATGGCTCACAAAAAACGAATACTCCAGTCATCACAAAAGAGCACATCCACAAGCACAGTACATCAGTGCTGCCTCAAAATAGATCGAAATATCAGAAATAACTACAATCACCAACAAGCACAACAGCCCATACTTCAACTGTCCTTTGCACTGATAAGTACAAGCAACTAGATCCCATCCACTGTTTGAATAGAAGGTGCTTCTAAAAATCAGAACCACAATAGGCCTAGTCATCTTCCATTTTATTACTAAGCTCTTTTTAACCAAACAGACTGATTGCTTTCCTACAAAACAAAGCAGTGGTTCAACAATCAGTAGCATGACGAGGCTGTGTTTTCATAGTACCATCTACTTCTAGCTATATTGATCTACTTTCAAGCAGTACACTAGAAGGTAGGCAATATAACAAAAATGCACCGCAAGAACCCTTGTCATGACCTAAGTATTTGGCGCTCTTAAAGATTTTGCCAGAGTGAAGGCCTCAGTTCATGACAATAAACGAAAAATACTCCAACAAATAGCACAACAGCAAAGATTATAAGTGGAATGCACATAAATAAGCATGGCAACCAAAACTACACAGCAATATTTCAAGTCATGATCTAGTGAGCCAAATATGTTAGTATTATTCAAGTGCGCATTTTTTATCCCTAACTCACTTTTTACCCAAGTAACAAGCCAATTAAAGCCAGTTACATCAACAAACATAACAGTTCAGCAACATGGTTCGCTAATATAGCTTATAAATTGCCATTTCCCAGCAAAAAGATCTGAACCTATAGCATATTTAAATTATAGGCCTGCATCCTAGACCATAAACTATAACAACATGATCTATACATGTATATTTACAATAGAAGTAAGCCACCTAAAACCAAAATACCAGAAGTTATGTGAACCCATGGTCTAGTGAAGCAAACATCAGGGCATCTTCACCACATTAAACTATTATGCTGCTCACCTACTACTGCCTTTTATTTTCAGAATTAGCAGATTAATTGTTCAATTTGTATCAAACAATGCTGCTGGGTTACACACTTACACTTCACCCCTATTAATGACAAAATTTAGCTAAGTCACGACTTCCTGCAGCTCAATTGCAAGGCCAAAGTGCCTAATTCACATCCCACCATCTACTAGCTACTGAATCTAGCCCAATTCACGGCATCTCAAGTCCAAACTCCTCCATCTAACAAAACTGCCGCATAGACATCACAAACGGCTCAGAATATCCCTTAGATCTTAGCAATGCGGCATCCAGACGCAAACAGACGAAAATTTTGGCAAAATTCCAGACCGCAACCGAAGAGTTAAAGGATAGGTGTGATCAGGGGCTTACGGGCAGTAGGACTTCGAGAAGATGGTGATGCGGTTGGAGTAGATGGCGTTCTGCACGTAGGCCGAGGAGGAGTGCGTCGCCGCCGCGAGCCCGACGAGGAGGAGAGAAATCGATACTCTGAGCAGTGCCATCGCCCTGGATGTGGCGCGGCGACCGTGCGAGACTCCGGCGAGGCGGACAGCGGCCTTAACGGCGTTATGGATGGGAAGTCTTTTCCTATGAATTTTTTGGAATTGTTGCATCACTTGCTTCTCTTCCTGGCCTTAATTGTGGTGTCGGCCCATGGGGTGTTTGGTTTTCGGCTGGGTCTACATGGTAAAACGACGGAAGCAGCACTTGGTGAACTACCTGGTTTACAGGTTTACAAATTAAAAAGAGTAATTTGAACTTCTAAATAATTTTTAGGGTCTGGACGCAGAGCAGGTATATATCATTTAAATCTAGATTTAACGTGTATTCTTCGTTTCTCCCCGTCTTTCTTTTCCTCTCTGCTTTCTATTGCCGCCGTCATCCCCTTTCTTCTTGGTCTCCTCCTTTACCCCTTCTCCCTGACGGTCATCATCGCCCGCGGTCGACGACATCACCACCGTTTTGCTGCACCACCTTCTTTTCTACTCTGCCACCACCTTCTTTTTCTAGAGCCGCCACCTCCTATCGCCTCCACCTGCAGTTAGCAGCGCCATGCCACCTCGGGGACTCACCAACCACCAACTACCAACTACGATTACTGTAGAAACTAAGGAGGAGTTAAGTAAATGTTAAAAAATTTATAGCTAAGAAAAATTTGATCCAAAGACTGAAGAAATGTATGCACTATAAAAAAAATAGGTATATGTCATTTAGCAGAAGTCTAATTTTTATTTTGAATGGTCATTTTTTTCCAATTCTGGCAATTTAGTTACTCAGTGGAATTGGTATAAGTTTTGGTCATTTATATATCTATTATATAATAAATTTTGATAATATTGAAAGCACCATATTAATTCTGGATTCACATAAAAAAATATTAAAATTCCCACATTAACTATAAAAATAAGTCCACGCTCAGTTCATAAAAAAGACAAGATCTAATTTGTTAATTAGGTTGGACATTATTTCATCAATGGTTAGGGATATATCTTAAAGAGACATAATTTGTAGAGAGTTAGGGATTGGTACTAAATACTCCAGCTGTTTTTAAATATATGTCATTTTAACTTTCTAATTTTTTTAAATATATCATTTTGTGATTTCAAGACACTTTGATACATCATTTTCTCTATATAATCTTTATTTAATATTTTGAAAAGACAAATATGTGACTCGAAGAGTTAGAATAGACACTAATAAAGTGTATTACATGGGATTACTATATTTTTTTCTCCTAGTGTCTTACTTTTTTATACTAAATATAAAAACAATATATATTTAAAAATATAGAGAGTATCGACGGATAGCTCTTCAGAACCCAAATGTATGGAACCGAATAGAAATTTCCAATTACTCCAAGAATCATATCCGAGCTAAATAAAGATTTTTAAAGTCGTGTCCAAAGCAAACTAATCCTTAATGATCTGTCTCTATATATACAACCGGATGGAAAAAGAATCAGTATCTCATCACTAAATTAACATGCATGCATAGTTTGCGCAACATGCAAAAGAAAGTTGCATGCATGCCTTTAGTTGCAAACACGCACGCAACTTAGACGCAGTCCAATCCAATGGCTGAGAAGGAGACGTATGGAATTCTCACATAAATCCTACAGAAAAAAATTATTAGAAAATTTGCATATTAATTAGAAAAATAGAAAAGGTCTCATTCGTATGATAGAGATTGGACATAATTGATTAATGGTGCATAATTATACTCTTACACAAACTAATGTTAGATTGATGTCTCTTTATATGTATAGGCAACTTAAGTTTGGTAATACATGGATAGATAATTTAAATTTGTAATATATCGAAAGAGTCCTAGTATAAAATTGAAAGAAAAAACGTATTAAAATAAAGCACGTACGGTAAGATCTCCGTCTATTATAGCGTACATCTGTCTCCAAGCAAAAAAGAAAAAAAAACGTGAGGTGGTTTTGTGGAAGGAAAAAGTGATCGGAAAAGGAATGCGAGGTGCACAGGATCCGCGGCTCTAATTTATCTTGCTCTTCTTAGCTCCATTGCATCTTGCAAAAACAAAGATTTCGTTCTCTCCTATGTTAAATTTAATTGATGTTGTGCAGATATAACTCATATAAGGGAAGACCGGATTAGGGATGAGAGCGACAACAACTCTTAATGACCTTAATATTTTGTGCTAAGAAGAGGTAAGAGCAGTATATATAGATTCAATAATCGCCCTCTTTTGCCACTCTAAATGTTGATTGATTTGTTAAGTATGCTTATCTTTTCTCTATTATCTAGTCCTAGTATCGGTCTCTCTTACCACATCACCTGTAATGTTGTTGATTAAGTAATTCTCATAAGTGGTTTGTTATGAATTCATGTTTGTATTTTGGTTGATGTAGTTTCAACTGTTAAGAAGCGAGGAGACACTATTAGCATTTGTAGTCCTAACTTGATAATTGTGATTAGTTGTGTCACTATGGTTGTATAAGTGTGGACAGAGGTAGCTAAAGATAAGCTTTATCGTCTTCAAGGAAGATATCAGAATCCACATCTTCTACGCCATGTGATATTATGTTTCAATGATTTCAAAACAGGGCACAACAATTTGGAACTGATATGTGTGCATGCATGAGAATCAAGTATTAGAACTGAGCACCTAACTCCTGACACTTCAACTTTGCAAAGTCTTGCATGCTTTCAGTAGATCTGTTGTAATTCAAAATTAAACTTAAACTAGCCATGCAACCACGCGGGTATTTGCATCAGTTCCTATAACATATGTGAAAAAATGCCTAGAAAAGTTTGAGTATAGAAAATAGAAAAAAGAACAAACAAATTTTAAATTAATTTAAAACAAAAAATAAAATAGTTGGAAATAAAACAACAGAACACCTATAAAAGTATGAAAGAAGTGGCACGTCTTTGTTTTTCTGCTCTATTTTATGAAACACAAGTGACTGTTTGGACTAAGTAAGGAGCGATAGCAATACATGATGTACGAGTGGTGAGTAGTGATCAGCGATAGTCGTTCAAAACTGAGCCTAGTCACCAAAACTTGCTCCCTTCAACTTGTACTGATCACTACTCGTGTCCACCGGTTCCACTATGTTTGCTCTCACAGCAGAAGACAAGAGAAAAGATTGAAACAAGACGCCGACTTGATAAAGAGAAAAACAAAATAACAAAAACAATCATTAACAAGTGAACCCATCGGTTAGTCACTCAAATTTTTAACAAGTTTCAAATGGAAGATGCATATTGAGACGAAAGAAAAAAAACAAGAATGAAATATTTACAATGATTTATACAGAGATATCATGGAAAAATATAAAATGCGGTACAGCAATTGAACAACCCTCATCCATCACTTTCTATTCCCTCCCATTTCTCTTATATAAAGCATGGTAATCATTCACAAATATGCCTCGCTTTGTATACTTAGTATTCGTAGTTCACCTGAGGCATCACCAAAATGGCACGCACGTTTTTCCAATTTCCGCCCACACGGTATTCAAAAACCGAATGAAATGATGGTTCTCTGTTTTGGCAACATCTTAATTGCACGCCTCTAATTCTACTTCGGTTTTACTTCTCAACACTAAACCTCCCCCAATAGTCAATAGACAAAGGCGTTTTGCATATTTTCTTTTTATGGTTCTGTTTGTGTTTCTTTGTAACAGAGTCCTTAGTACAAATTATTAATATCCAACAGCATAAAAGAGAGAAAGAGAGTATACGCAAGAATTTTTTTTAGAAATAACCCAATAAGAAAATAAATTCAAAAAATAACTCAAAACTTTTTAAAATTACAAAAATGACGTTCAGTCACGAGTCCGACCCGCGACTGAAACCCGCACCATTTAAATTTAACTAAAATATACCAGATGAGATGAGTCTCTTAACCAACTAGACTATAATGGAGTTGTGATTTCTATTATAAATAAAACATAATATATAAGTGTATGTATTTATGGATCTGGCGGTGACAAGTTCAGTTGCAACTCCAACCAATTTATTACTGTTTGTTAATATTATTTTGTATTAATTTTGTTTGTGTAGTGTAAGCTATGAGCCGCAACAACAACGGCAAGAGAAATATGAGGAGTGTGTGGTTGGAGTTGCAGCTGAACCTATCACCACCGAATCTATATATACATACACTTATATATTATGTTTTATTTATAATAGAAATTGCAACTCCATTGTAATCTAATTGGTTAGGAAACTTAATTCTCACATGAGAGACCAGAGTTTGAATCCCGATCTTGAAAATATTTGGGATATTTTAGTTAAATTTAAATGGTGCAAGTTTCAGTCGCGAGTCCAGATCGCAACTGAAAGTTCGGATGCGAATTTAAACGGTGTGGGTTTCAATCGCCAGCTTGGATCGCAACTGAAAGCACGTGTGGCATGGTCTTGAGCCAGCGATGCACATGGGCCGAACTCGCGACTGAAGATCAGTTCTAAACGTTATTTTTGCAATTTTAAAAGCTTTTGGTTATTTTCGAAACTTATTTTTTTTATTGAGTTATTTCTAAAAAAAATTCTATATCCAAGCCTCCTGCGTCAATAGACACAACCACTAGCTGAACAATGGCAGAAAATTCAAGTTCCAACATGCGGCCATCCCCAGAAATCTTATGAAAGAAGCACATGGGTACAGATGACCCAGAAAAAAGAGCTTCTTATTGCAGTTCAAAAGATACACTTGGAACGAGCCAATTGCATACGGTACAGATGACCCAGCCATTCACAAAGGTGCTGAAATTTTCTTCAATACCTCAAAAAAGGCCCAAACACTCCCAGATGTTCAGAGGAACTTCAGAAGCGCAAAATGCAATAAGCCCGAAACAACAACTACCAGTCAAGTAGTATCAGCAGATGCATAAGCTTTTATCACAAACAGCATTTTTTCTTCACCAGTAAGAATAGGAAGTGGACGTCCTGGATCTCTTATTGGCTGCCCACTGCGTGTGCATCTGCGGCACCCACTGCTCCCGCCTGGCCCGCACATCGGCCATGTCGACGCCGTCGTAGAACAGCTGCTCCTGGACCATCCACGTCGGGTAAGCTTCTTGCCGCCCACTGATCCGAGTTAGTCCTCCCTGCTCAAACACACGTTGCCACAAGCCAAATTAGTTACAACTCACTCAGGATATGGCCATTTGTTCTGTGTATGTTGAAGAGTTTCACAAGCAAAAGCAGTTAATTTGTTTGTGTTGTGTCCAAATTTATCAGTCTTTAAAGTGATAGTTTGTATCAGAGCGCCAAATCTAAGTGGCCCCAAGGATATTATCGAGACACCCTGGACCAGCAAGTATGCTCTTGTTCTGATGCAAGGTGCAGGCATAACTACAAACTACCCCCCATAATTGTATGGTTGGATGAACTGCCGATGCAGACATGAGACATGACCGGAATATGCTACATGTGTTCTTGCTGTGCTCAGAAACGTGTGAAGAAGGTAAGTTTTTCTTTTAAAAAAAAAAATCTTCAAGAAAAGTAAGTTCACATGTCGCAAATATTTTGCATGGCACCGGGACACCAACCTGGTACGATCCGTCGGCAGAGAGGCTGGTCGTGGTGGGCGCGGCGGCTGCGACGGCGGCGTCGTCCATCAAGAAGTCCTCGACGTGCCATCCGGGCAGCGTCTTGGTCAGGTACTCGGAGATGCTGCTGCTGCTGACGCTGCCGTGGCTCGCCGCAGACGCCGGCGTGCCCTCGTCGGCGCCGCTGCAGCAGAAGCTGCTGCTGTTCTCCTCCTCCGAAGGCGGCGCGGGGGATTCGGCAGGCACCGCGGAGAGCCGAACGCCAGTGAGAAGGAAACGGCTGTGCCGCATCGTCAGCTCGCTCGCCGTGTGCACCGGCACGTCGCACTCCCGGCACAGGATCGCCCTGTCCTCCTTGCAGAACAAGAACCCCCTCTTCTCCTGCAACACCCGCGCACCACACACATTTAAGCTTCCACCCTTGCTGTCACAATTAAAACCGACAAAAAAAAGGTAAAACTTTCATCCATCTGACTTGGCATATGTCGCAGAGCGGCGGCGGCGGCGGCTGCGCCGACGATGACGGCGACGGGTTGAGCAGAGAAAACCGGCGGTGCTTCCCGGCGAGCTTGTTGGCACGGTGCACGCGGCGGTCGCACGCGTCGCACAGCGCGGCCTCGTCGGCGCAGCAGAACACAGAGGCCGCCTCGGCTGCGCACACGTCGCACTGCACCTTCATCTTTCTTTCTTCGAACCGCGTCCCGAAGGATGGCGATATGGCTCGCTCAGGTCAATGACTCTGTTGGGATCGTTGCAACTGTATGACTCGGAAGTTTATGCGAGGGAAGGTGTGGGGGCTGTGATTATATACTGATAGAGATAGAGATAGATAGCACAAGGTGACTTGTATATGATTGTGCAACAGTGGATAGTGATCAGTAAAGTGTAAAATTTTGCTGTGGGTTGATAGGGATTTGAGTAACAGACCAATGCCGACCTGTTTTAGTGTTAGGCACTCCGTCTCGCTCGTGGGAGGTGTGTGCGCCATGTGTGACATGTGGGCGATTTCATACTGCACTGTCCGTGTTTTGTTTTTCCTTTTCGTGCTTTTGCGTGTATGTGCTCGAGCTCGGGCGGTTTTCTTGGTTGGTTGGCGCCTTGATGCTACGAGTTACGTTGAAACCAAACGAGAAATACTGTGCCGTTTTGAGTCTTTTGACAAGAACGGCGGTATTTTCAGGCTTCGGCTTCCCTTTCCTCGCCCGTGTGAATTTTTGTGATAGTTTTCCCACGTGGACCAGGGGGCAAACACGAGCATATATAGAAATTTTCGTGTGCAAGCGTACAATTAGGTCAAGCTTCTTTACCAACAAAAATACTCATTATATACCTGGAGTTAGGTGTCTCATGTTTGGGAAAAATCGAACTGTGTTACAGTACTAAGTTTTATGACAAGCATTTTGTTTTACTCCATCTTAATTTTTTTCATGTTTTGCAGGAAGATCTCTTTTACATTCTTGGCCGTAAAAATTAAATGGCATTTAAAATTTGAGTTAAGGGCTTCATAATAAAACCAACAGAAAAAAGGGGGGAAAATAGAATATGATGTTAAGAAAACTCTAGACTTGTGAGTTCTTCGAGATCAGTTTGGATTTTTGCTCAAGTCAAAACCGAATCAAGCTCAAACCCTCTCATGAGCTTCATAATATAATTTGGGTTGTTCTTTGATCGCACTTGACTTGAGTACAACAATTGAGTCACTCAATATTGGATTGAATCTATTTAAGATAGAGAAAATGTTTGAGTTGATGTCTTAGTATCAAGTGCTCCATCAATGAACTGTGTATCAAATTTCATGGTATATCGCAATTGAGTCTATTAGAGCTTCGGTTACACTCTAACTTTATAATTTATATCGAGTTAACTTATAATTGAGGTTTTTTGAGTTGAGCTTGAGCTTTCTTGATTTTCCTTCATGCCAAGATCAAGCTCAGCTTTGGGCTCAAAATCTAATTCGAATCGGGTTTGAACTCAAGCTCAAGTCAAACTTACCTACACTTACTCAACATTGACTCATGGACGTCTCAAATTAAGCTTGACTAATTCTAAGTTTAGTGCATTTAATTTGTACATGTGCTCACTCCGATGGACGGAATCTAATAGTTTCTACTATTGCAAATAACACCGGGACTTTCACGAATATTATAAACACACTACAACTACAATCATAAAATGGTGCACTGTTTGTGATGAAAGGGTTTTAAATCGACATCATGAAGGTCCACCTCTCTATCATCAAATTGATGTAGAGTATGTTAATCTGACAGTGTAGAGGAGGATCTCCCAAGTCAAGATGATTTTGATAAAAAAAAAAAAATTTCTCTAGCCTCTACTCTTCGGTCTTCAGGTAGGCAGGTTTGCCTCTTTGAAATTAGGCATTTACAGTAAAATTTTGTTGACGAGAACTAAACATACTCTAAAAGCTTTGTCGTTCATACCACATACTATCTCACCTTCTTTTTGAAGCTGCACAGAACCAATTTCGGAACTACTTAGGTTAATGCTTGGTTTTTGCAACGTTCCTACTCTTGGATTTGATATGATGGGCATGATATGGGCAGGTGATGGGGCCAGAGGTCAGACATTGCAGTATGGGCTCTCTCAGCTCAGAAATAAATATAGCTTCCAACTTGATGCCTCCTCTGTCCTCTCCCCCACTTGCATTCTTACAATACCATTAACCATCATACATAACTCCTAAGCAATGATGATATTATTGCATAAAAATTATACATAGTTTTTACATATAAAAAGATAATGAGTATAAATGAGGTCCGTTTTAAGTTGTTTTTCATTTGGATCACGGTAAATTTTGATTTATTAATGTGAGTATATAGTTATTTCTTACTGCCCAAACAAAAGTAACAGCTGATAAAAGGAAGGTTAAAAAAAAAGAAACTACAGAACTCATTTGTAATTTTTTTTGAGCTACATATAATATTGACCTATAGTGGACAAACCCTACAAATTAACGTGCATGGGCTAACATGCAACGACTGTTGAGATGTGATGGTCTGTTGGCACAAAAGATGTGCCGCGAAAAGAAAGGATAGAAAAATTTATCACATATGCTATCGGTCTGTTGTACTCGATACAATGAACTCTACTAATGTGCCATTCTGATTTGATACCTCTCTCACACTAACAAGAAATTACTGGTGGTATAAATTGGAAAATGACCGTAAGAGAATGCTTAAAGGCTAATTGGTTTAAACCAACAAAATTATTTAAAAAATATTAATCGGTCGTTGTTGCTACATTAATTATAATGCATGAGTAGACTTAGACTTTCAAAACGGACTTTAAATGGTCAAAGAAAAAGCAAGGATTGCTATAGATTGTTGTGACCACGAATTTGATCTCATAACCACCAAGAAAGTAGGAGGGCCTAAATTCAACATAAGTTTCCATTATGAATCTTGGCATATATATTCTGGCCGTTCTTTTTATTATTATTATTTTTCGTTTTAAACTTTTTCACGATTCTAAAATATGATTTTGACCAATAATTTATATGTTTATACAAATAAAAACTATAAAAAATATTACTAATATTATTTCTTATAGTGAATCTTGTTACTTTTTTCTATATTCAAAATTTAAAAATTTAGCTTATGCATGTATCAAACTAAAAAAATAACAAAAGGAGTAACTATCTAGATCTAACTTTCTTCACAAACTCTTTAATTAAACTTGTTTTGATGAGAATTTTGACTTGTGATTTCTCATATAACAATAAATAATTTTAGTCGCTCCCACGTGATTTTGAAAACACATAGCACAACTGTCTACCTTAATGAGATTAAAGATGTCAACTTAGCACATCCAGTGACTCAACCAGACTCCCTCCTGCTGAACGGCACCACTAGAAAAAAAAAAGCCCCTAAATAATACTCGTACTAGGCATATTTCAATCATACAAGCTAGTGGGGGTGGGAAGAGGATCCACCGAATCGTGGCCGAGGATTTGCATGCACAGCGAATCAAGGAGCTGCGAAGCCCCCAAAAGGCGAAAAGGTGGACCAGAAAGGGTCGCTTTGGCTGTATTCGCTTTTTGCTCGGCTGGCACGGCGAATGCAGAGTCAGCAAGCAAAATTAAGCCACCGGCACAGGGAAAAACACTACTATACTCTTCCAACCACCGGCCTGTCCTCTCAAGTCTCACCCATATGCGTCCGTCCAGCTCCAAGGGCCCCGCCGCTGCCATGAGGCGCTCGCCTGGATGGATCCTCTTCCTTTCATACTTATCCATATCTATGCTTAAGATTTACTCCATCAGCAGCATGATGGGCGACGCGTGTCGACGGACGAAGAAACGTGATTGACAGTTGCTTGACATGATGAGACGGTTGTGTGCTCTGGGTGCAACTGACTGGTCGACGAGCACACGGTGAGGAAAGCGTCATCATTGGAGACAAAGCGGGCCCTTTATTACGCGGTTTGCGGGCCTCACAAAGATTTAAACCGGATAAACATACTTACCAAAAAATAAATCTGATATGTGGGTCCAACCAATAAAAAGACACATTTGTCAATCTCTGAGTTTTAGATGCATGCGTCAATACTTTAATCTCACGTATGCCCCACAACAATGAGTTAGATTAATAGCTGTTGGAGGGTTTTTTTTAATGATTTTTGCCATAAAAATTGGTAAAAAATAGTAAAAAATTTCAAAAAAGTTCTAAAAAATTACAAAAAAATTTCCCAACTCTCTCCTCTATAAATACCATGTTTTTTTTTTCATTTTCACACAGCAATATTCATCCATTTAATTCCAAAGTCAATCCAAAAGTTTTGCAAAATTTTTTTAAAATCCCATATGGATTCTAATCCACCTGGCAGTTTCGTAAATTGGCAAGGTTCTTCCCAACCTCCAAGTGAAAACAACGAAAATCCTAATAACCAATAACAATCTAATATTTCGCAGTTGTTATGTCCCTCAAAGTACTCTTCATACCCATCAAATTATCCTCCCTATCCACCACATAGCTACACATTTCAGCAACCTCCCCAATATGGGAAAAATTTTCATTTTTTGGGTATGCTGCCAAATTATCCGCAATTCTCTCCACCACAGCCGCACTCTACGTCCGATGTCTAACAATGGCACTGCAAATTCTGCTCCAACAGATCTGGCAGCACGAATCGTCATTGACGACGACAACATCATTGCTGCCACTGATGTTGGAGGAAAGATGAACTGTTTACCATGGTCGACGGACAACGCCATAAAGCTGGTAATAATTTTATTTCCATACATATCTGCTTTGAGGGCAATGTATCTACAAACGACGGCATTATTCATTTTTCGTCAACAACATACAGATTAGCGCCTAACTCAACAATTCGCTTGATCCTATTGATGCAAGCAATTGGAAGTGTGATATTTACTGGGCGAATGTAGCAGCTGCGTACAATGAGACGATCCTGAGAAACTGGAAAAGAGAGACCAAACACTGCAAGAATCATTGTCGACTAAGCAACAAAAAAAATAGTCCAATTCAATGGTGTTTGGCTTCGACTTAAGGAAGTCTATGCTAGCAGTCGTTCTGGCGACCAACTCATGGCGTAGGCCCTTGAGATGAACAAAGCAGAAATGGCTCATCCTTTCATCTTGAATCACTGGTGGACAACAGTTCGCAATCAACCTAAGTTGTCTACAATCTATGTTGATGCTGCTAACAAAAGAAACAAATTGTCTCAGTCGGATGCCTACACATCATCATCCAACAACAATGATATGCCACCAGTGGAGATATGGCTTGAAGGACGAGACGCTGCTAAGGCGAAGCACAAAGGTAAGAGTTTGATGGAACACATAATTCTACGGCGGCAAGTAGAGTGGATCTTGATGCCTTCATCAACGCTCGATCTGATCAGGCCGAAAAGAGAAAGGACGCAATTCGTATCTCGGACTCCTTGCACAACCTGAGGAAGTCAAAGAAAAAAGTCGTCTTGTACAAGGCGTACTGGAAAATGATAGTCTTCGACAGATCCACCTTCGACAATGATCAGAAAAAAGAGCATACGACAGGCATGAAGATGTTAAGAGAAAAACTTAATGCAAATGATGACGAAGATTGATTATTTTGTTTTTAATTTACTTTGACTTTAAAGAGTGTTTAATGGCTTAATTTTTGCTTGATTTTATGAGATTTTACTCGTATACGTGACGGAAAATATTTTCTTTAAGAGTTAAATAAAAATCAACTCTGTTGAAAACAGCCTAATTGATTGGTGCACGAGTCAACCTGTTTGCTTGTAGAAGGTTATCTGATTTTTAGGATCATGGTTGAAATTGCAACCTGTTCTTTCGGTGGTACACGCAAATGAGAGTCCTGTTGTGCAAGTTTGGTGGAATAGGAGAATCACTGTTTCATTTTAGTCAAGCCTATTGTTGATTGCTAAATTGTCCAATTAACTTGTCCAGTTTTTATGCAGATAATTGAAGTCTTGAAAATGGACTAATCAAGTTATTTCTCATGCAAGCAAAATGGTTTTAATATAGTACTATTATATAGAAAAGATACTCTTAACACGAAGGAGTGATGTTTTGGGTCTGAGTGAAAGCGAAGTGTTTCAGCCCATAATGACTATTTTGTCCTTTTTAGTTGCTTTCCGACCACCATGATTGAGAACTACTTAGCCATTCCGTAGTATTTACATCTAACATACGGCGTTGGATTTTATTTCATGGAAGTTTTGGAAGAATTCAAACTACTCTAAAATTTTCTCCAAATTATATGGAAAAGTCGGTGTGATTTACCACCCAAAAAGAAAAGAAAAATCTCGTGCAATTCGGAGAATTTGAACAACCGTAAAATTTTCTCCTGTTCTCTGCAGAACATAAGAAAATTCGGTGCAATTTACCACCCAAAATTTTTTTAAAAAAATTGGTGCAATAAGTTTTATTCCGCAGTTTTGTGAGAGGATAGATTACTAGACATCGATTTTGGCAAGGATAGAGATTTTAAGAAAAGGGACATGTCACCCTCGCGGACGCCTAATTCCACAGGAGGCAACTATATTCCTTTCTAGGTTGAGACACAGTGCCTAGCTCCGAGAATTCTATTCCTGTGGCCACAGTTTATGCATATAAAGACTTTTGCATGCATCCACAACATGGCTTCTGAGGTTTACACTTTACACCATGTCACAACTTTTTCAAGGCTTTTAGCCTACAACGTACTGACGCAAGCTGCACCTTTTCTTTTTCTTCTTATAAGAGGAAAGGGACAGAAAATTCCCAGAAACTTGGAAGTTGCTATTTTATCTACTTTGAAAAAGTGCAATTAATGTGACATTGTTTTGTTGAAGATTTGTAGTCTTTGTTCAAGGCCACAGTAGATACTTTCTCGTTTTTTTACTTTTTTTTTTGTTATATGGACAAGTCAAAATTTTTAAATTTTGACATTATATATATATAAAAAATATCAAGATTCATCGCATAAAAATAATATTAGCACACTTGTCATCAAATTTATTTTTATATCATTATTATTCTATTATTTTTGCTGGTATATAGTTATAAAATTTAATGATCAAAATTGTATTTTGATAACCCTTTAACTCTAAAATGATATGTGAAAAATAATATAGGGAGCATTGACATATAGTCCATCTATTTTAAAATATAAAATCTGGACGAGAGACAAAACAAGAAAGAAAAGGACAAAAAAAAAATGAACCATGTTGTACCGACTAATAGAGATAATTAGTTATTCCATGATGTTCTGAGGATAGAAAAAGCATTAGGATAAAAGGGTTGAAGTGGAATGCACCCTTCATTTGGAGGAGGTCTGCATTATGAAACAAGACAATATTAAAATAGGGTCTTATATTTTAAAATAGAGAATATAACCTAGGGAAGATTATATGTATTTTTTTTTAACAAAATATCAGGAACAGTGGATGATGGGTAGCCCTTGGATGCCAAGAACCACATGCCGTTCAACCTTACATAATACAAAAACATCTTAAGATGATTACTTACTATCACATACTCATTTCAGCATCTATCAGCTTGAGTGGGACCGGACCAGCCTTTTTGTGATGTCTAATTATTCATGAAAAATGGTTTTGGAGATAGCAACCGGAAGAATAAATGCAGAGCCACAAAGTAGAAGTGTAGCAAATACTAATAAGAACACTATTTAAAGAGGAAAGCCACTGCTCATTGCTCAAGTCAGAGCCAACATATGCGTCAAAAGGCATTGCTTTCTTGTGCAATTTTTTGCTAAGGTATGGGCATATATTGCGCTTTATTGACAATAAGGCAGTACAATAAATAATTCGCAAAGTGACACGCTCAACCAGCCGTCCCATAAAACTCTCTGGAAGTTTGCAAGATGCTACTGCTTATTCGTTCTGTTATTGGCTCAAATTCTCAAGATCGCATCACCAATAAACTAATGTTGCAAGGACGTTTATTTGATCTCCTTTGCTCCGTGCGCGACTATTTTGACGCTTAAATTATCTGGGTTGTACTCACAAGGCATAGGAGTTTGCCCATACAATTGTCCTCAAAACTGATTTTATATGTCTGTGTCATTGCTCTTTAGTACTCTCCTCGTTACAAAACATGGAGCTATTTTGATTCTTTCTTTGAGAAGAATATATGGCTATGATGATTACAGAGCTATTTGATCATTCGCAACAATACATTTGCTCATAAATGTTGTAAAAAGGGCAAAGAGAATGTCTAAGGTAGGTGATTACTCATAAATGCCTATTTTTTTAAGAAGCGGGTGAATAAAAAAAATGGGGAGATATTATAAGATTTGCATGCATGTGCTATATTTTACAAGAGTTATAAGATTGAAGTCAACATATATTGTATTTTGCAACCAAAGTTTGCAAATAGTACAACCAAAACAAGGTAGAAGTAGAAGTCTAATCACCAAAACAACCGGTAAAAATTTGTTTGGTCTAGTTGTAACTTCTTCAACAAACTAGTTTTTGGTATTTATAACGGAGAAACTCAATAGTTGACCTCTTATATAAATATAGAAAACTATGAAATTTGGTTTTTGAGCTTATTAAAAGGTGAATGGGAATGAGAAGTTGCAAAAACTACTCCAGGACTTAATTTTTGAGCCACTCATTTGATGCCTACTTCGACTTTCTTTTTTTGAAATACTAAAGTAAAAGTTACAAGGGTCTGACTGGCCGAGTCTTTCCTTGGTCAAGAAATGTAGGAGCTACTGGTTTTTGCTAGAACTAAACTTGTTGTCTAAAACGTTGTACTCCAGGTCACACGATAGCAGTTTTGAACACAAATCCAAAACCATTAATTATTGGTGGAGATTGGGATATCATACAACTTGTGTAGCATGTGCTCCATTTCCTGGAATTGATGGAAAAGTTAACTTTTGTCCTGTTTATCTGATTAGTGTGATTTTGTTAAAGATATCCCTTGATCTCTTGTCCGACAGGATATTCTACGTGCTGGCTTCACGGCTGGCGAAAAAGGTGGATCACCGAAATGGTTTCAGAGTTTCCTCAATCTGCTTTAGTTATGAAATCAGTGGATCACAGAAATATATATGGTTTGGAAGTTTTTACAATATTTGAGCTGGAGCAATTTCAGTTTCTAAAAACTGGATATTGGTATTGAACATATTCCACCCGATCAACATGGTCGGTGTAAAATTTATTATGCTTAGAATGTACATTCAGTACTGACAACAAAGCTAGCAAATGAAAGGTTTACACTTTGTTTAGGTTTTTGTTTAAATTTTGTTAAATTTATATAAAATTCATATAATAAAGTTGAATGAAATGTTTATGTTTGTTTTCATAATTTGTAGGACTTGTCTTATATTGAAGGTGCAAGTGAAGCCATCAAAAAGATGCACATGATATGAGGGCTATTGTTCTTTCGAAGCCTGACACAGAGTCTGAGGTCATGTCCCAACTCCCGAGTTATTTGGGCCTATTTTTATGAAGGTTGAGCCCAACTTACAAGGCGATCCCCAAAGGCCCATTCCTTTCCCGTCGGATAACTGAAGAAGACATTTGCAAGTCAAATATGTCAGTGTGTGATGGGTCCAAGTCCAGCACCTCCGTTTACCCCACGCTTAATGAACTATAAACATACGATAACCCATTTCTATTTTTGTCCTCACTTTGCTAAGAAATGTCGCTTAAAGTTAATGCACTTAGTCCATTATGTATTATATACGAAAGGTGGGACTAAGTTGTATGTACAATGGCTTGAAATCTCACCTACATTTGTACTTTTAAGGTGCATCGTTTAACTTCTTTTTTCAAAGAGGCAAGGTCAACTCTGAAACCCATATCACCTTATTTTCACAGGGGCTCACGCACAGAGGGAACTTGACTGCTTCATAGATGGGTACAGTCGTACAGATTAGACATTGTTCTAGCAAAAAGAAAAAAACCAAAGTGGTCTAGCTCAGCCAAGTTTCCCCATTAGTGTTTAGGGTCGCACTGGGATGCGATTGATACTTTAGACTTATTAGGGTTATCAAAATATTTCGGGTTTGCAAACCATTTACGTTTAGCTCGAACTTGATTCAGGATCGATTCAAATCCAATTCAAACTTAACTTGAGCCTGATTTTGAGTTTAAACCATAATTTGAATCGAACTCGTCTCGAGCTCGGTTCGAAATAGGTTGGAATGCATATATAAAAAATATTAAAAATAAAATCCACCTACTTTCTAAAGAGAACCCATAGCCCATAGGCCTTCTTAGTCCTCTTCGGCCCAGCCTCTTGGCCCGCTCCCCATCCCTCTCATGCCATTCAAAAGCAATCCTGCTCCAAGCCGCCATCTCCAAGGCCCGCATTCCCGCAACACTGGCAAGTATTTCTTCTAAGCCCGCTCCCCATCCCTCTAAGTATTTCTTCTTATTTGGGCTTTTTATTTTATGTATACTTGATCAGTTCCGATCTCTGTATTTGTTCCCATTGTTTTTTTTGTTTTACTTCAATTAATAGATTATGGCATATTAGGAGGCAAGAATTGCCTTGTTACCTTATCATTGCATACTCCAACAGAAGGACATTTGAGATTTGAATCTTTCTCCATTGTGATTTGAATTATTGCGAGCTCTCACTCGAGTCAAACTGGAATATATTTGAGCATTCTTCTAGCCATATTCGAGCTTGAACCCTAACCTCAACGAGCTCGGACTCGAATCGAGTCTGTGGGCTCATGAGAGCCCTCCTTACGGCTAGGGCTACGGCAACTCGACTGCCCATATAAAATGGGGATGGGGCCCAACTAGGCCGACTGAAATACAATCGGGCTTTCAGTGCCCGAGTAAGCCCAAGAAATTCTAGGATCCAGTATAAATCACCCTATTTACCTACTTTGTACACTCTTGGGCAACATTTTCTCCGGGCTGGACTCTCAAGAATGGACAAAAACTTCACTTCCAAACAGGCCCTTAGTGCCCTTGTGATTTCAGTTCCCTTCACAAATCCAACAGCCAAACGTATGCCAACTCATGCCGACAAGTAAAATGGTAAATTTGTTTCTTTTTTTACTGTTTGATGAATGATGAATTTGTTCTGGAACCCAATGACGAAAATTTCAACAATAATTTGGAGAGGGCTTGCAGTTAGCACCCGGCCTGTTGTTGGAAATGGGAATAAGATTTCTCGCACCCCAAGCATGAATCGTGTCACTGGAGAATGGAGATTCAGCAGAACACGATCTATACTCTATAGAATACAAATTTCTTTGGCAAAATATCTTTGCTATTATTCCAAAATGGCCGTTGTACAACGTTTGTAAATTGCACAACTTATAACCCATTTTTTGGGTTACTTTTGGAATGTGGGTAGAGGGGGGGATATGAAAACAGAAAGAAGATTCATCGCATATTTGGTTTGAAGTCGTGAATACCGCACTTAAGAAAGTGAACAGTTCATTTGCCTAACTTTGGAAATAAAAAACCATGAAAGATGGATCACTTTTTTTTTTGAAAGGTTGTCCACATGTCTAATGTTTTCTTTACTATTTTAATTTTTTTCAAGCCACAAACCAAACGATAACATAACTGATTAGGACATGCCATTACCGGCCCAACTCAAAGTCTCAAAACATGGCCTTCTATGGATTCAAACTAGACACCATCGATATCATCCCCACTTGCATAGTGTGTTTTTGATTAAAAAAAAAAGTTATCTGGTATAGGTTAATACGGTAGTACGGTTCTTGTGAAACGCAGTGTCCGAAATGTCCGAGCCTCTGCTCCTATCCGAAACGTCCAGAATAAGATTTGAGTCGACAAATGGAAGACACTTGCATCACTCACAACAACTGCTCTATATGTGAAGGTGACTAGTTACCAGGGAGTGTGACCTCATCGTTGGTGAGCTGCCCAATCAAACCTCTTGGCTGTGGGTAAGAGCTAAAATTAGTTAAGAGACAATAGACCCTTTCCACGGCATGAAAGTTACGTTAATTTCATCGGGCAGCATCAGCCAGCCAACCACAGCACACCGATAGCAATGTGTTCTTACAATTTTGATTAGCCGTGACGTGCGTGCAATGATGCTCCTTGCACTTCCGTGCCTTCTAATCTTATGTTTTCTAGGGACATTACTTCTTCCTAGATACAATGATCTTAATCACGGGTCATATGTTGCCCCCAAATCCTCTAGGCTTCCGCCAATCAATTTAGTAATGGATTTAGAAATTTGATGATGTTACCTCAAAAAATATATGTTAAATTATTGTCTAATCTGTGGGGTCAAAATAAGATGATTCCCAAAAAAAATCCAAGCTTTTGAAAGATACATTAAAAAACCGGTGGATCACTTTACCCCACAAATAACACTACCCATCAATTGTTAAGTTACTCGGGATCTCTAGTGCATACTAGAGAGCAAATTCAATGCCAATATATTATGGATTATGCTTATTTTTGAAAATTAAGTTGTTATTCTTTTTGTTTTTAAAAGAATGTCGTTGTAGTTCTATGCATAATTTTTATTTTTTAAGAAATAAAGTAAATTTATATGTCTACATCTATTATTTGTGATTATGTGATAGATATGTTGTTTGCATGTAAATAATTAATAATTAAGAGAATAATAGTTATGAGGGTATTTTTGAAAGATGATATCCTATTTCATATTGAAAATGTAGAATCACATTTTTTTTATACAAATTTTGCTATTTGAAAAACCATTATTTTAGATATAAAAAGAATAATAGTGAGATTTAATCTCACAACCTTTCAAATCTCTACATCTTTTATATAAATGCGCTAGCCCACTACTCATACTTTAAAAAAAAACTCTTCAAAGTTTCATTCATCCATCATTTTTTCCAAACAATATTTTAGTGCATATGAACAATCATTTCTTTTTTACAAACACGGAATTGTCGGTCATTGTTTGTAAGAATTCTCTTCGGACATGCTTCATGATCCACGCACGCAAAGACAAATATCAGAAACAATGAAACATTATGGAACCATTCGATAAAAATGGGTGTTAATACCATTCCAACTTGGGTTCTTGTCCTCTTGGAAGCCATCAATACAATATGGGCACGTCATTTGGAACTTTCGTGTGATATTTCTTGTCTTTCAGTAATGGAATTTATGTATGGGTCACGTTGATTGGTCGGCCCCAAACGAGGTGGGACGACCGGTGATTGTGTGCCTGTCCAAGCAATCAAATTGGTTTTTTTTTTTTAAGAAAAGCAATCAAATTGGTTTTTTTTAAGAAAAGCAATCAAATTGATCAATCAATACTACCACGTGTAAAATATTTCAAAATCTAGAGGGTTTACATGGATTAACAGCAAAAAAAAAACAAAAGAAAAAGAAAAGAAGAAGAAAAGAATGCGGGTTCTACTACTGTGAGTGTTCGATTAGTCTTGTATTATTAACAGAATAGATACTATCATGTGTAAAATAGTTTTAAAAATATCATCTCAAAAAAATAAGTCTATGACTGTTGTCCAACACTAACTCTTACAACCGCTTATCATCCCCTCATATAAAAACATAACCCTCCACTCCATTGTTGCCACTCCCCTCTCAGTCCTCATGTTGCACACTCCCACCCATGCAACCGACAACATTAACAATCCTACCTATCTCACCACTGATACCTGCGTTGACTTTCTCTCTTAACTTCATTCTTAATAGTTGTTGACTATCACCGCATGTAGTTAGTAACACCAATACCACCTCAATATTACAATATACCACTACAATCTCATGTCAAGGGACGAATGTGCCTACGAGTATGCACACACCCCTCCCATCACTGCCACATATAAGGACAGACATTTATGAGCATTTCTCAAAAAAAAAATGTTGTAAGCAAGCAATCAATAGTCAACCTTGTCCTCATCTTTCCGGCATGATCTATAATTCAGTCGTGACTCAAGAGAAAAATAAAAGAACACACAATTCTAAAGAGTGAAAAAACTCACTATGTTAACATCTAATATTTCCGTTCCTTTATACATGTTGTTTTAAAATTTTCACAGTTTTCAAAAATATAATTTTGATCATAAATTTTGATAATTATGTATAAGTAAAAATTATAAAACAATAAAATCATAGAAGTAAATTTGATAATAAATCTATTGATGTTATTTTTAGATGATGAATCTGAATATTTTTTTTATATTAATTGTCAAAATTTTAAAAATTTAACTTACAGGCATAGTAAATAATAAATAAAAAAATAAAAGGGGTAATGATTACCAGGTTGGAGGCAAGTGCTAGCCTTCGAAGTGACACCCATTATTTTAAGTTTTTAACCCCACACAGGGTGGTGCAATTTTACGCACAACCAAACCTTCTTCATAACTGGGTTAAGCTGGGCGTATATTCAGTTACTGCCAAATTTTCATACTTATGGCGTCAAATTTTGGCCGCAGTTTAGCTATAAAATGAACTCATTGCTAATATTAACAGAACATTGCCAAATCTTAGTTCGCGACCCGTGCTCCAGTATCCAACCAAATTTAGTCAGCGAGTGCAAATTTTGCTAATCTTTTACTACATGACTCTTTTTTTTTTCTCAAGTTGATCATATTCGTACCATGCAGCTCCAAAAGTAATTACATACATGAGTAGACGAGAGAGAAATACACGTCACAAACCAAATATAACTTACGAGTTACTTACAATCACATGCAGTTTAGAAGATAAAGAGTCATAAGACTGTTTGTTATTCGTGAGATCATAGCTTCAAGTTAAAAGAGGTTTCTAAGTTAAGGGATTTTCGTGAGAGGGCTACCAAACTGATCCTAAATAGGAAATGTGTATTCCAACAGGAACCCCAATCCAAAACGAGATGGGATCTGCTGTGGTTGGAGAAACAACTATAGTGCATCAACTATATAAGATTTGCAGTTCTCGATTACGTGTTGGGGGTTCAACTCTTGTCCTACAAGAAGACATTAAAATGACGTGAAACATATACTTTGTTACCTTTTAGCTACAAAAGACATGGGCAAAACAGACTCAGTTGATTTTGTATATGCAGAGTATTTATCTGATTCTTATATTGGTCGATCACAAACTAGATATATTGTCACTTGTGGTGGTATTACTATTTCATGATATTCAATGAAACAGACTATTACTGCAACATTATCTAACCATATGTAGAAATATTGGCAATTCATGAAATCAGTAGAGAATGTGTTTAGTTGAGGAACGTGACACAACATATTTGAAGAATTTGTGATCTAATTTTAAAGAAGTACCCGCAATCTTTTATGAGGGCAATACTGTATGAACCACTCAAATGAGAGAAGGATTTATCAAGGAGACATAATGAAATATATTTCACTAAATTTCTTCTTCACTCATAATCTTTAAAAAAATGGTATCATAGCAGTTCAAGAAATTCGATCAAATGAAAATTTAACATATCTTTTTACCAAAACACTTGCTACAACAATATTCAAAAGATTGACTTATGATATTTGGTTACGTCAGCTTAAAAATCTTAATTAACATGATCATCATGGGGAGTGGATATGTATATATTCGTTTCCCCTTAATTATGATTTTTTTTCTCACTTGATTTTTTCTTGGTAAACTTTTTAATGAGATATACATATTCACTGGTGATGAACATCCAAGGAATATTATGAATATGACTTTCTCTGGTGGATGCTCATAATCAATAGAATATAAATATTGTAACCCCTATGTCTTTAAAATAATAGCTCACTATCACACCATATAATTAAAATCATAATGTTCTATATTATGGATTCTATAACTCCAAAGTATTAATTTTATCTGATTTTAAATTTCTTCATCTATCATACTTACCTATAAATAAGAAGATTTTATTTACATTGGAGGATATAAGAAGATAATAAAAATTCTATCATTCACTCGTTTCTCTCTACATTTTTTCTATGTTTTATATGTGTAATTGACAATCATATTTTTCATAACACCATCTTCATTTTTTTTTCTTTTTTTCTTAACGCGTCCAGAGTCACCTAACCATGCCTTAAAATGGTTGAAATCAAGACAAATAAGAAGTTCAAAACCTCTAGCAAGAAGTTCGAACGTGTCTGTCTCTCCGTCTCAATATAGGATGTTGATTTCGAAGTAAGCAGCCCTGGAATACGTGCTATTGTGCTATTCGAACTATAAATTAGAGAATATGAATCCCAAAAATCATGCTTGATTTTTGTTTACAGAACAAAAAGGAACACGAATTTTCAAATGCCATATGTCCACGACTGAGTAATTAATGACAATGCTGTTACATATACAAAGCAAAGTTTTTAATCAACAATTGCTGACATATGACATATGAACCCAACAACCAATGTAGGATTCTGGAGACCCAGCTATAATCGAGTGTACATAGAAAGTTCCTAAGGAAATTTACCTGTTCGTAATCTTTCCGATTTATAGCTAAACTGTTGTTATAACGATTAGGGTACGGCTATAAAACAATCTCGCCGTGAAGAATTCAGATGAGCAAAAGCCCGAGGTGCCGACGGTGGGGCCGGGGGCTCACATGGTTGAGACTGTGCGTGTGTCATCGCCTCATCCATGGCCCCCGAGCGCGACTTCCGATGATCCGTCCAAGCCATCCCAGTATCACATTACGATATTCCCGGGCGCCAATTTTAAACTGATCAAGAGCTCGACTAGGCTACACTTCACTGTCCTTTCGCAAACTCCGTCTGTAGTTTTTTTCGACATCGGGAAAAATTTCTACGGCAGACGCAACTATGTTATTTTTAATTAAATTAGTCGAAATTCCACGTAATTGTGTGTTAATCTTTATATGAATCAAAATGTTATGTATATTTTATATATATATTCTCTTTTAATACTATAATAAAGATAATGTTGATTTTTGATATAATTTTCTAGATGAATATATATCATAATAGAAATAGAGTAAGTTTTGAATACGATTTTTAAGATGATGAATCTGTATCGTTATAAATATAATGAACGGAATGTATTTTTTTCTTTTTTGATTAATGTGAGAAATTCTATTTTTTTGAGGATTAATATGATAATTTTGAGTATTTTTTATGTGGGGTCATAATTAATGTGGTGTTTTCAATATCACCAGAATTTATTATATAATAATAGACTAATATTCAGAATATGTGGTGATATATAAAAATACCCTAGAAATATACAAAAAAATTATCCTTCCAAACATATCATAAAAAGTTTTTATATTTTGCAATTATCACTTGGTTGTCTAACTTGTCTCATTAATATATGAGTCTAATTCAACTTTGCTAGTCTCATAAATTTAACTTCTTGGTTGGATTGAAAGAATTTCCCTAGTTTTATATTGGCATCATCATCTATAAGTGCTATCATGCAACTGCAAAATTAGGACAGTGTTAGTTGACCAGTATAATGGGAGTATAAGTTGTGGAAACCGGAGACTATGATATGTTTGGTTGATAGTTTATTTTTATCAAGTCAAATTTTGACAATGACAAGCATATTTTGGTTCGCATTTAGTTTGAATCGAATATTTGACTATAGTTGACAGTCAAGTAGAGCAAATTATTAGCCAAATATGTAGCAAATGTTTTGAGCATCACACAATGTCAAAAGTTCTTACCACAATAATGTCACAAAATTTAGCTCTCAATCAAACACAAACACACAAGTATTGACTATTTTTTATTGGATTTGTTGGCTGAGATCAAACACATCTTTATGACCAATATTTTGATCACACCATGCAATGGCCTATGACCATAGTTTGGCTTTAACTTTTGGTGTTCAATGAACATACCAATAGTCTTGTTATCTATCATAGACATACCTTCCCTAACTCGGCTGATGTATGTAAGAGAGGATCTACATTCCATTCCGTGCAAGTACTTCTCGTACATCCCACGTTTCCTACTAGGACTAGCAATGAATATGGGATTTATGTGTTGTTTGAATTCAAAAAATCCAATTTGACAAAGACTGTCTGTTGGAAGTGAATGCAAATACAGATATTATATGAATTTAAGATTGTAAAAATCTCAAACCTATATTCAATCTGTACCCAAAACAACATATATGCTTTTTAGCTTTTTTTGGAAACTATATATAAATATATGTAATTTAGTTATGATCTATCGTTGCTTGATAAATTTTTATTTAACATATATTCAAATATTTCTTCTTATACTAATGTGAATGTGGATATGGAGCTTTAATGGATTGGGATTCCTTGAAGTAATCTATAAATTGACTAGGTGAATTTCACAGGATCTTGTCCATCTGTTTTGGTTTTAGTGCTCAGGATCTGATTGTCTATCTTCCAACATTATTCTTATACATAACTTGGATGGAAGTCCTTCGGGGGATAACTTGAGGAGATCAGCACCCAATTTTAATGGTATCCGGTCATCTGCTCTATATCTAATCGGTTGCAACTCCTGTTTTCCTATGCTTCCAAAAGAAAGGAGCTATTCGAGCATCAGGTTCAATAGCCAGTTTGAAAAAAAAATTCAGAGATATCAAACCGAAAGAAAAGAATCCAAGAGAGACAGATGAAGAAACAATTGCGTACTTTCATTAAGAATAGGACATGAGATTAGTGTGGGGACATTAGGCCGAGTGGAGAGAGAGAGAGAGAGAATAGTGCAGTGCGAAACAAGGAAAGAAAGGGCCACCATTCCCACACCATTCCCACTGCCCCACCATTACCATTTTGGTTGCGGTCGAAAGCTTGCCATGGCTGGGTCCGACCGGGTCTGTCACCACTCCACCACACTAACCCAAACAACACGCAGACAAACGGGAAAAAAAACTCCGCTCAAACTTATCGCTCTCTTCTATATGACATACAAAACACTTGTGGTCTGCCCAAATACTCCACGTCCTGCTCCATAGAAACATGTAGAGTGTTTGTTTGCCTTAATTTGCTCCAACCTAACTGGTGGGATGCAAATAATTCCTTGTTTGATTGCCTAGGTCAAATTCATGAGATAAAATACCTTTTGAGTTAGGCCTGATGGAAATACAGTCCTCTCTTTGGATCTCTACAACAAAGCCTGAATAATGATGCGATTAGATGATTAATGTTTATTAATGGTTTGTAATATGTACTAATGTTGATTAAAAATTACTATAATAAAGGTTATTGAAATGGAGTAAGACAAATTATTAGTTTTTTCTATCTTACATATTTTTTATTTATATCTTCCACACAATCAATCAAATAATATTTTATTTCAACTTATATTATCTCATATAACTAACCAAATATTCTATTTAGACTCTTTAGGTCTCTGTAGCCCGCCCAATTTATAGGAGTAAGGCTCAAAGACATGCCAACATCGAAGTTCCAAACACACCCACAGAGAACACAAACAGCAGACAAATGGCGCTAAAAAATCTCAATGCTTTCCACAAAAATTTTGAAGCCTTCACCAGAGATGCACACAAACCATGAGCACCTGGCAAATCACGAGAAGCATCTCAGTGTGGCAAACGAAGCGTGGCACATATAAAAATGCGCGAAGCGCAAAAGCCGAGGCACCTGACCTAAAGCCAAGAGAGCCCCAAGAGCTAGCATGTTCATTTGAAATAATTCCCCTGCGGGTACACCAGATGGCCAGCAGCCAGTACAAAAAGCAACAAGACCCATTGGAAGGACACTTTCCAATTGCATTCCTCTCACACTAGGAATCTATCAAAGATTACATCTCCATCTATCTATCATCCTTTGCTATTAATGCATCCCCTCTCAATTCCCTCATAAAACATGGCACCATGGGACGTGATGATGCACGCAAGACAAACCCCACCCCCCTCGGTTAAAACAAGGCAGTCAGTCTTTGTTTCACACTAAAGCCATCCTTAATTCTATCACTTCTGCCTCTCAAATCCTCATATAAGCCAAATACTACTAAGAAAAAAATTTCTAGCGAGGAGGTAAAGTTCTTTACTAGTGCTATAGCAATACTCTTGACCAACTAAAGCTAAAACATGGAAAGCTCAATTTCTAAGCCTAACATGGCCTAAGCTTCTAATTTCTAAATTCTAATACAACAGGACTAGGGGGAAAAGAATTCAAGTACGTTACAATAAACTAATACGACCGGAAAAAATGTACAGCCACCGCTCCGCGGGGCTAGAACGAGGCGACGGCCGGCATGGTGGCTGTGACGAGGACGGCCTCCTTCTTGCGGCGCATCTCGAGCACCTTGCGGTGGGAGTTGGAGTGGAGGTTACTGACGAAGGTGGGGCTGCACGCCGGGCGGTACTCGGGGAGGAGGCGGCCGGACTTGTAGCGGACGCCGCAGGCGTTGCACAGCGTCTTGGCGCCCTCCGGCCCGGCGCGCCACTGCGGGGTTTTTTGGACGCCGCAGTGGCTGCAGCGGCGGTCGCCGGGGGCGGGCGGGGAGGCTGCCGCGGCTGCGGCCGCGGCGCTGGCGAGCTGAGGTGGGGGGTGATGCTTCGGCTTGCGACCGCGCTTCTTTGGCTTGTGTTTGCCGGTCTTGCCGTGCTTGAACTTCTTGAGTGGTGTGGGGTAGTCGAGGAGGTTGGAGGCGCATAAGAGGACGGAGTCCGGAAGGAAAAAGGACGAGAACGAGGCGGACGAGGAGCACGAGGAGGTGGTGGTGGACGACGACGACGTCGAGTCGGATAAGGGCGGCGCGCCGGACAGCGACCACACGGCGGCGCGCGTGCGCTTACTGCGCTTCGCCTTAACCGGCACCAGCGCCTCCGTGGACAGCGCGCATATGGTCGGTCTCCTCATGGGGTCCGCCACCGCAACCGCGCCTTCCTGCGGCCGCCTGTGCTGCGGCGGCCGCGGTTCTAACAGCGCCGCCGGCACCGCAGGAGGCTGCGGCAGCGGCGGCAGCTCGGAGAGCGAGTCGTCCATGATGCGGGACACCCACTCCAACTCCTCTGCGTCATGCGCCTACAGAAAACACCAAAAGAGACTAAGAAAACACACACGGAACCTCACAAACGAAAGAAGACTTTAAATCTTCAGACGCTTACCGGCAGGTCAATCTCCGGCGGCGGCAGCGGCAGTGACGGCAAGAGCTCGTACGATATCACCGACGACCCGTGGGAGTCACTATTCTCTTCCTCCACGGCCGGCGCCTCCCCTTGCTCGCTACCGTCCTTATCCGCCTTACAGAGCTCCTCAAGGTCCAGCAGCTCCTCCACCGAGAACCCCTCCCCCAGCAACGTCCCCCTCTCCGCCACCGCCCACACCACCGAGCCGGCCCCGGCCGCCGCCGCAGCGGCCATCTCCTCCGCCGCCTCGGACGGCCTCAAGCTACTCCTCAGCGCCGCCATGTTCCCCTCCTCCACCTAAAACCCACACAGAGAGAAACATAAAAGAGCTCTGAATTCCAAGAACCAACCACAACCTTTCGACAACAGCCGTATACGTTTCTTATCTCCAGCCCCTTACCAGCGAGCCGTTGTGGTCGTGTGCGTACGACATAACCGAAGCAGAAGAGGAAGAGCGAAGGAAAAGGGAAGGCGCGGAGGCGTAGGGGAAAGTGGAAGAGGAGGATGAGGAGGCTAAAAGGCAGGGGAAGAAGAGATGAGCGTTTGGTGGGTCATTGAATGGCTGCCAAAGTCCGTGTGCGCAACAAATGCACTGTTTGCTCGCTACATCACTCTCTCTCCCATTTTACTCCCACTTAATATATTTCCATCTCTCTGATATTAGCATCATTACTCTTAATTTTTTTTGCATTTATATATGGGCGCCTCTTTTGAAAAGAAATGGAGCCAGAATCGGCGAATCTGGGAACAGATTCACTGTGGAGGGAAACATTTATTCTGCGTGCCTTGTTGATATTGTTGGTTTAGGATTTTTTTTGCCCGGTGAGTGATTGTGATAAGCAGGGGGTGTGATTAGTGGCGTGCACTGGGGCCGGGGACACGTGCTTCTAACATCCGGATTCGGAAAGCTCAAAACTCCATTTGCTTCGGATGGACTTCCATGCCGGCCCATATCATTCGGCTCTCTACGTTTCTGCTTTGGATTACAACCCCAAAAAGACATACTTATACAAACCATTGGATTATAGACCACTTGTTTGGATTAATCGATAAAGATATGTGAGATTGGGAGGTATTCTCATATCTCAAATTTTGATCTTATAATTAATATGCCTGCAAAGACTATATTATGATTCCTGATTTTAAAGAGAAGTTATTCAAATCCTTTTATGCTTTGTGTCTTTTTTGTCTTTGAAAATTTGTGATTGGAGTGAATTTCTTTGGTTCCACATTTAAAGTTGTCAACATGTACATGTAGCATCTAACTTTTGGGCAATGCTAACAAACACTAAAAAAAAATATACAAACCAACACCACTGGTTCATTCCGCATTGACGGCCAATATCTCTTTTAGCTAATGAACGGTATAATAAGGTATCCTACAACAATTGCACACAAGTAGCTGTTGGTTAAGATGGTAAGAGTTTGTTTAATCATTCTAAAGCTTATTTAAGTTCGACTCTTGCTTCGGTCACTTGAGCTTTTTTATTATTTTATTTAACACAATCTAAATAAAACAAATCAACAAGTCTTCGTATTTGTATGGGCCATCTTATCTTCTACTTTTCTACAGTATTTCTTCTTTTTTTTTAAAAAATATTATTTCTTTTTTCTTTCGAGAAGTCGAATAAATTAGTTCCCTAATTACTTGTGAGTCAATAGATTTAATTAATGTTTAAAAATATTTCACAGCATCTCGAGCGATTTGAATTTGAGCACCTTGAGCGAGTTAAAGTATACACATAAACATACCGATAATTAACACATAAAAATCATTCGTGTGCAACACATCTAAAACCTACATTAGTTTCATCACAGATACAAAAAACCTACTTTGATTCTTGCAGAGAACACACATAATTTTAAGTGGATTTTGGCGAAGATGCAAGAAACCTATGCAGTTTTTATCACATATATTTGTGTTCCATTATTGACAAATATATTAGTATGAGTGTTGCTAAATACATATGAAATTTAAGAAAATTTCAAGAAAGACTTACAAAATTTGGTTAGGGTTAAATAAAAATCATTGAAACCTACATAGATTTCAACATAAACCCACAAAATCTACTTCAAATCTGACAAAAAACACATGAAATCCACAAGTTTCATTGCATATACTCATATTTCACGATAGAAAAATATAATTAATACGAGCATAGCCAAGTAGATATCAAACTTAGGAAAGTTTGAAAATAGATCCAAAAACATAGTTCGGTTTCAACACAAAAACCATGAAATATACTTTGATTCATGCAAAAAAACACATGTAACTTGTGTTGATTTTGACAAACATGATGCATGAAACGCATGCAGATTTTATGATTTTTACTTGTGTTTATAATAACATACATATTTGGCATGAGTGTTGTTATGCGCATATGAAATTTAGGAAAACTTCAAGACATGCCCATAAAACCTAGTCGGATTTCAACAAAAATTACTAAAACCTACACAGATTTCAACATAAATCTACAAAATTTATTTTGATTCTTATTAAAAGTACATAAAACTTGAGTGAATTTTGACGAAAATGCATGAAACTCATACAGATTTCATCACATATACTTGTGTTTCACAATAAATAAATATAATTGGCTGGAGTGTTGCCAAATGCATATAAAACCTAAAAAAAATTTCAAGATAGATCTACAAAATATGAGCAGGTTTTAACAAAATTTATTGAGACTTACACAAGTTCTACACGAAACCTTGAAACTTGTTTCGATTCTTATATAAAACACACACAACTTAAGTAGATTTCAACGAAAATGAATGAAACCCATGCAAGTTTCATCACAATACTCATATTTCAGGATAAACAAATATAACTGACATGAGTGTTCCGGAGTATATATAAAACCTAATAAAGTTTTAAAATAGACCTATAAAACCTAATCAGATCTCAAACACAAAATGCCTAAATTTTTTTTGATAATTATGCTATTGCCAAGATTTGAATGGTGAGAAGTGCTCACCATTACACTACAATGAACTTCCCATTCAAAAGATTAAATATTTTATATAAGAGCTTATATGTGAACATTGGTTGTACCGTCAAGTCCACACACCATACATTAACAACATCCACATATGAAATCTAGAACAATTTCAAAATGAACTCACAAAATCTAATGTGATTTCAAAAAAAAAATCAATAAATGAAATCTGGTTGGGCTTCCACAAAAGTTACTAACACTTACATAGGTTTTAACACAAATCTAAGAAACTTGCTTCGTTTTTGAAAAAAAAAAACACATGATATTTGAGTGAATTTTAATGAAATACATGAAAATGTGTAAATTTCATCTCATATACCCATACTTCACAATAGACCTGCAAAAATTAGTAAAATTTTAAAATAGACCAATAAAACCTTGTCATATTTCAACAAAAATTCAACACAAAATGCCTAAATTTTTTTTAATAATTATGCTATTGCCAGGATTTGAACGGTGAGAAGTGCTTACCATTACACTATAATAAACTTCCCATTCAAAAGATTACATATTTTATATAAGAGATTACATGTCAACATTAGTTGTACCGTCAAGTCGGTACACCATACATTAGCAACATATTTGAGTGAATAAATGAAATCTGTTTGGGCTTCGACAAAAGTTACTGAAACTTACATAGGTTTAAAAACAAATCTAAGAAATTTGCTTTGTTTTTTAAATAGAACACAGGATATTTGAGTGAATTTTAACATATATTCAAATATTTCTTGAAACTTTTAGTTACAAGTTTGATATTCAAATTTTAAGCAACCATACATGAGCTTAAAATTAAAGATTTACTATTCTTGTAGTTACAAGTTTGCTAAATAAATTGTTGTGCCTAGATTTGACTTGAAAAAAGATGGTTGGACTGGCCGGCCAGGGTTAGCGCCAAGCCTAAATTTTCTTATGCCCTGCACAAAACTAAAAATTGAATTGTTTGGTCCTAGTCTGAATATTTTAATATAATATGTTCAAGTCTGTTCAATCTAGGTTGAGTTCTGCTAGCCAAACATTTATTAGGCTAAATGAAACTTTAACCAACTCGGTGCAACTATGCTTTTTGATTTTGACTTTGGGCAAACTTGCTTATCCCAGTTTCGAGGTTTGATAGGTGATTTTCAGCCCAAAAACCATATTGGCACTGTCAGAAATGTTCTTAAACATATGTTGCAAATTACTACATATTAATTGTATTTTGTCGAGGCAGTACCTGATACTCCGTACTTGCCATAATGCAATTTTGGTCACATGGTGGTCATTGATCTATAAGTTGACGCACTTCTAATTAGTCTGGCAAAGATCCATACCAACCCATTTCTAATTTACGTTCTTTGTTAAGGTTGCCAACGCAAAAGTGGTTTTGTACCATCACAACATTATTCAGCTGAAAGCAGCCAACATTATGCATGTTTTGTGCTAATCAATCACCACGCCTAACTGCTTAAGCCAAATAAAGGTAAGGAATATTGATGGATCTTGACATTCGCACACATTTCAAGCAACCTACAACATAAACAATTCCATTTCATAATTTACTGAGAACTTTTACCGTACTTTAAGAAAATACGAGATTATATGCAATTTCTATATACTAGAACAAACTAAAAACGAGTATGATGGAGTATAAACTTTTTCAAATAAATTAGTTTATTAGTTTGAACTTATCGACTGTTCCCATTGGCTTCATTGATTTGTGTTTAAGGAGGGTGGTTGTCTGATCAATCGTCAGTTTGACGAGATATTGTGCTCATATTTGTCGTCAATCTGTCTGTCAACAGTGTCGATAATTTCTTTTTTCAGTCCTGTAGCCATTCCATGATTATGGATTAGTTTTACAAATTTTATTGATTATAGGTTATTCCTGTAATTCTTTTTGAAAAAATATATTCCGGTTCACCTAAGAGGAAGGGTAAAACTACAATTATTTACCCTCGCAGGGGTAGTTTTGATAATTTGTTGTTGCGAGTTCTTGTTGTGGTGAGTTCAAGGTGTTGTCTTCTTCACACGGATTGGGTACAAGCCAACGTATAGAGACGATATAGGCACACAATTACCTACATACCACGTGAGTGCATCGTTCATTTATGCTATTCTTTATGTCTTGTCGGACCCATACATGATAGAGTCATATGTCAACCATTAGTTAAAATCATACTCTGATATCAAAAATATGCCTAAGGCGAACTCAAATGCAGGACATGCCCTGGCTTTGCTCCGCCTTTGCTTGGCGCGAGCTGGCGTGTGTGGAAGTAGAAGCCGCGCGGCAGGTGCATGTGAGCCCGGCTTGGAGCAAACTGAGTAAATCAGTACTTTTACTTGATTCTTTACATGAATAATACATTCTTTCTCTTATGAAACAATGGAGATAGCCCGATGCGATGTCCACATTCAACCTGGCCGGCGCACCAACAGGTCATGCGCCCACGTAGGAGTGGTGTCCTTCACAAAAAAAGAGCCGGCGACTCAGCTTAAGCCAATTTAATCACACCCTACCCAACTTGTCCAAGTTGGCAGGTAAACCATCACACATGCACCAGCCAATTGACGGACAGTACAATATTCGGAGGGCTTTAGTTGCTATTGAACAATTAGTCAACCGTAAAATACAACTGTATAATGATAGTGTAAGTTATTTAAATCATAAAAGACCAATAAATGTCTCATTTATTGGGAGACCCAAACCACAAGGTCTCTTGTCATGGTTACAACCACCGGTCGTTTACTAAAACGACAATTTTGTTAATATTTTTATAAAATCTTTTTCAATAATAAATTTTTGAAAAAATTAGCTGAATGACATTATAAAAATAATATATTATTATAGAATATTAATTATGAGATTAATAAATATGTCTAGAACTTGTATATCATTGAGACACCAATCATATAGTTAAACTCAAAATTTTTCACAAACAAAGTTATCCTCTTAAGTTTTAGCAAGAAAAACTAAGCCCATAGCTAAAAAAATATAAATGGTTTGGTATTTCCAATGACACTACGATTTAAAGAAATCTTATGTGTGCAATAATAGAATTATCATTATATTAATAAGTAAATTTTTCCATAATTGCATAAATATAATATTGAGAATGCAAAATTGTTAACAAAAAATTTGTTAATTTGGGCACATAACGATTGATCTTTTGGAAGTATCAGGTCTACGTAACAAGAGAATAGGACACTCCTACAATAATGTTTGAGAGATATTCAATGTGTCTGGAATTAATGAAAAATAGTAAAATGACCACATAAATTTTTTATGAAATTTCTTTAGAATGGTTTATTTTTGAGGAATTTTGGAGGAAATTAAAAAGAATCCAACCTCTTTGAAAATTTATTTGTCTCTTGCTAAAAGAAAGTTATAATTTTTCCTTCAAAATTCTTATATTTTTTCTGATGCATCAAAAATCATTTTTGAATAATTTTTATGTTTAATTTTTTAAAGATTTTATTGGATAAGACACTCAATTTCTATATTTTTTACTTTCTGCATTTCAAACATGTCCTTAAATTTGAAACACCGTGAATCAAATCTTGGGCTGGATCAGGCGACCGATTGATTTGGTTATCATATTTTTGCTGAAAACTAACATGAAAATTTATATTGTAGTTGTCTGTTGGATAAAATTAAAACCGCAAGGATAGTTTTGTAAAAAGGTAAACTTCAAGGTATAGGAGTATCTTGTGTTATATTTTATTGGGAAAATTTCATAAATCTTAAGTCACATCTATTATCAGATACCCACAACTATTTTTTTATTTTAAAAACACATATCTTCTTATTTATTATTAAAAATTATAAAAAAAACATTAGTTGAAATGCAGTTGCTGCATGTCAGTGACCGTAACTTTTGTTCCTTTTCTCCGCCGGTGCTGGGTGCCGGTGGCGTAGGGTGCAGCGACGAGCCGCCTTCGACATGCCACCGATCTCAATTCCAACAACAAATTGAACAACATTGCGCTAGAATTGCACCAAATACACTTGAAAAGCCAAGAAGAACAGAATTTTTTACCCACGAACTAAGGCAAAAGATCCAAACTTTCCACTTCCCGAGTAGCAAATGCTTCATAAACAATGAAAAATTCAACGAAAAAGCAATAAAAAACCGAAGACTTGGAAACAAATTGGATCTTGAAATGAACTGAACTGCTGGCAGAAGCGCATCTCGCGGCTGGCTCTTTGCGGGCACGGCGACAGCAACGACGGCCACAAGGAGGCTGGTGCTCGCCGTCGGCCACCACTGAGGCACCCAAATCGACGTGCACAACTTTGATTTATGCCGGAGACGAAAAGCTTACTGGCTAATTGATGCAAATCTACGCTTACGATGCAAATCGGCACGCAATTGAAAGAGAATTGAGACACATTGATTGATTCGGGACATGTGGATGCACAATTAATCGGAAGTCTCAAGAAACCAACAAGTAGCCTGTTCATTCAATCAAGAAGAGGCCTCAGGGATCAAGAAATCAAGCCTCTTTTGACAGGAGGCTTCTCTATGTCAAAGATCGCGAATTTTTCGTAGGAAAACCTTAATTATAATAATAATGTCTTAAAAAACACAAAAGAAAATAAAATTGTAAAAATGACTACAGTCGTCACTCGAGCTGGCGACTGAGTGGTTTCTGCTCTAAGTCGCCACGTCCTCAGTCGCCAGCCTAAGTTGCCAGCCCAGTTGGTGACTTAGGGCAGAAACCAGATTTATTTACAAACTAATAGTTATTGTTTTATATTATTTCCAAAATAACCAATGTAGTTTTGATTATTTCAAAAATAATTCATTTGGTGTATGTTGTTTGTAAAATAGCCTGCAAGACTGTTTTTTATGTATGAATAACCGAAATAAAAAGAATAATTACAGGTAAAACATAGAAAGGCATATTGAACTACCGCAACCCACCCAATCAAGGAGAAAAAGAGTCGCGAGGGGTTCGGTTGATTGATTCGTATGTTTCGTGGTTAATTTAATTTGTGGAGTTACCAAAAGTGAGAACTGAACGTAAAAAATACTGAAAAGTAGAAAAACTAAATTATAGAAAAATCATGTTTCATACATACATGTAAACAAAAATCATGTTTCATTGAGAGAGTAAGAAATTTGAAAAAAAACTAATGTCGGCTCCTCTTCGGACGACGAGGCCGGTCCCGCTGAAACGGTGAGGGTGAGTAGGTGATGCGTCCCCGCACCGTCCTCTGTGATGGCTGTCGATGTGGTGGTGGTTGAGCGCTCGCCCGATCGAGACCTGTATCATGAGGGTCCTGCGACGGCGGAGGCGCATCACCAAGCTATGCGGACGCCAACTGATGCTGGCTCTGGTGGGTGTCGTCTCCCCTCTACAACATGTCAGCATAGTCCGCATACGCAGGGTCGAGGACCACGTCCGGGTCGGCATGGACGGGCTGAGGCAGAATGCAGGGCGGGCGCCTACTGGACGGTGCCGATGGAGCAGATGAGGACGTACCGGCAGGCTCGTGCACCGTACGCTGCTACATGGTGACGTACTCGTCGTCCAGGTCGAACGTGATGTCGAATCCCAGGCTGGAATCGGAGCCGGAAGGGCGCACAGGGGTACCCTCAGGGATCCATACACCACCACGCGATGCCACGTCCACGTGAGGTGGAACACCTGAACGGTAAGAGCGGGCCGGGGCCGCACCAAGATAAATAGGGGCGTCGATGGCCGTACCTGACGGTCCGGGTGCATCTTCCATCGGTGGGATGTTTAGTACCGTTACATACAAGACGCAATCATCTGGGCCATGAATGGGATTTAACACTCTCCTAACTAGAGAACCCCAAGACCGATCGCCTTTAAGTTTACATAATTTCCAACTACCTGTTTCACCAACAGGCACCAACGCTTCAATGACAATTCCATGTTTAGATGGGTCGATATTTAGTATGTCCATGACTCGGGTCTTAAGATCCTCAAAATTAACTGCACTGAGATCATTCAATTCCATGTCTACACGATGACAGCTACATAGGTTATCTCCATGTGGTCCGTTTCTAATTACTTGTTCCCCGTGAAAAACATACACTATTCTTCTTTCTGACATTGTCTACGACAAAAATTTAAAATTAATTTTTACTCTATGTATTTTCCACAAATTTCTAAAACAGATCTATACTTTAAACTAAATTTCTAAAGCAGATATGTATTTTCCACAAATTTCTAAAACAGATCTATACTTTAAACTAAATTTCTAAAGCAGATATGTATTTTCCACAAATTTCTAAAACAGATCTATACTTTAAACTAAATTTCTAAAGCAGATATGTATTTTCCATAAATTTCTAAATCAGATCTATACTCTAAACTAAATTTCTAAAGTACATATGTATTTTCCACAAACTTCTAAATCAGATATATACTCTAAACTAAATTTCTAAATCAGATCTATACTCTAAACTAATTTTCTAAAGCAGATATATATTTAAACCTAATTTCTAAAACATATCTGTATTCCAAATTTAATTTCTAAAGCAGATATATATTTTCCACGAATTTTGAAAGCAGATCTATACTCTAAACTAAATTTCTAAAACAGATATGTATTTTCCACAAATTTCTAAATCAGATCTATATTCTAAACTAAATTTCTAAAACAGATCTATACTCTAAACTAAATTTCTAAAGCAGATATGCGTTTTCTACAAATTTATAAATCAGATCTATACTCTAAACTAAATTTCTAAAACAGATCTATACTCTAAAATAAATTTCTAAAGCAGATAAGTATTTTTCACAAATTTCTAAATCAGATCTATACTCTAAACTAAATTTCTAAAGCAGATATGTATTTAAACCTAATTTCTAAAACATATCTGTATTCCAAATTTAATTTCTAAAACAGATATATATTTTCCACGAATTTCTAAAACAGATCTATACTCTAAACTATATTTTTAAAACAGATATGCATTTAAAATTAATTTCTAAAGTATATCTGCATTTTAAATTTAATTTCTCAAACTGATATGTATTTAAAACTAATTTCTAAAACAGATTTAATTAGAAAATTTTAAAAAACTTACCTCCTCCTTCTTCTTCTTCTTCTTCTTTCTTCTTTCTTCTTCTTCCCTTTCCTTTCCTTTCCTCCTCCTCTTCTCTTCTCTTCTCTCTTTTCCTTCCCTCTCTGGCTGTCTGTTTCAACTGATTTTTTTTTTCAGCGCATCCCCTCTGTCGCCACCGCTGGTGAATATATACCCCCCTAAGTCGCCAGCCCGGCTGACGACAGAGGATGCGGAAGAGCTAGTCGCCAGCCGGGCTGGTGACTATGGTCACTTTTGTAATTTTATTTTCTTTTGTGTTTTTTGCAAAATTATTATTTTAATTAAGGTTTTCCGTACGAAAAATTCCAAAGATCGTTGCTGCAGGGATCAAGAAATCGGCACTACAGGGATTAAGAAATCAAGAAATCGCGCGCTGCAGGGATCAAAACATTGAGAAATCACTGGTGCAATCATTGCAACTGGGCCATGCCGTCGCCGGGAGAGACAAGAGGGATGGGGACAGGAAGAGAGAATAGAGAGGAGGCGGCTTGAAGAGAAGAAAGAATAAAATATTACAGTCACTCACATGTGGGACTCACATGTCAGTGATTGTATTTTTTTATAACTTTTAATAAACAATTGTTATCTTTAATAATAAAAATAATTAGAAGGGTTTTTTTTAAAATTAAAAAAAATACTGGCGGTATGTAAATATTTCAAAAGGACACTTGGTACACCAAATTCAAACTAATTACTGATTTGATATATGGATCTAGTATTACGCTCGTATCAACTCCCACCACCCATGGTTGGACTATCATTATCTTAAATAAATGGTTCACTATTATTTATGTCAATCGTGTGGAATATGACAATTTGACAAGTCCACGACAAATATGTCAAAAGACTGGGTTTTCGCATTTTTTACTGGGATGCCATGTGGTCATTGTCACGACTCAAGAGTGGGTCAACTTTAGCAAATAAAAACATATGTAAGATTTTTATTGTTGTGTATTAAATCTTATGGATAGGTGATTGAGAAAATAATTCTGATATGTATTATGTAATTGAATAATTCATATCAAATGATTGTGTTTAGATCTTAATTACAAATCATATAATTTAATGAGTAGAAAACAATAGTCAGAGTCAAGTAGTCATGAACTTATAACAATTAATTATCAGAATTAATCATATTCAAGTCAATGGTCTGCAACAGTATTTATTAACGGTTTTGGCCCGACTAGATACGAATTTGTGTCACAGTTCTCATACTAAATCTTTCGTCTTATAAGTTTATAATTAGTGTTGATGCATATGGATTATAATTCATCGTGTTGCAACAGTTGACCCTCCAAAACAGTACATGGAAGTTTTTTTTAGAGAAAATATATAGTATAAGAAAGCTCCAAAACAGTTGACCATTCAAAACAATGGCATGTTTGACTTTTTGTTTTTTCAATTGCTCACTTGATAAACTAACTCATTTAAACAAATGTAGTGAGCAAACTGTGTTGTTTGGAATTATCGAACAAAATTGGCATGCACTTTAAGAAGTGATCAGTAGCTTTCCAAAAATGTTTTGATCGACCTTAATCTGGGACCAAATCGGGCTACCCTAAACAACCCCGGGCGATGGAAGAGCAAGAAGGAAGCTCGCGCAAGCGGGAGTGATGGTGCTCGTTATGCGTTCTCTTATCAACTTCTTACCTGCATGGGAGAGCTAACTTGCCTCTTTCATGGATAATAGTCTTTTTAACATTTTGACAAGATTTGTCTCCTAGGAGTCAAACAAAAAGTTTGACCGAGCAATGATGTGGTAGACTTTGCCCAAGCGGCCAAGAGAACCATCCATACGGTGCTTTGGTTACTACAAAACTTCTAATAGGAGAAATGGAGAATAATGTTTGTTAAAGCAGCCCTCCGGAAGGAAGAGCGCCCGTTTCCAAGTCCTCTAGAACTAATCTCACCGGAGAAAATGCACCCTGTAACTCCCGGTAAAAAGGAGGTCTTCTTGTCCTGCCGGGGGAGCCCTCCTCCCCGGGGATTATCATCTCTGGGATGTCTGGTCAAAATTTTTTGAGATTAGTCTTATCAGATAAACATATTCCATGATCTAATAAAGAGGAGTCACTCATGTCGGAGACATCCTCCATTCTCGGTATACTACTGTCTCCAAGACATGTGTTTTGAAATATAGTAAAAAAGATGTGTAACGTGTTGTCATAAAAGTTTAGAGGATTCACCTCACCAATACCATTGAGAGTTGTGGAGCTGTTTTATCAGAAGACTAATGTCGAGATTTTACTTAGAAGACTCCTCAAGAGTTTGGTCTATGAGTGACCTAGTAGACATGTTCCATTGAAAAACACCAGAAACCTCTGGGCTTCAGTAAAAAGATCTCCTAGGAGACCCGGGGGACCTTGGAACACTGGCGATCCCAGTGACTCTCTTTCACTAGGAATAGTGGCACCACCTTCTCAAAAAGTGCTACTCTCACCTCTAATAGATCCTAGTGTAACATATGTCAAAAATTTAGGTGCTTAGTATATTCAAATGACCCTCTTATCTCTCATCCAAGGGTTTAAAAAGATTATCTTCATCAATTGCTATTTTACTAAACTATAAGTATCTTATTATAATTTTTCATTTGAAACTTTTGACTCTCCAAATTAATATAAATCATCGACTCTCAAATATGTACCTTGAAGATTTCTGTTAAGAAAACCTCCTAACTAACTGTAAGTCAGAAACACAACAACAAATTAAGATCTCTTTCGAGATTTCAATCTATATAAATCTCTCTTTACGAGATTAAGAATGAATCGTCATACAATCATCTTTCACTTTTAAACTTTTACTTTGCGGTGACACGTAAGATATTATTATTGAAAACTTTGTCCCACGACAATGCTTGATTGCTAGAAGATAGATAGGAAAAGGTGTCAATAGCACGGTGAGCATAGGAGGGGCCAGTGAGCAAGGAATTTTCTTTTTTCTATTTTAGCGAAAATGATAGATGAGTGAGAATCCCCAGTGTCCTTGAAGCGTTGTCGTGCACTTTGGTTAGGACCAAAAAAAAAAAGAGTAAAAAAGCTACTTTTTTGGGGGGTCGAAACCTAAAAAGCTACTTGACTTTTTCTTGCGCTACTTGTGTTTCGCACTTGTGTGTTTTATCGCTTGCAAGGCACATCTTCTGAGCTGGAGCTCTCAGTGGGCGCGTAGGAGTATACGCGTGAGTGTACGTACTGTTGGTTTGCATCACATTGATGTGATCCATTAAGTGTGAGTAAATGGGAGCTCGGTGCCATCGAAATCTTGCTGTTGTTTGCCCTTCACATCAAGCAAATTAAGTTGTCGAAAAGTCTTACTAGTTGGTGGTGATCAAGTGGTCAAAAAATCTTGGCAAAGAGTGGTGAAAGTATAAACTTTTTTCTATTTCAGAAAGGTTTTACCAATATAATCTTTAAGCACGTTTTGTTTCCATAAAATATCTTTATACTTTGACCACTATAAAAAAAATATCATAATTCATCATATAAAAATAATATCATTAGATTAATCATCAAAATTTACTTCTATATTATTATTATTTTATATTTTTTATTAAAATAATTATAAGAATTAATAATCAAATTTATATTTCACAGACCATAAAAAATATAAAACAACAAGTAGAGAGCAATTGATGGAACATATAAAACTCTTGTTTACTAACTAGTAAGAGAATTTAGAGTTTTTTTTACTGTTAACCCAGAATTAAAAAATAATTTCGAAATTAACCCACAGTTTCAAAAATTTGCAAAAATGGCCTGCCACGTCAGCTTGTCGAGCTCTGGGAGCTCGACAAGTTGCTAGTCGCACGGGCAGCCTCTTGTCGTGCTCCAGGAACACGACTAGAGCTTGTCGTGCTCCCAGAGCTCGACAAGTCCTTGTCGTGTTCCTGGAGCACGACAAGCTCCCAGTTCAGCCATCTGCAGAATATTAAAATGTCCAGTGCTTATATAACAGATAAATGCCTTAGACCAACCGGCTCGCGCGCTCGCTCCTGAGTCCTCTGGCCCGGGTTCGAATCCCCGTTTCGGCAAATAATTGTTTTAACTTGTCGTGCTCGGGACCCGCGACAAGCTGTTGTCGTGGTTGGGGAGCGCGACAAGTGGCTGTCCCGTGCGACTAGCAGCTTGTCGAGCTCCCAGAGCTCGACAAGCTGACGTGGCAGGTCATTTTTGTAAATTCTCGTAACTGTGGGTTAATTTCGAAATTATTTTTTAACTCTGGGTTAACAGTAAAAAAAACTCAAGAATTTACGGATATTTCCATCACGTCATCCTAAAAAAAAAATTTCCATCGTTTTATGTGTCAATGTTATATAAGAATATAGTATTATTTGTTAAGTATAGGAAGTATATGCTGGTCACTGGCGATAATCTGCACTAGTCAAGGAGAAGAAGATTATACGGCGTACTGGCAGTGAAATATTGCATGCTGGTACAGTATTATGATTTATGAGTGGGATATATGGGTTAAAGAATATTCGGGTACATTTTGTAGGATCAAGGATGCCGACTAGAGGGGGGGTGAATAGGAGGCTTTTAAAATTTCTTTTCAATTAAGCAATTTTAAAGAATAATTGAGAGACCTAAATTATACAATGAGGCTTAAAAGGAATTTAATCAACTAGTTGCATTCAATCAAATGAACTATTCAATAAGACATGCAACAATGGTAAATATAGCAATTGTGTCAAGATGAATGTAAAGCAATTATGAAATACGCAATTTGACACAATATTTTTACCGAGGTCTCGGAGACTCGCCCGGTCTCCCCTACTCCTCGTTGAAGCGCTCACTCGGAGCCTCGCTTCTATATCCACGAAGGATATCTCACTAGGGTTGCTCCTTCTCCACACCGGATAGGCGAGCACCACACCTTTCACAATCCTTTGCCGGCCTCTCCGACAACCTTCAAATGGAGAGATCTCGGCTCTCCTCCGGCACCGTCTAGGCGAAGGCGATCGCCAAGAGTAACAAGCCGGATGCACTTTCACTTGAATCAACCACGTGCTAGAAGCTCAATGATGCAAATGAGATGCTCAACACTCTAGCACTAGCAATCTAATGGAGATGAAGTGCACTAAACACTCACACAATCTCCCTCAAGCTCTCTCTCAAATCTATTCAAGATTTGGGCTCAATTCTAGCCTCTAAATACTATAACACATATGCAACTCAATTGGTTAGGTTTTCAGCTGAAGAATGAAGTCTTTGAGCACCCAAAAATGAAGCCAAACACGAAGTATTTATAGCCTCAACGAAAAACTAGCCGTTTGCAAGAAATCGGGCCAAAAGTTGTACAGGCCGGACATTGTCCGGTCACTTCAGACACTGTCCGGCCAGTACAAAAATTTCAGCCGTTGCAAACGTGTCAGTGACCGTTGGGCGAAATTTGTGAAGGCCGGACGGATACCATTTGTCCGGACAAAACGTCCGGACAAATGGATATGTCTCTGTTAACTCTCCGCTCAAAAAGACTTGTACAGGCCGGACATTGTCCGGTCACTTCAGACACTGTCCGGCCACTTCGGACAAATAGCTCCGGACGGATGCATTTGTCCGTTTCATTTTTCGGCTCAAAAAATTTGTACTGGCCGAACAATGTCCGGTCACTTCAGACACTGTCCGGCCACTTCGGACAAATAGCTCCGGAAGGATGCATTTGTCCGGCCAGTGCACACTGACTGACAGTAAAACAAGTATAACTTTTGATCCAGAGATCCGATTGAGGTGATTTTTGGCTTGTTGGAAAGATAACTCAGAGCTCTACAATTTTGTTAACAGGAGCAAGACCTAGAAAGGTCTAGAAACTTCTAAAAAACTCAGAAACTTTCCTGATGTCAAAATGTTCAAGCCAAAATCATCTCAAATGCAATTTTAAAGTATTTGCACATACGGATTTGCCGTTTTCTCACGGATGTGATTTGTGTCACTTAGCAACGACCACGACCACACAGGTCTTGACATCCGATCGAAAACAGGTGGTCGATAGGGTTTGGTCGAGCGTACGCAAGCGAGTCGAAGACTGGTACGACCAGTCCGAACTCCTACGACCACGCCCAAACCCTAAACAGAAAGCCGCCAAACAAGCGATACGACCACGACCACGTATCAACACTGATACGATCAGAACATGCAAATACGACCACGACCAGCTCTAGATAAATAAACCAATTTAAACAGCTGGCGATCACGACTAAGTGCAGTTTTCAAAACATTTAATCTAATACACATGAACTACACTTAGACTCACTAACAATGCAAGACACTAGTGCAAGATGATATGAATGCATCTGAGTTTCCGCACTAGATAGATTCAAGCTACTAGTTTCCGACCCCTCTTAATAGTACGGTCAAACTAGTAAAAAGAAACCTATCAACCCGGTCTGTCTCCAAACACCGAGACCGGTAAAATCCTAAGAAAACAATTCTTAATCTTGGATTTTACCTTAGGTGAAGTTCGACCTCGTGAGGTTCGACCGCTCGACGCTTGTCCCCGCAAGGCTCGACCTCGCTATGCTTGACCTCGCGAAGCTCGAGATGTCTCATATCGACTTCATCCTCTTCACACCCTTGCTCGCTTTTATCCTGCAATCAAACTGAGACTAGAACATATACACTCAATGCGCAAACGTTAGTCTCATTTGCAGTTCGTCATTAATCACCACCAGATAAATCACTCCACACAGGAGTTCACTCAACAATTTCTTTCTTCGGTGAAATGACAAAACCAATTTCAATTGAACAACAAATGAGTAATGGATGAATCTCACAATCATATAGATCCATATATGATACAAGAAATGCGCACACGATCCATACTACTCAAGTTATGATATCAATCAATATGGATGACTAACATCATGAGCTCTCCCTCAATCATACATAGAGATATCAAATCCAGAACACGGAGTCATCAACCTTTTGCACAGACATGGATAACTAATCATCCTGAGCTCTCCCTCAACTTGTGCATCGATATCAAATCCACAACTGAAGTCATCAACCTCAAGATTTAACATATAACATCTTGATCAATCAATTAGCACAAGCTTGATGCAACCACCGAGCTTATCCTCTACATATGCATCAATATCAAACCCGCAATCGAGGAAAATATCCAATTCAGGGTTTACCGATAATCAATTCAATTTACTTGTGCTAAATCAGGATTTATATAAATTGTCATTTAATCATCAAATCTGATATCTTCAGATTAACTTTAATCATCATGGATTTATCCAAAATATCATTAATCATCAAAATCTAGATAGTAAGATCTACCTAGATCCAACAATCTCCCCCTTTTTGATGATTGATGACAACACCTTTTATAATCTTAATAAATCCAAAACAGATTATTCAGCTCCCCCTCAATATATGCAATAGTATATCGAAACTGAATACAATATATACTTATATGAGTTTAGAGATATAAATGACAATTGAGCACAAGTTCAATCAAGTCATTTTCTAAAATATCAACTATCTCAATTTTCTCTAACTCAAATATCTCTTCCAAAGATTGATGTTAATGATATCAAATAATATCTCTCCCCAAATATCATTTATCATCCTCAAATATCAATATCAATTCTATCAAATACCAATCTGTACCAATTTGATATCTATCTCTCCCCCTTTGTCAATTAACTCAACTGACTCTAATGTCTCCCCAATTCTCTCTAAATCTCTTCCCCTAAGGCTTTCTCTAAAGCTTATCTCTAAAACATTCTCTCTCAAATACTATCATTCTCTCTCAAATACTATCTCTCCCCCTTTGTTATCAAGCACAAAAAGGAAGTATTGAGAACTTAAATTTGGAGAAACGATATTTTCTAGGGCATAAGATTTTATATGAAATGGTTTTTATGCAAAAGCATGATTTCAAGAAGGTTTGTTTCAAGGGATTTTGAAACCGCATTCAAAATATGGAGAAGATATCAAAACAATCAACATACAATGAATATATCGATGTCATTTATCTCTATAGCATTTGATCCATTTTTAATCATTCAAAGTCTTGATGCATTTAATAGTTTGATGTGAACATATCCGCTAGATGCATATTTTCCATATCATGATTGATCTCTAAATCTCTTTAAGCCACAAAGTCTCTTAGACAATGATGTCGTATATCAATATACTCTAATCAAGAGTTTTGAATCAAATTGTTCACCATTTTTACGGCACTTTCAATATTTCATAAGTGGCATCAATTCGAAGGCAATTCTATAATCCAATGTTTTGTTTCATCCATAAGAATTTAAGCATAACAACCATCGGATGTACTCTTTTGATTTTTCTTGCAAATCATAGGATCCGAATTCAAATAATCAAGTAAATCCAAATAATCAAATAATCCGGATCCACTAAATGCACTATTCATACTCTTTGGATATCAAGGATCTACCTAGGATTGCATTTCAATTTCCTAAGAATGCATTTCATGGCAATCATATGACATACCTTTGGAAGATCAATTTCTAGTACATTTGCAATCACTAAATATGATGACGGGTTAAAATGCGGTAAAAGAAAGCAAAACTATCAATCAAGGATCGATAGAGTTTAGAATTGACCGCTTTTTCGTGTTTGTCCATGTCGAGATGTTCATTAGTAGGCTTGAGAGTTGTAATAGCTTCATCATCTTGCATCTCGACGCTTTTGAGCGATTGCTTCACATGCTTGAATTTACTCTTGAACATCGTGTTCTTGAGTTGCTTGATTTGTCGTGCATGGAAGTGACTTTGCTCTTGGATCATCTTGCTTTCCCTAAGTATCATTTTTGAAATAAGTTCTTGACAGAGGGATTCATTAGTGGTAATGATAATAATGTCATCAATATATTTGATTCACAAGAGAATATAATGTTTTGATTGAATGTTTGATGATGATTGCTTCAAATTTCTCATTTTGAAAATCATTTGATATAAGAGAGGATTTTGAGCTTTTAAAACCACTCAATTGGAAACAATAGATTCAATCCTCAAAATTCACTTCTTTTGGCATTTAACTCAAAAAGAACATACAAATAAAGGATATGCCAAACTAAGGTTTGTCGAAACATTTTTAGGTCACAAGGTGAGAGAAAATGCATATGACCTAGTGAAAGTTCAAATTTTCACAAAAACACTCAAATCTCAAATTCATGCGAATCATACTTCAAATTCATAAGAACCATATTTGTTTTGGATATACAAAAACACAATCACAAGGCCTTTCCAAAATCCCATCATAGGAACAATGCCGAGTTGCAAATATAGGAAAAATGGGAGCAAACATGTAACCAAAACAGGAAAGGAGAAGAACCAGTTGAAACTTCTGAAATTTGTGATTTTTGCAATTTTGCTTCAACCATTGATTCAAGTTCCATAAGAGGTTTGAATATCATGACATGAACTTAGTTGAATACCAATTGAATGAATTTTATTTGAAGGAGATCATGAAATCAATTTTCGAAAAGTGAGTTTTGGGTAAAAGAGTAAAACAAAAATGATTTTCATGAAAAGCTTCAATTCTTGAAGAATCTCGGATTTTTCTGAAGTTTTGGACTTAGATGAGTTTGAAGTACCATTTCAAACCAAGACATGGAAGAAAGTTTAGTCCAAATAGTCAAAATCACAAAAATGCACTTTTGGGTATTTTCGGGTCGATAGCCATTTTCGGGCAACCTAGGATATGTGATAATTTGAAAACCATAGGCCTTTTGAGAATAAGTTCAATATGAACTATCTTCGGGTGAGTGAGTTCTAAATGTTTCATGTAGAAAGCTTTTATCAAATCTCAACACATCTTGTTTTATGAAAATAAATCTTTTTAGGCCAAAACAAGATCCCGAAGACTTCAATTTTGTCCAAATTTTGCATTTTAGCTCGAAACTCTTTTGTTTCACTTTCAAAACCTTTGAAATCATATTTGAAGCATATTTATGAAGGTTTTGAAGTAATTTTGAATATTTTGAAAGTTTTGAGCTCTTTTTACATTTTTGCTCGTAAAAGACTCTTCTTACCAAAAGCATGCACTCTTTGATACATATGCACAATTAGGGTATGCAAGGATTCAATAACTTTGAATTTGCTCCCCCTAAATGTGTCAACCAAGTTTTGTCATGAAAAATATGCAAGAGATGAAAATGATCCATTTGAAAATCAAGAGCTCAACAATAATCCAAAAGGACTCAAATCGAGAAGACATTCAAATAAGCACTAAAACACATGAAAAGTTTCATAGAGATAGAACACATCAACACAAGAACTTTCCATGTAGATCCAAGATTCAAATATTTTAGTCATTTGAAATAATTGAGAGATTAACATCCAAATAGACTAAAATTTTCTTAAACATGTTGGCTTCTTTATAATCATCAAAACATATGCAAACAAGTTCCAAAAATACCAAAATAAATTTTGGAGATAGATAATGCAATGAGGAACAATATTGCCTTTTATAGTGAAGCCAAATTCTGATCCAACAAAGAGTTATGAAAAAGACAAAATTTGATCAGATTAAAGATTCAGATTTCAGGTTTCAGGTTTCAGAAATTTATTTTACACTTTTAAACACACCTGAAAATATATGAAAATGACTTCCAATAATTTTGAAATAAATTGTCAGGAAATACCAATCATAGAGGATAAAATGTCATATATAAACATTCTTCAAATAGTCAACCAATAAAGAGATATGAAAAAGACAAATGCTGGTCAGGTTTAAAGTTTCAGATTTCAGGTTTTCAGAGATTCATTTTACACTTTTAAACGCACCTGGAAATCTATGAAAATAACTTCCAATAATTTTGAAATAAATAATAAAGAAATACCAATAATAGAGGATAAAATTTCATATAGAAACTTTCTTCAAATAGTCAACCAATAAAGAGATATGAAAATGACAATTCAGCCCAAAACCACGAGAAAACTGAATTTTGCAGATTTCTTTTTCAATTAAAAGTGTCAATTTTGCTCAAATCAAGTCCAATTGGGATGAAAATTTGCAGTAATGAATTTCAATGCATCAAAAACATTTTCCAAAAAGAATTTTCCAAAAAGGATTTTTTAATTGAGAGTTATGGTCAAATGAACCTTATGTTAAGCAAAAAGGTTGAAAATCGATAAACTTTTGCAAATTGAGTTCAAATTTGATTTTCATTGGATTTTTGACATGAAAGGGCTTACATGAGTTAAAAACATCATTTTGAACCAACACTCGCAAATATGGACCATCAAAATAGCTAAACTCATGTTTTGCATATTTAGGGTATTTCGTGTCAATTCAAGTTTTTCGGTGAGATTCAAATACCCATAACTTTCAAATGAGAAGTCTTTTGACAAAGTTTTCAATTTCAAACTTCTTCGGATTAAGAGTATCTAGGAGTTTTGTAAAGCAAGTTTTTGCAAATTCCAAATAGATTGTGATTTGCGTTTGAAAACAATTTTGTTGGAAAACAAGATACTCGAAGATCCTTTTGAGGCTAATTTTCAATAGAAATACTTTTTAACATCATTTCTTCATCCAAAGCCTCTAAAAACCTTTTAAATACGTTTTGAAGACCATTTAGATAGAAAATGACGATTTTGGACCTTTTGAATGGAAATTTGCCATTTTGACCAAATGAGCTCATTTTAAAACTTATAATTGTAATTTTGAAATATTTCACATATAGGGTTGTGATGAGCAACGGAAGCATTTTAAATTGCAACCCTTAGAGATGCAACAATGTAAGATTTAAATTTTTATTCTTTTGCAAGATTTGCCATATGGATTAAAATAACAAAGAATAAAGGGAGAAAATGCAATGCAAATGTTTTTATTAAACACATCAAAAAGATTTAAGCTCTTTTTGGTACCCAAACCATACAAGGCCCTCTAGCCTTGTCACATAGGTCTTTTGGTACCCAAATTGCCTTATCTTTAGGTTTTTGAAAATGACAATGAATAGGTTTTGCAATTAAACCCTTTTTAGAGCAAGAAATCAAATAAGAGCCAAAAGAACCAATTTCAAAAACATTAGATGCACACTTATACGAATGTTGCCCTTTTAAGTGATATGATAAACATGAAGTATGAGAGGGCTTTTTGAATGAATTTGTATGAGTGTGATAAAGTATATAATGCCTCTTACTAGCTGAGTATGCATGATTTAATTTTCCCTTTCTAAATGATTTTTTATGATCTAAAGGGGGTTTAGTAAGCATGGCACTCCTCATATGACATCTAGTAAGGTTATTGCCCAATCTATTTACTATAGTCTTTAGTTCATCATTTTCAATTTTACGTTCTTGAGATGATTCCGTGTTAATACATGACTTATAATAGGAACATGGCGGCATCTCATCACTAGTTGATGAACTAGAAGGCATAGCACAACAATCACTAGATGAGCTAGGCATATCAAAAGTAGAACCACTAGTACTATCACCATGGCATAAAGATGTATCACTAGATGAATCATGGTATGAGTTACTAGTATCGTCCTTACAAGCATGTGAATCTATAAATGAATCATTTGACAACTTATCACATGAAGTACTAGTGTTCACAAAGCTAGCATTTGAATTTAACCATGAATTAACCAATGAATTATTGCTAGCATGTGAACTAGAAGTGTGTGACTCTAGAAATGGATCAATAGGGGAGTCACAAGAAACTCTAACATCTAATACACATGTTGAGCTAATAGAATTCTTGGCAAGCAAGGAGTCATAAGAATTTTTCAATTCTTGATGCTTCACTTTCAAAGATGAGTAATCATTCCTTAAAGTGCTAAGATTTTTAGTCATATTGCCAAGCAAGCCTTTTAACTCTATAATTATATCCACGAGCTCATTATTAGAGAGGTTAGAATTTGATACCGTCGAATCGGATGCCGAAGGGCATATAGAATTGTCTTGAGATGAAGATTCCGACTTTGACCCTTTCTTTCTACCTTTTCTTGAGCTCTTCTTGCTTGGTTTCGCCTTAGTAGTGCTAGGGCAAACCTCATCGTTTACGTCCTTGAGCTCGCTCGAAGATTCTTGATCCTCCGCATTTAAATCATTGTCTTCAATATGCTCGGAGGTGGAACACATGTCCTTTTCTTGGGACATTGCCTCATTTGACATAAGCATGTCAATGAGCTCTCTCGGTGAAGTGTTGGAAAGATCACCGTTCGCAAGAGTAGTAGTGAAGTCATTATAGTGATCCTCCGGAAACACCTGGAGTAATTTCCTGCAAATGTCTAGATCGGAAATATTAGCGCCAAGGGCTTTGAGCTCATTTGTGATGTTGATCAAGCAATCATATGTGGTGGAGAGTGTATCATGCTCCAACATCACAAATGCCTCATAGTCCCGCAATAATAAGCGCATCTTAGCATGTGCAAAGCTAGATGTGCCCACAAATAAGGACTCAAGAGTGATCCAAACATCGTGAGCGGTCGAACACTCACTCACTAGTTCGAGCACATCATGACTAAGTGAATCAAGAAGCACATTTTTAGCTTTTGTATATAATAGAAGAGTATGTTTATCCGAAGATAATGAGTTATCCATACCCTTTTTCACTAATCTCCATAATTTCAAGTTTATTGCCTCAAGATGAGTACTCATCATAATTTTCCAACGTGTATAATTTGAGCCATCAAATTTAGGAGCAATCAATCCAAATTTCTCTAGCGAATTCATCCTTTCTCTCTAGCGGTTAAGCCGATAAATGAGAGACCTTACTCTGATACCAATTGTAGAATCAAAGATGCCGACTAGAGGGGGGGTGAATAGGAGGCTTTTAAAATTTCTTTTCAATTAAGCAATTTTAAAGAATAATTGAGAGATCTAAATTATACAATGAGGCTTAAAAGGAATTTAATCAACTAGTTGCATTCAATCAAATGAACTATTCAATAAGACATGCAACAATGGTAAATATAGCAATTGTGTCAAGATGAATGTAAAGCAAATATGCAATACGTAATTTGACACAATATTTTTACCGAGGTCTCGGAGACTCGCCCGGTCTCCCCTACTCCTCGTTGAAGCGCTCACTCGGAGCCTCGCTTCTATATCCACGAAGGATATCTCACTAGGGTTGCTCCTTCTCCACACCGGATAGGCGAGCACCACACCTTTCACAATCCTTTGCCGGCCTCTCCGACAACCTTCAAATGGAGAGATCTCGGCTCTCCTCCGGCACCGTCTAGGCGAAGGCGATCGCCAAGAGTAACAAGCCGGATGCACTTTCACTTGAATCAACCACGTGCTAGAAGCTCAATGATGCAAATGAGATGCTCAACACTCTAGCACTAGCAATCTAATGGAGATGAAGTGCACTAAACACTCACACAATCTCCCTCAAGCTCTCTCTCAAATCTATTCAAGATTTGGGCTTAATTCTAGCCTCTAAATACTATAACACATATGCAACTCAATTGGTTAGGTTTTCAGCTGAAGAATGAAGTCTTTGAGCACCCAAAAATGAAGCCAAACACGAAGTATTTATAGCCTCAACGAAAAACTAGCCGTTTGCAAGAAATCGGGCCAAAAGTTGTACAGGCCGGACATTGTCCGGTCACTTCAGACACTGTCCGGCCAGTACAAAAATTTCAGCCGTTGCAAACGTGTCAGTGACCGTTGGGCGAAATTTGTGAAGGCCGGACGGATACCATTTGTCCGGACAAAACGTCCGGACAAATGGATATGTCTCTGTTAACTCTCCGCTCAAAAAGACTTGTACAGGCCGGACATTGCCCGGTCACTTCAGACACTGTCCGGCCACTTCGGACAAATAGCTCCGGACGGATGCATTTGTTCGTTTCATTTTTCGGCTCAAAAAATTTGTACTGGCCGGACAATGTCCGGTCACTTCAGACACTGTCCGGCCACTTCGGACAAATAGCTCCGGACGGATGCATTTGTCCGGCCAGTGCACACTGACTGACAGTAAAACAAGTATAACTTTTGATCCAGAGATCCGATTGAGGTGATTTTTGGCTTGTTGGAAAGATAACTCAGAGCTCTACAATTTTGTCAACAGGAGTAAGACCTAGAAAGGTCTAGAACTTCTAGAAAACTCAGAAACTTTCCTGCTGTCAAAATGTTCAAGCCAAAATCATCTCAAATGCAATTTTAAAGTATTTGCACATACGGATTTGCCGTTTTCTCACGGATGTGATTTGTGTCACTTAGCAACGACCACGACCACACAGGTCTTGACATCCGATCGAAAACAGGTGGTCGATAGGGTTTGGTCGAGCGTACGCAAGCGAGTCGAAGACTGGTACGACCAGTCCGAACTCCTACGACCACGCCCAAACCCTAAACAGAAAGCCGCCAAACAAGCGATACGACCACGACCACGTATCAACACTGATACGATCAGAACATGCAAATACGACCACGACCAGCTCTAGATAAATAAACCAATTTAAACAGCTGGCGATCACGACTAAGTGCAGTTTTCAAAACATTTAATCTAATACACATGAACTACACTTAGACTCACTAACAATGCAAGACACTAGTGCAAGATGATATGAATGCATCTGAGCTTCCGCACTAGATAGATTCAAGCTACTAGTTTCCGACCCCTCTTAATAGTACGGTCAAACTAGTAAAAAGAAACCTATCAACCCGGTCTGTCTCCAAACACCGAGACCGGTAAAATCCTAAGAAAACAATTCTTAATCTTGGATTTTACCTTAGGTGAAGTTCGACCTCGTGAGGTTCGACCGCTCGACGCTTGTCCCCGCAAGGCTCGACCTCGCTATGCTTGACCTCGCGAAGCTCGAGATGTCTCATATCGACTTCATCCTCTTCACACCCTTGCTCGCTTTTATCCTGCAATCAAACTGAGACTAGAACATATACACTCAATGCGCAAACGTTAGTCTCATTTGCAGTTCGTCATTAATCACCACCAGATAAATCACTCCACACAGGAGTTCACTCAACAATTTCTTTCTTCGGTGAAATGACAAAACCAATTTCAATTGAACAACAAATGAGTAATGGATGAATCTCACAATCATATAGATCCATATATGATACAAGAAATGCGCACACGATCCATACTACTCAAGTTATGATATCAATCAATATGGATGACTAACATCATGAGCTCTCTCTCAATCATACATAGAGATATCAAATCCAGAACACGGAGTCATCAACCTTTTGCACAGACATGGATAACTAATCATCCTGAGCTCTCCCTCAATTTGTGCATCGATATCAAATCCACAACTGAAGTCATCAACCTCAAGATTTAACATATAACATCTTGATCAATCAATTAGCACAAGCTTGATGCAACCACCGAGCTTATCCTCTACATATGCATCAATATCAAACCCGCAATCGAGGAAAACATCCAATTCAGGGTTTACCGATAATCAATTCAATTTACTTGTGCTAAATCAGGATTTATATAAATTGTCATTTAATCATCAAATCTGATATCTTCAGATTAACTTTAATCATCATGGATTTATCCAAAATATCATTAATCATCAAAATCTAGATACTAAGATCTACCTAGATCCAACACATTTCGTGAAGTACTTGGCAGCGTCGCAGTGTGTTGAAGAATTGCTTACACTGCCAAATACTAGTATTGTATAATGGCCGTAGAGTACGGAATGCGGAGCTAAGGCTGCACGCGGGATTGTAGTGCGTTATTGAAACTTCATTTTATAATTATTGCATAACAGTTAAGGTAATAATAATAACAAATATGTTTTATGACTATCACATCTTATATTACCGTATAAAACTGAATGGTAATCTCAAACGGTAACAAGGACGATGGAAAGCACGGTAGCGTTTAAGGCCACCCGGCGTAAAATTTGGGCCGTCTTGTGCAAGAAACAGTCTTTGCTCCTCTCGGCCTCTTGGGACTAGTCTCATCCAGCTTCTATCACATGGGCTTATCTAGAGGCTAACATGTTTGCCTTTTCTACCCACGCAGTTGGCAAATTCATTTGAAAAGCTACACCTAATAATCCACAACGAAAAACTAACAACAGAATCATGAAAAAAAGTATCCTTTGAAGCTAACTGGTCTGAGCCTCGACTGATGAGTAATAAACACCACTCTAGGTATGGAAAATTCTCTAGTCAATAGAGATATTTTTCTCTCTCCTATGCTGATAGTTTGTTTGCATGCTGTTCATAAAATTTGGTAGTACTGCAGTGGGACATCGGTTGTACTGGATGGTATAAATGGCAAGGTAGCATGCTGCGAGTCTGTAACGTAGAGGAGGCCCATTGTCTTATTGGGAAGAGGGAAGATTTCTCAAAACTGTGAGAATTATTATGTTATTGTAATTGTTTCTTGTCGAGGAAATTTTCTTCCTTTTGGTCTTAACAATGTGGCTATTGCTGAGCATTTGGGCAGTCCAATCCCATGTTCGACAGTCAAAATTGAATCTTTGTAGTACACATGACGAATTACTAAATTTTTGTCCAAAAGTAAAATCTTACCGTCGATCAGGTTTCAACACTACACAAAGTTACTGTTAGTGGTTGTTTAATTAGCAACCTCAACAACTTGCCTCTCATCGTGAGGTATGCATCAAAGTTACCTCACTTTAGAGTGGTTTTTGCCTCACAACACATGCCTCAACTTTGAGGTATTGTTTGTTTACTAGTTTTTTTTTTTAAAAAAAGAGATAAGATGTATAACAACAACAATAATAAAGTTGTTATGAAAAAAATGTATTATTTAATTACAAAATAAAGAATAATCAAAGTTGAGAGAATAAAGGAATTTTTTCTTTTTCATATATATCCTCATATATCCTAATGTATCATCTATTGTGTACAAATCTTTTATTTATAGAAAAATATGAGGTAGATGAAAAGACTTGAAATTCTAATAGTCTTGAGAGTTTCAAATTTTTGATAGTTTGAAGTTACAAAATTCATGGTATGAAGGGTTACTAATTTCATGACATAGTGGAATATGGGGTTACGCTATTCATGATATATGTGATTACGAACACCCACTAAGAGAGAAATATATTTCATAATACTCTTCTTTGGATGTCGATTACTTGTGAATATGTATGCATTATTAAAAACATTACCAAGGAAAAACTTAGTGGTAAAAAAGCATGATTAAGGAAAAAAGTACATACATATCCACTCCCCCAAAGATTATATCAGTAACTCAATATTATAAGCCATTTCTTGAATTTTTCCATAGAAAATGTCTTGGTAAATGAATCCACCAAATCCTCGCTTGAACAAAATTGTTGGATTGTTGATATCAACTTTTTGAAGATAATGAGTGATAAATATCTTCCGTTTAGTTCTTCATTAAATATCCTTCTCTCATTTTGTTGTGATGAATGCAACATTGTCTTCACATAAAATTAAACCACAATCTCTCGAATATTTCATGTTAGATAATAAGATTTCTTAACCAAAAAATTCATTGTTGAATTCATAGATTGCCAAAATTCCTACATAATTCGATGAGATTGTAGCAATAGTCTACTTCATTGAATACCATAAAATAGTGGTGCCATCACAAATATAAACAATGTGTGATGGGCTGCTAGGAGAATTAAATAGATACTCTGTATCTGTAAAATCAACTAACTATATTTTATATTTGTTAGAAAATATAAACACATATCCTTTGGGGCAAGAGCTATATCTTGCTAATAAATTAACAAAGAATAATATAACTGGTCATATATGAGAAAAAAGATAATTTATGTTTTTATGACACTTGAGTATGGCGCTTTAAGACAAAAAAAAAATTTCATGTCATTCGCATCATGTGATTTTACAAATATTGAGTACTCAGGTATTACATATTTAGACCTAGATCTGTTACAAAAAATATGGGGCATCATTTTGTGCTATTCTTTCATCAAATATTAAGTAAGGTGACTATATCACATTTACTCAGATTGAATTATTCAATTTGATTGAATATTATTCTTGAGAATTTGCTTTTGGCAGATTATTAAATGCAAGTTAATACGTTTTTATTATCAGACTGATAAAATATGTCTCTATTGATTTTTGGTAAAAGCTTGTGCAAATAATCATGCTATATATCTTATAATTTTTCATTTTTCATTTTTCATTTTTACACAAAGATTCATTTAAAACTGACATGTTTTACGCTTTAGGTGTATGAGCTACATGCCAAAAAAACATCTCCCTCCATGAGGGTATGTCTCTTCATTGCGCCTTTCTATATTGGTCAATTATTTCTATGTTTGTATTTTTTGAGGTCTAGATTCTTGATCCTCATTGTCATTCATAATTTATAATTCTAGATTGTATGCAAATTCATCATCAATGTCGATTTCATCTTGTTTCCATAATTTTCAACTCATGACATAATTTAGTGATATCTCATTTTTTTTACAAGAATCAGGTATTTGAGTCCTTCAAGGACATTGTTACTAATCATGCCTACTATCTCTTCAAGAGATTTTTTGAGACTATTATTTCCTCATCTTAACCATATTGAGTCTTTGCTCCCTTCCTTTTCGAGGATTTTTTTTAATCTTGGGAACACAATGTTTTATCATACTTTATGTTTACTTTTGTCTCATTGACGGTAGATGTTTGTCCTTGTAGAACATCAAATTTTACAGGAATACTAGCAGCTAGTACATGCGACTTAGTCACTATATTAATATTTGTAAATGTGTCTACCAATTGATTTATTAAATTTTGTGAAGGAATTATCTTCTAGTTTACATTGTTTTTTTTACAAGGATCAAAATGAGATAGTATGATAATTCATTCCAACTTAACTTTTTATTCAACTAGTAACTTTCTCCCCTTGTTGCTTGGAAAACTAATTTATCAAAATTACAATTAGCATATCTTGCTATAAATAAATCTATCGTTGATGGTACAAGATATTTAATTATAGATAGGTTTCATTCCCATATATATTCTCAACTATCATTATTATCCTATCTTAATATGTTTTTTGGAGCAATAAAATGTATACCACACATCCAAAATTTATTAGATGAGAAATATTTAGTTCTTGGCAAAAAACAATTGTTAAGAGAAATAAATATGATAATTTGTTGGCTTGATACAAATTCATGCTATTATATGTAAAATATCATGATCCCAAACAAATATTAAGATTTTTCATCTCATCATGAATGGTCTTATTTTTGACTCAAGACATTTAGTAATTGATTTTACTATTATATTTTCATGAACACGCTACAAGATGTTCTACAATTATTTCGATTGACATATATTAATCACTGAAATTTTTTGATGTAAAATCTATAAATTATCAAAACATAATCTAAAATTATACTCACAACTTGATAAGTTGAGTCAATAATCTCTCAAATTCCAGATTACGATTTCATAATCTGGAGATTTGTGACCATATAGTCAATGCATCAATTAAAACCATAAAATATCTAAATGATTCACTTGGTGGATCTACAAGTCCACCTATCTCATTTTTTGTGTTTAAAAAAAATCAAGAGATTCAGTCCCAATTTTTAATCGGTGATATTCTTATTTTCTTTGAAAAGAGGCCATTCAATTATTAATGTTTTGGTTCTTTAATGAATTTTCATATGAATTATCAATGTTTCTTCGCATCAACTCGGGATGTTGAGATTCACGATCAGTAAATTTTTGGTTTATGATTAAGTGATACTTCTGCTTTACGATCATATGTGATTCAAATTTATTAATCTTTGTATAGTATAAACCAGATGACAATACATATTATTTTCAACACATACGTTTTACTTGAGGATATATTTATAATATTCTGATACTCCGTATTCCTTTCTTTTATTTTATGCTATGTCAATACGATACCCATTTCAACAGACATATTTAAAACTCAATAAATTTCTAGACCTTGGAAAAATATAATGCCTCATTGATATGGTGTATTATCCCACTAAGTAGTGATATAATAGCTCTTCTGGAGCCCTCTATCAAGTTTGCACTTTCAGATACACTACTAACATTTGCCTCTTAAATCCTTAAGAAATATATTTTTTATTCTTAAATATGTATGAGTTTTTGCACTATTCATAAGATATATATCCTCCATATTTGTTGCTAGTTAAGCGAGAGGATTCTCCATTTACTTCAAAAATAAATATTATCATAAAATTCATAAGATATTCAAATACATAATTTTGAAGACTTATTCTTAAATTTATAAAAATAAATAAATACTTATTCTAAGATAAAGGAATTCTTCAATAATATATAAATGATTTCTTTTTGGATAAGGAAATCAACAACATATAAATGTAATGCACCAAGATGGCCATCGTCTTCAAGCTGATTAATGTCAAAAAGAGTATGATCATTATTGTCATCACCATAAGCAAATTTTGTCTCTATCTTTTTTCTTTGTTTTTTAGTGATTGTTGATAAAGTCCACAAGATGTTTAAGGAATACGAATCGTGGATTTCACCTCCGTAATGATAGCATATACTTTCTTCAACAACTTTATAATTTTCACCATTTTTATCTTCTTTTTCTTGTCTTTGAAAGATCTATTATGCTTTTGAAATGAACACCATATTTATCTCAACCACATCTACATCCAAATCAATGATTACAGTTATGGTTGTAGCCACAACATTTGCTTTGTTTATTATGATTGTGTATTGCTACATTCACTTTGGGGAATAGAGCAAAGTCATTGGATGTTCTTCATTGTTTTTCATCAAAAGGTCATTGTTTTGTTCAATCACTAGTAAACAATAAATTAATTCAGAATATTTCTTAATAGTATTACTATTACAAGAGAACAACTTTAATGAACTACTTTTAAATATGGTCGAATCGTACTCACATACAATTTTAAAATCTTGCAACCTTAGGTGCATGTAGTTATGATGAGATTTACGGAGAATTACAATTTTTTCATCATACCTTTCTATTATGCTGTTGTAAAGAACAAACAAATCTTTTCTAGAATGATATTCAATTTTTAATCTTTCATGTAGCTCATGGATAATAAAAATCATTGCTTTTGCCTTATATTAGTTAGATGCTCATTTTCTTCTTTGATCGTATAACCATCTAATAAAAATCAAGTGCCTAACACTTATGACAAATAGGGTTTTTTTACTAATAATATGTAGAGATAATTAAAAAAAATCAAACTCTATGAGATTCATCTTAATAAGAAATATAAAGTTATGAATATTAATAAAAAACTTCATTGAAAGAAATCAAAATGATGTCTTACCGCGAAAAATATATCTTGATCGAAAGAAATTCTTATCAAGCAAAACGATTACTTGACACTAATCTTTAGATACTTACCAAAATAAATGATTACTTAATAATAATTTAGAGAAACACTTGTGTTGATAACGTGTTATGAAAAAAGTATTCTCTAACCGCAAAGTAAAGAATAGACAAATATAGAGAATAAGAGAATTTTTTTCTCATATGTATTTTCATATATTTACATGTATCACCCAAAGTGTACGAAGTCTTTATTTATAGAAAAATTTGGAGTAAATGAAGAGACTTGAAATTCTAATAGTCTTGAGAGTTACAAGAATTTGATGACTTGATATTACAGGAGTCATGGCATAATGGGTTACTAATTTCATGCAATAGAAGAGTTACACCATGATACATGTAGTTATGAAAATCCACTAAAAGAGAAATATATTTCATAAGAAAAGTGAGGTTTAATAATTTTCCTCACAAGCAAACTTATTAGTTATTAGTTTCACTTATTAAAGTGAGACATATTAAGTTGGACAGTGGGGAGAGAAGACTTAAGGATATTAGCTGAACACTACCATGGTTTTTGATATAGAGGTAGGCTGCCTAAGTTAAAAAATAATTCTTGTGATCTACTGATCTATATCTGGTCTAGGCCCAAAATGCAGAAGTCCAAGGCCAGCCTAGACCCAAATAAAAGCGTGAACTTGTTTTTAGAAAATCTCTTTTTGGAACTAACAATCTCATCAGCCCCTCAGAATGAACTGATCACAGCTAGTTAAATTTGGTTGGTTCTACCACCTTGGTTCTCGGCATGCACAACTACGCCTGTGGATCGCAAGCCAGCCCAATTTGTTCTGCCACCGAAGGCTAAACAATGAGCCGCTGGCCGAGGTGTAGAAAGCTTGAACGGGGCATAGGATATCCTATATGGAAGGAGGGATGGTAATGAGTTAGATTGAAATGAGATAAATATATTTGATTTAGAATGAATTGGTTTCGGATGTATTGAAATATGTTGAAAAACAAAATTGAGTTGGATTCAAAAAAAAGTTGAGTTGATAATTAGATGATACTGAATTAATATTAGATTAAAGCCCACAAAACAATTTGATTTCATTTTTTTTCCTCTATCTTGTTACATACTTAATACATTTTGAATGAGTAGACTAGATTTGAGTTGGAAATGAGTTGAACCCATATCGAGGGAAAGAGAAATGGTTGAGGTTGGGTTGAATTGGGTTTTATAAGATGTGTTATAGATTGGAAGAGAGTTGAATTTTAATTTTTATTAAAAGAGATTTGGTTGGATTTGGATTTAATTTCAGCCAGCTAGCACTCCTAGCTGCAATTGAAGATGGCTTAGCCCAAAAGCCTGGAAAAGCCCATTAGTCGGGCCCAAAAACATTAGCAGCCGTGGAGAGCACAAACAAACGGCACCTCACAGTTCCACAACCGCCGGTCGGTCTATCAAGAAGGCCCAAACTAGAAAATCCCAAATAAGCCCCTACCATGCCCGTCTTCGCCTCTCGTCGCCGGCGATGCTGACACCGAGTACCCCCACTTCCTCCGCCACGTCCGCCCCTGCGGCAAATCCTACCCCTTTGGGGCCTCCCACCACGGGGCCGTCCGACCCGTCCTCCTCAAGAACGAGTCTACCAACGCCGACTCCGACGGCGAAGCTGACGACGCTTACCAGAACGGCCCTAGCAGCACCTCCCCGCGCCGTCCAGGCCGCAAGAGCCGTCTCGGGGAGGCGGCCACCGCGTCCCTCGCCGACGAGGATTACCGCGTCTTCCTGGATCACGCGCGCGTGGTCTACGGCCGCATGGTGCTCGAGATGGGTAGCCTAGCGATTTGCTTCGAGGTGGATGCGGTGCCATTGGGAGGCGATTTGAAGGTCGAGAAGGAGGAGGAGGGCAGCAGGAGGAGGGACAGCAGGCGGAGGTGGAGGTTGCGTTGGGAAAAGAGGAGGGTGGGGAAGGGGAGAAGCTGGTGAACGCGGCGGCTGAAACAAATGTGTCTCTGAAGAGGGAGGTGAATTCGAGTGAAGATTATGATGGTGATGACCACATGTCCAAAGCTTCGGTTGCTTTGGCGAGAACTTTTGAGGTTGTTCTTGTTGACTCACCCATGTGGATTATTAGTGTTTTAATGTATTAGTTAGCTTGCTGCATTTGTTTTAGAATGTAGATATGAGGGTCTCAATTTGTTATGCTCAGAAAGTCTGCTCTAAATCGGATTTGCAAAAGAAAAAAAAAAGAATATGTACATTTTCAAGTCTACGAAATGGATCACTTGGGTGCCATCCCATTCAATGTTGAGATTGGCGCCAATGTTAATACTTTTTATGTATTACTTATATACTATACTTACTACCAATCTACCATACTTGCTATATAATACTTGTACCATAATACCCAATGTTTGTCAGGTATCATGATATGCTGTATCATGGCATGGCAAGAATACTTGAGTACAATACTTGGCTATGATAGTTCTGTGATGCTCAAGTACCAGCTTGAGTATCACACTCAAGTATCACAGTGTGGCGCTAACACAATGTGGATTTGTTTACAGTAGTTGTTGCAGAACACACTGGCAGAGCTGTATCTTACAGTGTTAACCTTGCAATCTATCCAAGTCTCGAAATTCTTTATATGGTGGGGGCTGGTTATGATTGAAGATACATTCCATACTCTCATATGGAATAAATAACACAAAAATAAAGTTGCCTCATTTTTAAAATCAAAATAAAAAAAGGAAAGACTAATACAATTGTCGCCATGCAAGTACCTATTGCAATGAAACATTTTTCATTGCTATTGGCAATTGCTTTTAACCACTGTTAACTTTTCATATTGTCATGGCTAAGATTCCACAGTTATTTTTCTTTTGATAATTCCTTATGATGAACCTTATGTAGGAACATAATTGCATAATGCAGTTTGTCTTGTTTCAGGACATGATAGTCTTGTTTTTTATTTTTGGAGTTCTGGATATTTTTTGCCCTTGTAACATACTCCCACATCATTTACTATAATTGAACTTGTAGCTGGAAGGAGTACAAGTGTAGTAAAGTAGATTTTAATATGTTACAACTAAACTACAAGGTGATTTTTAATTTTAGAAGTTTCTTTAGTTGTATTTTATGTCTTGATGTAGTCATGTATTCGGTGAACATCTTCTTCTGCTAATTTGGAACGGCAGGACTCAGAAGCTGTTATATGGCCAAGAGATATTATTCAGAGGCCGGACTCTGATTTCAAGCACAGATTGATTTGTCTTCTTAGCAAACCATTTAACCAGGAAGAGTATGATGAAGCTAAGAACATGCCCTTAACTCATTAAGTGGGCTAGTTGTCGTACTCCAGTGATGAAGCTAAGACAGATGCGCAATGATGCAAAATTCTATCCTTCATATGAGATGGATTATTCATATTTTTGTCATTACCCAGGTATGCTTTTGTATTATGACCAACTATGTCATTGGATTAGAACTCATGCAGATGTTGTACTACAACAATCTTAATTGCTTTCTTCTTTTTCTCCTTCTTTAAGTGTTCCTTTCCTTTTCATTTTCAGCATTGAAAATAAATTTGTTCTGATAATGATTGTGATCACCTAGATTAGTAAATTTCCTATGGTGATTGAGTATGCCTTTTCCACACTTTATTTTCTATACTTCATGAACTGTTTGATCTTATTCTTGCCCCTCATATGGTGTCATTTGTGGCTTTGTCCTTGTTCATAGGCTCTACTTGAATGTTTGAGTTAAGGGCATGTTCTTTGCTTTGTACTTTGTTTTTTCCCCTTTTAATGCATCACTTGCATGTGCACATTTGACATTAACTTCTTGGTGATTTGACCATATGTGAAGCATAATCATGCGGATACTCTTTCCAAAACTGCGCATTTAATATTAACTTCTTGCATGTTGACATCTTTATTTTAGCCCTTTAAACTTGCAAGCTTTGCATTAGTTAGAGGACACACAACAAACGAAAAAGGAAAAAATCAGTACAGGTTTCAAGGATTGTGATGGCACGAGCATAACGCGAATTCAAGAGATTATAGGCTAAAGCTAGGCCAAACACCTGACTTGTTTCTAGGCTTCTCTAATAAGTAATAAGTCTGAGCCTCCCTTCCAGACAGAACTTAACTTGTAGGAAGGTTGCTTCTGGGGCTATTAAGCTTGCAAGGGCTTACAAGTTGGATCCAGCCAAACAGCTTTTTGATCTTATTTTAAATAAGCTAGCTTATTTGGCTAGTAAGAAGTGCAATAAGCTGGCAACTTATATAATAAGCCTAAACAAGGTCAACAAGTACTTATTTAAAAGTTGAATATTGAGGTCAGTACTGGTTTGCATGCAGGATATCTTTAAGAACTATCCAGCACTCTGTTTATGTTGTATACTATTTCAAATTATCTAGTTCAGAATCATCTATCTTGACAAATAGCAAATTTTATCACACACTTTGAAAACTAATTACTGATTTCCTCCTTTTATGTTTGATATTATTGTTCTTTTTGGGTTCCAAAAGTTTCTTTTCTTGCCTTCAAAATGCACTTTTAACAATTTGACCATGTTATACATCAGTCGGATAGGTTCTTGGTCAAATCCTATTACTACCAGCTAGATTTGTTTTAAAAGTGGGTGCATATTGTAGTTGTCTCACTTTCCCCCAGTTCCTTCTATACATATATGCCGTGGAACATAGCTTATGTGTTTTTTCCATCTGGGTAATTTACCTGGTTGCAAACTTGTAGTGGTAGTGTCTGAAAGTCTGCAACATTGAACCTAATGTGCCATATTTGAAAGGTCTTAAAAGGATGAAACATTAAGAGATTCACATATCAAAACAGTTTAGCATATTCCTTGCTATTGGACTGATTGGAACATGGCAATCTTCAGAAGGTACAGCACACATGAAAAGTGGTTGGAATTTTTTTATTAGATAATTATTTTTTATAAAAAAATAGAAATGGACCTTCTCCAAAATAGTTTCCAAAAATGGACCAAATTTGGGGATACGGGGCTAGCGTCAAAGTAGGGGATGTTAGGATCCCAAATTTAACATCACACAATACAGTGTTAGTCCACTCTCCCCCATTTTCTTGAGGCTTTAGATATCAATCCACAAAGAGTCTAACAGCGAAGATTTTGGCGTTAGCTTTTTGACCTTTAGGGTCAAATGCAAGAGACTAACACTGGCGTAAGCTCCACAACTCTTAACACCATGATCTATGTTGTTAGCTGTTAGATCAAAATTGATTGATTCTTGGGGAAAAAATTGGAAATGGCTATTTTTGAAAATTTTAATAAAAAACTATTATTTAACAAAAAAGGTTGGCTGTTGGCACCATGATGTGAATGATAAAATGGCTATATTAGTTTTTTTTTTTTTTTTTGACAAGTCATTTCTCCTTTCTCTGGCTGATGCCTAGGGCTAGGATTAGCATCCAGATCTCGCAAGACTAAAACTAGCAACAAAGGACATCATTAGCTGATGTTTAACCACACCCGTCACCTAACACCTTGATTTATCTGATGTTAGGTCGGACAGGGTCATCATGTTATTGTTCTTTGAAGTAGAAATTATGAAGTTTTAACAAATGGTCTGATTTGCATGTGGTTACCAATTTACGCCTTCATTTATTTAACTTCAGATCTTGCCGAACAGATTGAAGGCGCTAACTGTTCCAATGGCTTAAGCACTGCTGCGCGGGTTTTTCTTCTGGAAGTAGGTAGCTCTCTACAATTTCATGATGTTCTAATCATCTTCTCTTTTGGCTTTGCTCTTTTCTTCATTGCTCTCTGGGCGAAATTCAATGTCTGTTTTGCAAGAGTGAAACATGCGTATTGTCACTATTTCATTTAAGTACAAGATCCCTTAAATTTGTTGAGAGGAAATTTTATTTTCTGATTTTTGTGATACTTGAATGATTTCAAAGTCACAACCATACTCACATCTACACACAATCACTGAGAAATAGTTATCCATTCCCATCAAAATAGATTTTGGAAAGCAGTACTTAGTTGCGGTAGATTTGCTATGGCTTTTCAACTCAATGTGGCTCCACTAAATGTTGAGATCGGGAGATGTTTATGTAATGCTCGTTTCCTGCAACATTGGTGGATAATGTCTGCTTAACATGATGAGTGTTTTTTTTTTTGGCTACATTTTTCATCCAGAAAAAAAAAACTATTAGGTTAAGTAGCATGGTGAGTTTTTCATTTTCAAATTTTGAATAGTGACACATCATTCTTGTGTAGAATAATGCACATGAAGATCAGTTCATGCCATGGACAACCGGTTCGAAGGGCACCATTGTTCCTCTAAAGTATTTGGATGGCAAACTCTAACTAATCTATGGTCTGTTCATTACCTCACCATGGAAATATTTATAGATCAGCAATGATGTATATGGCTATGTATGTAATTGTTCGCAATTCTGGCGTGCTTTGCCTCATGACACCTTTGAGAGCGCAACTGTACAAATTGCTTTTAGAGTCTTGCTCTCTCCATCGCAAAGCAGTTCAACATGTAGTGCTCAAGAATTAAGATCTGACCCAATCGAGCAGAGTTTGTGTTCTGACACAAAGCGTCCTATATGGCATTGGAAATTAAATTATGAATAGTGTTGGTCTCAGACTGAGTTCGACCAAACAAGTCGGGAATATATGATATGGAATGACGGAAAAGATAAAAGGATGATCTATCACACCAGGAGATGTTGCATACTTGCATTACAAGGGCAGACCTAGGTTTTTGTAATAATAAAAGCATCTTTAGCCCAACCTTCAAGCTAGGCAGGCCACGAAGGATAACACCCTGTTGTCGGTAAATAAAAAAAGAACGGTTCCACATTCAAATGAGAGTGGTGGAATCTCAACTTCTGAGATGAGTGCTAAGAAAACCCCTTTGGTCTAAGTTTTTTATGGAAATTTAATATCTATACTTTTAGAATTATATATAAGTTCATTTAATTTTGAATATAAATATTATTGTGTGTATATTTCTTACCCCATCAGCCACTGTTGCTTTACTTCATAAGGCGAAGTTCAACTCGGACTCTCGATTCGTCACCTAGATTAAAAAAAAAAATTTGCATGCGGGAAGAGAGAGAGGATGTCTCCCGAGGCAGTCGTTGTTGGAATTTTTTTTTTTTTTCATGTAATCAAATTGTATACAATTTTTGTTTTTTGATTTATGCATTAATCTAATTCAAATTAGATCTTGATTATATTGAGAAATTTGTAGATCTCTAAATTATCTTCATATAAAAACTCAACATCGCATATATTCGATTTTTGAATTAAAAATTATTCATATTTTACTAAAATCACTGAAATTCTAATAAATATTTAATTTACTCGTGGGTTCGTACGAAACACCTCACCTCATCATGCGTCTTTATATTGAAGTAGTGGATGTTTCGGATCATGTTTCATACGTGTGATATAAAATATATTGAGAATATTCTTTTAAAATACTGGACATACACCTCAGTATTAGACTCAATCTAATGATCAACCACCTCGTGGAGACTGACGTTAAACCTTTGTGGAACGTACGTCCTTCAGTCCATACGAACTCGTCGGTTGGCTCGAGGATGAGGATTAGCTACCATACTGATCTGGTCGGTCGGCTTGCGTGATGTGCTCCATGGAAGCGCGCCCGGCGAGATATTTTAAATTCATGGTTTTGGGGTCCAACTGGATCCCCATGCCATGTCTAGAAGTCATGGATTTTGTCTTGAGCAAATGTTAGAGGTTTTCCTATAGTTTCAATCTTTTGCAAACAGTCGTTTGTGTTTTGAATATTGATTCGAGTAGTCTATGTGATTTTTACTTAGAAAAAAAAAAGATAAATTGATCTTTAGAACTGGTGTGGTTAAACATGGATCTCAAGATAATTTAGTCATTTTAATAATTTCCTCCCCCAAATTCACTGAAACAAACATGGAGTATGAATGAATGCACGAAAAAGAAATTACATGTGCCTCTCATGTCAATATCCAATCCACAGAGGGGTTTTTTTTTATAAATAACTCAGATTAAAAAAATTAATTACAAAAATAATCCACAATTTACAAATTTACAAAAATAGACGGCTCCATCAACCTGTCGAGTGCCCAGAACTCGACAAACAACCTATCGCGTGCAAATCGACTTGTCGAGTGTGTCGAGTGCTGAGCACTCGACAAGTCTCTAGTCGACTTTTGGCAACTCAACCAGAGGACTTGTCGAATCGACAAGTCCTTAGGCTCAATCAGAGAAAAAGACAAAAGAAAAAATAGATAATTTGTTATGGATAGTGAATTTTGGTTTTTTCTGTCTTTTTTTCAATTTTATTTCTTGTCATAAATATTTTTTGCATGATTTATAGGAAATATTATACAAATTTTTTGAGAATTTTTCATGATAATTTTATGATTTAATGGTTGTGATAATCCAGTTAATACCTAATTGAAAATATGTGCTAAATATCACCTTTAATAGAAAGTATATATCCAAATCTAGTGGTAAGATAAGACTCCAAAATACACATAGAATGATGATATGGCTAAGATATATTTAGTGAGAGTTGTCTAGTGCGTACGCATGTAATTAAATGGAGATACATTATTGAAAATGGTAGTGCGCAAGAGGTTGTTGAGTCAACTGGTCGAGTGTGCAACCGGTGGTCGAGTGCAAGTGACTTGTCGAGTGCTCAACACTCGACAAGAGGCTTCTCGAGCAGCAACACTCAACAAGTGTTTTGTCAAGTTCTGGACACTTGACAAGTATCTTGTCCAATTCAACTCGACAAGTTACTCGTCGAGTGTCCAGTACTTGACAGATTGATATGACGGTCTATTTTTGTAAAATTTACGAAATGTGAGTCATTTTTGTAATTAATTTTTTAATCTGAATTATTTATTAAAAAAACTCCCAATCCACATGTGAGTGTAAAAAGGTTAAAGTACACGTGGGTCTTGTATAATTTACTCTCTTGTTTTTATATAGCATTTTAGCTATTATGTTTAAGGTTTTGAGTTATGTATTTTGCACTACAAAAGTGTATATTTTTTAAAAAGAAAGGTATGCATTTATTTTACATTATATATGTAGCTTAAATCAAAAGAATTGGAAGTACAAATCAATAATTGCACTAATGATAGCTCTAATTAAAATAGCACCCTAGCATTTCGACTTTATTGTATACTCAAGCAGACTAAAAAACCATTTCTGGAGAAGCACAGATGGTGATGCATCTGCAAGAACTGCCCTTCTTCTGAACATTGTCTTTTTTGCCTCGGCTATCAACAACGGTAATTAAACTAAGCCGCATGCGGTTAACTTCAAGCACAAATCCGGCGCATGTTTGGACATCAGTATCGTTGCAGGATCTGGATGCTCCCACTTTCACATTTGAAGAAACATGGTCTTATTTTTGATGGGTTTGGCCTCCTTTTGGTGTTTGTGCATGTCCGTTCCACGACTTGCACTCGCTGAAATGTGCGGTTTTTTTTTAACATTCTTTCTTACTAGATTTTTATGTTGCCGATGTGAAAAATCTACATCTTGAAACGACTTTATGGAACTTCGTAGACTTTTACAGGTTCGTTAGTTTGAGGCCCGTTTGGTAGTTATCATTCATGTGGACAGAACAGGGTGTATTCAAATCACTCCACTAATTCGGTTCTCTCAATTTTTTTTCCTGCCAATGAATTGTCACCCGAGTCATCCAGAAAGTTCTTGAAAATTTGACAAGTCCGCGTCAAAAATTCATTTATGTTCCTGTGAAAATTCAAATTCAAACTCCACCTACATACAAAGAATCACAAATAAAAAAAAACAAAAAGAGTATGGAAGCACGTAATAAGTTGAATACAACTTGTACACATGTAATTTTTTACGAAACATTTCTTAAGATGCAAGTTTTTAACTCGAACCTACTGTTATTTTCTTTAGTTTTGAGAAAAGTTGCAAGACCATGATTTTTAATGAGGACCATATAATATATGGAATCCAAAGTACGGCTCGTCACACAAAAGTTCTTTATAAAACTCTCAAAAGTTTCAAAAGTATAAGCGCGATATCATCCTGAAAAGAATAATGGTTGTTTGGTACCCTTTCCATCGGACATAATTGCGACTTTTATGAACCAAGATCTACAATGGTAGGGTGCAAGCATCAATATATGACACCATTCTTCTTGCCGACTAGGAGTACAAGAAATGATGGCCTAATTAAACTCTTCATATGAGCTCTCCCCATTTTCTCCCACGATTTTGTTGAACATCATTGGGGAAAACAGGCATGTAATCAGTGTAACTAAGAGAGGGTTGGCATGTTCTTGCAGTGTTTAAATTAGGCGCTATATTTGTCATAATTTTTCTATATTTGTAAGACTGATAAATAAATCAATTTATCATTTTTTTTTTGCCGTGAGTCAAAAAAAAATAGTCTTAAGTAAGTGTGGATCTCTAACTTTTTTTTTTAGTTGTGGTCACGAAGGTAGGAATAAAATGTGCTTGGGTTGGAAATTTTTTTTATCTTAATTTATCAAGCAAGAAGTAAGCTAAAGTCAAATATAGCACGCCAAAAAAAGATATACCATCCTTACTCATGTTAAAATATGGAGAGCAATACCTACTAGAGCTGCTGTTGAGATGCTCTGAGCCTATGATGGAAGCTTGAGCAGTGTTTGAAATTCTTGCATAAAAATAAAGAATATGAGTGGCCATAGTGCAAATTTCATGTACAACCACCCCGAACGGCCAAATATTTGAATTGGTGGCTCAGGCTGAAATTATTATGCACTAACTTGACAAGGAGCTAGTTTTATACGCATCTTAATGTTATATAATTTGTCAAACAGCCCCTGAGCTGCTTTTTCTACGCTTAATTAATTCTTTGCTTATGTACACCAATTAAGGATGGACATGTCTTTGCTTCCCCGTCATCTATTTGCCATGTACGTTTATTCCTTCTTTTGTGCGATTACTCTTTACACTTCAAATAGCTATCATTACCAGTCGACATGCCAAATAATTTTGATGTGCGGAGAATGTTAAGTTAGACTACCACTTCCTTTTACGCAAAATTTTTTACCAGATATCGTAACTTATGGCATCATTCAACAAAAATTTCCAACGTTCGCATCGCATTTGCTACTAATATACTGGAACTATCCAACGCACCCAAATGAATATTCTTTTCTTTTGAGCACTAACATATGAAATATACCACATCAAAAACTTGTCGTAGGATTAAGAATGGTTAGAGGGTGGTGAATAAATCTTTTAAAAATTTTTGGTTCAAACTTGCACTTGCGAAAGGCCAACATAAGTTGCCCAAAAAGCTTTCTATAAGAATGAAACAAAATATTTTTGCAAAGACCTTAAATAAGAGCTAATGACTCAAATGCTCATAGTGATAAGTTTACAAACATAGAGTAACAAACAAGAATGATGAATATGTAAATCAAAACAATGACAATGTGAGCATAAAAAAGGTAATTGATATGGACACAAGGATGTATCCTGATGTCTTAAAAGATTCATCATGTCTCTCTTATTCATCGTTTAAGTACTTACTCGTGAGTCTCATTTGATATCTACTAAGATTGTTCTTATTCTATTCTAGATAGGCAAGTATCAAACTTTACACACAATCACCGAGCTTCTCTGATAATCTTTGTCGGTGAAGAGATCATTGACCTCCCACAGTCTTTTAGGTGACGGTTATCACTAAAAATAATAAATTTAAAGTCTTCATTTGACACAAATCAAGTGCTAGAAAACTCAACTACGTGAAGAGAAACTCACACACAGCTCTTAACTCACTAAATGTTTGATGAATGCAGATGATTCAACTAGATTTTTCATTCTAATACAATAAGTGAGAGTTTGATGCTCTAGAATGTACTTGTGTTATACATTAATGAATTCTAATGTCAAAATTTACAAATAAAAACCCCCAAACCATTTATTTATAACTCATATAAAAAAACTAGTTGTTAGAATTGACTAGGCATGTTTTCTAACAACCAGTCGGATGTCCGTCTTGTCAATCGAACCTCCAGTTAGACACAACAGTCAAATTTCAATAACTAAAGACCTAGCCATACGAACGTTCAGGCTAAACGTTTGATCATGTTTGACAAAGTGTGCAACTCCCAAAAAAATGAGCATATTTTTGATCTAAACATCAGATTTAGGTACTCTTTAATTTATTGGAAAGATAACTTGAAGAGTTACAACTTTCTTAATATAAGAAAAATCTAATTTGACCTAGATAATTGAAGAAATCACAAAACATTTAGTACAGTCACTTCAAAGTCTCCACTCAAACCATATTTCACAAATTAATCACTGATGTTTTTATTAACCATTTAAATCAATTCAACAACATTTTGATAATCTATTAAATAAATGATGCATGCATTTGAGTTTCTCACATTAGATCTACTGAACCTACTAAATCCGAACTTCCATTTATAGTACAGTTAAACCAACAAATAATAATCTAACAATGTAGTTGCCTCCAAATACTATGACCTATAGAATCATGAGAAAAAGATCCTTAATTTTTTATTTTATTTTTGATAAAGTTTGTCCATATTTGAAAAACTCGATCATACATTCTCTCCTTAAATGATCTTCTTCACTATACTCTCACAATCCAAATAAAATTAAGAAATATAAATTTAACAAATATATTAATTTTATAAATTAATTAATCATTAATCATTAAACCATCGACATAATAAAGATTAACTCAACACCACCCTTAAATATGCGGTAGAAATTGAAAAATACTGAATACATATTGAATTGAATCTAGCAGGCTTAGATCGACCATAAAAAGCCTTTACATACTGATTACATCTTTAAATACTGATTACATCTTTAAAAATATCCTCGAAGTTCCAATTTTACTTTCTTACCCTCACTTTGGCTAGTGGCATGGATTTGTCCGCTTTGATTTGTGCCGTCAAAATCAAATTGAATGCTCCAAATCTCTTATTCTAAGATTCGCTTCCACGAGATAAATTCTAGGTGAACTAAAACTAGTTGTGCGTAAAATTTGATTCATATGACTGAGTCCGAGACTCAAACTTTAATTTCTATGTCTAATTCAAGATCTCAAAAATTAAAAATATTAAATTTGGATCCGCCTCAAATTGTTAGGTTGATATATGTATTGAGTTTAGATTGAACCAAATTTTTACCAGTCCAACAGGATTGTCAGCTCTAACTAAAACATAAATCATATGCTAATCTGCTGCCTCCAGAAGTCTGTTTTACTGTTTTACAGCATGCTACTTTACGACGCGGACAAAAAAGTGGCAAGGGCTCTCCTTGAGAAAAATCCAAAATATCCGGGGCCTGCCTGCAAAAAACCCCAAGGGAAGAGAAGACAAAGGAATCAGCCCAACGGTCTCCCCGCGTTGGAAAAATAGAAAAGAAAAAAAAAGCGAAAAAAATCACAAAACGAAAGGCACCATTGCTTGCACTCTCCCCAAATTAACACCACCGTCGTGGGGAGCACGCGGTGAGGTGCTGCCGCTCTCAACCTCCCCAAACCCCACAACTTTCTTGCAAATTCTCCCCGAAAATCACGCAAACATCTCAGCCATGGCTGCTTCCAAGCTACCCTTCTGCTCCACCGCCCCCTGGAGGGCCTTCCTCCCTTCCAAAACCATGGTGATTGCTTGCTCCTGTCTACTTTCTTGTTGCTATTTCTTGAGCATTACTAGTTACTAGAAAGGTTTCTGTTTCTTGGGTTGTTAGTGATGTGATCTTGTGTACTGTTTTGGTTGTTAGTCTTGGTAAAAATTGTTCATACAGATCTGTCAATTAGGAATTCACCAAGAGGAGGGTGGGGAACCTTGACGTGAGTAGCTGTTGTATGGTGCTAGATTTAGCCTAATCAGTGGTTCTTCAATATTATCTGACATCCTAACTGACATATTAATATACACAATTAGGGTCCACAAAAATGCTTGCCTTCTCCTCCACCTGCTAGAGTATAGTCGTCAACTGCCTTGCCCTGCACTCAAATTAACAGGAATAGGACAGATTCGTACATCATGTATGCTTGGCTGTGTGACTGTGTCTTATAATGGTGCAATCTTGGCAGATGATGTAGGAGAGGGGTAGGGGGGAGTGAGAGGGGAGAGATGGGGGCAATTGGAGGCGAGGAGTTGGTGGAGTGCGACAAGATGGATGGGCCTGAGGTGGTCGGTGGCGGTGGAGATGGTGTGGGGAAGCTGGAGAAGATACAGGTGTTGGTGAGGCTGAGGCCGCTGAGCGAGAAGGAGATTGCAAGGGGGGAGCCGGCGGAATGGGAGTGCATCAATGACACCACCATCATGTTCCGGAGTACCTTCCAGGACCGACCAACAGCCCCACCGGCATACTCATTTGGTCAGTGCACCACATACCTCTTCTTTTAATCCTATATTGATTGTTGTGTCATTCTTTTGGTCTTTCAGTATGCACAGTTGGTTAGTTGGTTGTCTTTTCCTTGATGATGGTTTCCGGGAATTTTTTCATTTAATCAGCATTTAATGTGATTCAATTGCTTCAAAGTAATGTTCAAAGAGATTGTATGCATCCTTTGACAATGCATGGATATATTTTTGCCTTATTCTCAGTTGAGGCCCTTAGCATATTGTTACCATTATTTGTCATTGTTTAAAGCATTTTGATGTACTCAATTACCTACATAGGGATTTCAGATGAGCTCGGGCAACTTTTGTAGTATAGTAAATTAGTGATGTAGTTTTAAAATTTGCTATTCCTCAAAAAGCAGCTTTTGGAGAATAATATCATTGTAGTAAGTAACATGCATTGGTCCTGCTAGGCTACATGTAGTTTGTGAGTCTTGGGCTGTTTGGTTCTCAGGTGAGCACATCTTGTATGACAACAGACGGGCTTGCTTAGACAACCAGAACCTATGTACTAAAAAAGGGCAGGCAGTCCCATTTTCATACTTAGAATGGAAAGTCATTCATTTCCTTAGGGCACCAACAATGGTACAACTAGCTCATTACTCTACTTGAGACTTTCAGTTTGACAGCACCTTCATTGCTACCTTCCTATTCCTAAGTATGCTCTATAAAGTTTTCTTGCTTTCTGTTTGTGTGGATCTTTGTTAACACAAAGATATTCTGATTGCAGATAGGGTATTCCGATCTGACTGCAGTACCAAAGAAGTGTACGAAGGAGCTAAGGAAGTTGCCCTCGCTGTTGTTAACGGCATTAACTGTGAGTGCAAACCTACTAACCACCTTATCAGAATTTTTGAAAGATCAAAGCATTTGATGAACTAAATTACCGTGTGTTTTATTCAACAGCAAGTATTTTTGCATATGGACAAACAAGTAGTGGAAAGACATACACTATGACTGGAATAACAGAATATACAGTAGCAGATATATACAATTTTATTAGCAAGGTAATCAGTCACCCAATCATCCTCAGGTTCCATGCTCAAGTTTTGATCATAATCATAACAAAGTTCTCAAGTGAAGGTTTTTTTTGGACTATCTAGCTAAGAAACATTTCTCTTTTTCAGCATGAAGAGAGAGCATTTGTGTTGAAATTCTCCGCAATGGAAATATATAATGAAGTTGTAAGGGATCTTCTGAGTGCAGAAAACACACCTCTTAGACTCTGGGATGATGCAGAGGTGAATAAGGGTTCCTTTTTAACTTTGTTTTTCTGTGTATTTTTACATTTGTAATGGCTTTGTGATGTCTATTCTACAGAAGGGAACCTATGTAGAGAACCTTACAGAGGTGATATTAAGGGACTGGAACCACCTCAAGGGACTTATCTCTGTGTGTGAAGGTGGAATATTGTTTACTTGCATTAGCTTACTCAATTTATAAGTGGTGAATGTCCTTTTTCCTTATTTGTGCATTATATGATTGCGATAGCTCAAAGGAGGACTGGGGAGACCTTCTTAAATGAAAAAAGCTCCAGATCACATCAAATACTTAGATTGGTTTGCTCTTTACTTTATTACATTTAGAAATAATGTTGTTATATGGTTGCTTTTCATGTTGTGTTGTGCTTTTTTTCCTGACCTGCTCATCAATTATTTCAGATTGTTGAAAGTTCTGCTCGTGAGTTCTTGAATAAAGACAAGTCAACAACACTTGTTGCTAGTGCAGTAAGACCATCTAATAATTTTGGTCATAGTGCTTTTTTGTTATGAAAAAAGGGGTCTAAGGCTCATTTTCTCCCATGCAGAACTTTGTTGATCTGGCAGGAAGTGAGCGTGCGTCTCAGGCATTATCAGCTGGCACCAGGCTGAAAGAAGGTTGCCATATTAACAAAAGTTTGCTTGCTCTGGGAACTGTGATTAGGAAACTGAGGTTGCAATCTTAACTCATGTTAATTTAGTTATTTCCACCTTTTAAGAGAAATTGCTTATTTTATTTTGAGAGCGTGAACTTTTAGGCTGGCATCATTTGAATTATTTAATTGTTGTCATTTATGTAGCATGGGAAGCAATGCACACATACCATACAGAGATTCAAAGCTTACACGCATATTACAACCTTGTTTGGGAGGTAATGCAAGAACTGCAATTATTTGCACACTAAGCCCTGCCACAAGCCATATTGAGCAGTCGAGAAACACCCTGTTGTTTGGGAGTTGTGCAAAGGAAGTGGTCACAAATGCCCGGGTTAATGTAGTCATGTCTGATAAAGCACTAGTTAAGCATTTGCAAAAGGAAGTCGCTAGGTTGGAGAGTGAGTTGCGATATCCAGCTTCCAATTCCAGTCTTGAAGCACTAGTGAAGGAAAAAGATAACCAAATCCGAAAGGTAAATTCTACTCTGACATTTTGTGCATACCTCCTTACTCTTGCTTCACATGTGAAATCTATAGTAAACAATTTCATGCCTCATCTCTTTTTGCTTGTTGCCAGTTTTGTCATGTTCAGCACACTTCTGCCTACTTACCATGGAAAGCACTTTCACTTTCTTGTGACACATGTATGAATTTTATTGTCTTGTACTTTGCAGCTCGAGAAAGAAATGAAGGAATTGAAATTACAGCATGATCTGGCTCAATCTAGGCTACAGGATTTGCTGCAGGTGGTTGGGGATCATGACCCAAAGCACCTGGTATATTTACAGCCACAACTTCCTGGTTGATAAATCTAATTCATCTCTTTGTAACCAAGTAATGTATTTATTTTCTCTCCATATATTTAGGTCTCTGGGAGGGGTTTTACCTTGCATGGGGCTCAGCCATACGAGGATGAGCAATCAACAACTGAGTCATCAGAAATTATTAACAATGTCCAAAATTTTAGGTATAAAGATTGTCTTGCAGCCCAAAATGAATATATGTTTCATCTCTCTGAAAGTAACACACTTCTTGCCAGCTCATCTAGATATTCGGTCAGTAGCCCTCCATTGAGTGGAATGCCCCTGAGCATCAGTAGAGATGATAGCTCTCAGATCTCTCATGATGATTCAGTGAACCTTTGCAAGGAAGTGCGATGTATTGAGACCAACGATACAGGAGGAAATGAAGGATTGGATTTGTCAGCTGCTGGAAGCAGTAGCCCGCAACATTCAAATGTGAATTCTAGTATGCATGGTAATTATTCAAGTACATCAGTGAATTCAAGGCCCCTTGGTGAAACTCCCATTACCTTGCAGCAACATTTGGAGAATGTCAGAAAGCCTTTTGTCAGTCTTATCAAAGATCTTGGATCATCATCAAGCTCTAGAGTAATTGGTAGAAGCAGGAGCTGTAGATCCCTGACAAGTTCTACTTTGTTCGAAGATTTGGAAAAGGATTATTGCACTCCACTAAACAGAAGTTTAGTGGACTTCCCAGGAAGACCTGACAGGTATCATAGAAGGGGATCTGCACTAAACTATGATCCAGAGAGTGAAACTTTTTCAAGGGCAGGATATATGCTTTCTGAAATTAGTGCTTCAAAGGGTGCATTCAAGACAAATAGTTCTGTTGCATGTGATGCAGAATTTACTGGTATAGGTGAATTTGTTGCTGAACTAAAAGAGATGGCTAAGGTTCAGTATCAGAAACAACTTGGTGGCCAGGTATGAAATTATCTTATTTTCTTGGATAAAGTACTATGCCCCGTTTTACAGGCTTATAGCAGCTCATTTTATTATTTTAGCTTAAAAGAAAATGTGGTACATAACATCTAGCATACAGGGTACTAACTATGAACTGAAGTACATTCCGTTCTGTTCTCCCTTTTTTTCAAGCATCATTGACCAAACTTTGAAGGCAGATTTTGGGATATCTTTCATTAGCAGTTCACTAGGATTTGACTACAGAAGTTTTGAACTATTGATTATGCTCTGAAATAGCAAAAACCTTGTCATTAGAGTTTCTACCACATTAGGTCTGTAATACTTATATGTTAAACAGCCTAAATAACTATATAGAGCGATAAACTAACTGCTAACTTGTTAAAAGTTATTTTTATTCCACCAGAATTCGTTTTCTCATAATATTGGAAACAATAAACTTCCAGCTCATTGAATTGATAATAAACTTCCATCTTATCACATTGTTGCTTATGTATGGATGTACCAGAGTGGCAACGAGGAATTTGGGGAAGGAACCATAAGGAGCATAGGATTGGATCCGATTGGACTTGTTCTGCAATCGCCTTCTCGGTGGCCATTGGAATTCGAGAAGAAACAGCAGGATATCATTGAGCTCTGGCATGCATGTGGTGTTTCCTTGGTTCATAGGACTTACTTTTTCTTGCTATTCAAAGGAGATCCGGCCGACTCAATTTACATGGAAGTGGAACTTCGGAGGCTATCATTCCTGAGAGATACCTATTCTCGGGGAAGCACTACTGATAGCAATGTATTTGTGGGTAGCCTGAATACGTCCGTAGTTGCAAGGCAAGTCATGTTCTTCGTATCATCATATGCTTTTGGTTACTTTGATAAATACATCCCTTTGAAGAACTTATCAAATGTGTTGTATTCAGCGCGAAGAAGCTGCAGCGTGAAAGGGAGATGCTCTGCAGGCAGATGCATAAGCGGTTCTCAGTGGAAGAAAGGGAGCACATATACGCCAAATGGGGGGTTGCATTAGACTCCAAGAAGAGGAAGCTACAGGTTGCTCGTCGCCTCTGGACCGAAACCAAAGACGTGGAGCACGTGAGGGAGAGTGCATCCCTTGTTGCCAGGTTGATTGGGCTGCAGGAGTCAGGACAGGTCCTCAGGGAGATGTTTGGGCTCAGCTTCGCACCACAACAGCCAACTCGACGCTCCTATAACAACTGGAGATATGGGCTTTCTTCTCTCAGTTGATCGGATCCGACACCCTGACGATGATGACACAATGCAACTGACCACAAAATGTTCTCTACTTGTTTCTGATATGGGCTTTCTTCTCTACTTGTTTCTGGCTATAGGAATTTAGGAAGATTTATGCTTTCTGTTACTGGTGTGTGGCTCGCTTGGTGTTTCAGTGCAGCGGGCAGTGTTACATGACTGACAAACATTATCTTTCTTACTCCAGAATCAAAATAGCTAGTCATGTGTAACTTACGTAATTAATCCTTTAGAAGAGTTCTTCACTGTGTATTGCATACTGCCTCGCAATATGAATTGGATTCGTCTTGCATCCTTTGCACGTATCAGTCCCAAGCCTCGGGACTCCAAGTTGAGTTCCAGTCCAAGTCTAGCCCGTGTTTAATTAGGATTAGGAATTCTAATATAAATCCCAGTGTGTCTGTATGAACGTTTGCTTGTTATGTGATCTGATGTATGCTTTGTTTTTTCTGTTAAATTTAAGAGAAAATAACAGGATGCTGAATAATATTACTATAAATAAATAGATTATATATAAGTCACTACATAAGAATTCTAATCAAATACATGACCAATATATAAATTTTAATCAAATATAATATTAAAATTTTAATCAAATTTATATAAGAATCTTAATTTAATAGATAGATATCTTTACTATAAATAGACATATATCTTTTACAGAAAATTACCCATCAGCAGTTAGTAGTTTAACTTATTTCGTCATGGCTACTGGGCCGAAACAAGATGTTCCAATAACGGCGAGAGTCGCGAAAACGACGGGCCGCAGGGACGGCGCCGTTGGTACTGCTTCGCAATACAAAGAGCCCCCGGCCAAACAGCAGTCCGTTCGGCAGCCGCCGCCACCAGGCGTCACGTCCAAGCTCGGCAAAGGGTTCAAGGAGGTGCGACTCGGGAGGACGGGCGAGCCGACGGAGAAGTTCTACGTGCCGGTCGTCTACCTCTGCCGCCAGTGCTTCGAGCAGGGCCTCCCCCGGAGGGCCGTCCGGTGGACCGAGAAGAAAGGCTACGCCCGGATCACGTGCACCGCCGAGGAGTTCTGGCGCGCCCTGGAGTGGACGGAGAGCAACCCCCGCCACGGCAGCCGTGGCGTGCTCACCCGCATGTTTGGGTGCTTCGCCGGTGCTGCCTAAGTCACTATTGCACCATGCGTGTAGTGTGGCCGTGTGTCCTGTGCGTTGTTTTATGAGGTCAAGTATTGATGACTTGTTTCATTTGTGTGCAAACTGTAAGAGGAACAAGCATTCTGATGACTCGGACGAAGAGAAGAGGTCGGTCGAACGGTTAGGAAAATGGTGTCGACGTGGTCGCTCTCGGAAGTGAGTTAGTGTTTGAGTTGTACATCACCATATGAGTTGGCGTGATTAGAGTTTTAAATTAAACTCATATTTTAGCAAAATATATTTTTAGATAGCAAGGGAAGCACTACATATTTAGTAGTGTCTCTCAGATGTAATGAAAAGCGTATTGTAAGTAAAATTGATTGCACGCGAGAAAATATCTAATCCTACATGATGCTACATTCGTTATGTATGTGTTATATCTCATCAAATTATGTCTTCCACCAATTGTTCTTTTGTTTCCTATTAAGACTAGGAACCCTCGTATTAGACTAGCAAGTCTTTTGCATAAAAAGTTGTGTCGTATGTAATTTTTGAGATAGTTATGTTCTATGTAATTTGATATATGGATTATCTGTTGAGTATGATAGTTGCAACCTTTATAGTAATTATGGTTATATGATTTAAAAATGCGGGATGGGTTTTGTTTTTCACACAACAGATTAAAGAATACAAGTGAATTGAATTTTCATCTCGCCATATTAGATGGTCACCGGTATAATGATCAACTAAATGTCCCTCATACTGGTGCTTCGATGAAATAAAACGTCCTCCTTATGGAGAAGGCACTTTTAGTTCACAGAAAAAATTAAATTAAATTTTAATCATGATCAAATATATAATATGATAAAAATAACTTCATCATAAATCAACCGACTATCATATCATGTGGTGCCAAAATTTAGTTAAGATTTAGACAAAACTAACCAAAAAATAATCAAATATGGACTATGTCTATTAGGCATGTCAAAGTTTACTATGAAATAAATGATAATCAAATTATAGCGATAAAATCAAATTTTAGTTTAATCAATTGTGATCATGGATCAAACATATCCTGAGATTAATGGTTATCGCAATTGTGCATGCTTAGAAAATGGTCGGATCTCGACTCCATGTTTCAAATCTGAAAAAACTAGACATATTGATTACTCTTACTCGTTTCAGACCAAACAAATGAAGCTCATACGCCTACCATACAAAAATTCTCGAGGCTCACATAAGCCTCAAGCATCGTGACGACAGTGGCGCGGGCCCCACCCTACAGTGATGAACTGGTAATGCATAGTAATAATGAGTTCATGCCTTTGTTGCCAACAAAGTTAAAGCTGCCTGCCAATGCCATGGCTTCCCCTGCCTCCTTTCTCTTTGTCACGAGTCCATTTGCGACGACGGCCTCACTCGCAGCATTGGTGACTCCCGTACGTTCAGATCTTCTGCGCCGCTTTCATTACCATCAAAATTCAGAAGTTAATACATGCAGTTTCTGTGCCTTTACTACCGCAGGTGTGTACACAGCTGCTGTCTACTGGAGTACATTTTTTTTTTACATTACGTAAAAATAAGGTTTTCGGTCTTGGAATTATGCATAGATGAAGAGTTGAGATGAAAGAAAACATTTCCACTTGTCTAGAGTAGTCTGCACTAGGGATGGCAACGGGGCGGGTAATATCTGTTTCCCTCGGGTACTCGTACCCGCGGGGACGGGTATGGAGAAAATTTAAAACCTGCGGGGCGGGGATGGGGAAAATCCAATAGTCGCGGGTAATTTTGGAACGGTAAGCGAAACTAGTACCCGAACCCATAAACCCGCGGGACCTCGAAACTATGTGTATCAAGAGACAATAGTTCAATAATTCTCAATTCTCAAACCCGTAAACGCACTACATGCTCCTGAGTCCCGGGCTCCCGGCCTCCTGCACCCGCAGTCCCACTCCACAGACCACAGTACTCTCCTGTTGTAACTTGTAAACCTTAAATTTAGCATTCTTAGTTCTTACTTCTTCTCCATAAGACCACAATCCAGACGTCGCCGTCGGCCCGCCGTCGCCCTCACCATCTCGTCAGCGCCGCCGCTGCCCTCGACAGCACCGCCCTCGCCCTCCTCACCGCGTCGCTGCCTCATGGCCTCGCCGCCGCCCTCACCATCTCGTCAGCGCCGCCGCCGCCCTCGACAGTGCCGCCCTCGCCGCCTCGCCGCCTCGCCACCTCACCACCTCGCGGACTCGCTGCCTCGCCGTCCTCGCCCCCTCGCCACCTCACGCTGCCTCGTCAAGTCATCATCGTCATCCTCGCCACCTCACGGTCTCACCGCCTCACGTCCTCGCCGCCTCGTCGCCTCGCCGGCCTCATCAGCACCGCCCTCATGGGTATCAGGGCCCCCGCGGGTATTGGGGCCCCTGGCGGGGGTAGGGGGCGGGTATCCCCCGCAGAGCGGGGGCGGGGTGCGAAGTATACCCCGCTCTAAATCCACTCCGTTGCTATCCTTAGCGTGCACTAAAGCCATGCACTGAAGAGAATAGAGCCAAGCTGAATACGTAATCACATGAGTGGTTTTTTAAGAACTTAAAAGCATGTTGAGAAGTTAAAACTCTAATCAACTTGTCCTTGTACATTGCAACAATCTCAGAACTGCATTTCTTTTCTAGAATCCTTTTTCAAGTATTGTCCTAGAAAGCAAAATTAAAGGCAGAAGCTTCATTCTGAGCAAAGACATCTTATTATGGAACGATTTCAATGCAATTTGAATAGGATCAACACCTCCGACTTTTAGCATGGGGCATTGCACCTGCCCTTCTTTTTGATGCGTTCGATGAGGTGATGGGTCCGAGGGCCCAAAAGTTTGAAGATGCATGGTCCAAAGACTTCTTGATACCAGAGGAAGAACATTGACCAAAAATAACTAATGTCATCTGTAGGTTTAGAAGCAATATTACTGCTCTGTGCGATGAATTCTGTAATTTTTGCATGTAACTTTTGACCGAGATAAAGTAATATTCTCTTTTTTTTAAAAAAAATAATTTGATTGAGTATAACATGAGCATGTCCTATTTCGTACATGCATTGTTAAAAGTTGTTACTTGTAATGCTTCACTAAAATAACAGTTGTAAAAAAAATTTCCATAGGATTCTGTCGCAGGAGATCTTCTTAATTGCCATGCGCCCAATTATAATCTATATTCCGAGAGTTGCCACCTATACATGCCACTTGAGGGGTTTCCAAAAAGAAAACCTTCTATCATGTATTCTATATGTTTTTTCATAAGTTCTTTTGTTTCTATGCATAATCTTTATGCAGTGATGTAATATTATAATTTTATTTATATCATATGTGAATAATATGATATATTTATTATTTGTGTTGAAGTAATTTATCAAGTAGGGTAATAATTATGGAAACATTTTTTTTAAAAAATAGCTTCATATTAACGAAAGTGGAAAAGAAAGAGGCACCACTGTCTTTCTTTTGGTGTAAACAACTCCAAAAGAAAGAGGGAAACTGCTTAAAAAAAAAAAAAGAAGGGGGAAACAGCTTCAACATAAAAGCCGAAACCAAAACTAATTCCCAACCCAAACAAACTACACTTCACTCTCACTGTCTCACGCCACGCCACCACTCCCGTGCCACGCCAAAGAAATTAAGCCATGGCACATCGGAGCAACCACACCGCCTCCATGAACGCCACCACCGCGACCATTACCTCCTCTCCCCCTCCCCCGCGGCCACCACCCCACGCCCCCTCGACGGCCGCCGACGCGTGGGGACCCTACTCCAGCTCCCGGACCTTCTCCAACGCGGCCACCATCCTCATCATCCTCGCCTGCATCTCCCTCGTCGCCTTCTCCCTCCACGCCGCCGTCCGCTTCCTCCTCCGCCGCCTCTCTCGCCGCCGCTCCTCGCAGCCGCCAAAGCCCCCGTGTGACGGGGCCGTGGCCCCCGGCGACACCGAGGCGGCCGCCGCCACGGGCACCGCGCTCTCGGCTGGCGGGTGGGCCGAGGAGGAGTGCGCCATCTGCCTGTCTGAGCTCGCAGACGGCGAGCGCGTCCAAGTGCTCCCGGCATGCGGGCACGGCTTCCACACCACCTGCGTGGAAGGGTGGCTCAACGCGCGGGCGTCCTGCCCCACCTGCCGCGCGCCATCCCGGCCGTCCCCGACGGGAGAGCCCTAGCTTTGGCAGGGGCTAGCTCTGTCTGCAAACACAGACAACAAGTGAGAAGAAGTACATTTTGTTGTGAGTTTTGTAATGTTTGTTGAGTTTTAGTGCCGTGTGACAATGCAAACAACCATCGTTTCGTCAAGCTGGTGTCGTTTTTGTCATTGCATAGATATCTTCCGGCGATAGACTCTGTTAATCTCTACCATGGATACAAGGACTAGTTGGAAAAGAAGGGAGAGACATTGGTGGTAGAGATGTAGGATCCGTGGGTTGTCGGAAGAATATTACTATTAGTGGGGTAGCTCTGCGACTCGTCTGTGTGCTTTGTTGGCTTTTGGTGCGGCAGGAAGCATCGGTATTCGGTGCAGTCGCGGTGGAGTCAGTTCGGTGACGGTCAGCCTCGGGGACAGTGCTGCATTTTGGCGCTTAGTACGGATATTTCTCCCAGGATCTTTGGTTTGTGCCGGACATGAGCGGCCCAGGCCCGGCCTGGCTCGGTTAGGTTAATACCGGGCCGGCCTTTGCTGGCAAAATAAAAATGGTAGGGCCGCGGTCGGTCCGGCTCAACGACTTTTACTGGGAATGACCCTGGAAAACCGGTCTGAAAACACTGGGTTGAGTCAGGGCCCAGCAGGCCAGCACACGAGTCTGGCCTGGCCCGGGAAATGTTGAGGCCTAGCTTGTGCCCACAACCACAAGTCCCTTGAGGGAAATGTGATCTATCACACTTTTTAGCGTCAAAATCAGACACCACAAATTAAGCAAAATTTTGGTTATGTTTATGTGGTTTCTTTATTGCCAAAGTTATCTAAGATTTTGTGGTATGTCTAAATATCTTTATGAAGCAGATAATAGCCTAAGTAGTTATAGGTTGTGTCATGTCTAATTTTTGTAATAAATCCAATAAACTAGTAGTGTGATACTTCGCAAAAACTAGCCGATGCCATGGCTTCGTTTTCCTCCATTCTTTTTTTTAAGCTTTTATTGTTGCGAATGTCAAAATAAAAAAAACCTATCTCGAACCATATAATGACCGCTCGTACGGAGTAAATAATATGCATAAGCTAAGCATCTCATTTTGACATGAGATTTACATCTAATACATCAAATTTGGTTTGCTGGCCCTATTCCTTACTGCAATATTTGTTTCCTTATTTCTTACAAAAATTAGTTTTATAGCACTATAAAAAAACTACTTTAGTAAAATACTACTCAAATCTCTCTGGTTAATAAAATACGACTAAAAAATTACACCAATCAGTATTTTTACCACTTATGACAATTTTTGTTAGGATTTCCATTTAAAAAATTTGAAAAATCCAACTTTACCGTCGTCTCCTTGTTTTCTCCTTCATCTACTGTCATTGGTCTCTTTAGCTACCACAGGTGCCTCCTACTTTCTCTCCGTTGCCAACCCCTTCCTCCACCTCCACCTCTTCCTCTTTCTTCGTCATTGTCGTTAAGAGATGTGCGAACTCATCTGCCGTCAATCACAAGATCTACAACATCACCAACTATGAGCTCCTTTGTTGATGTAGATCCTCTATCCCTCAAGCTCCTCTTCCTTCACTGTCATGAGATCTGCACCGCCTCTAATGAGATCTACAAGCGCCTCCCGTGAGTAAAGCTGCCAATTGCGAGCTCCGTCGATATTTGTCGTGAGATCAACACTAGCTACAAGCTCCTCTATCTACAACACCACGATCTCCTTCTACAACCATGTCCCACTAACCACTATGCAATACTATGAAGGAAGAAAAAGAGAGACAAAAGAATCCAAACTAACTTCTATAACTATAAAGTGGTAAAAAAACAAATATGTGTAAATTTTGAGTGACATTTCATTAACGTGGTCTTTTTTTTTTTATGGTATGATACTAAATTTTCCTATTTATTATATCTCATTAATAGCAAACATTATTGTACAGAGCCTATATTGACCTTGAGTAACCTATTACCTCAAAGTTATCATGGCCATTGGATCACGGGAAACTAATGGCGCCAGTTCCTTGTACAATTCCATCATTAGTTGTTGGCGTGCAAAAGCGAAGGATTTGACTGAAAAGGCAGTTTTAGGAAGTAGGGGGAAAGGGCGAAACAAAGAGAGAGAGAAACGTTTAACAATGCAAAGCATGCACACGTTCATGTTTCGAGGTTTTTTTTTCAGTACTTCCATTCTTTCTAGGCTGTTCAGAATAAAAGATTCAATGTATAAGAGTAAATAGAATTTTAATATATCTTGTGATATCTCTCAAATTAGATATCTCAATATCATATATTAAAAGATACAGTTTTAATTTCACTCCACCTTTCCCATCCTTCACCAACCAAGCTATACCTAATTTTGGAAGTCCTTTCCTTACTCCATCCCCGAGCACCCCGGACGGCGACTGACTCCTGTGCCCTCCGGCAGCAGGTAGGCATGTATAAGAAAGAAATCTATATGTATGTGTGAACCTTAATTTTGACGTGTATATATGAATGCATACCATATATTGGGGCGGCGTCTGGTCAGCACCGAAGCAAGCGAGAAGGCAAGACCGGGCAATTTTTTCCTTTTTTCTTTATTTCTCCCGGAGGTGGCTAATATGTTTGAAGAACATTATGGGATTTATAGAGTTGCACTTTGTTTTTGTTAAGGATTTATATTATGTAAAAAGCACATTTGTCTTCTCTTCATCTACGATTGAATCTAATTTATACCTTTTAAATAGTGAAAAGTATTAGTATCTCTAAGTATCTGACAGAAATATAGTAAAATTTGCACCATGTTTTTCGTTTCACCTTGCTTAACAAAGCAGCAGTCATTCTATGTGTACATAAGTCCTCGCAGTTATAACTTTCTCAATATAAGATTTGGATCCTTTCCGTAAGGTTAATGGAAGATTTGGATAAGATAATTCAAGCTCGAATGCCCAGTCCAATCAGTAAACGGTGTTTGCATCATCAGTTCAGAAGAAAGCTAATAAGGTTGCTATGGAATAAGCCTCCCAGTATGAGAATGCGTGCAAATATACCATTGTAAAGTTAAAAATTGAGGTGATTGTTTCATTCAAACCTGCCGTTTAACAATTCGTGTTCTTTCCCCCTTATTTAGAAGCTGATGATTGGGTGCTGCGAAGGCAAGCTAAAGAGAGAAACATTCAAGTCAATACTACCACCAACCGTACAACCTCAGAAGATTATGCTACAGGGCCATAGAAAATTATATATATGCCCCACTAAATTTTTTTTAAAAAAAAAATATTTCTTCAACGTCTAAGAAAAATATCCCGCAAAATCAGTTCCACGTTTATCAAAACTCCTTTTAAGTTAAAATAGTAATTACAAAACAAACAGGCCACAAACAGATGTCCATGTCACGGCTTACCGAACTAAAGAGAGATGCTCCCACATCAAATGCCAAATGCAACACACTTCTCTCACGGAAAACACTTCCCGTCTTGCAATTCTTCACACGCCAAAGAAACAGATTATAGGGACACTGGGAGCATCAAAAATAGTATTCATGCAAGCCTTCGAAGCTTCCTTTCATCCGTTCCACCAAACAAAACCCCCCAACCGCACAGGTATATTTACTACGTGCACGGCGCATCTTATCTTCCCGGACGGTAAGTTCCATATCCCACTTTTAGAGGGCAATCGGGTTTGCGTTCAATTTATTCAGTTCACTTATTTTAGTTCTTAAATTTTGATTATATAAAATCAATACTAAATTATCAAACCATATTTCAGTTCTATATTAATAACCACACAAAATTCGGTTTGGTTCGGTCAATACAAAATTACCAAACTAGCATTCTTACATGTATATGAATATACGTGTAACAATTTTTAAAATAAAATTTAAATTATCACATATTATAATAACAAAAAAAAAGACATTTCAATGAAACTCATAATTTCTACATATAAATTTTTTTCTATGATCTAAAAAAAAATATGACGACTTAAAATAAGAAAACTCAATAATCTAAAATAAAAAATTCGACAACATAAAATAAAAAAATGCAACAACTTAAAAAAATTCGACAACTTAAAATAAGAAAATACAACAATCTAAAATAAAAATTGCGACAACCGAAAAAAATATGATAACCAAAAAATATATAAGAATTTAAAATATATTGGATCAAGTGATGGCCATTGAATCAGGATCTAATAGATGACATCAATAATGGAAGCAAATAAACTAAAAAACTTCTTTTCAATATCATACCTTAACAAAAATACAAGTATTACACTATTTATACTCTTTTACTCCAACAATCCAATATTTATTTTTAAAAAATTATATTTTTATCATTACAAATAATATACTAATTAAAATAGTACGTAGTTTGTTGGGGCAACTAAACATAATTAGGTAAGTTTGATTATTTCGGTTTTCTCGATTTGATAATTTCTGTTTTGCAAAAAAATTTGGTTTTTGAAAATGAAACCGAATTAAATACCTAATACCAAATTCATCAAAAATATTTGTTAATTAGATTCAATTTGGCTTAGTTTATTTTGGTTCAATGAATTTCTACACACCTCCAAGGGGTGTTTAGTTCATAGTTGGAAATGAACATGGGATTTGAGAGAGTTTTGTAAGGTGAGACTAAGATTGATAATTTGTTTAAACCCAATGCAATTTTTAGTATGAGTGGGATTGTGAGATGGAAGTAGATTTCAAATTTTTTATTACACTAAAATGCCCCTTATATATTTTCCATCCAAACCTAGAGTTTCTCTTAGTGCTCTGGTGGTGCGGTGGCTAGCAAGCACATCAGCGGATGGCGCGGCGACGAGTAGCGATAGCAGACAATGCCGTGCAATGACGAGATGGGCTCGTGGACAACACAATGACCAACTAGGATGACACAACACGATGGACTTACTGGACGTGCAGCGACGAATAGTGATGATGCGACAAGATCGATAGACGATACATCAGACCACACAACGAGTAGATGAAGGACAGCACAATGAACCAGCACACTATGCAACACCAAAGGATGCGACCGCGAAGAGCGAACAATACCAGTAATCTTGTCACTACATCTTATGCCCAATTCCACCGATCTATTACCACCCATCCATTATCCATGAATTATGCTCGATCCCACTTCATCTCTATGTCCAATCTCTCAAACCAAAAATGAGTTTGATCCAAATCTTTCCCACCATGCTTAATTGCACTCTCCAAATCTCTCAAACCAACCGACCCCTAAAAAACATCTAGTAGAATCTTAAAACAGGAGAATGAGAATTACAATCTCGGCTATTAGATCAAATTTGAATAGTGCAAATCAAATAATATATCATATGCCATTAGAAGGTAGAAGGATGGAAGAGTAAAAGTAGATTGTGAAAGGCACATTCTAAAATATAATCAAAACCAGTCAGATCTAATTCAACGATCAAGATTACTAATTTTTATTCTCTTATTTTAAGAATGATTTTCATTCTCCACTAATAATCAAAAATGATTTCCAATTCCTGAAATTAGACTCACATGGTACTCTTTCGCTGAAGTACAAGTTATATTTTGACTACGCACATAATTAATAAGGCCCTAAGTTTAACAGAACAACAAAAAAAAATATTATTGACCGCTCTTAATCATAAATGATTTGCAAAAAAAAAAGAAAAAAAAAAGAAAGAGATAATGTTTAGTGTAAGAGATTAGTCATAAATGGTATGAAATATATAGAAATAAATAGGTATAGAATAGAAAAAAAAATAATAAATTGACATGCAAGTAGAGTATTTTATAACAAAACCAGAGAAATTACTACATATTTTATATTACACGACGGTTGGAGTATTTTTTTCTTCTTCAAGCCTTGTTTGGATAGGTTCTGATTGGGCCAGATCCGGCCCCACCGGGGGCATTAAATTTCATCCGATAATAAATTTGTTCAAGCTAAAAACTACGATTAGATTATTTTATCAACGGTATTATGTTTCATGGAGTAGAGGGGGATTCTATGTCATTACTAAAAATCCCACTGGGAATATTTCCCTTGTACTCAAACAAGGCCTCTGGGATTGAACAGTTGGTTAGCAAAATTAACATAAGAATCAGTTGCAGGATGGTATTTCAATTCATAAAGTATAGGCGTTCAGATTTGAGCCCTCTTCAAGGAACCTTTTTAGTTGACAATTATCAAATCTTCAAATATAAATTATAAGGATGTGTTTTGTTGTTTATTATAGACCATCTCATACAATATGAGAATGATAGATTCATTAAAGTGTCTTTTTTCTGAGTCATACATGCTGAATTAGAAATCCCGAAACAAAGAATATTTCATTAATATATTGCATCAACTCAAGCCATTGTTTCATACTAGATGTCTCCTCCAACTATGAAAAAAATTGGTGCAAGCTTAGAGATGGTTGGCTGGCGTGCTCTGCTTCCAGTCCGAGCGGTGTGCCTCACCGGCGGCCGTGACGAAGGACCACCACCACCACCCCCCTCGCCATTGCTCTCGTTTTTTTTATATTTATCTTCTATAAGAATTCTCTTTTCGGGATTTACAAAAATTCTCAAAACTTATAGTGATAGGGAAGGGAATTATATGAAATCTTGCAAAATTTCTTGGTCAAGCTCTTATCTAAACTAGGAGAAACAAAAAAAAAAAGACAAATCTTTGATGAATAATAATTTTTATTATACATGTCACTATTCTTTTTTATTTCTCTCAACTTAGATCTACTTAAACCATGAAATTTTGCAAAATTTCTTATCATTTCTTCTCCTATCACCATAAATTTTTTGAGAATTTTTGAAAACTCTAATAGTAGAATTCTCACGAGTTATCACTAAGAGAAAGGTTCTCATTTGATTACATCCTCTGCATGTATGTATGTATGTGTGTGTATGTGTGTATAGAGGAGATATCTAGTGAGAACTTTTCTCTCGGTGAGAATTCGTGGGACTCGATCTAAGTTGAGAGAAACAAAAAAGATAAATCGTAAATAAATAGTATTTTTACTGTACACATCACTATTTATTAACAATTTGTTTTTTATTTCTCCCAACCTAGATCAAATTAGATAGTGAAATTTTGCAAAATTACCTATCATTCACTTCACTATTACTAAAATTTTTTTGAGGATTTTCACAAATTTTCATCAAGAGAAGAGTTCTCATTTGAAACATCCTAATATAAGAAAATGCGATTATATAAAAAAATACAACAACTTAAATAAGAAATGTGACAATCTAAAATAAAAAATACGATAACTAGAAAATAAGAAATGCAACTACCTAAAAAAATACGACAATATAGAAAATATGACAACCTAAAAACATATGATAATTTTAAAAAATACGACAATCTAAAACTAGAAAATATGACAACATAAAAAAATGCGACAACCTAAAAAAGGCGACAATTTAAAATTTATTAAATCAAGTGATGACTATTGAATCAAGATCTAGTGGCTGGCATCAAAAGTAGAAGCTAAGTTGCTAAAAAAAGTTCTTTTTAGCCATTTCGTATATATATAAAAAGTATATTTGTTACAACGTATAGTAATTATAACAGAATTAGGTTTAGGAGTCTTTGAGTTCTAAAAAAATATGAAAAAATTAGGGGTATAAAAGGTGTAATATAATAAAAAAACTGTAAATTTTTGTGATCAACCAAATTGTATGTAGGATAAACAAAAAAGAAGAAGATGAACTGAATGTATATTTACGAATTGTTTGTCTATTTTGGTTCTCTTATATACATTTGTATTTGGTAGTGAAATTTTGTAGGACTTGATAATATATCATATTCTATGTCTGATAATTTTTTTTATAATTTTTGAGTACTTAGAACCACTTCTTGTTTGCCTTTATAACAATTCATTGCATTATAAATTCTTAGTTACATAACAAAACACTATTTTATTCTATCCAAAAAAATTCATCCCACCAACCAAATAAAATCCTAGATCCATCAAATTTCGCATCAACTAAATACTTATTTGGACCTACTTGTAACATTCCCAACCATTCCATCCTATTTCTTCCTATATCCTATAATGAATTGTTGTTCCAAACAATCAAACTTATCCTAACTTCGTGGGTTATCACAATACACAACCAGATCATTACCTTCATGACGGCACTAACAGCGACGGACATATTAATCCCCAAATCATAACGAATAAACCAGTCTGCCCATCCAAATCGCCAACTCTAAGCTCCCAATTGCCTACAGATCTGTTCTCCAATTTGATCTTTTCTAATTTCTGAACAAATCAAATTTCAAATTAATGCAATCTTACTACGCAACGAATCATGCAGTGCATCTTGGAAGCGAGCTTGAGTAGTGAGGAGTTCTGCAGCTATCGGGTTCGGCAATGGCGAGCCTGTCGGATTCAGCGGGGAGCCGCACGGGCGCGGAGCTCATGGTGGCCCAGTTCCACCTGAAGGCGCTGCACGCCATTCTTGCCGTGCGCACGTCACGGCCGCTCGCCGCACCGGCGGCGGGAGCGTCGTTCCGGCGGCGCGACAGGTGGTTTCACCTGCCGCTCCACTCCCCGCCGCCGCCTGCGGCGGCCGAGCACCTGGCACAGCCCTCCCCAGCGGAGCCGCTAGTGGTGGACATCTACCTGTCCCCCTCGGGTGGGGGCGGAGGGGAGGAGGTGGTGGAGAGGTGGACGGTGGCGTGCGAGCCGTGGCCGGCGACTGCGGCTGCCCCGGCGGCGGGGGGCGAGGGGCTGGCCGTGAACAGGGCGTACAAGCGCTGCATCACGCTCATGAGGTCGGTGTACGCGACGCTCCGCCTCCTACCGGCGTACCGCGTGTTCCGCCTCCTGTGCTCGTCCGGCCGGGCGCACAACTACGAGATGGGCTACCGCGTCGGCTCCTTCGCCGCGCCCTTCTCCCGCGCCGAGGAGGCGGCCATGCGCGCCCGCCGCTTCACCCCCGTCGAGACGCAGCTCGGCCGCATCGTCCTCTCCGTGCAGTACCTCCCCAGCCTCGCCGCCTTCAACTTCGAAATCGCCTCCCTCGCCCCCGCCATGCTCATCCCCGACTACGTCGGCAGCCCAGCTGCCGACCCCATGCGCGCCTTCCCGGCCTCGCTCACGGAGGCCGCTGGCTCTGCCTTCCCGCGGTCCTCACCACGCCCTCACAGCTGGGCCTCGCCTGCGCCCTGGCCGCACGCACCGGCTCAGCAGCCGAAATTCTCGCCGCCCCCGGCGCTGTACGCGTCGCCCACGCCCTCGCCGCCCACGTTTGCCGGCGGGTACCTGCAGTCGCGTCTGGGCGGGGAAACTGCCCCGGTGAGCATACCGCAGGCGGGCGGGGTGAGGAGCACTGTGTACCACCGGAACATGTCTGACCCCAGCAAGGGGTTCATGCTGCCGCCACCGTCACCGAAGAGAGGGGAGACAGGGGCACAGGAATCGCCGACGGAGAGCAGCCGGTCGTTCCGGCGGGCAGAGGGGCTCCGGATGGCCGATCTCTATGCTAACTTGCCTGCTGGTCCTAAGGTGATTTCTGGCTTTTGCATATGCTTAACTGATGATGTCTCTGTATATTTGGTTTTGGATTTGATTCTTCTCTATTGGAGAAGAATGAAAGGCTTGGACAATATCTTGATGTAGCATATCTGAATTGGAACCAGTAATTTGTAGATGCAATTGCTATGTTGATGTGTTGAGTAGGGAACGGTCACTAGTATGATTAATCTTGATTGAAAGGCTAGTGCAGAAATGCATCTCTACCAAACCAACATGGCATATTGTTAAAATTTCTGTCCGCCAAACCATTCAGGAACCTATAACTTAGCTTACTTTACTCAATTATCATGCCCACCAAATCATTCATCTAAGATGCTGTAGCATGTATGTTCCATGCTGTATGGAATATGTCTTAACCTACCACTTCCAGGAATAACAAGTTATGTTGAATGAACTGGGAATGTGAGTTCAGTAAGGATGCTATCCATGTATTTGATTTGGAATAAGCGAAAACTCAACATATAGGGATGCATCGGATGCCTTTGATTGCCTGGAAATTTAGTAAATATAGTGTTTAGCGGAAAAATGGGCAACTTTTTTAAGGTCTTACAGTTTTGTTTTCCTTCTCTGGTTTGCAAAGAGACAAGTAATTTACACAAGTTTGTTAACCCTCAAACCTTGCATTTCTCATAATATGTTGCATCTTATCTTTTCATATGGTTCTTCCCTTATAAGAGAGCCAATAGGTTCTATGTTCACTGAGCCTATTTGCTTCAACATTGCTTGGCCCATATGCAGATTAAGGACAGTAGGGATGAATCTGGCAGGTTCTCTGGTGTCTTCTCCTCTTGTGGTTCGCCACGACTTGGGTTTTCAAGAAGTTCAAGCAGATTGTCTATGCAGGATGATACTGATGATGCAGATTATCCTTTTGCCGTGGATGATGTTGATACACCAGATTCCCGACCTGGGTAAGCTGGGCTCCTTCATTTTTGTTGGGTCTTTTTGCATAGTAGCTTCAACATATGCGAACCATAGTTGCTTTCAATTGGTACCAAATAATACCAATCTGTTCCAGCCGGAAGGAAGTCCTGATATGTGTTGCTAGGCCAAAAGTAAAGGATCATATCGTATCAACTGGCAGTGCTATAGACACTTCCAATTAATTCTTCTTTGTTTCATAGGGATGCAAAGATGGAGAATGGTATTCAATATGTTAGTTGATTGGTATATGCCACCAGATAGGATCATAGGACACCTCTCACTCAGCTTAATTTAATTCTTTTAAGAACTTCTTTAGACTGTTAAGGTCAGGGGTGCACATGGTGCTCCATAACTTGGCTCTAGATGTGCCCCTGCTACCCAGTATATATTGTCATGATCTTGTTACTTGGCAAGTTGTTCTTTCCTAGTAATGAATCTTGTTGATTAGAAAGTTGATCTTTTTTTCTGCACGTAATTCACTTTCATTTACAGGAGCAGTGGTGGGAAGGATATGGGAGATCAGGCAGGGTCGTCGTCCCACAAATCACAAGATGCAGCTGTTGGCTATCTTGTCCACCTTCTGAGGACTGCACGCCCACTGCGAGATCCTAGCTACTCATCTCAGACATCAAAGGCTGAGTCTAATGAAGCAGGCATCACCAGTTCTTTCATGTCCCGTAGGGACGCTCTCGAGGAGCTTGAATCTTTTAAAGAAATAAGCGAAAACCTGATATCCCGGAGTAGATCTAAGCTGCAAGACTCACTGCATAAACCCTAGCACCACATCTGGCCTTGCTTTCCATCTCTTTAACTTCACAGCTGAAGAATCCCAACCACAAAACAGATTTTACAGTGAGCTCAGTAACTCTAATTGAGGACATTTTCCTGTATATAACTAATGAACTGGCGCTTGTACTGGAAGCGAAGATACAAGGGCCGTTCATTTCAGCAAGAGAACTGCTTCTCAGATTCAAGCTGGATTGCGTTCCACTTTGTTTATATTCTTTTGCATACGAGGAAAAATCAACCTGATACGTGTAACTGGAGGCCTGTGATGAGCATAGCGCTCTTGTGTGTTAGATATTATGTATTTATTATACTAAACCGTTTATTTATTCAATTCAAGATTTCTACAGTACTTCTGTCAATTTCTCTCTTTTACAGGTTTTGATACTTAGAGCTGGCATGTCATGGAGAGGCAGAGCGGCAATCTGTTCAAAAAATGCAGAACTTTTGCTGCTAAGTCTTGCAATCAGCCAGCTCAATAGAACTAGATTAACACCAACTGCGGTATGGTTTGATACTTGAACCAAAGACTTCTAATGAGTCCTCAAAAGATTTTCAGAACTGCAAGAGCTAATAGCAGTCATTGTGCTTGAAAGCAAAAGGCTCACAAACACATGGAGAAACAGTTCAGGTCCATCTAGCATGCCTAGCTCTAGATTCCAAACTCCAAGTACATCAGATTGGAAGAAAAAAGCTTGGTCATCAGCCACAGCCCACAAGCGTGGTTAGAAGAAAAAAAAAATTGCTTCATCAGCCACAGGCGTGCCAAGAAGCAAGTCAGACCAGCTTTGATTCAATACATGGCATTGCTTTGAAATGCCAAAAATGACACCCAGAAGGCAAAAAATCCTCCCAACTTGTGCAACAAAATGTCATTACCCGCATCAAACCAAGGAGAAACAGTATTAACCGAAAATGAGAATTAGTAAAGGAGGCATTGCACGTACCACCAGCACCCAAAACGAATCATCCACCAAGAAATGTACTTACAAAATCCAATTGGAAAAAGATGAGCCCCATGATATCCATTAAAAGTTCACAAAGATTGAGCGGGAAATAAGTTTGGGGCTAACCAACACAGCAAAAGGGCACACAAACAAGTACACTTGGACACTTCCTGCCTCACTTATCTCATTTGGACTATTCCGGCACTTACGAGCTTCTGGATCTTCTGCATCACATCAGGGTTCTTAAGGTGCTCCTGAGCAGCTCTAGGATTCTCCTGGAAATCAATAAGTACCTGCAAAACATGTTCAGCATCATCAAATCACCGCCAAACAAATACAATTATTTTGAGTCCCACCAGCATTTAGAGACCGAGTCAGGTCCACATTTAGAAACCGACTCAGAATGGACACATAGTCATTACCTGTCGCATAATAGGATCAGTAAGAATGTTCTGAATTTCTGGATCCTGCATAGCTTTATTCTGCAGAAACAAAAGGTCCAACTTAACAACACCGAAATAAGCATGAGAGATATGAATATGCCAAGAACACTGTGGCTTACCTGTCTCTCTTGCAGTTCCTCCTGACTTATTTCACCTCTGTTGGCCTTGTTGATCTGTTCAATACACCTGCAAATGCAAGCAACAGTGAGAAGCTAGTTCATGCAAACATATGTACTTTGCTGAAAGTTCACTTAATAATCCCTGTTATTGCAAAGCTTCATTACCTCCTCACACCATCAAGCAGCTCCTGGTTATTTGGATCATGCTTTAAGCCAGCCTGGTAAGTTTCCATTGCCTTGTCATATTCTTTCATGAAAAATTGAATGGCACCTTTCCTTGTGTACCCTTTGGAGAAGGTAGGATCTAGCTCAATACACTTCTCTGCGTCTTTAAGTCCTTCAGGCATGGCTCCCAGCTTGGTGTAGCATGCAGCCCTGTTGCTGTATACCTGTAAATAAACCACATACCGAGGTGGTTAGAAGTAATGCACGATACATGTAGAGCAGTAGACTGAAACACAAACAACATGTGCTATAAGCAGAACAAAGATATTATGGACTGAACAATCATATGGCCCAGGTGCTAGTTCTAAATCATTTAAGGAACCAAAAAGAAAGACACAGGACTACAGATACAGCTAAGAATATATAACATTGTAGTTACACAAATAATTCAAAACTGAACATTTCAACACATTGCATATACTATATAGTACCAGCAAGCAAAACTACACATCGTTTACCATCATATGTATACTAATAAGTACAACTCTCACTCCACAGAGAACAATAAAGGAAATAGAAATTACCCTAGGATCCTTTGGGTTTCTCCTGAGAGCTTCAGTGTAATGCTTTACTGCTTCTGGATAGTTCTGCTCCTTAAAAAGTTCATTACCTGCAAACAGTGACAGAAGTCAACCTATCATGGCCAATAAAACTGTAACAGGAAACCATTAGAATAGAGAGCAAAAATAGAGAATAATAACAGATAGCATACCTTTTTCTCTCTCCTCATCTGCCAATTTTGGATCATAGTACTCTTGTTGCTCCAACTCTTTCTTTGCCCTCTCAGCATCATTTAGCTTCTTTAGAGTATCTGGATTCCGATGCTCAGTTAGAGCCTTCTGGAAAGTCTCAATAGCAATATCATAGTCCTTAGAGCTCTTTGCAAGTTTGGCCAGAGCAGTTCCTTTTCTTGTCAATGCCCTCGAAATCATCTTGAAATCAGCATGAAGTTCCCTTCCCCTCTCAACAGCCTTATCGCAATCCTTAATGCATTCATCATACTGGAGATAGCAAGAGATATTAGCTTCCAATTCACGGGAAATACATATTTTACCAAGGCAGGTTTGGTTGTCAGACACTGAGGGGTCATAAACCTAGAGGCATTCAGTCATACTAGTGAATAACTCGCTTCATTCATAATTAACAAAATGATCACCCACAATAGCTCACGTACGGACTGGCCTTTCTTTCTCAAAATGCTCTTACTACTAAAAGTAACCAAAGTGACTAGTTCAGACAAAAGTTATGCCAGAAAAAGAAATTGTTTCTTAAGAATCTTCTCCATTGGTATGAAATATAATCAGGCAACCAGTAGGTTCACACTGGTGAAGAGTAATTACCAACCAATGTAGAGTATTTTCTCAATGGGGTCTAGAAAGATCTTTTTGAGAAAAAAGTGCACTTCAGAGGCAGCACAGTTCAGACAGGTTTTTGTTGGGTGGGTGTGGGTTACATGCCTACTTGCATGCGTGGGAGGATGGATGTGACAGTAAAGATACAAGCAATGTAAAATCAGTCCCTGGACATCTATAATTGCTGAATTTGTTGTATTTGATCCATAGACTTTACTTTCATTGATTTTGGCCCTCGACATCCTCATTGCCAGCTTCGTTGTAGAATCTCATGCATTGCAAGTTGATTCATGCAATGACAATAATATAGATGTTATGGGGTTTTCCCTAGACAGAACTTATAGATTGTGTAACAAATCGTATAGCGGTAGCAGTCAAAAAAAATTTATATCGTGGAAACTATCCATATGCGCCACATAAACTCTAATAAATCATAGATGCAAAATCTACTATTCCTATGTATGATCAGACCTATCATATATAATATTTTAGCATAAATACTAACAGAAGGATCACCACCAACAAGGCTAGTGAATTAAGGGACCAAAATCAACAGATTTAAAGTTCAGGAATGAAATTAAACATGTTATCAAAGTTCAAGGACTACACATATATTTTAACCTTTTTTTAGTGATTATTCTACACCTGAGATGTGATTTTCCAGCAAAAATTTCACTTCAAACCTCTTTTAGATAAAAAAAATATAATGTATGCTAATGTGATAAGAGTTATCTAGTCAGCAAAGAAAAAACAGTTCCCCTTGAAATATCTATCTAGATAAGGTTTTCATCAGTCATCAACTAGTTACATTACTCTCTGGTCACGAATAGCTGTAGTCCACCTATGAAAACTCATGCAGAAGATGCTCAAAGCAAATCTATTACCCTCTCAAGCAAAAGAAACATAAGTTCAAACCGGTATTAGCTGCCTATGTTAACAACAGAGAGTCAACAGTTTGATTTTGGTTATCATCAACTTTAAGACTCCCTCGAGTGTGCTAATGTGGTCTCATATTTTTTGATCCCTTGTATTTAGCATCCAAACCATCCTTAGCAATCAGGAACTAGCACTACTATCCAAACAATCATAAGACTGAGTCTCATTGCGGTCCTGCTTTTCTACATTCTAGCTCTCGTGATACCCTAATAGTCTCAGTTGCTCTTCACTATTACCAGGTTTGGCTGCTGATTTCTCAGAACTAATACCAATTCGTACAGTACTGACACTAAGCACACGGATAATATGGCACTGCAACCAACAGAGAACTATATCATTTACGGAAAACACATGAAATCAGTACAAAAAGGCCTCACCTTTCCCATCTCGAGGTATACAGCCGCACGGTTGGTGAGGTAGGAGATGTCTTCATCATCGAGCTCAAACGCCTTGGTATAATGCTGGACTGCCGTCTCAAAGTCCTTCTTCTTGTAAGCTGCGTTCCCCGCTTCCTTCTCCTTCTGCGCCATAGCTTTCCTCTCCTTCCGCTCCCTCGCCTCATCCGTCACTTCCATCGGCTCCGGCACCGGCTCACGCTCCGCCTCCCTGGCCTTCGCCTCGGGTTGCTGCTGCTGCTGCTGCGGTGGAGATGATGGCGGCTCGGAGGACTCGGGCCTTTGGAACTTGACATTGAGCATGAGGCTGAGCACCTGCATCATGCGGGGGTCGGAGAGGTGCATATTGAGGCTGCTAGGGTTTCGCTGTACTTCGCGCAGCATCTGCATAAAGTCGGGCTGCTCAAGGTAGGCGCGTGTGGTGGGATCGGAGGTGATCTTGCTCCAGAGCTCGGGTCCCTGGAACATCTGCGCGATGGCGTCGGCGCCGGACGCCTGGCGGCGTGGGGGTACGGCGGCTGCCTTGCGGGCATCGGAGAGACCAGCTTTGAGGGCATCGTTGTTGGGATCGAGGGCTAGGCCTTTCTCGTAGGCCGCGACGGCGTTCGAGGCGTCGCCGAGGCCGAGGTGGGCGGCGCCGAGGCGGGAGTAGCCCTTAGCCCAGTCGGGCTTCAGCGAGACGGTCTTCTCAGCGTCTGCGAGCGCCTCGGAGTAGCGGTGGAGCGAGGCGAGCGCCGCCGAGCGGTTGGAGTAGAGCACGTGGTTGTCGGGTGCGAGGGCGATGGCGTCCGTGAAATGCTGCGCCGCCTCATCGAATCGACCGGCCACGAACGCCGCGTTGCCCTTCGCCTTCGCTTCGTCGGCCATGGTTTGGCGGCGCTGTGGATAGTGCTTCGATCGGATCGGGAAGTTCCCGGGAGCTTATGGAAGGTCGGGGAGGCGGAAGAGGAAGGGTTTGAGATGAGATGGGGATTGAGAGGAGAAACAGACGAAAGGTATTATAAAAGGGTTCTATCGGCATCGGATCTCAAGGGTTCTGGAAGGGTCCGGACTCCGGAGTGGAGCAGTGAGAGAGCGAAATTTTTTTTAAAAACAAACAAAAATGAAAATAACCCACAATTATCTTTTTGTTATTATTATTATTATTTTTAACTCACGCTGCGAGGATCGAACAAGCTGTGCAAGCCGCAAACCCGTTCCCAAAACCCACTTCTATATACATTAAAATTTTGATTATTTTGATATTAACACCTTTTAATTTATAATTTCAATTAACAATTTATTTGATCTACTTTTAGTGTAGGATCAAAATAAACAGATTGATACAAACAAATTATAAATCAGACTTATATATTTCAAAGATAAAAAAATGATAGCTTATGATATTTAACTCTGTTTGATGATCTATTTACGTCGACTTGATTGTTTTGATTTTATGATTCTACTAATTTAAACAGATCATCAATAAGAATTATAGATAAAAAATATCGATACTAAAATAATATAAATTTTGATATATAATATAAGTGAGTTGTGTGCGGGGTGTAGTTCGGTTGGTTTGCTTATCACGACTCAAAACTACACCTAAAATAAATGGCGAGTAAAAAAAATAAGTGTGGGTTATTTTTGTAAATTTTTTTGTTATTTAAAAAAATGGTGAGAGAGCATTTGGGCACGCATTTTTTCTAAAAAAAAATTACAATAAACCCAAGTTATTTATACTTTATTGTCATAAAACCCTAAAATTTAAAAACAGTGACATAACACAAACTATTTTTTTTTTCACTTCTCTCATTTCCGTCAAACGATTGTTAGAAGCAACAAAAAACTGATGAGTGAGACGCACCAGGTATTTAGGTGGTCAAATGCATTATCATGTTGAATCCTTAGGTGGATCTCCAGCTAAGGCCTACCTATCTTGGCCACCCTCAGACCTTCTCCAACAGCGATATCTAAAATTGGATCTCTATATTCTCATATACATATCTCTCTAAAAAGATTTCATCTCTATATTTTAACATACTCCAACAGCAATCTCCAAATATCACTCTTAAACCCTAAAAAATAACCGTCACATATCGTTATAGAAAGGGGGATTCTTCGCGGCACGGGGAGCGGTGATGCGGGGACTGGCGGCGCAGGAGGAGCGGCAGCAGGGGCAAATAGCGGCGCGGGGACCGACAGCGCGGGATGGCGGGGACCGATGGCGCGGGGAGCGGGGACCTGCGGCGCAGGGTGGCGGCCGCTCGGGGGACCAGCGGCGCGGGGTGGCGGCCGCTCGAGGGGGCGGTGGCGCGGGGACTGGTGGCGCGGGGTGACTTCGAACGACTTCTTCTGTTCGATGTCCTGAAAGCTCAATGTGTATGTTCGAAACACTGTGCATCCGGTTATGTTCTTCTGTTCTATGTCTCAAGCTGTTATTTTTATATGTCAGATACACAAAAACATTTCAAGTTAGTTAAATATGTATTTTTCTAGTTGTCTCAATTGTTGCATCTGATTGGAAAATGATTTATATATCAAGCATTATACAGTGTATGAATGGCACATAACTGTCCATGTTGACTTAAACCTCACAATCTGTATTGGCCAATACCAAATCACAAGATTCACAACGAAGTAACAGGCCTGCAGCTATAGTTCAAGAAAATAATGTGCTACAAGGCTTGATGAGCTTGGCAAAGTATAAATGAAATTTCACTGAATAAATGGAAGGTTAATTAGACCTCTGCAAGGGCCACTATCACTACCTTGAGATACCTCTGGTCTACTTTCTTCTCAATCCAATCTCCATATAGAAGACTGATGTTAACATGGAAAATCGTTTGTCCTCTCAATGACCATCAATTTATCTGATACATGCTTACAAAAAAAACTTGGTGAATAATGTTGGCTAATAGGAGTGGATACTGGGTACACATACTAGTATACCACTGTATTAGATATATTTGGTGAATAATATCATCAGCCAATACGATGTGAAATTCTGAAATGTCATCAACTAATTGCATCTCTAAATCTCAGTCAGAAGGAGGAGCAGGCGGATCATGTAAAGACTCAATGTAATAGTACACAGCACAATGAAATCACAGGTATTTAATTCAACCAATGGGTCGGTTCATCTCAAATATCAACAATGTGATTTCATCAGGATCAAAAATAAAACACACAGATCAGGCATCACAGATTGCCCCAAACGAAAAAAAAATCAAGCGGGTGTACTCAAGAAGGTGGGGGAGAAATACCTCAAGCAGCCGGAGGAGAACGACGCCTGGCTTGATGGGGATTGCCTCGGCGGTACAGGGGGATCCGGATCTGGTGGGAAGGCACCTGGGTCCAGTGATCCTTGCACACGCTTCGTCGCCGACGGCCTCGCGGTGACGCTCCAACCCCTCCGGCACAAGAATCTTGCGGCCAATCCACGCCGCTGACGGGGACGACGCATTAGCGCTAGGCCTTCCACGGTAGACCTCGCCTCTGCAAGGTGTAAATGACCGTGCGAACAATAATCAGTTGGGGGTGGCGGCGAGTGGGGAGAGGATATCAACCGGAGAGAGAATGTGGACATTTGAGTTTTCTCTCTCCCATCTGTATCAACGAGCCGGTGGATGCGTCACCTGTTGGAGCGGCCGAGCGAATCTAATCGGCGTGTGTAGCGGAAAATTTCCATATGAATAGTGCTTTCGGGGCTCTGTTGGAGAAGGTCTCACTTACATATTGACTTACCCTTCCCCAGAACAACCACCAAACTTTCTAATGCGGACGATAATGACCAAGCATCAGCTTGAAGCTCCAACAAGTGCTCCTCCACACACTGGTGGAGCTCGACATAGCTTACATTGCGCACCAACCAAAACTCTAACAGATGGAGTTGGAGGCCACACCCCATGGCGCTAACTGCCACCGCGGCCACCAAAAGCGATGAGCTTCATCGCCATTGCCACTCCCTCTTAATTTTCAACACCTTCTTGTCTCACTATTTTGTTCAATTTTAACATGAATTTTTAAAAATATAAAAAAACAGTTATTGACATGTAGAACTTTGATAGCAACAATATTAGAGACAGTGCCAAACAATGACAACATTAGGTACAAATGATCATGATGGCGATATTTTGACTGGTTGAGTTCGTGGCACACAGGATTGCTAATTAGACAACAAATATTGTGTCGTACCCGTGATAGTTGTTTTTGAGTTTTCATTTAAATTTAGTGGAATAATGATGACATGTTGTGTTTAGAATAAGAGGCAACTTATATGAAATTAGTCATAAAATGATTTGTAAGAGGTTATCGAAACCGCTACTGACTCAAAGGATTTTTTTTTTTAAATTTCTTTTTTTAGTGCGCGAGCTGGTTGCAGAGTAAAAATTTTAAAAAACAATTTTTGTTTAACTTGAATGCATGAAACTAATTAGATCTCACCATAGCAGTTTAGCGGTTCTTTGTTTGGAACATAGAAATTTTGTAAGAAAATTCCAATCAAGGCGTCAAAGTTACATAATGTTGGAAGGAACATTGTACATCGGACATGAACATATAAATTGCCCAATTAAGCTCCTGTTTGGGTACTTGGGAAAGTTCTTTTAGGAAAAGGATCCCACTAGGATTTTTTATGCAATCCCAATCCTACTGGAAACCAAATTCATTCAGTAAAATAAACTACTAGTTTGGAAAAAACATGGGAAAAAACATCTCTGCATATACAAAGCTAATATATCAGGATTATATCCTTCAGATCAAAGCACAGCCCCACCAAGAATTCACCTTTCAGAATTGAAAGCAATAAAATGAGACCTTTGCTCGCAGATTCGAAGCCACGGCAACAATTGCTCTCCAAAACAACATAGGCAATGGCATGGGACTACGAATCCGCAAAGCGACCAGAGGAAGCCGAGCTCCAGTCAATTCGTCGCGGGGTTGTCGGAGTAGAGCGACAGTTTTGGAGTTTGTAGGAAGGCTGCAACGGGAATGAGAGAGTTGCTATTGGAGTTAATTTTTTATTTCCACCCGAATTGGGCTTCCCGGCGGAAAGAAAATATGGATAGATGATGGTATCATGTTCCGGAGTCCAACCTCCAGCCGAACATTAAAGCACAACTGCACAAAGCGACGACCCTCTCCACCACCTCACATCCCACGTGTCGGCCCTCGAGGCCCCCCTCCCTGCATGGCCCTGCAGTGCCTTCGTTTACTTATTAGGCCTCCTCGCCACCTCCCTCTCCCCTTCATACCCACTCCCCACCGCTCACGGACACACGGCGATGGCGGCGTGGTGGTGCTTCCTTTCGCTCTTCGTGATGGCTGCGGCCGCGGAGGCCGAGGAGAGGGGCAAGTGGGAGCCGGTGATACGGATGCCGGCGGAGAAGGAGGCGGCGGCGTGCGGTGGTGGGACCTGCAAGGAGGAGGGCGCCGGGACGAGGTGGGCTGTGCTCGTCGCCGGCTCCTCCGGCTACGGGAACTACAGGCACCAGGTGAGCGCGTGGGTGTGTTTGCGCACGTGCGGACCACGTGGTGTCGGGAGTTAGGGTTTGGGACGCAGAAGCGCGTGCTGTTGTGAAAATTTTGACCTTGTTAAAATTGAGATTTTGGAATTCGTGAGATTGGTGTTTTTGACTCTTTAATTTTGGGGTCCTGAGCTAAGAACTGCTCCAAAGTTTTGTATTCTTAGTTCGTTCCTGTTTGAATTCTGAAATTAGCTGAGCTTTTGGATGCATTGACGTGCGGTGGAGGGTTTTGATCGGTAAAGTTCGGAAATTGCTTAAAAAGAGATAAACTTGGAGCTCTAAGTTCGTTTTGTTCGTTGGTTGTTAAGTATCACATGAAAGTGGTAATGTTCGGGTCCAAGTCCACACTTCCCTATCCAAACTATGCTTGTTTGTTTTTCATGACTCAGGATACTCCAGAAAATGATGTTTTGACTCGTTCTCCTCTTTTGTTTGTATCTAGTAGCCATTGGGAGAGAAAAAATGTTATGCCAAAACTCAGTTTAGGTGGGTGAAATGGATGCAGAATTCTGGAAATATCTTTCGGAAATTTCACTAGATGAATCCAGAGACAATTTGTGTCGTTGATAAATAGGTGCATAAGTTGGAGTGAATTTAACAACTAATGAAAGGGCAGCTAAAACTCTGTAGGTGGAAGCCTGCAGTCAGCCAGTCACTAATGTTTACTCAAATTATGTGGGGAACACTAAATTTTGACCAAATTGCCATGTATTTTTTTATCGTAAAATTAGTGTCCACTTAGCATGTTCAGTTCATAATTTAGAAGGAACCACAGATCACTAAGCTATTCTATTCTGGAGAGTTTTGCTTAAGGATTGTTGTTATTCTTGGTGCTTTGCAGGCCGATGTGTGCCATGCATACCAGATACTGCGGAATGGAGGGGTGAAGGAGGAGAACATCGTGGTGTTTATGTACGATGACATCGCCAATAACCTGCTCAACCCAAGGCCAGGGATTATCATCAACCATCCAGAGGGTGAAGATGTTTATGCTGCTGTTCCAAAGGTATTACTTGGCTGCTACCCATTTTATTGTTCTTTCCTGCTAGGAAGGAAAACTTAGGATCATTTTTTTTATTCAAAATTAGTTCATTTAAGCAAGGTTCTTGTATCAGTGGACAGTGATGGGATACCATGAACAGCCAGCAGGGATAAACTGTCTGCTATAGCATCCTTCTGGATGGAGTCAACAAGGGAAACCCCTATACAGCCTTATGTCACTGGTGACTATCAGTTATTGTGGGCATGTTGTCAACACCATAGCATACTTCAGACTAGCTGACATCCTATGCAACTGTGTGATCTAATATACATATTTTTATCAAGATCTACCGATTATCCTCAATAATCATGCAACTCAGCCAGGATAGGTTTATGGGCAATATGCAAAGTGCTTGATTTGCAACAAGTTGCAAATTAGTCTAACCAATTTTTGAATAACCTTTTCAATTGAACATATCAATGAGTCTTCGGGGTTCTGAATAATTCTTTCAGTTGAAAATATCATTTTATAATATTTCTTAGAAATATAAAAAAAACAGGAGCAGCTTTGGCTTGTTTGAGAAAAAATTCTGTCCCAGCATTTGTTGGCTCCAAAATATTTTGTATCAAATTTAAGCAAGAAATATGAAAGGTAGAGGATCAGCAACTGCCTGCCAAGTAGAGATCAGTTGGGTACAGATAGTAACTGGTGTAGTATCAGTTGTTTTAACTTCAAAGATAATTTTATAAACATCAATTGAATTTACAAATATATAGAAGTACTGTATGTAGGTTTGAGAAGGAAAGTAGGAGCATTACATTTCATTTTGATAACCCACTGTGTATTTTGAAGTTTCTCTGCAAGAGTTTTCCACCAGCAGGATGTACTTTTTAATTGCATATGGTTTGATATCTTAAGTTTTTGTGTACGCTAGAATATATGCTAGTATAATGTTCCTGCCAGTATGATGAAGTTAAACATACTTTACAGGATTACACTGGAGACCAAGTTACTACTGGAAACTTCTATGGGGTTCTCTTGGGCAATAGAAGTGCCGTTACTGGAGGGAGCGGAAAGGTCATAAATAGCAAACCAAATGATCATATCTTCATCTATTATTCAGATCATGGGGGTCCTGGTGTTCTTGGTGCGTGAAACTTAAATATTTGATGCTATCTGTTAATTTTGTGTGTTGTGTTGTTTAACACTTGCAGTCTCAGGTATGCCCAACCCGCCATATCTTTATGCTGCTGACTTCATTAAGGTGTTACAAGAGAAACATGCTTCCAATAGCTATTCGAAAATGGTAAGATTCTTTTTAAAAATATTGTGTTGGTGGGTAACTTGTCCTGTTTGAATGAAAGCAACATTGCATTTCGACAGGTTATATATGTGGAAGCGTGTGAAAGTGGCAGTATATTTGAAGGTCTAATGCCAGAAGACCTCAATATTTATGTCACTACTGCATCTAATGCAGAAGAAAGTAGTTGGGGTACATACTGCCCAGGAATGCAGCCAGCGCCTCCTTCTGAGTACATTACCTGCCTAGGTGATCTGTATAGTGTTTCTTGGATGGAAGACAGGTAGGCTTCACATTTTTTACAAACTTGTTAGGAGCCACTAACATGTTGTTTAGCAAAATTCTTACTTGAAAATATATTTATAATTCCATATAGTTCAGAACCCTACAGAATTAAATATGATGGTAATCAAGAGGTTATGATATCTTCTAGCTTGTGCGTGGAGTTTTCTAAAACAGAAATTTAAGAAGATCATAAATTAGCAACTGCAGTATAAAAACCTTTGCTGGGTAGTTGCTTTATATCAGGTAGACACATGTCAATTAATTTTTTTTAAAATATTTTCTTCATGTTCCTTGCCAAATTTCTATTCATTTAATCCCTATGTGCACTTGCTTGCTTTCTTAAAAAAATGTAATACAAGTAATTTCATTGAAACAATTGTACTAAGGTTTTGATGTCAATGGACAATGGCTGCTCTGTTATCAATGGGAGTATATTTTTGTAGTTGTTGACCCACCAGATATCTTTCTCGTTACATCATCTTACTGAAATTCTTTCATAGCAATGGACATTTATATGTTTAACTGTCCATTCGAATCTATACAATATGGAACTGGTATGTCTGTATGGAAATTATCCATTGTGCAAAACAACCTTAAAAAGTGCTATTATAGTAGAAGGGCCTATGAAGTTGATTTTAAGTTTTAATTTTTTGTGTTATGGTTATTACCATAACTCTGTTATTATTCAATCAATATTCATTAGGCTCAATAAAGCTCATTAAACAATAATATTCAACACTCCCCTCAAGTTGGACGATAGATATCAATCATCCCTAACTTGTTACAAGTCAACACACACTCTTTAGGGCCAAGTCCTTTTGTTAAGCAATCAGCAAGTTGCTCTTCAGAAGGTACATGTTTTAGTTTCAAACTCCCTTCGTCTAAGCGCTTTTTAATGAAAAAGCGATCAATCTCCACATGCTTAGTGCGGTCATGTTGCACTGGATTATTAGCAATATTGATTGCTGACTTATTGTCATACCACAGTGTCAAAACTCCACCTCGAAACAGTCGTAACTCTGACAACAAACCTCTCAACCAGAGCATTTCACACAAACTAGAAGACATAGTTCTGTACTCTGCTTCTACTGTATATCGAGAAACAACAGCCTGTTTCATACTTCGCCATGACACCAAGTCTCCCACAAAGACACAATCCCTGATGTTGATCTCCTGTCATCTAAACAACTTGCCCAATCAGCATCACAATAACCTACCACATCAAGATTTCTATTCTTCTTAAACCAGAGACCTTTTCCTGGACTGCTTTTCAGATATCTCAGAATTCTATATACTGCTTCCATGTGCTCCACTCTTGGGTCATGCATATATCTACTTATCACACTCACCGCATAAGCAATATCGGGTCTTGTATGACAAAGATAAGACGCCCAACAAGTCGCTGATAACTCTACTTGTTAGTTGGGTCTCCAGCTTGAGCACTTAACTTATTGTTCTACTCAATGGGAGTAGAGACAGCACGACAACCTAACATTCCAGTTTTATTCAGCAAATCTAGAGTATATTTCCGTTGTGAGAGAACTATATCCTTTTTAGACCGTGCAATCTCTATGTCAAGAAAATATTTGAGATGACCCAGATCTTTCACTTCAAACTCTTTACCCAGCTTGTTTTTCAAACGAACAATCTCCTCAGTATCATCACCGGTGATGACAATATCATCAACATACACAGCAAGTATTGTTATGAGTGCTTTAGAGTGCCTGAAAAAGACAGTGTGATCCCCATTACACTGCTTTTAACCCATACCACATATTGCATGTCTGAACCTATCAAACCAAGCTCTTGAAGATTGTTTTAAACCATACAAGGATTTCTTCAGCCTGCATACCTTTCCACTGTTACCAAAGTCAGATGGGACCTCCATATATACTTCATGTAAATCACCATGCAGAAAGGCATTCTTCGCATCAAGCTGATGTAGAGGCCAGTTGAAGTTCATTGCACACGAGATTAAAGTTCTCACTGTGCTCATTTTTGCTACCGGCACAAAAGTCTCATCATAGTCAATCCCGTACGTCTGATTATATCCTTTTGCCACCAGGCTCGCCTTGTATCTCTCAATCTTGCCTTCTGCATTTTGCTTTATGGTATACACCCATTTGCATCCAACAGCTTTCTTCCCTGCTGGAAGAGCAACTAGCTTCCAAGTCTCATTTTTCTTCAACGCTTGAAGTTCCTCCTGCATAGCACTAAGCCACAAAGGATCTTGAATGGCCACTTTCCAATTTTTTGGTATGGGCACAGACTGTAATAATGCAATGAAGTATTTATATGCAGGAGACAAAGAAGAATATGAGACAACATGAGAGAGATCACCCACAAAGCCATATCTAGCCAGAGGCTTACCGGCATTGACTCGTGGCTCTCTACGATAAGCAATAGGAAGATCAAGAGGATCAAGGGATACATTACCACCCGTTTCAGAGGAAGACGGGGTCAAAGATGAGACAATTGAGGAGGGATCGGGGACAATGACTTGCGTGGATGACTGGTCATCAATCTCAATAACAGAAGACTGGGGCTGCTATTGAGTTTGTTGTTGTTGTGGTTGCTGCTGCTCCCCTTGTACTCTAGTGCCATGAACACGCTTCCTCACATAAGTCTTCAGAACTCCAGGGTCTTCACCTCCATCGGCATGCACCCCCTCATCCACAATAGGACATGGAATAATACCAACGACAACATCCCCACCTCTACTCACTTCATCATCCCCCCCCTCGACCAGTATTATGTATACGAGAAGAGATATCACCAAATAAAGACGTCAGTTCAGTTTTCTCACCATAAAATGGCTCAAACACCAGAAAGTAACATCCATACTCACAAACATATGTTTGGCCTTAGGACTCCAACACCCCTTCTGTCCAGAAAAATAACCCACGAACATACATTTCAAAGCCTGAGGGTCTAACTTTCCCACAGAGGGTCGATAATCCCGAATAAAACACACACAGCCGAATACCTTCGGAGGGACAACAAATGTATTCGTCCCCATTAGCAGCTCACATGGAGTCTTCATGCCTAACACTCTGGAGGGCATGCGATTAATTAAGTAGACTGCTGTCATAACGGCTTCACTCCACAGGGTTTTTGGCACATTCATTCCATACATGAGTAGCGAGCAGTCTCCAAAAGATGCCTATTTTTTCGCTCGGCCACACCATTCTGTGCCGACGTATCTAGACAAGTTCTCTGATGCAAGATCCCTTAAGCTGAAAGAAAATTAGAAACTCCTTGTTCAGCTCCATTATCAATTCTAACAATACGAACATGAGCATTGAATTGTCTTTGCACATGAGCACAGAAGTCTTGAAAGCAACGAAAAACTTTATTCTTATGATTCATCATATAAAGTCAAGTCATACGAGAATAGCAGTCAATGAAAGTAACAAAATACTTAAAACCATGAATAGAGATAACTGGAGAGGTCCAAACATCTGAGTGAACAAGAACAAATGGTTCAATGCTACGAAGCTCAATACTACCATAAGATGATCGTGCGTGCTTTCCAAACTCACAAGCATCACACACGAGTTTCTTCACGGGCACGCGACTCATAACATCCGGATACAAACTCCTCAATCGGTCAAATGATAGATGACCCAGACGATAGTGATAGAGCATCACTTCAGCCTCTATTCCACCGATAGCAGTAGTCAAAGCAGCACTCACAGCATCCACAGTTCCCCGATCCAAGTACCACAATCCATCACGCCTAGTCCCAGTCCCCAAGACCCTCTTCGTCTGCCTCTCCTGAATATGACAGACATCTCGGTCAATATAAACACCACAATCAATTTGATTCACCAAAGCACTAACAGAAAGAAGGTTAACCGGGAAGGATGGAACATGCAAAACAGAGGAAAGTGTGATGGTAGGTGTACACTGAACTGTGCCAATTCCCATGATAGGTTGTGCAGTCCCATCAGCGGTTTGAACAATTTCATGATGCATGGAAGCATATGGAGAATATGATGCAAACTCACTATAAGCATTAGTGACATATCTAGATGCACCTGAATCAACTATCCAATCTGCAGGAGAAGTATGTGATGATGTAAAAGCCTGTGCCTTAATACCTGTGCCCGCATGGGCATAATTGGCAAAAGTACTAAACGTAGTGGTCATAGAGATCTCCTGGGTGACCATGGGCTTGCTGGTGGAATTTTCAACTCTTGCTTTGAACTGTCGTAGTTCCTCCAACTTAGAAAGCTCCTCTTCACCATGCGCAACCAATCCCTCATCAGACACGACAAGATTAGCTTTAGGACCTTGTCGCCTACCACCACCACGTCTTCCAAGGCCTCTACCACATCCGGCACCACCCCTACCACGCCCAGAATTGCGTGATTGTGGGCAATTCCAGCTAATGTGGCCAATCTTCTCGCAAGTAAAGCACTCACGGTTATCTGCAGCAATCAAGGCAGATCTAGTAGGAGGTGGCGGGGTACCCGATGTCATCACCCGTAACCGGGTCTCCTCCATCACCATAGCAGCAAATGCCTCCTCCATGGTAGGCAGAGTTGGCTGTTGACAAGCTGCAGCTCTTTTAGGCTCAAACTCAGCATTCAAGCCTTGTAGAAAATCAAGTACTCTTCTGCGATCCACCCACTTAAACATAGTCAGATGTTCAACGTGAGGAATATCCAACGGATCATAGTGATCCAAATCTGTCTACAATCGTTGGAGTTCATTGTAGTACTCGAATACAGTTCGCTCTTCCTGAGTCAGCCCTCGAAGCTTCCTATGCACCTCAGCCATCATCATGGCATTACCAGTTCCAGAATAAAGTTTAGCCAACACAGCCCACATCCCAGCTGCGGTTGGATTGGCTTCCACCATCCCAGCAATCGAAGGAGTCATCGAGTTCAGTAACCACGCTTTCACCAGAGAATCAGTGGTTTTCCAAATCTGTCATCCTGAACTATCTTTAAGGGGTTCGACATATGTTTCTTGTACACAGTCAGCAAGTCCCTTCTCCAAAATCATCATCACCCTTCTGGACCAACTCAGATAATTTTTGGTCTCCTCCAACTTCACATCGTTTGGCATAAGCTCAATTTTTTCAGTCTGTGAGTATGGTAGTACCGTCGTAGTCTTATCCGATGATGAAGCGTCATTCGTCCTCATCATCATCATCTCCATCATCTTCGCCATAAACTCCTCCATAGTTGGAACCTTAGTTGTCATCGCAACAGATCCAGAAAAAAAATTTAGCTCATGAACTCACAATCCCTCTTGTTCTTATCTACCAACTCACATTACGTGATCAAAGAAATAGCCACAGAAAATCCAAAGAAAACCGCAGGTGATCCAGATCTGCCACAGAAAATCGATCCTCTTCCTTCTTCCTTCTCTAGTGATTTAGAGGAGAAGCATGGGGGAGGAGAAGCTCTGTGGTGGGGCCGCCGGGCGCAGAAGGGCACGGGAGTAGCCAGAAGCGACGCGGTTGAGAGCGGGGCAGGAGCGGCGCGCGGGGGTGTACGGGGCCACGCGCGGAGGCATACGCAGGAGCGCGCAGGGGCTCATGGGGCCGCCCCGGAGCGAGGGGGGGGGGCGCAGACGGGGGGCGGCATGCGGGCGAACGGCACACGCCGGCGTGGGCAACCTGGCCGCGGCGGCGGCTCTGATACCAAGTTGATTTTAAGTTTTAATTTTTGTGTTATGGACCATAACTCTCTGTTATTATTCAATCAATATTCATTAGGCCCAATAAAACCCATTAAACAATAATATTCAACCAAGGGTAATAAAATTAAGTAGTTAGGTTATTCTATGTTTCTGCTTGGCCAATTTATAACCTATGAGGCTATTTATTCAAGTCATTCTACATGTGTGAATGTCCATGCGGCCATGTGTAGCAAAAGGAGAAAACTACTACCACAATTCAGAGAAGCCATTGTAAGACCTCAAACATGTAGATCCACAATACATGGGTGATTTCATTATTTTTTTTTCCTCAATTGCTTTAGTATATGGTACTATATCTTAGTAAATTCAAAAGTTTTCACTTAATCTGTATTGAATCATTATAATATTGTTTGGCAGTGAGTGCCGCAATTTAAAGGAGGAAACAATCAAGGAACAGTATGAGGTGGTAAGTCTTGAGTTGCTTTGTCGAGTTGTTTTCTGCTTAATTATCTTCACAGTAAATTCCCAAGTAGTCACTGCTTAATTCCTTTCTCAGTAAATTCCCAAGTAGTCACAGCTTTGTTGGGCAGGTGAAAGAACGTACCTCAAACTTCAACAGTTACAGTGTGGGTTCTCATGTTATGGAGTATGGGGATAAGACCTTCAAGGATGAGAAGCTTTACCTTTATCAAGGTTTCAATCCTGCAAACGCCAACGTTACAAACAAGCTATTTTGGCCAGGCCCGAAGGATGCCGTCAACCAAAGAGATGCTGATCTTCTTTTCCTGTGGAGGAGGGTAATTTCTAATATTTTCCAGTTTCCAGTCTTCCAATTTGTTTGTTCTGTTGCTTCCTACTAGTAAAAGGAGAAACTAGAAAAGTAACATGCCATGTCGTCTACATCAATAAATGAGGAAGACTAGAAATAATTTAAAAAACATATAACTAGGAAATGGCAGATGTTTGATATCATCATTTTTGTTGATTTTGCAAAGGACATGATTTTTCACTTGACGTTGAAATATTATAGTCTAAAATTTAATTTATTTCTTGTTGTTTAAACTTTTGAATCATCCAAGATTACTTCCCTTCATATGGCTCATTTAATTACAGTAAGCTGTTGGCTATGAGCTTGAGAGATCTATCCCCTTCATTTTAGCTTATCAGCTAGATGACATAATGCCATATTGGGCTTTTGATCTATGGGTACAGATATCTGACCCTGCGACAAACTAATTTTCTTTATTACATTCTTATTTTGCACAAACAAATGAACAATCATAGGGGAATAACAATACAGAATGAAGGTGAAAAGGAGAGAGAGTATGTTCTACTGACCTTAACTCTTATTTATGGCCTATCAAATGACATGGTTACAAATGGCAGGGAGGGTTGCCATAGAGCTTTCTAATTATAAGGCTCTGTGGTGCTTTGGTGTTGATGGTGCATTTACATGCTGCTAACTAAGTTCCTGTTTGCATAGGAGTATTATTTACTTTGCAATTGGCATTTGAGACTGATGATATTTTTTACCAACCAAAGTGGGAGGAAACTTTCCTGTTTGTTACTGTTGTGTGGTCTCAACTGTTGTTTACTTAAGAGTTTCTTGGTTTGCTTTCAGTATGAGCTGTTACGTAGAAGATCTAAAGAGAAGCTCAAAGTCCTCCGCGAGATCAGTGAGACAGTAATACATAGGAAGCATCTTGACAGCAGTATCGATTTCATTGGAAAGCTTGTCTTTGGGTTCATGAACGGGCCTTCAATGCTTCACGCTGTCAGACCTTCTGGCCAGCCATTAGTTGACGATTGGGATTGTTTGAAGAGAATGGTAAGTAGTTTGTACTCATAAATTCATTAAAGAGAATGGTAAGTTGTTTATACTCATAAGTTCATTAAAGAGAATGGCATGCAGTGTATAGCTAGTGCTTATGCCAGTTCCCATTTTCTCAAATGCTCAGCTCTCTGTTGGCCGAGAGCAGGAAGTTCTTCAGAACTGTTTCTTACTCGGACATTGATGCTCTGTTCTTCTTGTTGATTTGACTTATGGTGATGAGCTTCTTCAGGTTCGAATCTTTGAATCTCACTGCGGAACACTTACTCAGTATGGCATGAAGCACATGAGGGCATTTGCAAATATGTGCAACCACGGTGTATCTGACGCTACAATGAAGGAAGCAAGCATCAGTGCTTGCGGCGGTTACCACTCGGCAAGATGGAGCCCATTGACCCAACGGTATAGTGCTTGATCTGCTACAGCAATGGGTTGGAATACGGAAGGGAACTACAAGTTACCGGCTGTACTTCTGTTAATGTGCACCTCTGAATACATCTGCGCAAAAGAACTCTAGGACAGCGTACCCTGTATGTTGCTTTATCCATGCTATATTGAACATACCAGTGTATATTAATCATGTGTTTTGCGTTTAGTCAATTGAGGCAATTTGTAGGACAAATATATGAATATTATTGCAGGATAGTGCCACCAAATTAATATGAACAAGTAGTTCATTATAGGCTGATAGCCAACCAAAATGATGACCAGGAGAAACAATTCAATGCTTCTCAGATAACTCCAAGAAGATTGGGAAATCTACAGCTAACAAGATGGGATCACAAGCCCCGTGGAGCCCATGCAGGCCATCGTAGAGCTCTACCCATGTAGCTCATACTCTTCTGTATGCTTACAGCGGCTAGCCTGCATTGATACATCGGTTTATATCAAGTTAGACAAGATATACTTCGTGGTTGTAGAGTGTGTTTTATTTGAGGGCTTACATGCTTTTCTAAGGAAAGCGATGAACACCACAACCAGTGCTAGTCCTGCCAAGATGCCGATTATTGTTGCCACAGTCCTTCCTACATCATCTACCGAATAATCTGTTACCAAACCAAGGCAAATGCATGATTAGCGTAGCATATGCAGAGTCGAGCACTTGCAAGGTGCTCTTGTTTACAAGGAATATATCCTCTACAAGTGGCAGGCTGACACGGTTCAGTTAGCAGTTTAGCACATCTATAGCTCGCAGTGATCATTGTTATTTGCTTAGGGAGCACCTGCTGACTCTAATTTATTGGCATGTGATCACAACCGCATGCATCCACCCACACACGAAGGTAGGGTCTTTGGTTGAATTTTTTTTAAAAAATAATCCAAAATAGAAATTATGAAAATAACTCACTATGTTAGCCTCTAGCGTCTCAACTCGAGACAAGCAACTGAATCACCGTTCACTGCTAAAAATAAAAAGAAAATAATACAAAAGTTGAATCCAAGACCTAGTTTCTAAGAACCAAAATCACAAAACCAATCAATACTATTTGTTATTAGCTTAAGTGAACAAAAATTACTTCAATATACCCAAAAATTAAGTCAATGCTTTCTATTCTAAAAATTTCATACTACTGTAATATAACATATAAAAGTATTCTACTATATTTTACTAAAATTTGAATTTTTTAATTTTAAAATTGAAATTCAAAATTTAAATATGAAATTTGAATTTTAAAAATTCATAAATTGTAAATTCAAATTCAAATTTCGATTTTAACTTACAAATTTTCAATTTTTAATTTCGAATTTATAAATTCAGAAATTAAATTCAAATTTGAAATTTGAAATTTATAAATTTCATATTTAATTTCATACTTTATATTTTGAATTTCAAAGTTCAAATTATAAATTTTGTATTTCAAATTTCAAATTTCGATTTTTCATTTTTGATTTTCAATTTTCAAAATTGCAAATTTCAAATTTCAGATCTCAAATCTCAAATTTTAAATTTTGAAAATCGAATTTAGAAATTCATAACTCAAATTAAAATTTCAAATTTCATATTTAAATTTTGAATTTTATTTTTTTAGTTTATGATTCAAAATTCAAAATTTTTATTTTTGAATTTTTACATTCAAAATACGAAATTTGATATTTTGAATTTAGAAATTCAACAATTCATATTGAAATTCAAACTTCAAAGTTAATTTCAAATTTTGAATTTTGAATTTCAAATTTTGAATTTTGAATTTCAAATTTTGAATTTTGAATTTCAAATTTCTTTAATGTAAATTTCAAATTTCAACATAATGTAATAGAATACTTTTATATGTTATATTATAGTAGTATTAAAATTTTAAATGAGAAAATATTTATTTAATTTTCCAACTACATTGAAGAAAATTTTGTTCATTAAAACTAACACTTAAAAGACTTGATTGGATTGGTGGTTATAGGTATCATAAAGTAAGATGTCTTGGATTCAAATCTTGGTTATAGTGGCTCACTGGATTGGCTCGAGTTGAGGCGGCTTGGAGTCGCTGCACTCAAATCGTTACTTGTTGTATCACGTGCGAGAGACTGTCATGACAGGTTATTTTTGTAATTTTGTTGAATTGTGGGTCAGTTTTGCAATTTTTTTTTGACTTTGAGTTATTTGAAAAAAGAAATTCGTCTTTGGTTAGGATGGTCCTAATAATTTTTTTTTTCACACGCCAGGGATATTTTTCGTGTGAGCCTCAATGGCTCTTGGTGGCTAAGTTAAGCTAGTTCGTTTTCTCAGTACTGTAACATCAACCCCAAAGGATGAAACTTTATGCCCAAGGATATATTCTGCCTGCCCTCTTTACATACTTTAGGGAGTTTACTAAACCGGAATATATTCTCACTTCCATATGACCACACTAGTTGCAACTAACGACTAATTGCACATCAGATTGGGCCCTCACGCACGTTCTCTTTTAAGATTTGGATCACCAATTCTTTAAGTAATACCACTGATTTGAGTTCGTGTGTATCAAATCTTTATTAAGTAATGCACACTAAATCTAAATTTGTCTGTTTTAGAATCCTCAAAAGTTAGAACGTGACACTGTTTCCATACCAGCTTGTGAAGAGCGGAAGTAGTAACCATTTGCCCAGTACCTCACGTAGCACTGAGCTAAGTACACATCGGCCGCGAGCGCCGCACCGCAAGTCTCCTTAAGCTGCCCCATCGCCTGCGCCAAGCAGGCGGTGCAGTCGGCCGCCGCGAGGTCGCCGAGACACTGTGCGATCCCCTGCACCGTGCCGGAGTTGCTCACCTTGTACCCAGTCGCGGCCTGCAACTCCCCCAGGACGCCGTCGAGGCTGGTGAGGAAGCCGCTGTCATGGCTCGTGCTCGTGCTGCACTTGCGGTACGCAATGGTGGTGTCTGCCCGGCCGATGAAGTTGGCGATGTCGTACCGCACGTAGCACCCGTCCAATTGCAGTGACGCTGCGTAGGCGTTGGAGCACACGGTGCTGAGCCGTCCCACCGTGTCCTGCACGCACGCCACGCAGTCGCCAGGGCTCAGGTCGCCGCGGCACTGGTACAGGCCGTAGGCGGCAGCCGCGTCGGCTGCTGCCGGGTCCCCGCCGCCGGCGGTGAAGCTGTTGTACGCGGCGCCCTGGGACGCGGTGGAGGCGATGGAGGTGAGGAGGGAGTTGAGGTTGCTCTCGAAGGGGGTGTTCGGCAGGTACTTGGACGGCGAGCACCCGGCGTAGATGAACGAGCCCGTCGCCGCCTTCGTCGACCTCGGCGCAGCGCCAAGGTGGAGGAGTAGGATGGCCACGACGCAGTTGAGCAGATGCATGAGTGAATCTGTGGAAGTGTTTGCCTCTTTGGAGAGAGGAGGTAGTGGCGAGGAGCTTAGGGAGCACTAGTTAGGACATGTATTTTTGGTGATGTGTGATGTACTTAGTATTGTTTTTTTTTAATGACAAAAGGGTAAGCATACCCCTGTTTCTTAGGAAACATTCTTACAGAGTGCCGTACTTAGTATTTATTTTTCGACCGAAGGATGCTTTGGACGTTCGATCGTAGCGGTTGGTGCGTTTGCTCTCAGCAGTCCGCAAAGATTCTTAAGTCACCGTTACGAAAAGTGGTGGGCACTTCTATTCCAGTGGGTGAGCTGGTGAGTAGCGTGAGCAGTGTGAGCCAACGATAGCGGCTGCCCTTTTGACGAACACGCGCCGGAAAAATGATGTGCTTCCTTAGGGTAGCTTGTGTTTGTTTCTGAACTGGCAAGGGAAGCTGCGCTCTGCAGTTTGAATACTTCGCACTAATAAGTGACTGCCGTCACGGCAATTGCAGAAGTGTCATATTAAACCTCAAGTGAGCAAGCCATGATAGCTACTTCAAATTTGTTGTTGCTGCCTTTGGGTCTGGTTTGGGAGTTTCTTTTATAAGCTGGTTTTTTTAGGAAGTTGGGAAAAAGGATTTTAGCTTCACAACGCATGAGAAATCACATTAGTTGTATCCTATTTAAAAAAAAGTTAAGTTTGAAGCTCTCTCAAACAAGGTGTGCTTGTGCTCTGAACATACAAAAAAAAAAAAAAAAAAAAAACACACACACACACACACACAAGGCTTAAGCTTCTTGTGCTCTGAACATAGGTGAACTGCTGCACGATGTGGGCATTAATCGGCAGCGCGACGGCTGCCTCTTTTAGCCTTCACGACGTGGTCGCGATTTTATAGCCTTCAGAAGCCCATCTCACAGTGGGAAACAAACATGTTATTAGTTTAACCGAGCTCACTTATGCCCGTATGGGCTTCATGGGACTAAAGAGGCCCTTGGTTGGCCCAATAGTGGGGGACACCTATACAAGCTTGGGCCAAACAGGCGCTAAGCGGCCCTCGGTCGGGCACAACTTGAAATTTGGCCCACCAAAAAACTGACAGGGCACACGTGGTTTGGGCTGTGTTTCCTAGGATCCTGTTTTGCGCCGGTCTTCGGTTTTTCGAACCATGGGTCACAGTTTTCTCACGCCGCCGCATGTTCACTTAAAAAGAAAACTCTTTTGTAGTTGGGAGTGCAACAAGTGAAATAGCTATCATTTTCCTAATTTTTTTTTTGTCAAAAATAAGTAGCTTCACGATTTGTTTGATAAAGCCTCGTAACTAGGCTTCTCAATTCTCACTGTAGAAACTAGAGAAAGGGGTTTAAATCTTTGAATTCTCTTAAGAAAAATCACTCTAGCTACACTCTATCTAAGAAAATTACAATTTTAAGTTTAAAATAAAATCTTTCAAACAGAACCATGTGCAACAATCCTCGACTTTTTTCCATAGAGATAAGAAAGTAGATGGTAAAACCAGCCAATTTTGGATCCCTACTCCACAGGCGACAGCACATGCATGTACCAGCACCATGTACTGTTTTCTATGGAGCTTCATGACGTGCTGCATCTCAGTCTCGGATGAGTGCCAGCATTGTCTGGCTGCTACTGTAGTATTCCTTCTGTGTAACCTTGTTTTCCCAGACTTGAATACTAGTTTCCTAAATATACAGGGACTTTGTTCCCTTGTGGAAGAAAAGCTGCGGAAACTGTGAAGTTTTCCTCTACATGTCAAGGTTTTGTCAGTTTAGATTCTGGCGACTGCGTAAGACATTAGTCCCCGCAAACATTCCTCTCTCACAAGTCACAACAAAAGTAGCAGAAGTTTTTTCCCATTGTTTATTCTGCGAGAGCTCTGATTTGATCATTTCGCTGTTTAAAATTTCTCTCGACATATGTGAATATTATGAGTCATGTACATTTGCGTCAATCCTATTCTGGCATTGAAATTTATAGCAAAAGAAACCACATCCTACAATGAAGAGAAGCTAATATACTCCAGCAGTGGTACAGCCTACACAGAAGATATCAATCACTGTGTAATTAATGTAAGTACTAAGTAACCACACATATTGTGTAACAAGATTAAATTTTCTCCAGTAATTGTGATGTTTATGTCAAGGCTAACTTAGTATATTTGTTGCCTTCCCTTTCTTTAATGGTGTGCTGATTCGCAAGTGTAGCGCCATTGACTTCTCCTCGGTCAACGGAAAAGGAAAACTAAAAGGACTACAGTCCTACCAAGGTTTAAACTGGAATCAGCATGATTTCCATCCTCATCTGTTTACCATAAACTATTCAAAAACCGATTAGTCTTTGGATTTCCCCCCCCCAAAACCCATGAATTGGCTAGAATAAGCTAGGATCAATTATATATTAGACTAACTCAGTTATAATTCAGAATAAAAACCGTTTCTATTGAAGGACAAGTAAAAAATTTATGAAAATTATTCGATCTCTATTAGATGGGTTAGATCAACCCATATAGAAAAGTATGAATGGAGCAGGTGGACTGAGCCATAAGTTGACTACTATAGTTCTCCATGCTATTTTATAAATTGTAATCTCCCCCGGGAAACTTTCTATTGACTTTAGTCCTCCTCCCTCATATATCTCTACGTATGAGATAGTTTACTCACTTGTGTCTTTCACTGTTGCTCTTATACTCCAAGTGCACAAATACTACCCTCCATGTGCTTATTGGAGGAAAAAAGAGAATAAACTTTTGTGGCGGGTATGCTACTAAGCTTAATGTACACAAGCACTCTTAGGTCCAAGGAGAAGAATACAAATCAAATAAGAATTGGGAGGAAGAAAAAGACGTGACAATTCCCTCTAAAAAGAAAGACGTGACAATTTTCTGTGACCCCAACCGCTCAATCAATGTTTATCACAACCTTTTCAAAATTCGGCGAGATTTGCCACTGCCTCTTCACATTTGGTTGCGTAATGTACCGGTGGATGAATGGTGGATCAGTATCCTCCGTCAGGAAACAAAAGGTACGGCTTCCTCTCTCTCCATCTCAACTATCCCATTATAATTCAAATGATTCAAATTAATATAGAAGAAAAATTAAGATGATTAATATTGTACAAAAGATTTTAAATATTTTAACAATCTTAATTTAGACTATTAATTTTTTATCTAATAATTCAAATAAAAAGAAAAGATATATACCCTTTATTCTCGATTCTAAAAAAAAAATAGGAATCATAAATGATATACGTACCACAAGTGTGTTTTCAATTGACATTACACACAAATAGGAAAAAACTAGTTAAAGCACATTGTTGTGAAAGAAAATTTTGAAAACAATAACTTGATATTCCCATACAAATTCTAAGAAATAAAAGAGTAGTTATGCTGATATAATATTTTTTAAAAACCATCATTACAAATAGTAATCTATATTATATTAACCCCACACAGTCACATACTCTTGTCTCTCACCCTACCTCACATACTCGCCAACACAAGATTTCAGTCAAATACAAATATAAAAATATAGGGAATTAGGAGATGATATGTGGTTTGCTATTTTTAATGATATAATTTTTCAATATCACATGATGGAACAGTATAAGAAAGTAAATCAACGATTAAAATAAAAAAGATAATATGTGGTGTCTTGTCTGAGAGCGAACAATATGCCTTGATGTTGCATGCTCCAACAATGGACCACATTGTGCATGATTGCACCCATTGGATTTTTATTTTTATTTTTTTTCTTTTTTGTGTGCGCCTATTGGAGGTGCAAATATGGAATTATTCTTAGTCCGATGCAAAGATAAATCCTAGTGTGCAGCTAATAAATAAAACTGAAATGATCTCACCGTGGTTTGTTTATGCTCGTATTCGCCGTAGTGTTAATGGTTTGACAAGAATAGATACCTACCTCCTTGGTACCATAGCTGAGACAAAGACGACGCCCGCAAATTTGGGGCGCAGTTGAGAGAGCACGCAAATGGAAGCGGAGCTGCTGCCGCAGACAATGCGTGCGCCTTTGGAGGGCCAAAACAGACAAGCCTCGACTGGATTTGCGTCCTTTGTCTTGCCGAGAGGACGCCGTCAACAGCTGGAGCGACACGCACATCCTGTGTGAAGTGTGAACCATTCGTTTGGAGATTAGTATCTGAGAGATCATGGTAGAAAAGAGATTGAGGCATTCAAAAATCTTAATGAAACACTTCCAAGTTTCTTGTTAAAGCTTAATTTTAGCCGTCCGAGTCTTTGTCGGACAGCTCACTCAGTTGGCTTTGAAAGTGTTGAATGTTGAACGGCTCGCCCGGACAGGTACGGAAAGTGTGTGTTGTTTTTAGTTACACGAACATGTTTTTACAGTGCAATCCTCGATGCCGCGGCAACTCCTCCAAGCTATCAAAGAAATGGCTAGTACGCATGAGTCTATCTCGTTGATGAGTGGGTTTGAGAATGGCAGTGTCTGTTTGTCAATAAGAAGATTCTTTAAACAATTTAAAACATGCACAAAGAGAAGAATATTATTAAGCAATGTAAACATGTGTGGCTCGCCAATTAGTCTCTCTCCTCTAGCTCTTTGTGTGCTTCCCTTTTGTCTGGGTTTTCTTTTATTGGCTCGCAGATTCATATTATTTCTCTTTGAGAAGAAAATATATGTATTTCTCTACATGTGAATTGTTAGATAAAAAATTAAAGTCTACATCAAGACGGGAGAGAAGTTTATAATTTTTTACGAGATGATTAACTACCACAATTTTTCAATTTAGACAATTTAAATTTAGATTGTGTAGTTGAAAGTATAATAGTGGCATCCTCTATCTTTTTTTTCAAAGTAAGATAAAAAATCTCATTTCTCATGTAGCACATACAACCATCCCTCCACTGCTGTCCCCCTCTCATGGTGCTCTTATTGGAAGGGAATAAATTTAGAAGGGATTTTGCCTTTTAGGATTTACTTAATCCTCTCTTTAGTATCTCCAGTGGCAGGTGGAGGTGGAGCAGTGCGGCGAGGCAACAATGACACCGCCGTGCGTGAGTGAAGGCGGTGGGAATTGGCGACGGTGGGGAGACGAGTAATAGAAGGATTATGGTCAGGTGATGATGAGGCGGAGGTGCCACCAACTACAACCAAAGGTGCCTAATGGGGAGGAGATCAGGAGAGAAAGGAGGTGGCGTAGTGTAAAAACGAGAAGAGGAGAGAAAAGATAATAAGAGATAAAATGGAGATTGAATCTAGATTTTTAAATATATAATTTAAATGATGTAAATTTTTTAAGTACTTCCCCAGAATAGACAGTAAACTTATGGGTTACAATCAAGTTGCTTGGAATGCCTTCCAACCAACCGACTATGTGGCAGTCCTTAACCGGACGAAGGTCGTACCATCAAACCTTTGCAAAAATTTTATTCTTGAGCGAACACTAACTAATACAAGAACAAAACCTCAACAACTAAACAGAATAACATAATCTAAAATACCAAAAATTGTCAAGCTCGGGTAGGATAGTACCACTCTGTCTTTTCAATTCACACCGGAAATTTTCCACTTTCGCAAACATGAACTTGCAACCTTGCGAGCCAAAAATGACCTTCGAAATCGTAACTTCCAACATGAACTAGCAACATATGGAGACAAAAATAGGCTCTATAACTGTGCCTCCAATTCTCCATCCATTAGCAAAGAAAAAGGAATAAAAAAAAAGAAGCCTAATCAAACTGGGAAACACAGGAACGAACCCCATCCTAATGAAACAGGTATGTACAACGAACACGGCGTGACCTCATGCTACCACCACATGGACCCCTTCTTCCCGCCGCCGCCGGCCACGGCCGCGGCACGCTCGAACCGCGCGGCTGCGCAGGGTATCGTGATACCGCCGGGGTGCTTGAAGCCGAACTCCTCCTCGGCCTCCCGCAGCAGTTCCCCGAACAGCGGGTGGTTGAAGTACACCACCGGCACCACGTACCTCATCGATTCCCCCGGCTGGCAGCCTCCCACGTACACCGCCACCTGCCCCTTCGGCGTTACCGCCTCGCCGGTGCCGTCTCCGGCGCCCATCAGCCGCTCGCCGCGGCCCCGCCTCGGCAAGAGGCTCATCCGCCGCGCCAGCGACCGCCCCCACGCCAGCATCCGCGGCGGGAGCGGCGGCTCGAGTTTCTTGTTGGCGCTTCCCGGCGGGCTTCTTGGACCCGACTGGAGACGGAGGTAGCCGCCACGCCGGCAGCGGCGGTGGTGGTGAACGGCCCACCGCCACAGACTGTGCAGCTTCCGGCCGAGCCGGAAGCCTCTGCGAGGCCTCGTAAGCATGCGGCTATAGAGAGAGAGAGAGAGAGAGAGAGAGAGAGAGAGAGAGAGAGAGGGAGAGTATCTGTTTTGTTCTGGGTGTACGATTTTTACGGAATGGAAGGGACCTCCTGATGGAAAGAAGAGTGACAGTGGGATGTTGATTTATATAGGAGTTTGGCCTTTTGGGAGAGAAGAGTGCGTGTGTGACTGTGCATGACTTCGTGGGATCGATCAATTTGATCTTTCCTCTTGATTTGGTTTTGACTTTAGCCTGATGCTATATTCGATTTGCTTTGACGTGATTAGCTTTACACCACAAAATATAGAAATTTTAGAGAAAAATAAACATTTATTATATTAGATGTAGATATTTTTTTAAAATTTCTGTAAAATTTCTGCGTTGCAAACATACACTTAAAAATTTTGGTTACAGTGGGCTGATGAGTTTATGTGGTGTGACACCTAAAAATATAACTCCTATTTGATTAGAAAGTTCATATTATATAATTTATAAATATTTTTTAAATTATTTTTGTGATATTAAATCCAGACAAATTGAAATTGAGGGAATAGACATCTTTTTTTTTGACATCAAAACACCTTACGTATTTTCTTTTTCTGCAAGTTCAACGGAGATTTCTTGTATGGTTGATGACAACAAGAATTTTTTAACAAGAAAATTTGCATTGTATCCACTTGTACAAAAAAAAAAGAGTTCATATAATAATAGATATAAAAAAGAGTATTTTTTTTTTATCTTTTTACTTAAGAGGATGAGACTAAGAAAATGATTCTTTTGACAGGGTATGAGTAGCATAGTGCGGTTTCTGTTTCTTGGGCGGCTTCCGAATATGATGATAGTCCATAGAAGATCTCAGCTTGGTTAATGGGTGAGCCACGAAAGTTTCTTTCTAAAAGCAACATCAATAATTTAAAGTGCTCAATGGATCCATACCATTAAAGCATTCGGGAGAAAATTGGAAATGTTCAGCGACAAATCTGTCTAACATGGCTATTGCAAACTTGAAACATTAAGGAACACCTGAAGATTTTCAGATGCAAATTGCGTCGTTCATATCAAAATCGAAGGCAGAACGCGCGAGCTGCGGATCCTGTCCCACTGCTCTCTCGTGAGACCTGCACGCAAAGTTCCAAACTTCAAAGTCTACTTGCTTAATTTATTAGTGCCTGCAAAACGCCCTTTCCTGGAAGAACGTTTGAGCTCACACGACCGTGCGACTTCACAATTTCTAGTAGTATTCACAGAGTTTGGAAGGTTCAAACGCACTACCAAGAGTTTGGAAGTCTTCAGTAATTAATGCATTTGATATGAGTAGATTGTTTCCTCGAACTAGTTGTAGATGATTTCTGTTCCTGTAAGAGCCATTCAGCTGTTGAATCTTACAGTTAATAAATCTAACAAGTGGTAATCAATCAGTTGGAAAATTGCACCACTCACATTTACTTCAAGAAAATTGCAAACTCCGGATGTATTTTCATTTCTGGTAAATTCTCACGTGACTATTTTAATTGTTGTAAATTACCATTCTCCTCCTATTCACTTTGATGAAATGACATTATTTTAGATTCTTGAATAAAAAAATGACATTCTTTTCCTCACATTCTAATATGTGGGCACTTAAGAACCTCTTAGGAGATAAAGTCATATTTCACATTAATTGGAGATGAAATGATAATTTGCAATCACTTAATAGTACATGTGTGAATTCATCAAAAATAAAAGTACATAAGGAAATTTGCAATTTTTCAAAATATAGGTGGGTTGATCCATTTTTCTCATGTAATTAAACAACGGCTCTAATTACTAGAGACGCAAACAGAGAAACCACACCCCCTGTTTGAACATATCAGGTTGATCATTTTGTCAAGAAAAGTACTCGTATCAATTCAGTCCCAGCCAAACTTTTGGCCATGCAATCTTCATAGTCTAAAAAAGGGAAAATTTCATCTCTACAATTGGAAAAGTAGGGAATTTTGTGTTTCAGATATTTTATATTTATGATTGAAAAATGCACCAGTCCTTTATATTTATCATTGCTGTTTGGTCAATCATCAATTAATGGAAAAAATAACATTTTTACTCCTGTAAAAATATAATTTATTTTTGTAGAGGTATATTTATAAATGAAATATATTTTTTAACATAAGAATATTGATTATTTGAAATATGAAATTTTAAAGTCTTTCTTATAGGTATATTTGCTTTATTGACATAGGTAAAAATATCGTTTGATAGAGATAAAATATCATTTATTTCGTTGTCTAGTGATTGACAAATGATGATGATAAATATAGAAGACTAATATATTTTTAATAATAAATACAAAATATCCGATTTTATAATAAAAAATACAAACTGTTGTATTTTTGAAGTGATACGAACGGAAGACCGGTAGAAGGAGACAAATGGAAAGTGATATGATATAATAATATAACAAGGAATCGAGGCTACGGTGCCGTTCCAATGTTGGACGGGCACACGAAAATGGAACGTGTATCATGCCTAGACAAAGTCACAAAACACGCACATGCATATCGAAAATTAAAGGTGTCTTGACTTCCTCCTGTACATGTTCGGTACAGCTCTTGGCGGTACGGCAACTGATACCAAAATTTTCTATCCATCCATCCATTGGTGTGGATCTAGCAACAATAAGCACACCACGGACTCTGTATATATGCCCTGTCCAATAGATTTACTGTATGTAATGGTTGAGTTTTACCTCCTCATCAGTTTTCTTTTATACCAATCATGTGGTGTGAAGCCATATAAATCGAGATTTAGTCTATCTTCAAGACTTTTTGACCTCACAGTAGAATGTTTCAACTATCATAATTATTTTTTCTCATAAATTGAGTCAAATATATCTCAAACTCAAGACTTTGACTTTAATATCATATGTGAGTTTCATGTATTGACTAATTTCTTTGAAAATTCAAGTGGTTGATGAAAGACATTCAGGGGGTGTTAGGAACTGAGAAAATAAAAGAATTTTAGAGGATTTAAATCATAAGAATTTTTTTCTTTGAATGTTGTTTGCAACAATTGAATGATCATATAAATTTCCTATAAAATTAGAATAATTTCTTTTAGAGAATTTTAGAGGAAAAAGTTGAGGTTCAACCTAATAAAATTTTTTCTATGTCTCTTGTTGAAAGTAAAATATATTCTTTTTCCTTCAAACTTCTTGTATTTGTCTTCCAATGCAATTAAACATCTTTTTTAAATAATTTCTATATTTAACTTTTCTTGTAGATTTCAGTGAGCATGACATTCAATTCCTATTTTTTTTTCTATTCTTATAGTTTTTTTCGTTTTTTATATTCCAAATGGACCCTCGAAGATCATCACTGACCAGTGGTGACTGGTGAAGTTAGAATTGTAGGTCCTCTAATGATCCTGCGACTTGTGTAATTATTTGTAACAGTAGGGGGTTTAAATTAAAAAACAAATACAATAAATAGATCCCAGCGTCCATTCTAAATCAAACGGTCGATTTGCTAGCATGTGTTGAGTGAGAGAGCCAGACTTTTGGTGCCTATTTGGGACACGTACGGATGGGGTGCACGGAAAAGGAGGGGCACGGTAGACCGTCCGGCTACGGGATGGCGACTTTGCGCGTGCGCGTCCCCGGAGAAAGCGAAACACGCAAGTCTCGCTTTTTCCAAATAAAAAATATGACCGACCATTTACCGTACTACTGCCTGCACGTTCGCGCAATGGCAAGGTATCTCTAACTAGTCTGTAGACCACACAATTTCACGATTAATTTTTATATTGAGTTCAAACATAGTTTCTAACATTTATAATTTGAGAAATAGTAGTCAATCTTTTAAAATTAAATTTAATTGGCTTATAATTAAAGTTATAACAATTTGAAACTCTTTACCAAATATGGTTTCTCCAATAAAAAACATCAAAATAGTAAAAAATACCCAAAACTTTAAGAAAGAAAAGATTAATATAAGATAGCAACATAAGAATACAAATTATCTAGATCAATGAACATATTGAGGTAGTGGACTCTCGATTATAGTTTGTTTTGTTTTGTTTTTTTAGTCTTCTTAAAAAATTATTACCTGACAGGAAAAACAAATCTTGGTTCTTAATTATAGATCTGTAGGAATTTCATGTCAAAAGGCTAATTAAACAAATAACCAATATAAAAGGATAAAGTACAATAAAAAAAACTCTCATGAGTCATGAAGTAAGAGTGTGAAAAAAAAAAAGCTAACGTAGAATGTATGTACCTGATGCGAAAGCTTTAAAAAAAACTGAAAAAAATGCTAAAGAAGTTAATCATATATAGTAATTGAAAGTGGCATTGACAGAGACTTCCAATGTAATGAAGCAATATGAGGAGGATGCATATAAAAGTTTTATATGGAGGAGACATAAACGTTGATCAGTAGAACCAATCTGAAGTGGCCAGAGGCACTAAAAAATTGATAACACAAACCAATATAAAATCATTATGGCAAGTGATTGGACAACATAATGCAGAATTAACAAAAAGTGATAAAAACTACTCTTCACCTTAGACCAACAGCATTGTGGCCCACCTTTTCCTTTCAAATTAAGAATACCACTCCCATAAAAAAACATATATAGGAGAAAACTCCAACTAATTCATCTCCTAATATGTGATACAAAAGACCGATGCCGACAAGGAAAAACTGCATACAAATATGGAATAAATTGGTTGCTTTAGAAACATAATTTTTTCCCTCCCGATCTTGCCTCCCTCGCGTGGCTGCTCTTCGACACCCGTTATGCGCTCCTCATCTACTTATCTGGGAGAGATGAGAGAATTCTAATCTTCCTTTCTTTCTTGCTATTTCCAAATAGATAAGATTTTGCACGTTGTACACATGAAGTTTGTTTCACTTATTTGTCTCTTAATAATGAAGATAGAATTTGTTTCATATTGTATCTCTTGTGATCAATGGTAGCTACGAGAAAGAGAGTTGTTACTTATTATTGATAAAATTATGGTCCAGTAAATTAATGGATCAGATTGTTTATTATTTTTTTAGCCAAATACAAGACAGTTGCGTATCTAATCTTTGTGATTTAAAATTTTATATTGTGATATGTTCTCTTTTAATACTATAATAAAGATCATATTAGTTTTGGATACGATTTTTTAAACAATCAATCTATATTATTATAAATATAATGAATGTAATGAATCTTTTCTCTTTTTTATTGATTTATGTGGGAATTTCTAGTGTGTTTTTATTTTTGTAATTTATTTGGGAATTTATAGTTTTTTATGTGAACCCAGAATTAATGTGGTGTCTTTAAATCATCAGAATTTATTATATAATAGATTTGTACAGATAGGATATCAACTAGTAAAACTTTTTATCTTCTTTGCAGAAGCACTTGTGCACTTGCATGGCAAACTATGCACTCACTTAAAAGGAGGTCAGTGATTTGATTCCTGACTCTCTATCTTTTCATGTGTGTGATGGTTAAGAGTATTATGTTAGTACATGTGTTGAGCGAGATAGTACCAATAGAATATATATATTCGTTTATAAAACAATATTGAGGGATATCTCCGGAAATGTGCATTGCCGTGGTGTAATGCCCGGTGGCGTGGCATCCCAATCAAGTGTGCAAGGAGAATGTCCCTTCCATGAAGATGATAGGCCATTCAGCCTCTTAAGAACACTACTCCCAGGAATTATGTACTGGGAGAGCAAAATAACACTATCAAGCATCGAGGTAAAATACTCAACAAAATTGGCACTCATAAAGTTTCACAAGTAGCTGTCTCCGAGGACATCTTACTCGGGAAGCTCTCTTTCCTACTCTCTAGTTACTTGGAAAGTCTTAGGCTTCCCGAGGGCTATTCTCTCGTTGGGGATAGATGCCGCGAAAGAGATTGCAGACTGTCTAACCCTTGCACTCGTCCAGGGAGGGTGCGAACCTCGAGAGATCTCTATCTGGACTCTTACTGGGGAAGTACTAGGGGACACCCCTTTTGGAGATATCTCATTGAGGGAGTTCTTATCGGGAGACCTCTCACTTGTGGGAGTCCTTAACAGGAAATATTTTTCTAGGATTGTGCAAACCACTTTTTTCAAAAGTGGTATTTGGATTCCCGGTGGGACCTACAGCGACATGTGTCGAAGATCAGGAATGAAAAAAGCTTAATTGATCATCTTACCCCTCATCCAAAAGTTTCGAGACGGACATTAGGTTAATAGCCACTTCCTTAGACTATTAATACTTATGTAACCATTTATTCTCATTTGGCAACACAAACAACTACTCCACTGGATATGTTTTGGAGCTTATTCCCCCTGGGGAAGTCACCCAATTGATTACTGTCAGAGGAATATCAACAGGTTTAAGGTCCTATATGTGATCTCAACATGTATAAATCTCTTGTATTCATTTTCTTTGCTTATTTGGAGTGACCCATCACACGGTTATTTTGAATCTTCGGTGACACATAAGACATCACTATTGGGAAATCTAGACACACAACAAATAGCTTTGCAAAAAAAAAATTATTTCCAAAAGATTTTAGCGATTTGTCTCAAATAAAATAGTAGCAAATCAAAGGATGAAGGGTTTTCGACATTGGGGGAGGGGTGGTCAAACCATGTTGTAAGGTGGTCTGAGTTTGGGCCAATGTTGGAGATGCTTTGATCTACTTCAAGGGGCTCCAATTTTATCTTTATCATCTATTCCTTCATGACAAAATGTGTGATACTTTAAGCAAAATTCTTGTTACAGAATAAGTGGATCAAACGCCTTCAAAAAGTCAGCCCCTTTAACACAACTCGAAACATGACCGCAGAAGCAGAATTATAATTAGTGCTAATTGCCACCTAATGGCCAACCACTTCAATACACAGTCATATTTGGATTATAATACAAAGTTATGGTAGAGCACATCAGCAGCAAGAACTGGTCTTTGTTTTTTCAAATGGTTAGCTGGCGACAAGGCAAATAGCTGTGCGACACATACCGTACCACCACCGTGCTGATGCAAAATTATCTGAGTACTCTAGAACCGTACATTGACCGTACTAAAAGGAAAAGGTCCAAAAGGTGATTTGAATGATCCGACGGTGATTAACTTTTTCTTAGTTTAGAGGTGTGAAACCGAAAAGTGATGAAATATAAGCACAAGTTGCTTTAAGTCTACAGTGTACTTGGAACAAGACAACGAACAGAGTTTGCTTAGGTCAATCCGACTCATTAGATGGACCAGACAAATATTAGTGATATCCGAAGAGATATGAAAGGCCAAACTAAGAGCTCCTCCAATGACATTGAGGTTTAGTTGGAGAGCTGATTAAAATTACCTCCACTGCGCACCATCATCATGCGGGCAAGCAAAATATTGTCCATTCGATTTGGACGTTAATAGATAATGAGAGTTCTTCTGAGTTAATTACTTGTGCTTAGTGGCTCCACGAACCACGAAAGGCCACAAGTACGAGAACTTTTGTCGTGCTTACTTGGCACAAAATCTAAATATATTCTACTATTAACTAACGTAGTTTAGATGTTAACTATTGAAAACAAGCTTATTTTAACAATCTATCTAAGTCGACCTGAACTAGAATAATTTATCCGCCCAGAAGCTCAAATTAGCCCTCTTTGAATAAATTGATACTAGAAGAATGGAGCGCTGTTATTATATTTAATTTCAAGGTTTATTTCTCTTTTTTCTCCATTATTTAAGTAACCAGACACGTAATAGCTAGCAGACACAGTCCAAGTACATAGCTCGTCCTTGATTTGAAATATAAAGAAGGGTTTGACGACATATTTTCAACCAACCAGCCCTTCAATTCATCCATATCGTTGATCTCTACGGGGCAACATGAAGTTTTTATATAATTATAAATCTGTCTCCCTGTTTCAAAAATTTATATAAACAATTTGTTTTAGAAGTGTGGTTGAATCTAGACATGACACATGTCAGTAAGAATGCTACAAATCTCTCTGCTACATTCTTAAAGGGACAATTTTTTATTTCCTTATTAACTCAAAACTCAAAGTTTTATATAGGAAAATTTCAATATTTCCAACATCGATATCTTTTAATCTATAATTTGGATTGACAATTCATTTAAACTGGTGGAATCGTGAAACCAAAATAATCAGATTGACATAAACGGATAATCAAACGGAACTATATATCACATGGTATCATATATTGTTATGTTTTGAGATATATAAGTCCAATTGATGATCGATTTATGTCAATATAATCATTTTAGGCTCATCATTACATTAGTTTAAATGAATTGTCAATCCGAATTATAGATAAAAAATATTAGTACTAAAAAAATAAAAAATTTCAATATAATTTAATCTCAAGTTAAATTCCCCTATAACTTTAAGATTAAATTATACTGTAATTTTGTTTCTTCTAAGACTAATATCTTTTGATCTATAATTTGGATTGACAATCTATTTAAACTAGTATAATGGTGAGGTTAAAACGATTAGATCGACATAAATCGATCATCAATCGGACTTATATATCACAAGATATAACAATATATGATATCTTGTGATATATAATACGTTTTAGTTAATAATCCGCTTATGTTAATCTGATTATTTTTGTTTCACGATTCCACAGTTCAAATGAATTGTCAATCTAGCTTATAGATAAAAAAAATATTGTTGTAGGAAGAATTGAAATTTTCCTTAAAAAATTTTGAGTTTTGAGTTAATAAAAAAAAATAAAAAATTGCCCCTACCGCACTTTGGAAGATAAGATCAGTGGAGGGTGAGAGCATTTTGACTAGGTGAAATGAGCCCCGTCCTATCACTCTCTCCCTTTTTATAGCCTCAGGAGGTTTTGATGGCTTCCACGTGTCCCCAGCAGCATTTGAACTGTCAAAGCTGAGACGACACCTCAAGAGGCGAATTGCTAGTTCGCCTGTTCACTCCACCTCAGGAGTTGGACTGGCGCAGATGTCATTTTAAGATTCCTCGAGAGTCGAATTGATGCACACGTCGATTTAAGTTGCCTTGATAGTCGAATCGGTGCATGCGTCACTTCAAGACACCATAGGAGTTGAACTGACTCACGAACCACTCCCAGAGACACATTGTGGATTAGACTGGCGCCCAGTTCCCGGAGATTGAGTGTTGGTGCTGGTCTCCCAGGAATTGACTCTTTCCATATGCAAAGATTTCAATATAAGTGACCTCAGGAAACACAATAGATATCAAAGGGTGTTGAGGGGCGACGAAGTTATCTCGGGGATTCGATAAGCCTAAACTTATTAATGATCTTTGAGGAGTCTCTTCTCCCCAAAAGTCTCTTGTGCACGGGCATCTTGTAGTCCTGGGAGAGTGTTGATCATCGGGAGACCCCGCGTCCCTACAGGGTGTTGCTCACTCAGGGCCACCCATCCCTGGTGATTCTTGCTCCCCAGAGATCCTATGTCCCCGGAGGCTTACGGTCCCCCATAGGCCCTCGGTCTACAAGTGGGCCCAGAGGTTAAAGGACTTGATGTGTGGGCCCGTACAATTTAAAAAGTGGGATTGGATTCAAGATTGAGGCCCACCACATTGTTTGTTGCTCATCCAAGTGGTTTGGACAATCGAAAGACGATTGTGTCTCTCATCCAACATTTTCTCTAAGGATATTAAGGACTTTTAGTGTTTTTTGGATGTAAATACCTCTTATACCATGCCATTTAGGATATTCAATTCTTATTCTTGATAGAAGTCAATAGAGAAATCCATATATTTTGGGGTGCTTTAAAATTTTCTCCTTCGGAGACAGTTTTAAATCGACCCTAAGTCGGAAGAGCACCAATAAAATTAAGATATTTCTTTGTGATCTTAATCTGTATAAATCTATTGTATTCTAATTTTCTTTCACTTGATTTGAAGTGATCCATCATATTACCACCTTCGGTCATTAAATGTTCGAAACACATGTAAGTCTGTTGTTGGGGTCTTGGGGTCCTATACCTCAACAATAATATTCTACTAGTGCCAGATTTTTGTTGTTCACAAGTTGCTGTACGAAAAAAAAAATCCTTTGACGATTTTGTGATTCTTGTCACTAGTCTACCGCATCAGTTTCGTCCTTTTTTAATGCCTTGCTGTTACACTCCATACTCCCCAATTATTTCGAAGGAGACCAGCAAACCAACGTGCATCATGAACAATTCATCGTTATTATTATCTGCGCTCTGTAGGTGAGCTACAATATCTGTTGTTAACACTTAAGAGATCTCTCTTTCACTCAAATTATGATTTCCGTCGCCATTTCGCTCAAGTTGTTTTTGTGATTGAGCCAAATTATGATTTCTGTCACCACTTGGGTTAACTTTTTTAAGCTATTTTTGTGATTGGGCAAAATTATTTGGTACAGAGCATTCTTAGTTGGAGAAATATATAATTTAGTGGCATCTTGTTGACCAGTTCCACCAAAGTTTGCGTCAATCAAAATTAAGGTGATAAATCAATGCATGACATGTTTTTCAATGGCAAGAAGATATTTTTATTCTCATATATAGTTCATTTACGCAATGCCAAAACGTACAATGAGCTAACATAAATAAAAAAACAAAATACTGTGCAAAGTACTGGGCTGGGCTTTGCACCTTAGGATGATTAATTTTGGCCCAGAACGATCTCTAGTTTGGGCGCATAAATACATGTTTTTTTTTAAAAGAAAGTCATACTGTGAATTTGTATTAAGAAAATTTGATGAAAACAAAGTTTTTAAGACATATGTATAAATACATTTTGTTTTTTATTTTGTATTTCTCGTGTTATACTACAATGTTCTTTAATTTGCATGTCTGTGCTGAAATTTAATCATCATATAGCAGTGAAAAACATAAACTTTGTTATTTTGGAGATCGTTAAAAAAACTAAAAAAACATAGAAAAAAGAGTACAAAATTTCAAAATAGCCATTGTTACTTGTCACCGTGTAACTAGGCATCGATTTTCTGAAAATATATCCTATAACATCAATAATGATAAATGACAAATGAGTATGCACTTCATTAGCCAGTCTGGCACTAGTTGAGGGTCTTAACTGATTGTTTGTTGGTCGTGCCAGGCCCATGATCTGTTAATTACTTGGCACTTTTAGTTCTCATCCACCCCCACCCCACCCCACACCCCACACCCCGCCCCCACCCCCCCCCCCCCCCCCCCCCCTCTCCCTCCATAATGGCACCCTTAAAATTGACATCTGATTCAAGTAAAGTAAATTTCATCATCAGCTTAGATACTATATATTAGTATACAAGATTACAAGGTATGCATTAGGTAAAAAGCGACTCTAATTATATCAAATAATTAAGTATGTTGATTTCACCGTAGGATTTGCAAGGAAAAAGTAATGATTTTGACAACGAGAAGTATGTTTACTTTGCATCCAGTGAGCATCTGATGTTTTTTTTTGTTATGAAAGAAATGCTGCCGCTGACAAAATTTAGCAACATACAGTATATGTAGAATTAAACAAGTCAAATTTATGATCACTACTATTTATAAGGATTAGAATTCACCACATCAAAATCGCATGAGTGGCTTAAAAAAAAGAAAAATTACATGATTAGATTTCTAATAGAAATGTTTTATAATATTATACTTTTACAACTTTTACTAATATATTGTTGTAAAATATAGTAGTCAAAATTATATCTCAATAAAAATCAAAATCATCCATGTTTTACCATGTCAAGTAATCAATATCTTCGGTTCGAGTACACGACCTTTCCTAACTTTTTAGACTGTATTTGAGTGTGGTGTATTTCTTAAACTCTGTTTAACATATAGTTTTTAACTATAGTTATTTAATAATTACTTTAATAACAATAATATCATACTAAATATAATAAATATCTTCAATACTCACCATATTCCACAATAATACCATCACATTCAATTCCACAATGTAAAATAGCACCGCAATTTGAAACGTAGCTATTCAGATAATATTGCTCAAAAATCACTTGCTGTTGGATTACTCATAATTAGTTTGGTCTATCATCCCGGCCCAACACACTTAATTGAGGATAATATTTATAAATAACTCAAAATAAAAAAATAATTATGAAAATGATCTATAGTTTGTCGAAATTACAAAAATGAGCTGATTAGATGCGATAAATCAATTATTGCGGCTGTGAGACGTGACCAAAACCGTAAACCTTCGAAAAATATGTTTTTCATTTTTTCCATTTTGAAAACTTGATAGAAAAGACATTTATCGTCTTTTCCATTTTGAAAACGCAACGAAAACCAAAAAATCAATCTCGCGAGTACTATATAGTGGTTGAAGGTCGTTGTAGAGGTGGTCGTAGGTCGTTGTGGTGAGATGTACCTCACCGATCTTGGTCGTTATTGACCAATCACCTATTCGATCACTTCAGCCGCGACGACCACCCAAATTTCGACCTACACCCACCTCCACGACGATCTTTGAACACAAACAATCGACCACTAGTACTCATGAGAAATTGATTTTTTGCATGATGGAAAAGAGGAGAAATGTCTTTTTTATCGCGTGTTCAAAATGAAAAAGATGGAAACATATTTTTCAAAAATTTACGGTTTCTGTCGTGTATCACAGCCGCGATAATTGACTTATCGCACTCAACCAGATCATTTTTACAATTTCGACAAACTGTGGGTCATTTTTATAATTATTTTTTTTATTTTGAGTTATTTATAAAAAGATTTTTTAATTGATTAGTATGTTAACGTATGACACTCAAAACCAAAAGCAAGTACCACGGAAGAACAAAACAATAATTCAAGGTAAAGTCCACTTTTGCTTCTTCATGTTGTCTTCGGACTCATTTTGATTCCTCTATTTTAAAACAATTCAAATAAATTTTTTTATTTTCAAAACCGGATTATTTTTATCTCTGAGCGATATTATAAGTTGTTTTGACGACGTGCCCTATTGTATATTATTAATGTATGAAAGATATGACAAGTATGAACTAATTAAGTATTTTTAGGCATCAATACATGCAACACGACGTCTTCCATAATGTCTAGGTTAGCATTTGTGCTGATGAATTGTGTTACGTACTGACAAGTTGAAGAAGAAAGAAATGAGATGATTTTGTGTTGTAAAAATATTACTGGGAATAAAAAATATCATACTTATAAGACCATGTAAAGACTAAAAAATATCTAATTTTGAAAATAGGGAGGTCAATTTGAATTATTTGAAAATAGAACTGAAGACAAAGTAGAGAGAGAACCGATACACTTACCCATAATTTAATGAAGTATTGATAAAAAAAAAAAGAAAAAAGATACTCGTGTAGATACTATACGTGTATGTGACTGCACAGGTCTGTAGAAGCCCATACCAAACATCACTTTTTTTCATCCTACTCTTTCCTTTGGCTTTTATAAGATCGCTGCTCCTTCAAGTGATCAATAGTAGCCACCCAAAAATCACTTGCAGCTGGTAAAATTACTTAAATATCTAGCTGTCTCTGTTCCATGAAAGTATAGGACCATGGCACATCTTTGCAAGCTGCACATACACAGATCAAGTTCCACAGACATCAGAATTCAGAAATCTGAATCCACATGAGCATTCTGCTCTACCTCACTACCTGCATACCTGCATCATTCAATGACATGTTGGCCATAAAAGTAATAAAGTTCATAAAGTTACTGCCTAGTGGGGCCTGAGAAACATCTGTAAATATCTTTGACACGCGTTTACGCACTTTTGACACTTTTTTGGCGCACTTTGTACAGCTGTGCTTTGTACAGGCTACATACATGCCGGCATACATATATACTGTACAGTAGTTGGTGGCGTAGAAGTAGCCATGATGGTGTATACCTAGCTGGAGGTGGGTGCGGGGTGGGGCCCGAGGAGGATTGGCGAGCCCGCAATGTCACTTTGGCCCTACCGGCTACCAATCGGGTAACGCTACGTCGGACTCAGATAAGTTCGTGCCATGTAGGCTCCGCTAATGATTTGTGGCGGGCCGACCATGGGTAATTAACCTCTGATAATTACTTACCATGATACCATCATTGGACTTAACCACCTCCACGTGGTTGGAGATAGCACCAAAAGGCAAAAGTTGTAGCGAGATTAATTTTACCATCATTGTAACCTCAAGTTACTTAACCCGGCAACCGTGGCGGTGTGCTAGGTTTGGATGGGTCATGTTGCGGCGGTGCCACATATTTTGCATGCAGTGCTCTCTTCTTACCTGACGAAAGTTACCGCGAGCACTTGATAAGGGAAAGAAAGGGATGAAAAAGTTACAGCGCTATCTATGCCTTCCCATAATTCTGAATACAAGTGGATAAGATGTTGGGTTTGGTGGTCCCCGCATTTCCAGGAAAAAATGTTCTATGGATCCATGATGCAATATATCATGTTGATGCATGAAGCAATGTGCGCTAACTAGCTAAAAAGGCCTTTGCACTCACGTACGTATCTGAACCAGAGACAGTTTTGAGAACAACAGCTACTTATGGTTCATCCATGGTATATCTCTCCACGTTATATGTAGCTAGTATGTTGTCACATGTACCTTGCTAACCAAAGTCTCAGGAGGTAGCTAGGGATTACTACTGCATTTGCACATGTAGTAAACGTAAATGTCAGGCATCTCGTAGTACAGTCAAAGCCACTAGTGTATGCAAATTAAGCTAGAATCAATCTGTAAAGAGTACGTGAAATTTTTATGGCCGATGCTGCCTCACGCTTGCTTTGCTACACTTTTTGCGCCTGCGATTGCTGGTTTTTTCCTAAGCCGATCGGCAGTACCGCGTGAAGTACTTCAACGAGCTCTTTTTACGTGCTTTGTTTTTAGGCGAAGTCTACGACAGACTCAAAAGTTAAATGGTCTCCCTCCTTACAGTTCCAAATCATAAATGAGAAATGTTAAAAAAAGTCATAAGTGAGAAGTCAAAATGATCAAACAAAGCTTCACGTAAAAATTTCAGATATGCATGCAACGTAGTACCGTTGTACAGTTACATTATTTTTTCATGCGTGTACATGAAATAGTGATGCCAGCAACTGCACAAGATGACTGTTGCATGGCGTGGAGTCCTTTTGCTTCACTTCTCTCCCATATCCGAGAATGCAATTGCATCACCATCAAAGCAAGACATAGGGTTTATCTATCGGACCCCTTGCTTGTTAATGCGTGATAAAATGCTAAAGGTCGCCTCCAAAACGGCGTTAGCTCCGGACATCACTATCGCACGAGCACGAGCACGACCACGTGCCGACCAGAACATGTGACACTAGTTGCCAGTTCAAGTGGGACCATTCTTCTTTGCCTCACCTTTATCCAATTCCTCTTCAGTCTGACTTGTATGTTTTTTTTTTGTTCTTTTTGTTCTCTTAATTTTTTACTTGTAGTTCTATGTGATCTGTATTAAATATTCTAATTCACACATCATAGGTTAAGAAATACAAAAAAACAAATAAAAAATGAAAAGACAAAGTTGCACCACTTTCTTTTTTGAGAAAGAGAGAGATTAGACTTTGCACTTACTAGTTGAGTAACATTGAAAAATCCAAAACTGAAGTTGGCGTGGACAATCTACAAATATCTATATGTAGTTGGTGGGATTCACATTCTAAATCATGGTATTTAACTAGATAACTCGAATATTATCCTTGTTGAATTAGCCACCAATTGAGATATATAGACAGCCGGGGGGCAAAACTAGAAAATTTTTATGAGAAGACTAAATAGTAAGAAATAAATAGTTGAGGCAAAGTCAAGATTTTATATATTTTATATGATAAAATGTTGTGTAAAATAGTAATATGGACTTAGCATGAGGATATTAAGCCCCTACCTACCTACCCCTCTACAAACTACTATACATTTAATACGTTTTAATAGTTAATACTAAAATTAAGGGATTGTTTATAGGGTAGATATATGTTTTTTTGAAAAAATTTACTTTATCTACACATATTTAAAACTTAAACTCAATCTCCATCTTCCATGTCTCTCATCTTCCTCCTCCTTCCCACTACCTCCCACCATTTGCATCCACGGTCGGTGGTGCCATAACTATCTCGCCGCTCCACCACCACCGGAAAAGTTAAGGAGAGAATTAGATGAATTTAGAGTGCTAGTTTGATCCAATGATTATATATATAAAAGATAAGAAAAAAGCACCCACAAATTAACAAAACCCCAAAATTGATACATTTGTAGAAGCTACGGGAACAAAGTGAAGCATTGGATTTTGCTTGAAGAGATGTTGTGCGTGCACGTGAGACATATGCGTGCATCGTCTGAAGAGAAGAAATGTGCATGTGCAAAAATTGATGTTACGGCCATCCATGTCGTTGCTTTCGTATTGGCGTGCGAACAAAGCGCGTCCATGTTACATTGAGGACCACATGCATGAATGCCGACACAAGCATGAAGTCGAGCTTACCAGATCGATCGGGCTGTTTGGTACTTTGATTTTGGATACTAGCCCACTATTTGTTTAGTGATAGTTATGAAACATTTTTACAGTATATAGCATATTATTATTATTATAAAATAATTAATAAATCATCATATCATATGAAAAAGAAAAATTTATAAATAAAGCCTTTTAAAATGCATTGCAATGCTAAATTTAGCCCAAAAAAAAATCCAATATTGCTTCACGAAAACAAGACTCTTGAGACATACATCGCAAATTGCATGCTATATGTATAGTTAAGTAATTAAGTTACAACATCGCACTATAGTTATTAATTGATCCCTATATATATGTAGCACGCATGCGGTAATGAAATTTCAATATACAAACATGATCGAGATTTGTGGGTTTGGAATCTTCGAGAAATTTTTTCTGAACAGGGTACGGACGTGGGCCCTCGGGAACGTGTGGAGCCCTGAGTCCAGCCGGCCAACACCAACAAATTAAGAAATTGGAAGAGTTAAAAGTGACGGTGTGGCTAATGATCAGGTCGAGCCCACGCCGGACCACCGGCCGCCACGTCCTGACTTCTTCTGTCTGCACCATTCCGGGTTCCGACCGGGCCCATGTCCAAACCCCATTGCCATGTGTTTTCACTTGGACGAAACTCACAGTGAGTATCCAGGTTCTGAGTGTTGGATCAATCTAATATTCTCCGTTTTCAAATGCATGTCATTTTAATACATATTACATGATATAAGACTTAAGGAGAAAAGATCGTAACAATTTCATTTAATATATTTTATTAGTGTCCTTCACAATTATCTAAATCATATATTTGTATTTTCAATATATTAAAGAAAAGATATATAAAAATATTTGTCTTTTCAATATATTAAAGAAAAGATATATAAGGAAATTAATGTACAAATGTATTTCTATATAATAGAACGTTGTGTATTTGAAACAAAATTGGAAAATTAAAAAAGACATGTGTTTGAAAATAGAGAAAATAGTTGAGAACTAGATCCTTATACAAGGGTGTTCGCCATATTAGTTTTTTCCATCACTATTCGGTCTTGCCGGCCTTTTTGCCTCATCTTACATTAACATTCATTTCTTTTCTTTGTTTTACTGTAATTCTAATGTGATGTGATAGGTCAAAAATCATGCTATATTCTTCATTGAAAGAGTTCTATACGTCTCCAAATCAAAATAGATGGTATTTAGTATTTCTCAGCCTTCTTTTTTAAAGAAAAAAAAAATAGAGAAAAGCTCTTTCATGTGCCTATCATAAAAGGCAAACAAAAACTTTTTTGTCCCTTCCTCCCCTTCCTCACAAAGAAAGGATGTGGTACTTGGCTTCTTGAACATTAGATATTTGCATTTGGAGAAGATTCACTATCAAAATATACTTAGGTTGGTTTGGAAGTGGGTCCAACTAATTGATAGAACGACCACCAAGATACATGCAAAGCTGCAGGGGAGAGGTGAATTGTCAAAAGTCAGCAAATATTGAGTCGTCACAACGAGAAGTATAACAATAACATGGAAAGATTGATTTGTGATTTGTCAAAAGAATCTGCATGTTAGTAACTTACTAATTGTAAATGTGACAAATCAATATTTGTTTAGATTTGCCACCGTGGCGGAAAAAAATTGGCACCACCACCTAAGCTACTGCTGTTCTTCTTCAGGTTACTTCTTAGCTAACTTATTAGGCGAATTGGTTTTTTGCTCATGAAAAGTTTGCATATATGGGATTTTCTACAAAACCAAAAAACATCCTGCTCCATTTAACGTTTGTCAAAACCTATAATTTTAGATGCTACTAGATTATTTTTCAAGCCAAACCAGGTTTTGCTGGATCACCTAAAAAGCTTCGTTACACTTCAATTGGTGAAATTAGACCCAGAGTTGGTCATTTATAATTAGTTAGACAAGTTCAAACTAACCCTATCTATTTTAATCAGAAAGTCGCATCCAGATCGGTTCAAACTTGATTTTCATGTCTAGAGTACTGAGTGAGACTATGCCCTAAAGCATGGTTGCATCGAGCTGAGTTTTCTTTGTCTAATGACATCAATAATTCGCACTTAATTTTTTCCCATATCTGATTATAAATCCATGTTTCTATAAGATTATTATTGTCCAAATATTTGTGAAATAGTAAACAAGTTACAATTACTTTTTCATGTTGGTTTTGGATGGTGGAGTGGTCTTGGAGTGTGAACATTTTTGTAGAAGTATGGTTCGGTAAGATATTGGATCAAGTTATATTTTGTTGTGTAAAATATATCTAATTAGCTCAATCAAGTGTAATTGTATTTTTCTATAGCTCGACCTAAATTCAAGATTTACTTATGTTTACTTGCACAAATTACACAATTACCCCAAGAGGTATCCGCATGACAGCCATCCCCTACTTTCTAATACAAGTGATCTCACATTCTCACTCTTAGTTTTGTTCTCGTGCATGCTCCTCTAATACAAACAAACAACCCAAACCCAATAACCCAAGCCCAAGGCTATTATTTGGTGCATGTTGCATTTTGCAGGGACAGAAGAGCCAGACTGCCAGATAGTAGTGTTCCTGACTCCACCTCCCAGTGGCCACTCATCTGGAAAAAAACAATCCCATATATACCGGTGCATCCATCCCCGTTACATTCCACTCCACTCCACTCCTCCCATCGGAGAGCGACATAGACAGCGAGAGGAGATCGAGCTCGGACGGGAGAAATTAGACAAGAGGAGGAGGGGGAGGGGGAGCACTTGCAGCGCCGCCCGGTCGCTGTTGGTGGCGGGTGGAGGTGGTGGCGGTTACAGTGGAGAAAGGCACAAGGAGATCCGGGGAGGTCCATCTCCTCCTGGATTTCAGCCAGACTTTGCCCGCAATCCATCCGCCCTTTCTGCACACTACCGGTCGGTGTCACTGCATCCTCTCCGCCCGGTGAAAGCGAGAGAGAGAGAGAGAGAGAGAGAGAGAGAGAGAGAGAGAAAGAGAGTGTGTAGTATAAGCATTGAAGCTAGCTAGCTAAGCTACAAATAGGCAGTAAGCCTCGTCTCATGTTCTTCTTACGTTTTTGTGTCTGTCGTGGCCCTACTTATAAGTAATTAAGGTCGCGTTCTTGCGTGTTTTGCCCTAGCTAGTTGTTCTTGGGATCGAGGATTGGTGCAAGGGTCGCAAGTCCTGAGGTGGCTGTTCAGGCGAAGGCAAAGGGAGGTCTTATTGCCTCTCTGCTAGGCCTTGGTTGTGATTGTCTTGGAGAAAGAGTAAGCAATCCAGAGTCTTCTGTTCTTGCTGGGCAGGCTTCTTGTTCTTGACGCAGTGTAAGCTCTCTCTCTCTCTCTCTCTCTGTGCATTGATTTCCATTTGGAGAATTTGAACGAAAATGAGCAATGATTTCTTTTGTTTTCTTTTGCCTCATGCGTGTGGAAAATTAAGTTCTCCTGCTGTTCTTCTCATAATAATCTTTTTTAGGTGAAAGTTCTTTTTTTGTTTGTTTTATGGATCAAAACAGCTAATTAATTAAAATGCACATAAAGTTCAGCAAATATATGTGGATCTGGAGTTCGACATTAATAGCTTGAAGTTCCCTCTTATCTTATATTTGTTTTGCTCCTTATATTTGTTGATTTTACGTTAACCCAGTGTTTTCTTGAATGTTATTTTCATGCCAGAAATATGCTAATGTTTGTGATATCAAAGATGAACTTTTTAACTAATTTTTTTAACTAATTTATCATTTTCAGTAGTTCTCTAAACTACCTATAACTCTAGATATCTCATATGATATGAAAAGACTGTTCTAAATTAATTGTTGCCTATTTACTTTTTTAGAGTTCTTACTTATTTAGTTAGTGAATACAAAATTCTGATGATTTATATATGCACTAAGCTTGCTTCCTTGACACAAAAGAAAAGGAACAAATAAAATGTTGAATTAGACATAGTAATCGTATAAATGATGAAAGTTTGGTCCTTTCTATCTACTGCCATGATTGTTCACTTTCCCTAAAAATATCTGTTCATTGAAACCTGAAACAAAAACTTGTAAATCTAGTTAGAACTAAAATATACAGCTAGTTGCACATCTGCCAAACTTGGGTACAAAGTAACAGTTTTACAACGAGAGGAAAACAACATTACTAATTTACTGGGGCGTGATCTTATGCTGTTTTAACTCAAATTTGCACAAGTGGTCTTTGGGTTTGCGAGGATGACTATTTAAGTGTTGGTGCATGTGAACTATCCAGGCCTTGATACATTATTAAGACAATGCGAACACAAAATAACAACAATCCTAGGTATGTCAATCAATGGCAGTTTTTAATGGAATATATCAATATAGGCATTGCTTCTCTTTAGTCCAACGACTACAATGACTTTTTACCTTATAGGAGGTAGTAAGTAGATCACCATGATTTTCCAAAAGATAAAAATGTCTATCATTAATTGATAGAGCAGATTGTCTACTAGGAAAATGTTAGAGTTAATACCTTAATTATGTGTGTAATTAAACTTTCCTTTGTTTTTAGATCGCAAGATTAAAAGCACTTACGCCAAAACACACTTTGTTTAACATTTTCTTATTAAAGGTCTTTATGAACGCGATATGTTCTCTGCTTGATCTTGAATCGCTTCGAATTAGCGAGTAAAAAGAACATATGAACTCAGACTTTGTAATTTTATTTTTGAAACATCCTCTATATAACAAATTTTTTTGACTTGAGGGGCCAAAATAGTGCACCAGCTAATGTGGTCTCTATTATTCTCTTGTAAGTACTTCAAAGTTTTAAAATTACAATTATTTTTCTTATATGAAGGTAGTTTGGATTTTTTTTTTCTAGTTATATGGAGTATTTATTCTATCAGAGTACTGATTACTGATTAAGATAATAATTAATACTTACTTTCTATGACGTATAAGTGGAAATAACAAGTCACCCACATACAACACTGAAAATATGTGGTTATGGTTGTATTGTAAAAGGACTCCACAAAGACACATTTACTTAACCCTCAACGCCTGGCACATCCATGCATTTATCTTTAATCTCGTAGGTGATGTTTTCTTCAACTTTTGTTTCAAAAAAAAAACTTCAAAGTTTAAAATATTCATTTTGGAATGAAAGTTTCATACATCTAATGAGTTATACTAGCAATCTACTGGAAACATAATCCATTATCCTATAGCCTCGATCGGTATAGTGTTAGGAGGTAGTTTAGAATACATATAAGCAATGATAATAAAAGGAGTGCTTCAATACTTGACCAGAATTCAAAATCCTAAAACATCCGTGGTTTAGATTTGTGAAGATCACCACCTCTACATTTTTCCTATTGGTGGAGTTTAGAATCCTTTCCCCAATAGTAATCAATTGTGATGGTTAATTAAATCTGAGATCATCAGATGTGCGCCCGCAAGAGTTGATTTGTTTATATAGATCTCGATTTAAACCATATCAGTGATCATTTGTTTCTGGTAATCTAGGGCTTGAGTACTATTGATAAGATTAGCGCTGTCAAGTGTGATGTATATATGCTTCTGAATCTAAGGAAGGAAATTCAGTTGCCTTCTGCTTATGAGTTAATTTAACAATTAAGGCAGAAATGGAAGTTTTTTTATTCTATTTTATGTTGGTCAATTGCAATTCTAGAACATATATGGACTGAAATCCTGTGACATTTTAGTGCTTAAAATATTTATTGGTATGTAAGAGGTTGATTTAGAAAAGGTTTAAATCTTAATTCTCTCCTGTTGGGACAACAAAAGCTTCTTTTTATTTTCCAGAAAAAGTAATTTTAGTTAATATGGAAATGAGTGGGTTCAATTAAGCTATCCTCATGTTAATTAATCAGCCGCATGACTAAAAATTTTGACATCATTCTGCAGTCGATATCACTTCAGCGAAACAAAATGAACAATTTCTCCCATGTTCCCCCCGGCTTCCGTTTTCACCCTACCGACGAGGAACTCGTCGATTACTACCTGAGGAAGAAGGTTGCATCGAAAAAGATCGACCTTGACGTCATAAAGGACGTCGATTTGTACAAAATTGAGCCATGGGATCTCCAAGGCAAGTACATGCATGCATCTCTCAACTCATGCATGCAATGAACTCGTTACATACATGGTATGATACATGTTAAGTTACCCCTTCAACAATTCCCTGGAACAGAAAAGTGCAAGATAGGGACCGAAGAGCAGAACGACTGGTACTTCTTCAGCCACAAGGACAAGAAGTATCCGACCGGCACTCGCACCAACAGGGCAACGGCCGCCGGCTTCTGGAAGGCCACCGGAAGGGACAAGCCCATCTACGCCAAGAACTGCCTTGTAGGTATGAGGAAAACGTTGGTCTTCTACAAGGGCCGAGCCCCCAACGGACAGAAGTCAGATTGGATCATGCACGAGTATCGCTTGGAAACCAACGAGAATGGAACTCCCCCTGTACGTAGTAGGGTCAATTAAACCGTCAACTGTTTACGCGATCATTAGAACCTTATTTCTCACCATCTACCTATGTGAATGATCCAGGAGGAAGGATGGGTGGTCTGTAGGGTGTTCAAGAAGCGAGTCGCGACGGTGAGAAGAATGGCCGACAGTGCGCCTTGCTGGTTCGACGACCATGTCGGGTTCATGCCGGACCTCGACTCGCCGAGGCAGCTGCCGCACCCCCAACAAAATGTGACGTACCACAACCACCAACTATACCAATGCAAGCCGGAGCTAGAGTACCATCACCTTCTACCCCAGGAGCCATTCTTGAAGCTTCCTCAGTTGGAGAGCCCTAAGCCTCCGGTCTATATTGGCCATGGAGTCACTCTCCAGTCATCCACCCTTACACACGAGGAAGCTTCACAGAAACCTCAGATCGAGTCAGTTTACATGACTGCCGGGGAGACGTCGGTCACCGACTGGAGGGTTCTCGACAAGTTCGTCGCTTCTCAGCTCAGCCACGGCGATGGCACTCCAAAGGAGTCCAGTTACTCCAATCCGGTGCAGGTGTTTCTGTCTGAGAACAAGCAGGAATTGGCTTTGGATTACACCTCGATATCTGCCTCCGGCGGAGGCGAGACTGATCTGTGGAAATAGCTTGCATAAATAACCCATATACAAAAATCCATTGGAACGTCGCATACAATTTATACCGTTCAGATCTGATCTAGTGTACAAGTAGCCGGATATGTGATGATATATTCAGGTATACATACATAATAAACATATAACCGAAGTGGTTATAGATAGCTTGACATCAGGTCTTCGGATCTGATGCTAATAATGTAGCTAAAAGCTGAAGCTAAGGGGCTTCAGTAACTGACTTGGCAATTTGTAAAAAAAGTCAAGCTGTCGATGGACGTCTATTTGTGCAGTCCATCGTTGAAAATGGCAGATACGGTTGCTGCCGTTGAATCACCAATGTTTATGAACTTTCTAGATGTATCTGAATTCATGGAAATAGAATGGAAATTTTATTTACTGACAGACTACTCCTTCCTTAATCAATGCTCTCGGCGTACATATGCACTTGCGAACAAGGAACATATGGTACAGCACGAGGTACATATAACATGAGGTGTTCCACATATACTTGGATGTACATAGCATAAATGTTCAAAGTCCACATCTATTCTTTCTTCTGTGCACAGTACATTCCACAGTTTTCTCCATTCTGTTGCGATGTTAAAACATTCTGAAAAGAAAATGACTGAATTCTCTGAACCCTTATGTTCTGCCTTTCACCCAATCTCAAATGTATATATACAGCATCGAGATCCAGTGATCAGTTCCAGTAGTATGTGAATTGTGAAATCATTGCTCTCAGTTTGCATCACACAAACCACTAACTGAATCGCAGAAACCATCACGATCCAGAAGTCTTTTCGGCGGGGCACTCAAGAGAGGGGAAGAAGGGCTCCCATATGCATTTCGACGACTGTTGCCACATCCAAGACTTTTCCGGGTGCTGACCCCTGTCATGGGGTTAGTTCCACTTGCATACTTACATAAAGCCTACAAAAGGACAACCAGAAAAGAATCTTTGGTTTGTGAAAACATTCATATCGCAGGCTTTGAGCCAATTTATCCTGATAAACTAATATCTACTATAAAATTTTACTAGGTGACTGCACACACACTCCAAATTGAGCAGATGGACATTGAAGCTGGGTGATCCAGCCAAAGTTTGGGTATCATAAGAAACAACATGGCATCATAAGGTGATACCCCTATATTCCAGTAGGTGGAGAACAGGGCTTAACTCGTATAATAGCAATTTTGATTATCAACCAACGGAACACTTGCATGGTAACAGTTACACATACATTTTATGACTGACACCTCACAATAATGAAAATGCGTTGACAGGTCAGGCTAAAACAACACTAGTAGCTGATGAAGAAGAACAAAGTACAAAAGGGACAAGTTAACTAGGTAACAGTCTCTAGTTTAATGTTACAAGCACTGAAATAGACATGAACTACATGCTACAACAGCAGACCTTCCTGTGGCCAGGCTACAACAGCATCAACAATGAAAATGTACGGTCAGTCAGTAACTGTTACATTTGCTTATGTACCAGGCATAGAACAGGACATGTCAACGAAATAAAGAGATGTCCAAGCCCTCCAAATGTAACACTTGCCCCAACTAGACCTAAGCAAAACAGGCCTAGCCTGGCTCGGCCAGTATTTAGAGCTAGACTAGGCTCAACATTTTAGGCCTGGGAGCCGAGTTATGCTGGGCTTGTTCGGTGTGATTTTGCCTTCTCTCATGAAACACACAAAGCCGGGCTGGTTCATCTAGGCTGTCCTGGCCTGATCGCCTCCGAAGGGCCAGGGCCAATCCTAGTACAGCTGACTCGAAAGCCCAAAGGCTTTTCAGCAGCCCAACCTAAAATGCCCACTAGGCCGCTACCAATTTAACCATACAACTAGGCTTGAAGGAGAAACTGAATTCTAACCTATCTACTGTATGTAATGTACCAAAAATGTAAATTCCCATAAATGGTACAAGGCAGCTTCTGGAGATGGGAAACCCATTATAGATTTATTATCAGCTTAATTTCAACAGTGCTTTTGCACATGTTCCTGTGATAATAACAGAAGAGATTTTACAATATGAAGCCCTAACTCCTTTGCACAAGTCAAAATATTTACACATAATTAAGCTTCAAGACATGGTGCATACTGGCACATGGAAATTTCTTTCTAGAAACAATGACATAAATAGCCAGGCTTGATAAGCAATCTAAATACCGTTAATCAATCACTAGACAGTGGGATTCAAAGTATAAAACTAGAAGGCCAATGGCTAAAATGTGATGTGCTTAATGGACAGAACCATGAAATTCTTAAAGATTTTTTGGAAGAATCACAAAACTCATTTGAAGTGATAGAATTATGCACTAGCGGTGTCATGTATGTACCTGCTTCTGTGGTAGGTCCAGAACAGCATCACTGAAGTCAGCACCCTCAATGATTGCACCACCGAGATCACTACGTGTGAGGACTGACCGTACAAGCACAGCATTTGTAAGGTTAGCTTCATTAAGAACCTGTAAGCAATATTCAAACCTTGCTTAAAGGTGGATCTATCTTGGAATAATTTATTGGACAACTAGCTCTGTTGGCAAATTAAAAATAGGAACATAGGCTCCACTAGGTAACCATGAGCACCTGGTACATTGTTATTGAACTTGACTTTAATTTGCAAGGAAAATCAAGCATTAGAATTGAATAGCAACTCCAGTCTGGCATTTTGCTCAACTATATTCCTCAAAATAAATAACAGGTGAGGGAAGTATTTCTATGCTTTCCAAAAAGAACACAGCTCAAGTAATTGAGGGCATGTTTGTACTTATCAATTAGTAACTGCAGGGAGTGTAATTGCTCTCGGATCTAAACAGGTTTCTTTTAGAAAAGCATCTAAGCACTTCTTGTAACATGATTTGTTGCTGAACATGCTGCTTCTTAATTTCTATTTTCCCTTCATTTTTCATTGTGCAACATAGGATGAACCCAATGAGTGTTTTTTTTCCTCTTTTTTTTAAGAAAGAAACCTAATGGATCGAATTTGGATGTCTGGCATGGTACAACTCAGATTAATCTATCTCCATTCAAGAATAGTACAGATATGGAAGTAGAAATTTAATGTTAAAATATTTTGAGATCGACCCATTTCCAAGACGATTCAACAAGGCGTCAATAAAACAAGAATAGCAACTCCGTAGTCACCCCACTATTGATGCAAACATAAGCGTGTAGATGTTTGAATTACATACAGAATGTTTGGGACAACAAATCAAATTCTTAAACAGAAAAAGATACATGTGCAGTATTCTATGTAATGTTTGCTCTTCTTTTTTGTATCATATGCATTTGAGTAAGTGTCACAGATCAAATTTCTTACAGAACTGACCAGCTTCAACTTCTCTACTCTTACCTAACCAGGTCTTCCCAAGAAAGTTCAACCTTCCTATTCCAGGGGACCTACTCTTACACCTTGGCTTCCATAAACACTAAGCATGATATCATCATACTTTACTTTTAGCAACTCATACTCTGACTAAAGAAAAGGAACAAAGCTCGATCAAACCTTTAACTTCTATAAAGCAATCTTTAATTAATTACAGAGGTTGAATAAAACTAAGCTAGCCATGTGCAAATTGTATAATACAATTCCATGCAAACTGTGTAATACAATTTACAGTAATGTGCATCTAGTTAAATTTTATGGATGTGACAAGATACTTTCAGATATTGTCATTCAAACACACTATATGATCTGTTTATGGACATAATAGTTGGCATGTAGAATGGTCTCATACAAAAAGAGCTGTGCTCATGCTTTACCATGCGATCCATTAAGGTGTCACTCAAATCTGCACCTGCATAAGACCAAAACAATATTATGGTGAAAGATGCGCCATCAAAATGAAATATGGTACGGAAGGACTTATGTATTTGGCAACCATACTTAAACTTCAAATGCAGCCAAATACCATCAAGTTAAGAGAGTCAATGCAAAATCCTACTTCTCCAGTTCTTTTCTCAGCTAACAATAGAGATAGTCTTACTAGTTCTGGTATTGATTTAGGTTGACACAGCAAAGAACGAAAAAAGAAGAGGGGGGATTCATAGGCAGCCTCCTGTTGATAAATTGTGCTTAGAAAATTTTTTTGAGAAGAAGATTGTGCTTAGAAAGTTAGAAGGAACTTGGTGGAGGACTTGTAAAAGTAAAGTGACCTATCTATGGCAAGGTACATCGGAGGACCACTAAAGAAAGGTAATTATGTGCATCAACCATGCATCAAGTTACCAGAGAAATGAAAAGACATAAAGTGGAGCATTTGCAAAGATAAACTGCATCATTACCTGAGAAATTTGCTCTATAAGCAACAGCCTTTTCAAGATAGGCACCATTGAATGTGGAACCACTAAAGTCGGAATCCCTCATATCAGCAGCGGTGAAGTTTGCCCGCCTATATCAATAAATGAAGTCTTAGATAAAGGAGAAATAATGAACAGCAAAAGCTGCAAAACCCACAACATATTTGAGCCATACATCAGAGAAACGCAATGATAAGCATGCTTAATTGATGTATAGCTCGTACTATATCTTGTTGAGCATTTGGAAAGTATTTTCCTCCTTATTAAAGGGAACTATTCACAACAATAGCTATCTTGTACACGGGTTAAGCCAAAATCTGAAATATACAAAATCCATCTAGATATATATTGACTTTGTGCCCACAATAACAGCAGAACGACAGTCACGTAAGCTATATTGCTATCCGACTACCGAACAACTTTGACAATGATATAAATCTACAAAAGCAAATATCTCAAAAGATTGGAGGTCAGGTGGTGTACTTGAGTGCACTAATATGTACGGAACAAAAATTGCCCTCAAATGCAATCAGATATAAACTAAGTCAAATCATTTTCTACTGACTAAGAAAATTGGAATTCATCAGTAAACAAAAAAATTCCTTTGCTTTAACAATCGCTTAAAATCAATCTGCTGCAGCAAAAAAAATTCGAACTTCGACGAGTGAAAGCTCCCACCTGAAGTTTTCATTGACATGCACAGCCTTCCTGCAAAGCAGCACATATGAGGACCACATCAACAACTCAGCGCAACAACAAGAGAAAGAAGAGACCGAAACAGGACGAGGCGCTTACTTGAGGTCGGCCGAGCCGAACTGCGCGGCGGAGCCGATGCCGAACTCGCCGCGCTGCTCCGCCTCGAACTTGTTCAGATCCGCGGCGGCCGGCATCGCCACTACTACGGCCGCCGCGAGAGCGGCGGAGACCGCGGCGCGCCACCTTGGCACCGCCGGCGTGGTGCTCGAGGAATCGCCGGTGCGAGGACGGTCAGCTGCCTGGCACGAGACGCGCGAGAGGCGGCGAGCAGAGTAGCGGGAGTAGGACGGGAAGGGTTTGGGTTGGGAAGTGGAAGCGAGAGGGGAGGCGGAGGTGAGGGCCATGGCGAAACGGGTTTAAGATGGGAGGCGTGGTGAGGGAAGAAGAAGGTGAGGAGGGGAGGGGTCGTGACTCGCGCGCGAACACGTAACCACTGGACAGCCATTGGGCCGAGCAGTGCGTGGAGAAAAGATCTCGTTCACACAGATTTAGGCTTTAGTGGGCTTTATTTTCTTTGATTTGGGCTTAAACTCTTGCCTGCACAGCGAACGCTTGTCACGGCCTCTGCTCGCTAGAGCACCCACGCAGCAGGATTTGTTAGAAGAGGCCAAAATTGACAGAGGGAGCCATTTTCACCGGAGGATTCTCTTCTTTTGTATTCATTTGATTATATAGGTTCAGCTTCTCGCGTGAAAGTCATCCTCATCAAGGTGTTTTCTATTGTAAGAGGATACTGGACCAAGAATAAAAGAAATGAACAGAGATTTATGTGGATTTAGATGCTAGGATGCTGATATACTCTTCTCGATACATCCGAAGGCCCTGATACATATTAGCATTCATTGAGTAGTAGTCTAAGGGACACCTATTTTTCCCACTATTTGACAAGACTCATTACAAATGGAGTAACTAAGACCACTTACTAAACAAACGGAGTCAACATATCTCATATGAAACAAATATGACCATCCAATACTCTATAATAGGCCACTTTGACCAAAAGAGAACAGAATTGATATGTAATTTTAAAAATATATGAAAAAGTATCCCCAAAGTTATCTCACTATATATAAATGACCATTTATTGGTCCCCTTAAAAGAAAAATTAATTCTACACGATACAAATGGGGTTACATATTTTAATGAGTTTTGTTAAGTATATGTATTAGTTGTTTTCTTATCTGACATACACTTTTTTCTATTATTAAATCAATCTCTTCTATTTAAATCTAACTCTTAGAAAAAGAATGAAGAATATAAATGGTACAAATTTTGTATAAAAAACATGTATATATACTTTGGATACCCCTATTTTAATAATGCAACCTAAAAGAAAAAAACTTGAGAATTGCAATGAGATATTTTTTTTCTTTGTAAACCAAAAACTTTACTCTTACAATACAGATTTTGCCAAATAGAGATAGTATGACATTGTCACACATATCTTATTCCAGTACAACCATATATCAATCATAATGCATCTAGTTTAGTGTTTCTAACAAAAAATATATTAGAACATTTCAAAAAGGATTCCCTCAGCAGGGAAGTGAGGAATATAAACTCTCTATATAGAGACAACAAGAAAGAATTTAGCCCCATAACCAATACGCAGCTAAGTAGGTTTAGGGTTGAGTTGACTCAACCACACACTGACTGAGCTCCCACTTAGCCACACTTTGGCTAGGGGCTGAGTTAGGCGACCTCTCTACCCCAATTTCAATGTGGGATGGAGGCTCTATTCTGTATAGTTTAATCATTTCTTTTTGGATTGTGTAATATCTCATACTGATGCTAAAATATATTTATAGTTAAATCGTGTTGCTAGTCTGTCAACCATAGTAATTAAAAAAAAGAAGCCCAACATCAGTCGGGTAATTATTCTTTGAGTAATATTTTAATCTATCGTATGATTGAATTTAGAATAATTAGCAGAAAGACGAGACAAAAATGGGATGTCGTGATAGAATAATAAATTGTGAGAATGATGAATAGATCTAAACCTCTAACGTCATTAAGCCGCAAGTATTTTATAATTGTACCCAAAATTTTTAAGTGTTACAAAACAAATTACCTATTTTTGGTCAAAAGAAAATTTTTCTAACTAGGCATATCTATATGCTATTAAGAGATAAAATTTGAGTTTTTTTGCTTCTTCTTAAAGAACAAAAGTTTAAATTGACTTTTTATTAAAAACACACAAAAAAAAAATGAATAACCAGTGGAGGAGGAGGAGGAGAAAACATGTCCACATCTTCTAATAAAATTGATGCATGCCCTCCATGTTGAAGATTACGCGGGGTACTCCCTGAACACTTAAGGCTCTATAAATCGGAGCCATGTTTTCACACACTCATCATCAAATTGTTTTCTATATACTAGTTAATAGTAGAAGTAAGTGTAGCTTCTAGTCCCCTATAGAGTGTTTTAATAATTAATGACAACTACAAATACTATACTAACGTTACCTGCCTAGTTGCGTCAAGACGATACTTAAAAGACAGGTTAATGAAAGGCAAAGAAAGAGTCTCATGATGAAGAAAGGGCATTGATCAAAAGGGCAAATGTACGAAATAGGATCTTTTCTATTTTTACCGGTCTAAGGTGATTAGAGAAGAATTTTGACCGGATTTTAGGATAGTTGCCGTACTATTAAGAGGAGCATGTGGTGTATCACAAAATACTTCATCTATGTGCCACAAATCATAAAATCCACTTGCATTGCATGCTAGAAGGTCACATCCTTTGAGAATGCTTATTTCAGCTCATGTCTGTCTCAGTCGGTCTGACCGTGTGTTATACCGGTCTGACCGAATTATCGGACTAACCGTTTAAGATCTCGGACTGACCGAAGTTGTGTCTATGCATAGTGTATTCCTTTTTAAGGTCGGTCTGTCCGTAGTTAAATTCTCGGTCAGACTCCTGGAACCTCTTGTTTTATCCTTCTGGCATTTTGAGCTATTACGGTCTGACCGTTTGTTAGACCGGTCTGACCGTGAAATCGGTCTGACCGTGTTTTTGAACTGCGGTTTGACCGTTTTGCCGGTCTGTCCGTATATATCGGCCTGACCGTATAAGGTGTCCAGAAACTATGTCGTCTCTGGACAGTTTCACGGTCTGACCGAAATAGGCTCCGGTCTGACCGTATGTGTGCCTGACAAGGGCAGTTGAGCATTTATTGCGCCTGTTTAATGCCGTTGCAATTGCGGCGGTCTGACCGAACTTGTGCTTGCGGTCTGACCGCCAGGTGATCTTTTTCTCCCAACGGCCTGTAACGGCTATATTAATTGTGGGGGGTATATATACTCCCATGCACGGCCCTGTTCAGGACTTTTGGCATAATCTTGAGTATTGTCATCATCCTTGAGAGCCTAAGCTAGTTTCATACACTCTAGGTTTCAAATTCTCAAATTTGTGAGAGTGTGCATTTGAGATCTTCTAGTGCATTGCATTTAGATCATTGAATCAATCGTGTAGCACTAGAAGAAGGCAAAGTGATCATCACCGGCTTGTTACTCTTGGAGTTTGCTGGCTCCTAGAAGGCTAGGAGAAAGGTTTTGAAGAGCTCTTCAAGGAAGATTGTGAAGAAGCTTCAAAACGTCTTGTGAAAGGTTGAGCACGCCTTGCCGGAGTGGTAAAGTGCATCCTTAGTGAAATCGAGGTTTGGATAACTCATCACACTAGTCCGGCTCAAGATCTAAGTCACTTCTCGAGAGAAGGTTGACTAGATAGAGGAGCGGTTAGAGATTTGAGTTTGCCTCAACGTGGATTATGGGTGATCGGCAAATCACCAAGACCACGGGATATATCCTTGTGTTGAAATTGTTCATTGTTCACCTTGTGTTACTTAAATTGCTTTCATTTACTACAAATTGTTTGATTTATTGTAATATGTTAAAATCGCCTATTCACCCCCCCTCTAGTCGATATCCTAGATCCTTTTCAGTAAGTCAAGTGAGAGAGCTATAGTTAAATCAAAATACTACCAAAATCAGATCATCAAATTAGGGCATTAAGGCCAAAACAAAATGTGCATATGCTATTATCATCTTGTCTTTTTAAAATTATTCTATCACAGTTATTTTGAGCTATATGCTATTATATCATTTACTCTTTTTGCTATCTTAATATTCTTTACATTGAATTTTTATAAAAATAAATTAACCTTATCTTATTGGATATGAGAAAAAGATGTGCTAACATCCCATTAGGCTATTTGATGATTTATCTGTGAGAGCCACTTGTAAGGGTAGCAATAATACTAGAAATATAACCAAACGATTGAATAAAATATTTTTTATATTTTGTTCCACTTTATTTCGATAGTAATATTAAAAAGAATAATGTATTATTATCTTTTTTTCTTTATACTTTGTTTTTCTTCTCATACTATAAGAATATGAGTTATTTTTCTATTTTATTTCGCTTTTTGTAAGAAAGATAATGAGTGTATCATTATTTTTATTTTTCCTTTTATTTTACTGTTGTAGAGAGAGATAATGTTGTGTTATTACTCTTTGTTTTGTTTTACTTTTGATATGTAAGAGAACATATGTATTATTATTTGTATATTTTTCTTTAAAAGAACTAATGTTATAAGTTTATTTATTTATTTATTTTTGTGTAAACTGGTGCTACGACGATAAACATATTGTATTAGTCACAGTTCAGTTATAGAATTGTCTAAACTCTCCCTCGAGGACAACCTTGTCTAAATAGGGTACAAGGTGATGCATTTGTAGAAGCGACCGGTACAAGTAAGTCAGAAATGACAGTTCTGGGTAGATCAAAAGGATTTTGCTCTTCGAAGACAGAAGTGTCATAGGAGATACTATGACGTCGGGGTATTTCTCTATAAGGTTTAAAAGCATAAAATTGCACTTCAATAATTCGCAGAATTCGGAATGTTTGCGGTCATGTATGACACCAGAATCATATTATTATTGTTATTATTATATTTTAATATTATTTTCTCTATGTTTAACTTAATGGGAAATTCCTTGTAAATAGTTTTGTAATATTTTTGTACAAAATATTATTTTATTTTTTGAAACTCATCCCCATTGATTTTAATTTTTTGCAGTTTTCAAAGTTGAAATTATGTTGCTGAAATGTTATCAAAGTATTGATAATGAACAATAGACTAGAAGTTTTATATTTTACTCATCATACTTTGTGCTAATGTATTCTATATACATAATGAATAAAGTCAGTTTATGATATTTTTCTGATTTGGCTCTATTTTATATAATGTCTTACATGATTATAGCCTATGTTCTATAAATGTGTAGCGATTGTTATGTCTAAACTCTATTTGGGGCGTGACAGGTTGATTTATTTTGGTAATTTTTTCTTAATATTTTTTTAAAAAAAATTCCTGAAGTGAGTTGGGCGAAAGAACTTGACTTTATCTGCAAAGCCAACCCCGCAAACGTCCAAATCGAGGATTCTTGATCACTGATCAGTGAATCAGTGATCGCCACAAATTCACAATGAAGTCTAGCTAGATAATTGCAGGCTTTGGCCTAGCTCCTAGCTGTTCTTCTTTCTGCCTTCATCTATCTTTAGCTGCATGCATGCACAGAGCTAGTTATGTAGGCATACATATGTGTATTAAATTGTACAATCGAGTGCTGGAAGATTACTTTACTGAGATACTCGCGGAGTCGAACTAGATTGGAATCTGTAATCTGGACCGATCTGGCGATCTCCTCCGACCACCCCATCATTTCTGATCTGGCTCTGCCATTGTTAATTATAGACTTGTATATAGTTACTACACCTAGTATGCATAGGAACGAAGCATGCAGCTAAGTTGACTTGGAGAAGTGCTACAAGCCTTCAGCTTTAATAGATCCTAAGATGCATTTACTCTCGTAGCCTGTCGCTTCAAAAAAAAATGGAGTGTTCACTTAAAAAAAAAACTGTCATAGCCTGCATTGCTTCTGAGCACTGTGGAAAGTGTAAGCAAGCAGCTACCCCACGATTCTTCGAAGCAGCTGCATGCGTGCTTCCTGCGATGTATTTTATCATGTACGTATTCCTCCAGAGTCTAGGAGAAAGATTTAATTGTACAATGTACACTATACACGTATATACAACACACACACACTATATATATATACTATACACCTGTATACAACACACACACACACTATATATATATGCGCCAACTTTTCTTGATCAACTAGCATAATCTTGATCTAACTTACAATGTGGAAATGATACTTCTAGTACTTCACATGCATAAGCAGCAATATTACTCAGAGCTCTCTTTAGGTTCTTGGACCGGTCCCAAGGCATGTCGTCACGGACCTGATGAGCCAAAGGCAAGGCTGGAAAGATGAACGCCTGGTGCTCCCTGTACGTGCATGCCAATGCCAAGGGCTGCAACACAGAGAGAGAGATTAAAACTGGTCCCGGCTCTAGCTTTCGCTCATGTCTTTTCTTTTGTCCGTTTCTTTTTTGAAGAACAATTAAGGAAGAGACTAGTGGTAGTTACGGGGACCAGCTGCAGCTGCTACAAGAGAGACTGAGGCATATGCATGATAAGGCAAAGCAGGCCGGGGATGGAATCTAGCGCCGTGGCAGGCAGCAGCTGCTATCCACGCAAGGACGGACGCATGATCCGTGTGTGAACAATACTGGAGAAAAATCTGAAAAAAAATTCACCGGCTAGTCACAGCAGCCTGCGAAATCTGCACTGGCATACTGCGATTTTGTGAGACCTATCCAGAGCCTTTGCAAATTGCAGACACTCTACTAACGAACTGATTCAAGAGGCTTCGCTTATGTAACTATGGACGTTCCATTCTTCAAAGTTCAAAGTACGTAGGATTATCTCTTCTAGTGACTATCTAGTTATTTGGGACTTAGGCATTGTTTACCAGAGCTCTGACTTCGGTTCTAGCTTATTTCAAACAGAAGCTTAAGCTAAAACATTAAATATGCCGGAGTCTTTGGTTTGTGAGCTCTACATTTTGTACTTGAAATTTGTGTTTGACATTTATATACTCATGAAATTTGAATCTTGAACAGTAAAGAGTTGTAATTTTATGCAAGTAAATCATCTACACCACCTTATAGAACCCTTGAAGCTAACTTTTGGGGGCTTCAGCTTTTTCTATATAGATAGACTCTAGCTCCGGACCAACTTCATAGAAGCTAGGATTTGGAGGTTTAAATTGTGACTTTTGTATCTTTTCTTAATATTTGTGCTTCTTGCTGAAACATCATACATTTTGTAACACAAGGAGTACAATTATTGTTGTATATCATATTATGACACATCGATTAAAGCCCCTCAACAGTTTTAGATCACACGACATAACACACTATATACACCAAGTTCTGAAATATGCTATAAATTGAAATCCAAATCCATTTTACAAGGCATGCAAGTTAGGAGAGACTAACATGCATTAAGTAGTCCCACAACCTTCTGAACAGGTGTAGGCCTAGCTGGGATGGGAATAAAGCTGGTGAGCAAGGGCATATCTCTAGACGTGCGTGAAGTAAGTGCCCTGCAGGCTTTAGTGTAAATGGAGAAATAAAGGAGCTAGCCAAATTATGTTTGTTTGCTTGTTGCTTGTGTGTGTGTGTGTGTGTGTGTGTGTGTGTGAGAGAGAGAGAGAGAGAGAGAGAGAGAGAGAGAGAGAGAGCAGGATTGGGGAGGGATGGGTTGGGATGCTGGGCTTCCATGTGGGTGCTTCATTGGTTTTGGGCAACTTCTTGGGGGTGTGATTGGATGCGATGTTTGGAGACATGCATGGGCAGGAGTATAGATTGTGGATGGACAAGTTATACATGCATGAGTAAAGTAAAAGCCTTGGAAATGTGGGGGAAGGGGACAAGGAGCAGCCGAGCAGCTCCAGTCTAAAGTGAATTCCATGATGTGATATAACATAGTACTTCTAGATTTGTGGATTGGGACAAAGAAAAAACTGATAAGTGGCATGGCTGTGTTTGTATTCGACTACTTTCTATTATATTTTTATTGTTCGCCAATTAGAATAAAGTCCCTATCTTTTACATAAACGAAGCATATATAAATGCTACAAATCAAAGGTAGCATTCTTTTATAATTATCTAGCCAATCAAACCTAAATACAAAATAGTTGAAAGGGTAGTCCATGCAAGTGTATATGTTGACGACTAGTCAATCCTAATTGTACCAAATAACCCAAATAGAAGTTATGTTTGATTCTGATAAAAAAATCAAGTTAAATTTTTATCATGACCAAATGTGTAACATTTTTTTTTAGATTAAAGGAGAATTTCATTCAAGGGGCACCAAAGGCCATAGCACGGTTTTTCATAAGTGCATGTACAATTACAGTAGGAGGGTAATCCAAACACCACTGACTTTGCTAGCAACATATTGTTTAGCTAACAATCTGCAGCACCATTAGCGTCTCTTCTAACATGCTCGACATAGCATTAAGGATGGTCCTTCAGCATTCATTTGAAATGTGTTGAGCAGTAGGCAATCTGTCCATACTGTTCAACACATTTCAAATGAATGCTGAAGGAGTGCAATGGATTCAGTTTCAATAATGACTCTTTGAAAATTCATCATTGTGCCAAAATCCAATGCCCTACAACAGTGCCATGCTTCAATTCTTCCTTCTCACTACAAGCATAGTTCAATTTCCTTGCCATGTTGATATGAAGATGCCGTTGTGATCTTTGGCCACACCCCACCTCCTCCACTATTCGATTCCTTTCTCCATGAGCTATCTACGTTCAGCTTGATTCGTTGATCTGGGAGTGGAGATCACTTCATCTTCACATTGGTTTCGTTGTTCAACTCCATTCTTCTAAGCGTTCTGTCATGTTGCTCTATCTAAGCAGCTTCTTGAACTTCTCTGACAATATTGTATGTTAGTTCATTCGGATTATACTGTGTATTCCTAAATCTAGCATTATTGCAAGCTTCCCACAGACCATGAAAGCCTACCAATATCACACTATATTCCTTGTTAGAGGATTGCCAGATGGAGTCAAAAATCTAGTCTCTGAAAATATTGTCACCTCCTCCCTGTGCTAGATGGTGAACAATGCTAATAACACTTTTACTCTTTGTCGTCTTTTGTTCAGAGGAAGAGCTGAGCTGTTGCAGTTTATTCTAGACATTCTCTACATAAGGACAATCCCAGAAGGCATGAACCATGGATTCAAATCCACCACAGTGAGGACATTTTGGTGTATTCGTAATTCCTCTAGACACCAACAGTGCTCCAACAAGTAGGCTCAATCTCGCACACCTCCAGAACAGAAGTTGATGACGAATGCCTGCAGGTTTCTTCCAGAGCTTCTCCCATTCTGGGGCAATTGGAGCATACACACCTGAAGTTTCACCTAATTTAGCATTTGCTCGGTTCTCATCTTTACATATCTGAAGATTGTACCTCGATCGGACAATGTAATGTCTTGTTTTAGAGTAACTCCAGCTGATAATATCTTCTTGCCCATCAATCCCGATCGGTATTGTTTGGATGATGTTGGCGTCGGCCTCATAGAAGAACTCTACTAACAAGTATAATCTTCAGGATCTAGTTGATATATCAACTAAGTCCGACACCCAAACGAATGTGTTTTCCTTCCTGGGTCCCAAATGGCGCTTATAAGTTCATTCACGAGGGTCCAATTATATTCCCATATTTTGGTCTATTTTCCGTCCCCAATGATCTAGAATAAACCTTCTCCCATAACAAATACTTCTCCATGTATAAGAGCAACTCTATGGTAGCTTTGAATCTAGGAATGATCTATTAAGGAAATATCTTATTTTAAGCACCCAAGCACACAAACTATCTGAATTCATTATTAAGTGACAACATTGCTTTGCCAGCATGGCTTATTAAACTACCTTTCCTTTTGGGCTGGGCAAGTTTGCTCCACGCTATCCAATATGCCTTCTCCTTGCCATTGCTTCCACCCCACTTGAAATCCACTGTCATGGATTCACACATGCCATTAGTGACTTTAAAATAGCTAAACGTATGGACTGGCAAAGCTTGGACAGTGGTCTTGATGAGAATTTCTTTCCCTGATCTAAATAAGAGGCTATCATTCCAACCATTTATCATCTTACTAATTCTTTCAATAATGTATTTGAAAGCTCCATTTTGTGATTTACCAATCTTGGTGGGTAAACCCAAATATTTTCACTTAGAACCTCATTAGATATATTCAAAGTATGCTTCACTTCCTATTTTCTCTCCAAGCTGCAACCCCTCCAAAGAAGATAGAAGATTTTAGATAATTGACTTTCTGTCCCGAACATTCAGCATATGGGGTAACACCTTATTAAGAGCATTTGTTGCCTCCATTGTGGCCTCCAAAAAGCATATACAATCATCTGCATGCAAACATCAACTGCTTTACTGAAGGTCCTCTCCTGTTGAATTTCACACTCTTCAGAGCTCTACTCGCTTTCCTTTGCTTTTGTAGCATCGTAAATCCTTCCGTGCATACAATGAATAGATAGGGCGACAAAGAATCACTCTTTTTAATCCCTCTTATAGGTTTGAAAGACTTAGCGATATCGACATTGAAATGAATAGCCATCTCCACCATAGAAACACACTACATAACCATTTTTTTTAAGGAAAGATAGTAGGCAAGAAGTCTACTATTAATAATTAATTGTAATAATTAAATAGAGAGTAAATGAAGTAGCGAATTACAAAAAGGCAAGGAAAGCAACAAGAAAACAAAACACAAAGTTTTACAATAAATTAGCCAATCTAAAAATTTTTACTCTAGTTTCTTCAGCAGCTCGAAAGGCTACAAGCTTTATATCCGAAATGAAAGTTTTCTTCCACTTAATGAGATTTACAGCCTGATGATTAAAAATCCTAGAATTTCTAGTTTTCCAGATGTTCCACAGAGTCAAAATAATAACCTCCATGAAAAAAAAAAATCTTTGAACATCAAATAATCTTCTTTGAGCTTCCAAATAATATCAGTCATGTGTAAATTTGTCAAATTCCCTATCCAGCTAATGCCCACCAAGTTCCAGCATTGAATGGCAAAGACACATTCAAAGAAAGAGTGAGATTACGATTCAATAAGGCCTTCAGAGCAAAGCTCACAATCATAAGAAGGTATCATCAAATTTCTTCTACATAATCTCTCTCTGGTATTTAAACTTTCCCAAAAAAAGATCCAGAAAAAAAACCATGATTTTGAGCACGCACTTGCTTTGCCAACACCATTTGAAGATGGGGTGTGAGAAAGAAACACCCATTAATATTTTATAAATCTTATTAGTTCTATAATTATGCAAATTGCTTTCCAAGGTAATCCAACAATCATGTATATTTGAGACTCCCCTAGTGTCTTGCTAAAATAGCAAAAGATCCATGAAAATAGCTAAAGGCAAATGAAAGATGGTCTCCATTTTATTTAGATTCCAAAATTTTTGAGTGGTTAAGACTCTTAGAAAAGGATAACAACTTAGCCCATTTTTGAAATAAAACTTCTGAATGCCAAAGATCATTCCACAAATCACAAATATCTCCCAACCCAATCTTGCACTTGGAGATGCCTTTGAAAATGGTTAAAAGATGAAGAATGTCTTTCCACCAGAAAGAACCAACCAATTGAGATTCCATAGGAAGATAAAAAGGATAATGATGAGCCCAAATCAATTGAACCCAGAGAGATGAATCCTTATTAAAGAATTTAAATAAGAATTTCAATAGAAGAGCCAAATTCTGAGCTTTTAAATTAATAATCCCTAGCCCAGCATTAGATTTAGGTCTAAAAATTTTGTCTCAAACAATCAAACAATGACTTCCAAAGCAAGTTGATTCACCTTTGCAAAATAAAGCTCTTCTAAGTTTATCATTTCTTCCAATAACAGAAAGAGCAATTTTAAGCGTAGACATAAGAAACATTGGCAAGGAAGAAAGTACTGAATTAATTAAAGTTAACCTTTCTCCCATTGAGAGAAAAGAAAACTGCCACGCAGTAAGTCTTCTTTCAATTCTTTCCATCAATCTATCAACGCATTCCACCTTTGGTTTGGATAAACTAAGTGGGAGTCCCAAATAGTTAAAAGGAAATGAACCCATTTGACAGCCAATAATCCCAACTAAATTCAGAGCTAAATCATCAGAACAATTAATAGGAGCCAAGAAGGATCTATGAAAGTTAACTCTTAAGCTTGTAGAGACAGCAAAGGAATGTAGAAGGGCTTTTAAAAGAAAGACTTCCTTCGCATCCGCTTTGATTATGATAAGAGTATCATCAGCATATTGAACAATAGGAAAATTTTCATTACCCACATTCAAGACTGGGAGATTAAGAAGACTCTTATCCTTAGCAGAGTTTAAGATTGATTGCAATAAATCTGCCACAATGATAAAAAGCAAAGGTGACAAAGGATCACCTTGCCTAACACCTCTCTTACACCCAATTTGTTTTCCAGGAATCCCATTTAAAAGGATTTTAGATATTCCTGATTCCAAAATTAACTTGATCCAACTTAACCAATATTCTCCAAATCTCTTAGCCTTAAGAACCTCAAGAATAGTAGCATGTTCAATCATATCAAAGGCTTTCTTGAAATCCAATTTCAATAAAATTGTACTGCAAGGCGCAATCTTACAAACGTTAATGTACTCATAAGCCCAAGCTACACCATCTTGTATAGTTCTGGATTTAATAAAATCATATTGATTATGATGAATAATGGAGGTAATCATCTGCTGTAAACGATTAGCAAGTAACTTAGTGACAATCTTTAGAGAGCTGTTGAGCAAAGAAATGGGTCTATAGTCTGAGACCTTATTAGCATCGTCTTTCTTTGGAATCAAAGTAATAAGAGAAGAGTTAATTCTAATAAGCTCTGCTTGTCCCTTATAGAAATGTTGAAATAGCTCATAAAAATCTTGTCTAATAATCATCCAGCAAGGACGAAAAAAGTCACCATTAAAACCATCCAGTCCAGGACTCTTATCCATAGGCAAGTTAAGAACAACATAGTCTATTTCTTGAACAGAAAAACTCAAATCTAAACAGGAAAGATCCCCTTGAGGAAGATTGTAAAGCTCCATAAGATTGAACAACATGTCGATATTCAGAGGAGCCAATTCTATCCTTAAAAGAAAACCAAAGATGCTGAGCCATATTCGAATGATTGAGAATATCAATATCCAAATCATTCTTCAAAGTGACAATATAATTAGTTCTAAAATTATTAGAAGCAACTAAATGAAAATATCTAGTATTTTCATCACCAAGTTTGGCCTAATGAAGCCGATCCCTTTGTTTCCAGTAATCATGTCTATAACAGAAAAGGTCTTTCAAATAAGCTTTCAAAATATTCCTAAAATTGAATTCTGACCAAGAAAGATCTCTCTGTTCTTCTAATCCATCCAACAAAGTCAAAGTAAAATTACAGTTATCCACATATATTTGGGAAATCTTGAATTGTTTACTCCAGCATTTCAAGACTCTTCTTAACATCTTAAATTTAGAATTGATTCTCTTTGTAACATTAGCATTAGATCGACCAACATGCTAAGTTGTTGCCACCACATCCAAAAAATCATGACAATGAGTCTAAAAGTTCTCAATTCTAAACAGCTTAGCTTGAGGAAAGAGAGAAGAAACTTGAACAATACAAGGGAAATGATCTGACAAGGGTCTACTAGAAATCCTAACATAAGTGTTAGGGAAAGTTTTTAACCAACCTTCATTGACAAAAAACCAATCAAGTTTTTTCAAAGTTGGTTGAGTTTGCATATTAGACCAAGTAAACTCCTTTCCTTTGATAATTAACTCCTCAAGATGAAGATGATTAATTGCCGCATTGAAAATATCTGCTTCTCCAAAATTAAAGACACCCTTATTCTTATTAGAAGGGAATCTTAAAAGATTAAAATCCCCATAATTATCCACTGAATATGAGAAGGAACCGAAATGTTTCAAAACCAATCTAGGAATTCCAATTTTTTCTGAGGGCAACAAGGACCATAAATATTAGATATCATCCAAAGCTTTCCAGACAGTTTATGTTTTAGAATAACAGTAAGACAAAAATCATTATGCACCACATCTTCTTTTTGAAAAAGAACACTATTCCTAACAGTCAATATCCCCCCCCCCCAACTCCCCCGAATTGCCCCTCGAAGGAATGAATTCAAATTCATTCCAAAATCTTGGACAAAAGGTCTTAAGCAGGAAAAATAACAAACTTCAACTTTGGTTACTTGCAAACAGAGAATAAATCAATTATCATCCAGAATTTTGCTGCGGATAGCAATGTTCATATCTAAAGAATTCAATCCCCTAATATTCCAATTAAGGATATTAATCTTTTTCAAGTTATGCATGAGTCAAGCGAAGCACCATATAACAAATCATCATAACCAACCAGATTATGATAAAACTCAAAATATAGTCATAGCCACCAAGATCCACAAAACATATCAACTTGTCTAGCAAAATAAAGTTATTCCGCAAAATAGACATGCAAAACAAACTAATGATCGATTTCCATAATCCTTGACGCTTGTAAGTTATCCTTAGATATTAACTCTAAAGTAATTCCACAGAATGTCCCAAACGCCTGCAGCATTTCCAGTGGAATTTCTGGCGCAGGAGGCAATGAAACACCAGGTTTGAATCCTTTGAATTTTTCCACCAGCCTTGGACTATGACGTAGCCCAGAGACATCCAGAGGAACTTTAATCTTCCTTTTCTTTGGTTGAGACGAGGGAAGCTGATTCTTCACCCACAAAAAGTGACCAGAGGAAGAAGAATTTCTTGGAGCATAAGAATTAAGCACTCTAGGAACATTGTAAACAAAAAAGAGAATTTAAGTTCCTAATGAAGTTCCCAGAAGGCAGATCAAACCAGAGAGAGGACAAAATACCATCTTCTAGATCAAACACAATGGCAGAAGAAGATCCTGAAGAATTCGAACAAATATTATTCACTCTCCAAGCATCCCAGGAATCTGGATTTTGAGGGACAAGTGTGTCCCAAACAGGATCACCAACTTCAACATTGTCTTCTAGATTGCCTTCAACAGGATCATCATCTAGATTCATGTTCTGATCATCAGGATTATCCTCAAAATTATCCAAAGGAGGATGGGGGTCCTCTGGGTCATCCTCATCTCTAGCCAAAGCCCCTGTCTGTCGAGAGTAACAGATTACCACTTGTACTGTCCAACTTCTTCCTAACGATTCATTGGGCGCAGATATGACCACGTATCAAGGAATATCAGTCAGCGAAGTTACCAAGCATTTAACTAGCGCATGAGATCTATCACCAAATCTTTGATAATCATTATCCCATTCTCTAAGATGTCCAAAGGATGAAACCGCCTTGCTTAAAGTCTGCGGAGACCAGAAATCAAGAGGGAAGTTTAAGAGCAATAACCAAACTTCTTGATTGAAACTAACTCTTCTGGCATAGAAACCCTCATTGTGACGATTAAGAAAAAGTAGAAAATCAACCTCCACATGTAGCCCTACATCTAGAAGAATGTCCCATTGAAGAGTCGATTGAAAGCGAACAGAAGCATCACCCAAACTCGAAGGATAAACATGAGCCTGAATCTCTCGCGTGTTCTGAAAATAATTCCTACTCACAAGAATTGGAGCCACCGCCTCTGGAGCAAGGCTGACAATTGCAGTGTTTTCATTTACTTCACTCCTAATAGAGACACACCTTACTCGAAGTGGACGACCTTGAACCACAATTTCCGCCAAACCATCTCACAAGAACGGAGCAGGATTAACCCAATAGTTAGCCATATTTTTGAAGGAATTGGCAAGAAGAACTATGGCCAGAAAAGACGCCAACACAAAATGATCAGAAGGAGAATAAGAAGTGGAGGGAGGTTGAACGACACAGTGATTGACATGGGGGTTTTCACAAGACCCAAAAAAAACTCAGTGAAATTATCAAAGTGGTAAAGTACCCGCTTACCCCTGCTCAAAGAGATCCTAGACGCAGGGTCTAAATCAGTTCCAAACGTAGGATAAAGATCAACCGTACGATCAAAAGAACTACCCCTAGAAAGAGACGCGAAAGGAAAGGCAGCAGCACAACCTCCACTAACACAAAATACTTGGGGTACAAAAAACTCGTCCTCTTCCAAATCAAAAGGCATTTCAAACACGAGTGCCTTAAGTGTCCATAATTAAAATAGTTCAAACAGCGAACCATAAATCCACACTCTCTTTTAAAATGCCCTATAGCAAGACAATTAAAACAGTGAATAGAATCCCTAGAAACTCAATCAGAAGACCATTGAGGAAGACGACGATTCGAAAACTGAAGCTGATCAAACACCGAAACACCAAGAGAACGATCCAGAGAGGAAGGCCTACGAGAAGAATAACGAAATGGAAACTGAATCCAATCAAAGACAAACACCAGAACGATGAGAGGAACTAACAAAGAATTTTTTTTCTTATGATGAACAAAAGACCATTCTTGTTCTTGTTCCAATAGCCAGGTATTGTATTCTCTCCGCCAATTAGGTCCCCCATCCCTCCAGAGTGAGAAGAAGATGGAAAAATCCTTATGAATTAACTTATTCAGCTTAAGAATGGCAAAACCAATTCTCTTGTTAGAAACTGAGAATCTAAAACTAATCTCAGTTAAATCAAGAACTCGAAAATCATTAGCCTACCCTCCAAGATAGGCAGCAAGTATCACGCTCAAAGAAGCCTCCAAAAGGCGAAATTTTCTTTTGCCAAAAGAAGCTACCAAGAAGAAATCCTTGGAAGAAAATTTAGCACTCTTAGTAACTGGAGAATGAAATGAATTCTACATGGATTTAAGAAAAGCACGGCCAGTAGACCAATCAAGGACGAAGCATCAAATGCCATTAGCAACAACCCCACACAGAAAAACCAGGAGCAAAAATCCACCAAACAGAAGGACCAAACCCGAGCATGAGAAGGAGATCACAAGAAGCTGAGAAGAAGAAACCAAACAAACTTCACAGAGGAAATCCATTTGAACACAAATTCTCTCTAGATCACCTCCAAGGTCACCCATTGCCTTCCTCTTTTTGATGAGTCTACCTTTACACCGCATAACCATTGTAACCCAAGATTGGGCAAAACTCCTGACTTCTTGTATTCTTCGCAAATAAGCCCACTCAACTCTATCATATGCCTTCATCATATCCAACTTGACTACACATAACAACATCTTCCTCCTCCTCCAACCGATGGCATGTAAACATTTTTGGGCAACCAACACATTGTCTATGATCAATGTTCCCTGCATAAAGGCACTTTGTTCCTCTGACACAAGCTCCAGGAGTATATGCTTAAGCCTGTTTGCTAAAACCTTGGAGCAAATCTTATAGCTGACATTACACAAACTAATTGGTCTGGACTGGGACAATTCAGTTAGGGAATTGGTTTTCGGGATTAGAACTACAACAGTGCCATTCTTCTCCACCGAATTACCCTCCCTCACCAGGGAACTCCTCACCCAAACAAGCAAGTCCTCCTTCAACAAATCCCAGTGTAACTAAAAAAATGTGCATGAAAGCCATCCGGACTTGGCAGTTTAGTTGGGGACATTTGCATTAGAGCAGCTTTCACTTCTAGCATGGACACTTCGGCACATAGGCGTTCATTCATATCTTGTCACTTTGGCACTTAGGAGGCTAGATATTCGCTCTATACTGAGGTTCCCTCCGATGAGTAAAGGTACATGTAGAAAATTTGGATAATCTCTTTCATCTCTTCATGCTCACTAGTTATGGCGTTGTCCTCTTTGCTCAGCTATTGTATGGAATTCTTGTGTTTCCATTCTAGTAAGATGCCTGGGCATGGAACTACTTGGTGTTTCTCTCTCCACTCCTTAACCAATCTTGCCTAGAGTGAAGCTTCCACATCACCTCCTCCCTCGCCCATAGCTCGTCAAGTTCGTGCTCAAGTTCCTTGAGTTCTACACAGTTGTTTTGTGACCTGCTGCCCGAAGCTCATCAACTCTTGCCTTCTTTGTTCAAATGTTTCTCCTCAATGAGCCAAAGCGACTTGAATTCCACTGTCTAAACCTTCCTACTACAGACCATAGCCTACCATCAAAAGTGGTTTCTCCTCCAAAGCTCGCAACACTAGTCTCCTATGCTTACTTAATTGTTTCTTGATATTGGCAATTCTGTGTCCACATAGTCTCGTAACGAAAAGGCTTCCTCTTATACCTCTTTCTCATCACATCTTCCTTGAGAACATGCAAAATCAGCACAGCATGGTCTAATTCCTGCATCTAGTGATGACAAACTCTACTCCTTGGGAAACGTTGTAAGAAGCTATCATTAGCCACTACTCTATCGATTCTAGATTGCACATTTTCATCGCCATCCCTTCTATTATTATAGGTGAAGGATACCCTCATACCTCAAATCTTGGAGGTCACAATTATATAGACAATCCTAAAGTCCTTTATATCTCTTTCCTCTCGAGGACATCTCCGCTCAAGTGTTCCTCTCATACAGAAACTTCGTTGAAATCACCCAACAGAACTCATGGCATCTCCATTTGTGTCCTTAAATTAGTAGCTTCCACGGGCGATGGTGTTCTCCTATCCTGGATTACCTGTACACTCTGATTACTCTAATGGTAGGTCCCAAAAGTCCCCACTCAATAGTCTGTCAACACGACATTGAGTGTAAGAGAGAAGAGAGAATTGGACATCATCGTCCCATGCCATCAACAAGCCACCACTCCTTTCTTTCCTAAGAACATATTCCTAAAGCCTAACCTCCTAGCTTTGGTACTTGTAGTTTGAACACCACACTTCGTCTCGCACAGGAAAAACAGTATGGGGCGCATGGACTTTACTAAGTCCCAAAGTTTTCCAACTACTGGGGCCGGACCCAGACCCCGGCAATTCCATCCTAAGGCGATCATTAGGCCTGACGGGGCTGGCCAGTAGCCTCTGTCGATTTATCAGTTTGTTAAACTCATGGAAACTTCTGCTTCTCAATCACCTTGTTTTTCTGACCATCGTTCATCGACTCCACCACGCTATCTTTAATCCTCTTCTCCCGAGTTTCAAAGTCTATCATCATTAAGATCCTATCTCCCGGCATGACCAAATGTGTAACATGACAAAAAGAAAAATTGTCTCAACTCAAACAATTGTCAAAATTTAGCTAGTCAATCTATGGCCTACTTGTCATAGAATATTTTGCCAAAACATAGTCAAATATTGGCTATTCTTGTTGGTATACCAAAATTTGACTACAAATCAAATGATAGTAAAATTATGGTGACATGAATAAATTTGACTTGGTCAATTGGCAATGTGAACCAAGTAGACCTAAAATAAATTGATCCAACATGAGATTATCTAGGAAGGATGAACCCAAACTAGCATGTCGGAGATATTCGTGCAACCAAAAGGTCCAAACATCCCCAAATTGAACATGCAACACGACAAAATCAGTACCGCCCATTTGTTTTTTTCATATGCAACACGAATACACGATACCAAGCAGATCCAACGGCTTGATGCAAGCGATAAATTCCCATGTTTATTCGTGCGCCCCCCGAGATACCGACTCAGCAGTCGGCAGGAAAGTAAGGTGGGCGGAATTTGAGGAACTAAAGTATTGCGATCAAAAGAGGAGAGAGAGAAGAAAAGGAAAAGGGGCAGTGTGTTGTGTGCACAGAGGATCTCTGTCCTCTACTGCTGCTGGCTCTTTTGTTGCCGAGCGAGGTGAGGTGAGGTGAGCTGATGGGATAGTGTGAGGTCAAATCATCAAAAGTACTGAAAAAGCCTTCCCTTCTTTATAATTTCATGCCCCGGCCCTTCTCCTTCGCTCTCTAGCCAACAGCTGATCTGTTCTGTTCACCGTCTTATTCAATGCATCTCATGTGAGCAATTTGATCAGGGCCAAGGTATCTACTCCTATCTATCTATCTACCCCATCGCATCTGCATGCATATCTACAAGGCTACCAGAGCCACAAGGTGGAGATGCGAGTAATACGTGGTAGCTCCTAGCTAGGTAGGGCAACTGTTGCAGCCACTATCTACTGTAGCCACTGTATGAGCTGCGTTGGCATGCAAGTACGTACGTACGAATATGAAAATACGTATTGTAAATTGTGAGTAGGGTATGGGCTTTTGTGATGAGGAGAAAAGCACGGGTTAGCGCGTGAAAGCTACGTGGCCCATGCATGCACACGTCTCTTTCATTTGGCCTTCTTTTTTCTTGGCTTCTCTTGTGCTCTCTCTTCTAAGTCTTCTTCCTCCTCCTTCCCCCACCTCTGCCGCCTGCGCATTGCTGCTGCATGCTGCCTCTCTCGGGAATAACGACCGGGCGCTTACTGCTAGGCTACATATGATCCCCAGCTCCTTGCCACGGGCCTTTCACCACGGGTAACTCGCGGGAGTGGCTTAACAGCAGGCCTGCTTGCATTGCAGTAAATTGTCCAGAAGTTTTACCTAGCTAGCATTTTCTTGTCTTCTTGAGGAAGCTGCATATGTATATATCTCAGAATAACGGTTTTACCTTCTAATATGCTACGTATAGTACTTAGATATATGTACTGTCCCCACTTAACCTGTCCTTCATGCTTCATAGATAACTACTTGTACATGGTACTAATAATTCAATCCACATGTAAACTCTTCCAACTATTTTAAGGGCTATAAATTTTTTACTTTTATAATACACTGTTTTGTTGCTACAGTAGTACAGTGCGAAACATTTCATGTGTTCCCGCACCACCCCTTTTATTAATATATGAGGAAAGCGAATCATCTCGTGCAAGCAAGGTTTGGCCCAACATGCCATGAGTTGGCTGTCGAGAGTTTGATATCAAAAATTGCTTGGGAAATGCTTCTACACTTTCCCTGTGCAACTCAATATTTTTCAAACTTCCAGCAATATTGTGAAGACTTAACTATCAATTCCAAAAGACGCACTAGCTAGCAATGAGCAAGAACGAGAAACTAGACACACGTCCTTGTCACCTTCAGTTTAGCGACAAGGATATAAATCTATCTTTGATCGCTTTGGCTGTAGATGTGGGCTCACCTCATGGATATGTGCATGGCGAAAACGACGTGCGCCGGATACAAGTCCTGATGCACGACGTGGTGCCCAATCGGACCCAGTCCGATACCCACGACGCCCTGTTCCCCGCACCACCCAGGTCTGGTCCCAGCTGGGCCAGTTAGGAAAAATTTTTGGACTCGGACCGTGCACATATATATCGGCATGTGTCACAAGATCAGCAGGCCCCTATAGTGACCGAGCCAGCTTGTGCCTGGCTATTTTTAAATTATTGTTATTACTAGTCTTTAACCCATGCATGCATGCAAGCATGTGAGAGTCTGGGACTCCCAATAGTTAGTCTCCTGTTCTTAATCATGCACGAGGGACCCCACATGTCAGCGTTTCATGCATGCATGGCTGTTGCTGTCGGCCGGGCTGTGCATGCATACCTGCTCGCTAGAATTGGACGAAGTACCACACGGCATCTGCATGCATAGTTGCATATATGGTTGCATACTGATGTACTATCGTTACTGCGTGCTAATTATACAATTCAGTTCCAAATTTGTCACATGATCTTTTTGTACTTCTCTGAGGAAAAAAAAATAGTATGACGAAATTAAAAGTAGTAAATTCAAGCAACGTAGGACTGTGTGAATATCAGACTGGTCCAATGTCAGGCCAATCTCAACTATCCAAGCCCGAGTCCAACTTGTTTAATCAAACCCAAAGCCCAGCTTAAATATCTACCACCTCTGTTTTTTTTTTTTTACCTTTTGTTTTAGAAGAAAAAGGTGGTATATAAAAAATGTCATTCTACATTTCAATGTGAAATATGATTTTATTTTCCTAAGATAACCTCGTAACAATTAAGTCACTGGACCATGAATTACACTAGACCATGAATTACTTGGATGCAAACAATACGTTTACCATATTAATCACAAACATTAAGATATAAATATAATATTATATTATTTCTTAAAAACTGTGTAGAACACTAAAACGATAAGTAAAAAGAGAACAAAGGGGGTTTACGGTTTTATAAAACTTAATCTTATATTGTTAACGGATACTTAATTATTGTAAACTCACAAAGAAACCGATAGAATATGTTCTTTCATGGTCAGGTCGGGTTATCTTGGTGTGGCCTGAGTCCACCAGACAGCGCACTCATGTCATCTGTGCCCAGAAATATCGGTCCGTGAGAGGCCGGTTTTTGTTTACACCGGTGCAAAACAAAAGCAGTAGATGAAAACAAAATTAAAGTACGGCGCAGAGGATAGTCTCCAAGATTCTGAAAAGTAGTAGTAGTCTCAAGAGGTACAAATAGTAAAATCCAAACAAATAGTAGACACAATGTGTACAAGTGGTACATTCTAAACAAAGTTAAAGCACGGAGCAGAAGAAGTTAGGAGGTGCCCGAAGGGCTTCTAATTGCGTATTTCTTATTTAGGAATTTGGCTAGTTTTTGTTAACTCCAATTTCCAGCTAAATGTTCCCATCTTTGTCCAAAAATTTCAATTTTTAGTTTTTTACTTAACTAGATAGACGAAGAAGCGACAATCATATGCCACACAAAAATATCCATCATGATTAAAATATCTATACGTGCTTCCTCGAGAAAGTGCCAGCACCTTTATCAAATCTAATTATTCATTAATTGCACAAAATTATACAATAACATGATGGAGGATGATTGGTGATAAAAAAAATACTCATTGGAACCAGATTATATCACTATTTTCAATCCTTCATGGTGTAAATTTACATTAGATGTGCTTTTTTATTATTACCTGTCTATCTCCGACATTACCAAGTGGCCAATATGAATACAACCAAATATGATCCATCAAACCAAGTTTTATAAATGGTTCAAAATAATTCCATAGACTGAATAGGGAATGAGTTAACAGAACAAATACATGGATCACATTGGAAACCAGACCAGACTGGGCGCATCAAGTCACAGTTCGGTGGGGTCCGGCCGAGACTGCGGCCGGCCCCACCAATTTGCGCATCTATAGCGCTCCCCAATCCCCACCACTCATTCCCCTCACTGGCCGCTTTCCAGTCATAAATAGTCTCAAGATGCTGCCCGCTACTGTGCCCGGAGACAGACAAAGCTTGCCTTGCTGCCTTGCCCCCATATGGCCATATATCCTTTCCCTTCCCCCCCCCTTGTCTAAAGCCATCCATCCATCCATCCCCTACACACACTCTTTTACTACTTACTACCACCTTTCTTTGCTCAAGGAGAAATTGCAGTAACACCCACACCCACCCACCCACACACTAACACTAGTGGTTGTTTCTTTGGCTTTCAAATCAGAAACAACGACAGATCCGAGGCTTTCTCGAATCAGGCAGGTCCATCAAAGCATCAAATCGGAAGCTAGCCATCAAATCAACCTCATCACATCAAAGGGGACCAAACGGATACTATATGGTCACATAAAAATTCCCCTCTTTCTACACCACTCCACTCCCCATCCTTGCAAGTTGCATGCAAAATCCGTTACCCTAGCCATCAAATCAGCAAACAAAAAGATCGTAGTGTTCGCTCGAGCAAAGCAGGGAAGCTGCCCATATACATATATAGTAACACTTTGACAGCCGCAGCTAGAAACGTCAGGTGGTGGTATATAGAATATATTACGGCAAATACATCCTGATGTCGTCCTCGTCGTCGTCGGCGGCCGCCTTCCCCCTGGACCACCTCGCGCCGTCCCCCACAGAGCAGCTCTGCTACGTGCACTGCAACTGCTGCGACACCATCCTCGCCGTACGTGTTGTGCATCTCGCTACCCACCCACCGACAGCATACCTCTAATCTTTTTCTGTTTTTTTTTTACTTCTTGTTAAACTTGGTGTGAATGGTTGTGTTGCGCAGGTCGGCGTGCCGTGCAGCAGCTTATTCAAGACGGTGACGGTGCGATGCGGCCACTGCACCAACCTGCTCTCCGTCAACCTCCGTGGCCTGCTGCTCCCTGCCGCGGCGGCGGCGGCCACCAACCAGCTCCACTTCGGCCACTCCTTGCTCTCCCCCAACTCCCCGCACGGCCTCTTGGTATGTATCTGTCTATCTAGGGCTCTCGTTAATTTAGTGCGCCTTCGAGGTTTGAACTATGGGGTATGCTACGCGTAGGACGAGGTGGCCTTCCAGACGCCGAGCCCATTAATGGTGGACCAGGCGGGCGCCAGCCTGAGCGGTATCACGGGCCGCAGCAGCAGCAGCAGCTGCGGCAGCAACGCACCGGCGATGCCGATGCCGCCAGCGAAGGTCATACAGCAGGAGCCCGAGGTGCCGAAGAGCGCCCCGTCGATGAACAGACGTAAGGCCGGACTTGTTGCTCTCTTTGGATTCTTGTTCTTTGATGGTACACTAGCTACTCCAAGCAAACAGCTCACGGAGAGCTCGGAAGGCCGTGCATCGCACTGTTTCCTGGGAGTACACCGCCCAATCACTCCCTGTTCATCTTTTCGCATGACTCATTTTTTGAGGTTTCTTTTGGGTAGTTAAAAGGATGGGAAATCTAAACTAGAAGCTGACTAGTTGCACAATAGTGTCCTTCCAGTCTAGCGGAATTCTTTGATTCTTTCTAGCCCATGAACTCTTCCCAATGTTCCAACATTAATTCCAGAGCGAACAATTTGCACAGTGCAAAAGATAGATGAAATAGAAAAAGAAAAAAAAATCAAAGCTTGGGGCTGAGCATAGAAGAATACATAGAAGCATGTCTTATAGTGGCACTATTGACCATGCAAGATCGAACCCACCACCAGTATCAGCACCAAGTGCTCAGCGTGCCCATGCTTTTCTCCTCAGTGTCCTTATGTAGCTGTCAGCATATGTGTAGTAGTACCTTTGCTATCTTTCTGTTGATGTTGATTTTGATCTTTGTTGCAACTGAACGACTGCTCAATGACGCAGCTCCGGAGAAGCGGCAGAGAGTTCCATCGGCGTACAACCGATTCATCAAGTAAGATTAAATCGGAGATTAACACATAAAATAAAAATCTCCCCTTAGTGTTCTTTATTTCTACTAATTAACGTGTTCTTGAACATTTCCACAGAGACGAGATCCAGCGCATCAAAGCCGGCAACCCGGAGATCACCCACCGGGAGGCCTTCAGTGCAGCTGCAAAGAATGTAACTTTCTTCTCCTCATCTTTCTCAAGCTAAGGCAAAATAACTTCTCGCTGTTTCTGTGTTTCGATTTGACGAGTCGCTTTACTATGTCTGCAAGGACACAGCGACAGCTTGTGTCCGGCCGGTTGCGAGATTCCTAGACGGCTGTGGTTTTACGGGAGCTTTGCTGCTTTAGCCCCACAGCAATTTTAAGGGTTTGTTCAGATTTGTTCCAGGCCACTTTACTAATCCAAATCTGTCTTTGTTTGCTCTCTTTTTGTGTTTGCACCAGTGGGCCCATTTTCCACACATTCATTTCGGCCTGATGCCTGATCAGGGCCTCAAGAAGACCAACTTCAAGCCTCAGGTAATTACAGTTCCAAGAAATTATGCTACATCCTGAGCCCTAATCTATCGGTGTACTGTAAAAGCCTATGCATCTGTAAATCTGTAGCCGTTTCCTGAGTGATGTTTTTGCAGGAAGCGGGTGAAGACATGCTTCTCAAGGATGGTCTCTATGCGGCTGCTGCCGCCGCCGCCGCCGCCGCGGCAGCCGCTAACATGGGCGTCACTCCATTCTAGCGGCATTGTAGGGTTCCGATCTTGTCAGATCTCGTACTATCGATCGTGTTGCTTAATTAGAATGCTTTTCAGTGTGGCCAGAATCAAGTGGAATCTAGGTTTCTTTTAATCATCTAGTTAGAGACTTGTCTTCTGTCAGTTGATCTATTTTATTTTTCTCTCTGTTTCTTTCAGACCTTTTTTTATTTTTTCTAGCATTCACTTGTAGAGAAGTTGATGTGCCTGCTGCCTAATGGTGTCTCAAGAATATGTTTACTTATGGGCAGCATGTAGTAAATGAGTAAGCCAGTCATGTTCTCATGTTAATTTGATTTACTTCCCTTCTATTGCATTTTTTATCAAATTTTATTTAGGTGATACACTCTGAAATTTGGGTGCTTAGCTTGCCAGTTTGGTTGCACTGGGGGAGATGCAAACTACCGTTTCCACTTGTTTGCAATGAACTAGCTAGCTTTTGAATTAATTTAAAGGTAATATATCACAAGATGCCAAAAAAAATCTAGTTGGTTATAGAAGTAATACTCAAATGACTACTCTATAAATGATGTTTTAATCTTATGCATGGCTATCAAGAAATGGTACAATATTACTATTCTACTCTTATTGAATTTGTATTACACTTGTTCCCATTAAATTTTCTAGTAGAATGGTTGGATTGAAAAAGAGATTGATATTTTGTCGAAATGATCAATGTTTCAAGCAAATAGAGTGATAGTCATAAGGATAATTTCAGAAGATGCCAGCACATTTATCCTGAAATATTAAAAATTCATTTTTTTTATACAGGAAGTTCTTTCTAAAATACCATGTATATAAAAAAAAGAATGGAGGAGTTAACATCTAGCATTAGCAGAATCTCTTTTTTATTATTTTTTTGTCATGAATCTTGAATAAAAATTTAAGCTTAGGAGTTCCAATAGCCATCTACTCATAGTTTTCAACTGATAAACAAAATCAGAGTATTGGAGACATTCTTTAAGAAGCATGGCGTAGTATAGTGTGTACAAATTATGGATCAAGAGAACTAAACCTTATAACTACAGTATTGCCTGATGATATGATCTTCAAAAAAGGCAAACTTTTGTAGGAAGCTTCTGGATACATGCGAAGGCAACTCAAAACTGTTTAAATAGAAACAAACGATTCAAATTGATTGTGGTTTTTTTGCATCTCTTACCGACCTAGATTGGGCGACTTTGAACCCCTTTCTATCATCCCTCATGTACAAAGCTCCCAATTTAATTTTTATTCCTCACAAAAAAACAGAACTGGTTGAGCTTCTATTCCACTTTCTTAATTTGCCACACTCTCGAACTGTTCCTTTGAACAACTTCATTGGAATCGAACAACTTGTTTGACACCAAAAGCCTTCAACTGTGTAAATCATCTTAGTTACATGTAGTAAGAACAGCAAATACTCTGTTAGAAAGGTAAAACAACAATGATTAAAAATATGGACTTTAAACAACAAATTTCATGTTGGGGCTTTGTAAGATGCATGTATTTATTTTTTTAAACACTCATTTCATTCTGTCCACCCACACGACCACTGTCATCAACCTCACCTTACGGACCACCGCTCCTAGCAACTGCTGGTGTTATCCACCGACTATCATTGCCTCATTGTGGCTGCTGACACCATATCAACGCCTCTCACTAGCCCTCCTCCAACAATTCCTCCTCCTCTTCTTCTCCCCCGCCAGTCACTACCGCCGACCACCGCCATCCGTAACTAGCGGCGTCTCCTCTGTCTTGCTACCGCCACTGCCAAGCCACTATTATTGGAGATATTAAAGTGAGAATTAGATAAACTCTGAAGGGGTTAAATCCAAATAGCAAATGGTACATAGAAGATAAAAATTAGATACGTACATACACCTTAACAAATCTCTCTTAAATTTTCATATAATCTAGGATCTCTCAAATCTGGAGGAAGCTCTGATGCAGATGATGTTTCAAGAATGTATCTCTATAACGAAAACCATCTTTTAGTTATTGGTTGGAACATGTTGCACGTCAATTCTCTATGTAATACTATCCGGATTCATTAGAGACGAATATTACAATTTTACACTGCGTTTTGGAAAGGTGTATCCATGATTCCATAATACCATAGTTTCATGGTGGCACTACGTGGTTTAGGCAGGTAACCACATTGATTGCCCGAGGAAATGAAACTTGGACTCCACCTTCCCACCATCTCACCAGGTTTTTAAGAATTTCAACAGACGGATTAATGACTTGTACAAAGATCACACAAAAGACAGTGGGGACAAAATAACAGTAACATAAGTAATATAATCCTTAGAAACATACAGGTACTTACAATTATGCGACTGAAAACACGTGAAAGTACACTAGTGACAGGCCAGATCCGGTTATGGTTGCTTTTAGACATGTGGTGTATTTTTTAAAATCCGTTTAGCATACTATTTTTTTGACGTGATTAAATTTTTTAAAAATTATTTTTAAAAATAATAGTATCTACTATACTGATAATACACATCCCACTCATATCTTCCTCTACACCCCCTATACACATGCCAACATATATAGTACTCCAATTAAACACATAAAAATAGCGTAGATTAGAATTTAAATCCACAATCTATCTTTTCATGAATAATGTTTGGACCAACCGAATGTATATGTGAGTACAAATTATAGTTACTTAGTATCATTGTTGAAAAAACAATAATATCTTACTAGATATAACAAATATTTTCAATAATTGTTATATTTTACAACACAACACAAAATTATACTATAATTTCAAACACAACCAAGAACTTATGTGCTTCAGCAGCACTTGTGCAATGTCAATTACATAAGCTAATCCAAAAAGTGCAGGGGTCACCATACAAACTATATTTGGAAGTTGGTTCGACCAAATACTAGTAGCATGCAGCTTGACCTACGTACGTACCCTCATTTTTTCTCTCTCTCTCAGGACCGGGCGGTCGACCTGCAGAGCCAGAGCCTGTTTTGTCGTGCTTTTTGTCTCCCTTGACGTACAGTTGATTCCCAAACAGAGACCCCAAGGCCCAAGGGGAAGAGAGCAACCGACATGATGTGTGGGTGTGGCTGTCTACTGTGATCAAGTGATGCATTATTTATTACATGTCGGGTGCGATCCATCATGCATATATGCCCATGATGCATGATCGATGTGTGCCCCATGAAGTGACTACTGATCCCTGGCCTGATCAGTTCTGGACTAGGTGGGTCATGTCTGATCGACCGATGGGCCAACCCTGCGTTGAACTCGATCGAAATGTTTTGTTTTGATCAATTATGGTTCTCTATGGTCGTAGCTTGCGGCCCTTCCGCAGCCACGGCAACGTACGGTACGGGCTCTCTTCTCATCAATGAGTGTTTCTATAAGTACGACTAGTCTACTTCTATGATCAAGAAATAAGTTAATTAACGTGGTATTTAGATTATCTGATTTAATGTCAAAATTTAATTCTCATCATTTGAAGTCCCTCAAAAAACAAAAAACACTACTTTTTTGTGGCTGGTATTTCTTCTGGGAGACTTGAATTTGTTGTTATCCTGGTATAACTTCACACACATGTGTACCATTTGATAAAAAGAAGGCTTTTATGTAACTACTATAAAAAATGTCTTAGGTAAGAATCAATTATAAACTAATCCAATAGCTCAATAGATGTGCAATACTCTTATTGTAGTTGTATCAAAGTGTATCCCTTCTTTTCCTAGATAGTGGCATGTTTTTCTCGCCATTTCAACTATTCAACAAGAGAGTAAAATAATCAATTATCTCACCAAAAATAAAAATATCTCACATATTATGATCTGAATTATTAGTTTTTGATTTAACAACTAAAACAATCTATTCGACTGCTCTCGTCACAACACAAAGAGGGAAATTTGTTTTCTAGAATTGTAAAAAACAATGTTAATGAACAGGTCCAAAAAACCCACAAAAAAAAAGACAAAGAAGAACGGATAGAACCGAATGAAACAGAAAAAACCCAACACCGCCAACACACACGGCAACAGAGGCAGCAACTAATGGCCAAAGAACCCACCGGAACGTCGAGCAAACAACAGCAGACAAGAATACATAACACAGCATCGACGAATGCACAATAGAGCAAAAGAAAGCAAAACACAAAGATGACGAAGGCAAGGCAAGGATTTTGGCACCATCAAAGAAAAAATTGTACACGAACGACTCGGAATTCGAAGGTAGGTACGAAAGGCATCCACACCCACAAAGAAGAAATCCACACTATCAAAGCAAACGATCCAACGGCAACCACGAAGAGAACGACATCGACCAATCAAAAAGAAATGTCATGCAATCCACCTACCAAGACGCACAGAGCAATCGCAGATGTAAAACTAGGACATCAGACAAAGCAGGAAAAAGAGAAGCGTGGTCGATTAACCAACGGTGGGCGTGGGGGAGGACGCGGCACGATCACAGTAGTGAACCAAAGCAATCGAATGGGCGGAATGAAAAGGTGATATGGTACAATCAGGGAGGATTGATGAACAATAACAAGTCAGTGGATTCCAAAATGTTATATATGATAGATGACATGGTGGAGTCACGTATGCCTGTGTTTCCCGTAGAAATGTGCTTGCAATCAATTAGGAGAGAGACACACGTTGCAATGTACTGCAAAATTGCAAACAGTTGACTTAATACAACTATTGTTGGCTGTACATAGTAGTCCTTGTCTACAGCATCAGATGGCAGTAACTCGTGAAATTATCCTCTTTCCTCTTCTGGGTAAACTAAGTTGAATTGGGTGCTAAAGCACTCAAGACGAATGTATGACTGGATGTCTTGAACTCACCGGCAAGCGATGTGCTCCAGAAATGGGCCTATAGACAAGCCCAAACGGGAGAAGCCCAGTAAATTATATTTCATTGAGCCCAAGCAAGGGAAACGGAGACATATGGGCTCATAGAAGTACATATAGATGGATAAAGGATTCCGACTTGCCACAATAAAGTTAGAACGGCACAGACATGCTCGATGTTGGCTAAAATCAAAGCTCCATATCAACTACTATGAAAAAAAAAAAGGAACAAAATTTTTCTCTGTGTTTGATCTCTTGATCTAAACCATCAAATGCGCGATCGAACAATTCAAACCATGTAAAGTCCATTGCTGCTGTCGACGGTCGTCCTCCGGCAATAAGGATACCACCGGTTCGACCTTCTACGTCGCCACGCGTGGAACCTAGCCCCAGGCGTTCGGGGTAAATCATCGAGTTAGACACGCGGTGTCGGTGTCGTGCGATCTCGTCCGTTGGCATTTGGCATCTACCAGCTGGCAGCTGCCGCTCCCCCACCATTGAAACATATCCGGTTTCATTTTGTGTCCCAATATTGCAAGTTCAAGAATAGGTTGTACAAATAGCCTTTTAAAAAAAATAAAAAATCTATTCTCTAGTCTAATAAATTTATAAAAATAACATATGTTTTATGTGTTAGAGGTTAAAATCATGTGACATATATCCGTTGTACATTTCATTCTATGTAAGATAGATCATATTTGTATGACAGAGATGTATGTGTGGTGCATGTGATGATAATGCCTACCGCAAGTATCTGTTTGTTGCATGTCTTTGTCTTTTACCGCACAAGAAATATGTTATTTTTAAAATTTTTAATTAAATATTAGATTTATTATATTTTTAAGTGTTATTTCTAAAGAATATTCTCACGTCCAAAAATACTTGAACGGTTCTTGCATGCGTGGCGGCCCGTGTCAGCTTTTAGGACCAGATAATCGTGCTTCCCAGGCCGCAGCCTGAGTTTTGGAGGCTGTTTTGGAGGCTTCTGTTTGCCTCAATTCTATTGACCCGATCCAACTTTCAAGCCTCGTTTAAGTAACTCTTAACTGCATAGTAGGCAGAATTGCTGGAAGCAGCAATGTAGCCAACGGGAGATTGCTGATATTAAAATTATTATTAGCTTCCAAGTGAGTTCCATAAATCCTGTTTAACATACTATTTTAATATATTTATTCTTTAACTAACTTATATAACATACTAGTGATACTATTACTATCTGACAAATATTTTAGATAATTATCATGCCCATCACACTGCAATCTACACACTGCAGTACAGTTTTGCACAAAGAAATTCTAAACCAACTATTACATTAGGATGTGGTATTTGTTCCATTGCTTAGTTGCTTCCACATATAAAAAATGCACAATCTCTAAAACAAGTGAGGAGCTAAGGCAGTGATCAACATTAACTCATAACAAAAATTTGAATCTATGTCGGATTTGTGAATTTTTCATTTTGTGAAATATTGAAGCACTTTGAGGAAAACACGAGGTGGTTAAATTGTTTGACTATAGCAATTTGTGCTTTTGCGCGTAATCGTTCACGATTACTGATGTAACACCGTGCCATTACGGGAAAATGACAGCATCTCACATAACAGTAGCTTTTACATTTTGTGAAGTGAAAAAAAACATATGCTTTCTTTGCCCGATAAAGTGCATGAAAAAATTTGCCACCTGGAAGCGTCCTGCACGTCAGTTCTGTTGAATAAAACAGCGCACGTTCTGGAGTTATCAAAAACATCTACACGATTGTCAAAAAATGGCTTTTTTTTTAGGTCGGATTGATTTGAGGTCACCATCTAATCTTGTTATTATTATTTTGAGAAGAGCCATCAAATATTGCTATTCACAAGGTAATATCAATAATAATATAGAATTATTGATAGAGTTATTCTATATACATATCATTAAGTTATCATATTATAAAAGAATAAAGACACTTTTAATCTCTAATTTTACAATAATTTCATCTTAACCTCTCTATTTTAAAAAAAAATACTATTTTACAAACTGCATCAATCTTTACAACTAAAAAACCGATTCGATTTGATTGTCTATGTGTCATGTGTATTTACGCTGGGACGCTTTGATTTGCACGCAGGCTCTACCATTAAAAAATTTTTTTTTGCGAAAGGAGGAGAGAGAAGACATCTGCTGAGGTATCGGAAATTTTGTTCTGCATGTGAACTCGTCGCTTCGGTTTATGTGCGATCAAATTGCATATAATCTTTATTTCTTAATTTATGATTAATCTAGTTCAAATTAGATGTTGATTATATCAAGAAAGTTGTAGATCTTTAAATTATCTTCATATAGCTAGAGACAAACATCGTATATATTCAATTTTTAAATTAAAAGTTATTAATATTTTACTAAAACCACCTAAATTTAATTTACTCGTGGGTTTATACAAAGGGCCTTGCATTGGAGTAGAGGGGTACTTCGGGTGGTGCTTCGCACACGTGACAGAAAATATACTGAAAAATATTCTATTAAACCGCCTCATGAAACACAGATGAGTTAAAGATAACCTTAGTGATGTTGAATGGCATAGGCATATGAATTATACATGGCACAGCTTGTCAGCTCGGCCGTGCCGTCTTCAACCACAAGAACTCCTTGCCCGTCTGTGTTCAATTCCGTACTGGACCAGCCGGAGACACCTAAATCCAAAGCAGACAGCGCCTCAAACAAACCAAGAAGCAAGAAACATAGGACAAATCAAATCGAATTGAACAGAAGTGAGCCAAGGAGACGGCAGCGTGGAGGTGGACGAAGTTCTGCTTGGGAAAGGAGCACGCGCCCGCCGCACCACCTCCCCCACCGCGGCCCCCTCCATTGTCCCCATCGACGCCCTCTACCAGCCACCTGCACGTAGCACTGTCTCTCCGAGGGACCCCTGTCTATGACTGTCATTCGTGCCACCAAACTCCCCACTTCTCCGAGGGATCTCTATTATTTTGGAATAAGTAATTAATTATCATTATCGATAGATGTAAAGATTTTGCCATGTGGGGCGTTTTTTATTGCTTAAGTGCCATACATTCCACGTATATTGTCACATCACACGATTGAGTTGATTTTTTTATTGAAAAGACTATTTGATCTGGTTCGCAAAGTAAAAAAATAAATTTGACACTTTTCAAAATAAAAGATTAAAATAAGTGTTATGTGAAAATAGAGATCAAAATAATTTTTATCCCTAATCTAAAATAATTTCATGAAGAAAGTTTCTAAAACACACTTTAATATCAAATATAGTTTTAGAAGCGTGTTTGACGAATTTTCGTAACAAAATTCATAAGAAAAATCTCCCAAAAATTGGTTAAAAACTTGTCAAAATTGGTTAAAATCTAGTCAAAATTAGACAGATCAAAATTGAACTCGTCAAAACTAGTCAAAATTGAACTAATCAAAAATTGGTCAAAATTGGACCGATCAAAACCTGGTAAAAAAATGTCAAAATTGGACTGGTCAAAACCTGGTCAAAATTGATCAAAATTGGACTGGTCAAAATTATACTCGTCAAAACCTAGTAAAAAAACTGGTCAAAACCTGGTCTGGTTGAAATCAGATTCAAACTCAGGTTTGGTCGAAATCAGGTCTAGGTCGGTTCGAATCAGACTTGAGTCTGGTCAAATTTGACTCGTATTCGGTCTAGTCACAACTGACATTCAGCCCGAGCTCAAACAAGATAAGCATAAGTGTTGATATTATCTTTTAATTATTTAAATAATCAAAGTCTATCTCCTATTCAAATTCAAATCTCCGAAGGGGATAATCTTTATCTTTTTATTTATTTAAATAACAAAATATATCTCCTACTTGAATTCAAATCCCCTAAATATCTTTCTCAACAAACCTAGATTTAGAGAGGGGATGCTAGTCAGAGGTGCAAGGATCACATGGAGAGAAGACTTGCGCCACAAGATGCAGAGCTGAAGACAATCAAAAGAAGAAGCCTCTCTGTTCGATCAGAGATACATGAAGATGATCATGAGTGAGTGCTGATCATGTATCTAGCATCTACCATGCATCATATCAGATGTGGAGGTCTTGTTGACCGTGGTGCTCGTGCTAGCCATTCATGAAGATGAAGAGAGCTTGGAGCAATATTGGAGGTCCCCGGTCAACTATGTGTTTGATGAGTTTTTGTAACAAGAAGTTCATTAAACAAAGGGCCCATATGACAAAAAAGAGAGGAGGTGTTAATAAAAATACAATTTTTATTAGTAAGCAAAACCTGGTAAAAGACCCCATTGGTCAAAACCTGGTCAAAGATCTCACTGGTCTCTCTACTCGGATGATTGCCGCTTGTGTGGTCAAAAACCCCACTAGTCAAAAACAACTGGTCGAAATTAGGCTTGGTCAAAATCACCTTCAAAAGTGACTTGGTCAAAATTTTCTTCAAACTGATCTGGTCAAAAATATCTCCCAGACTGGTTCGGTCGAAATGATCCTCAAAATTTGTGCTGTCGAAACGACCCTCAAAACTGGTTGAAACGACTTCAAAACTGGTCGAAATCTATTACTAAAGTGGTCTGGTCGAAATTTTCTTTAAGAGTGCTTTGGTCGAATTTGGATCTGACTCAGACTGGTCGAATTGGATTGATCTAATTCGGATCCGATTCGAACTAGTCAAATTCGACCCAGTTTCAGCCATATTCAGTTTTAATTCAAACAGGATTTATCTCTAACCTTATTTATTTTATTTAAATAATCAAAGTCTATCTCCTTTTCAAATTCAAAACTCCAAAGGGGATAATCTTTATCTTTATTCTTTTGTTTATTTAAATAACAAAATATATCTCATATTCGAATTCAAATTTCCTAAATATCTCTGGTTGTTGGATGATTGCAACTAATCTAGAGTCTCTATAAATAGAGAGGGGGTGCTAGCCTTTTTGGTAGTGCAAAGAGGCATAGACAAAAGCAGGTGGAGAAGGAGCACAGAAGCAGGTGCAGGGCAGAGGAGAAGATGAAAAAAAGGAACTCAAGGATATCGAAGAGTAAAGAAAGAAGAATGGAATGAAAGAGTGAGAAGCAACTAAAGAAGATCATGGGTGAGTTTTTCTCCCTTTCATAAGTATGTATTGATAAATCTTAATTTGATAGAATTTTACCATAGACTTAGTATTGAAAATGTGTAAAAATGATGCTTAAAATTCCTTTGATACGTCATTTTATGTGACTTTTTGTAACATTTTTACAATCCGCTTTCTCGAGTGTGTTCGTCATGTTTCAGGGAACAAACGTAATAAATTTGGAGTTATTTCGACATTGTTTGGATAAGAAACGAAGTAGATAAAGAAGATGCTGAAAATTTGGAAAAAACAGCAATCCGACCCAAATTGGCCCCGAATCCGACCCAAAACCCGATTTCCGAATCTAAAACAGACCCGTTAGTCGGTTTAAAGTCTGAATTTGAGACAATTTCCTTCCTAAATAAGTCTTGAGTTGTAATTGGTTAATTCTAGAATTTATGTACTATAAATAGAGAAACTTTTGGCTCAATTAGATATGCTTTTTTACATACTAGCCATTAGGATTTATTTTAGTTTTAGTTTAATAGAACCCCTTCTCTATTTTATTACTTTTGTAAGCCGGCAAGGACGGCAACTTCAATTCTCAAGTAATCAAGTAAGTTTTTATTTATTTCTTATTATTATTTCTGCATTCTTATAGCTTTTTGCGAGTATATCCCTTTTAGGGTTATGGATGACCTAATCCGGAAGGTGTGATTCTTCCTTGATTTTGATCTTAAGTTTTGGAGTTATTTTCTAATGTTTTCTTCCTCTAAACCCTAAATTCTCATTTCGGCAATAAACGTAACAGTTGATCCTTAACTAGAATTTAGGAGAGTTCTTGAGTCCTTAGTGCTTTGACGCGGACCTTGAACAGGAGAGAGGCTCTCGCCAAACGTGACAGTGGAAGCGATCCTCTGACAGGTTGACTCAACGCCCCGAACTGGAAACTTAATTTGTCTTGGAAAACAATGAAAATTAACTTACAATCTCAGACCTTGGATAGAATTACGCCGGATGGTTATGAAATTCCCGAAATCCTAGGTTTTAATTCCTGCTTTATAAATTCAGATTTCATACCTGCAATTTACTGCTTTAAAACCCTAGATTGATAGCTTTAGTAGTAGAATTAGTTATAGAAAAACAACCCCAAAACTTGTTTAGACTTAATCAGTGATCCATTAACCTAGAAAGACGAATACGCTTGTTCCTCGTGGAATTCGACCCTCAAGTGCTCAATGTTCAACCGTCCACTTGCGGTATTACAAAATCACACCGTTTTAGGTGCGATCATGTATCATGCATCGCATAGTTGCTTTGTTGTACTTTGATCGATCAATCAGAATTCGCTACCTTGACAATTGATCTGAGGTTTCCACTTCGATCAAAGATCAAAAGTTGCATAGATGCTTGCATTGCATAGTTGCTTTGATGCACTTAGATTAAACGATCTGAAGTTGCCACTTCGATCAATTCGATCCGAGATCTCCACTTCGATCAAAAGATCAAAAGTCGCTCGGATTCACTTAGATCAAACGATCTAAAATTGCCACTTCGATCAATCGATCCGAGATCTCCACTTCGATCAATCGATCAGAAATCACCACCTCGATCAATTCGATCTGAGGTCTCCACTTCGATCAAAAGATCAAAATTTGCTCAGATGCACTTAGATCAAACGATTTGAAGTCTCCACTTCGATCAATCGATGCGAGGTCTCCACCTCAATAAAAATTTCAAAATTTTCTCGGATGCACTTAGATCAAACGATCTGAAGTCGCTACTTAGATCAATCGATCTGAGGTCTCCACTTCGATAAAAAGATCAAAAGTTGTTCGGATGCACTTAGATCAACCAATCAGAAGTCGACACCTCGATCAATTCAATCAAAGGTTTCCACTTCGATGAATAGATCAAAAGTCACTTGGATGCACTTAGATCAGACGATCTGAAGTCGCCACTTCGATCAATCGATTCAAGGTCTCCACTTCAATCAAAAGATCAAAAGTTGCTATGCTGTACTTCGAAGATCAATTTGATCAACAAATCAGCTTGCCCATGGGAGATAGGTCGATAATAACTTCTCATTCAAAAGAGTGAAATTGGAATGCCCCCCAAAGAGGGCATCGCCGAAATCCAAATTTTTATGGTAACTAGAAGACTTGAAGTGGAGCATGTTCACCAATTTTCTAAGTCAATTAGAGATCTCTAAGGTGCAATTTGACCAAAGGAAATGTTCTGTCCAGAAGCTTGATCACTTTGCTCCATGGGAGATAGATCTCGCCGAACTCCAAATTTTTATGGTAAACAGAAGACTTGAAATGGAGTATGTTCACCAATTTTCAAGTCAATTAGAGATCTCTAAGGTGCAATTGACCAAAGGAGATGCTCTGTCCAGAAACTTGATCACTTTGCTCTAAGGGAGATAGATTGATAATAATTTCTCATCCAGAAGTCTGATCGATCCAAAATTTTTATGGTGAATAAAATACTTGAAGTGGAGAAAGTCCACTAATTTTCAAGTCAATAAGAGATCTCTAAGGTGCAATTTGATCAAAAGAGATGCTCTATCCAGAAGCTTGTTCACTTTGCCCTATGGGAGATAGATCGATGATAACTTCTCATCCAGAAGTTCGATCGACCCCAAATTTTATAATGAATAGAAGATTCTATGTACCACTTTTCCACTAAGTTTCAAGTCAATCAGAGATCTCTAAGATCCAATTTGACCAGAAGAGAGGCTCTGTTCTGAAGAAAATTCAGATTGTCCCACGGGAAAAGATCGATGATAACTTCTCATCAAAAAATCCAATCGACCCCAAACTTTTGTAGAGAATACCATGTTTATGCTGAAATAAATCCACCAAGTTTTACCTTGATCAGAGAACCAGAAAACCATCTGTAAGATCGAGGATGCCGACTAGAGGGGGGGTGATTAGGAGGCTTTTAAATTTTCTTCCCCACTAAGCAATTTCAACAAGATAATCGGTTAAGCTAGATTATACAATGAGGCTTAAAACAATTTAATCAACTAGTTGCATTCAACCATGTAAGTTATTCAACAAATCATGCAACAAAAGTAAATATAGCAATTGTGTCAAGATGAATGTAATGCAAAATATAAATACGCAATTGACACAATATTTATACCGAGGTCTCGGAGACTCGCCCGGTCTCCCCTGCTCCTCGTTGAAGCGCTCACTCGGAGCTTCGCTTCTATATCCACGAAGGATATCTCACTAGGGTTGCTCCTTCTCCACACCGGATAGGCGAGCACCACACCTTTCACAATCTTTTGCCGGCCTCTCCAACAAACTTCAATTGGAGAGATCTCGGCTCTCTTCCGGCGCTGTCTAGGCGAAGGGGATCACCAAGAGTAACAAGCCGGATGCGCTTTCACTTGAACCAACCACGTGCTAGAAGCTCAATGATGCAAATGAGATGCTCAACACTCTAGCACTAACAATCTAATGGAGATGAAGTGCACTAAACACTCACACAATCTCCCTCAAACTCTCTCTCAAGTCTACTCAAGATTTGGGCTCAATTCTAGCCTCTAAATGCAATAACACATATGCAACTCAATTGGCTAGGTTTTCAGCTGAAGAATGAAGTCTTTGAGCACCCAAAAATGAAGCCAAACACGAAGTATTTATAGCCTCAACGAAAAACTAGCCATTTGCAAGAAACTGAACCAGATTTGTACAGGCCGGACATTGTCTGGCCACTTCAGACAGTGTCTGATCAGTTCAATGAAAAACAGCCGTTGCAACGTGTCAGTTACCGTTGGGAGAAATTTGTGAAGGCCGGACGGATACTATTTGTCCGGACAAATGGATATGTCTCTGTTAACTCTCGGCTCAAAAAACTTGTACAGGCCGGACAATGTTCGGCCATTTCGGACAAAGTCCGCCCATAACGGACAAATGCCCCGGACGGATGCATTTGTCTCTGTTTCATTTTTCGGCTCAAAAAATTTGTACAGGCCGGATAATGTCCGGCCATTTCGGACAAAGTCTGGCCACTTCGGACAGATAGCCCCGGACGGATGCATTTGTCCGGCCACTGCACACTGATAGTAAAACAAGCATAACTTTTGATCCAGAGATCCGATTGAGGTGATTTTTGGCTTGTTAGAAAGATAACTCAGAGCTCTACAATTTTGTCAACAGAAGCAAGACCAAGAAAGGTCTAGAAACTTTTAGAAAACTCAAAAACTTTCCTGCTGTCAAAATGTCCAATCCAAAAATAATCTCAAATGCAATTTTAGAGTATTTGCACATATGGATTTGCCGTTTTCTCGCGGATGTGATTTGTGTCACTTAGCAACGACCACGACCACACAGGTCTTGACATCCGATCGAAAACAGGTGGTCGATAGGGTTTGGTCGAGCGTACGAAAGCGAGCCGAAAACTGGTACGACCAGTCCGAACTCCTACGACCACGCCCAAACCCTAAACATAAAGCCGCCAAACAAGCGACACGACCACGACCACGTATCAACACTGATACGATCAGAATATGCAAATACGACCACGACCAGCTCTAGATAAATAAACCAATTTAAACAGCTGGCGATCACGACTAAGTGCAGTTTTCAAAACATTTAATCTAATGCACATGAACTACACTTAGACTCACTAGCAATGCAAGACACTAGTGCAAGGTGATATGAATGCATCTGAGCTTCCGCACTAGATAGATTCAAGCTACTAGTTTCCGACCCCTCTTAATAATACGGTCAAACTAGTAAAAAGGAACCTATCAACCCGGTCTGTCTCCAAACACCGAGACCGGTAAAACCCTAAGAAAACAATCCTTAATCTTGGATTTTACCTTAGGTGGAGTTTGACCTCGTGAAGCTCGATCGCTCGACACTCGTCATCGCAAAGCTTGACCACGCGAAGCTCGACCGCTTGACGCTTGTTTTCGCAAAGCTCATCCTCGCTAAGCTTGACCTTGCTCGAGATGTCTCATATTGTTTTCATCCTCTTCACGCCCTTGCTTGTTTTCATGCTGCAACCATTCTGAGACTAGAACATATACACTAAATGCGCAAACGTTAGTCTCATTTGCAGTTCGTCATTAATCACCACCAGATAAATCACTCCACACAGGAGTTCACTCAACAATTTCTTTCTTCGGTGAAATGACAAAACCAATTTCAATGAACAACAAATGAGTAATGGATGAATCTCACAATCATATAAATCCATATATGATACAAGAAATGAGCACACGATCCATACTACTCAAGTTATGATATCAATCAATATGGATGACTAATATCATGAGCTCTCTCTCAATCATACATAGAGATATCAAATCCAGAACACGGAGTCATCAACCTTTTGCACAAACATGGATAACTAATCATCCTGAGCTCTCCTTCAACATGTGCATCGATATCAAATCCACAACTGAAGTCATCACCTCAAGATTTAACATATAACATCTTGATCAATCAATTAGCACAAGCTTAATGCAACCACCGAGCTCATCCTCTACATATGCATCAATATCAAACCCGCATTCGAGAAAAACATCCAATTCAGGGTTTACCGATAATCAATTCAATTTACTTGTGCTAAATCAATATTTATCTAAATTGTCATTTAATCATCAAATCCGATATCTTCAGATTATCTTTAATCATCATGGATTTATCCAAAGCGTCATTAATCGTCAAAATCTAGATACTAAGATCTACCTAGATCCAACACCATCAATACCATTGCTAATAGCTCTGTCTCGCTGAATTCCAGCTTGACAGACGAGCAATCACTACCACAGAAACAGACATCTAAAACAACACATCACAGACAGTTACGAACTTTTCAATGGAACACCGTCTGCGAAGGCCTGTCGAGAGAATATGTTCAATTATCATAGTCGGTTCTGATGTCAAAACCAACTGTGATAGTCAAGCAGACGGTTTTGACCACGGAAGCACATGGTATATCAAGAAAACTTTAAGAAGAATTATCATTTAGATCACATGAAATGGCTACATCTACCTTAGAAGGAGCATTATTAATATCTTTAATGACAAGACTTTCATATGACTCTTTTAATTCTGAGTATTGAGTCCGTAAAGAAGAATGCTTTTCTTTAAGCGCTCTATACTTCTTTTTAGTAATTCAAAAAACTTCATTTAATTCAGTAATCATTTCAACTAGTTCATCATATGAAGGGTCATTAGAATATACCTTTTCATCACCTTTAGCCATAAGACAAAGGGATGGACTAGTCGAAATGTTGCCGAGAGTTAGTCCAACTAGCTTCTTGGAGCAACCTCCTTTATCGTCGGAGTCGGAATCAGAGCTCTCTCCTCCGGACATCCATAATCGGAGCTCTCTCCTTCGGACATCCATTCTCCGAAGCAGGCTTCTTTGGTTGCACCATTGTTCTTCTTGTCCCAAGTCTTGTTCTTGTTTGTGTTTGATCTAGGTCGATCTAAGATATCTAGGTTTTGATGATTAATGACGATTTGGATAAATCCATAATGATTAATATTGATCTGGATGATGACAGTTTTGAGGATTAAATGACAACTTGTATATATTCTAGTTTTGCACAAGTACATTGAATTGTTAATGTTAAACCCTAGAAGTCGATGACTCCCGGTTATGATTTAACAATTGATGCATATGTTGAAGGGGAACTCTGTGATTGTATCAATCTTGTGCTAAATGTAAATTGGAATGTCATGTGATAAATTTGAAAGTTTGATAACTCCTTCATTAGTGGTATCAAGATTGATGCATGTGTTGAGAGGGAGCTCGGTGGTTGCATCATGCTTATCTTTATCATGACATGAGTAGTATGGATCGTGTGCGTATATCTTCATCATATATATATAGATCTATATGATTGTGTGATTCATCTCTTACTCATTTGTCGTTTATCGAAATTGGTTTTGTCATTTCACCGAAGAGAGAAATCGTTGAGTTAACTCCTGTGTGGAATGATTTCTCTAGTGGTGATTAATGAAAAACTGATTATGAGACTAACATTGTGCATTGAGTGTATGTAGTCTGATCCGGGAGGATCTTCAAGTCCTGATCGCATATGGCTTCACGACCGAGTCCTGATCGCATACGACTTCGTGACCTTAACCGTGTTCGGAAAGGATTCGCGACCATGGATGGGTCCGCGACCATGGATTGGTTCGCGACCAGGAAAAGGAATTCGTTTCCTGTTCGGAATTATAATCCGATCCAAATATGTATAACTAAGCTTATCTGTTTAGACTTAGTTAGTTATATGAGTCTAATAAGTTTAGGTTATTGAGTCTGATACGTACTCATACAATTGGACTATAAATACCTTGTAATAGGTCTAGTTTAGATCATAAAAGAGTCATAGAACTTATTTGAGTTTTAGACACTTATAATTCCTTCGACGTAGGCAAGTGTGCCTAACGTTCGATGTGTAAAACCCTCTTTGAAATAAAGAGTTGTGCAATTACTTTGGGTTTCGGTATTTTCGAATAAGATCCCGTTATTCCGCATATTAGAATCTGGGCGAGCCTAGTGCGAAAACCAAGGTTAGGACTCAAACGGATCAAGTTGGTATCAGAGAAACTTTCCTATCCTGTGGATGGTGAAGACTCGCCAGGGTTACAAAACTTCCGGCGACACTCCAGGCGATCAATTGACAGTTCCTACAGCCGCGTCTCCGACAATGTCTGACATACCTCCGTTCAAACTAACCTAGCCGAACAAGTGGCTAAGCTCTCCACCGACATGGAAACCGTGCTTGCTTGGATTAAGCAGCGGGCCATGATTGTACCTCCGGAAGTAGGAAAGGTTATGGGTGAGAAGACTGGTGAAGACTTGCGCAGGGCAGACGAAGGCGACCACAAGACCCACGACCTCGCCAACACCTCCTTAGTTGTCTGATCTTTTAAGGTCGATGCTAAGATTGATATACCCATATATGATGGGGTGGTCGATGCCAAGAAGCTGGATTCTTGGATCTACCAGCTTGAGACCTACTTTGACCTTAAAGGGTTCAGTAGCGCTCAAAAGGTCAAATTTGCACTTTTGAAGATGAAGGACCACGCCAAGACATGGTGGAAGGCCCTTGTCGCTAGTGGTGAAGCTGACGACCTTGCGTGGGGTCAATTCAAACGACTTCTATGACAAGAATTCTATCCGATGGGTTACCATGAGGAGAGATGGGAGTGTTGGCACATATTGTACCAACGCCGCGATCAGACCGTCTAAGACTATATGACAGAGTTTCGACGACAAGCAATGGTCATTGGCATCTCACTATCCGACCCTCAGGTATTTCGGAAGTACACATCTGGACTTCAGAAATCGATCAGTACTGAACTAAGTCTGTTCGGCGTCCAAGACATTGCGACCGCGAGCACAACTGCTATGGCGATCGAGAAAAAGAACAAATCCCGCAGCGACAAAAGCACGAATGAAAGTGCGACCTCGACAAAGAAAAAGCCGAGTCCGAAGAAGAACGCTTCAAAATCGGGCACGGGTGCCTTTTGTGAACATTGTCAAGTCGCGGGACATATCAAGGACAAATGCTACAAGCTTCATCCTGAACTTCGACCAAAGAAAAACGGACTAGGGAAAAGAACAGCCACGGCTACTGCGACTTCACCAGACGAAGAAGTTGTCCGAGTGAATTCGGTTAATGAGGCGGATACGACCTTGTCTTTGATGGTAATGCCGAAGGAGAAGGGTTCCGATCCACCAAACGACCATCACCCAACGGAGGACTTGTTCACCATCAACATCCAGGTGAAGCACGAAGTGGTCGCAGCGATATTCGATCCAGGAAGTCAAAAGAATCTGGTCTCCGCTGGACTGGTTCAGCGACTTGGTTTGAAAACAACCACACACCCGCGACCATATCCGTTGGGTTGGTTTACATCCGACGTGAATGATCCGTTTGAGACCTAGCCTTGGTTTCGCACTAAGCTCGCCCAGATTCTAATATGCGGAATAACGGGATCTTATACTCGAAACCCAAAGTAATTGCACAACTCTTTATTTCAAAGAGGGCTTACACGTCGAATGTTAGACACACTTGTCTACGTCGAAGGAACTATAAGTGTCTAAAACTCAAATAAGTTCTATGACTCTTCGATTGAATTCCATGATCTAAGCTAGACCTATTACAAGGTATTTATAGTCCAATTGTATGAGTACGTATCAGACTCATATAACTAATCCTAAACAGATAAGATTAGTTATACACATTTGGATCGGATTACAATTCCGAACAGGGAACGAATTCCTTTTCCTGGTCGCGGACCAATCCATGTTCGCGAACTCATCCAGGTCGCGAATCCTTTCCGAACACGGTTAAGGTCGCGAAGCCGTATGCGATCAGGACTTGGTCGCGAAGCCGCATGCGATCAGGACTTGGAGATCCTCCCGGGACCTGGATGAGTTCACAAAACCTGAGATGAGTGGACCCACTTCCGGCGTAGCGGCCCTCCCGGTGCCCCCGGCACCATTGGAGCCGGAGAAACCGGAGGTGAGGTTCGCGGAGGCCTCGCCTCCGCAGGTGGAGTGGCCCGTAGACGAGGAGGGGAGCCCCTCGGTCTACGAGGTCCCGCCGGAAGTGGAGGTCCCGGGGGCCCTCCCGCCTGGGAAGGGGAAAGGGCTGATGATCCCCCCCGGGCGTGGGACCCCTTCCGAGACTTCCTCGGCCACTTCCTTGGGGGACACCTCCTCCGCGACGAGGAGGATGACCACCGCCACCCCGGTCGAGGTTATGCCGGGTGCCCAGGTCCGGGGGCCCGTCACCGGCCGCGGCGGGACTAGCGCCGGGCGGGAGACCCCCTGATTCCCGCTGGGGAGGTCGAGCGTTACGCGGAAGGCCTGCAGACCCCGAGGGTCCAGGCCTACGTCGCGGAGGGAACGCTCCACGAGCGCTTTGGGGAGCTCCGGTCCCTCCAAGTCCAGGTATTCACCCGAAGTGGTTGTTGCTTTCTTTTGGCTTCCTGCATCCAAAATTTTTCTAACTCTAGAATTTGTAGGGGGCGGCGATTACCTGGGGCGTTGAGCAGCGCGTCGACCGGCTGCTCCAGGACGCGGAGGACAAGGCCGCCACCTTCCTGGGTCAGCGGGACGAAGCTCTCCAGGAGCTGGCCCGAGTCCGAGCCCAGGTCCATGTCTCGGAGGCCGTCAACGGCCGCCTTTGGGAGGAGGCGAAGGAGAAGGAGGAGGCGTTCCGGGAGCTCGAGGGGTCGAGCGTCCGGGCAGTGGTGGACGCAGGCCGCTCCGTCCGCTCGGCCCTTGAGAGCCTTGGCGTAAGCCTAGGCTCCGGGGGTGGCTTAGAGGTGCCCCCGGTCACACTCACGGAGGCTGTGCGTTTTCTTAACGCACAAGTCTCCCTGATCCCGGAGGCGGCGGACACCCAGGCACGAGGCCGGGCGATCCCCATCGTCGCGGCCGCGGCCGGGCTCGTCGAGCACCGGGGGGTGGGCGCCCGGGCGATTGGGGGCCGCATCCCCCGGAGCTTCCCCGAGTTCTTCGAGCCATCGCGCCGAGAGGTCGAACAGCTCGCCGGGGGCTTCTACGACCGGATCGTCCGGGTGAGATTCCCGGCACCGGCGCCTTCGGCTGCGGATGCCCCGGCCTCGGCCCAGGTGGAAGCCCCCCGGGGGGAGGACGCCAATGAAAGAGTATGAGCCTCCGCTTGGCGCCGCGTACGTGCATTGTACCGGGACCTGGCCCGGGAGCTAGCGGAGGGCCTCCGGGAGTATTAGGCGTAGGAGCCTTAGGATGTAGAGAACTTCCGGGTTTTGACCCGGGTTGTATCGTTTCCGATGCCCACCGAAGGAGGAAGATGTCCTCTGGGTTGGATGATCAATAAAGCTGTGTTTGCTTTCTTCTTTGAGTCCCTTTTTTTGTTTTTTCTTGTTTTTTCTTGGATGGTCTGGACGACTCTTTTTCATAAGAATGAGCTAAGGTTGCTCGTGGTCGGTGCGGTCGACACCCGGGGGTTCCTTATCCCCCCGCCCACAGCGGGCCAGAGGGTAGCTCCATGCGCTGTGGGGGTAACAAGGCTCCCGGGGTGAAGATGACCTGTAGCATAAGAATTTTTTCAAGTTAGAAAATTCTAAAACGAGGTTTCCAAGAGAAAGACCTTCCAGGAGACAATCATTCGGTCGCCGTGAGAACGGGGAGCCGGGAATAAGGCCTCGTGTGGAAGAAACCCAAGAAAACCCGATGAGATTTCCGGAGGCGAGCTTCCTGGGAGACGATCGTCCGGTCGCCGTGAGAACGGGGAACCGGGAATAGGGTCTCCGGGAGGCAATCATCCGGTCGCCGTGAGAACGGGGAGCCGGGAATAAAGTCTCCGGGGAAAAGATATCCAAGAAGGCCAAAGACGTCCTGCTGGGGAGAGCGTCAACTCCCTGAGGAGGAAGTGCCCGATGACGGGTCTGAGTGTTTGGGTAGGGGACTAGTCTTCCGAAGTGACTCGTTACCATGGCCGCTGGGGACCGGGTTGCCGCTTAGACCCTCAGTCCACGAGGGCTGATCGTTAGCCGCCCTACAGGAGGGACTTGCTGGGTTTGGGCCCACTTCCTCACGGAGAGGGCATCCTCACGGGGAGGGCTTCCTCGCAGGGAGGGCATCCTCGCGGGGAGGGCATCGCCGTTAGGGGCGGTAATGAGAAGAACCTACAATGAGAGTTGAAAAGAATCCAGTTGTATTGATAACGAAATGAAATACAGTGCCTCTCCCGCGAAGCCGCGAAGGGGGAGGGAAAAGTAAATACAGTGTCCCTCCTCCCCCTCCGGCGTGATCGCTCCGGGGGAGGGGACAGGCCCATTAGGCTAAACATAGAACTTGCGAAGTAAACGCAAGTTCTACGTGTGCTTCAGCTTCTGCTCTTGAAGGTTGGAGAGCTTGTAGGCCCCCGAGCCCAGGACCGCGGAGATCCTGTAGGGGCCCTCTCACTTGAGGGAGAGCTTACCCTGGGCTTGGGGGTCCGTGACTCGCTTGAGGACAAGGTCCCCAAGGCAGAAGGATCTTTCGCGCACGCGCTGGTTGTATGCGCGCGCCATCTCGCGCTCGTAGATGGCGTGGTGGTGGAGCGCTCGGTCGCGTTCCTCCTCCACGAGGTCGATCTCCAGTTGCTGGTTGGCCTCGTTGGCCTGGTACGCTGCGGTCGTGGCTTCATCTAGGAGCTCGACTCACAGCGACAGGAAGCCAATCTCCGGGGGGAGGACTGCCTCCGCCCCATAGACTAGGGAGAAGGGAGTACGTCCCGTCGTCCGGCACGGGGTCGTGCGCATGGAGCAGAGGATGCTAGGGAGCTCCTCTGCCCAAGCACTCCGCTTAGAAGCGGTTTGTTCGAGTCTCCGGCGCAATCCTTGTACGATCACGCCGTTGACTCTCTCGACGGCCCCATTGCTCCGGGGATGGGCCACTGAGGCGAAGTGGACGACGAGCCCCAGGCCTTCGCAGAATTCCCGAAAATAAGCTGAGTCGAATTGGGTCCCGTTATCCACGGTGATTTCCCGGGGGACGCCAAAACGACAAACGACGTTTTTCCCGAAAAACCGCTGAATGGCCCGGGACGTGATGCTGGCAAGGGTTCCGCCTCTACCCACTTTGTAAAGTAGTCGACCGCGACTACCGCATACTTGTATCATCCGGGCGCTGGGGGGAAGGGCCCTAAGAGGTCCATCCCCCAGTGCACGAAGGGCCAAGTGATGGGGATGGTCCGCAGCGCTACAGGGGGGAGGTTCGAGCCCTTGGACATCTTCTGGCATGCCTCGCACGCGGAGACAAGGTCTCGCGCGTCGCGCATGACCGTGGGCCAGTAGAAGCCCTATCGGAGAGCCTTGGCCGCGATGGCACGCGGGGCTAGGTGAGAACCACAGCTCCCCGCGTGAATGTCTTCGAGAAGTTGGAGTCCCTCCGGCCGGGGGAGGCAGCACAGGAGGGCGGAAGCCCCCCGCTTGTAGAGCCTCCCCTCCAGCAGGAGGTATGCCCGAGCTTTAGCCCGGAGGCGCTTAGCCTCGGTCTCGTTGGGAGGGTCCCCCTCCCCCTTGATGAAGGAGATGAGGGGGTCCATCCATGACGGAGTCCGGGTGATCTCGGCGACCTCCGGGACGCGAGGCTCGTCGCCCGTGTCCGGGGAGGCCACCAAGGGCTTCGTGATGATTTCCAGGAAAGCTCCCTTGGTGAGCGATTCTCGGGCGCTGGCCGCCCGGGCCAGGGCGTCGGCCCGGTCATTGTCCCTTCGCAGGATATGCCGGGCCTCGAGGCCGTCGAAATTCCTCTCCATCTTTCGCACCTCCTGCAAATAAAGACTCAAGTTTGCGTCATGGCACAGGTAAGACTTGTCCATTTGGCAAACAACAAGCTGAGAATCTCCCTTTACTAGGAGGTGCCGGATCCCCAAGGAGCGCGCAAGGCGCATCCCGAGGAGCAAAGCCTCGTACTCGGCGACGTTGTTGGTTGCGGGGAACTCGAGCCGCATGGCGTACTCAAGTTCCTTCCCCTCAGGGCTCCGAAGGACTACTCCCGCGCCAGCCCCGGCGAGACACAGCGACCCATCGAACATGAGGGTCCAATGGTCATTGCGTCGGGGCGGCACAGGGAGGTCATCGTCCCCGGATCCAGAGGCAGGGGTCCACTCCGCGACGAAGTCGGCGAGGACTTGTAACTTGATGGCGGAGCGGCCTGTGAGGGACAGGGAGAAGGGGGCGAGCTCGGCCCCCCACTTCCCAATCTGGCCGGTAGCTTCTTTGTTCCGTAGCACCACCCCCAAGGGGAGGGACGATGGGACGATGATGGGGTGCCCCAGGAAGTAGTGGTGAAGCTTCCGGGACGCCATCAGGAGGGCGTAGTAGATCTTCTCCATCTCCGTGTACCGAGTTTTGGCCCCCTGGAGGGCCTAACTCACGTAGTACACGGGGCGCTGCTGCCCCCCTTGCTCCTTTACCAATACCGCGCTGAAGGCGACCGGGGTCGCGGCAAGGTAGAGGAGTAAGGGCTCTTCTGGAGACGGACTCATGAGCATTGGACGGCTCGTGAGGTATTTCTTGAGGTCGTCGAAGGCCTCCTGGGCCTCGGGGGTCCAACGGAACCCCTCGAGCCCCCGGAGGATCTTGAAGAACTGGAGGCCTCGTTCCCCCGACCGCGAGACGAAGCGGCTTAGCGCGGCTAGGCGGCCGGAGAGCCGCTGGACGTCCTTGACGGAGCGCGGCGGGGGCATGTCTAGGAATGCCCGGATCTTTTCGGGATTTGCCTCTATGCCCCGCTGGGACACGAGGAAACCTAGGAGCTTCCCCCGCACACGCCGAAGGCGCACTTCTCCGGGTTGAGTTTGAGCCTAAACGCCTGGAGGTTGTGGAAGGTCTCCGCCAGGTCGTCGATGTGGGAGGCTGCGCGAGGGCTTTTGACGACCGCGTCGTCTACATAGACTTCGACGTTGCGGCCAACTTGATCTTTGAAGACCAGCGTCATGAGGCGCTGGAAGGTTGCCCCCGCGTTTTTGAGCCCGAAGGGCATATGGACGTAGCAGAAGGTTCCGAGGGGAGTTATGAAACTCGTCTTTTCCTCGTCCCCTTCCCCGGGACGAACCCTTGCAGGGGCGCTGCCGCGGGTTGCAGGAGCTTCTCATCCACCTGCATCTCTTTGAAGGCCTTCAGGAATAGGACGTTGGCGGAGCTCCTGCCGTCCATGAGGATGCGAGCCAGGTGGCAGTTGTAGATGGTCGCGGAGACGATGAGCGCGTCGTCGTGGGGGAAGCGAACCCCTCGCGGGTCTTCCGCAGTGAAGGTGAGGGGGACGTCCGACCACTTGGGTGGCGGGGATGTGTGCAGCACCCCCACAACCTTGACTTCACGCGCGTACTCGTTACGCTGGCGCTTAGAGTCCTGCCCGGAGGCGGACCCTCCCACGATAACGTTGATGCGGCGCTGAGAAGTTTGGAAGGGGAGAGCTTCTGAAGGCTCCCCCTCCTGCGGCTGCTCCTGCGGACCCCCCGCGGGAGCGGGAAGGGCCGGAACAGCTGGCCGAGGGGGCAAGGAGGCCGGAGTTCCCCCCCCTGCCCGCGCTGGTCGAGGAACGCCGCGAAGTGTTGCAGCAGCTGGTGGCAATCTCAGGTAGCGTGGGTACTGGACCCATAGAAGCTGCACCACGGTCCTTCCCGACTTCTCCCCTGGGGCCGTCCCGGCCGCGCGAAGACTGTCCTCCCCCATGGCATTTCGGCTTGGGGAAGGGGCGGTTGCCCCTCGGGGGGTCGCGCGAGCCGCCTCCGCCCTCAAGGACAAAGGTTTCCCGAGGCCATGGCTCGCTACGCCCCCCCCCCCTGCCTGGGGCGTTTGAGGGGATCCCTGGCCCCCCGGTCGGCGGGGGCTGGAGCCCCCTGGGTCTTCTTCCAGATGTCGTCTTCCTCCGCCCGAGCGTACTTTTCGAGTACGTTGAAAAACTCGTCGGCGGAGGAGGGGCAGCTCCGGGAGAGCCTTCGGTGGAGCTCCCCCGGGAGGATCCCGCTTTTGCATGCTTTAATGACCGTAGAGTCGGGGACGTGGCCACTTTGCTCTTTACTTGAGCTAAGCGGTTGAAAAAGTTTCTAATGGTTTCCCCAGTCCTCTGCCGCGGTGTATAGCTACGAGGAGTCCAGGGGATGCACGTAGTTCCCCTGGAAGTTCGCGCAGAACTCCCGCTGGAGCTGCGTGAAAGACTTGATGGAGCCGGCCTTCAGGTTGTAGAACCAGGAACGGGCAATGCCGGTGAGGTAGAGGGGGAAGACGTTGCACTGTACCGTCTCGTCCCCCCCGGCCGCGGAGATGGCTGTGGAGTATACCTGCACAAATTCGTAAGGATCGGCCTCACCGTTATAGTGCTCGATGTGCGGAGGGCGGTAGGGCCGCGGCCACCGGATGCTGCGAAGTCTTCGGCATAGGGGCTGGTTAGCCCCCTGCACTTCCCGAGGAGAGTCCCGGTCGCTGTCTTCTTTGACGGGGGACACACCCTCGTTATCGGAGTCTGGGAGCGGTCCGAGAGGTCTGCCGGAGTGGTGGTGGCGATGCTTTTCTTCCGGACCGGGGTTGAATTCCTGTAACATCCTGAGTTTTGGGGTGAAAAGTTTCTTTCTTAAAAGTCCTGCATGCATGTATCCCTGTAGTAGTAGCCAGATCAGTTGAACTCTAATCTCTCCCAAACCCTAAAAATCTCCAAATCTATTCTCTAGATCCAGATCAAGATCTGACCATCCAGATTTAACCTACCAGTTACCCTGAAGATAAAAGTCTTCAGGAGCCAGATCAAATTCTGACCCTAACTCTCAGTATCTAAGTCTCTTTCTGTTTTCGAAAACAGGAAATTCAGATTTACCCTAAGTACCCCAGATTCCAGATAACTGAGTTATCATGGGTTAACCCTATCCAGACTTATGTATCTATTGGAATATGTTCCTAGGTATACCCTCAACTTACTCCAAAAAGTTGGGAACCAGATTGTTTCATCTAAACACTTTTCGCAGTTTAGTCCAAATTTTACTGCGGATAAGTCCTTTTCTGTTTACCTGGAAGCCTGAAAAGGCTAAAATTCACAAATCAACTCAAACCTCAGAATTCCTTCAGGGAACACCTCCCAAATGCTATTTGATACATATTTCACTTCTGTCCAGACTTCAAAATCTCACCCCAATCACCAGAATTCGAGATCGACAAAATCCAGATCTGTTTTACCCTAATTTTACCCTATTTTCGAAAATAGGTGAAATCCCTCAAACCTTATCAAATTTTCTCCTGATTTGAGCTGGATGAGTACTAATAGAAATGTTATACTCAGCCATGAAATCAAATCTCAAATTAACCACCTCTAAGACAGAAATTACAAATCAGTCCAGATTTCAAATAAGAATCATTGCATTTTGGTCCCTGGTTCGACCAGAGGCACTGTACACGACCAGCAGCCGTGCACGACCGCGACCACCGCGCTGCCACGCCAGGAACTTCGTCGCCGGTGAAGTCCCGTGGTCGCCACCCTTGCCACTGCGTTCCTGCCACGCGTGCGCACGCCGTTCGCCACCGTGGAGCCACCACGGCCGCACCAGCATCGCCGATTTTGCCCGCGCGCGCACGCCATTGCTGCAGCCACTGCAGAAGCTTTGCGCCACGTCGCGCGCATGCCTTGGGGGTGCATCACTTCGCCTTCACCTCCACCAGAGCAGCAGCGCAGCTGACACGACCGGTGAAGACGTCGCTTCGCCGCCTGTCATCGCCGCCGGTCACTTCCCAGTCGATTCAAGCCGGCTTCAACTCCCCGTGCGATTGTAGACGTTGGGAGCCCCCGCAGCCTCGCCTATTTAAACCCCCCTGGACTAGCAACCATCTTACACACCTGCACACCAGCAATCAGTCAAACTTGCTGTGTCTTCTTCTTCCCCGGCGAGCAGCGAAGGAGGAGCACGGTGCCAAGCTTCTCCACTGTTTCATTCTCCAATCCAACACCCCCAGTGAGCTTCTCTCATCCCCCTCATGCTTCTCGAGCTTGGAATTTAGTCTAAATATCCTCAGTCGCCGGCAATTTCAGTTTTATTCCAGTAGCTCCGGCGAGCAATTAATCCTCAACCAGATCGATTCAACCTTCGAACTAGTAATCAAATATGCTCAGTAGACCTTGCCTAACATCCCTAAGCAACCAAAATCGACAGATTTGCTAAAATGTGAAAAACCCCAAATTGGAACTTTGCTTGTGAACTGAGCTTGCTGTTCAAGCTTTTCTGGTGCATTTCTAGTTAATCTAACTTCACCAGTAGCTTACTTATGCCCCAGAGACCCTCCTCAAGCAAGGAATTAAGTTTATTTGCCCTAGATCAAAAATGCCCAAATCAGGTTTGAGTTAATCTTTTCTCCGGCCAATATTCCCTAAATCCAGCCAATCCAGCCATAGAAACCTTGCCATCTAGATGCTTTGGACCATTTTGAGCAACTTTGTCTTCTACCACGACCCCTAATTCGGCCTAGAACAGGAGTTATGGCTATGCCCTAGTTGCTGCACTGTTGGTGCTGCAGGTACTCCAGGCCAGTCAACTTCTTCGCTGGTTTTCATCATTTTCCAGCCATTTTCAGCCTTGGATCCTGTTGAATGAATTGTTCCTGTTATCAATGCCTACCTCCCAGACAAAGTGGTGCATCATTTGGAGCTTTAGATCAAAAGATATGGCAAGCCCTAGTTTCTGGCCATGTCAAGATCAATGCCAGAGCATGTCAGCCGGTGGCATTAGCTCTTTTCACCTCTTTTCAGTTGTGCAAACTGGAAATAACCTTGTCCCTTAGACTTGTGGAGTTGTGCTCTACATTTTATTCTACTGCCACAAGTTGAGATAACCCCTCTATCATCCATCGACCCTATGTCGATGCCTTGAACCGAATGTCGACCTAAAGACGTTCGCTGTTTTTGAGCGAACCAGTCGCAACCTTGATACCATTCTGATATTTTGAGACATTTGGAACCTTGTAAACCTTCAACAACTAACCTAATCCTAATCAATTTCTAACCTAATCATTTCAGAATCATCAAGACTTCATCTTTGCATTATTGCATATAGCATAATAATGTATTGAAAAGATTGTGATTATTGGTTATTTGTTTGATTGGAGAGCAGATCAAGAGCCCCAGTTCGAGGACTTCACTGTTGACCCGACATCAGCTGCTGTATTTTACGACGCGGAAGGCAAGTCATATTCTTGGTCACCTCGAACCTATATTTTAAGAGTTGCTATAACATAACCTTGAATATAGATAATATTGCATGAGAAAGATTGGAAATGGTTGATTTATGAATTGGCAGTACTGGACTGGTTATATGTGAAATGTGAAATAAACAAGTTTGAGCCATGAACTATTATATATATTTATATACTTATATTCATGAAATAAAACCCCTAGCCGTGACCAGGAAATGGTATGGAATGGTGGTAGCACTGGAGGTGCTAGACTGCAAAGGATGTGCAGGCACTGAAGGTGCAGTGTTGTGGATGGTCTGGTCACGGGCATATAAGGACTAGAACCTTGTGTTGTGCGTCTAGTGGCATGAACAAACGTACTAACCGCAAGCCTGGTATGGGACAGGCCTGGACAAGTACTTATGTGAATCGTACATGAAACCCCTGCATGAGATGGAAAGTAATACACTTAACTCACGGGGTTCAGCTCCTCCACGTATCACTGAATGTGATTTGATCAAGCACGTTGACCCAGTAATGGGAAGAGGCTTCTGGGTGGGGGTATAGCCCGCCACAACTGCGGTTTGTGTGAAGAAAACTGCAGGGTCAGGGGTGAATTGTAAGTGAAACATAACAAAAGTTCCTGTTATTTCCACCTTGCCGCTCACAGTATAAAGTGAGTCAGGGGTCCAATCATTCTGATAGGATGGGCTTGAAAGTGGAATATCTTGCGGGTAAATTGGTACCTCTCTGCAGAGTTAGAAATGTATTCAAATACTTCGTGCTCCCGAGTTTTAGGAGTCTGCTGCGGTGGATTAAATCCACGGGGTGTGACACAAGTATTATTTTTTTTTAAATAAAATATATTAAATCAAGATTACCCAAATGACATGTGTTGTCATGATAAGGAGTGCTGCCGTGGGCGGTCATGTGTTGACGTGTCGCAGTAGTGCTATAATTTAGTGAACATGAATGACGAAATTATATTATAGAAAGGTGCTGCCATGAGTTGAGCCAGGAAAGAGAAAGATTATTTTACAAATATCCATAATTCTTGACTAGTCTAGGTTCATATCATCTCTACTATATGTATCTACTCTTACCTATGACTTGCTGAGTACGAAAGTGCTCACTCTTGCAACTTACAATTCAGTAGATGGAGCGTTCTACAACCAAGACGAAAGCATGGAGTACTTCGTGGATCCAGAAGGAGGAGCGTCAGTCCCGTCATTTCCCTGATGTGTGTTGTTCTGCCGTCCACTTCTCTTTGTGGGTGGGTCACCTACCTTCTGCTGTGTAGATGTTATTTTGCTAAACCTGTATGCCGCGAAGGCATTGTAACCTCCTTATGTAATATTAAGGCCAGCAGGCCACACTGCTTAAATATTTTGTAAGTGACTCTGTTGCAATATGATATACTCCTGTGCTTGACTTATCCTGGGAAGTCAAGGGTATGTGTATGCTAGGCATATAAGGGACTAGCTGCAGCGAGCTAGGTCTCTACAGGAGTAGTCGTTGTCCCAGTTTCGGGGCGCGACAATTCCCGAACGTCCGGGCTCTCCTCCGGAGAGGCTGGCTCTTCAGCGGGTCTCTTCCCCCGACCGGTGCGAGAGCGAGGCTCCCCACGCCCGCGGCCAGGGGGAAGTTCTTCCCCGCGCTCAGGTGAATGCATTCGCTCGACCTCCCCCCAGGAGAAACGGACCTGTTCCGCCGAGGGAGGGAGCTTATGCACTATAGCTGCCGGCCCGTAGGCTTCCGGGGCCGGCTGGGGGGAGCCCCTGCGAAAACCCCCGGGACCGGAAAGGGGGAAGCCCCTATATTATCCGGAACCGGGGAGGGGGCGCCCACGGCGACGTTTGGAACCGAAGTGGAGGGAGCCCCCGTGGCAACGACCGGAACCGGAAAGGGGGAAGCCCCTGTAATATCCGGAACCGACGTCGGGGGAGCCCCCGAGGCGGCGTCCGGAGCCGGGGAGCCGATGCGGGGGGGAGGTCCACTGAGGCACGGGAGCTGCTGTGTCGACCGCCCCCGGTGCGATAAACGCGACGCGCGGGGCGGGACTGGCTCCCGGCGTAGGGAAAACCCCTGGCACGTAATGGGCCGCCGGCCCCGGGAATGGGCCAGGAACGGGGTATCCCCCAGGCACCACGAAGGGCCCTGGTAGGAAGTAGCCCCCCGGCACCGGGACGGGCCCGGGTGCCAGGAAGGGTCCGGATGTATAGCCCGCAAGGGGAGGGAACCCCCCGGCGGGGTCATACGGGGCGGCCAAACCTCCGGAGACCGGAGGGGCCGCCGGGTCACCCATAAACGGGGGCATAGTCCCCGGGTATAGGTGTGGTGCAAATGTGGGGGGCCGGAGGCCGCGCCAACACGCTGAGCAGCTCATCCATAGAGCGCTGGGCGCGGAGCTGGCCCTCCACTAAAGCCTCAAGCAGGGCGTCCCGGGGAGCCGGGGGAGCCGTCGGGGGGAGACTGGTCCCAGCCGAGGTCCCCGCGGTCACCGGGAGCGACCTGGAGGTAGAAGCACCTATGTTAAGCGGGAAGGCGGGAGGCGGTACCTGGGCCTGGCCGCCTCCAGGCGGAATCGCCGGGACAGCCGTGTCCCAGACGGGCGACACCGGGTCTCCGAGACCGGCATCACAGGGAAGGGTGCGAGCTCTTGTTCTTGGGGGAGCCATGGCGTCTTGTCACGAGTCCCCACGGTCGGCGCCAACTGTCGTGGTATTGTGAATACCCCGGCAGGTTTTGTGAACTATCCTAGCGAAGAAAAAGCGACGCGGGCTGACCGGGTGACCGGTCCTCCCCCGCCGGACAAACACAAGAATTGACACGAGAATTTATACAGGTTCGGGTCCCAGTGGGGGCCCTAGTCCTGTCAGCGTGCTCCCAACCGGAGTCGGCTGGGGAGGCTCTCTCGGAGGAGAGGCTTCCGGAGCACACCAGTGAGTTTTGGCTATTCCAGTAACGAATCACTTGTCTTTACAACTGAGGGTACAAGGGCTATTTATAGCCCCAAAAAGAAGCAAAAAAGACTAAACTACCCCAGACGCAACCGTCGGATTGAGGGGTAGCAACGTCCTTCTCCAGGTCAAGCGCCTTGGATGCTTGACAGGTGGTCATTGATTCCCGAGGCGCTCCTCGCGTGACCTGCACGTGATTAACAACCAGAGGCTTTACCTTTAGAAGGGCGATGAGGCCCGGGACATGCACCGGAGGCCAGGTCCCCGGGCCAAAGGCGGCTCCCGGGACCGGCACCGGAGGCCTGGTCCCGGGAGCCAAAAGGCGGCGCCCGGGGCAGGCACCGGAGGCCACGTCCCCGGGCAAATGGCCGCGCCCGGGACCGGCACCGGAGGCCAGGTCCCGGGAGCCAAAAGGCAGCGCCCGTGGCAGGCACCAGAGGCCAGGTCCCGGGAGCCAAAAGGCGGCGCCCGTGGCAGGCACCGGAGGCCACGTCCCCGGGCGCATGGTGGCGCTCGGGACCGTCACCGGGGGCCAGGTCCCGGGAGCCAAAAGGCTGCGCCCGGGACCGGCACCGGAGGCCAGGTCCGGGGAGCCAAAACGCGGCGCCTGGGGTAGGCACCGGAGGCCACGTCTCCGGGCAAATGGCGGCGCCCGGGACCGGCGCCGGAGGCACGTCCCCGGGCGCATGGCGGCTCCCGGGACCGGCACCGGAGGCCACCTCCCCGGGCAAATGGCGGCGCCCGGGACCAGTGCCGGAGGCCAGGTTCCGAGAGCCAAAAGGCGGCGCCCGGGGCAGGCACCGGAGGCCAGGTCCTGGGAGCCAAAAGGCGGCTCCCGGGACCGGCACCGGAGACCCGATCCAGGGAGCCAAAAGGCGGCGCCCAGGGCAGGCACCGGAGGCCACGTCCCCGGGCAAATGGCGGTGCCCGGGACCGACGCCGGAGGCCAGGTCCCGGGAGCCAAAAGGCGGCGCCCGGGGCAGGCACTGGAGGCCACATCTCCGGGCGCATGTGACGCAACTTACCTGGACTTAGTCTCGCGGAGATTTCCCCCAACAGACTTTCTTTAGGAGAGGCTTGAAATCTTGCACACATACAAACACTAAACATAATATCGGGCCTAGAAGCAGTAAGATACAATAAACTACCAATCATAGATCTATAAACCTTTGAGTCTACCGGTTTACCTCCTTCGTTAGAGACAAGGTGACCGTTTGTGGCCATTGGTGTCTTGATTGGCTTTGCTTCTTCAAGTCCGAACTTCTTAAGTAGGTCCTTCACATATTTGCTTTGACTGATGAAAGTTCCTTCCTTGAGTTGTTTAACTTGTAGTCCGAGGAACAAACTTAGTTCACCTATCAAAGACATCTCAAATTCCCTGGACATCATATTACCAAATTCCTCGCAAAAATCTTGGTTAGTAGATCCAAATATGATGTCATCAACATAAATTTGACATACAAAGAAATCATTTCCAATTTTCTTAGTAAATAAAGTAGTATCAACTTTCCCAATTTTAAAGCCTTTTGAAATTAAGAAGTCTCTAAATCTTTCATACCAAACACGAGGCACTTGTTTAAGACCATAAAGAGCCTTGGAGAGTTTATACACATGATTCGGCTTTGTAGGATCTTCAAATCCGGGAAGTTGTTTAACAAATACTAATTCATTAATTTTTCCATTTAAAAATGCACTTTTGACATCCATTTGATAAAGTCTAATATTATGAGATGAAGTAAAAGCAAGCAAGATTCTAATAGCCTCAAGTCTAGCTACGGGGGCAAAGGTTTCACCGAAGTCCAAACCTTCAACTTGAGTGTATCCTTGAGCCACCAATCTTGCCTTGTTTCTTACTACCACTCCGTTTGCATCTTGTTTATTCTTGAAAATCCATTTGGTTCCAATGACATTGTGTTCATCCGGATTTGGTTCTTCTACTAATTCTCAACATTGTTGCGGGTGAAGTTGTTTAATTCTTCGTGCATAGCATTCACCCAATCCGGATATTTTAATGCTTCATCTACAAGTGTGGGCTCAAAAGAGGAAACAAAGAGTAATTTTCACAAAATGAAGCAAGACGAGAACAAGTTTGGACATCCTTACGCAAGTCACCAACAATTTGATCGACGGGGTGATCTTTGGAAATTGAGTGATGAATTCTTAGATGATCAACCGGGATTTGTGAAGTAGAGGTAGAAGGTACTTCCGGTTGTTGTTGAGAGGAGTCTTCCACATTGACCACTTCAACTATTTGATCTTCATGTTGAGGAGTTGATGAAGAGGGGATAGCTTGAGTGGATGGATCTTCATCTTGATCACTATCTTCTTTCGGCTTGATATCCCCAATGGTCATGTTCTTCATCGCCACTCTCAACCCTTCATTACCTACATCATCCAAGTTGTCTTGCTCCTCTTGAGAGCCGTTAATCTCATCAAATTCAACATCATGCATCTCTTCAACCAAACCGGAGTTTTGGTTGTAGACACGATATGCTTTGCTATTTGATGAGTATCCTAATAAAAATCCTACATCACATTTACTTTGAAATTTAGATAAGCGTGTACCTTTTCGCAAGATATAGCACTTACATCCAAACACTCGGAAGTAGGAAATGTTTGGCTTCCTTCCGATGAGAAGCTCGTAGAGAGTTTTCTTTAGTAGTCGATGACAATAAAGAAGATTTGATGCATGGCACGTGGTGTTGATTGCTTCGGCCCAAAAGGTGTCCGAAATATTGTACTCCGAAAGCATAAACCTTGCCATGTCTATCAATGTCCGGTTCTTTCGTTCGACTACTCCATTTTGCTCCGGTGTATACTTGGCCGAAAACTCATGTTTGATACCCTTATCATCACACCAATTTTCAACCTTGGTATTCTTGAATTCGGAGCCATTGTCACTTCTCACTTTCTTGATCTTGAAACTAAATTCATTTTCGGCCCTTTGAGCAAAGCTTTTGAAAGTGTTAAACACAATTGACTTATCATGTAAAAAGAATATTCATGTATATCTAGAAAAATCATCTACAACGACAAGACAATAACTATTGCCACCAATGCTCACAAAAGTAGTTGGTCCAAATAAATCCATATGCAATAATTCAAGTGGACTAGAAGTTGACATTGTGCTTTTAGTTGGATGTGAGTTTGCAACTTGTTTCCCGGCTTGGCAAGCACTACATAATTTATCTTTTTCAAACTTTACATCTTTTAATCCAACAACTAAATCATGTTTAACTAGTCTATTTAATTGTTTCATTCCAACATGCCCAAGCCTTCTATGCCATAGCCAACCTTTAGATGATTTAGTGAACAAGCATGTACCAAGATTAGCATCATTTGAATCGAAATCAACTAAATAGAGGTTGCCATGTCTAAAACCTTTGAAAATCAACCTATTATCATCAATACTAGTGATAATCACTTCTTTTGGATAAAATGCACATATGAATCCAAGATCACAAAGTTGAGCTACGGATAAGAGGTTGAAATTTAGAGATTCAACAAGCAATACATTAGATATGGAGAGGTCGTTTGAGATGGCAATTTTACCTAAACCTTTTACCTTTCCTTTGCTATTGTCTCCAAACGTGATCTTATCATATTCCGCACCTTCGTTATTTAGAGAGGAGAACATGTTGTGATTACCAGTCATATGTTGAGTGCATCCACTATCGAGCACCCAATGTTGTCCTCCGGCCTTGTAATTTACCTACAAAACAAAGTTAGGTCCTTTCAGGTACCCAAATCTTTTTGGGTCCTTGGAGGTTAGTTACCAAGGATTTTGAGACCCAAATGGCTTTCTTTTTGGCACCAATGATCGGGGTTCCAACAAATTTGGCTTTAATATCCCTATTGTTCATTTTCTTTAAAACATAGCAAGAGTTGAATATAAGAGATGAATTATTTTTGCTACCATGGCAATTTTTCTCAATGTGACCTAAACTTTTACATTTGTTGCAATATCTCTTTTCTTTTACAAATACGGTTTTAGTTGGAACACATCCATGTTTTCCCTTTTTAGGAATGTAGCCTAGTCCTTCTTTTCTTAAGGAGAACCTTTGACTATCTAGAAGATGTCTTAATTTTGATTCTCCTACATAGCATTTAACTAGATCATTTGTTAGTTTTTCAATTTTGTCCTTAAATTCATTGTTTTCAAGACTAAGCACATGATCATCAATTTTAGGTCTAGATGGGAATTCAATTAAATCTTCACAAGATGTAGATATGCTAGACGTAGACATCATGGGTAAGTCATTCAAAATATTGCAAGTGATGCCTATGTCATTACCCATTTTGTTGGCTTTATGAGTAATTAGTGAGTCATGAGCTTCCTTAAGCATCTCATGAGTTTCTTTGAGACCTCATGAGATGTGTTTAGCTCCTCATAGGAATTTTGAAGAGTTTTGTATTTCTTCTTCAATTCCTTGAATTTTTCTTTTTCTTTACTCATATAGTCATCAAAACCAGTGATCATCTCAATTAGGTCATCATATGTATATTCATCTTCATCACATGATACCTTTGATTCTCCTTTAGCCATGAGGCAATGAGGAGTGGAGAATAGAGATGGAGCTTCCTTGATAGTTATCCCGGTGAGTCCTTTAGGTGATGTTTCATCTTCATCTTCGGAATCGGAACTTGAAGCATCCGAATCCCATTCAATGAAGCAAGCTTGTCCATCCTTCCTCTTCTTGTAATATTTCTTGAAAACCTTCTTCTTGCTTTCTCCTTGATTTTCGTACTTCTTCTTCTTCACCGAATTTTATTCTTCCTTGTTTTTGCATTGTGAGGAGATGTGACCATTTTCACCGCACTCAAAGCATCTTCTTTCTTCAAATGGGTTCCTCTTGGATGATTGTCCTTTCTTGAAGGACTTTCCTTGATATCTCTTCTTCATGAACCGCTTGAACCTTCTCACAAAGAGAGTCATTTCCTCATCGGTGTCTCTCTCATCGCTTTCTTCTTCATTGTCTTCCATTTTGGAGGCTTGAATTTTGAGTGCTATATTCTTCTTCTTGGAGTCGGAAGCCTCATCTTTCACTTCTTCTTGAGATTTCTTGAATATGTCATGAGTGAGAATCTCGCTCAAGACTTCCAACGAAGTCACACTCTTCAAGTTCGAGCGCACAAGTAAGGTTACAATTGTATCATATTTTGAAGGTAAAGCTCTAAGAAACTTATGACAAAATTCCACATTTGTAACATCCATACCAAGCCCTTTTAACTCATTTACTATGTTATTTAATCGGTTAAACATCTCCGAGACATCTTCATTTGGCAACATAGAAAAATTTTCAAATTGGCCCTTATGGATAAATAATTTAGCATCCTTGACCATCGAGGTTCCTTCATGAATATCCATAAGATTTATCCAAATGTCATGAGCCGTTTCAAGTTTACAAATTCTATTGAATTCACCTAGATTTAGAGCACTATAAAGAACATTCATAGCTTGAGCATTTGCTAAGGCATTATCTCTGTCTAGGTTAGTCATGTCATCATCATCAAGAATTGCAAATCCCTCATCCACCACTTTCCAAATCTTTCCACCCATGGCTTTAAGATAAACCATCATCCTAATTTTCCAATAAGTATAGTTAGATCCATCAAAGAGTGGTGGTTTGCAAATATTGAACCGACCCTCACTAGCCATCTTTATCCTACTCCAGGATGGTTAAATCCTCTAAATATGGAGTCCTTGCTCTGATACCAATTGAAAGGGATCTAGGATACGACTAGAGGGGGGTGAATAGGCAATTTTAAATAATTAACAATTAATCAAACAATTAATAGTAAATGAGAGCAAATAACTAACACATGAAGAACAATGAACAATTTTAACACAAGGATATATCCCGTGGTCTCGGTGATTTGCCGATCACCCCTAATCCACGTTGAGGCAAACTCAAATCTCTAACCGCTCCTCTATCTAGTCAACCTTCTCTCGAGAATTGACCTAGATCTTGAGCCGGATTAGTGTGATGAGTTATCCAAACCTCGATTTCACTAATGATGCACTTTACCGCTCCGGCAAGGCGTGCTCAACCCTTTCACAAGACGTTTTGAGGCTTCTTCACAATCTTCCTTGAAGAGCTCTCCAAAACCTTCTCTCGAGCCGTCTAGGAGCTGGCAAACTCCAAGAGTAACAAGCCGGTGATGATCACTTAACCTTCTTCTAATGCCACAAGATTGATTTAGTGATCTAAATGCAATGTACTAGAAGATCTCAAATGCACACTCTCACAAATTCGAGAATTAGAACCCTAGAGTGTATGAAACTTGTTTAAGCTCTCAAGGATGATGAAAATGTTCACAAATATGCCAAAAGTTATGAACAGGGCCGTGCATGGGAGTATATATATACCCCCCACAATAAATATAGCCGTTACAGGCCGTTGGGAGAAAAAGATCACTTGGCGGTCAGACAGCAGGTATAAGTCCGGTCAGACTGTGGCAATTGCAACGGCATTAAACAGGCGCAATAAATGCTCACCTGCCCTTGTCAGGCACACTCACGGTCAGACCGGAGCCAATTGCGGTCAGACCGTGAAACTGTCCAGAGACGACATAGTTTCTGGACACGTTATATGGTCAGGCCAAAAAATACGGACAGACCGGACATACAATCAGATTGTAGTACAAAAACACGGTCAGACCGATTTCTCGGTCAGACTGGTCTAACAAACGGTCAGACCGTCATAACACAATACATCAGAAAGATAGGACATGAAGTACCAGGAGACTGACCTAGGTTTTTACCTACGGACAGATTGACCTTTTAAAGGTATACACTAGACTTTGACATAACGTCGGTCAGTCCGTCTATTCGGTCAGACCGGTCTAACAAACGGTCAGACCAACTGAGACAGAGTTTGGCAGAAAAGAGTTGAAACAAGCTTTTCAAAGTATGTGACCTTCTAGTGTGCAATGCAAGTTGATTTTATGATTTGTGGAACATAGATGAAGTATTTCGTGATGCACCACATGCTCCTCTTAATAGTACGGCGACTATCCAAAAATCCGGTCAAAATTCTTCTCTAATCACCTTAGATCGGTAAAATGGAAAAGACCCTATTTCGTACCTTTGCCTCTGTGATCAATGTCCTTTCTTCATCATGAGGCTCTTTCTTTGCCTTTCATTACCCTGTCTTATGAGTTTCTTCTTGACACAACTTAGCAGGTATCGTTAGTATAGCATTTGTAATTGTCATTAATTACTAAAATACTCTTTAGGGGCCTAGAAGCTACACCAGTGGCATATCACTCCGAGTTATTCCAAGGAGCTCAGAAGAACTATCCGACTTATGATAAGGAGTTATGCGCACTGCATCAGGCCGTGAAACATTGGCGGTGTTATCTCTTGGGTAAAGAGACTGTTGTCCACACCGACTATCAACCATTGCAATATTTGCAAACTCAGTCCAAGTTGCAGCAAGCTCGGCACATGAAGTGGATGTCGTATCTGCAGCAGTTTAATCTAGTCATTAAGTACAAGAAGGGCGTACACAACAAATTGGCGGACATGTTGTCACAACCACCAGTTACGACCCTCTGTTTATCAGTGTTTATGCAGATCGAGCCCTTATGTCATGATGACTATGCCACTATGTACAGTGAAGACCTTGATTTTCAAACAGCACTGACTGAGCTCGAAACAGAGAAACCTACGAAGTTCGTTCGTCGCGAAGGACTCTTGTACAAGGGCAAATTACTTTGCATACCTCGTGGAGCACCTCGAATTCAATGGATGCGAGAAGCACACACATCGAAGGTAGCTGGTCACTTTGGGGTTACAAAGACGTTGCAAAATCTTCACTAACATGTGTTCTGACCGCGTATGCAGAAAGATGTGGCTAGTTTTGTTCGAGGCTGTGGTCTCTGCAGCATCTCGAAACCGGCAAACCGAAAATTAGGTTTGTACACTCCTTTATCAGTTCCATCGCGACCATGGGAGAGCATATCCATGGATTTCTTAGGAGGATTGCCTAAGACCCGACGTGGCAACGACTATCTATTCGTGGTCATTGATCGGTTCTCCAAAATGATTGTTCTTATACCTTGTCGAAAGACTATCACGGGAGAAGAAGCAGCTCGGGTATTCTTTCAACACGTTTGGACACACTTCGGACTGCCGACTTCTATTGTGTCTGATCGCGATACCCGGTTCCTTAGTCACTTTTGGCGATCACTCTGGACGATGATGGACACCAAGCTAAAGAGGAGTACTGCTTTTCATCCGCAAACTGATGGTCAAACCGAGGTGGTTAATCGCACAGTCGTTCATCTTTTGAGAGGATATAACTCGAAGCACCCGAAGACCTGGGATGAAAGCATACCGTACCTGCAGTTTGCTTTTAATCGAGCAGTGCATAGTTTGACTGGAAAATCGCCGTTTGAGGTCTGTTTAGGGTTTCTACCACAGAGTCCATTCGACATGGAGTTTGTGATCCCTACCTCAGCACAGAACAGTAAGGAAGCATCTGATCAGGATCGAGCACAAATGTTCCTGGAAGGTATTCAACGACACCATCGTGAGGTTAAACAGAACTTGCTGAAAGCTCAACTCAAGTACAAGGCGCGACATGATCGGCACCGAGTTGATGCGCAATTTCAAGAAGGTGATATGGTATGGTTACATCTGAGTAAGGAGAGACTTAAAGGTGAAGGTAAGAAACTCAAACCCATTCGTTATAGACCTTTTTGGATTTTGCGGAAAGTGGGTAACAATGCTTGTCAACTCGAGTTACCTCCATACATGGATATTTACTCGGTTGTCAATGTTAAGCACCTCAAACTCTTTGAGTCTTGAATGCTGGATGATGAGCTAGAAACGATAGTACCATCTATCGAAGACTTGGTCTATCAACGAGACGAATCTCTACGTGAAGATGTGATTCTGGAGAAGAAGGTGACTACCACCCGCAGTGGCACCAAGGAGACTTTTCGAATCGGTCGGAAAGATCAACGAGCACGTGCGGCAAAGTGGTACACCAAAGAACATGGACAAGCCCAATTTCCAGATCTCCAGTTTGATTGAGAGGTCGCAACAGGGGTTGGCTCCTTCTCAACAAGGGAGTCATGATCCAGGAAGATCTTCAAGTCCTGATCGCATATGGCTTCGCGACCAAGTCCTGATCGCATACGGCTTCGCGACCTTAACCGTGTTCGGAAAGGATTCGCGACCATGGATGGGTCCGCGACCATGGATTGGTTCGCGACCAGGAAAAGGAATTCGTTCCCTGTTCGGAATTGTAATTCGATCCAAATATGTATAACTAAGCTTATCTGTTTAGGCTTAGTTAGTTATATGAGTCTAATACGTTTAGGTTATTGAGTCTGATACATACTCATACGATTGGACTATAAATACCTTATAATAGGTCTAGTTTAGATCATAAAAGTCATAGAACTTATTTGAGTTTTAGACACTTATAATTCCTTCGACGTAGGCAAGTGTGCCTAACGTTCGACGTGTAAAGCCCTCTTTGAAATAAAGAGTTGTGCAATTACTTTGGGTTTCGGTATTTCCGAATAAGATCCCGTTATTCCGCATATTAGAATCCGAGCAAGCCTAGTGCGAAAACCAAGGCTAGGTCTCAAACGGATCAGTTGACTACATCAAAAGAGGGTTGCTTGCTCAAGTCGACAAGGAGTACATACTTGTACTCTACAACCAGAGGTGAGTGCTTTCATCAGTACTTCACTCGTAGATTAGTGTCTCCATATGCACACCCCCAGACTTAGATTAAATTATTAATTCTTTACGCGTAACATGTAGCTACCACTGGATCCTACTAGTACTTATTCTGAAAAGGAACAAGGTATTCTACCTTGATTCATTGTAGAGGAAAGGGTACGAGTATTGCGGCGCATGAGATGTATTCGAAAGGTTAATATGTTTTATGATATTCATGTGGACCTGTCTTGCATCTAGATTTACTGTCCTCAAATTGTCAATTTCGACCATCCTCAAACTGTCAATTTTGACTATCTGCGGGGCTTTCACGAACTACTTTGCCGAGGAAGGGCGACAGCACGAGCGGCGAGCCGATAAGTTTCAGTGGTTACAATTTTTGGTACAAATTTCAACCGGCATCTGTTTTACTTTATAACGTATCCCTAGCTAACTCTAGGTCTGTACATTGGCAGTGCCATCAGCAGCCGGACGACAATACATGTGGGTTCTACATGATACGCCGCATGTATGACCTCATCACCCCTCGCCGGCCAGATTTCCCCGAGGTATACAACTGCTGCCCTTTGTATCGATTTAGCAGAATTTACAACTGCATTGAGCTAATTTTTTCTGTACCAACTCTTGCTGCAGGGGGTCGACTTTCCTTCAAAAAGCTTTGACCCTCGGCAGATTGGTATAGTCCGAGGGATGCTGGCTGAGTTTTTCCTTACAGAGGTCATATCAACCAAAGGGAAGTTTAGGGACCCGCAAGGTTCGTATTAGTGCAGCCTTACTAACTGAGACTATCTGCAGGGAATCTAACTGAGAAATAGGTACATATAGTATAGTACATCTAACATACTGACTTTAATTGTCGATTATATTTATTTTTTCAATCTCAATTGTACATATTTCTGAAAACTATGCTGTATATATGAAATGCATGTAATTGTACATGTTTCTAAGTTCTGTGCAAGTATGAGATGAACTGTATATGTTTCTGAGTACTGTGCATGTATGAAATGCACTGTATATATGAAATGCTATTGTACAGAGGGCATGGCTAGCATGATTCTTGAGGCTAGCCACAAAAAAAATTTATTTAAAAAATATTAATATGTTCGATCTATGTATGTATCACAGAGTATTATAGACGGTTATTGTTGCATCTAGGCTGTTATGCCTGATTTTGATGATCAATGAAAAAAAGTGTTTTAGACTATATATAATTTTGAGACATATGATACAGAGTCTAGTTGGCAATACATGCAAGATGAACAAGATAAACCCAACGTGAAAAAGCACAAGTCGCAAGATAAAAAGAAGAGACGCAAATCGCAAGATGCAAAGAACTTGAGGTGAAAATTTGTTTTTATTATTACTGATCTCGGAGTTTGGAGTTTGATCGGTTTAGGAAATTATTTCTTAGTTTTTAACCGTACTATAAGAGGGGTTGCAAGTCCTCTCTGCATTTCCAGCATAAACCGAGAAACTACTATGTAATTGCATCTCATCTGTTTCGGTTGAATTTGATTTGGTTTTTCAGTTAAGTTTTTGACAGCAGAAGAGTTTTTACATTTTCTAGAAAGATCTAGGCAGATCTGGCTTTTAGTTTTGTTGACAAAAAGATAGCTCTTTATCTTTCAAATGAGGTATAAAACACTTCAATCGGATTTCTGGATTAAAAGTTATGGCTGTTTCTATTCATGCTGACTGTCAGTTTGCTATACTGACTATCAGTTTGAATGTCAATCTGTTTAAACTGAAAAATGTCCAGAGAGCATGTTTTTTGAGTTGAATTTTCTTGACCTATACTGACTGTCAGTTCTCCATACTGATTGCCAGTATGCATTTCGACCTTGAGCTATTTGATTTGAGATTTTGTTTTAACTGGTTGTTTTTGTGGTCAAAATTGACTGTCAGTATGATGTGTCAATTTCCAATACGACCACAAACGGCTAGCAAATTTTTATCTGTGATTTTTGTCAACCGTTGAGGTAGAAACTGACTGTCAGTTTGACACACTGACTGTCAGTTTGTGCTTTTTTGTTTCCATATACGACCTCAAACGGCTAGGTGAGTTTTCTCAGGATTTTACTTCTTTCTGGTCGTAACCCAAACTGATTGTCAGTTTGCACTGTTGATTTTACAGCTCGTACACAACAGCTCTTTGATTCTTGAGGCTATAAATAGAGGACTTGAGCTAGTGTTTGATACAACAAGTAGCCCTCTTCTCATACATACACTTGAGTATATGTTTTGGAGTTTAAAATCTTGATCTGTTGATCAAGTTGAGAGCTTTTGTGATCCACCGAATATTCTGTTCGCATCATCTCTGCATATCTAGAGTTTCTCGATACGTGTTGGAGGTATTGAAGAGACCTTGCAGCTTGTTACTCTTGGGGAACGCTGATACGGGGTGCCCAATCTTCACGATGTAGGATCATTGATAACTCGTTGATTCGTGTAACCTGACGAACCGATGTTGCCAACCACTGTTAATACAGCAACATGCGAAAAAAGAATTCGCCCAACCACACTCTTTGATCGTTGTCTACTTGACCACACAAAAGTAGACGCACTGTTCTTGAAATCAATGAAGAAATTACAAAAACAATGGTAAAGAGAATAGCTCCCAATTCTAGGCGGTGGCTTATGAACACAAACTCTAGAACAAGAGCAAAAACTTCTCTGAAAATATTTGTGTATTTAATTCGTGGTTGTCCCAAAACTATGACCATGCCTTCTCTTTTATAGAGGATGCTGTTTACAAAAATAAAATGTTTAAAACCAGAATTTTAAACTAATTTGAAACAGAATAGAATCCTAACAAACTATAAAAATAAAATCCCGAGCTACTTTTCACGGATCCGAACAGGACTCATCCCCCTCATGCACTTGTCATTGTTTCAGATCTCCTGGTTGCATACGATGTCGGAATTCGATGATTCTTGATGCGTTGGAAATGTCTTTCGAATATATTTCCAACAAGTACTCGAAAACGATATTGGACATCTATGCCGAAATTCGCATTTGATTGAAGGTGCTATTTCTCACGGATCCGAATAGGACTCTTTCCTCTCATGCACTTGATTTTCTTTTGAGTCTCCTGGTTGCATAAGACGTCCGATTTTGATGATTCTTGATGCGTTGGAAAGTTCTTTCAAATACCTTTCCAAAAAGTACTCATCTGACTAATTCGGAAGTCTGTGCTGAAATTAACACTTGATCGAATTCTCTAAACAAACATCCGATCGTCGCTTGATCGGTAGGTTGTATGGTCCCTAGGCTGCGACCATGTGCTTCCAACCTTGGGCTACGACCTTGAGCGATGCTACGACCTTAAGCCTTTCTGGTCGAGCACAGAGTTCTTCTGATCGAGAGCAAAGTTCTTCTGGTCAATCACTGTTGCGTAGGATGTCCCCATCAAACGCCCTCACCTAGACGGTTTGGTGGCGTGGCCGTTGACCTCTCCAGTTCGGAAACTGTTGGAGAGGCTTGGCATGTTTGTAAAAGGCATCGATACTCGTCTTTCCGGAGTGGACAAGGAGCAACCACTAGTGAGTAATATCCTTCGTGGATATTGATAGTATGAGTATCACAGACGATTTTGATCTTATAATAGTCTGGGAAAAATCACAAACGGTTCAGAACCGTCAGTGATAGTACTCGATTATCAGTGACTCGAATATCACTGACGGTTCAGAACCATCTGTGATGACTAGTTTGACCCGACTGTGATAACGTATTCTGTAGTAGTAAATGCAATGAAGATAGTTTCTAATCTGGCGGTCCGATCAATCTCAAATTTTGATAAACAATCGGGAATCTGTCAAAAAACTATTCCAGCAAGTTTCAAGCTAATGAGAGGCTAGAAAGACTCCCATCCAGTTAATGGAAGAGGAGCTGGTGTAATAGTTAATCATGTCTAAAGCTGTCAAGAAAAGTCGAAATCCTATTAAGTCCTTGATGGATATTCAAATGGGCTGCCTAGCATGCAATGTACTTTTCTTAAAGCTAAGGAAGTCAAGTTGTTATCACCAATCATTTTTCATCCATTTTTCCATGTCGCTGGTACTGATGAGGCGAAGGCAACATGCTTTTTGTCCGTGACTGATGGAACTAGACACTATTCATGTTGGGTACTGATAAGACGAAGGCATTTATTTGTTCGTGACCGACGAGGCCGAACAACTCCTGACCGGGCACCAACGAGGCAAATGCCACATTTTGTGATAGCACCATAAACTGACGAGTTTATGGATTTGCATATGTGCATGCATGAGCATACACATTGCATTCATTCATTAAGGGCAATTTTGAAGTTTTGAGGCTTGAAAACGACCATTAGCACAATTTAATCAGAGTTTTTCTGTGGACTTATTTTGCAGATTTAATTAATTGGAGTTTTTCAAAAGACATGAGGACCATAAACCATGCAATTCTCTAAACAAAATATGTACTTTCCTTTGGCGCAATGAGAGATTGTAAATCTTAAAAGACTTGTAACTTTTTATTTTTTTCAAAATTAATAAAGTACAGTGTTTCCTAAGATTATACATTCTCTACATTTTATTTGTATACTAATATATACCAGCACGCCCGCAACACAAAAAGGGACCAATTTCCCGGAAGAGAGATCTTCCCGGCAAAACATTGCGTAAGGAAGCCCTAAGTCAACGAGTGCCTCGATCTGATCTAGATTGCTTTTCGATTGAAATTCCTCGAATGTATTTTTGAGCAGTAGATCTGATCAACATTCGATCTGATCACATTCGATCAAGATCCAGATTGTTTTTCGATCGAAGTTGCTCAAATGTATTTGCGAGCAATAGATCTGATCAGCATTCTATCTGATTACATTCGATTAAGATCCAGATTACTTTTTGATTGAAATTTCTTGAATATATTTTCGAGCAATAGATCGCATCAACATTTGGTCTGATCGATACTATCATTGACATACGATTAAAATCCACCATGCTGGTCGATCGAAATTTCTCGAATGTCCTTTCGAGTAGTAGATCGCATTAGCATTCGGTTTAATCCATATTGTCATTGACATATGATCAAGATCCACCTTGCTGTTTGATTGAAATTTCTTGAATGTACTTTCGAGTAGTAGATCTCATCAGCATCCGATCTGATCGTAGATTGCATTTTTAGTCAAAATCAATAAGTATTTTCGGCCAGAGACCTGAAAACAGCAATCTGATCGAACTTGTTCCACAGGAGAAGATCTATAATAACTTCTCATCCAGAAGTCTGATCAACCCCAAAATTTTTATGTGCAACATGTCCACCAAATTTCAAGTCAATCAGAGATCTCTAAGGTGAAATTCGACCACGGGGAAGGTTCTATCTAAAAAAAATTCAGCTTATCTCATAAGAGAAGATCGATGATAATTTCTGATCCAAAAGTCCTATCTACCCCAAATGTTTATGGTAAAAAGAAGACTTGACGTGCAACATGTCCTCTAAGTTTCACCTCAATTAAAGGGCAAGAAGACCATGAAGACCATTGCAAACAGTTCTATCTTGCTAAATTTACAGCTTAACATATGAGCAATGTAATGAAGATAGTTTCTAATCCGACGGTCCGATTGATATCAAATTTGATGAACAATTAAGGATCTATCCAGAAATTATTCCTCCAAGTTTCACCTTAATCAGAGGGTAAGAAGACCATCATGGCCATTGCAAACAGTTCTGTCTTGCTGAATTATAGTTTGACATACTAGCAATGCAATAAAGATAGTTTCTAATCCGACGGTCCGATTGATATCAAAATTTGATGAACAATCAAGAATCTATCCAGAAACTATTCCTCCAAGTTTGATCTCGATCAGAGGGAAAGAAGACCATCAAGACCATTGTAAACAGTTGTCTTGCTAAATTACAGCTTGACGTACGGGCAATGCAATGCAATGAAGATAGTTCTAATTTGACAATCTGATTGATCTCAAATTTTGATGAACAATCGAGTATCTGTCCAGAAACTATTCTTCCAAGTTTCAAGATGATCAGAGATTCAAAAGATCATCAAGACCATTGCAAACTACTCTGTCTCGCTGAATTTTAGCTTGATGTATGAGCAATGCAATGATGATAGTTCTAATTAGACGGTCCGATTGATCTCAAATTTTGATAAACAATCAATATATGTCCAGAAACTATTCCTCCAAGTTTCAAGATGATCAGAGGTTCAGAAAATCATCAAGACCATTGCAAACTGCTCTGTCTCGCTAAATTCCAGTTTGACGTACGAATAATGTAATGAAGATAGTTTCTAATCCAACAGTCCGATTGATCTCAAGTTTTGATGAACAATCGAGTATTTGTTCAGAAACTATTCCTCCAAGTTTTAAGCCGATCGTATGGCAAAAAAGCTCTCATCCAGTTAGTCGAAGGAGTGCTAATGACCAATTATATCCAAAGATATCAAATTAAGTCGAAATCCTACTAAGTCCTTGATAGATATTTTAATGGATTGTCTATCAAGCAACGTACTTTCTTAATATTGTCCTCAGAATTAATAAAGTACAATGTTTTTTAACATTATGCATTCTCTATTTTCTTGTTTATATATTTATATATATTAGTATACTCACAACATGAAAAAGAGTCAAGTTTTCAGAAGAGAGATTTTATCGGCAAAACAAAGGAACTCATATCAAACTAAAAAAAACATGGCAAGAAAACATAATAATAACACGCATGCCACACATGGCTTATAATCACAAATTTTAAGATACAATAACACGTAACCACCTCCAAAGATTCTCCTTTCGCATGTTTCCAGGAAAAAAACAAAACAAAAATTGACATCCATTTCCTCCTTGCGTCCTTTTGTAAGGAATCAATATATTTACTGATTACCCCATAAGAGCCCTATCTTAACCGGAAAATGCAAGAATTTCAACATTAATTGAGAAAAAAACGATTTGTCCATCTAATCCAATGGACCCAATTATAATTGATTAGATTTAAAGTCTTATTTTTAAAAGAAAAAGGAAAAACACCCGATCAATGATTCTAAATTATAATAATTTAGATTTTAATCTGTAAATTCTTTCTCTAAATATGTAAATATGGAACTAAAAATTTTAAAAAGTTAGAAATATTAAATTCATAATTTTAATATTAATTTCTGAATAAGAAATATTACAAATTAAATATGCTAATTATGAAATAAAATTTTAAAAATTTAGAAATATTAAATTGATAATTTTAACTAATTAATTTACAAAAATGAAATTTTTTGAAAAACAAATCTGTATTAATTTATGAAATAATAAATCTTACAAATTAAATATGCTAATTAGGAATTAAAATTTTTAAAAAATTGAAATATTAAATTGGGAATTTTAATTAATTAATTTAAGAAATTAAAATTTTTGAAAAACAAATATGTATTAATTTATGAAATAAGAAATCTTACAAATTAAATATGTTAATTAGGAATTAATTTTTTTGACAATTTAGAAATATTAAATTGGGAATTTTAACTAGTTAATTTACGAAATTAAAATTTTTGAAAAACAAATATGTAAATTCGGAATTAAAATTTTTGAAAAGTTAGAAATATTACATTCATAATGCTAATGACTTAATTTGAAAAATGAATAATTCAAAAATTCAAAAGTAGAATTTTTAACTTTACAAATTCATAGGTTCTAATTACATATTATCCACAAATTTGCGTGTTAATCTAAAAAAAAGAGAAAATTACCGGATTAAATAGGAGAAAAAATATTGGTGGACCCCAATTATACTTTATTACAGGAATTCAAAATTCGTGATTAATAATTTTAAAAATCAGAAATTTTCAAATTTGGAAAGTAAGAAATTGATATGGAAAAAAAATCTCCAACCCACTAAGCGCAGGAGCAAATATACTCTCAATTTCTCTTTCGAACACTCTCTCTTGAACTCCAGTTTGTCCTAGAGTGTATACCCGGCCACAGCTATATTGTGACAGGTGTCCCAGCAACAGGTTCGTGACCGCAAACAGTAAGCAGCTGAAGCCCGAAGCATTCCTTCCTCTCACTCCTCTTCTCCCTTCCAAAATTCTAAATTCTCTAATTATACCTATTCAAAATTCCAACTTCCCTAATTGTTCTCCGCTTCTTTCTCTAATCCTTCCTCTCCGAATATAAATGGATTAATTTTTTTTAAAAAAACATTTCCTAAACACTTCCTCCCATTAATTAATCTCGTAAAGATTTCTTGAAGATGAGCTCCGACACCAGGGAGCTGCTCGGGATCGACCCCCTCGAGCTCCGGTTCCCCTGTACGCATTTTTTGCGATTTTTCTGTGATTTTTTTTATTGAAATTACCCAAATTTTATTGTCAAGTAGTTGTTTATCGATTTTCCGGATATTATTGGTGCGCCTCTCAGATTCCCATTCAACCATCTTCTATGGGATTTCTCTCTGTCCAATTTTTCTTCAAGTTTAAATTTTTTTGTCATTTTTTGTTGGAACTTTTGTAATCTATATGATCATATTGTCTTCCCTTTTATTATCATTATTTTATTTTGTAATTTCCTTTATTTTTTATGCAGTCGAGATAAATAAGCAGATCTCGTGCTCTCTGCAGCTCACCAACAAGACAGATGATTACGTCGCCTTTAAGGTAAAAATCCAAAACCCTAGAAGTCTGCGCAAGAATCGAATTGTGGCGACTAATTTAGTGCAATTTTGTGGCCCTAGGTTAAGACGACGAGCCCAAAAAAGTACTGCGTCCGGCCAAACAATGGCATTGTGCCGCCACAGTCCATGTGCGATGTTGCTGGTAATTTGAATTAATTACATAATTTAATCAGTATATTAACCTGAAATCACCGTTCTTGTGCTGAGATCCGTCAATTTTGTGTGAATCATTGGCTTCAGTAACTATGCAAGCGCAACGGGAGACACCACCGGACATGCAGTGCAAGGACAAGTTCCTAGTGCAGAGTGCCATAGTGAGCAAGGACCTCACACCAAAAGATATCACCGGAGACATGGTAATTCATGTTGTAGTGCTTCTGTGTTTGTAGCTTATGTTGACAAGTTTTCTTTGTATAATGCTAAATAAGGGAATCATGTGTAGTTTACCAAAGAGTCAGGTAATGTGGTGGATGAGGTGAAGTTGAAGGTTGTCTATGTCCTGCCACTCCAACCACCAACCCTATTACATGAGGGGTCTGGGGAAGGTTCTTCACCTCCGCTGTCAGCGTCAGGTGTGGGCAGCTTGAGTTATCAAGAGGTAGCATCTGTGATTATCGAGTGGTCTTTAGGGATATAATAATGGCCATGATTGTTTCTAATTGGTGTGTGTTCTGATTCTTGTGGTTTCAGGCAACAAGGACATCCGATGATGAGTCACAATTGCTCTCCGTTAGTATATTAACTGATTATCATCCATTCTGATCTTTTCCCCTTCCAAACTGAGAGCTGTTCTTTCTTTCCAGGCAACAAGAGCACAAAAAGGACCAGAAGTGGTAACTTCTGAGGTGAGCTCCCTTCAGACAAACTTGTCAAGCTTTGTCTAGTTACTATTCTTAATGGAAGTAATACTTCTGTATTTTGAATACCCAGTCGTCAGTACTTCAAAAATCACAAGTTCTGGCAATATTTGATCAGCAAATCATACACATGAATATTGCATCAAGCTGGATATCTGTCACTCCAGAATAATGACTTTTACTAGTTCTAGTATCAATTGGCTACTTTGATGGCAACTGCTAAAGAATGATTCATTATTAAATCAGAGAAACCTGTTTAAATTCATCTAAGAGAGTAGTTCTGGAAGTGGTTGTGATGATATTAACAGTTTTGGCATTCCCTCTGCATTTCCTAGTGTTGTGGATGATATTTCTAATGTTATTCTCTTCTCTAAGAGCACTTCATCATACAACTTGCTTTTAAGTGTCAAATATGTGGCTGTGACTCATCATATGCATATCCTGACTCATCATATGCATATCCTAAGCCATTAGTTTTGTTGTACCTGGAAAGCACTGGTAATTTTGCAGTGCTTTTCACCTGATAGTTTTTGGAGAGTGGTCCTTTCAACATTTGATCAGATCTGGTATCACTGAATGCTGACCGCACATGCTATAGTGGATACATTTACCATTCTATTGTTATGTCCTGTTTACATTCGTCCAATATATGCATCCGAAGTTTGGAACTTTGGTCAAGCTTCTCATCTGAATCAACATTTGAAAAACTTTCAATTCATTGTGGTCTGTTTTTTCTAGAGTTATTATTATCTTCTTGTTAATAATTGGCCCTTGGTAAATGTTGAGTTGTCAATGGTTGCTTGGTTTCACAGACTGATCTAGTATACTATTTCATCAACTATTGTCATTACTTTGGTTATAGCTGCAAATGCATGCTTCTTTCTGGTAGATGATGTAATATATTGGTGTGCTACCTTTCTTGTATTACCTCATCATTACAGAAAACTTTGATGTGCTACTGTTCTACATCCACCATGTTCCAGCATTTCAGTTTTGAGGATAGAATATGATAACTCTTTGTGTCGCCTGACACTGATGCAAAAGAATAAGGTGTTAATCACTTTGTGTTCTATCTGTTCAGCCATCCACTTTGATTTCAAGATTGACAGAGGAAAAGAATTATGCTATTCAACAGAATATTAAGCTTCGTGATGAACTGGTTAGTGGGTTTTTGCTGGTTATGCAAATATCTTTGAGTCAATGCTTTATTGGAGTATAGCATCTATAATACATTAGATACAGACCCTCTTTTAATATATTAAATAAGCTTGTGAGTAAAAAAATCTTCATTGATCATTGGAATGTTCCTCTCAAAAGGATCCAACACATGATTCTACACATATTTCCCATTTGCCTTGTTATACTGCTTTCTGCATCAATGAAACTTAATCTAATTGTATCTTTCATTGAAATTCAACAGGATCTTATAAGGCGGGAAATCAACAAACAGCACAGTGGTTTCTCATTTGTGTTTGTGGTGGTCGTTGCCCTGCTGGGAATTTTAATAGGTTTTCTCATGAAGAGATGAACATGCTCAATCACGTGTCTCGTTAGACTTTTCTCTGAAGAAATGAAGATTGCCTGCATTCTCTGTTGCCTTAACCGTTTGGAGAACTCATATCCGGATCATCTTAGAACCTGATGTCTTGTAGATGTCTAATTCAGATTAGCTATCATAGCAATCCAATAAGTCATCTCCGATCTGGGAAGATGTTGGGTAATTATTTGCATATTTTGGAACTTGTAAACGCAACACTCCCTTTAATATTATGGGTTTTTGAAATATTTGGCTGGTGCTTTGTGAATTGTGTGGATCAGGGCTACTATTTTTGTCACATTTTCGTTGTAGCAGAGCAACGTTTAGACTGATTTGTAGTTCGCTCAATTGATTCGTTCTATGCCGAGAAAAAGTTCTGTTTGGGTTAGAATGAAAGCAGGTATACCCAGCCACCAGTTAAAATCGTATAAAAAGATGATGCTCACAGCGTGATGAGAGAAATGTTAACCTCCCCTGATTCCCTGAGCTTTTCTCTTCGTGCTTCTTTATTTCAAATAGATCTGCTAAATGTTAAAGAGCGCTTGTTAGCTCAATTGAACTGTATCTCAGGAACTATGTTACTGGGGAACTAATCTCAGTATTCAGTAACTATGTTGTTACCATCAACACTTAAAAAAAATTACAACGTAGCAATCTTTTTTTAAAGATAAAAATGGCATATAAGCAACAGAGGACTTTGTTTACAGAACTTTCTCAGGTTATTTCTCAGTGGCAAACATAATAGCTATTCCAAGTAACATTGCTCCAACCAAAACCGAAGTATAAGAAAAATGAAGAGTACCACAAATCATTGCTTTAAAACCTACATATCAAAGGAAAGAATTAGAACCGTGCTTTAAGTTCTCTAGATGTTACACATTCAATTCAATCAAATAAGGAATGCTTGTGATTATTACCACTACAGACATTGGTGTATACATCACGAATCCTCAAAAACCAACCAATTCTGTATGCTTGCCTTTGGGGAAGGAAAAATGGGAGCCCTCAAACCTTGCTATCTACTGTCTTCGAAGCACTTTGCTCCCATGTTTGGACCATCTTAATCGAATTTTCTTTCCTCTTTTGTAGCATCCTGAGCTCCTCGGGGCTGAAGGGAGGAGGTAGATTGCATGGGCTTGTGTCATGGGCAGACTTCACCATGGAGTCCATCATAAACTTCCTCTCAAGGCCTTCAGCTTGGCAGGCCAGAGACTCAGCACAGACCTCAACAGCTTCAGGTGGTTTGGTTGGCTTGAACCTTAGAAGCTTGGCATACTCAGTTAAGAGGTGAAACATGTAATCATAGATATAGTCCATACTGAGCTCTTTTTGAATGAAGTTGCTTGCTTTCTTTCCTATACGTTGCGCCTATAAAAGTTTGTGAAGAAGCAATATATACTGTTTAGTATTGAACGATATGATAATCTAGCAGAAAGATTTGAAAAATATTCTGTATATCTTATCAAGGAAAAAGTATGCTCTAAACTCCAACAAGATCATCAGTAATGAAAAGGCATGTGAAATCTGGCTCACTAAGTACTAGACATGTATTAAGATTGATCACTTCCCATTGAAATATTCTTTAAATAGTAGCTGGCTGATTGCTTGCTTCGATTTATCTTATGTTCATGGCATGGGACTTTCAGTTTACAATGCAGAACGGAAAATGCTGATATTAATTACTGCTCAACATAGTTCTATCTAAAACATGTCATGGACATCAATTTCTCATTGCATCATTAGAAGCTCTGACTTTTTATCTGGGAAAAACTCATAATATCATGGTGGAAGTCCATTAGCATGTCATTCACTTTGCAATTATTTTTTCTTGGTGAACATGGGTGACACAAGAAAGATCTCCTGAGTTCAAGCTACATACTGCATCTTATAATCAATGTGTTTCAGTTCTTACAAATCACTAAAGAGAGTTTGTTATGGTCATTCATATCTGTTGCCTAGCATTGCAGAACTTCATTGCTTGATATGTAAAGGTATAGGCAAAGTACCTTTTGCTTGTGAGAGTTGCCCCAATCAACAGCATATTTTATGGATCTACATTTATTGTAATCTTGAACCGGCCAATAATGCTTAATGGGCATCAGCACTCTTGAGTAGAAATCATAGTATTTTGGTGTAACCAGCAGTGTCATTGAATCACATGCTAGAATATACTTCTCACTGACTGACCATGCTGATCCTTCAATGTAGATCTTGTACCTATCACCAGAAAATAAGAACTGAGGCATTCAAAACAACACGAACTAACTCTTAGCTTATTTTCAACTCAACAAGAAAACAAACCTGTGGATACACTGACTAGATAAATCTGACTGCTTGTACCCTGCCTTGCTCTCTTTCACCCAGTCCTAAATGCAAAACAAAGGAAACAAGGTAAACAACCATAAGAACCACTGGAATTGGCATTTACTAAAGTCAGCATAATTCAAGGATTTTAAGGACAATTGAATTTGACAATATGATGGGGTCCTACTCGTGTGAAAAAGGGCCACTCAGTTTCTTCAAGTTTGATGCGGTGTAGCACCAGCACAAATAAAGTACCTGCTTGTAGATCCGCGCATTCCAATCTTGTGTCCTGGAGACATTACACTTGACAAGCTCTTCCCGTGTCACCGCAACATCTGGATTCCCTTTCCAGTAAGCGTAAGGTTCTCTATCCACCCATCTCACCTTCTTATTGCCATCCTCCAATTCCTTCTGCAGCGCATTCCACGGCCTTATGTTGATCTCTGGCCTACCAATCAAACATAGTTTATTAAGTGTTTTTGCTTCATTTGAACAACAGTGCATATATGCACAATCTTAAATATTTGTAAAATCTTCAATATGACCTTAAATACTTAGACTTCTCTAGTTTCAATATGGTTTTCATTGCATTCACTCTGTTACTGAATGCAGTAACACCTAACGCACTTACGTGAAGATGTTTAAATGGGTAATGCTCTAAAATGCATGTCTTTCATTTCATATCTGCACATAATGTATACACTACCATTGTTACTAACAACAAAAATAGCATAACTGTAAGTATGTAACGGTTCAAAGATAACAGCAAATTATCAAAGGTACATTGGATTCCACATGTTATCTTTATAGACTACAGTTCATGACATTGTGAACAATGCCTGCAAGAATATAACTATCACAAGGAGGAAGCCAAGAGTAATTACCATCCCCAGAAGGACCAGTCCGGGAACACTACATCGAGTGTCTCATCGTCGGCGCAGTACCGGAAGAGCGGAGGCGTGAGGGTGGCGTTCTCGCCCCGGTACTCGTCGGCGCGGACGACGGGCCAGTCGACGCAGTCAAACATGAGGTCGAGGTCGGGGACGAGGCCGGGGTAGCGGCGGAGCAGCTGTAGGATCCCCCAGATGGTGAAGAGGTCCCGGGTCTGGAAGGCCGGCGCGATGCGCTCGACGAAGGCGCGACCGCGGAGCACGACGAGGCGGAAGCTGGCCGTGGCGCGGGCACGATCGAGCATGTCGCGGGTGATGCCCCCCACGGAGCGCCACGGGTGGAGGTCCTCGTGGATGAAGCGAAAGTAGGCGGGGCATGAGGAGTTGGTGGCGGGCGGGGCGGGGAGGGGTGGAGGCGGGGGCGAGGAGGCGCAGGTGGAGCTGGAGGAGAGGGCGAGGGCGAGGGTCTGGGAGATGTTGCTGGGGAGGGCAGGGTCGCGGGGGAGAGGTGGCGCGGCGCAGGAGATGGAGTATGTGGGTGGTCGCGGTGGCGGTGGGGCGTTTTGGGGTTGGGTGGTGATGGTCGGAATCGAGGTGGTTTGTGTGGCCGTGAGGATTGCCTGCACGGAGGAAGACGACGATAATAAGGGTTATGAACTGATTATTCCTTGAAAGTTACGAGTGATTAAAAACAAAACTAAAAAAAACAAAAAAAAGATGGTTTTGTTATATTGTGGAGGCTCATTACGGTTTTCTGATGTATATTTTTTGCTGATTATGTGGTAGTTAATAATTGATCTGAATCAATTATATATACGTAAATTTTATTATATTAGACTAAAAATTTGAACAAGAAATCTTCAAAACATACATTAATAAGACATTGTAATGTAAGTTCATATATTAAGATTGGATTATTCTATTGTAAAATTGTAAAATTTATTTATTTGTTTTAGTAATATTTTATTTTTATTTTTTATTTTTTATTTTATATAATATTATATAATTTATATTTAAGTTTATTTCCATAGTAATCATTCTTGTTTTATATATATATATATATATATATATATATATATATATATATATAAACACTATTCTACATCCACTTCTAGAATAATTATTCTACACTTAGTCTAGAAACCGTCAATTCGTTTGGAAATTTCGTAAAAAGCTAATTATAACCGTTGGATAGATATAGTTTTTATCCTCAGTTTAAAAGAATTTAACGTCGCTTTATTCCATAACGACAGTAAATATTTGAAATATTTTATTGTTACTGATCAATATCCGCACCAACCGCCTCTTCATCTTCTTCACTGCGCTCCCACGTTTTGTTCACATCCAATAAATTTATATTACAAAAATATATAGTATATGTCTATAGTATATGACCAGTTTATTTATACTATGCGACCAGTAAATTTGCTGACAAAAATTTATAGTATAATTTATAATATATGACCAATAAATTTACTGGTCATATACTGTACATTTAATGGTCATATACTGTACATTTAATGGTCTGTCTAGTAAATCTGTGGTATACGATCAACAACGCAATCAGTAAATTTACTGACAAAAATATATAGTATGTGACCAGTAAATTATGTGACCAGTAAATTATATGACCAGTAAATTTACTGATCATGTACTATACATTTACTGATCTGTCTAGTAAATCTGTAGTATATGACCAATAAATTTATATTACGCGACCAGTAAATTTACTGACTAATATGATTTCGGTTGTTATGTTTTAGTCAGTTTCTATTTTTTAGGGATAGTGTGCGGTTATAGCAAATCGTGTGGGTTGCTATTTTTTAGGAATAATGGAGCCGTTTATGGTAATTACTATCTTCAATAAAATTCTAATCTCGATGTATAATCCAACGATACAGAAGATAGGCATAGAATAGCTATTCTAGGAGTGGGTGTAGAATAGTGTCTCCTTATATATATATATATATATATATTATTCTACACCCACCCCTAGAATAGTTATTCTATACCCAATCTAAAAACCGTCATATATAATTTACTAGAATAAAGTACAACCGTTGGATAGAAATAACGGTTATCATCTGTTTAAAAGAATTTAACGTTGTTTTATTCCATAACAACAGTAAATATTTGAAATATTTTATTGTTACTGATCGATATCCGCACCAACCACCTCTTCATCTTTTTCACTGCGTTACTACGTCTTGTTCATATCCAATAAATTTATATTATATGACCAGTAAATTTACTGACAAAAATATATAGTATATGACTAATAAATTTATACTACACAACCAGTAAATTTGCTGACAAAAATTTATAGTATAATCTATAATATGTGACCAGTAAATTTACTGGTCATAAACTGTACATTTACTGGTTCGTCTAGTAAATCTGTGGTATACGATCAATAAATTTATATTATGCGATCAGTAAATTTATTGACAAAAGTTTATAGTATGTGACCAGTAAATTTACTGGTCATATACTATGTATTTACTGTTCCGTCTAGTAAATCTGTAGTATATGACTAATAAATTTATATTACACGATCAGTAAATTTACTGACTAATATGATTTCGGTTGCTATGTTTTAGTCGGTTCTTATTTTTTAGGGATAGTGTGCGGTTATAACAAATCGTGTGAGTTCCTATTTTTTAGAGATAATAGAGCCGTTTATGGTAGTTATTACTGTTAATATATACACACACACTACACATACTTAATTTTGGTAATTGTAATCACAACTTTATAAGTTTTACAAAGATGTACTTTTTTTTTCTAAATCTATATCTCTTAGTTTTAAATTTATACTATTAGTTATAAGTATTTGTTCTAGAGTGCATTTGTAAGTTTTTATATAATTTAAGTGAAAACTTGATAAAAATTAGTTTAGTTTAAATATATTTTTTATGAATAAGCATCAATTTTTACTATAAAATCACATGTCACATGTGGACAGAGAAAAACAAATTTGAGTTTTAGTATATACAAAAGGGAATTTTTTTTTAAATTATACACTAAATTGCTAAACAGTGCACATACATGCCACTAAAAAGGATTGCATTGGATTTTTCTGTTTCGGTCCTTAGACTTGTTATAATTAAGTCCATGCTTCGACATTACCAACTGTAGATTTTTATGTTTAAGTCCATGATATTAAATCCAATTTACTCTAGGGAAAATAAGAATGATGTTACCAACTGTAGATTTTACGGTGCGTATGATTTTTGAGCTATATATCAATATGACTACCAATCTTGAAAGTATTCCACACCACTTCATGTAGCCTAACTTAAAACACACAAAATAAATTCATCGATTGGTGGTTGTATATGAACCCCATTCAAGATGAAATGGTACAAATAACCAGATGGTTTCAACATTTTTTAAGAACATTAATTGTAAAAGAGTTGGATATAAGATTTCGTTTGGGTCTAATTTGGATATATCATCTATCCCAATTATCCGTGACTCATCCTTGTATGCACATATAGTGTGTTTAATTTAAGCACTGATTTAATACGGTGTAGAAATTCTACACCAGAATCACACTTTTAATGAATCATTTAATTCAAAGAGATGAATGCACCTAATATGTTTTTCTTTGCCTTCCCTCTATCTGCATGCTGCAGGTGCACGGAAAATTTTTCCGGAAAGAGGAGCCAAAAAGACGAATGCACGACGCGTGGGCGTGGCTCACTTGAGACAACCACCCCGCCGTCTCTCATTCGTCTCTTGTGATGTTATATTCTTATCAGCATCATCTCTTCTTGAAGTTTTGATTAGATAGTTTGGCTCTTGATGCTTGCTAATTAGCGAAGATTATTTGATTAAGGCAATGAGCCCCATGGTTCTTGGGAGTACTTAAGTGCATCTTTAAAGTTGTACCATATGTAACATGAGGGGAAAACAAAGAAAAAAAGGACGAAAAAAAGGGATGGAGCTTACCTACCGGCTTTGTGCGCCATTGGTCCAGATTGGTCATTGACAGATTAGTCTGCATGTGCATAAATAAGCATGCATGCAATTGCATTAGGACATAGCTAGGATTAGTATAGTCATTCAATAATACAATACTAATGACATGCTTCAGTAAACTAACATTTCACTAGCTGAGTTAATTATGTATAGCAGCATATCATGCGAGGAAACCCAATTTTGGATGCAACACAATTCAGACAAAAAGCTAGCACTCGATTGCGATGAGGCAAGCCGCCAGCTCAGAAAGAAAGTATCTTACCCAAGTTCCAAAAAATATGCCAAATTTGCAAGATTAGTTTATATTTTCGTAAATTGCTTCTGAAAATCTCATTTCTAAACGTAAACCTCTCCAGGCATGCAGAGGAACAACATATGCAAATGCATGCAGGCAAACCTTGAGAAGAACTTAAGAAGGGAGGATTATTTGAACTTACAGTGGTGCTGATCCAACGTGCAGAAACGAGGACGCCGACGACGACGACAGAGAGGAAGAGGAAGAGGGCGCTCATCACCGGCGACCCGGTGCCCGCCATGGCCTTGGTGGATCGCCGGCCGTCCGTAGCCGTAGCCATGGCTCCCACGGGATTATTTTGATCTCTCTGTCTTATACGATCAGGCAAGAGCTCTTGCTTCCTTCAGTGTCCTTAGGTCCTGGAAGTAGTAGAAGTTGTAACCCGTCACACAGTTCAAGGTGAGCAAGAGAGTTCAGAAGTGTTACGTACGCCTGCCTCTGCCCAGATCACTCAGAGGGTAGCGTCCACGTGGGCTACGACTCACAAGTATTTGGCTTCGTGTTCACGTGAATAGTGACGTGGCCTAACACCAATACCAGCTTAACTTCTTTGAAGTGTTCGGACTCGTATTTTCTTCTCTTTTTTTTTTTCCCTAGCTAATTGGATCTTGAAAAGATAGTTTTGTATAAGTGAATGCAGTAAGGTCATGGTTAAAAATTAAACCTGGACGACATTGAATCTCTAATCCAACCTACATCCATGGCAAGGCCAATCTAAAAAAAACAAAACAAAACAAAAAAAAAACCTGTATAAATGATGCGGTCAAACTGCCAAATTTTTTTGAGAACGTGATCAAACAAAAACTAGGCCCATTTTGCACTGTGCTACTTTATATGAAACTCATGGATACATATACCACTTTCAACTTTGTGGCGATTTTGTTAACTATATTTTTAGAAATATAAGAGTAGACATGATAAATATTAAGAGAGCCGATCAAACCTTTTAGAGTCGCCAGCGGATATTGCACAGAGCTACAATAATACTCGGCACTTGGGCATAGATCTCCCGCTCTTCCACTCCTTTCAGATAATAGTCTGGCTAATTTTGCCTGCACAGGTCAAACTGAGAAATGCTTCGGAGATGCATGCGTTTGTTGGCTTTTGCCCTGGTTTAGCGGTAGTTGGAAGCCAACAAAACATGTAGAAGAAGTGAGCTCCTGACTCCTAACTAGTGGCCTCAATATGAGGAGCCGTTTGAATTTTTTATCACACTTGGCTCCTCGTGGAAAGCCTAAACGAACAACAGCTCCCCTCTGTAGGACTTTGTCAAACTGATCGAACGACAAACGATTTGTGTGTGGGGAGAAGGAAAAGAGAAAAGAATACTTGGATGGGCGGGATTTAATCCAGACCCAAAGAAGTTTTCTGTGGGCTACAAAGGTTGTTTGGATAAGTCTAGTGAAGGATCCAAATTACCCTTTCAGCCCATGCTAATAACTTTTTATAAAAGAAGCCCAATAGCCCAATTTTTCACTCATCCGACCTGAACTGTATAGCCCACTTCCTCCCGTATTTTGAACTGAACTGTGCGATGTGATCCTCAAAAATACGTCTTTCCAAAACCGAACACATTTGAACTCCAGTAAAGTCACCCCCACACAAATTTGAACTCTAAACACCGTATTCAAATCAAACGGTCCAACTTTTCAAAACCAAACACAGAACCACTCCCACCTCCGACTTACTTCCCCGCCTCACTAATTCACTATGCGAACCCGCTTCCTCGCCACCGACTACTTCTCGCCGTCGTCGTCGTCCTCCTCCGCCGATCAAACCATAGCCCTAGCATCCTTCCGCTTCCCTTCCCTCCCCCTCGCACCCCCTCCTACAGACCCCCACTTCCCCCTCGTCTTCACCGCCGCAGCTGACCTCCCCGCCACCGACATCGCCGAAGACGAGCTCGACTCGCTTCCGATCACGTCCGCGCTCTCCGAATTCCTCGCGGCCGTTCTCCCGCAGCCCCTGCCTCCGACGACAACGACCACCACTGATGACGAGGTGACTCAGCTGGTCCCTTGGGGTTCTTGTTATCTAGTCGTGTGGGTTTGGTCGAGGTAGCTCATGTTGGTGGGGTTTTGTGTGGATTTGGGGAATTTGTGATAGCTTGGTGTTCTCGCGTAGGGATTGGATGAATTCCTCTACGAGAACCGAGGGAAACGCGAGGGTTTTAGCTCGACGAAGTCGATTGCATCCAAAATCCCTCAGGCAAGCGAAGCTTTAATGCTTAGATTTAGTAAACTCTAAGGCTTGGTGTTTTTCGTGTGGCATTATTGACAATCGTGTGTTTGTTCAAGGGATTGGATGAGATCAACTGCGAGAAGGACGGGAAGGGCGACGGATCCAGACCAGATGGTTCGGGGGCCTCGAAAATTACAAAGGTGGTTGAAGTTTTTGCTTGTTTTGTTTTGCTGTAATTGTTACACAGAAGATCATGTTTGCTGCTTGCACTGTGTGGTGTTAGGGATGGAAGGAGCTCAGGTTTGAGGTTGTAGAGGCCGAGCACCTGCCGGTAAGCTGTGTTGCAGTGATATTGGCTAAGACTACTATGTATTTTTTTCCTTTTTATTCAAATATTTTTGTTTCATGGTGTCTGGGTTTCGCAGGTAGAGGTTGCGTCCTTCGATGGTGATGAGTCGGGTGGTGGTGTTATCCTATCTTTTGGTGTTCCAGATGTGAAAATCTCTCTGGTACTTGCTCCATCTCATAACGATTTCAAGCAATTCACCAATTCATTTTCTATATTGTGTTTCTACCTCTCAATTCACATAAACTGTTTTGACCTTCCAAGTGGTTGCCACACAACCTTGATTATCCGAGCTGCAGTTTAGTTTATGAGACTGAGAGATGATAAAGTAATTTATGTTTTGATCCACAAGATTTTGACAATTTACATATGTCATTGTGGCCTGAGTCCTCGAGTAACTAACTTGAAATTTGATGGTCGTGATATTTTTATTCTTTTACCATGCCCCCCTACTACAATGCTTTTTTTTTCGAAGAATCTGCATAGGTGGTTTAGCTAACCACCCATAGGGATTCCAAATTAATTAATTCATAATATATAAACTACCAATTGTTGGGAATGTTTTTTATCCTAATTGTATTAGGTTGAAAAGTTACCAAGAGTCCTAATTAAATTGTATTATATATTTCTTTTTGTAAGTTGAGATTGAGATTGTGATCTATATAAACTCATTGGAGATAGGCTTAGGAAAGATCAACTAAGTATGAGTTAGGGAGATCAATCCAGACTAGAAACAAAAGGGGCATAGAGAGAGCAAAAAGTTAGGGGTTTTCTTAAATAGCTGACTCTTACAGAATTATTGGACCTTTTGAGACAATTATACGTTCGACGGTTCAAATGATACAAAGGGGGGGGGGGGAGGGGGGGGGGGGGCGAGATTCAAGGGTTCAAATGATACAAAAGGTTGATTGAGGAGTCGAGGGATCTATATGATACGAGGATTAGTTGAGAGTGTTGATCTCTTGTATTGTTCTGAAGTTGTGTTTAAGAAATTTGTGGTCTCTTTCATCAATTTTTTTCTCTTTGATTGTCATTACTTCTCTATCATTATCGTGGTTTCTATACTAGATTTTCCAATTCTTGTTCCTGTTATTGCATGCGCTAGGCCATATCTCACGAGGTGGGTCCAATCTAGGCTGGGAGTCTCCGCTATTCCTAACACCAATAATTAAAAATAATCAGGATAGTTACCACCTGTCTTATTACAATACTATTATGTACATTATACGCCATAGGACATACATAATGCAGGGCTTCGTCCTACCTTTTTCCAAAAAATAAATTTGTTCTTTTACTCATAAGCAGTAGTAGACTAATGTATGAACTTTGAATTAATATTTCGATTGTTAATATGGAACATCAACACTGATTTACTTTGAATGTCGGATTTTGTTAGTAGTTGAATTTCACTTAGTTTGCAGTTAATCTTTGGCATGTCACAGCTAAGATGGAATTCTTAATGGCTACATACGGGAATAATATATTTGTGATTCCTAAACATGCAGTTATTAATACCTACAATTTTAACCACCAACAATGAAAAAACATGTAGAAGTAGTGGGTCATAGAATTTTGAAATGTGTCATGGAGTAGCTAAATCATCCCAACCATTATGTTGACACTGTGCTACTACCACAAGTAGCCTTCGAATTTTTTTTTTACGAATAACCCATTAAAAAAAAGAATTTCAAAACTAATCCGAAATTTTTTAAAATATCATAAATGACCTTCAGTTATGAGCTCCCGTTCGCGACTGATTAAGTGGCATGACCCAGGAGCTCGCGAGCCGACGAGCTGTCAGTCTTCTCCCTTTTCATCTCCTTTCATCGCCTCTCCACCGCACCACACTGTGCCGCGCCGCCGCCACTCCTTGTATGCCAGCGCTGTCGCACGCCGCACTGCACCGTCAATTTCGTTGCCGCTCTCCTCAGGCACCGCTTCCCTCGCCAGATCCATACGCCTCGTTAGATCCCTTTGCCACACGCTGCCTTCCTCAACCCCGCCACTACTCGCTATCACCAAACCCTAGCACTGTCATCTCTGAAACTGCCGACATGATCCACTCGACACTCCGACGACCACTTAACATTCTGACGATCATTCCTGCATCGACCACGACCACTCCGGCATCTTCAACGACCACTCCGCGACGACCACACTGCGACGACCACGTGAACTACTCCTGGCCGTACCACCTAATCAGTCACGAACTAGACCCGCGACTGAAGTTCAGTTGTGAACGGGAGCTCGCGATTGAAGGCTATTTCTAATATTTTAAAAAGTTTCAAGTTAGTTTTAAAATTCTTTTTTTTAATGAGTTATTCGTAAAAAAAGCTTCTAGTCTTTCCTAGCATGTATGTCCACAAACAAGCCAGCGGCGAAGCCAGCTATGTCTTGCTTTTCTTCTCTTTTGATTGAAGGGCACAAACCCTTGCTACATAAAGAAGTAACCACGAATTGTCACTCTGATCTTGACATATTTCAAGAAACACCAAACTGTTTACTCTCTACAATCTGGCCAATGTCTGCTTGTTACTAAAGTGAGTATTGTGATTTTGGCCACTGCATGTACCTTAAGCGCCTGAATATCCAACCAGCAGATTCCCAAGTGTTGATTATTTGATTTTCCATGATTTCTTTTTTATCCTTCTTCGATGGTTTGTTTCTTCCTTCATCCTTACTCAGGAAAAATAAATTGAATAGTCATTATAGTGTGATGACACTGGAGGATCTCCATTTGCAACTATATTTTACACTGAATTAATATCTTTTGATAGAATGTTTGTTATATTACCCTATTTAAATGATTGGTGAGTGATCATTATAGAGCTCTTTGTGGAAATATAAATAGATTGTTTGTTTTTTTCATCAATTTAAGTTTTGGGTGTACTAGTTAGTGCATGAAACTCAATATGGTACTAGAGCCCGGAGGTTCTAAATTTGAGACCTAGCTGTTGCACAGTTTATGAAAAAGTAATTATGAAAGTTAAAGGGTTTGGTGGTGAGACTAAGAGGTCCCAGATATGGACTAGATCCCAACCTAAGTTAAGTCCACATCGTAGGTTTGATGATGCCTAAACGTGTAGATTGACTGTCTTTCCTCATCATTTAAAACCTTTAAGTGAATTAGTTAATATATGAAACTTAACACTCTCCAAAGAACTCATGCAAAGTAAGTTCGATAGTTACGTTTCTAGAATTTAAATGATGATATCCATTGAGAGTCTAATCATACTACTATCTAATTTTCCTTATCAATGCAAGAGCAGGTTCATTGAAGTGCTTTTGACTGAATTTATATATTTGTATCATTGTGATTTTAGTAAATCTTTTACGTTGCTGCTCATCACCAGTTTTTATTCTGTAACGGTATCTCTGATACCCACTAGCTACTGTTATAAAGAAAATAAAACAAAGGGAAACCCACTAATTAAACATGTGCATGCATGGACATAGGCACACAGAATGTTTTCTTTGGCTGTCACGATTAATAATTCAGATACAAATACGCAAATGAGCTGAAGTTGCTTGTATCTGCTGATTAGGATTGGTCTCATTAATAATTCAGATACAAATATGCAAATGAGCTGAAGTTGATTGTATCTGCTGATTAGGATTGGTCTCAGTTTGATTTAATTTCCCTGACTTTTACGTTCCTTACTCAACATCCACTGTAAATTTTATTTTGTATACAGTATGCATGTACTCTCATCTTCTGTTTAATTTCTCACAGGATTTCGTTGAAGTTGAAGCTGATATAACAATTAGATATCCTAATGAACTTGTGGAGACAATTTGTCAAGTAGAAAATATCCCTCCAAAATCTAATGGTGACCAGGATCGTTCTTCTTCCGGAGATGGTAAGTGCTCTACAGTTGCAGCACTTGATCATGGTGTAAGAATACCTCAATTTGAGGTTAGGGGGAATTATTTGGACCTTGATGAATGTCTCACTGGGACAGAAATATCCAATATTTTTCTTACTGTTGTCAAACACTTTGATGGAGCACAAGTTCAGGACTCAGTGGTTAACTTGACTGAGTACTTAAGATCAACTGATCGGGACATGTTGACCTTTGTCTGTGATGATGCTCCATGTGAAGACTATCAAGAAGATGAACCAACAACAGTCAAGTCTGCAGTAGAAATGGATCTCATGAGGATCAATGACAATATTCTTCTTGAGAGAAGCTCAGCAGTGTACCCTATCAAGCCTGATGGCACTTGTTCAGACTTGCCTTGCTCCATTCTTTTACAGGAACTACAGATCATTGATTTTCCTTTTGGTGATGCTTTTGAAATGCTTTTTCAGTTGGAGACAGATGAGACAGACATACCTGGTCAGATGTTCAAAGTGGATTTGGACCAAGCCAGTGGTATATATGACTCAATGGTTAGCTCTGAGTTGGCGCTGGTTGATGATATGTTCAAATCACTACCTACACCTATGTTGAGTGATGATAAAGAAGTAAAATCAGTGCTTCCCCCAATAGCAGAAGTACTATGTCACCTGTCACCACATCCTCTATCTGCGTCGGATGGAATTTATTTGGATTGGCATCTTTTACTGGAAGGATCATGCAATCGTGAGATTTGCTCGACATATGCAAGCATGGTAGAGGAGGTGAACATTTGCAATTTAAGTTTTGAGCTGCAAATTGGCTGTCAGCAGACATCAGCAATTAGCATTGATTTTCTGGAGGATATTAAGAGAAGTGCAAAGCTCCATGATGTGGACAGAGAGAACAAGATCTATGTTCCTGATGCCCTATCTCATAATCCACCTGCTAAGCTGGAAACAACTCAGAGATACAGACAGGAAAGCAGTGCTAGAAGCCATCATCAGATGGAAACTTTGAATTCAGAAAAAGCATCTTCCTTATTCGAGTCAATGTCACAATCCAATGGCCTAAACTTTTACTTGGATGTCAGGAGTGGCACTAGGAGAGGGACCAATAATGAGAATAATGCTAGTTTACACAGCATTTCCCCACCAAAAGATAAAGAACTCATTGAAATTCATCCTGTCGGCCTCTCAGATCTTATTCTAGGCCTCATTAATCACATCCATGAAAGCTATAAGTCTGCTTTGGAAGAAAGTGTGTATTTCAGAAATTCTTTCTCAGATGGGCAAGGTTTAAGCATTTCAAAGCAGAAGCTTCTTGAGCTGATAACTGGAGACGGTTCACAAAGCTTCTATAGTCACTGTAAAGATGAAGATAAGATGGAACTCATTGTACTGTATGCATTGAAGCAGGTGGCATATTACCTGTGTTTCTTTGGTCTACATGCTGCTTATCTCTACATAAGCAACCTGACAGGAAGCTTTGCAAATATTCCTGAAAGGTTAAGAAATATTCAATGTTTTATCGGTGTAGCACGGCAGAAAGCTGAGAAGCAACTGTCTGAATCTCATCCCTCTTTGTCTGAAATTGAGAAAATTCTGAAATCCAATATCCAATTCGGCCAAAATATTCTTATAATTGCCAATAGAGCTTTCTGGTTGCCATTGGGTCAGAAATTAACTTCCATGAAGATGACATTTGTTGAGCTAAGAAAATATCCTGCTGTAAGTAATTTAGATCCGGTGAACGATATGAAGTCTGCAACTTGTGTGCTGGAAGATCTATCACAGTCAGACTGCATTTTGCTGGATATCAAGTAAGTTCACAGGATTTCGCAGGAAGGTCTATCTCTGATTGTTATATGTAGGTTGCCCAATGCTTGAACCAACAATATTTTAGTACCTAGGATCCAATCAGCTCTCCCATTGCAATATTGCAGTAAACATAGTTTTTTATGACTACTCCATCTCCTCAAATTATTAAATGTTGATGAGTCAACTCAGTCATAACCTCAGAAGGAACTATGTCAGAGTATTCGAAGGCATATTTAGTACTTTTTTTAAGAACAACAATTTAAAACTCTACATGTTGCTTCTTAGAAGGATTGATAACTAATGTTGATGTATAATATATATATTGGAAATTTCAAAATACCTTGAGATATCGAATTTTTCCATATTTGCAGATACTTCATGTTTCAACTCTCGCAGTATGATATCTTTGAATACCACATCAAATCATAGATATAATGCCAAAGAGCATATCTAAGGAGTAAAGGTTGCATCAAAAGCTTGTTGTTATTATTAGATAAATGATGCTTTGCCTATCTACTTTATGATTTTTGCTTCCGTCAAATATAATCTCATTATCATTCTTGTCTTAATTTTGAAGCAACGTTCCAGCTTCGTTCCCTTTCAACAAGTTCAGCATTATATTGGAATATGGAGGTCCAAATAAATCATCTACATTATTATCTCTGGCTCCTAATTTAGACGGTTTGCCAGCACTGCACTTCCTTTATGTCAAAGGAGACACCAAAGATCTTCCGGTTGCACTCATTGAGGGCGATCATACAGCCCAGGATTTGAAATCTACATTGGTGATTCACCATCCATCATACACACTTACTTTAAATCTTCATACACTGTTCATACTTTTTGGAACTTATTAGTGTTTTACCTTATGTTCAGTTAATATGAAATATAAGTTTGGTGTTCTGACTTGCTATACCCTTCAGTAACTATGTATCCAAGGAAGATAACTTTTTTCGTTTAAAAACTTATCAATCATATATGATGTTAGAGCATGTCAGCAGTGAATTCTGTAACTTGCAGACCAGAAATGAAGGAAATTTTCCACCTGTAATATGCCAACTTGCAAAATGAAAGATGAATTACTGGAAATGAGAATCAACCTCATTAATTTTTACATTTGCAAAATGAACGATGCTACTAGTGATGTGATTGCATTTTGAATGGTTCAAAATTCCTTTTAAGGGCCTACCGTCTGGATTGTATCAATGTAGAAGCAAATGATCCCCTGTCAATCCCTTTTTTGTCTCGAAAAAAGGATATGCCAGTTAAATTTTTTTTCCTCCTTGTTTGCAGGATGCTGTCTTGGGTACACTTCAGAAGGATTTGCAGGAGAAGATGAACAAAATGCGAATTGTTGATTCGCTGAACTTTGTGCCTGCAACGGATCAATTACAAGATCTACGGGAAAAACTGAACAAACAGCACAATGTTGATTCATCAAACATTTTGCCTGCTGTTGATCAACCACACAAATTGGAAAACCTGAAAAAAAAGAATATTGTTGATTCGCTTAACTTTGTGCCTGCAGCTGAACAGCTGCTCACAAAGGAAAATTTGAGCAAAAAGAATGTTGTCAATTCACTATCTTTTGTGCCTGCGGCTGAGAAGAGTAGTTCTACTTCTTCAGTATCTGCCAATCTGATGAAAGCTTCCCAAGATAATCAATCTGCTACAGACTTCCCTAACAGTGTGAAATTTGAAAACATCGAGTCAACAAGATTGTCTTCCCCAGAGATAGTGGTTGTTGTAAATACTGGAAATCATGAAAAGAATATGCTTCTCTCTCGAAGAGCTTCTTATCAGCAGATACTAGCTTTGGAGAAAGGAGGAGTGCAGGTTGTGGAGCGAGATGTTGATCTGCCCGTAGACCTAATATTCAGTGCTGCAGTTTGCTTAGTATGGTATGAGACCAGAACCTTTGGGTCCAATGCATCATCAACAGCAGCAGGGACATCTGATGTAACAATTTTCGTAGAGAATATCGCAACCAACACTCTGATGTCACTTAGCTTCTCTTTCAATGGCTGCATAATGGTAATCGGTGTTATACTTTTGTATAAGTTATTTTTTTTTTCTAAGAGGATTGTCATGACATGCTTCTTTTTGAGATTGTAATTGTTCATAGGACCTCCATGGACGTAATGCTACTACATTGAGTTTTCCTGGCAAGCTTAGCATCATCTTGTTCTTTTGAAACATTTTCTAATTTCTTAATCAATTTCACCAATGCTTTGAGCATCCCGATTTCTGATTTTTTATTTAGATGTGGTTATGCAATGCAACCATTCTTGTAGAATTTACCTTCCTAGGTGATTGGTGTCCTTTTCAAGGAGATCTAGCATCTTTACTGATTTTCATATACTCTAAATGTATATTCACTTGTCTTTTTTTTTTGGTATTTGTGCTACTTTACAGCAATCATAATAGAACTGTTTCCATGCTTGTACCTCTGCAGGTCTTTGAGGGAGAAAATCACTTCCTTTCTGCTGTAATGGAGTCATCTGATTCTCTTTATGCTGCAGCTGCTAGCCTGGACATGAACTTGCAGCTATTTTTCTCACATATGCCTGAGTCAACAGATGAAATTATTCTCAGTTGCATTAGGAATGTGACAAGGTCAAATCATGCTCTTTATCCAGAAATGCCTGAATCAGAAAGCCTAGCTGAATCATTTCTCACAAGATTCCCTTCCATTAATCCCTTGTCTGCACACATGATACTATCTTCTGGAGGCACTCTGGTGGAGTTCCTCAGCTGGTCAAACGAGCGTCGTATTCAGGCTGTTGGGAAGTATCTTTTGTCTCCAGAGAGCATTTCTCTCTTCAGTTCTTTGTGCAGATTTGGTGAGCTAGGTGAATCAAGATCTGTGATGACTGAATGTTCTTCTGTAGATTCAGATATCAGTAGTGCATTGTTGCAATCTCCAAGGAAAAGGAAGAAGTGCACCTCACAAGTTTTTGCAGTACCAACTAACGACCCAATCCGTCCTAATCCACTAAACCAATTGTCTGGTGATTATATAGAACATGACAAGGTATTCTCGCCTCCCAAGTTGAGAAAGTTCTCTGAAATGGATGATATAATACCGGAGCCACGAGATATATTCACATTTGGTCAGAGTTTGGATAGGAGAAGTGGAGTGGACTCTTATCTACCAAAAATTCCTAATGTGGATACAGTAAATGGCAATCAGATCATGAATGATCATTTCGGTGATGGACTGCCTCCAAATATGAAAAAGAATAATGAAAGGCTTGGCGGTGCAACAGGCACCTCCAACTTTTCTTGGCAGCCTGAGCCAGGAAGTAAGCCACCAACTGGGATATCTCTTCCTACAAGCAGATTAGCATTCAGCAGCACTTACAGCCGTCCAATGTTTCCAACCCCGTTGGAGATCAATGATGATGCTGGTGACTGGAACATTTCAGAAGGTACAAATGAAATATGGAAGGGTGATATATTTGGAGACGTTGCCACAAGCTCTTGCAGGGTTGATGTGGGCAGACATCATGAACCAACAGAGGCAGCAATGCAGAATCCAACAGGGTCGCTCGCTTTTTTTAAACAGGATTTTGACCGTCATGCAACCCCACATGGTTCAGGCTGGGAAATTGATTATCTAAGGCAAATGAATGAAAAGAGAAGGGCACGTCAGGAGAGAGGGAAATGTTCAATGATGAGGGATGAACCCTCTAAAGTATATTCTCCATCCATAGAATCTTTAAGATATCAAGGAGATACTCCTTCGAGGAACCAGAGCCCTTCAGCTGGGAGTTACAGGAACAGGAAAGGTAGAGCAGGAATTAAAGCAAAAAATCATAAGGCAGGAAAGGATTCCAAGGTACAACCAAGTATAAATCATGAAAAGAGGAAAGAACCGACATTGAATCCAACATGGACTCCTGTTGACAAGAGAGCAAGACAGGTACGTACTGCACCGCCTCTCTTGATTTTTATATGTTAATGTTTTGAATGCAGTAAACTTACTCTGGATTATTTGTGCAGAAACTTTCATTTGCAACTTATGGGAAAGAAAAACAAAGCAAGTTGGTGTGGAGACACAAAAACAGCCCTACTGTTGGTGGTAGCCTCCGGAAAAGATACAGGGACGAAGGTACCTAGAATAATAGCTCTGGTGATAGTTTTAGGTCTTCACTCAAATTGTAAATTGGTATTGTCGGTGTTAAAATTTTGATGTCTTAACTGATAAAGATATTGCACGAAAAGTAAGGTTTAAGATAAGAATTTTTACCATGAACTTCACGGAAGCTACGCTATAGTTTGGTGAAGAGTGCATTTGGTTGTCGCTGATTCTATATATATTGATCTATATTGATCTGACACGTATATTGCATAACTTTGAGTTTTCTATCTGATTTTCACTTCAGTGGTTGTATTAGAATTGATTTCTTTATTCTTAAAAGATGATTTGTCATTATGTAAAACATAAAATTCGAAAGTAATACATATATATGTCATTTGATTCCGCCGTTTGGTTACGTAAAAAAGACATTTTTAATAGGTAGGGGCATTCCGAGAATCGAACTCGGGACCTCTCGCACCCAAAGCGAGAATCATACCACTAGACCAAATGCCCTTTATGACTTAAATACACAAGAATAATTATTATTATTATATAAATATTAGTTATAGCGAGGTAGCGACTATGGAGCGTGGACGCTGAGGAGCTTCTACGAGGCACAGAAGACGCCGGCAGCTCAGGCTTCGTTTTCCCACATCCGCGGGGCAGTTTAGGCGTGTGGCATGAATCTTGAAACAAGTTGTGCGGCCAGAAGTCCTTATCAACTGTAAGAAAAACACGTATGAGTCGGCAAATCTCATACGAATCTTCGGCAATCCAGAAAACTCGACGCGATGCCACATCATCAAATTCACACGATAAGGTGACAGTTTTCTGAGGCACACACTTAAGAGTCAGGGGTGAAAATATATTGGATGTTGATTTGTATTCATATTTTTTAATTTGATTTGGATATGTTTGAACTTGGATTCGAATGGAATAAATATTATATATAGATTTAGTTCTTAATATTTTTAGTTTGAGTTGGATTTTGGATTATATTAGATATTACTAATATTCTTGATTTCATTATTTTATTTATACATAATTTAAAATTAACTATTTTAAATCAAGAAATAACACATTTTAATGAATTTGTATAATAATTCTATTATTCATGTAAGAATTTGAGTACAAAGTTGCTATACCATAAATTTAGACATATATTTTTTTATAGAGATAGCATTCAAATTCAAATTCAAATATATAAATATATCATTTTATCGAATTTTGTCAGATTTTATCAGATTTAGATACGATATTTTTTTTGAATTCGAATATAGATCTGAATAGAGAAAAAATGTTATTAGATACAAAATTTTTGATCATATCAGTATACTGTCGGTTCCGATAATAAGAAATTTACATCCTTAGTTTGAACAGTCCTTCACTGTGAGACGCGCCTCCGTTCCTTTCTTCCACGCAGATGCTACGGATCAGAACAAATCTGCGTAAATGTCAAATTTTAAAAAGAAACCAGTGTATAAGAATTAAGAACAAAACCCAAAGATTCTTGCGGACCTGATACTGACGTAAAATCCTTTTTTCACTCAAAATAGTTCTTTTTTCTTCTCGGTGCTCTCTTCCGCTTATACGGATATTCTTTCAGCTTTCTGTACATGTGCAAATATTTTTTTTAGTCTTTTCCTTCTTATAAGTTATGACCCGAACAACTCTAAAAACAAAGGCATCAAATCAATCTCACTGGCACATGTCACTCACCACAAATGCAATTATGCAAGTAAATAACGTGCCAGCAACTCGTCTAAAAGAAAGAAATTATAAAACTATTTGATGTTTTATTCTTGTAAAAAAAGACCTAGTACCAATCAGAAAGAAAAAATTTTATTAAATAATTAATAATAAATAAAAAATTAAAAAATATTCTGTAACATTTTAATTTTATGAAATAAACACCAAGAGTCCTAAAATATTAACGTCATAAAACGAAATGTAAGAGTTCTTGGGGTAACGCCACCCTTCGCACGTCCTAATATTCGAAGACAACCAGCCAGCCTTATCAGAACCCGCGAAAACAACCCACCAAATTCTCCCCCCTTTATAAGAGCAGCGAGTACACCGGGCTCCCGCATTCTCTCCACTCGCTGCTCCGTTGGTAGTAACGTGAGACAAGATGGCCGTGGGGTTGGGCGTGAAGGCGGCGCCTTTCACGTACGTGGCGCACGCGCTGGCCGTGGCTGCGGCGGCCATGGTTCTAGTCTGGTGCATCCACTTCCGCGGCGGCCTCGCCTTCGAGGCCACCAACAAGAACCTCGTCTTTAACGTAAGTTGTCGCCTCGATCTCCTCTTCCCAAGCTTTTGGGTTGGCTTGTCTTGGATATGATCATATTGACCTCAATAATTTTGCCTTTGTTTTATTTTTGTGTCCTTATTTTGTTTGATTTAAGCCACGTCGAGTGGTAGGGTAGGTAGCAGGAAAGGCAAGTATTGGACCAGAGTGTATGTCCAGTTCTTGCAACGCATAGAAGTGACCCACCGGAATGATAGCCTCATAAGGCCTCGTGAACTCTCGTTTCTGTAGTTATGAAATTTATTTTAGCTTTATGTTGTAAATTTGGGTCTTGTGATGGTGAGTTTGGGTTTATTAGACCTAGATGGAAGCTTTTAATTGGCCAGGTAAAGATACTGTTACCGTAGTTAACAACATTTTGTGCTTTTAATATGCCTGATAAGCCGGTGGAGAGGGTTTTAAACTTATGGGAAAACAAAGATGGTTTGATATTGAACATATATCAAAAGAAATAAGACTGTAGAAATCAATTGTTTAGATGGCAACTTGTTACAAACTTCTACTGAAGTAATGACCTAATTGCTCTAAATGCATCTAAGCAATTACCTCACATTTAAGTGTTGACACTATTTATGTGTGTGTTGATTAAAATTTTATAGGCTCTTGAAGTTAATTGCACTTGGGAGTTGTGACATGTGTTTTCCTGCACTTGAGCCTTGAAATCTCTGACCTGTTGTTTGACCTAACCCTGAATATGCATCTCGGAGGACTCCCACTGACAGATGCAGCTTTTGTTATAGTCAGTTGTAATCTTTACTACTTCAGCGATAGAATATAAGAACTTGATTTATATTATATTTCAAAAAACTGTCAACTGTTATTTATTTCTGATGTTATGATATTGCAGGTTCACCCTGTTCTTATGCTGATTGGCTATATTATTGTTGGCAGTGAAGGTAAGATTAAAAATTCCTTGAGTTTGGTGGCTTAAGAACAAACTTAGTAATTTCTCTCTTGCCCTTCATTCATTTTGACAGCTATAATGATATATAAGACAGTTCCAACATGGAGCCATGATGCAACTAAGCTGATCCATCTAATTCTCCATGCAATTGCGCTTGTGCTTGGTGTGGTTGGAATATATTGTGCTTTCAAGTTTCACAATGACAGTGGGATTGCCAACCTTTATAGTCTGCATTCTTGGCTTGGGATCGGAGCAATTTGTTTATATGGTATTCAGGTATTACTTTACATATATATGATCAGTAAATTTTTGTTCATGTAAGTGATTAATTCCTTTTGAACTGTGCTTTGAAATTTTCGCGAAATAAACAAAGCCTGCTAATCTGAAACTTTCCTTAAAAATGCTGTAATTATTATGAGTTGGGTAATTATCAGTCATGACCTAGTAGCATCTTGATTATTTTCTTTCACAAGTATCATGAACAAAAGGTAGTTTGAAATATAAAATTATAGACTGGCAATTCAGTGGAATGTAATGGTAGCTAGCTTGGTGGTTGCAGTGTTAGACTTCAAAAGTAGGAAGTTGCATTCCTTATGTATGACTAAATCAATCAATGACAAGGTATTCGTTAAGTAGTGTCCCAGGGTCCTCATTATGACAGTTCTCTTCTTATATTGATAGTAGTCTCATATGTTAGATACGTATGACTTACAGCAGAATCAATGGAGAAAATTTGGTGGCATTTTAATGAAGTGTGCTTTATCAGTGTAGCATGCCATTCCTGAAAATTTTGTATCAATGATATCCTCATATGCTAGTCTGAAACTGAAATATGTTATCAGTAGCTTGTACTTCTGATCTTTGATGCATTACTAGTATAGATTGATAGCCACTAGAAGATATCAAACAAATGAGCTGAAAGGTGTGTAGTGACAGTGTTGAACTGAGAAGTTGCATTGTTTTCAGGAATTTTTTTATGAATAACCAATTCAAAAAAAGAATTTCAAAACTAACTCGTAACTTTTAAAAATATCAGAAATATATTTCAGTCGTTGAACCCAATTCGCAACTGAATTTCAGTCATGAATTGGGCCCGCGATTGATTAGCTGGCACGAGTGCACGACTCATATGCATTGCTAGTATAGGATTGAGCCACGTAGACTTTCAGTCGCATATCCGACTCGCGACTGAAACCCACAACGTAGACTTTACTTGTCTGATATGACCGGATAAAGTCTGATATTACCGGACAATGTTCGGCTTGTACAGAACTGATCGTATCAATATTGGAACTGATCATGATTGTATCAGTTTAAAACTAATCGTATCTATACAAAACTGGTCGTATGAGTTCAAATTTATTCGTATTTAGCTCCAGCAAAGATGAAACCAGAGAATGTTTTAGACCCTTTTGTGAAAACTCGATTTTCCTTCATATCTTGCAAAAATTATTTTAGTCAAATTTTTTTTTAAAATCTCCTATTCACCTCCTCCTCTAGTTGACATCCTTGATCCTACACACTCTCTATTACTTTCTTCCTCTTAGATTCCAACTCATCTAGTTACTGTAACTTCTTCTCAGTCTTCAACTTTAATAAGCACTTCACTTCATTTCTACATACTTGCTTCAAGCAATTTGCTTCGCTTGTTTGAAACTACATATTTGTTGGAAGGACTGAGAACCGTACTACTTATGAAACTAGATGATTTTCAAAATAGTATAGAAAGCTTTATCGAAAATTCTCTGATTTGTAACACGTTTTATTGAAAGTTCTATACTATTTTGAAGATCATCTAGTTTCATAAGTAGTACAGTTCTCAGTCCTTCCAACAAATATGTAGTTTCGACACGCGAAGCAAATGGCTCGAAGCAAGTATGTAGAAGTGAAGTGAAGTGTTTATTAAAGTTGAAGAGTGGGAAGAAGTTACAGTAAATAGACGAGCTAGAATCTAAGAGGAGGAAAGTAATAAAGAGTGTGTAGGGTCGAAGATGCCGATTAGAGGGGAGCTAAATAGGAGACTTTAAAAAAATTTCGACTAAAATAATTTTTGCAAGATATGAAGGAAAACCGAGTTTTCACAAAAGGATTTAAAACAATTTAGGATCAAGTTGCATTCAACAAGATAGAAGATAAAATATAATATGCAACTAAGAGTAAGTGGAAACAAATAAGTCAAGACAAATATAAAAAGTGCAAAAGAGAAACCAAGTGACACAACAATTTTTTACCGAGGTCTTGGAAACTCGTCTGGCCTCCCCAACTCCTTGTTGAAACGCTCACGCATGAGCCTCACTTCTATATCTAAGAAGGATATCTCCGTTTGGGTTACTCCTTCTTCACTCCAGATTGGCGATAATCAATGTCTTTCATAGATCTTTGTCGGCCTTTCCGACAAACTCCACCGGAGAGATCGCAACTCTCCTCCAACGACCATCTAGGTAGAGGCAATCGCCAAGAATAACAAGTCGTACATCTTCACTTCAATAAATCAAGTGCTAAAAGCTCAAACGATATAAATGACCAGTTTCAATACTAATACGACCAGTTTTGTACATATACGACCACGACTAAGTCTAGTACTGATACGGCCAATTTGTGTACTAGCTAGACATTGTTCGGTAACATCAGACTTTGTTTGGCCATATCAGACAAGTCGCGAGCAGGGTACGCGACTAAAAGTCTACGTGGTGCCTGAAGGAAAATGGGTTGCTACTTTAGCGATAATTTCAAAAATTTTAACCTGAAAATCCAAGAAACATGTAAGCATAAAACCATAGATTAAAAAGTTTACCACTAAACACGTGGATGCGACAACGCAACAGCGGAAGAAGAGTCGATGTCGCAATCGGATCATGACCTGCAGCTGCTACTACTGCACCCCTACGGAAGTCCACACGTCTAGGGAAGGAACACTGCGTGTCCGTGTGCTAGCACCAGCACACGCGGCTAGGGTTTTACGAGATCTATCTCGTGGATGGTAGCGGTGGCCAAAATAGATCAGATATCAGATATCTTTTTGCATGCCCATCTCGCCTCCTTTTATAAGGTCTTGCAAATAAATCATACTCAAATGGGAATCCTAATTCCAATGGTAAACCTATTACCAATAGGAGACCTGTTTCGGATCCCATCCGAATTAATACTCCAACCCGCTAAGTGTGTGATCCTGTAGGTTCGTGTATATTTGGTCGCGACCGAAAACAACTTCCCAAATTACAAGTCATAAGTGGTCCCTAGTAAGACATTATGACTACCCGCATGTACACAAAGATCATATCCGACGAATCTATACAACTTATTGCCTCACAATATCAGATCGAACTCAATGTGAGAAACGTGTCTATCTTTGAATAACTCGGTTTTTTCTCGATCTTATAATGGACTAAGTTTTATCCATAGTTGACTCTCAACTATATTCAGTACAGCCATACACTTTCTTAGTCTAATTACATCAAGGGGTCCAGAAATATCTCTCTTAAGATATGAAAGAGGCAAATTCTATCTCGATGATTCACTTTCAACCACATGGTTCATAACATATCTGTATGTAACCTTTATAACTATTTAGTTAAAAGCAGTGGTTGATGACACCAAAGTATGCTATTATACATGTATGAAACCATAATGATCTCATGTCTAAAGATAAACCAAAAAACAACTGTTAGAAACAAACTGATGACACATAAAATCTCAACAGTGTTTCAAGTTGGTCCGCAAAATTTGACTATCAATCAATGATCGTGCTGACTTATCTTGTAGTATTATTCTATGTAATGCCAAAAGTCAGGGATGTTTAGAATAAGTATCACTGATAAAACCGTAAGTAAATTGAGATAATTCATATATCATTATAAAGAGTTTCACGAATAAGTTATATACTTGTTGATTGATAAAAATGATACTTTATTCAAAGAATACAATAAGAATTCATAAATATGACATGATATAATCATCTCCGTGATTGTCTCTAGGGCATATCTCTATCAGTGCGGTTCTGGGACAGCGATGCATATTGGTCGTGTCAGCTAATTAATTGCGGGCTCAGTTCAAAACTGAAGTTCAGTCACAAATTGGATCCAGTGACTGAAGTCTATTTCTGATATTTTTAAAAATTTCGGATTAATTTTGAAATTCTTTTTTCTAATGGGTTATTCATAAAAAAAATTATGTTTTCAGAACGATTTGAAATCTGTCCAATACTAGATATTAGTATAGTGTCACTTGAACCATGTTCCTCTATATGCATTACATCTTACTAAATGTTTATAATCTTCTCTCTCTTTCCATTTAGCTTTGCTCATGTTTTTTATTTTACCTTATTTGTTATAGTGGATATTCGGATTTGTAGCCTTCTTCATCCCTGGTGCTGCACCGAATGTGAGGCGTGGCGCTCTTCCTTGGCACATCCTATTTGGGCTCTTCGTCTACATTTTAGCCCTGGTTACTGCAGAACTTGGACTTCTGGAGAAACTCACTTTCCTCCAGAGCTCAGGCCTTGACAAGTATGGCTCAGAGGCATTTTTGGTGAATTTCACGGCTTTGGTCGTCGTGCTATTCGGCGCTGCTGTCGTGGTTGCTGCTGTGGCTCCAGCCCATGTTGAAGAGCCACAGGATTATGCTCCAATTCCAGAGAACTAGTATGTACAACCCAAACTGCATAGACAGTATGCATGATTTGCTGTCACTATAACGAGTTCAGATAATTCAGATAATCAGATTAAGAAGAATTTAAATCTTACTTTGTGTGTAATTGTGTCTACGTTCTGTGATACTTAGAGTTTCAACCTATTGAGCTACTTAACAATCCACATATTGAACTACTTTACAATACTGGATGTCTCTGCTTGATTACTATTATGATTTTTTAGATTATCATGTGTATTTTGTGATGTTACGTTGGTTTTACTGCAAATTAAAGCCTTTTGTTTGGAACATAGAAATTTTGAAAAAAGTTTTCTATTTACTCCTACTAAATGTTATTTCCTATAAAATTATTGCGTTCCAAACAAAACCTGAAATGAATTGGGTGTAGGGTTCAACTGAAATTCCTATGTAAGTTTTGTATTTGAATTATCATCTGATATCGAATAATTATGAATTATTCAAACGTGTCATTTCCTTTGTTGTTTCTAACTTCTTTGAAAAAGTGTACTCTTCATAAAGTCATTTTGAAAGGTAAGGCAACTTTTGACAACTTACCTAATTAGGACGTACAAATAGCGATTAGTTGCGATCAGTCCGGATCTATTCATTACATTGTGTTATTGCTTAATGAGCTTATCCACAAAAAAGAAGAAGAAAATAAACAATTGTTGGGGCTCACAAGAGAAAAAAAAAAAATGAAATACCCCGGTTTTGTTCTGAAAGCACCACTACTTTCAAATGGTGATTTTAATTAGATGAGACTTGAGAGGAAAAATAACTTCTATCATTAATAATGTTTTAATCAACTTGTGTTATAACTGCATAGTTCCACTGTGTAAGAATCATGCCTCTAGCCATATTATATGTGTTGTGACTTGTGAGCTCGAGAACATATGCTGATGAAATCATTGCAACGTAAATTTTTTGTTGATCTCTTCAAAGCAAATTTCTTCTTCGATCATGACGCTACGCAAAACTGCATGGTCCTGAGTTTGACTTGGAAAGGCTCATCTCGTGAACAAAAACAGAGAAAGGAAGGAGGGTAAAGAAGACAGTGCACCTAATCACAATGACCATTCTCCCAAGTGTGGACAAGAATCTAGCACTACACTCCTATTTCAACTACAAAGGCAAGAGAGGCTCACACTTGGCATGTGAAGCTCCGGTTGATCGAAACAGGGAGGATTCATCAAAACTATATATCACACGTTGGTGATAAAAACGTAGGTAAAGCGTCTTGCATATGTTAGTGTTCAATAAACAGTTAACATTTAGACGAATAAGATTCATATATTTGTTAGAAACAACCAGCATGATTAGAGTCACAAACGAGAATGCGTTCAAGTTGGCAGTGTTGAAAGTGGAAGGGAAAGAGGATGGCCCCATCTGAATCACACCTCATATACATTAAATTTTGCAAAAAAATCCTAAACTATTATAATCACACATTCTCTCAAGATGGATTGAAAATATCAATCATGCCTATCTTATTATATATTTTAATATTATTTTTAGGTCATAACCATTTCATAAGGCAGTATGCTAATTGTTCACTACAGTAAATATAACCGGTTTTAACACCACTATCCATACGTTCTCTCATGAATAAACAATTTAATTCTACATATTTTGTACAATCGTGCTAAACTGAATCATTTGTGATGCCAATAACAAACCTGTAGTCACGATGCAACACTGAAAGATCTTCTCTCAAGAAATAAAAACTCTGAAAGCAACCCTTTCAATCATATCATCTTACATAGAGTTACCGTCATAACTTTGTATTCAGACTCTATACTAGATCTAACTATGACCTCTTACTATTTACTCCTCTAACAGACAAAATTGCCTCCAACAAAGGCATAGTAGCATGAAGTGAACCCCCTATCATCCAACGAACAACCCGTGCACGACGATTAGATATGGTGGCGGTGAGTTTGCTCATGGATGAAGCAGCAGTTCTAGTAGCAATAGACAAATTTGGTGACAGGTTGCAGATGGAGCATTGACTCCGCGTAGCCACCAAAGCAAACATCCAAAGAGCAACAAAGAGAGAGAAGGCGCACAATGTGGGCGGTGGGAAGAGGGTAGCACGTGGGGTGAGCTTGGGCGACGATGCATGGAAGAAAGCGACAACGGCACATAGGGTAAGCTCGAGCGACAGCGTGTGGAGAAGGGCAGCAATGTGGGGTGCTTCTACTCGCCCTCCCCCCACTTTCTCTTCACAGCAAAGGTGGCCGTAGCGACTGACACAGCAAGAGCAGTGGGTGGAGGGTAGCAACTGCCGATGACACCACAGGGCGGTTAGGGTTGTGATTGGGGCGGCTCTAATATCATGTTGAAAGTGGAAAGAAAAGAGGGTGAATTGAACTCATCTGGACCACACCCCATATTAAATTTTGCAAAAAGACCCTAAACTATTACATAACCACAGACAGAATCTCCAATCTTATAGATAGTTGTTTATCCGACCTAGTGACGATCCAACAAAGCAAAACTAAAAAGAGCAGACACGAAGCATAATTGAAGTGCCTGCGACAACTCATAATGCGCAACATTCCTACGTATCATAACTTCAATTCTATACCAGATACTTACATCTTTATGGCTGTGCAAATAAAGATTGGATACATCTTTATCAAGGAAAAAGAAGAGGACATAATTAAGTATAGACATGGAATTTATTTACATATCTTTTGTATCTGTAGCCTAGCCTTAAACACTAAAATTGTAGAACAGTTCAGAAGAAAAATCTCTGGAAAGTATCAAGACAGGCTATGTCCTGGTCTAAGATGATACATACCGCACTGAAAACCTCTCACCATGAGACTCCAGAATAGCTTTTAAGATCATAGACAAACGTATGACAGCCTAACAGGGATTTGGCTGCAATTTACAATATATAAATATTAAGTACAGATCTTAACTTGAAAAAAAAACAGAGGAAATGCAAAAGAGGAGGAATTTGTGGCTTTTGGCAAAATCATAATTCATAGGTGCTCTTCTTTTTAATATTCAGAAGAGCAATGCTTCATCCATTAATAAATTCTTAAAGTCTAAATAGAGAATGCAGATCAAAGATAGTTGGGTGGTATATGTTAAAAAAAGAGTTTTGTTAATGGGTAGATACATATGTTATCTTATATGCACATATTTTCACTTTTGGATCAAATCCCTTAACTTAAATATAACCCTTTAGTATCACCTAATCTCTTTCTTAGTTTTTGTGGTGGCAACAGTCTGGTAAAAGGGCGGTGAGGTGGTAATGATACTACCAATTGTGAGTAGAGGCAGTGGGAGGTGGCGGCCGCGAAGAAAGAAGGAAGCAGCGTGCAAAAGAGAGGGAGGCGGTGCCACCGACCGTAAGTGACAGTGGCTGACAGACGAGAATGTGAAGAGATGGGAGACGAAGGGGATTGGCAGTGGTGGTAGTAGTGGAACGGAGAGAGGAAGGGAAAGAAGATAGGGAGAGATAAAGGGTGAAAGTTAAATATAGGTTTTAAACTCTTACACTAACTATTTTTTAAGAAAAAATAGTTAGAGATATTATATTTAAGAAGAAGAAGAAGAAGAAGAAGCAGGAGGAGGAGGTATACACGGCGGGAGAAATTAAAAATGGATACCATTCCAGTTCAGAAAACACCACCAACATGCGGGGTTCAAGGTTTTAATACGGAGCGCCCAATGGAGATCGGAAGGATCCTAGTTATCGTCTTAAAAACATACAGCAACCGTACCGGTTAAACCCGTTCTATATTAGTACACCCCAGCGCGTAACAACGTACAAGCCCAAGTCCAAACAACAACAACAACAACAACACAGACAGGTACCAAACAACTCCGCGGCAGCGGCGATGGGTCAGGAGGCGGCGAAGAAAGTGCAGATGGAGCCAACACCGGAGGAGAAGTCCCTTGTCCCGGCGGCCGAGGAGGTGAAGAAGCCAACGGCCCACGACTCCAAGGCTCTTGTCGTCGTTGAGAGTGAGTACTAAGTAGTGATGGTAGTGGTGCTCTCCTCTTGTTTAACTCTGTTTAATAGTTCAGGCTTGCCAAGGAAAGGTGGTGTATCAGTGTTTGCGACTCTATGTGTGTGTCGTTCAATCCTCCAAATATGTCTGTTTTATACTTTTCTTTGTTGGGTTTTAACGATTAAAGTTTGATTCTCAACATGTTTTCCTATGTTGTGAAATTCTAAGTACTCGGTTCTGACTGGTTGTAAAGCATGTGTGAATTTTTCTTGGTAAACATCTTTTCTGTGTGAAATTTAATCATGCATGAACTGTTTTGGTTATGAGTTATGAACTTTTCTTTTGTGTTAATGACCTTCTAAGTATGAACAAATCGTGAATTGTAAGCAATTATGGAAGATATTGACTAATTCTTCTGGAAGAAGGCTGCTTTAAAGTAGTAAATGGATGTTTATTAGCCTTTATTCTTTACATAATCCTTTTCTCTATCAACAAAACACATTTTAATGCACATTTCTTTTAATTACAATAGAAAAGTTTTAGTGTCTTATGAGTTAGACTATAACTGGTTGGCATATAAATAACAACCTTACTCAAATCATGCATGAATGCTTGAAATCTGTTTGGAAAAGCACACATACTTCTGCTTGAATTCTGTATGCAAGAGCACACATACTCTGCAAATTCATTTGTGAATAATTACCCTCCATTTTCTGCTTGCCAGAGGTGGCTGATCGACCTCCTGCTGAGAAGAGCACACAACGGAGCTCAAATGACAGAGGTTATTACTGAATGAGTGATCCTTTTATCTTTTCTTGTCATTTAGCACGACTGTCAGAACTAACAAACTAAAATAAACTACATCTAGATATCGCTCATGCGAGGGTGGAAACAGAGAGGAGGAACTCTCTGATCAAAGCATGGGAGGAGAACGAGAAGACAAAAGCTGAGAACAAGTATGTCGCTGAGGTCTATTACAGCATCTGTCCATTTTGCCTTCACCAACAGGGATAGTAGTTTGGGATGCGTCATTTTTTAAGGCATTCTTTGGTTATTTGAATAACTTATAGTCTGTCCTGGAAGATGATGTCATAACACTTCTAATTGGCGATCTCTAGTCTTGCTCCTCGAGATAGAGGGGCTATGGAAATCTGTCTAATCCAAATTATACTGAAAGAACTATCGAGCAAGCAGGATCACAAAATGTATAATAGAGATAATATTGAAACAATTCATATCTTACTGTCTGTGATTGATTTCATTACAACATGATGCATTCATTGAGGAAATGACGTGGAAGTTAAAGCTTTTGATCAACTGATGCCAATGTCATAGGGCCACTAAGAAGCTCTCAGCTATTCTTTCATGGGAGAACACGAAGAAGGCAGCTATAGAAGCTCAACTGAAAATGAAGGAGGTAAACTCATTATTTTTTGCCTCTTACATTTGCTTCGTGGGATGAGTTTTGTTATGTTCTTACAATTTTTTTAAATTTCCCCGCATATCTCATGTCTCATGAATAAGAGCTTTCCATGTTCTTACAAAAAATGTTACTTGATGAATAGCGAACATAATTCATTGCAATATGAACAAATTCTTGGGTAAAGTAACAAGTAGATCATAATATATGAACAAAGATCTATGGAAGCATTCAATTTGTCGTATGGTGACATTGAATAATTCACAAGCAATCATTATCTCCAAATAACATCTTATGAACTAACGCTCTTAGACTTACGAATGTCCAGGAAGAAATAGAAAAGAAGAAGGCCGAGTACGCTGAGAAGATGAAGAACAAGGTTGCAATCATCCACAAGGAAGCTGAAGAGAAAAGAGCAATGGTTGAAGCCAGGCGTGGTGAGGAAGTGCTGAAGGCCGATGAGATGGCAGCCAAGTACCGTGCCACTGGGCTTGCTCCGAAGAAACTTATCGGGTGCTTTGGGGGGTAAGGAACATCTGAATCATATATACTAGAGTTTGTTTGTTCATTTCTAATTGTGTGCTTCCTTATACTCCAAGTGTGTTTTGTGTTATTCAACTACAACGTCGGTGCAAGAAATCGAGTCTTGTGCTTAGAGTCCGCTTACTGCTCATGTACACGCATGTTATTTCCAAAAACAGATGTTTGATGCTATATATTTTTGTTCTTACTAGTCTAAGAAGCAACGTGGTTATGTGTAGTCAACGAGAAGTTAGATTGTTCGTTGTCACGTTCTTTTGTTTGTCTTGGAAATCAGATGATTTAACGACGCTCGGCAAGAAATTTAACACACAAAATCTTGCGACAAAATTTCTCGTTTGAGTGATTGAAAGTGCTCCGGCCTTCCACCAGCTCTCTTGAACGATGGAGGCCTCGGTTTATTTGCCGCTTGCTGTCCGTCCGCCGAACGTGCGGTGTAACGGGGGTGGGTGTGCGGATGGAATGCCGGGAGTTAAGTGTGCGTGTGGGCATGCCGGATGGGCGTGTGGGTGGGTGTGTTCGGCAGCCAGGTGGTGCGGTGCGTCGGACGGGTGCGGCGGAAGAAGGAGCGCAACGCAGTACGGGTGTTCACCGGGGTAACATTGTTGCGGCTTGCCGGTGTTGGCGGCACGGCAACCGGCTACTAGGAAGATTGGGCATCTGCAATTACAATAGATTTGAGTCGTCCGATTATTGATCAGATGATCCAGATTAATTCATTATTAAAATAAAAATTTTACCCCTATTTTTGTAATCTGAAACATCAGATTTTATTGGATGACTTGCACACTATTGCACTATAACAAATTTGAGTCCAATGGTTAGAGATACAACTACAAGTGGCATAATATATCCAATCCATCAGCACGTTTACCACCACCTGATGTGTGTCAATGATTTGAATCAAACTGCTGCCTATCTAGCGGTGACATTGAAACTATAGCTGAGGATTTCTGTGCCAGGTGTGTTTGGGTCAGATTATTGAAGAATCCAGTTGTCTTGGATAAAGTCGAATTGGATTTGGGCCCGACCCAATAGATATTTACAACTATTGGGCCAGGCCAGCTTACTCATATAATTTAAGAAATATCTGCTTATTTACCATTGAGGAAACGCTGATTTCATGCTATTGGAAATCAAACACACTTCTAAAAATGACATTCGCTGACATAATTTATTAAAAATACCAAAATTGTCCCTGCAATCCTCTTCTTTTCTTCATCTCTCTATCTCTCTCCTCCTCCTCTGCTCTCTATCTCAAGCTTTCTTGAATCCAGTAATGGTGGGCTCCCTGGTCTCATGCAGTTGGCAGACTTCGTCGTCGTCACTGACGCGGTAGTCGCTGACGAACACTTCAGGGAATAGTAGCCGCTTCCAACACAACAACCTGTGGTCGCCACACTCGATGAACAACGCACACTCTCGCCTGCTCGAAGCCTTGATACTTTCTCGCTACACCACTGTACCGGACCGTGCACCGTGCACACTGCACACTTGCCCGCACCTGCACCGCCGCAACAGCCCGTGCGCCGCACACGCCTTCCCGCGCAACCCACCGCATTTGGTCGTCCACGCCATCACGCCGACGCGCACGTGCCGCCAACTTGCCCTTGGCCTTCGCGCCTACTATGCTCTAAAAAGTATTCGAGAAAATGCTCAACACAGCAAACTGATATAATGGCATTTGTAAGAAGATTTGATATTCTAAAAAAAAAATATATTAGTTATTTTTATTCGGGTTAGCTTTTTGAACTTGTCAGAGATTTTCAGAAGATTTTTTAAATTTTAGTGGCATGAAGCTAATAATACAAAAATCGTGACATAGACCGAAACGCTCTTTTTTTTTTTTTTTTTACATATGGTATAATTTCTTCTTAGCATATTATATGATTTCTCAAATATATTTTTGATAAAATCAAATTATAATAGTATAAATTAATTTTATAAATTTTAAAAATCTATATGAAATACAATTCTAAATTTGTTTCTAAGTATATATATTTACACATAATTCTTTTAAAAAGTTGGACTCGGTAATGAATATATATATGTTTTAAAAAATGAAATATTAATATTTTATATATTTTTAAATTTAATTTTTTTATAAAATTTCCGTGCAATGACACAGATTTATTTACCAGTTTGCACTAACTTCTGAATTTGTAGCTGCCTTTTTGAGCTCCAAATTTTCCAGCAGAACTTTTCTAATTGTCTGGAGATTCTTCTCTCTTTTTTTTTTCATGAGCATTTTCCGTATTTTCATTTATTAAGTTCCGGACGATGTCAAAACTTATACCACGGTGTGATGTATGAAGATTCTAGTATAACAGTGAAGCGTGCACTGTTACTGTAGCGTGCATGAGTGCTCCTCGTGACTTTTTATCTCTCCTGGTTTTGGTTTTTTTTTTTTCCCAATTTCCCTGCGGTGATCAACAGTGTAACTGAAACGTCCATGTGGCTGAATTCACAACAGCCTTGCTTTCTATCACCTACTGTTGTTATTGGCAATACAGTAGTGCAGCTACAGGTACATCAATGTCGAGAACGAGAGGGATAGAAAACAGATATTTTTGTTTTTGGACTGTCTAGAAATTATATATTTATTTTTTTAAAAAAAATTGTATCATTTAAACAATATATTTTCAATTTTCACCTTATATCTCTCTTTTTCATCTTCCTCATCCCTCTCCTACTCATTTCTACTACCGCTAGCCCATCCTCCCCCCTCTTCCTCCACCATCCGTCGCCACCCGCAACTAACAGCGCCACCGCCACCTCGCCACACCACATTTCTTTCTCCTTTGCTACCACCTTCATCTCTCCCTCATGGCCACCACCTCCCACCGTTTCCACCTGCAACTGATAGGACCGCATCACTACGTTAGGCCACTGCCATCAGAGTAGTTAGTGAGGGTGAATTTTAGAGGACTAAATCTAAAAAAATGAGTTTGATTCAAAGACTGAGAAATTGTATGTAAAATAAGAAAAATCAAGTATATATTCATTAACAAAACTATTTATTTTTAATAAATAAAAACAAATTAAGACTATTATTCCCTATTTTCTAATGAATCAAGTGATCAACTAACCTATATAAGACATGTTTAGTTTATGTACAATTTGATCTGAAATGACCAAATTTCTGAATCCACAACTACTCTATTCGACCAATAATCTTTCCACCTCGACAGATGGCTACCAAGACAATCTAAGGGTGATAATACTAGAATTTGGAAAATCATCCAAACCCCTAGGTTTCCATAGGCAGATCCACTCTGGAGTAAGAGTGGACAAGTTCGCAGCTTGGTTTTCTAGAATTACAAAAGAAACGGTTTTTATACTGTCGGAGTTGAGTTTGTGGATCTACTATTACTTAATTCTACCATCAGTACCATATATCTGGTTTACAACTGTAAAGCTGGGCATCCCACTAGCTCGCTAGCTCGCTAGCTCTCTTTTTAAAATAAGCACAGAAAACATCGTGCAACACATGACGCTTCCAAACCATTGAATGCACTCTGACGACCTAAATCGCAACGCGAAAGCAGAGGCAAGGCAAGCACACTCTTCTTGGCTTCTTGCCTTCTTGCAGTGGTAGTATTTCTTTTTGGCATTATTTTCAAACGGAGTTCAGTTATGTCGAGAACCAACACGTATGGAGAAACAAACGTTGCGACGACGGGAGGTAAAACAGGCCTGGTGGACTGTGTAATGTCGGCCCGTCCGGTCAAGTCGGCCTGCGATTTTGCGTTGCTTTTGCTCAATTTTTGACATGGGTGGCAGGGGCAGAGGCAGTGCACATTCACAAGCATTGAATGCTGCCCTCCCTCACTCTGTTCCATCCATCCCACACTCCTCTCCTACGCCTGTCGACGCTGCTCAAGTGCATGGCCTCCCAGTGCATTCAATGCATGATGCCCAGAGCCACATTTATTTATGGCTAGTACCAGTACTAGTAGTACTACTACTACCCCAATTGGCTATTCCGCGACACGGGCTTGACCGTGCGATCGCCTGCAATCTCTCATGTTCTGTCGCTCGGTCCTGTTTGGAGTAATTTTTTTCTTAGGATTCATTGCTATCGTGTTGTTCTGTTTGGACTTTTTGGAACAAGGGTGGCACGCACTTCGGTTTATTTGGGCTATATGTCCTGGTTCGAAACCTGCTGGCCCATGATTCAGATTGGGAGTTCAGGCCCAACTTCATAACCTTGTTTGAGGTTTACCAGAAAATTGTGAGAGATGTGTTTGAGTTTTGTTTGGTTGACGACTAGGGCCTGGCATCACATTGCACATACTAGGCAAGCTTGTGCAATGAAAATTGAGCAGCTATTATGTGTACCAATACCAGGCATGCATATGTGGCCACTCTAAGTGCGTGCTTGACCTATTATCGACCGAGCAGCAACCTCCGCACCATGCAAGCCGCGCAAAAACCCCTGCGGATTGCCTGATACTGCACGACAACCTCTAGATCTAAAGGAACAAAAGGAATGAAAACAACTACTATGAGTACATCTTTCCCTCTCATACACGAGACACAGGAAGTAGTCATCCAATCAAAATCTCTACCATAAACACATTATGATTCGAACGATTTATCGGTCATCTCAACTCGCAAAGTTTTCTATTCTTTTTTAATGGTGCAAAATTCACCTCAAGGGCAGTGCTGATTGAAGGGCAATCATATCTAAGAGGACCACAATATCAGCTGCAATGGCATTTAATGATCTGGCAGAGGAGAATCATTAGCCGTAGGAGCGAGGAGGTGCCTCTTCTGTTCTTTTGCTGCTGGTGAAGCCACAAGCTGCAGATGTTGGGAAACTTTTCACTGCTCTATTTTGGCTTTTTGTCTGAACTAAGCAATAAATTCTTTCTCGTTGAGTTGGTCCCTCAGCCATTCGGTGCATTTAATTACTGTATAGGTATAAGTCAAACAGAGTCACCCACTGTTCTTCAGGGGCCCGCTCTTGCAGTCTTGTGACCCCACACGGTTTTACATAGGATAACATCATGCATGCATAGCTTCTTACAAGTTAATTCCATTGCTAATTTAAACATTGTAGTGAAATCAGAAAAAGGCAAGTTTGCAATCTTGCATGGTATTGTTTTAGTCAACTACTATTTACCTTTGCATGTTGCAATGTCAACAAAGCGATCAAGATCGCCAGCAACAAGCAAGAAGTTTGTGTGAACTCTTTTGGTGAAATGGAAGTGTAGTTAAAGAGAAAGTGAAGAGAAACTAGTCACACTGGAGAACAAATGAATAGTAACTTGTATCGTTTGTTAAGTGTTTCTAAAACTGTACTTTTTAATTTATTTAGAATCGAAATTATATAAATTTAATTTCTCTATATTAGAAATTAGAATCAGGATTTGACCTAATATGAGTTTAATCCAGAGTCTCATGATGAGGAGATGCAATTCATGCATGCTGCATGCTTGTGAAAGAACGTCGTCAATATTCTCGAGCGAAATTTGCGTTGTTATTTCACCTTCAGAAGTAATGAACTCGATTTTAAGTCGTCAGAGAACTCAGAATTCAGAACTATTAGTCGCCGCAGACTATGACGGCTACCTTTGTCTCCCTTTTTTTTAACACATTCGTCCAAAATTCACGTTTGAAAATATGGGGTTTTTTTTTTCTCGTTTGTTCTTGAATTAATGTTTCCAACAATGTTAAGTTTGATAGGACGGTTAACAAGGCCATTGTACACTTTATCCTGACCTGTCACTGATCCTAAATCGCTGGGAGTCCCCTACACTATATACAGCAGCACACATGCTGTGACTGACATGCATGCTTGTTGCGGTGGACCAATGCGGCAGTAAATTGTCAGCCCAGTTTTACTTTGAATGAAAGATAATATGATTGTGGTGCAACTGTTAAAATACTTGGCTGAATATTTAGCTTTTTAAAAAAATAAAAATATTTGGTGAAAGGTTTACTAAATTTGTTATGTTTTTTTTTAGCACGGTGGTATATATATATATATATATAAACAAACGTAAGTTATGGATTAGGTTCTCAATCTTTTTTATTTTTAATTGTATTTTTTTTGTTAGAATTCAATGTTAATGTATATGTGTGGTGGTGCGCAAGAAGAGCACAGTGCGGTGGTGGGGGCTGTGAACAGAATTAACTTGTAATTCAGCTTTCCTAAAAGAAAAACAGTAAAAGCATGCGAACCAAATCATCGCCCTTAAACACTTTAAGTATTCGTCCACTTCTGTTATTTCGTGAGGATTTGAGAAAATATAATAGAAACTAATGAAAGCACATACTATTCCCGTTTTCTTTTCTATTATACAAAATTGTTTTACAAGTGATATTACATTTTTCCCTTCCCCCGCCAAATTTTCTTTTAGCTACTTTGAGCTAGTATTAATAAGTATCTATATTAACTACATGAAAATAATATGATATATTTGTCTTAAAAATACTTTTACTAATATAATTTTTTTAGCATTTACTAATATATTATAAGAAAAATAAAGGGCAAACTTGTACGCGAAAGAGTGAAAAATGACAGGCAGCATGCGGATGCTTTACTTGAGCATTTATCATGGAAGGTGACACCGCTCGCTAGCTATCACACTCAGTCATTAGTTGGATATTGTTCGCGCGCGACAATACTACAGTAGAGTGGCGCCATGTTTCATTGCATTCGCGAGGCTGGTGCAATGATCAAAATATCCCCTCAAGAACAACTAGGTATGACACAACAGTAGTGATGTACATGAACCGTTGCACAGGAAAGTTTTCCAACGAGATGAATCATTTGATGGTCCAAACCCACGTCACGTACCATGCCAAATATGTTTACTTTTTTTCTCTTACAATTACACTGACCGACCATCCAATGGCACATACGTACATTGGACCAACAATAACACTAGCTACATGCAGCAACGCATATGCCAACATCTGATTGAGTTGGACCACACCCGGTTTTGCTCCCTGCAAGTGAGTAGTAACAAGTTTTCATGCATGGCAAGAGGTCAAAACTGCTGAAGTTACTACCTAGTTACCCCGGCGTCGTGTATCATATCAAGTAAAAGTGCGCAGCGGACAGATTGAATATGCGTTCACGAACAAAGTCTAATGGGAATGTTTTCTCGTAATGCTTTTCCCGCAGCTGTGTATTACTCTATGTCCAGTCTTATGCAGCGGGGAAGCTAGAAATTTTATCCAATGAGATCTTTTTAATATTAGCAATTTTTAACAAGGTTATTCTTTAAAGCTTTATACACTTCTATCCAAATATCTCTATATACGAGGGTAATGTTGTAAAAATCCAATGATCACCCCTATATGTTTTGTTTATAGCTCCAATTTACCCCATCAAAATTTGGTCACTTCCCGCTAATTTGATTTTCACTTCGCTGAAGAAAAAAATGCCAGGTTCAAAGAACTGGTAAGTCTTTGGGTACTTTTGGCCAAATTTTGTATAAGGAAACTATTCGCTCCAACTTTGACTATAATTTCCCTTTCCTCATGATAAGTGGAACAACAAATTGATTTATAAAATTTTAGCTAACCATTTTTTTTGTTTATGATTAGTTTTTGACATAACAATATAGGATAACAAACTAAACAAATCTATCTTGCGATTGACCGTCCTTAAGCTCATGTTCCAGGATTGGTTGTGGACACTCAAGCACTAAAGCGGTGTCAAGAAAAGTACTAAATTGGTTTCACAATATAAACATATTTCTTATTTATAGGAGAATTGAAAGGAACGAGAGAAAAAAATAATTTTAGTAAATTACAGTGTTTCTGTTAAATAAAATTAGATTAATGTGTAATGAGTGTGGATGGAAGAGTAAAAAGAATAGTACTATTAAAGAAAGTAAACTTATAAAATTATATTGAAAAGTGCACTAAATTGTATTTAAGTAGGTTTATATGTAAAAAAAAAACACGAAATGGCAGGCTTATACTTCATTCTGAAAAGGATGGAGTAGAAGGCAGAAGCGCTAGAGGCTTTGCGTGAGTACGTGAACACACATTAATGGATCAGTCTATTACCAAATCTAGGTCAAGGACATCATATAACGTATTAGAGCCCCTACCCATCATAAGCCATAATACATCATGATGTCATGCCTTAAACCCCAAGATTAATTAAAACATCCTAGCTAAAGTCCTAAACCCAAAATTTTCTCACGCATCTCGTCAGACGTCACACGTGCTACGTACGGGCGTACATACGCCCCGAACGCAAAAGACATGCATATATACATACGTAAGTACACGTACACCTGCCCACGCTGCGCTGAGCTCACTTGAACGCGCTGTCCAGGGACGCCTCGGCGAGTACGTCGGCCGGCGGGAACAGCGAGAAGCCGCCGTGCCTGCCGTGGAAAAGCCCGAGCTCCTCGCCGGCGAAGTCGAGGAACATCTGGTACTCGTCCACCGCCTCCATCTCGTTAGATGCCGCCGATGAATCGTCCCCGGGCAGCGCCGCCTCCTGCTTCACCGCCTCCTTGACGTCCGCCGGCTGCGAGGCCACCGCCTTGCGGAAGGAGTCCCCGATCTCGGAGTTCCACAGGCGCAGGAAGACGTCGGCGGGCGTCGCCCGTTCGGCCGCGGCCCAGGCGGGGGCCGCGGTCGAGGAAGATGAGGCGGACGTGGTGGTGGTTGCTGTGGCGGCCGCGGCGGAGGAGAGAAGGGAGAGACGCGCCTCGGCCTCAAGCCGGGCGGTCTCCCACTGTGCCATGTGGCGCGCGGCTGGGCAGCCGGCGGCCGGGCCGAGCGGCGGCTCGTCCAGGCCCATCCGCCGCAGCTGCTTCTTGAGGTGCGTGTTCCAGTAGTTCTTGATCTCGTTGTCCGTCCGCCCCGGCAGCTGCGCCGCGATCATGGACCACCTGACCAGCACGAACACAGGAGGGAAGCCCAATTAATGCCACTATATAAAACAAGTAGCATAAGCCATAAACCATGAATCCAATAATGCAACCAGTTTTGGATGCCATGTTATGCACATACAGAGATAGGCATCATTCAATGCGAACAGTGATAAGCTGCAGCAAATGGCAGTACATTTGGCTGCATAGATGTGCAGGAGGATGAGGCGCTCACTTGTTGCCGACGATGCCGTGGAGCTGGACGATGGACTTCTGCTCCTCGGGGGTGAACGGCCCGCGCTTTATGTCCGGCCGCAGGTAGTTCGTCCACCGCAGCCGGCAGCTCTTCCCGCACCGGTTCAGCCCTGTTTATACACGTACACCAACCAAAGCATCAGACAATGCTGTGGCAATTGCGCCATAAACTTACATACAGTAGGCTCTGTTTATTTCGCAAAAAGATGTCATCAGGGACATGAGTTGTAAAACACAAGTGAGTGCATAAAGAAGTTGCAAGTGTTTTTAGATGGTCCCAGACAGATGGTACTGGCTGTGATGGGTTCGTGCAACTGCAGATAATGACTTTGCCAATGGAAGGGACAAAATAAACTTCGGACTAAACAAGCTTTTGTGTCTATGCAAAGTAATTTGCACGGACTGAATCAGGCAAATTGATCAACTAGAGAACATTTATGCACAAACGCAACTTAAAGAACAAAAAGTCAAAAATTCAGAGCACAAGCCATGCTACTTGAACACTCACACTTGTCAAAGAAAACATATGATCCGGACCTGCGAGCTTAGGAAGTAGGCGCCAGCTGCCGTGACCATTGACCTGGATGTAGTCGACGAGGAGCTTGTCCTCCTCCGGCGTCCATGGCCCCTTCTTCAGCCCCTTCTTGTCGCAGCACGGAGCCCTCCCCATGACTCACACACGCACACACACACAAGCGCGTTTGACACCAAACAAGCACAGGCTACACAAACACGTTTGGACGCCCTGAAAAAGGCTAAAGGGGAGATGGGAGGGGAAAGTTTTGGGACGACGAGGAGGCCGAGGAGGATCTCCGGGGGGCACTTAAATGCCGGAGATTTTCACCTGCTGCAACAACGAGACGAGAGGGGAAGAACGCAGCGGGGGGGAGGGGGCTCATTTAAGTGTTGCGTATAGTGGCATGCATTCAATACGGCCCAAAGGCCTTTCTTGCAAGTACACAGCGGTGTCACCGATTTTGACGAGAGAACACTCTCTCTTATAGGCGACTTGTCCTCCCATGGAATTGCCTACAAAGTTACCACTCTACTTTTTGACTGAGAGTGTCATATGAGAAGAGTGTTCAGTTTATAGTCAGGTTTTATAGTTTTTGTTAAGCTAAAAATTGATTGTACCGATATGCACAGTAAAATTTTGACTACCTAAATACATTTGGTTACTATTTCTATATAAATTTTTACCAAAAATATAATGTGGCATTTGGTTGCGACAATTTTGACCCATCTCGCTCTTTGTTTCATAGATGGGTCCCATTTGTTTCTACACATTTAGTAGTAAGGGGTTTGACATCTGATTGATTTTTGTCCCTATTTTTTTTTCGTGCCATGCATTTGGCAATGAAAAAGTTTAGTTTGCTACCTTTTGTGGGTGAACCACACATATCGTGTGACATGCAAAATAATACAGTAATATTTGGCATGAAATGACATAGTATTATTAAGTTTTGTTACTTAAATGACTCGCGTGATTAAAATTTTAAGATTTATTTGGTCGGATGTTATAAGTTATTAATATTGGTTTAAACATCTATAATATTTATAGTGGTACCATATTCTGCATTTGATTTATGATCATATCTAAGCTAAAAGTGTGGTAAAATATGTTTAGCAGAGTAGTCATGTTTTTAACCCAAAAAAAAAGTATAGCAAAGGTATCAAAAGTTATCTAATAAAATTTGACATGTCTAATTATGATGATAAAACAAATAATAAATTAACTAGGTGTAATGTGTCTATCTTGAAATGTAATAATTTGTAATCATAAATCAAACAAACTCTTAATTTTATCTAATAAACAAAAGTATTTAATCGAGATAACTTTATATATATACACACACAAGAATTGTGACGTGAACCTTTTTGCCAAATGAAGAATAGTACTGACAGGACTTTGAGCATGTTTGTAAGGATTTAGTATTTTAGAAGTTGGCCGCACAGGGACTTTAGAGCTTTAACTTATCTGATAAATCATTTTCAACCATACGCTATTTAATTAGGAGAGTTTAAGTTCTCGATGATCGTAAATTTCAGCTGAAACTCTTTGCATACTTTGACAGCTTTTTTGGTGGAGTGTGCATGGGTGAGCATAGCAAGGCAAACGTCCACAGGATAAGTGATGAGTGTGTCGTACTAGTGCATGCAGTTAATAGTGCGAGGAAGGTTGATGAGATGAAGACGTAAAGGAGAGGGAGTAATCTTAAATGAGGGCTCTGGCCTACGGGTGTAGCTCGGATTTTGAGTAGGGGAAAGAGTGTGTGTGTGTGTGTGTGTGTGGGAGAGAGAGAGAGAGAGAGAGAGAGAGAGAGAGAGAGGGAGAGGGGGGTTGAAATAAATGTGGAGTTCAGAGAGCCCCTGCCGGTTACTGCTCCTGCAGTCGCAGGGGCGTCGGGGTTTAGGGGCATTACGTCCAATGCGTGGTGGCCATGATGATTTAACCGGACACGACGTCTTTGTCTTTAACCGAGCGCGTGTGTGTGTTTTTTTTCTCTTACTTTTGGGGTGGCGACGCGGTGTTGTTTTATCTCGTCGTTGTTTTTGTGGTTTTCTTTGCTGTGTTTAATTATGGTTTCTCAGTGTTTTGAGTGTATTGATTCTCTCGGTCATGCGGTTTCCCTCTATGGTGTTCAGTGAAATTTGCGTTACATGGTCCGTTTGTTTGGAAGTTCAATAGTCTGAGTTTAAACATCACTCTTGCAGTGCTATTTTGTTGAGAAAATTTTAAACACTACTTCAATATTGAGATCTGAAATAAACAATTGAAATTTATATTTCAACGAATGGATACAATCATGTAAAATATATGATAGTGAATATAGATTGAATTACTAAATTAGAGCGGCAAGAAGTTAGGCCGGAAATTTTACAATTTTGGTGGGTTTTCCTGTAGTCTAGTAAACTCATTTAGTTTCAAACCTTATATTGTTTTACAGAATATTATAAATATTGTGTTTACACAAAAAAAATATTGAGTATTGACAAACTTAGTTGGAGCGGTCACTGATCATTCATAACTCTCGGCAACCCAAATAAAACATTACTTGTAGAAAAAGTATTACTCATAAGTTTTTTAAAGGATACTTGCATGTTTCTATATGGATCGATTTTTATAAAGCAAGTCATGTTCAAGAATCAGGATTTCCTATTTTTATCGATTACGGGTTCAATCAAAATTTTGAATTGTTGAGGAAAAACACAATCTATTTATATTTTAATAACCACTAACTTCTTAAAAAATAGCAACGGCTAACTAGAAACCGTAGGTGTAGCAATAATACACAAATCAAACGATTTGAAGGAAAATATCATAGCTACATAAGTTGTATTTTTTTTCCTTGGAACATTGAACTCTAGTTTTTAGAAGCATTTTGTATAAATGCTCATGATCAGTTTTTTCAACCCTCAAATTTTGCCCTCAATCACTTGGAAATTGACCATGTATCCTCAAAGTCGAAGATTGTTCTCTCCAAAACACTGTAAAAGAAGATTTTTGAAGCCATCAAATTTCTTACAGCTAGCTCCTAATACATCCCACCACACGTATTCAGAGTCGTTCATACGAGATTCAATAGTTTTAAAAATCTTCTTATATGTAAGAAGTTTTCTAGATAATTTTTATATGAATCAAATGGATAATTTGCATTTTTTTATGTACAAATGGGATTTCACAAGACCAACAGATAAATTAGAACCAGGAGAACCCATTTGCTACTCAAGGGCTCTAGGGTACACCAAGTTAAGCATCCATGAATAGGAGTGTAAAACAGTCAAATTTGGATCAGATATTGTTTAAACTATATACTGTACCATATTTCTTAGTTGGATACGAATACGGAGTCGGATTTTCTTATATTCAAATACAATATGGATATTAGTCGGATACAAATTCAAATCGGATTTTCTTTAATTCGATACGAATTTGGACGCAATATAAATAAAATAATTATTTTACAATAAATATTTCTCGATTAACAAACTACTTTCAACTCTTTTTCACCTTAACACAATATAACAATACACAAAATAAACAATTAAACACCATGTTACAATCGTTAATATCATAATTACGATCGCAAATAATTTTTTATCATAAGTATACAATAAATTACAACTTTAAACATGTATACTCTTATTCAGATTATGCGATTATCCGAATATCCACATCCGTTTCACATATATATTCTTACCGAATCCGCATTCGAATCCGGATAAAAAAAATTAAAAAATTCAAATTCACATTATTTATCATATATTAATTTTCTTACTAAATAACTATTTTATCAACACATTCTGTTTACACCCTGACCGTGAAGGGTGGACTTTGACCATTTCACAGAGGCGAACAATAGCGCCAAAAAGCAAAGACATTCAATGCGCATGATTGCAACCTTTTCCCCCTATTCCAAATCCGGTGTTGAGTCCGAGAGGGCTAAAAGAAGAAATGAATACTTTTCAAAAAAATTAGTTGAAATCTCAGACATAATGTTAGTTTCTAATGATTTAGAATTTTTTATGTTTCATGAAATTATGTCATTTTTTATACTATATAAAGTCAATTTTAGATACAATTTTTTATGAGTATGTTACCTAACAGAGATAAAATTAATTTTTGATATGATTTTTTAAATGATGAAAATAGAATAAATGGAGTAAATCTATTATTTTTACCGATTAATGTGTGTGTTTCTACAAATTTTTATTTTTTAGAATTAATGTGGGAATTTTAAGTACTTTTATGTGAGACCAGAATTAATGGGGTGCTTCCAATATCATCATAATGCAAATTTTCCTTTTTAGATTATTATGAAAATTTTGAGTATTTTTTATGTTGAGTCAAAATTAGTAGGATGTTTTAAAATCATCATAATTTATTATATAATAGATTATAAAAATAAGCTACAATCAGTAAAATTTGCAAAACTAACATGTAGTTGCTATTTAACATGGTGATATAACTGAAAAATTGGAAAATAGGCGCAGTCACCAGTTGAAATCTCGATAGCATTGAAAAATCAACTCAATTACATTTTTAGAAAGCTATTTTTACAGGTGATAGTGTCTATTATATTGGCGGTATACATCTTGCCCCACCCCATCCCACCCCACCCCTATCTTTACTGTACCCCAACATCTACCCACACATGCTAACAAAATAATTCAACTAAGTACAAACATAAAAATATGAGGAGTCGAATTCACACTCCCTTTGCATGAGCATACACGCCAACAATTATGGTGACCTTGTGAGTGCAGCTCAATCACTACTTTGATTGGTGACTGAGTTGGCAATTACATCAAAAGCCAAATTGAGAAGCAGCATAAATTGTACTACAAACTTATGATTTTTTCATCTATAACTCGTTTTGACAATTGATTTAAAACAGTGAACATGCAAAGTCAAAATGATCAAATCTAGATAAAATGGACCATTAATAAGAATAATATATCACAAGATAGTATTCTTAAATTTTACAATTATTTTAAAATTAATATCCTATAATTTACTTTGATTGACGATCCATTTATGCTACTTTAGTTGTTATAACTTCAAACATTCATTAGTCCAAACAATTCATCAATCGAAATTATAGGATATAAAATATTGACCCAAAAGAATTATAAGATTTAAATACAATTTTTTGTGATATATAATTCTGATTGATTATCTATTTATGTCAAATTGACCATTTTGACTTACAAATTTATTAGTTCAAATTGATCGTCAATCAAAATTATAAATCATAAAATATTAAACTTGAAATCGTAAATTTGCACGCAATGTGGCTTTTGAAGTAGTTGTCATTTTAGTCACCAATCAAAATTGTGACTAGGATGATTTCTCAATTTCAACTTAGAACTGCGCCGTCTCTTCCGATTTTTCAGTTCTGTTACTATTTTGAATGACAACTGCAGGGTAAGTTTTACAAATTTTATTGATTGTATATTAATTCTGTAATTTTTTAAATGTATTATTTCAAAAAATATATCATTGTCATACACCCTCTATTTCCATATAGTATTATTTGAACCTGTAGCATTGGCAAAAAAGATATAAAGGATAAAAGACCATGGTAATTTTATTTAATACCCTTTCTCAACTCCCAAATCACATTTTAAAAGCTTTTGTTTATGACCTTTAAGCATGCATGTCTAGACAAACTCATAGACAAAGTAAATTTACATTATAAACTCTATCATTAAAGGAAGGTACATAAGAAAAACACTATATAAATTTACCTTAAATTGTAGAACAATATGTATTTAAAAAGATATCTAATTGAAAATGGAGGGAGTAGCAGATTTAGAAGGATTTTGGTTCACATTTTTGTCAATTGATTTAGTATGTTTGAAATTTGTTAAGACTTTTTTTATCCAAATTGATTGACTTGTTTGGTTGCTGATAAATTAGCCCGACATACTTGATTTTTTTGGAGCTCAATTTTGAGTGTCTAGCATCCATATATATCTGAACAAAACTTCAAATATAACTTGTCTCGAGTGCAATGAGATGTGCGAATACAAACCGACAAACTCCCGACGTGAGATATCAAAGCACAGGGAGGACACAAACAAAGAAACCTCCAAGCGAGTTATAGGCAGGATGCAACAATGATGCGAAACAAGAGATTTCCTAATGCCTAGTTTGGATGAGTCTAGGGCAAGGACTATCTTTATGCTTCTCACCCTTTAATCAACGTGACCTGCACCGATTCCCACTCAAACGGTGTCCTCACCAAGGTGGCTTCCGCAGACGTGACGCACACACATATTAGACTTATGAGAACAGTACCGCATATTCAAGAAATCAACCAAGAGCATGAACGCCTATAATCACCAAAGAAATGTCAGACACATGGAGCAGTTCGAACACCCTACGTAGCTGATAGCGAAGTTCCAAAAACACACATGACAGACACAGACAGAGACAATCTTGTGACGGGTAGCAAATAGTGGATGACATATTAAGTGACATGTTCCCATGAGAAGGGCACATGTTTTTGTTGAAAAAATATTTAGTATACATGTAAAATATGAAAATTGTTGTCAACAAAACTAACATAGAATATATATATTTCAATTCCAACATGTATAGCTTCATAATCAACAATAAACTATACAAAACATATAACATATCTAAAAATTAAAATATATCAACCACCATACCCAATATGTCGGCTGCCATACCTATATGTTGGCCTTTGTATTGCCACCATATACCTGACATGTCGTCCACCTTCTATAAAAATAAAAATTTCAAATAAAAAACACATTGCAAAGCGGATTCAAATCAATCCCAACATGTTGGTCATGGCAGCTGCCATTTGGAACAATGCCTGAAAGTTAGGTGATCCTTACAATCTCCTTTTCCAACACAACACCGGATAAGCTTAGTTTATCGAACTAGTTCATTCACAACACAAAAAAATTGAATGATGAATCTAAATGAAGTTCATGGCACCAACCGTCTAGACACAACGCAAGACTACATAGCATGACGCAGCTCACTACAGATTATTGGTAAGTAAATATTCAATTCACGACCCATAGCCAACAAGACACTACCACACATCAACAGTACTCGGCCCAAGTTCTGATGACCCACTTGTGTGTACGCTATGGCACAACGACAGCACACAGCTCAAGTTGGATGACACACTTGCGTGCACCGATAGGCCACCACCAGCAAGTAACAGGGTTAAAATGTCCTGTAAGAAAAACTAACACATTGTAGAAAGAGGAGAAAAATTCATAAGAGCTTCAAGCTTATTAGGCCACGACAGGCCTACGAACAGGCACCTAGCAATATACACTACTGTGCCCCTAAAAGTGACAGGACGTTTGTCCGTAGTTAGCCACGAGAATGTCAGCATACAATGTCCACCAGAAGAGCTGGGTGTCTCATCTCACTTAATGCTCCAAATTAGAATGTTCACGCACACCATTGGAGGCCACCAAATAAAACCTACAAATGTAGCAGAATGTTAAGCACAACTCAAATAATTACAATTTGTATTGACTCGAAGTATACAACTTCAACATATAAAACACAATCCTGCATGCAACATCAAACATATGCGAGTATTGGTACAAACATTGATAGGACCTTTATCATTAAAAAAAACTAAGTTGGAAATCAAAATAAAAGTAAGCAGCATCAGAACATATGAAATATGCCTTCATAAAAGCACTATTAAACAAAACTAGAGCATGCTAGTTCTTTGGGATAAACTGGTCAGAATACTAAGCATTAGTATTCTAGTGCCGAAAATTACCTAAAAATAATAACATCAATGAAAATTTACATTTCCAGGTACAGAAAAACAATGTTTACCAGCTCAGCTCTATCAGTTTGAGAGCACTACTAATCCTCTATAAATTTAAGTGTAATGGTCCACCTTTTATGGGACATAATAATGTGACTTAACTCCCTGAGATGCACAACAGTTAAGATGCGTCTTAATTTACATGTTCCCATGATAAAACCAGGATATGCAGCATATAAATTGTTCACATGAGAATCAGCACAGTTATAATCACTGAATCTGGGATTAATCACACAGCAACAGCATTTATGGGGTCACTAATATGTTGACCACATGCAAGAACAATCATTACCCGATGAGCTGATATTTACATAAGTTGTCTTCTTATTACTCCAAAGAAAGTGAACACATATAACTCGTCCGATCATTGGCAATATATTGCCTGGTCTATCTGAGGAGGAATTGGTTTTATCTCAGTCCCAAGCTCTTGCTCAATCCTATACCTGCTCTCAACAAAAAAATTCTGTTTACCACATGGAGGAATAAAAATAATTGTACTAAGTGATTTGGGAAAAGGGAATACAGATTAAAGCGATCCTCATAGGTGATCAAATTCACGGCCAAACCAAGGTGGCCAAACCTCCCAGATCTACCAACCTAAAAACAGAGAAAAAGAGACTGTTAAAGGCACTGTAAACACAAATCAAGATGCGAAAAAAATATAATATTACACCAATCCGCAGCAGAGCCAAAGATAATACAGACTAGCACAATGGTCAATATTCCAACTGTTTCACAATATAAGTCCAAAAGATCTTATACACAAGGATAAATGAAGTGTAAAAACAAAGAAAAATAAACAAGATCGGACCATGCCACCCTTATTAAAAGAAGGGAGATAATTAATTGCTCAATTCACTCACTCTCTCTCTCTAACTTTCAAAACTCGGCCAAAACCAGAAAAACACATTATATACCATCTTTGTTTTGTGAATGGATTTATATTGTGAAAACATTACTCGAGAAAATGTGCTTATGTCAAATAGAGGGTGTATGAAGGTTCGAAATATCAAGGAATATAAAGCATTTGCATGGCACTACATGTCAATTACAATTTTTTTCAACTAAATGTGTTCATATCATGTCCTAATAGTTGATTTTTCCCAAAGCAACCCAAGTGTGTATCACAAATAGATCGCCATAGTATGAAAACTAAAATCAAAAGTACAGTTCACTCAACACCATACCCTGTGGAGATATGTTTCAGAGTTCTTTGGGAAATCAAAATTGATAACAACATTAACAGCTTGAATATCTATTCCCCTTGTAAAAAGATCTGCAAAGGAAAAGGCCACAAAACGTTATAAGCTGGGATCAAATGGTGCTTCAAACATCCAAGATAGTAATAAGTTAGAAAAACTAAAAACAATTTGTAACCCTGATGTGTTGCTTGATATAAGTTAGAAGTTGGTTGATAAAATGAAAAATTTCTAGATATGCACTTTCCATACAGTGAATTATACCTGTACCATCATATTATTTTCACGCCACCGCCGTTGGGAAAAACTGTTAAGGCCTATTTGGAAGGGCAGTTTTTGGTCCATTCCCAAGGGATTTTATGGACCAATATTGGGATACTAGATAGTTTTAATACAGAATCTCAATGGGATTCACCCCCCACCCCCCCACCCCCCCAAATGAAAATTTTTCTTCTCACCCAAATAGGCCTTAGTCAACTATTAGTAAACAAACTTGACTAAAGACTAAATTAACCCCTCAAATTTTGTCCTTGAAGAATATTACTCCACTGGGTGTGACAGGAGAAAAAACAGTATGGCTGTGTGACATGATGTGTGCCTAGGTGCGGACAATTTAGTTTTTTGTGAGTCAGCACTGCTCACATAACAGTAATTACTAATTAGTGTTCATTAGGTCGTCTTTTAATGGTGTGAGTTTTGGCCTTGCTAAGGGGCATAAAAAACAATAGGCATCCCTTCCCAAGAGATGAATGATTTAATCCCCCCAGATAAAACTAACAAAAAATTTCAACCATCCAATTTCAAAATGATTATTTACTACGCAGCTTATGATAAAAGTTTAAACATGATCCACATAGAAAGAGTTGACTCAAAGAATATGTATATGTATATGTAAGCAGGGTCCCCATGTCAAGTATTTTTGGAGAAATGTCATGCCACCTGTCTGTGTTGTGTTCATAGTTATCAAATTGGACCGTAATCGAACCGGCCAAGTGACCGATTCATTAGTTCTCTGATCGGACCGCTGGTTCTTTAAATATAATAATTAAATATTTTTGTAGTAAATTTATGTGTCTGAATATAATACCATTATTGATCATCCTAAACATAATATATTACATAATATTTGGAAAATGTTACAAGAAAACATTAATAAAATACCTATTCCATAGGTAAACAAGGTGGAGTTGTAGGCCAGTTGGCCACTGCTTGCTTTGGACGGTAAGAGGCAGCTGTTTCGAAGCCTAGAAGGTGCATTATTTTACTGATTTCTAGCAATTTTTATATTTCCAATCCAATTCCAAAACAGGACAAGACTAGTCGCCGGTTCCGGTTTTTTCCGGTTAAACCGCCTATCCAGTCCGGTTTTTACAACTAGGATTGTGTTGTATCCAATGTCTGCATCTGTGACTGTGCAACCTTGGTAAAAAAAAAAAAATAGCATCTGATGAAAGAAAATTCTGTACCTGTGCAAACAAGGTTTCTGCAGGCACCATTACGGAAATCATGGAATACTCTATTCCGGTGGTCTTGCAACATCTTTGCATGGATGTAGAAGCAAGAATATCCAAGCTCTGTGATCTTCTTTGCCAATAGCTCAACTCGATTTACAGAATTGCAGAATATTATTGATTGATTGATTTGAAGCTGTACCAAAATAAACATCAATTGAGTGACCTGTAGGCTAAAAAAATTAGTTAAATAAACATCAAGAAGCAAGTTAAAGGTGCTAATCAGAAAAACCTTGGAAAAGAGGGTGTTAAGACAGTGAACTTTCTGCCTTTCTTCTACAAAAGCATAAAACTGTGTAATTCCCTTCAGTGTAAGTTCATCCATAAGGTTAATCACATAAGGTTTAGGCAAATATTTGTCCTTGAACTCCTTGACAGTCACAGGAAACGTTGCTGAAAACATCAAAATCTGTCTATTCATTGGAAGGAAGCGAATCAACTGTTCCACAGAAGGTTGGAACTCAGGAGAGAGAAGCTTGTCTGCCTACAAGAAAAGCCATCATCTCTTATAAGAGAGAAAAAAGAGGTATATATGCTTACTCAATGACAAAGCCATGGCTGCAGGACCAAAACCATCACCGAACCAATTCAACATGACCCCTTAAAAACAAACACTAAGTCACCTCATTAAGGGGGAAATTAGTATCAGCTCCTTGAAAGTCTAGCTTAACTTACGCTATTCATTTGGATTGTCAAAGAGTTATGACCAATGTAATTGCTAGCATCTTAAATGTTGCAGAACAGGGTTCATAAAGTCCCTCAATTACCAGCGGCAAATAAACAGAGGCCACTATTTGCGATTCACAAAAAATACAAGAAGTTGACTAGGTGGATTAGTCCGAGTGAAGAGAAAAAAAAGCTATACGGAACTAAAAATCTTTTCCGGAGATATTCATTTTCCTGAGGAGGCAGATAAGATATTAGGTGGCAGTTTGATACCACCAGAAAGAGAAAAAAAAAGATTCTAGAAAGTTTGACTTTAGTTCGATTTAGCAAGGGACCAGAGTTTTAGTTTTTTTAGGCGGGCTCATTTATTTATTTTTTAGAAGAATATGTAGGTTCATTTACGAAACTAAACTTTTAATCATTTCCATCTACAAATTTTAAGAAATGAAATTAAATACAGTTATACATTGGTTCCAGAAAAATGTGCATATTCCATGTTTTGCTAAGACAAAACCACTTGTTAAACTGGTTAGGGTGGAATTCTATTGGCGTTTTTGCTTAGAGGACACAAGTGAGTGGCCACACTTAATTAGCCCATCACTTTTGTGACCCTTGGGCTGCTATTTGGTTGGGGAAAAGACTAAGAAACATAAATAACATGAATTCAATAGCTAACCAACCCCCCACCCCTCCCACCCTTTTTTTTTTTCTGAAATGATCTTTGTAGAAACAAAGCGAGATATACAGATGGGCAGATACCAAATAACATTCAACGTCTGCATAATGGAAGCAACAGGCTGTTCACTTGATAATGCAATACTCCCATATTTTGACAAAGCTAAAAGTGAAGTACCTCATCCATTATAAGCATTGAACAATCCTTCAGAATGCAAACACCTTTCTTTGTAAGGTCCAAAATACGCCCAGGCGTTCCAACAAGTAAATGGACAGGTTGATACAAACGAATAATGTCATCCTTTAGGCTGGTCCCGCCAGTAGTGACCATCACTTGGATCTTCAAGTGCTTACCAAGCTCCTTGCAGACTTGTGACGTTTGTAAAGCTAATTCTCTTGTGGGAACCAATATGACAACTAAAAATCAAAAGTAAACAGTTCTCTTGTGAAATATAGCAGAAAATGTAATTTCACAAAGGCACAGGTTTATTTAACACTGGAGATCAAATCAAATGTGATAATCTAGAACAAACCTTGAATAACGTTTTTGTCTAGATCAATCTTCTCTAGTGCAGGAATACAAAATGCAGCAGTCTTGCCAGTTCCATTTTTTGCCCTTGCAAGAATGTCACTACCAGTTAACGCAATAGGAATGCTTTCTTCTTGGATAGGAGAGGGTCTTTCAAATCCTTTCTCATATATACCCATAAGGAGTTCACGCTTCAGAAAATAGTCTTCAAATTCATTTCCCTTGGTTGCAGTAACATCCTGTACGAGTAAGCATTGCATGATGTCAACATAACATATTCACTTAACACTAGTAAAACATGATATTGAAAATACAGCCAATAATGCAACAGAGATGGACAACATGAAGAAATGCAATAGTTGAAAATTCAGGAAACGAACGTTTTTGGCAACAAATATATACATTGTAGTACACGTGTACAATGGAACTTCAAATTATGTGTTGAGCTTCATCACCTCATAGAGAGTGGAGACAGTGAAATCCAAAGCATGGCAATATTTACAAGCTGATCCACTTCAGTGGAAACTGTGGGAAAAAGTTTCCCAAAATCTAAACTGCAAAATATGCAAGTGTCATAACATGGTCTCCCCCTGGCATGACCAAGTAGGACAAATTCTTGGTATTCAAAGTGGGAGATGCAAATAACTTCAACAACTTCAACTATCTAATATAATCATGACAAAATTTCCAAGTTTTAGTAGAAAGATAAATCATGGAGGTGAACAATATTCTCAAAATCTAGATCTCACACAAAACTCCAATAATTAAAATGTTGGCCTTAATTTGTTTTGGTTATGATGTAAGACATTAATAACTCAAAAGTAGGAACTCATAGGTTAAATCTTTACCAGAATGACAACCAATTAGTAGGGCAGATTACTGTCTCAACATAGTTCTAAGTTCGGGGCAAACTTAGCATCCAAAGCAGTAACATTACAAAGAGAAAAAGGGAACCAAGATGCAATGAATTACCTCTGTCCTGTAGCGTGTATCTGGAGGAGGAAGCTTCAATTGAGCCTTCCAAACTTGTGAACTGCACAAAGACAATACAGTTGCTAACTAGCTATATCACCAAGATATCCTCTAAAATCTGACGAATAAAAGCATAGTGGTCAAGAATTTAAGAAAACATTTCTGTAGACAGATCCAAAAATAACTTGGGTACACAATGATGCCTAGGACCTAAATATTTCTCCTGTTGTCACTTCATAAAGAATTCTGAGTGTAACATTTCACTCTAGATTCCAAGCTAACTATGTAACTCAGTTCTAAAATGTATAGCATTTCTCATTGGGTGTACTGCTACTGCAATGACATCTTGAATAGCGAAAACAACGTCCCAAAATGGCTACTTAGCAAGGTGGGCTCATACCCTCGGAAACAATGATGTTGGCAAAGGTTCCTGCATTTTTTACATGAGCTACTGCATATGCAGTAGAGTTATGCAGCTTAGCATGCATCATTAGTAGACAATTTGGTGCTCCACAACCTCCCAATGCACCAATGTGCTAGTTCTTGAGAGGTCCTAGAATAGTAGCTGTACCACAACTAATTTTATCACCACTAAAACAAAATCATAGAACTAGATAGGAGTACATTGAACTGAGACACGCTTGTATAATTGTATTTGAAATTATCACAAAGCCAATCCCTGTGATTTCAGTTTTGTCTAATACACAAGTAGTTTGAATTTCCTGTCCTCGCATGGCCACAACAAACTACAACTTAGCCAACAATTTTGACAGATTTTTATACATAGAAAGGGTAAATTGACCAAAAAAAAAAGTTTGTACTAGTTAATCGGCACCCTTACTAAGGGCCCCTATTACTAGCACGTTTGTCAGTTAACATTTGTCAAATGTGGACAAGTAAAGCAAACCACTAGCAAGTCTCAGACATAATTGGAACTAGGGAAATGGCTTTGAAAGTGTAAAAGTACAAGTAAATCTAACACAATTTACTCAAACACACGAACATTGCAAAAACTAACAAAAATGGATATGTATAACCATTACCTACATCAATACCCTACATAACATCTAACACAATTTACTTAAACCACCTCCACTATTTCAGTTACAAACTTAGAATGCAGAAACTCTAGTTTTAGCAATACCAGAAACATGTTAGCCACCAAGGCACCAACAACATAATTAGGGCTCTAAATTACGTAATTGAAGGGTATGTTTTGTTGGTTGCTTTGCTCTAACAAGGTCCCTCAAACTGCATTTGGTTTCATTTTGCTCGAAAAATAAAGCGGAATAACCAGTGCTTAAAGTATGTATTTCCGCTGTCGCAACCTATGGCCTACAAACGATGTTGTTGCCGAAGCACACCCAAAAACACACAAATAATAGAGCTTTCCAACCAATATCAGACCAGGCTCTGAGCTTTCCCACATCTCACCTCGAGTCAATGACGTCGGTAGCAGAAGGAGGCCGCACAGTCTTCATCTCGCTGGTTCCGGCCGAGCCCGCGGCTTCGCTGGCGATCTGGTTCCGCCGCAGCCACTGCTGCTGCTGATGGTGGTAGCTGTGATGATGCGGCTGCGGCGGCGGATGGCGCTGCACGTACTGGTGGTGGTGCGCCGCCGACGTCTGCTGGTGCTGGTGCTGGTGCTGGTGCGGCAGCGGGCTGCGGCCATAGTAGTTCGAGTTGCCGCCTCGGCCGTTGCCGATGCCGGGAGGGTACCTGGCACGCGGATCCATGGCTGCAAAGGGGGCGCGGATCTTCTCCGGAAGTGATGCGATCGAACAGAGATGAGTAGATCGGTTTGGGAAATATGGTTTGGATGGAGGAATCTAGGTGCTTGGCGCTCGGATCCGGATAAAGTTTTCTAGTTTTTTCCCCTGGGTGTGTGCTCCTGGGAGGGAAGGAGAAGAGGAGGAGGGGCGACGCCGAGTCGTCCAAAGCGAGCTAGGGCAACGGCGAGTTGGGACTGGGGCAGGAGGAAATTACGGGGATGTCCCTGCTTGTTTCTTTATGCGTGTGTGATGCATTTTAGAAAAACTTCGGTCACCTCTTACTAAGAAAGATACATCCGACAAATTTTTTTTTTGTTAGAACCCACATATGTTCAGAATGGATATTTGTTTTCTTCTAAAATCTTTTTTAACTCTGGGAATTGGATTAGGGATTGTGAAATTGAAATTAGAACTCCTAAGCTTGAGTTATTTTGATGCAACATGAAATTAGAATTTTAACTCAAATCCTGTCTTATTGATAGATACTAGATTGAGAGTAGAAAATTCTAAGCCAAGACTATCATAATTCTTTGAAATTTCTCTCCTTCACTCCACGTTCACCTCTAAGTGACCCAACTCCATCTTCTCCCTCACTTATATTTGTTCTATATTCATTCGGTCGGTGACCACATCCTCTCCCTCACCGGCAAACTTGCACCCTCCCTCGGATTGCGGCAACATCTTTTCTTTTGCCAATGAGCCTGCATCCTCCCTCATTGGCGAGTCCACATCCTCCGTAACCTAACAACCCTATCTTCTCCCTCGCTAGCGAGGCCCACCACATTGATGAGGCAGATGAGTGAAGTGATGAAGTTGAAGAAAATGAGAAAATAGATGAGCGAGGTGACACTATTCTTGTTCAAATCTACACCCTTAACCTTCATCCCTAGTCTTCTTCTTCTTGTCCACTTACCATCCTTCATTTCCGGTTAGATCTACACTCTCCTTTTCCAACGCCAGTGGGTAGATCTATAATTCTGTAAAACGACGTATATCCAAATGTATCTGAGATTCGCATGAAATTGTAATTCTATTTAACAATTCCATGTGTCATCCAAACACTAAAATTCCAATTCTAGACTGATTCCAATTCCAATTCTGCGATCCAAACAGACCTTAGAAATCTTCCAATCCAAACAAATTTTTAAAGAGTTTTTTGTAATTTAAATCACCATTCAACGACTCTTAACTAAATCTTGCATGTAACGATAATTTTCACATGAATTGTTTCTCTTCCCACACCCGACCCCCCTCCCCAAGATGTTTGAAAGGAGACATTTTTAATTTTTTTTCCCTCCTTTAAAAGTACTTTCCTACTCTAAAAACTAAAAAAATAGTAAGCGAGTTCTATTACTACTATGCTTCACCATTGCCACCCAACAAATCTCGCCATACAACCAATGAATGCTCATTGACATGCACAATGACTTCCTCACAATACTCCATCGTTGCTGCAGTGCCAGTCACGGCCTTAATACGCTCCACCTTTACATTTTAGCTTTGAAGTAAGTTACATTTTTACCAACTCGTCTCTAATTGCGTTACTAGTTGTCTTATATTTCAGTTTAACCAATTCAATCCAGACTAAGGACCCAAACAGGTTACAAAAATTCAATAGAAATTTTCTTATGAAGAGTTATGTACAAAAGTCTTCGTTGTTGTTGGTCTTAATTAAATGATTTGGATAATCAAATATACGAGTCTTGTGAATTATATGAATGGATTAGATAAATTCATGTAATCATGATTTCCGATCGAATGGATTGTAAAAATACTTTAGATACTATCTTGGTTGGACACTCCCCACTGAATGTGTCCTCAAGCGGTGATATCCATGACCATTATGATTTTTTTTAACACTACTTCCCCACTTGATTTAATATTGGTAAAAGGAACTAATTTGGTTATAAGGCCGATAGAACCGACAGTTTTTCAGTGTGGAACAAAACTTAACACCTTACGGTTGCCCTATGAAAGTAATTTTTTTAGACAATATGAAAGTGAAATTTAGATATTATTCCTTGATAAAGCCCTAACTATAAAAATAAAAATAATTTATATCGCAAGTCGTACATTTTTATTTTATATGAGTCTTCATATTTTAAATTTATCTAATTAAATCTTAAATTTTTTTAAATAGTTTTAATTAAATCCAACTGTTAATATAATACTAATTTATGTTCACATGACATATAATATATTATCATATACATATGTCGATGTGCATATGTACATATCATCATGTACAGGTGTGCATGTGCATATGACACTATACAATATAAAAAACTCAAGAAATTTACTAAAAATGTTTATACAAATCTCAAAAATGTGAAAATAAATAAATAAATAAGAATTCAATGACTGATCAGGTAGCTTCCCGAAGCTAAGTTCATCTTTCTCCACACGTTAGGGAGCTCAAAAAATCTCATTGCTAATTTGTTAGCTACTGTCAGTATACAGATAGAAATTGTATTGAAAATTTCTTATATGTGAACGGATTATAGAACTGTTAGATATTATATAAAAATTCTAAATATATGAAATAAAATATACCAAAAACTATCCATATAAGATCCGATGGTTGATAAACACTTCCAAAATGTAAAGGTCCGTTCCATGTCTTTTTAACATGTGTACGGCCCGCGACGTCATCACACGGACAGCCTATACATGTGTAGCGGTCAGTTTATGTTAGTACACCAGAGGCAGTCCATCTCGCTAATCTCTTTGCTGATTGTTAGCTTATGTCAGTCCTTGTTGCCTTGGCTCATGTGCCACCACGTCAACCTGCCGTATGAGAAGTATTCCGAAAATCTTAGTTTGGCGGGCAGAAATTGTGTTTGAAGTTTCTTATATGTAGAAAATTATCTGAATTTGTTAGGTTTTATATAAATAGTTTTGGATGTATGATGTATAATATATTGAGAGTCATTTGTACAAGATCTAACAATTTTTAAGATTTCTCTAAATGTTAAAAATTGTCTTAGTGGAGAATTATCTTTCCCAACACGAAGACCATTTTCGCAATGGTGTTCATACTTACTACAGGAAGGTCAATTTTTTTTTATCTATTTTTAAACTTTTGAAATTTGTTTACAAATTTTTAGATACTTTATTGAATTTGTTTTATATTTTTTAATATCACATGGACATTCATATCAATATATGATAAAACTCATAAGGTGTGTATACATATATATAAACTAATAATTTGTTAACGGATGTGACTCATTGAAATTTTTTTGTAAACTTAAGAAGTCAAATGAGAATATGAATAAAGATGGGGGCTCGTGGTGCAAATCACTCGCAAAGATAATATTATTGAGAAAACAAGTGCGTGCCCATGACTGCAATTCTCAATAGTTTATTTCTTGCCATCTTTTTCCCGTGTGTACTCTACCCGAAACCAATTTAACCAAAGTGAACTACACATTTCAAGGGAGGCAATTATCGTAGCTCTGAACTTATGATGCTAAATTGCTAGATCTGCACATACATAACAATAATTTACATTGTGGTACAACAAATACTCTTGGAATGAACTGTCTGAAATTAGGAAACACTAATCCTTGCACCATGCATGCATGCCTAATTCAGCCCAAGATATTCGCTCATGGAGAGCAGGTCGTAGAATCCTCCTTCCTGCATCTGATTTATGCTGTCAAATTGCTCCTGGAACTCCCAGCAGCTGCCACTGTCACCGAATCCATTCATGGAATCCACACTAGATGGTCCATCAACTTGCATGGATCCCTGGCTCAGGACCTGACCAGGGCTTGCACTTGTGCCTAGCAATCCTGCATCCAGAACTGGTGCAATCTGGCCACTGACATGGTCCATGTTTAGCCAATCTGCAAACATCACCTTGGGAACCACTGGTGCTTGGGACTTGGCTGGTGGCCCGGTCAGGCAGCTCGAGTCGGCTGACGACGAGTCGATCGGCTCGGACGAGCCCGAGTCCGACGGCCGGTTGTCGGGCTCTTGAGCAGTTTCCCCGGGTTTCACGCTCTGGGAGTCGTTTGATTCAGTAGAGTTGGCTGCAGGTGATGCTGTGTTTGGTCCTTGCTGCTTGCCCTCTACCCTCTTCTTCAGGTAGGAGTTCCAGTAGTTCTTGATCTCGTTGTCCGTACGCCCAGGCAAATGCTGCGATATCTGAGACCACCTACGGTAGAAAACAAGAAATTTAGTACCAAATCATTTAAGTTGTATAAAAACTTTTACAATTCACCGCGCTATGCTTGTGTCGGTAGGGTAAATGGAAATTTTCAGCTTTTGAATTGACAAGTTGAGAATTTTTCGTTTTGTTTATCTTCCCAGCTGGAGAAAGTGTGTCACGATCGGATGAAAAGGAGACAAGGATTGCTGGACGTAGTCTATTCGAATGGACCACTAATCCTTTTGATTTTTGATTTCTGGGTACATAATTGCAAGTTCCAATAAAGAATCTAATCGTATCATGAGATTAGTGTATGCCTGCTCGGTTTGTCAAAGTACTAGCTGTTTTCATTAACTTCCATGCGAACCCTGATTGGTCCGAATAGTTGACGACGTATTATCATTCGCTCTACAACCAAAAAAAAAAATTCAAAGGAAGCGGTGTTCGCTATTTTCAATTTTTGTGTAAAACAAAATCTATAAATTAGAAAATAAAAATTAGAGTTGAGGTAACTTGCTCAAGGAAGCAACTTCACTGTATGGCATTTAGCATGCCAAGTACACATTATTTTAGACGCTCCATCTTGTCCTTTTTGCTTTAGAGAGGTCCACACTTCTCAATAAACTAATGCCCAAGGAAGCCGTTTCAATCATGCATCAAAATGTGCACTCAAATGGACAAGAAAAAAAATATCATCGAATTCGAATGTGCCGCGTTACTTGTGGAGCGTGGATGTCAGCATCAACTCCACTACAAAAAGGTCTCCATGGCCAACATCAGCATTTCCTTTTTCTTTTCTTTTCACCCCTGTATTTCCTATTAAAACTTGTTGATTTGCCAACTTGGCACTAACGAGCAGACAGAATTTTCCCATGAAAAGATACTAGTAAGGAAAAAAAGGCAGCATAATGTGAAGAAATTATGTGCTATTTCAATCATTTGTGTGTGTGAAAGGGTGCTTACTTATTGCCCAATTCAGCATGAAGGCTCATCACCGTCTCCTCTTCCTGCCGGGAGAACATGCCGTGCTTTAGCCCCGGCCTCAGGTAGTTGATCCACCTCAGCCTGCAACTCTTGCCGTTTCGCTGAAGGCCTGCGCGAAACGCCACAGAATTTTGCTCACAAGAACCAATGTGCATTTAGGACAGACCAAACTAAAGCATGAACAAACAGAAATTCAAATAATTCTTGTCCCAAATATTGCATGAAAGCAAGCATGGCTAGTGCAGGTGACACTGGCAAAGGAATTCAGACTTTTCTTCAGAGAGATGTAAAATGCAGCAGTTTCTTACCGGCTTTGGCCGGAAGTGCGCTCCAGCAGCCGTGCCCATGCCGGAGAATGTAGTCGCGGAGCTTCTGGTCCTCCTCCGGCGACCACAGGCCTTTCCGGCAGTTCAGCTTGGGCTTCTCGCAGGCCTTGCACCCCATTTCAGGATAAATGTTACGGCACGAAATCTTTAAGGTGGGCGAGGAGAGATGTAGGAGAGGCTTCAGCTACAACCCCACAGCTACAGCGTTCTGGCGTTCAACTTGGAAGCAGTAGGTAGGACTTTATAGGCAGAAAACAACTACAAAGTTTTCTCCTTTTATTTTTCTCTCGGAAATAAACAAAGCTTTATTATTCTAATATTTATCACCATCGCTTATGCTTTTATAAAAGAAACAGCGGATGTTGTTTCGTTGGTAATATAAATTTGACGTCTGCTTAATATATACATCAGGACATGACACATGAACCATTTAAGTTTTTGAGCTTCATCAGTGTTATATGAGGCATTAAAGTTTTTGAGGGTGATACTAATCCAACTTAGTTACAAAACAGATTTCAAAAATAATACTCAAAAAATAAAAATTTCAATTAACAAGCAAATTCTCAAGGCAAGATGAAAGTGCAACAATTTGAGCCAATGGATGAAATTAATTACCAAACAAGGAACCTTTAAAATAGATAATAGCCCCACCCATCTTGCTCTGTGCCATATTAGGTTAAGTCAAGCTATATGTGTAGCCCCACTCGGGCTCCACCATTTCACTGCAAAACATGATCCACCTAAACGGTCTTGCTTCAATTTCAAATTTTTTATACATTTTATGTATCTATTTATTGAAAATAGTATAAGTTAATATTGCACTAATGTTTGGGGTATAAGCCTAGCCTTTTTGGCGTCGGATTGACATGAACCCCTGATATTTGATCGGGTCTACTATGTTTAAGTGTTATTTATTGCTGTTGTTAGCCCCTCCAATTATGTCACTTTCATCTGTTACTATTTCCTCAGAAAGACTTTGCATAAGAAACTTTTTTGACAAACTTGATATGAACACTTGTCAGTCAGTGTTTGTACGATTTTGTAAAAAAAATATTTTTATGCATAGCGAATTTTCTTTTTTTGGAGAAGTGTGATATATGATTTCTGAAGTATAATCATAGAAGTCTTGCTTATACGACCTGTGCATTGAGCATTTTCGGGTCTGTCTGTTCACTATTTTCAGGAACAGGACCGGTTGGAGATCATCACAGCACATTTGAGCACGATTTAATCTTTGATGCTTTTGCATTTCTTTTCCTTGCTTTCCCTAAAGTTGTGTTACACTCAACGTTTTGCAAGGTCTAAGAGCAAATTTTATTGTTCGTCAACAAGAAAAAATATATTATTTTTGCTATCTTCTTTTACCCTTTTCTTTATGGCAGAAAGAACTTGCTTCTAATACAAGCGAAGAATGAAATAATAATTAGAAGTTAGAACTAGAACGCATACCTGTCTTTTCTTCTTTTCTTCGTACCAAGTCCAAAAGAACGTACAATTAATCCTACTATCTCTAGACTAAAAAATTTTAGTTGAAATTTCCAGGATCAGAGCTTTAAACACCCGGAACATCTCGTTTTCCCTCTTTGTATGGCGCATCCAGCGCATTATTAGCACTACCTATTTAAGCCTTGACTTCAAGCACTAGAGTTCCTACTTAGGTGCCAGACACATGATGTCCTTTTCACTATGTCTCTTTATATATTTTTTTTATGTGGCAATGTGTCTTTTGTGATATATACAAATTACTACGAGTTTATGATTATCACAGAGAAGAACAGAAATAATAGACACGTACTAAGAAAATATGACTTTCTCACCAGTTGTTGTTTAGGGTGGATAAACTTTAAAGGACAATGTAGCCGAGTTCTATGACGTGCCGCAAAAATATGGGGCTTTTTTCCCTTGTTGCGTGCGATGGTGTCCCATACCGACACGCCGAGGCCTAAACTGGGTCAGTCAATAGTTGTGGTTTTGTCCCTCCTGCGGGGTTGGTGTCCGGCTGTCAAGAATTATGAAAGGTTATCTGTTTTGGCGTCCATCACCATCCAAATCTGGGGTGCAAATCGGATTATTCTGTACGTGGCCATCGGGAAAGCATTAGCAGGTCATCAATAGAAAAGTGGAGCACTAGACGATACTTTTAAAAGTTCGAGCAGACTCATGATACAGTGCAATTTACCAAATCACTTTAAATAATTTATCCAGGATTCACAAACTAGATCGAATTGTGGTATCTAACCAGAGTACTTGCCTGCGAATCTCCTACAATTAAAAAAGTATGCAAAAGGCACAAATGACCCGTCTAGAAGAAGAGCAATTGTTTGAGTGAAGGTGTCTCAAATTTTGAGATATATATAATTTTTCGTAAAATATTTAAACTTCTTTCTAACTATAATCTCATTTGTTTGTGATCGAACAACTCATATATGATTCGAAAAACACCTCATGTTCCAAGTCATTAAAAACAGAGCACTGAGAAGGAATTGCTTCGTGTGTACCGTGATGCGCCCATGCATGCATGCACATGAAAACTTGGGATGATGGACTTACAAAGCATATACATTGTGAGACTGTAACTTCATAGTATTTTAAGTATGGCTGCGCATGTGACGTGCATGGCACTTTGCAAAAAAAAAAAGGGTGATGGATTGTTTGTACAGAACTAGCCCAGTTTTGTGTGACAAACTCGTTTAGTTGGAATATGATGAGAAAATATAATTAGAATGTGTTTTATTGATTGTATAAGATAATACAGGTTGAGATGTTATTTAGATAGTTACATGAGTGATACGAGTGAGTATATATAAGATTAAAAAATATTATTTAAAATTACTAACTTGTTTTTATTGTATCTTAATAGCCCATACTCTATCTTAATAATTTTCAATATATCTCAATTCATCTTAAAAATTCTTAATATGTATTAATGATTTTCTTAATAACACATAAATTGACTTGATCTAATGGAAAACTCAATTTAAATTTTCTTGTGAGTCAAACCCAAACCTTCTTTTCATACATCCAGTCTAACCTTATTGATGCGATTCAGCCAACTAAACAACAACTCTTCTAGAGATTTTTTTATAAGTGAGTCAAACTAGATTGAATGTGTAGAACTAATCACATACAAAGAGAATGCAATGCCATGAAAATAACGTGGGCTGCACTGTCAGCAGGACAATGTGGTCCGGCCATGTCTTCGTGGTCTTCATTTGACGTAACCCGGCGTTGATAGCTCCACTCTCATTTTGTGCTGTATACCGCTTCTCTAGGAAGATTCTCGTGCATGGCTCGTCATTTACGTCGTTTCAATAACTAGACGTGAGCACGTTTGGCCTGACCTGGCCTGAAAACAACGGGACCATGCCTGGCTTGACCAAATTGAACTTATCCCGGCAGCCTCAGCCCTCAAGCTAGTCTCCCGCTCAAGTTCGACCAAGCTCGCCCAATTGTTCTTGTTGCAACAAGTCTGACTGAATTTTGATTTAATTGGTTTAAAACTAGTTATGTTGCACAATGATTTGAGTCAAATCGAGTCGAGCCACAGAGTGCTCAGGAGTCAAGATTATTACTATTAAACTTGACCCATTGCTAGTTAAGATTATAACTAGCAAAATACTAATGTGCATCTCAATAACATGTGGTTTTGCGTTCTCATATGTCAGCCTATAGTATGTAGAATTTTAACTTTTCACAATTTTCAAGATACAAATTTGAGAATTATTTTTTCTAATTATGTATTAGTAAAAAATATTATGAATGTAATTTTGACAATATATCTATTAATATCATTTTACATGTATCCAAACTGATAGGGATATTTGGATAGTATAAAGTCCTCTCAGGGAAAATTATACCATTTATGTCAACCATTTTAGGTGAGCAAGAACAAAATTCAAAACATTATTTTGGGTCAATTAGGGCTTTTGGGCAGTGCAACTAAATTTGAAAATTTTCAAAATCCACTAGTTTTTTCTAAAAGTATTAAGGCTCTGTTTAGTACTGTATTGTGCTCCTAAAACTCGTTATATAGCACAACCAAAAATACACCACAATCCAAATGATGCCATAAACCAGCATTTTGCCATTTGTAAAGTATAAAGGCTAATTTCATCATTTTTTTAGTTCATGGTTAAAGTTGATCAACAAAGATGAAATTGCTGGCGAATAAGATCTGTCATCACGCAGAAAGATACAGAAAACTAATATGTATATCATGCATTGAAGACGAGGGATGAGATCTATATTTCCTTTAAATTCATTTTTGGGAGTTTTTTTTTGTTTCTACCCTTGGACATGCTCGTTGAGTTTACTAAATTCATGTGCAACAGCATTTGAAAACTGACTTGCAACAGCATTTGAAAACTGACTCGCGAATTTCGGTATATAGTCGTTGCATGCATTTTTGCATGAGATGAATGGCAGTAACATGTCCGTATCAACATGATATAAAAGGACCGTGTATACGTATTCATTGACGTTCACCTAATCATTCAGAAGTTTAGTTCGCACTGGAACATCTCTTAATTTATAGCATGCACAATGTTAACCTATTTACTGTCACGATCTGAAAAGTATTCTCAAAATGATACAATCTTATCGTCTTAAAAGAAATTTGATGTAATCTTAAGGAACAAATTTTCTACAGGATTCTGCCGCCTCCGAAGCAAACAACGACCTACTTAGTCGGGGAGCGCCATTATAAGACAGACGCTCTGTTCTGTCGAGTGAGTTCATGACCACGTCAGGAAAATATGAGCAAATAAGCATGCTTATTAGAGTGCAAAATATTATATATTTCTAACCGTGTCTTTAATCACCAATAGCAGACCTTCACAGTATGAAATTTAAACTTCCAAATACTTTTTTTTATCTATTCAATAAGTAACATAGAGACATGTTAGTAAATATGTACAATTCTGACTTTTCTGAAGAAAGAGTTTTTTTTTGTGTGGATATTGTCAGTTAATAATATGAATGAAAACTCGAGGGAAAAGCGACAAATTGTTAAGCCATTGGGTTTGTTGTTTGCATGAACTTCTTGTGCTCGTGGAGTTGGTGCTGCAACTAACGTACACTTCGTCACTTCCATTGAGCATTAACTATTGCACTAGGCAAGACGCATGCGTAAGGTGAGAGTAGAAAAGTTTCTTGTGTTCATCTTCCAAGTCCATCACTAATTGAGTACAACAACTACTTATATTACTCTTCAGAATAATATGTCTACTAACTAAGTTCAGTGCAGTAAGATTAATAGAATATGAATGGTGGACGAGTGATATTCCGAAAGTCCCCGGCTAAGTCTGATCAATAAGTTCTGCTATTCATTTGAGTTAGTAGGGAATTTTATTTGGGAAATAACCAAAAAAATCACAGAAATAACTCACATTTATTGTTTTTTGCAAAAATAACTATTCATGTCAGCCTGTCGAGTTTTCAGAGTGCGACAGGGATTGGACCATATGATAGAGGGTTTGTCGTGCTTCATATCTGTAGTTTTATTTTGTTTTGTATAGGAATTTTAAAATTTTTCAGTTCCTATATCTTTAAAATTATAATTTCGATTGACGATCCATTTTAATCATTAAAATTATGAAATCAAAACGATCAGATTGACATAAACAGATCATCAATTGGAGTCATATATGATAATATATCATATCGTATTATAATTCGATTATGCTGATATGATTGTTTTCGACTTACAATTCCACTAGTTCAAATGAATCATCAATCAGAGTTATAGATGAAAAAATATCAATCTCGAAATAATTTGAAAGTTTAATTATAATTTAATCTAAAAAATAGAACTGAAACCTTCAAATTATTTTGGGAAAATTGAACTAAAACTCCGATAAATTGTATGGAAACTTTCAAATATTCCGGAATTGATATTTTTTTATTTATACTCTAATTGACGATCCATTTGAATTAGTGAAAGTGGGTCCAAGACGATCAAATCAACATAATCGGATTATCAACCGGACTTATATATCTTAAGATATAATATAATATGATATCTTGTTATATATAACTCCGATTAGTGATTTATTTATATCGATTTGATCATTTTGACTTCATAATTTTAATGGTCGAAATGGATCGTCAATCAGAATTATAATTTGAAAGATATGAATACTGAAAATTTTCAAAATTCATGTATAAAACAAAATAAAACCAGCGGCTTGTTGTGTTTTAGAAGTACGACAAGCTCCCTTCGTGTGGTCCAACTATTATCATATTTTGAAAACTCCATAAACTGACGTGCAAGAATTTTTTAAAACAACCATAATTGTGAATTATTTATGTAATTTTTTTTGGATTATTTCAAAAAAAAATTCAGTTTGTAGGTGGTTGTCAGTTGCCAAGTTGGGATATTCTTTCTACTATTGCGTGTACGACATCTTTATTCCAGAACAGGGAATGTTCTGCAAAGGACAAAATTCAGTTATAAATGGAATTAAATCTTCCGAACATCGAATGCTGGCAAGAGGATATACAGCGGAAATAAGATGAATATTTTTTTTTTGAAAGAATCTTGTGAGTTTGGAGCACAAACTGTGTCACAATACCTATAAACTGTCACGGCCACTTATTTTTGCAATTGGGTGTCAGGGTTTTGCTCCTTACAGCAAATTCTAGGTGTACACTTATTCTGATTGCTCAGAATGTAGTCGTGCATAAAATGATTAATAGTTATTTAGCTTAATTACATGAACAAATCTGGCATCTTAAAATTACATTATAGGGCATTCATGCCTACACTTACAACAAAATACATATAAGTCGACACGATCAAATATTAGAGTTAATAAAAGATAGTTTTGAACAAAAAGCTGCAACGAAATTCTATGGCCCTTACACAGTTGTAAGTTTGAGTGTGGTCCATAATCATCTAAGTCTTGGACGGTTGTATTCTCCCAAAACTCGTCTTCTCCTCAATTGAACTTAATAATTAAGTAAGAATGAGTACAATTGTACTCAACAAATCACTAGTAACTAGTAAATCATATACTTTACATGCACATGATAAGAAACATTGAAGAAACATAAGGTAAGTTTGCTTTGCATAAAAATTTGCATGTATCCAATAGTAAGCATAATGGCAATTTCAAACAGATGTATGAAGCCTAACTATCAGCATTTTAGTCTTCAAAGATGGTTCCGCCATAACAATCAAAATTTATAACATTACTTGCATTGCGACAACGTGGGTCTTGTTGGATCAAGGATGCCGATTAGAGGGGGGGTGAATAGGAGGCTTTTAAAAACTTAAAACTTAAAACTTAAAACAAATAATTGCAAATCAAGAACAAATAATATGAGCAAGAGAGGAAGAGAACGAACACAACAGTTTTTACCGAGGTATCGGAGACTCGCCCAGTCTCCACTAGTTCTCGTTGAAGCACTCAAGTCACTTGAGTTTTGCCTCAATACTCACAAAGAGTATTATCTACTAACGGTTGCTTCTTGTCCACTCCGGAAAGGCGAGCACCAATGCTTTGTACAAACTTGCCGAGCCTCTCCGACAATCTCCAATCTGGAGAGGTCAACGGCCACGCCTCCGAACCGTCTAGGTGAGGGCGCTCACCAAGAGTAACAGGCAGCGAGGTCTTCTCTAGACCTCCAAACACGCACCGAGAAGCTAAGTGAATGCAAATGCAAAAGAACTGAAGTGCTCGGTGGATCGGAAAACACTCGACTTGATCAAAGGATCAAGATTTTAAGTAGAAAACTAAAGTTCAAGAGTGTATGATAAAATGCTACTGCTTGTTGTGTCAAATATATGCTCAAAGCCCCTATTTATAGCCTCAAGAATCAAATGAACCGTTGGAGCTAGGGCTGAAAATCAGCAACTCAAACTGACAGTCAGTTTGCCTAATTGACAGTCAGTTTAGTGCACAACGGCCGACAAAATTTACGGATGAAAATTTGCTAGCCGTTCGTGGTCGTTTAAGGAAAGCTGAAACCCACAACTGACAGTCAGTTATGCAAACTGACAGTCAGTTCGACCACATACTCGACCAAAAACAAATAGAAACTCAGTTAAAAGCACTGTGGTCGAAACCTCAACTGACAGTCAGTATGGACAAACTGACAGTCAGTCTGAACAAAAATAGAGATAACTTTAAATCCAGAAATCCAAAAGAGGTGTTTAATAGCTCGTTTGAAAGATAATTTCAAGGGCTACATTTTTGTCAACAGAAGTAAAAACCAGATCTGCCTAGATATTTCTAGAAAATTGAAAAACTCTTGTACTATTAAAAACTGAACTGAAAAACCAAATTTCAAATCATGTTCAAATCAAATCCAACCAAAATAATGCAATGCAATGACTTAGGTTTCTTGGTTTATGTTGGAGATAAAAAGAGGACTTTCCCTACCCCTCTTTATAGTACGGTTAAAAACTAAAGAACAAAGTCCTTAACCGATCTGTCTCCTGACTCCGAGATCGGAAAAATAAAAACAGATTACCTTAGGTCCTTTGCTTTTCCGGCTTGCGTCTTATCGTCATTTTTGCGACTTGTGCTTTTACGTCTTTTGCGTTGGGTTCGTTTTGTTCATCTTGACAATCTTCCCAACGGAGCCCTGTATTAATCAATCTCAAAAAGCACAGTTAGTCTTAAACACTCTGTTTTCATTAATCATCAAAATTAGGGTTAGGCATGAAGGCCTAGATGCAACAGGTCTAACCCACCGCAGCCAGATCCTAAACACTTGGGAACACAGAGTATTCGAATACGTTTTTAATTCTGCAGAAGTGCACCGATTTACCTACAAGATCCCACAATGTAATACTGTTGGCCTAGACATTGAGGATCTTATTTGGACAGGGGATCACCGTGAACGATATCTAGAATCAAGCTCAATCACGCAACAATAGTGTTTGACTAAGTTGAGACAACAGGACTTTTCGCTATGCCTTATACACTTATTATTCCTGTCCGATATCTGGATTACCACTGGTAGGTACATCCTTGTATCGTTGTGGAGAAACACCATCCTTCACCCTAGTCAATTCTTCTTATTACTGGGTCAGCACATTAAACTTGTCAGCATGCTGATGCTGATGACCATATATGATTAAATTCTTGATTACACGCATGTAGTCTTTCACATTTCCGCTCCATCCTGTAGGAACAATCTAAGTACTCGACATAGGTACTTAGTCGGATTTGTCTCATACCAGACTTGTTGTCAGTACAGAAGTCTACCACACAGAAACTCAACACAAGAGTCTAATCCTTAAGTGTTTCTGGCATGAAACAACCCACATACCATCTCCTTTTGGAGCCAACCCTGCTTTTCACTCATGCCAGAAACTTAAATCTCGAAACTAAGGTCATATAACATTCATCCAGGAGTAATGATATTCCAGAGATTTCCACAAAGGGCTCACTTCATGAACTGTTTGTTCATGCTACTAATGCTTGGTTTAATATTTATTAATTCTAAGGTAGTATCACACTTAGGTGGCTATTTCATGTCAGTAGGGTTTAATATCATCTATATAATTTCCATACATAACTACCTGGTATTGTTCATCACAAGCATGCCTTTGTGCTTTTTAAAACAATATACTTAAACTTTGTAAAATATAGATTTAACATGGTCAAAGAATAGTGATTTGTCTTACTTGCAGTGATGCTCAGGTGGAGCTGCTAGGGTAGCAACGTCTGTGCACTTGCCTCACTTGTAACCTACCAATATGGACATACGTCCACCAACCAGAAAATAATTAGTATTTATATGTATATGTATGTATGCATGTATGCTTGATGTTGCATATGAGTCAGATGCTGGAGTGTGAGGAATCAGATGCAGGATAATGCAATAGAAGCTGAAGAAACTTAAGAATGTTGGTTGTAGCCTTGTAGGGTAATGGTTAGGTTTGACTCGTGTCTGCTTAGAGATCACAGTCGGACAATAAGTACAGATACTGAGTGAAGTGAACACCTGTTTGGTAATTTAGAGGGTTCATAGATGTGGGGTCTAGGATTTACTAGAGCATGCCTTGGCACGTCGGTTGACATGTATGTCGATTGATCGACACTATTGCGAGTTAGGATCAGGTTAGGTTAGTATGCGATCAAGGTATCGCTTGGATGCGGTTTAGGGTTTTAGGACATTAGCGATTGAGTATTGTTAAAATGGGTTAGATTCCACTTGCGTGTAGCTGGTGTGACATTTTGGCGAGGTTAGGGTTTAGATTAATCCATAGGGACACGTGTCAGAGATTGCATCAGTATGACACATGATGGTGAAGGATGAGGACAGCGATTGAAACAATCAGTGGTGAGATCAAGTGAAAGAATGACTCAGAGAATAAGGAAATCTTGATCCGGAGTTTGGATGTGAAAATAAATTACATAATTGAAAGGATGATGGCAAGGCAGACAAAGTGATGTGAACGAATTTTTGATCTGATGTTCTATGGCAGTGAACGGCATAGCCATGTCGGTTGAACAATATTTCTCCCCATATAGAGAAAATGAAATCCATAGCTCGGATGAAAGATCAAATCATAAAACCTTGAAGGAATCGACAAGACGAGCAAAACGATGTAGTCGGATTTTTGACCAGAAGCTCCTAAGGCATAGATTGACATATACATGTCAACTGGATAGACATTGGACACGGAATGGCATTGTCAAGACAATGCCACTAGACACCCGGGATGCGCATTGGACTTAGCTTACTGACAGCGACAGCAAGGCACTTGCTGAGGTGTTCTGGCTGAGGTGGCCGGATTTTGAAAATGCAACCACGGCGACTGTCGCGAGTTGCACGCGAACAAGGCAACGGCGAACTCCGACGTCCCTTCATTGGAGACAGTGAATATTGGTGGAAGCCAAATTGATGATGAGACTATGATGGTGATGCGAATGGTTTTGCAAAATGGGCACCCAGGGTGCTGGAATGATGACATGGCCGGCGGCGACCGAAATGGCGACAATGGTGGAAAGAATGCTTCGGCAGCGATCTTGCTGAAGTGGATGCACCATTGAACTCAGAAGAACACAAGGAACAAGCTAGACAAGGTCGTGCACGCCGGCAGCGACCATACATGACGAAACAACGGCAATGTCGATGAGGCTAATGCTGGAGCGCGTCTAGATTCTGACATTGGTTGACATAGAGCTAAAACTTGAGTTTTTGTTGGAATTTTTGCTGGATTTTGGTGTCTATGAGCATGAATATGCTATGTATGAGTGTGCTAGCTACTCCAACAACTTTACCTCAGCTGAAAATGGCTAAGAATGGTGAGACATCTCGCGTGGCGGGCGGCGGCAAGAACGACAACAAGCTTGGATTCGTCGATCCAGTGATCAAATCGATTCGATTCGATCCCAAAAGAAAAAAGAAATGCTACAAATGATGAGAGGAAACTGGTTGACAAAGTTGGACAAGCAAAAGATGGCCGGATCTCGGCGAATGCCGCTGAAAACCCCGCGGTTGCGCCCAGAGCGTGCTCCACCTTGCTAATCTGCTGGACAGAGAGCTTGAAAGTGATATTTTATGTGCGAAAAATGCATGAAATTGGAAAATGTTTGATGCAAAATGTTTCTAAGTGTCTAAACGACATTAGTATGCATTTACCTTGCAGAATTATGCAGAAACCTGCTGAAACATCCAATGCTATTTTGTACATATATATGCTACTTTTCAGTTTTGATGAGGTGGCAAGAAAAATGTGAGGTGTCAATGCGTAAACCTTGGGCAAATATGGCATTAAATTGTGGCTTAGTAACGATGGCATGGGTTATTAGGTCATTTTACTTGCTTTATGCAATCTAACCCCTATTTGGGCCTAATTATAATTTGTAAAAATTGTAGGCGTTGATTAGCATTAAGGTTATTTTTGCAAAAGGGTAGTTCTGGTTATTTACTATTTATTTATTGGAAATTGAGGGGTAAAAAGGTAAATTCTAATGCCTTATAATATTATATTGTTTCTAAGCCTTCTTTTTGGATTTTGAGTAAAACTTGGGTTTTTGTGCAAAAGGGCTGAATTGTAAATTTTCCGACATAGTTATTAGTGATCAATTAAAATATTAGAAATCTTTTTCAGCATTTACTTTGTATTTTTGATGTTGAATATAAAACCCTAATTTCATATTTCATTAAAATCTAGTGTCATTTTATGTTCAAAGTTTGCTTTTAAAAATATGAGATAATTATGCCATGCTATTTTATGCAAATAAAATGCAGTTTCAGGTTGAGAATAAATTTTTCGAGATAATTAGGTATATGTTTGTGTGTGTACTGAAGAGGAGAGGTCTATATGCAGGTATGTGTGCCTCGCATGTGCATCTGAGGCTCTCTCCAACCCCGGCGCCTCGACACCCTGACAAGCAGGATCCACCGGAAAAAATAATAAACAAATCCGAGAGGAGAGAGACGGCGCCACGCGAAGCTTCACTGGCGAAGCTCTGACATGCGGGGACGCGTCGTCATGCGTTTTGTGGTTTGAAGTTTTTTGCCCTCGGTCCCACCTGTCAGTGACTTAAAAAATAATCGTTTAAAATTAGCCGTTGGAGTTATTTTATTCATTTCTGAGATTAAAAATTCATAAAAATTGTAAAAAATCCAAAAAAATTGCAAAAAATTCCTGATAATTTGTGTGACCCCCTGCCTATAAATAGGGGTGTAAAACGGTCGGATTCGGAGCGGATATTGGTTAAACCATATCCTATACCATATTTTTTAATCGGATACGAATACGGATTCAGATTTTCTCGGATTCGAATATGGTGCGGATGTTAATCGGATACGAATTCGAATCGGATTTTCTTTAATTCGGTACGAATTCGGACGCTATTCGGATGTTAAATATTTGTTGATTAACAAAAGTGCTATTTTCAACTCATTTTCTATCTCAACACAATACGACAATACACAACATAAACAATTAAACATTATATTACGGTTGCCAATAGCCCAATATCATAATTATGATAGCAAATAATTTGTCATCGTAAATACACAACAAATTATAACTCTAAACATACGACATACGTTACATACCAAAACAACATCACATAATAATCATAATTTGATAATGATTGCACAAACAAAACATAAGAAGTTCATAATTGTAACTCTCATCCAAAGTCCAAGTGTCCAACCATAAAACAGTAGCGAAAAATCCAAGTATTCAACAAGATACAATCAAAATAATAGCAACATAGTTCATAATTCATACATGACTACAAAAGGCTAAATCTAAATCTAGCAAGAAGTAGTGAAACATCATAAGATTCGCGTTCTTGAAAATCGGCACTTCCCCAAATCCAGAAAACAGACGGGAAGTCCAAGATAATGGCAGCGTGCTTGAGTTCAAGAGGTAGTTAATTTGTCACCTACAAAATAACATGAAGTTAGTAAAATACTTGTTAAAATGATATCGTATAGTAGCTAGAAGACTTTTTTTATTTACCATCTTCAGTTGTGTTTATGTCATCCATGCCAATAACTTCTAATTCCTCCATAATTGAAGGAACATCATTTTGACCTACAATAACAAAATAACGAAAATCAGCCAATGCACAAATAGATGCAAAATTTGATTGATTTTATTTATATATTTACCTTTCCTAGACGCTTTAATCCAGTCTTTGGTGCAAATCAAGGCCTCAACTACTTCGGGTTCTAAACGACTGCGGTATTTATCAATTACTCGTCCCCCAGCACTAAAAGCAGACTCAGATGCAACAGTTGATACAGGAATAGCTAACACATCGCGTGCCATATGAGCGAGAATAGGATAATTTGTACTTTGAGTCTTCCACCATGCCAAAATATCAAAATTCTCATTTTCAGGCCATTTCAATAGTGGTTCACTCTCATACTTCTCCAATTCAGACTTCTCACTACAATCTTCACCAATATCCTTCAAAAAAGCACTTAATTTCCTCCGTTTTGGCTCATCATCAAAAACATGACGACGAGAAACAACTTCACTAGAGGCTCCAACAGAAGACTTCACACCACTAATTGAAGAAGCATTATATTTAGATGCATATGACTCAAATAGGTGCCTGATAGTAATTTGAAAACCAGAAATCTCATCAATCCCATCATAGTCACACATGTTCTTGTAATAAAATTCAACCACCTTCTTCTTGTAGCGAGGATCTAGAAAACAAGCAACCGCCAAAGCAATGTTACTTAACTCCCAATACTTGTCAAACTTTTCCTTCATTGCTTTGGCCATGGAAGAAATAAACTCATCACTGCCTTTTATCCAATCAATAAGCATGAGATTAATTTCACAAAATTCTATAAAGAACAAATTGGCAGTTGGATATAAAGAACCAGACAATAGTTCTGTAACACTAAAGAAATTCCTCAAGCACTTATTCAATACAGTTTCTTTTTCCCATTCATCTCTAGAAGGAGCACAATTCCCATATTTTTCTGGATGAAGAAAAGCTAATCTTTGGAAAACCTGCTTATAATACAGTGCATCTGAGAGCATTAAATAAGTGGAATTCCATCTAGTAGCTACATCTTGAGAAAGACCCTTTGATATATCCAAATTAAGTTCAGAAGCTCGCTTTTGAAACTCCTCCCATTGCAAAGTAGAGCTCTTGACAATCATAACTGAAGAACGAATGTTGTCTATAGCATGCCCAACTATTTTCAAACCATCCTTTGCTACAAGATTAATAATATGAGCCGCGCACCGAACATGGAAGAACTTGCCATTAGAAATTAGAGAATTATGTTCATCAAGGGTTGAAGCAACAGTTTTAGCACAAACTTCATTGGCAGAGGCATTATCCATAGTCAAAGCAAACAACTTCTGATCAATATTCCAAGCTATCATGTTTCTAACAAAAGCATTACTCAAATTGGCACCTGAATGTCTTCCCTCTAAATGCATAAAATTTATTATTCGTTTCTGAATTTTCCAATCATCATCAATGAAGTGACAAGTGACACACAAATAACTTTTATTTTGATTAGAAGTCCAAAGATCCATTGTGCAACTCACCCGACACTTGAGAGATAAAAAGAGATCAAACAACTTCTGTTTCCCTTCTTTAAAAATATCCATAATTCTCTTCCTAGTAGTATTGCGGCCTTTAATAGGAAATGAGGGGGATACTCATGCATGATAATGGCAAGATGATACTTGTACATACTAACTTCTTCATTGTACTTCCAAGTTTGCAAAGCATTTTGTTCTCCTATTTTTGTAAAGCTAAGAGTACTTTGATGAGAAGACTTTTCATGTTGTGTTTTAAAATGAGTTCTGAGATGAGTCGTACCATACTTGCTCTCACCAGAAAACACATCCTTGCAATACTTGCATTTTGCCATCTTACTCATCACAACCTTGCCTTCTACTTCAGTTTTCACTTCTTCAATGGTAAAATGATTCCAAACATCTGAAGTTCTCTTTTTTGGTGCCCTCGACTTCATTTTTGATGATGGATTCCCAGTAGTAGCAGTCTTTGTCCCATCACTCGCACTTGTTTCAGCAACATTCTCACTCACAACACTTTGAATGTTAACACCTCCTGGTTTAGCACCACTACTAGATGCCAAAGAAATCTGTATAGATAAACAACAAATTAAGAATTAACCTACAATATTAGAAATTGTAACTCCAAATGTAATGTTGTTACTAAACTTTAAATACCTGTTTCTGTTTCTCTGAATTATTACCACTTGTATCAGTTGCATGCTTCTTAGTACCACTTCCAGATGCCGACATTGTGCTCAAATTTCTTTTTGGATCACACTCGGTTCAATTTATTTTACCTCCTGTTCAAATGTGACACTATCAAACTCAAATGTGTCTGAGACACATGATCATAAAAGCTTAAAAAATACTACATATGACTGCAGGTAAAATAAATCAGATAATGCTTGGCAGAATGGCAGCCATGTGTTGATATGCATTCTAAAACCTATTTAGCTAGTTCAAAGTATCATCCTTAAATCCTCATGTCAACAATTACACGAACTGCCATCTCATACATCCAGTATTCAGAAAAATCAACCATATGACAAAGAACACACACCAACTTAGCACCATATAAAAACTGAAACAACAGAACATGCAGACTTGACCAGTCACCGCCGTATCTAAAATCAAGCAAGCTAAACTCGCTCATCACACCGACACAAATCAACCATGTGAATTTCACCTGCGCCAATAAAAGGAACACTAATCCTTTCACATATTCCTATGATTCCTAAATCACACTTAAGAAAACTCCTAGCAAACCAACCATCCAAAATGCTACAGAAACACTACAAGCACTAGTTACACACTTTACCGATTCACATCTACCCAAACGAAGGCCGCTTCTTAATTCTTAGTATCAACAATAATTCACCACTGCATTTTCAGCTAATCATGTCTTGAAAGTTATGTGTGTCTGAAATTTGCAACAAACACACTAAAAATCCTTGCAAGTTGTAAAGAAAGAACAAGAATACAAGTACACAACACATTGTGGCTACCTTAACTTTGAGTTGCTGACATATGTCCTAGTTGGTTGCTCTGAAACTTCCAGATGTTACAACAAATATATTTCAATTTCAGTAGATGAGCTGAAAAGGCAGTATTTTTTTTCTTTGAACCCAACACAGTTTCTTACAACTCAACTATTAAACATACAAATGCTACTACACTAACAACAAATTAGCAATAATATTCTTCTTTAATTCAACATAATCGAATTGAAGTAACTTTCAGGATCCTTCCTCGCCTGCTCCCTCAAGAACTGCACAAGAAACCCCACAAACCTATCAAATCTCAATTAAGCATACCAAGAAACACATCAGAATTCTTTTTTTTCTCCTCCTGTCTCAAAATTCGGAGATACTTCTAAAAAATGGAGACTTTTGGCGAAATCCCGGTGCGAGAGCATCGAAACCGAGGCTTCTTCGGGGCTCACCTTCTCGCCAGAGAGGGCATCGGCGACGGCGCGGGGCGAGGCTCGGGACGGCGGGAGGTGAGGCGCGGCCGCGCGGGAGGCGAGGCGTGGCCGCGCGGGACGGCGGGAGGCGAGGCACGGACGTCGGGACGGTGGGAGGCGAGGCGCGGGACGGCGGAAGGCGAGGCACGGACGTCGGGACGGCGGGAGGCGAGGCGCGGGACGGCGGGTTAGGGTTGTGGTTGCCTGGTTGGTGTGGAACTGTGGATTGGGGACGTGATCACGTGAGGTGGTGGGGATTGGGGAAACAGGAAACCCAAAACTGGGCCTGAGCCCAACAGCCCGTGAATGCATTACGCAGTGGCCCAATTCGGATTCGGATGACCCGGATATCCGCATCCGTTTTTGTATATATGTCTTACCGAATCCGGATTCGAATCCGAATAACAATACCTAATATATTCGAATCCGAATTCGGATTATTTGCCGGATGCTAATTTTCTTACCAAATTGCTATTTCATCGAATTCGGTAAACGGATATCCGCGGATATCCGCATCCTGTTTACACCCCTACCTATAAATATGTCCAGTTTTCAGCTCATTTACCCTCAATCAAACCAAAACCCACACACTTTGCACTCTCCTATTCATCTAGTATTTTTCGAAAAAATTTCCGATGGCCAACAACCACTTCGGTGGTTATGTTAATTGGTTTGGCGAACCAAATTTAGATGAGGAGAACTCCCAAGCACTAAACAGTCAAAATCCGCCCAGTTTTCAGCCCCCTCCCTCACCATACCCGATGTGCTATTCACCGTTCGCTGCACCCCCTCCATACGGCCAACCACATCCATATCCACATCTATACGCGCAATCCCCCTACGGCCCTTACGGACAAAATCCTCATTACATCGGAGCTCCGATCATGTTTGCAGAAATGTTGCCTCCTCAACCACCAAGCAAAAATTCCCGCTCCACGTCCGCATCGGATATCGGCAGTCTGCATAGCTCGGCCCCGGTCGTGATCGAGGCCGACGACAATGTTGGCAAAGGCGAAGGAAGCGCTGGGCCACAACTTAAACGAATGCTCTGGTCCCAACAGGACGACATGCGACTTGTGAGTACTCATTTAACTAGTAAATTCCGCTATATCAGACTTTGTTATTAAATTTGGATTTTTCGTGCTCCATATCAGTGCATGGTTGAATAACTCCCTCGACCCGGTCGATGGGAACAATAAAAAATGCGACGAGTACTGGTCAAAGGTTGTTGCGTCGTACAACGAGAGCAGTCCGCCTGATCGCAGACGAGATCTCAGGCACTGCAAAGACCATTGAAAAAAGAGTAATAAAAAAATTGTTCAGTTCAATGGTATCTACTGCAGGTTGCGCGATGCCTATGCTAGTGGTCATTCAGATGACCAGTTGATGTCGCAAGCACGCGACATGTACAGGTAGGAGGTGGGTCAGGCTTTCATCATGGAGCACTGGTGGAGAGCCGTATGTGGTCAACCGAAGTAGTGTCGAAGCTACTTGGATTTTTCCAAAAGAGCTCGTCTCAACGAAGAAGGTGCCCTCATGTTGTCGTCGAACAACGACGATGACCCCGTCGAGCTTCCACGACCTAAAGGGCGAGACGTGGCAAAGCGGAAGGGTAAGAGCAAACTAGGCGGAACATCATCGGCGCGCGAGGAGACCCTAGAGCGCATCGACAAAGCCAACGCCGAGCTTAATACTATGGCCGACAAAGTCCTTGCTGTAGCCGATAAATTGCAGGGGATGGCCAGAAGCAAAGAGAAGGCTTCATTTATGAAGTCGTTGACGAAACTATTTGGGATGGATACATCCCATTTCTCGGATAACCGTAAGGCGACGCATGAGGCTGTAATAGAATACATCATCGAGCAGCTTAATGATCTGAAAAACAAATAGTAGACCGAACATTGTACTTTTCATTTCAAAAATTGTACTCGCACTATTAATTTAAGTGGTTTTGGATTCACCTGTTTGCACTGTGGTATGTGATCGATACTTTTAGATTATAGCCGTTGGATTTTAGTCGTTGGAGCTGACACATCTGTTCGATGCCTTTGGATTTTAGCCGCTAGAGCTGACGCATGTGATCGGTACTTTTGGATTTTAGCCGTTGGAGCTGAGACATCTGCTCGATGCCTTTGGATTTCAGTAGTTGGAGCCGACACATGTGATCGATGCCTTCGGATTTTAGACCCCTATATATTTGGACCCCTTCATACCCTCATCTTCACAACTCAGTTATCTCAACTTCACAATTGAGGCCTCCACTCTTGGTGATCTCAACTTCACAACCAACCCCAAAAAAATGTCGTCCAGCTCAACCACAAGTAGTGGTGAGGACAAAGGCATCAACCAAATGGAAGAGTTCACAGCAGGGTTAGCACAGACCTGTCTGACGGTCGAACCCCTTATGCGTCACGCTCTTCGTGGTGTTGAAGCCAACATTGATGCTGGTACCTCGCACCGCCGTCGAGGACGTAGCAGAAGGTACATCGAAAGAAATCACGAAGACGGTCATAACCGTCTAGTCGCAGACTACTTCGCCGATGTTCCGGTCTACCCCGGCTACTTGTTTCGCAGAAGGTTCCGCATGGGGAGATCCCTCTTTCTGCGAATCGTCGAAGCTCTCGGGGAGTGGTCTCCGTACTTCACCGAGAGGAGAGATGTCCTCAACCGAAAGGGGCTATCTCCATTGCAGAAGTGCACTGCGGCTTTGCGCATGTTGTCGTACGGCTCGCCCGTCGATGCTGTGTACGAGTACATACGCATCGGGGAGTCGACGGCCATTCGGTGCTTGGAGAATTTCGTCGAAGGAATCATTGATCGATTCGCGGAGGAATATCTCCGTAGACCTACTATTGAAGACCTCCAGCGTCTGCTCCAGGAAGGAGAGGACCGAGGTTTCCCAGAGATGCTGGGAAACATCGATTGCATGTACTGGGAATGACACAATTGCCCAGTTGCATGGAGGGGCCAATTCACCCGTGGTGATCAAGGAGTCTCTACAATAATACTTGAGGCGGTCGCATCCAGAGACTTGTGGATATGGCATGCCTTCTTTGGTGTCGCCGGATCCAATAACGACATCAACGTGCTTAACTAATGCCCCTTTTCACTGATGTATTGCGCAGGCAAGCTCCTACGGTTCAGTACTCTGTTAATGGGACAGAATACAATATGAGGTACTACCTGGCCAACGGTATTTACCCCTGTTGGATCAAGGATGCCGACTAGAGGGGGGGGTGAATAGGAGGCTTTTAAAACTTAAAAACTTAAAGCAAATAAAGAACAAATAATATAAGCAAAGGGAAAAGAGAACGAACACAATGATTTTTACCGAGGTATCGGAGACTCGCCCAGTCTCCACTAATCCTCGTTGAAGCACTCAAATCACTTGAGTCTCGCTTCAATATCCACAAAGGATATTATCACTAATGGTTGCTCCTTGTCCACTCCGGAAAGGCGAGCACCGATGCCTTGTGCACACTTGCTGAGCCTCTCCGACAATCTCCGAACGGAGAGATCAACGGCCACGCCTCCGAACCGTCTAGGTGAGGGCGCTCACCAAGAGTAACAGGCAGCGAGGTCTTCTCTAGACCTCTAAACACGCACCGAGAAACTAAGTGTATGCAAAAGCAAAAGAACTGAAGCTCTCGGTGGATCGAAAAGCACTCGACTTGATCAAAAGATCAAGATTTTATATATGAAACTAGAGCTCAAGAGTGTTTATGAGAGGAGACTGCTTGTTGTATAAAACTTATGCCCAAAGCCCCTTTTTATAGCCTCAAGAATCAAATGAACCGTTGGAGCTAGGGCTGAAAATCAGCAACCCAAACTGACAGTCAGTTATGCAAACTGACAGTCAGTTTAGTGCACAACGGCCGACAAAATTTACGGATAAAAAATAGCTAGCCGTTTGCAGCCAAAACAGGAAAGCTGAAACCCACAATTGACAGTCAGTTATTCAAACTGACAGTCAGTTCGACCAAAACATCGACCAGATCAAATAGAAACTCAGATAAAAACAGTTGTGGTCGAAACCCAAACTGACAGTCAGCATGGGCATACTGACAGTCAGTTTAGTACAAAAATTTTTGGCCCGAAAAACACACTCTCTGGACAATTGTCAGTTAACACAAACTGACATTCAAACTGACAGTCAGTTCATCAAACTGACAGTCAGTCTGAACATAAACAGCTATAACTTTAAAACCAGAAATCCAAAAGAGGTGTTTAATATCTAATTTGAAAGATATTTTAAAGGACTATCTTTTTATCAACAGAAGAAAAAGCCAGATCTCTCTAGATCTTTCCAGAAAATACAAAAACTCTTTTGCTATCAAAAACTAAACTGAAAAACCAAATAACTGACAGTCCGATAAAAACATCCATAACTTTTGATCCAGAAATCCAAATTGAGTTTTTAATAGCTCGTTTGAAAGATAATTTAAAGAGCTACATTTTTGTCAACAGAAGCAAAAGCCAGATCTGCCTAGATCTTTCTGAAAATTGCAAATACTCTTCTGCTATCAAAAACTGAACTGAAAAACCAGATTTTTCAAATAAGTTCAAAACCAAATCCAACCAAAAAGATGCAATGCAATGACCTAGAATTCTCGGTTTTGTGCTGGAGATAAAAGGAGGACTTTCGCTACCCCTCTTTATAGTACGGTTAAAACTAAAAAAGAATTTTCCTAACCGATCATCTCCACACGCCAAGATCGGTAAAAATAAAAACTCGTAATACCTGAGGTCTTTCGCATCTTCAAGATTTTGCGACTCGTCTCTTGCTCTTCTGTGTCTTGTGCTTCACCTCAAATCGGGTTCATCTTGATCTTCTTGCATTTCTTCCCAACTGATCCCTGTATCAATCAATCTCAAAAGCACGATTAGTCCAGAACACCTTGTTTTCATTAATCATCAAAATTAGGGTTAGGCATGAAGGCCTAGATGCAACAACCCCGAGTGGGCTGTCTTTGTGAAGACCGCACTCTTGCCCCTAACGGACAAATTCAGGTTATTTGCACAACATCAAGAAGGGGCAAGAAAAGATGAGGAGCGAGCGTTTAGGGTGTTGCACGCTCGATTTGCTATTGTCCGCGGTCCCGCTCGATTTTGGCAACGATGAACTCTTGCCAATATTATGAAAGCGTGTGTCATCCTTCATAACATGATAATCGAGGATGAGTGGTACTCTCATGACCCGATCACTCAATTGTACGATACTCAAGGCATATCAACCGTAACACCGCCTACTATCCACAGCAGTGCTCCGTCAATTTTCGAACATATGCTAGATCGAAATAATGCGATCCGTGTTCGCCCAACACATCGGCAACTGAAACGGCATCTTATCGAGCACATTTGGCAGCGTTTCGGGGCGGACGGTACTGACGAGTAGTTGTTTGTGCGGTCGTTAACGGTCGACTGTTGCCGAATTTTAATTTAGTATATGTCATGTTTTTTCCCGTGTGCCATTTAAATAAAAATAATTTTAATTTTTTTTTGTTATTTACAACAATTTTCTTTTAATTTGTTGTCTTCGAATTATCTGAAATTTATTTTAGCAATTTGTTAATGTGTAATAAATATTGTATATGCGGGTCCCACGCGAAGCTCCTCGCGAAGCGCCGGTGGGTTGGAGAAGAGTGGTGCTTCAGATGGTGCTTCGCATACGTGGTACAGAATATGCTGGAGAATATTCTGTTGAAGCGTCAAGCGAAGCGCTGGTGGTTTGGAGAGAGCGTGAGTGTGAGCTGAGAGAGAACTGCAAGGAGTGAAATGCATAAGTGTGCATCTGTACGTGTATATCTGTATTTGTGTGTGCATGTGTGTTTGGTATTTGCAGAAGGGAAGGAAAGAGGGGTGTGTTTGTGTCAGTGTGTATATGTATAGATTTGACTATAGTGAAAAGAATTAAAGTATTTGAGTAGCACTTTTGACCAGACCTGAAAATAGGGTAAAAGAGTAATCCGGGTTTTCAGGGTAAGTCAAATTGAGATATTTCATCATTTTGGGAATATTAGGGTTTTTAATGTATCGAACGAAAATAGGGTTTTTTTTTTGGGTAAAGGTGAATATTTCTGTTTTCAAAAATGGATGAGGGGTTGAATAACTAGAGTTTGGAATTAAATTCAATTTAGCGGAAAAAGACAACTATGTATTAAGGTTCAGAGAGAAGGTAGTCGATTTGACAGATCTGAATTCTTAATGAGTGTAGTGAAATTAGACTTTTAGACGGTTGGGTAGAATTGAGATTTTTAGAAAATGAAAATTTCTGGTTCTGGTTTTTGGGGTGTTATATTAGGTAGTGTGGCAGTGTGTTGATAGTAAAAATCTTTTAGCAAAGAAAATTCTGGGAAGTTACTGTGCAATTCTCAAATACATTTCAAAATAATTGGTTGCCAACATCATCCCCTGGGATACAACTACTGGTTGGTTAGTTGCCTACACACGTAGATGGGTCAGACTCTTGGGATGCAAGGTTCCCTTCAAAGTTAGGGTGAAAACAAAGGGGGATTCATGGTTGCAGAACCAGGGGTGTCTAATGACATAATTAGATGAATGATTAGTATATATTAATAATTTTTTAGTAAGAATTAAGGTTGATTGAGGATTATTAATATAGAATAAGGATTACTAGAGTGGAATAAGACATATTGCTAGATTTAGTAGTATTTTTTCATATTATATATTTTTTTATTTGTATCACACATAAAATTAATCAAACAATGTCTTATATAAATTTATATGATCTTATCAACTAATCAAATATCACTCATTATATCTATAGAGTCTGCTCAACTGAGTGAGTCAGGCTCTATACCATCCAAAAAGCAAACACATCCAGTTAAACACGTTTAAAATGAGCGACCAACTTTAAAGTTGTGTTATCTGATTGGGAGTACTACTAAATCACATGCGCTAGCAGAACAAAGAAGTGCAACTCAAATCACACACTCTTACATGACACATGAACACATGATGCCCTTGGAATTCGTCCACTCCCAAAAATTTCATTTACTCCAATTATTTGTGACCATCTTCGCTGCCCTACATTCATCTATGCGATGATATTTCTTAGACAAGCAGAATTTTGCAGAGTTTCCTAATCAGTACATTGACTTGTCTACGTGATGATTGGATTTGTATTATGAAACATAGGAAATATTCAAGTTCTTCCTTTTGCTATCTTGGTCTTTTTGTAGGGGCAAACAAAATAACAAATTTAATTTTTAATATAGAAAATTTGAAAAAATAACTCGTTTCTTGTATAATGAAGAAGAAAAATTTATAGTAAACTTACTTTTTGGACACATGACGTATAATACCACCTACTGCACGACTCATATGCGGTAGGAATTTGTGCCATGTAATTATTACACATATACACATACATATCTCTTGTGTAGCATGTCACTTACAGACATCTTATTTTTATCATATAAAAAATAAGTTATTTTATAAAAACTAGAGATTAATTTTTTTTTTTTTTTATAAAAGTACTTGTGTAAAATATTCACATAGTGGCACTTTGCTTTTTCCATTTGACTTCTTGTTTTTTTTTTTTTTCCTTATCCGCCTGCAGTTTAACACTAACAGAGCTTTTTGGGCCGCACTGGACGGCCTGACGTTTTCTTTTCTTCCCATTATTTCCCCTAGGCCCTAGCTGCCCTTTTCCTTTTCTCCGGTATTTCTATCAACAGTCCTGTCAATATTGCCAAAAAAAACTCTCCTACTGGTGTAAACAGCAACGTCGTCGTCATTCTGACAGGGCAGAAAAAAAAATAATTCACACAAACAAATATAGAAAAGAGAGAGAGAATAAAAAGAACAATAGATCAATTTTTTTTAATCTAGTTCTCATGTATATCTCATCGTTAATATTGATCAGTTCTTTATGATTTCTCAAAATGATATACTTTGTCGTTCTGCAATTCTTGCATTATATTATGTACGTGCTAAGTTTTGGATTCTCATATTTAGAATGAGCCTTTCAAGAAGTTTCTCATCCTCAGAGTGAGTCTTCAGGAGATTCATGAAGTGATTGTCTATTTTAATCAATCCTTTGTCTCTGCGGACGTTCCTGTAAATTAAGATCTTTTGCACTAATAGACCTTTCCTATTTTCGGTGTAAGAGAGTATTAATGGATTTACTATTTTTTGGGATATTTTCACTCTTTTAGATGCATGTACTGGAGGTATATGTGATTAATAACTCATTTATAATCAGTGAAACTATCTGGCAAATTATTTAATAAATTTTATAAATTAATTATCTTCTGAACTTCTAGTTCATCTTGATTAGTACATAGATATTAATATTGCAGACTTTTTTTATCCCATGAAATTTCGCACTATTTCAAATTTAGGTTTTTCTCCTCATAATGTCGGGAATAAATATTCATCTAATATATAGTCAATGTATCGAGCTGTAAAAAGATCCTGTATCATGGGCTCCAAATATTTAATGACTGACAGAGTTTCATATCCAACATATATCCCTAACTTCCAATGTGGGCCTATAGAAATACGCTGGGGCGGTGATATGGGCACATATACAACAGTTGAAAACTCATAAGCGGGAAATTCTTAGTTTTTTCCCACAAACTAGTTATAAGGAGAAATAATTATGATATGTCGTAGGTCGGATTTGTGTTAATGTAGCAGCATGTAAACTATATGACCCCAATTATTAGTGGATAATTTAAAATTTTGTAGTAAAGGCCCAGCAATAAACTTTTTTCTTTTAATTAATGATTCTGTAAGACTATTTTGAGTGTGGATGTGAGGGATTGAATGTTTCACTTTTATATTTAGAACCATACAATAATAATGGAAAGCTTCCAAAGTGAATTTATTGGCATTGTCCATTCGGATAGACTGGATCTGATAATCCAGAAACTGGACTTTTAATTCGATAATTTTAGCAATTAGTTTTGCAAAAGTATGATTGTGTGTGGATAATAAGTATATATGAGTCCACCTAGTGGAGGCATTTATCAGAACTATAAAATATCTTAAAGGTCCTAATATTAGTCAATTTGGTCCACATATATCACCTTAAATTTTTCAAAGAAAAATGAGTGATTCCTCTCTTATATTTGGACAAGAAGGTCTTGTAATTAATATGACTTTTGCATAGACATTACAAATAAACTCTGCATGAGTAGTGAAGTTTTTTATTTGCACATCATGGCCAGCAAAATTATTGCATAATCCGGCGAATCATATGTTATCTAGGATGATCCAAACGCTCATGCCATAATTTGCAATAATTTGGGGTCCTTAAATTTTAAACTTATTGCAGCACATTTTTCATTTGGTTTAATATGAGTATAGTACAACCCAAAAAAAGAAGACAAAAGCTTTTCAACCACTTGTTTTCGACATTTAAATGGTTTTGTTAGGAGAAGATATTTATTATTATTCTTTTTGTCGGTCTCAATATGGAAATCATTTGCATGGATTTCTTTAAAACTCAAGAGGATACGTTTTGATTCAGGATACAATTAAGCATTATTCTATATTCATAGAGAGAATCAATTGAACTCTTTGGAGTCTATGATTGACACATTATTGTTATTATTATCTTTTTTTTCCTAGAGTCTAGAAACAGCTTCTATCCTTCAAAAAAGTGTGTATAGTATAGCTGTTTACCAAATATAATTCCCACTCATCCATCATAGGTTGAATAAGCAAGATATTCTAAAAGAATAGCATGATATAGAAATTAAAAGATGTTAAACACAAGCACAAATTTAATGACAAAACATATGATATCGATAAAAGATATATCTAAATCAATAACGCATAATTCTTCAATGAGAACACCAAATGATAACTATTTGACAGAAACACAAAATCTAATGATACTGCATAAAAATGCATGTCTAACATGAAAATACAAAAACAATCGAGAGACTCAATAAATCTAAATGAGACTATTCATGATCTCTATAATCATCCTCGAATTATAATCTCAACAAGTCATCATCATCATCATCAATTGGAGTCTTACTTGTTTCAGACAAGCTTGTATAATGTGACTCAAGTTTGGTCTCTTGACCTTTCTTTTTCATCATCTTTTGATAAGTTTTGACAAAGTTTTTTTTGGTGTGCAATATATACGAGAGCAAGGACAATCACATCCGCACTTATAGCAAACTTGCTTCTAGATTTTTCTCTTCTCACTTGGGTCGTTGGCAAAGGATTTTCCTCAACCCTTGTGCTTGCCATCGCTCTTGTTTTTAGCATTATTTCTATTGTGTATTCCTTCCACAAGTCCGCCATGTCCTTGACGTCTTCTACATCCCCGTTTTGTTAAACTTTCGAGTGATGGCATGTGTTTTAGGTACATGCTGGGAGTTTACTGGGCGAGTATTATAATTCTTCATGAGTAATTTAATTTGTTTTTCTGCTACTAACAATGCAGAAATCAGTTAGGAGTTCTTAGCACAATTCTTAGTCCTATACTACTGCTGGAGCACAAGGTTATTGGCATGAAAAATCAATAGAGCCTTTTTATCAACTCATTCTTGGTAACTTCTTGCTTACAGGGTTTCAATTGAGAGACAATACAATGGAGGACTGAATTATATGCTGTTACAGTTTTAAAGTCTTGAAAATACAAGTTCAGCCAATCATACTGTACTTGAGGAAGGACTATAGCTTTTTGCTAGTCAAAGCGATGCCAGCGGATCCTTCTCAGTAATATACTCATTTTTCATATCTTTGTTCAGATGATCTCGAAAAGCATTAGCGCCTTTGCCTTCTGTACATCTGTGCATTTGTTATTCTTAATGACTGTCCCACTAAGATCATTATAGGATAAATGAATTTTAACATCGAGAGCCCATGTAAGTAATTATTTCCATCAAGAGCAAATTCAGAAAATTCTCTTTTTGAAATGTTAGGGAAATTTCCTACAAGTTTTGATTCATGCAAATTTATAAACTTACTATGGGTAAACTACTTACCCATAGAACTATTATGTAAGTATCATAAATATATGAATAATGAGCAAGAAAATTTTTCAAGGTAATAAAGAATATTCTATTATTTTCTTGTATTTTCTTGCAATTTTTTTGCAATTTTCTATATTATTCTGAATTAAAATTAGACAAAAACACATTTTCATAATTTCAATAAATACAAAATAGGTATATTGGATTTTATAAATGTATTTTCAATATATGAAAAGCCAACGGACATAAAAGCAAGGAAAATTTTTTTCAAGGGTTAAAAATAAAATTTACAAAGGTGGAAGTCCTTATTTTTAATTTTTTAAAAAATACAGGGGTTAATCTATAAATTTCCAACTGAAACGGTATTTACCACAAATTTATTAAACCAAGAGGGCTAAATTGTAAAATTTTAAGTCAAATCATTTTACCATAAAATTAGAAAAACTAGAGGGTTAAAATGCAAAATTGCCACCAATTAAAAATGAAACCCTGAACCTAGGGTTAAGTTTGTTTGAACGATAGCTGCTGTTGGTGATGGCGTGCGCTATGGCGGCTTTGTGTTGCATGGCAACCGCAGTGGCGCGCGCATGGTGACACTTATTATTGATGAGGGTGGTTGTTTCAGGTGGCGGTTGCGGTCAACAACTGTGCACAGTTAATGGTTGACGGCGGCTATGATTTGTAGATCGCACGCGGAGGTGCTTCGATGGGGATGGAGCGACGGGCTTCAGCAGAGGTGACAACATGGATCGGACGCATTGTGGCGTGGCAGCTGTTGATGGCTTAGATCGGGCGAGCGGCATTGCTGTTGACGACAGGGATAGTCATGGCGACGGGTCAACAACATATCAAATTTTTTTTAGATTTGTTTGTTAGGATCGTGTTTTGACGGCGATTATGAGCCAATGACGGTGGCTTCAGGTCGCAGCTTCAAACTGGTGATGACAGGGCCAACGGGTCAACAATGGCCGCGGCTATGGGTCAATGACAACATAACACCTTTTTTTTTTTTTCTTTTTTTTCAAATTGAAAAGCTATATGATAGATTTTTAATTCAATGCAATCTAATGAGATACCTTATTAGATTTACGATGACCACAACAACGTGGTATAGAAGATGGGATTACAACGACATTCCAGATCGGAGAGATTGGAGCGATAGTGCTGATGACATGTTGTAAACAGTAGTTTCGTCGCCATACTGACAAGGCACAAACAATCAACACAAACAAACAGAAAAAAAGAGAGACAAAATAGATAGAACAGTAGATCAATTTTTTTTAGATTTAATTCCTAAATAACAATACAATATTTTAAATAGGTCAAATTAGAATTACTTTTAGATAGTTTTGGTAATATCCATAAGATAATTATCTGAATAGTTATCCTTTTATAACACTTGCTTCTTTTTTTCTCCTAAAAAAATATATATGCTTTAACCACAGCACTAGCTAGAATTAAGTAGAAATCTTTTTTTAAGATCAAATTAAGTAGAATCAACCCATCAACCTGCTTGACCCCCGTCGAGCTTGACTTGGCTCAGGCTGAGGTTATGGCTGGGTTTGGGCCTTCCCTGAGCTCGACCTGGTACCCCAAATACCAAAAGGTCCAACTTAAGACAAATTTTTTTGCGTGTGGATCCGATCAAAGACATCTTAATATATCATTATATTTCTTTGATTTTAAGAAAAAATAAAAAGCAAGTCTTGCTCTTCGTTTAAATCAAAAATTAAGATATGCGAAAAATTTTAAAATTTGTTACAAGATTACTAACTATCTAATTTTTATCCATGACAATCTAAATCATTTGAGTTTTGGTCGGGAAATCGCATAATGTTTTTAGATTTATTGGTAGATGATGCAAGTCCTACAGCGTCGGCGTTGTATTCATGGCTCGCACGATCTGAAGTTTCTCTCCACTTCTCAACAGTTCAATAAACAACTAAAACTAAACAGACAAGCACAAATGCACGATCGTGCATTCAGACAAGCCCAAGAAAATAGAAGGAAGCTAGAATATCACAAGAGACATGGAAATCACCACCCTTCCCAAATGAAGCATGTCTGACTTGGTGTGTGTGGTTTAGAACCCATCCTTCTCCTATCTTTGCTCCCGGCCTCATTCTTTGTCCTTTAAAGCATTCATCTCGTTTCCATCCCTTTTTTGAGATATTGCATTTCTTTTATTTTTGAACTCCTCATCCATTTTGCCTATTACCAACGGGAAGACGCTTGTTTTTTTTTTTTTTTTCTCTTTCCCCGTTTTTTTTTTTTGAGTAGTTAGTGCAATTTCTTTTAAGGGCCAGGCGTCTTCACCATGTCTTTCACCGGCACGCAGGACAAGTGCAAGGCCTGTGACAAGACCGTTCATTTCATCGATCTCTTGTCGGCTGACGGCGTCCCTTACCACAAGACCTGCTTCAAGTGCAGCCATTGCAAGGGGATCCTTTCGGTATGGCGTGAACTTGAAGTGACTCATCTCCAAATGCAATGTATGATGCAAATTTGTTGTGTCGCTCGGCGCCTATGATTGTTTTTAATTTTTTTTTTTTTGTGTTTCATTCTTTATGATATATAACATTTCTTAATTTGTACCAGATGTTTTGAGTCACATACAATGGTGAGAGGAACACAAATGGTCACACAAAAAGAACAAGCAAGTTTGCATTTCTTATTCGGGGTAGAAAAGTATTCTTAAAATAGAACAACGAAATTTTTGACTATTAGATCAAATATGGATGTAGATATTATATGTAACTAAATGGTGAAAAAAGGAGACTAAAGGTGAAAGTTTTTAGAGTCTATAAAATATATTGGTGACTTTTAATGTTCGATCAAACTATTCAGATATAATTTAATAGTCAAGATTGTTAGTTCTCAATCTTTGTTTCTATAGGATAATTCCTATTTGAAACATTCCCATGATGATTAATCCATATCATGCTTTCTTGACAAACCCAGTGATCCAGATGTTCAGGGATTGAATATTTAATCATAGATGAGTGTGTAAATCACCATGCACAAATAAGAGCATAATTTCATATTTTATTTTGCTGTTGGACAGTGAGAATTTAATAAGATGGATCTCATTTATGCGTTACCTCTAGATGTGCAACTATTCTTCCATGGATGGTGTTCTGTACTGCAAGACCCACTTTGAGCAGCTCTTCAAGGAGACAGGGAGCTTCTCAAAGAAATTTACACAAGGTAACACTAGAAAGCTGTAGTTTTAAAAGGTTCTCTGCTAAGAACAGGAGCATGTTCTGATAACTTTGTTCTGTACTCAGGTGCCAAATCTTCAGACAAGAATGAGCTGGTACAGTTCCACACATATTTTGGCATAATAATTCCAACTATATAATTTCTTTGTTCAACATTTGTTGCTTTATTTTCATCCGCTGTAATAGTCGGCTAATTATTTGCAATACGAATCTGAAATTTTCTGCAGTCCAGAGCTCCAAGCAAGCTCTCTTCTGCGTTCTCTGGAACCCTGGATAAATGTGCAACCTGCAAGAAAACAGTGTACCCACTGGAAAAGGTACAGAAAGTAGCATCATCATTCATACACTTCTGACTGCAAAAAAAACAAATCAAATAGCTATTCCATAAGTTTTACAATTCTATCCGCTAATACAATCGTACAGCACAATTAATTTTTAGGGCGATATTACAGCAGATGAAATGAAATTGTTATGATAATCGACTCATCATAGAAACCGTCACATGGTTTTAGCTAAAATTTTTTCAGCTATCAATATTGCCACCTATATGTGATGCATCCGCCACTCCCCACTCCGCCCACCCCCCACCCCCCCCCCCCCCCCCCCCCCCCCCCCCCACCCACCCACACACACAATTGTACACATTATATATTGATTCCAGGTATTTTAATAGGAGTAGCATGGTTCGACTTTGTTTTTTTTTTGAATTTACACCATTTTAGACTTTTATCCGTGTGTACAAGACCTCTAGGCTTTATACTGTGAACATATATAAAGTAGGTGCTAAACAATAGCAAATCCCTCCATTTTCAGCTAACCGTGGAAGGTGAATCATACCACAAGAGCTGCTTCAAGTGCTCTCATGGGGGCTGCATCCTGACAACGTCCTCCTATGCCGCGCTCAATGGCATTCTGTACTGCAAGATCCATTTCGCGCAGCTGTTCAAGGAGAAGGGCAGCTACAACCACCTCATCGAGACCTCACAAGCGAAGAGGAGCGAGTCTGAGGAGGCAGCACCAGAGGAGAAAAGAGAGGCAGACGAGAAGATAGAGGCAGAGGCAAAAGAGCAGGAGGTGCCCCCGCAAGATGCGACCTAGATCAAAGAACTAGGAGCAAAGCAAAACCATACATATAAAACTGCAATTTTTTCATTTAGTAATTTACAACACCTCTTCACTCCTTGCTGTTTCTGTTTTTGCCTCTGAAAGCTTGGTTTGTCGAGCTATAATTGTATTAGTTGTTGCCCTTCATACTTTCATATGAGGCTCGTGAGGATTTCCATGAAACTGTTGGTTTTAATTTGTCCACCAACACTTAGGCCGTCTTCAATTTCTTGTACTGAACACTACATATCCATAACAATCTGAATACATGCATGGGTAATAGTATCTCATTAATAAAACTTACAAATGGATCATTACCATAGGATAACACGTTTCCACATTACAACTGGGTGTGTAGAAAAACAAGTGTATGATCAAGCATAAACTATCCTGGAGGCCTTTAGTACAAGACAACTCAAAACAGTACATCTATGCTGCAAAGGAGAAATTTTTGGCTACGGAGTGTAACGCAGGGATGTTTTCCAGAGTTGCTCAGAGGATGTCTTTGAGTACTTCTCAAGAGTTACACAAAGGAGGCGACTTCGGTGCGGTCGAAGTACGCGCCCGTTGGGCCTCCTTCCGGCAAGAGGGCCACCGTGACAGGACCACTTGAGCCTTCCTCTACAGGTTCAACTCCGACGTGGAGGGTCATGTCGGTCTTGACAAAGCCAGGATGCACGCAGTTGATGCGTAGTGAGGGATGCTTCTTCGCGAGGACCCTCGTATAAGCATTGATTAGAGCTTTGGAAGCTTTGTAGGCCAACAATGCGCCACCGGCAGGCCATCCAAGGTACTCCAATTTACCATCTCTGAAGTCTTTGAGGAACAATTCTGACAACTCGTCTATCCTCTCTTCGCTCAGGTTCTCGATGTTGTCGAACTCTTGCCTCAGTTCTTCGCCACTGAAATGCTGTGCAAAACACCAAGGTTTAATATAAGAGCAGTTCTTTAAGCATACGTATAAGTGTCTGTTTGATCAAGCTTTGGCTCCATCTTTTCAAAAAAGCTTAACGCCCGAAATCAAAATTGGAGCTTCTCTACTCTTTGGATAAAAGACTTCTTCTTGTAGCTAGTGTTGTAACTTGACTATAATGCCCTTGGATTTTGGTTACAACAAATAGCTTTGCAATGGCATGAGTGGGTAATTATCACTAACTGTGGATGACAAAGTACTGACTATAGCTTTTGGAGCTGCCGGAGGCCTAGAGCACCATTTGCATAGCTCCAAATTTTATGTGGCGCTCCCTGTAGGCTTCACATTCGCTCAAACTCGCAAGAAGTTAGAAAGAGAAGTTGAAGTGTAGTCCTAATGATTCCAACTTAGTCTAAAAATTAGAGTTCAGAGTTCAGCCAAATATCCATAATATGGCATTTGTCAAGACACATACTCTTAATTGTCCCAAGACAGATGAGACGTTCACAATTCTTCCATCGCAGGAGGATTCCAGGAGAGGAAGAAGTGCTTCAGTGACATTTTTGGTGCCGCGGTAGTTTATTCTCAAGCATTCTTCTGCTTTCTCATATGTCTCCGTGGTGCGTTGCATCAACCAATTGATTCTCTCTGCTGCGCACTTGTCTTCAAGCTGTTTTGATGCAACCACTTACGTTAGTTTACAGAGACGGAAAAGTAAAAAAAAAAAAAGCAAGGCTAATGCACTTATAACTTTTATGTATAAAAATTTTCTAAGAAAAAAGAATATGACAGCATAGAAAAATATACGATGACTTAAAATAAGAAAATATGAGAATCTAAAAAATGCGGTAGTCTAAAATATAAAAATACTATAACTTAATAAAGTGTGACAACTTAATATAAAAAAATACAACAATCTAAAATTTATTGAATCAAACTCTAATAATTGGATTGAAATCTATCTTGATATAAAAAATAGGAATAAATTGATAAAAAAATATTTTTTCTTGGCCATTTGATAAAAAAAATATTTCGCCAACCATTTTCTGAAGAGTCGTCGGGTCACCTTTCTCTATATCCGCCCCTACAATTCCTGCATTGTTGACCTGTCAAAATTTACAGTATGCAAGGTAAAATCATGAGCACAAGTTGGGGGGCAATAGAGCATCTCTGAAGTCATTGAGGAACAATTCTGACAACAGTTTGTGTTGTGTAGCAATTTCGTTAAGCTGTATTTTCTATCGCATAATAATAGTATAAATCATATAGTTTTTTCTAATTTTATTATAAAATAAAAGATATATAGCAATTTCGTTAAGTTGTATTCTTCATCACATAATATAAATCATATAATTTCTCTAATCTTATTACAAAATAAAAAATATATATGTCAATTTTATTATTATTTTCTTATTTCGACCTTATTTATTTCTCTTAAAATACTCTCTACGATTATTAATCTCCCGCACTAATCACATACTTTTTTGAGGGAAATAATCACACACTCTCTCTCATTTCCGATTTATTGATGAGAGAGAGTATTCTAATAACTTCCATATATTATCTAAGATTTTCTTAATCCATGTGCATGAATACAATTTATATTATGTAGTGGACAGAGTATTATTTTTAATTTTTTAATGGTATCTTAGACAATTTATACCGTAATACTTAGTACAATTAAAAAAAGTAACATTAGAATAGAAACAGCACATTCTCAATAAACAAAAAGGAAAAAAAAACAGCATACCAGTATGTCTAGCTTGCCAAACTTGTTCTTGATAAAGTCAGCTAAACAAGCAGCGCCCGAAGAGTCAGAGACCTCCAGCTGATGGAACACGACATCCGGTAGCCCCAACTCTCGCAGGGCGTCCACTGCTTCTGCGCCCCTCTTCTCGTCCCTCGCCGTCAAGACGATGGTGACCCCATTGGAAGCGAGCTGCCTGCATATTTCCAGCCCAATTCCTCTGTTCCCTCCAGTGACCACCGCAACCCTGAACAGAACGGATCCAGTCCAACCAACACGATGAAGCAATTTTAACAGTTGAACAATACACAGAAACAGAAAGCTGAACACCTTTTCCCCGATGGATTGCAGCCATTTCCTTCCATCGCTGAGAGCTTTCTAGTGCGCAGGGAGAGAGGAGATAGATATGTGGGATAAGCCTCTGAAACGAATTGCAGCCACATGTTTCATTTAGGGTAAATGACATTTTTGTCCGTCTAATTCCTTGAAAACTGATTTTGGCGGATGTGTATACTAACTAGAATAACACATAAAATGACACATTAGCTAAATTTTTTTTAATAAAATAATTATCAAAGATCGGAGTTTTTTGATTGAAAATTAACTAAATTTTGAAATATGACGTGGCATATGTGTATTCTAACTGGAGTAACACATAAAATGCCACATTAGCTAAATTTTTTTGAATAAAATATTTGTCAAAGATTGGAGGTTCAAAAACTTTTTTGTGAACTATTTTGTGAAAGATTAGTGGTGATGTGGGTGTCTAGAAGGTTCAGATATAACCAAAAAATTATTTAGAGTACATGAAAAAATATGTATAGTGTAATTTAAAATATAGAAATACATACTCTATGGGATATAAAAGTGACTTTCAAAAAATGATTCTATGCTTTTAGGAGTATGTAGACCCAACATTTAAATATACTATACATCTTTCTTGTAGTCTAAATAATATTTTAGTTATTGAAATTGCATGTATAACAATTTTAATGAAGTATAATATATATTTTTCTAATTGTAAGGTATGTTTTTTTATAAATAACATACAAAATATATATATATATATATATATAAAGTGTTAATGATGAAGTATCTTATATGATTGTAAAGTTGTAACATATTTTTTCTATTAATAGTATAGATGACAAAAGAATTATATATATAACCAAAGAAATATTTAGATTCATGAAACAAGTAATGTATAGTATAATTTAAAAGAGGAGAATATATACTCCCTATGAAAGAAGTATACATATATCATGTTATATTTTAAAATTTGGTTTTTAATGAAATGACTATGTTGACTTAGTTCACAAAATAGATGATTTAATTTGACTCTTTTGAAAGTAAATGTACTAAAATAAATTTTTAAGTGAAATAAGAGACTAACAATATTATTCACTCATTTGTTTATAAGATATAAAATAAATTAGAAGCCTCTCTATGATTAATTTTTGATCTAACTATTGAAATAAAGGAAAGTGTATTGTGTTTTTCCTTCTTAATGACATAGGATACGGATCCATCTAAACTATACACTTAGAGCTTGTTTTGGCCGGCTTTAACTTCATCAAATAAACATGTTCATGCTTATAAGGCCAATAAACATATTATATTATTCCACTGTCTCAAAAGATTATTTTAAGTTTCTAATTTAAAATGAGTTTCAATTTATAATTTAAGTCCCATTAACCTGGTTCAGTTTATCGAAAAGTTGAAATTTTGAACACACCGTTACAGGATTTTTATGGTAGTCGTCCTTCCGTTTTTTCTTGCGAGCATCCTGCAAGTCTAAGCATGATGGTGATGTTGTAATGTCATACAAAATGATGGAATAATTGCACTAGACACCGAAGTTTAGCGAACTCTAATTGCAGAGAGAACCTAGGGGCTTCGTTTTTACGTCCTGCCCAAATCTGCTAATCGCTTCAGATACAAGAGAAATAACAAAAAAAACCCTCATGCATCCTATATGAATCATCGTAGGGATCAACATACAAGACATAAACGACCTAACCAACTTATGCTGAAAGTTAATACGAATCAAACAAAAAAGCAGCTACCTGTAACCAGGTTAGGGTTCTAAATAGAGTAGATCGGGAATGATTTTTGCATCACTTATACCAGATCTAGTCTAGAGCGTGTAGAATTGATCGGTTAACAGGTATCTATCAAATTGAGTTTAAAATTTGATAAATAAAATAATTTTTAAAATAAAAAATATTTTTAATAACTAATTTTATGAAAATATTATTACAAAATAAAAATATCTATAAGCTAACTAATGAAAATTATGTGATATTAATAATAATTAAATATAAGATATCATAAAACTAATTAAATTGATGTGTTTATACTTATAAATTATACTAATACATCAAAATATATGATATATATAATTGTGCTGGGTTGATCTAAAACTCGCATCCACGTATCCTTATCTTAGGTCAGATTAGATTGTTCAAGTCAAATCTGGTTCGGGACAAAATTTAGAACTCTAAATTAGGTGGTGCCAAGAGAGATCCATTACAAATCTATTCAAAACAGAAACTTTTTTTTTTAAAATACAATTCCCCACGTAATTAAGGACAAGCTTAAACATAGCTGTACTATGATATTTCTAAAAAAAATAGCTAAACTTTGATAAATAACTACTGAAACTAAAAACATGAAAAGAGTTGAAACAGACATCCGACATGGCAATTTGACAAACACTACTTAACACTACTTAATAGTAAGTAGTGTTGGATGCAAAAACTAAGAACTAATGCAAGATGACCGAAACGGTGGAGCAGTTCAGGCCGAAATACTCAAACAACAAGTCCGAGTCAGATGGTATTTCGTCGTGCAAAGAGCCGGCAAACCTTGTCAGTCGGAATGCTTGCCCTGCCGCCCCTCCTTCATCGAGGACGGAACGACAGCACGCAAAGAGCACCCCAACACTCTGCTTACTGGAAAACTCCTTGCCAACCAATCGCCCATCAGGGAACCTTATTCGCAGCTTGCAAATCGTATCCCCCTTCACCGGCTGTTCAACCACCGGCGCATGCGCCGTAGGCTCAGCTGGTTTGGACACTGGTGCCGCCGGTGCCGGTTCTTGCTCACGGTGTGCTGCACTAGACTTGGTGATCTTCGATGTGGAGTGTATGGTCGGCTTCGACTCTGTGAAGTCTCCGATGCTCGTTACAAACTCATTGGGGTGGATAGCGCCGCACCACCCGGCCATCTTCTGGCCGGTGATCGGGTCGATGACGAGTATGGCGGGCAGCTTATCACCAAGATTGTAGTAGCCGCATATTTTGTTTCCCTCGTAGTTGTAGCTGTCGTGTTTCTCCACCTGCAAGAACACAAAATTCTCCTTCACCATCTGCACCACCAAGTAGTTCCGCCATAACGTGCGGTTCAGCTCGTGTGACGCGAACTTGTAGCGAGATTGTACGTTTACGAGGAGCCACATCCCAGTCTACATGGCGTGCACTTTCGCGTCATGAAAGCTCCCCTCATACAATAGCTCGTATGGCGAGCGGAACTCGTCGTCTAGCGTCTTCGATGGCCCCTCCTTCGAGCTGGAATTATCGTCTCCACAGTCGAGTTCATCTGTTAGAGAGTCCTGGTCGTCGTCCTCCTCCCAGCTGGAACCGTCGTCTCCATAGTCGAGTTGAGAGTCCTGGTCGTCCTCGTCATCTCGGCTGGATTTGTCATCTCCATAGTGGAGTTCCTCTGTTAGAGAACCCTGGTTGTCCTTCTCCCACCCAGTTGCTCTTGTTTCCCACGACGTGGGCATTGGAGGCGGCGGTGCCCAGACGGACGAGAGGGTTGGGGCACGAGGAACACCGTGGCTGCCGGCGAACTGGTCGTCAAGGGTATCTGAGAAAACGGGGATGGGAGGACGCACATCTTCCTCGGCCGTTGGCAACGGAGTGACTGGACCAACGGCGAAGAAGCGATCGATGGCTCCTCGAGACGCCAGCCGCTCGAGTCGAGTTGGTTGCAAGCAACGGAGGCAGAGTCGCATTCTGTGATGGACATGAAGGAGGCAATAAGTTCGTCGTCCATCTCTGATCTATATGGAAAGTGATCTTTTTTTTTCGAGAATACGTGGAAAGCGAATTGCTTGCTAGAGAACTTTTTTGTTTGCGAGAATACGATGAAAGGTATATTACTAGTGTTTTCTCATGGCGCCATGGATGCTATACGTATCTAGGAAGGCAGCAAGCAACGGGCGTCTTATGAGAATCATCGCAGAATTATGTTCGGACTTAATTAGCAGCATGACCAGAATCAGAGTAGGATCCTATTCCGACTAATGGTGCCTTTTACCGAATCAGAGTAGAATCCGTGTGTGCGAAACACATACACTGGAAGCGAATCCTATTCGGATGCCACCTCTTCTTTGAGAACCCATGGGCTGATTCGAACTGCATCTCGCACTGCATGTTGCCGCCGCGGCCGTCGTGTCAAACCACAGACGCCGCTTTGCTGCCTTAGAAACCACCATCATGCCCGAACCATCTTCGCCGTCGAGCTGGATCCAGTGCCAGCGTCAAGCCGTAGTCAGAGCGACGCTGCCGTCATATGCCGGTCAGTCTCCCAAGACCGCAGTCGTGGCGGGGGTGGGGGAGAATTGTTTTGCCTAATAACTCACAAAAACAAAACAAATTTGAAAACTAACCCAAAATTTTAAAATTCTGCAAAAATGACCTTCAGTTGCGAACTCAGCTAGCGACTGAAGACGTGGTATGGTCCAACGCCTCGCTGGCTCAGGTGCCGTGCCACGCCGACTTTCAGTCGCTAGCGCCCCATATATTTCACTGGCAGTTACTTTCATAGTATGGTCCACTTCATTTTTTTGGAAAAAAAGAAAAATTGCAGAGAGAGAGAAGGAAGAGAAAGGAAATAAGAGGAGAAGAACTGTTTTCGGAGGTTCTTCAAATCTGTTTACTGAGATATATTTTCGTTAATTCGTATATTTAGATTAAAATGTTTGTTAGTTCGATAACTCGTATATTTAGATTAAAATTTTTGTTAGATCGTTAATTCGTAGTATTTAAATAGGATTTAGATTAAAATTTTATATGGATGGTAAATGTGTGAATGTAATGGACTAAAAACTTTAAAGAATCTGTACATTAGTGTATGTTCGTAGATTAAAAAATTTGAAGAACTTATACATTATTAGTATGTGATAGACTAAAAAATGTGATGTTCTTCAAATTTGAATTTTATTAGTATGTACATAGATTAAAATATTTGTTAGTATGTAGATGTAAACGTTTGTTAGTACGTATATTAAAATGATTGATAATATGTAGATTTAAAAGTTTATTTTATATTATGTTAGGGCCCTCGCGGCCTCGCTGCCCTCGTCGTCACCAGCGTCGTCACTGCTGTCGCCCTCGCCGTCTTGGCCTTGCCCGCACAGGTTTAGAGCGAGGGTGGCTATTATTTTAGGGTTGTAGGGTTTAGAAATTTAATTTTTCGCTTCATTTTAGTCCTAGGCTATTATTTGAGGGTTAGAGTTGGGGTTGGGGTAAATTAAAATGTTTGTTAGTATGTAGATTAAAATATAGGCAAAAATCGTGTAGCCCAATAGCGACTGAAATGCAGTTTTGGAAAATTACTTAAGTTTCAAAAATCATGTTTTTTGTAGTAGTTTGAGCAATATTGTTTCTCTAGTTTGTAAATTAGTTTTCACGCATGTCATAGTCTCAATATCGTAGTGCAACCATTCTATTGTTAGGGTTAGGGTTAGGAGGAGTGAGTGTCATGGTTAGGGTCAGGGCCACTTGGACTTAGTGTTTTGGTTTTTTTTTTTTGGTGACTTAGGATTAGGGTTACATTTTGTATGACTCGGGGTTAGGGTTAGGGTTTTCGGTTTTGAAATATACTTTTTCGCTTCACTCTATAATTTAGAAAAAATGTAATAAAAACAATACATAAGAAATACCGGTGCATGGTTTAGTAGTAAAATAAAAAGAATTAATTTTGAGATAATAAATCCGCTACAGTTATTGCGCATCGTTGCACTATCCTATTTTAACGTAACACAGAATGACAAATTGATTAGGCTATGGAGCAATCCAGTACGGTTTGCGTTTATTACGGAGCTGGTATAATCTGTAATGGAGCAAACGGTGACAATCTTGGTGGTTGTATGCATGTTTATGGTCGAATGACACAACCACAGTCATTGTCTTTCAATGATTTGAAGATGTAGTTAGTCAATCTGTTACAACTCAATCCTGCGATGGATACTTTCAGGGTTGAAGGCATGTTTCCGGAGGGAAACAAATGGGTGTTCGATTAATTTTTGTAATAAAAAAATTCATTAGAAAAGTCCCATATGACCAAAAGGGCTAAAATAAAAATACATGTATATTTTGTCTGTAAAAAAATGATCAAAAACTAGAACAAAAACTCCACTAGTCAAAAAAGGTCAAAATTTCACTGGTCAAACCTGGTCAAACGTGATCAACAAATTGGTCAAAATTTCACTGGTCAAACCTGGTCAAACGTGATCAACAAATTGGTCAAAATTTGACTGGTCAAACGTGATCAACAAACTGGTCAAACCTGGTCAACAACTTGGTCAAACCCGGTCAACCCGACATGCAGCCCGAGTTCGGACTGGATTTATCTCTAATTTAAATAATAAAAGTATATCTCCTATTCAAATTCAAAAATGAGATAATCTATTTCTTTATCTTTTTGTTTATTTAAATAACAAAGTATATCTCCTATTCAAATTAAAAAAGGCGATAATCTCTCTCTTTAGCCTTTTGTTTATTTAAATAACAAAAAATATCTCCTATTCGAATTCAAATCCCCTAAAAATCTTTGGTTGTTGGATGGTTGTAACCAGCCTGGAGTCTATAAATAGAGAGGGGTGCTAACCTTTTTTCACAAGCACAAGATGAGCAAGACAGAAGCAGGTGCAAAGCAGAGGTGCAAATGGGCCAGAAGACGACGTTAAGACCAGAACCTCTTCTCCTTGTCCCCTCCTTGATCGCCAGCTATTTAAATTGGTTTATTTTGCTAGAGTTGGTTATGGTTGTACTTGCACATTCTGATCGTATCCTTGTTTGATACGTGGTCGTGGTCGTGGTCGTGTCGCCGGGTTGGCGGTTTTCTATTTAGGGTTTGGTTGTGGTCGTAGGAGTTCGAGTTGGTCGTACCAGTCTTCGGCTCGCTTGCATACGCTCGACCAAACCCACTCGACCACCTGTTTTCGATCGGATATTCGACCTGTGGTTTTAGTTTGTAAATCACATTGGTCGTGGTCGTCGCTGAGTGTCAGTTGAGATATCCGCGAGAAAACAACAAATCCGTATGTGCAAATACCCTAAATTGCATTTGAGATGATTTTTGTGTTGGAGATTTTGGCATCAGGAAGGTTTTTGCATTTTCTAGAAATATCTAGGCATTTATAGGTCTTGCTCCTGTTGACAAAATTGAAGTGCTCTGAGTTATCTTTCCAACAAGCCAAAAATCACCACAATCGGATATCTTGATCAAAGGCCGGCCTGTACAAATTTTTTCAGCCTTTTGCAAAATGAAACCAGAGACGTTTGCATCCGTTCGGGGCTTTTGTCTGGGAAGGTCGGACTTTGTCCGAAATGGCCGGACATTGTCCGGCCTGTACAAATTGTTTGAGCCGAGAAATGAAACAGAGACAGATATATTCGTCCGGGGGCTTTTGTCCGGGACTTGCTGGACTTTGTCCGGCATGGCCGGATATTGTCTGGTCTTTACAAAAAAATCCCCCAACGGTAAGTTTGCAATAGTCGAAATTGGTTGTATTGGCCGGACAGTGTTCGGCATGACCGGACAATGTTCGGCCTATACAAAATTTCGCTTGTTCGTGGCAAACGGCTAGTTTTCTTTTAGGGCTATATATATCTTGTGTTTGCTTTCATTTGGGGCTGCTGAAAGAGTTGATATTTCAGTTGATAAGCTAGCCAACACATTGCATATGAGATATTGCATCTAGAGGCTAGATTTTGAGCCAAAATCCTTAGTGGATTTGAGAGAGAGCATTTGGAAGAGTTTGTGAGAGTTTAGTGCACTTCATCTCCATTTGTATGCTAGTGCTAGAGTGTTGAGCATTCATTTGCATCTTTGAGTTTCTAGCACGAGATTCGTTCAAGCGAAAGAGCATCCGACTTGTTACTCTTGGTGATCGCCTTCGCCTAGACGGTGTCGGAGGAGAGTCGCGATCTCTCCGGTTGTAATTTGTTGGAGAGGCCGATAAACAACGTGTGAAAGGTTTGGTGCTCGCCTATCCAGTGTGGAGAAGGAGCAACCCGAGTGAAATATCCTTCATGGATATAGAAGCGAGGCTCACGCATGAGTGCTTCAACGAGGAGTAGGGGAGACTAGGCGAGGCTCCAAGACCTCGGTAAAAATCATTGTGTCAATTGTCTCTCTTTTGTATAATTCGTATTCATATTGACACAATTGCTTGATTTACTATTGTTGCATGTTATATTGAATATTTCATTTAGTTGAATGCAACTAGATGTTTTATTGTTAAACCTTAGCAACCCTAGGTTATCCGAAACATCTTTTAAAATTGTTTAGTTGGAAAGAAATTTTAAAAGCCTCATATTCACCCTCCCTCTAGTCGGCATCCTTGATCCTACAATTTTGATCAGATTGTGGTTTTTAAGTCCTTGCCCGAAAATACTTATCGGTTTCGACCAGAAACGCAATTGATTTCGATCAAGTTGCTGTTTTTCAAGTTTCTGCTCCAAAAAACTCGATTTTCACCGAAAACGCAATAGATTTCAATCAACTTGCTGTTTTATAAGTCTTTGCCCAAAAATACTCGGTTATGACCGAAAACGCAATAGATTTTGATCAATTGCTATTTTCAAGTCTCTGGCCGAAAATACTTGTACGTTTCGATTGAAAATGCAATTGGGGATCAGATCGGATGTTGATACGATCTACTGCTCAAAAGTACATTCGAGAAACTTCGATCGAACAACAAAGTAGATCTTGATCGAATGTCAATGACGGTATGGATCAGATCAAATGCTGATGAGATCTATTGTTCGAAAATATATGCGAGGAACTTCTAATGAATAGGAAAGTAGATCTTGATCGGATGTCAATGACAGTATGGATCATACCGAATGCTGGTGTGATCTACTACTCGAAAGTATATTCGAGAAACTTCGATCAAACAACAATCTAGATCTAATCGAGGCTCTCGTTGACTTAGGGCTCCCTTGTGCAATTTACCGTGATCTTCAATACTGCTTCGAATTGATCTTCATCTTCACAGTCGGGTTCAAACATGCACCAACGTACAGGCCTCCATCTTTGATATGATGCATGATAAATGTTATGCTTATGATAAGCACTTACCCATGATCATCTTCAAAGGAGCCAAAGAGAATGGCTTCTGGTCGAATAGAGAGGCTTCCTCTTCATCTTGTAGTCGTTGCCTGATCTTCACATCGTCTTTTGTTTTGCCTCCGTTCACTTGAAAAAAGGTTAGCACCTCTGTTTCGCCGAGAAGATCTCTCTTCTGAGAAATTGGCCCCTTTTTCGTGGTGCGAGCGTACCAGTATAAATAGCTATACAAATAAAAGAGTAGAGAATGCATAATCTTAGAAAACATTGTACTTTATTAATTCTAAAAAAAATTACAAGTTACAAGTCCCTTTGGGATTTACAATCTTTCATTGCGCCAAAGGAAAGTACATCTTTGCTTCAGGGGATTGCATGGTTCATGGTTCCTTAGGTCTTTTGAAAAGCTCCCGGTTAATTACATCTGCAGAACAAGTCCACAGAAGACCTCTAATTAAGCTGTGCTGATGGTCGCCGTCTTCAAACTTCAAAATAACTTTTCCCTTGAATGAATAAATGCAATGCGTATGCTCATGCATGCAAGTATGCAAATCCATAGTCTCGTCAGTCTATGGTGTTATCACAAGATGTGGCCTTCGCCTCGTCAATGCCCGGCCAGGGAGTTGTTCGACCTCGTCGGTCGCGAACAAATGGATGCCTTCGCCTCATCAGTACCCGGCATGAATAGTGTCTGACTTCGTCAGTCACGGACAAAAAGCATGTTCCTTTGCTTCATCAATACCCAGCAACATGTAAATTATGGATGGATGATTTGTGATAACATCTTTGACTTCTTTAGCTTCAGAAAAAGCATGTTGCATGGTAGACAGCCTATTGGAATATCCATAAAGGACTTAATAAGATTTCAACTAGATTTGACATCTTTGCACACAATTGGTAATTAGCTCTCATTCGACTACTTGGATAAGAGTTTTTCTGACTTATGATATGCTTGAAACTTGAAGGAATAGTTTCTGGACAAATCATCGATTGTTCATCAAAATTTGAGATCAATCAGACCGTCAGATTAGAAACTATCTTAATTGCATTGCTTGTACGTCAAGCTGGAATTCAACGAGATAGAGCTATTTGCAATGGATTTGATGATATTTTGAACATCTGATCAAGGTGAAACTTGGAGGAATAGTTTCAGTATGAACCTGCTATTCTCCATAAAAATTGGGGTCAATCGGACTTCTGGATCAGAAGTTATCATCGATCTTCTCCCATTAGGGCAAGCTGAAATGATTTCTAGACAGAGCCTCTCTTCAGGTCAAATTAGATCTTAGAGATCTCTGATTGACATGAAATTTGGTGAAGTTTCTTATAGAGTTTTCTATTCACCATAAAAATTTGGGATCGATCGGACTTCTGGATTAGAAGTTATCATCAATCTTCTCTCATGGAACAAGTTCGATCAGATTGCTGTTTTCATGTCTTTGCCCGAAAATACTCTGTTTCGACTGAAAACACACTTGATTTCAATCAAGCTGCTGTTATTTGGTCTCTGGCCGAAAATACTTGTCGGTTTTGACTGAAAACGCAATTGAAGATTAGATGGAATACTGATGCGATCAACTATTCAAAAATATATATTCGAGGAACTTCGATCAAAAAGTAATGTAGATCTTGATCGGATGTGATCAGATCGAATGTTAATCAAATCTACTGCTCAAACTGAGTTTGAGGAACTTCGATCGAAAAGCGATTCTGGATCAGATCGGATGTGATCAGATCGAATGCTAATCAAATCTATTGCTCGAACTGAGTTCGAGGAACTTCGATCGAAAAACAATTCTGGATCAGATCGAATGTGATCAGACCGAATGCTAATTAGATCTACTACTCGAACTGAGTTCGAGAAATTTCGATCGAAAATGATGTGGATCTTGATCGGATGTGATTAGATCGAATGCTAATCAGATCTACTGCTCGAACTGAGTTCGAGGAACTTTGATTGAAAAACAATTATGGATCAGATCGGATGTGATCAAATTGAATGCTAATCGGATCTACTGCTCGAACTGGGTTCGAGGAACTTTGATCGAAAAGCGATTCTGGATCAGATCGGATGTGATCTGATCGAATGCTAATCAGATCTACTGCTCGAACTGAGTTCGAGGTGTTGGATCTAGGTAGATCTTAGTATCTAGGTTTTGATGATTATTGACGTTTTGGATAAATCCATGATGATTAAAATTAATCTGAAGATATCAGATTTGATGATTAAATGACAATTTAGATAAATCCTGATTTAGTACAAGTATATTGAATTGATTATCAGTAAACCCTGAATTGGATGTTTTCCTCGATTGCGGGTTTGATATTGATGCATATGTAGATGATGAGATCGGTGGTTGCATCAAGCTTGTGCTAATTGATTGATCAAGATATTATATGTTAAATCTTGAGGTTGATGACTCCAGTTGTGGATTTAATATCGATGCACATGTTGAGGGAGAGCTCAGGATGATTAGTTATCCATGTTTGTGCAAAAGGTTGATCACTCCGTGTTCTGGATTTGATATCTCTATGTATGATTGAGAGAGAGCTCATGATATTAGTCATCCATATTGATTGATATTATAACTTGACTAGTATGGATCGTGTGCGCATTTCTTGTATCATATATGGATCTATATGATTGTGAGATTCAACCATTACTCATTTGTTGTTCATTGAAATTGGTTTTGTCATTTCACCGAAGAAAGAAATTGTTGAGTGAACTCCTGTGTGGAGTGATTTATCTGGTGGTGATTAATGACGAACTGCAAATGTAACTATCGTTTGCGCATTGAGTGTACATGCTCTAGTCTAAGAATGGTTGCAGGATAAAAGCGAGCAAGGGTGTGAAGAGTATGAAGTCGATATGATACATCTCGAGCGAGGTCGAGCTTAGCAAGGTCGAGCTTTGCGAGGACAAGTGTCAAGCGGTCGAGCTTCGCGAGGTCAAGCTTAGCGAGGTCGAGCCTTGCGGGGACAAGCATCGAGTGGTCGAACTTCACGAGGTCGAACTTCACCTAAGGTAAAATCCAAGATTAAGGATTGTTTTCTTAGGATTTTACCGGTCTCGGTGTTTGGAGACAGACCGGGTTGATAGGTTTGTTTTTACTAGTTTGACCGTACTATTAAGAGGGGTCGGAAACTAGTAGCTTGAATCTATCTAGTGCGGAAGCTCAGATGCATTTATATCATCTTGCACTAGTGTCTTGCATTACTAGTGAGTCTAAGTGTAGTTCATGTGCATTAGATTAAATGTTTTGAAAACTGCACTTAGTCGTGATTTCCAGCTGTTTAAATTGGTTTATTTGTCTAGAGCTGGTCGTGGTCGTATTTGCATATTCTGATCGTATCAGTGTTGATACGTGGTCGTGGTTGTATCGCTTGTTTGGCGGCTTTCTGTTTAGGGTTTGGGCGTGGTCGTAGGAGTTCGGACTGATCGTACCAGTCTTCGACTCGCTTGCGTACGCTCGACCAAACCCTATCGACCACCTGTTTTTGATCGGATGTCAAGAACTGTGTGGTCGTGGTCGTTGCTAAGTGACACAAATCACATCCGCGAGAAAACGGCAAATCCGTATGTGCAAATACTCAAATGGCATTTGAGATGATTTTTGGATTGAACATTTTGATAGTAGGAAAGTTTCTGAATTTTCTAGAAGTTTCTAGACCTTTCTAGGTCTTTCTTCTGTTGACAAAATTGTAGAGCTCTGAGTTATCTTTCTAATAAGCCAAAAATCACCTCAATCAGATCTCTGGACCAAAAGTTATACTTATTTTACTGTCAGTGTGCAGTGGCCGGACAAATGCATCCGTCCGGAGCTATTTGTCCGAAGTGGCCGGACAGTGTCTGATGTGACCGGACAATGTCCGGCCAGTACAAATTTTTTGAGCCGAAAAATGAAACAGACAAATGCATCCGTCCGAAACTATTTGTCCGAAGTGGCCGGACAGTGTCTGATGTGACCGGACAATGTCCGGCCAGTACAAATTTTTTGAGCCGAAAAATGAAACGGACAAATGCATCCGTCCGAAACTATTTGTCCGAAGTGGACGGACAGTGTCTGAAGTGACCGGACAATATCCGGCCTGTACAAGTTTTTTGAGCCGAGAGTTAACAGAGACATATCCATTTGTCCGAACGTTTTGTCCGGACAAATAGTATCCATCCGGCCTTCACAAATTTCGCCCAATGGTCACTGACACGTTTGCAACGGCTGAAATTTTTGTACTGGCCGGACAGTGTCTGAAGTGACCGGACAATGTCCGGCCTGTACAACTTTTGGCCCGGTTTCTTACAAACGGCTAGTTTTTCGTTGAGGCTATAAATACTTCGTGTTTGGCTTCATTTTTGGGTGCTCAAAGACTTCATTCTTCAACTGAAAACCTAGCCAATTGAGTTGCATATGTGTTATTGCATTTAGAGACTAGAATTGAGCCCAAATTTTGAGTAGATTTGGGAGAGAGCTTGAGGGAGATTGTGTGAGTGTTTAGTGCACTTCATCTCCATTAGATTGCTAGTGCTAGAGTGTTGAGCATATCATTTGCATCATTGAGCTTCTAGCACGTGGTTGGTTCAAGTGAAAGCGCATCCGGCTTGTTACTCTTGGCGATCGCCTTCGCCTAGACGGTGACGGAGGAGAGCCGAGATCTCTCCAATTGAAGTTTGTCGGAGAGGCCGGCAAAAGATTGTGAAAGGTGTGGTGCTCGCATATGCGGTGTAGAGAAGGAGCAACCCTAGTAAGATATCCTTCGTGGATATAGAAGCGAGGCGCCGAGCGAGCGCTTCAACGAGGAGTAGGGGAGACCGGGCGAGTCTCCGAGACCTCGGTAAAAATATTGTGTCAATTGCGTAATTCTTATTTGCTTTATATTCATCTTGATACAATTGCTTATATCACTATTGTTGCATGTATTGTTAAATATTTCATATGGTTGAATGCAACTAGTTGATTGAATTGTTTTAAGCCTCATTGTATAATTTAGGTCTCTCAATTATTCTTTAAAATTGCTTAATTGAAAAGAAATTTTAAAAGCCTCCTAATCACCCCCTTTAGTCGGCATCCTTGATCCTACACGAGGAACTTCGATCGAAAAGCAATGTGGATCAGATCGGATGTGATCAGATCGAATGCTAATCAGATCTACTGCTCGAACTAAGTTCAAGGAACTTGGATCGAAAAGGAATGTGGATCTTAATCGGATGTGATTAGATCGAAGGCTAATCAGATCTACTGCTCGAACTGAGTTTGAGGAACTTCGATCTAAAAGCAATTTTGGATCTGATCAAGGCACTTGCTAACTCAAGGCTCCCTTGTGCAATGGACCATAATGTTCAATATTGCTTCATAGTCGGGCTCAGGCAGGCACCAACGAACAGGCCTCTACCTCTGATATGATGCATGATGAATGTTATGTTTATGATAAGCACTCACCCATGATCATCTTCAGAGGGGACAAGGAGAAGAGCTTTTAGTCTTCACGTCGTCTTCTGGCCCATTTGCACCTCTACCCTGTAACTGCTTCTGTCTTGCTCCTCTCGTGCCCTTGTGCCCGTCTGAAAAAAGATTAGCACCCTTCTCTATTTACAGAGGCTCCAGGTTGGTTACAACCATCCAACAACCAGAAATTTTTATGGGATTTGAATTCGAATAGGAGATATAATTTCTTATTTAAATAAACAAAATAATAAAGAGGGATTATCTCCTTTTTGAATTTGAATAGGAGATATACTTGGTTATTTAAATAAACAAAAAGATAAAAAGAGAAATTATCTCCTTTCAAATTTGAATAGGAGATATATTTTTGTTATTTAAATTAGAGATAAATCTAGTTCAAATTCGGGCTGCATGTCGGTTTTGACCGGGTTTGACCAGGTTGTTGACCAGTTTGAACACGTTTGACCAGTCCAATTTTGACCGATTTTTTACCAGGCTTGACCACGTTTGACCAGGTTTGACCAGTCCAGTTTTAACCGTTTTTTGACCAATGGAGTTTTTGTCCTGGTTTTTTTTATCTTTTTTTATAACCAAAATATACGTGTATTTTTATTTTAACCCTTTTAGTCATATGAGACTTTTCTAATGATCGAACAACCTCCTCTCTATTTATAGAGCTTCTGGTCCAGCAACCAGAGATATTCGGGGATTTAAATTTGAATAGGAGATAAAGATTGTTATTTAAATAATTAAAAGATAATATCAATACTTATCCTTATCCTGTTCGAGTTTGGGTTGAATGTCGGTCGACCAGGCTGAATCTGGGTCGAATTCGACCAGACTCGAGTCTGATTTGAATCTAACCAGGACCTTGTTCAACCAGACTCGGGTCCGAATCTAATTTCGACTAGGCCCATTGGCCCAATTGTCAGTGCGACCAGACTTTTAATTCGGCCAGAGCCAATTGGCCCAATTTGTCAATGCGATTAGACCAAATTGAATCCAACGAATAGCTTTTTTGACCAATTTTACTCACTTTTAAAATTATATTTTTAATTTAAAACTTTTGATCACATGAGATTTTTTATGACAAATTTTATTACAAAAATTCGTCAAACAGTGTGTTCCACATAACTAAATTTGCCGTGGGTTCGTAACATAATTTGCATTGCATACAATTTATTTAGATGGATTACACCTTTCGTTATGGGTCGTACAACAATTAGCAATTATAAAATTTTAGTTTTCAGAATTTGGTTTGATATATTTGAATGATTCCTTAGCCTATAATTGTCAATTGATTGAAATTTCTCGTCATCTTTCGATCCAATCACCAACAACTTGACACATTACAAAACACAAAATAATGACAGAAAGAAGCTTCGAATTTTTTTTATCCACCACAAAAGACTAGGATAAAAGATGGTCCAAGGAGATTAGAGACTAGAGACCCATTTGTTTCACTGTTCATCGTCGAACGGTGTGAAGGCAAATTAGTATAGAATTCATGCAGCTTCGCAAGCCTATCGTGTGCTTCCTCCCTGTGCTTCTCTTCCTTAACCTCCACCTCGCTGCCACAACCGATGACCAATTCATCTTCGATGGCTTCACAGGTGCAAACCTCATCCTTGACGGCACGGCCACGATCACACCGGCCGGTCTCCTCAGGCTGACGAACGGCACGACTCAGCTGAAAGGCCACGCCTTCTACCCTTCACCTCTGCAGTTTCACAGGACGGCGAACGGCACCTCCTCGGTGCAGTCCTTCTCGACGGCCTTCGTGATGGGCATCATCAGCGAGTACGTTGACCTGAGCAGCCCCGGCTTGGCCTTCGTCGTCTCTCGGAGCAAGGACTTCTCGTCCGCGCTGCAGAGCCAGTACATGGGCCTGGCCAACGCGGCCAACAACGGCAACGCCAGCAACCACTTTTTCGCCGTCGAGCTGGACACCGTCGTCAACGCCGAGTTTGGGGACATGAGCAACAACCACGTCGGGATCGACGTGAATGGCCTCGCGTCCGTCGTCGCCCACAACGCTGGGTACTATGACAACAACACCGGCGCGTTCAAGAGCCTGACCCTTGTGAGCCGCACGGCGATGCAGGTGTGGGTGGACTATGATGGAAGCACCTCGCAGGTCAATGTCACCATGGCTCCTCTCGAACTGCCCAAGCCCAAGAAGCCTCTGCTCTCCACCACCGTCAATCTCTCAGCAGTGATCCAGGGCGAAGCTTACGTCGGCTTCTCATCGTCGACCGGCGTCGTCGCCAGCCGTCACTATGTTCTTGGCTGGAGCTTCAGGATGGACGGGAAAGCCCAGGAGCTAAACGTCTCGAAGCTGCCCGCCTTGCCTGTCCCAAAGGCCAGGTCGAAGACGCTAACGATCGTGTTGGCCACAATACTGTCGGTCGCATTCGTGCTGGCGTTGGCCGCCGTCGTCTTCATGATTCGGCAGAGGCGGCTCAAGTATGCTGAGCTTAAAGAGGACTGGGAGGTGGCATTCGGGCCGCACCGGTTCTCATACAAGGACTTATTCCACGCCACTAACGGCTTCTGTGACGCACGGCTACTTGGTGTTGGAGGATTTGGGAGGGTGTACAAAGGAGTGCTCGGAATGTCTAGAGTGGAGGTCGCAGTGAAGAAGGTGTCACATGAGTCGAGGCAAGGGATGAAGGAGTTCATCGCTGAGGTGGTTAGCATTGGCCAGATCCGACATCGAAATATAGTCCAACTGCTTGGATATTGCCGGCGAAAGGGTGAGCTCATGCTAGTATATGACTACATGTCAAATGGTAGTCTTGACAAGTTTTTGTACGACCAGAATACACCCATTCTTACCTGGAGTCAGAGGTTTCGAATCATCAAAGGCGTCGCATCCGGTCTATTATACCTCCACGAGGATTGGGAACAAGTTATCCTACACCGAGACATTAAAGCGAGTAATGTCCTCCTCGACGCTGAGATGAATGGACAATTAGGTGATTTTGGCCTCGCAAGACTATATGATCATGGAACTGATCCTCACACCACACATGTGGTCGGCACGATGGGGTATCTAGCCCCAGAGCTTGGGCATGCCGGCAAGGCGTCCAAAGCATCAGACGTGTTTGCGTTCGGTGTGTTCATGCTAGAGGTCACATGTGGGCGAAGACCCGTCCTGAGAGACCCGCAGGACGACCACCATTTGCTGGTGGATTGGGTGCTCGAGAATTGGCGCGAAGGGATGATCACTAATACTATAGACTCTTCCCTCCAAGCTGATGACTTGGTTATGGAAGAAGCAAGCCTAGTGTTGAAGCTTAGTTTGCTGTGCTCGCACCCTTTGCCCAGTGCACGCCCAGGCATGCGGCAAGTCATGCCGTTCTTGAAAGGTGACTTGCCGCTCCCGGAGCTATCGCCTCCGCAGCTGAGCTTCAACATGCTGGCTTTGATGCAGGATAGACTGTTCAACCCTTATATCATGTCATACCCTATGCTGCTGGCAACTACAAGTGTTGGCTCCATCTCCGATATCTCTGGAGGAAGATGAGCTCATGAGCATGACTATAAGGTGTTTGCTGTAATGGGTCCAATCGAATCATCTTGCCTGTTGGAGTCAAAGTGTCAAACATTGTATGTAAGTTGTCCATAATTTTGCTACGATGTCTAGTGCATTTTTGTTGTCGGTACTCTCTTTCTAGTGGGCAAAAATGTACTCCACATGCCTTTTTTAACTTTGAATAAGAGGGAGGAAGAGATATACAATTAAAACTTAATAAATGCGGATGGAAATACTATCTTCATTTGACAAAAAAAGTCACGTAAGAACAGAACACACAACACAAATTAACAATCTTTTAACAAAATATCTCTAAATTCTCTCACTAATTAAATGTCTCATGTGATAGAAGATTTAATTCTAACAAATAAAAAATATATTTAATAAGGACTACAAGAAAAAGAATGCTTTCAGTTTCAGAGTGTAAAGTGACACTCTTGCCAAGAAAAGAAAAAAATCTTTATTTAACATTCTTGGTCAAACAAAGACAATATTTAGGTGTTTAAGCCATTCGAAATCCTCCTTCAGTCATCTTGAATCTGTTGTGCCTAACAGCTGGGTGTGAATCATATCTCAAATTATGTTGAGAGCACATCTCCGTTCTAATTGAGTTTATGATGTGTTGGAGCGATGACCAATATACGGAACTCAACTATATCAATATTTTGCTATGAAAATATCAACATTTTGCTCCATTCTTTTCGCATTTAAGTTGGACTGTGTGATTTTTAGTCTTTAAATTCTTCTATTGAACGATGTAAAGTTCAATGTCCCAGGCAACTGTCTTAGTTGATTTCAGTTATTTAAATTCTAAGATCATGTTTGGAAAGTTGGAATTTAAAAAAAATGGGAAAAAACTAATAAGAGTTAATAAAAGCTCATGAGTTACAAACAAACTTACAAGCCAAAAGAAAAAAAATCACAGATCATTATTAAGGAGGTTGCTTGTATTGAGACCGAGAACAAGTCAACCATAGGATGGAGAATGTGAAGCTCTTCTCTGATTGCCACATGGCGGCTAAAAACATTAAAGTATCACTATTGATTGTGTTTATTATTGAGATGATTGAGAACACCCTTCAGTTGTGGAATTGCGAATGTCATGATTCTCGCTTAAATTGAGGAATGGCAAATTGTGTTCGAGGATACATATCCAATCTACTATATTTATCTATAGTAAAATCCAATAAAGGGCCATGCAACTTGCATGCACGCTCCATAAACGTCCTATTGGACCAAAAAAAACAAAGAAATGGCGATTAGAAGCTGACAAAAAGATTCCATTATAGCAGTTTCGTTGACAAAAATTGGGGAAAAGCCGTCAAATTTGACACGCACACTTCCCCTCGCTCGGATGGCAAGGCAGAGACGGTCGGCAAAAATGACTAGACTTTTTGAGCTAGGAATTTTGGTTTCCAAATCCGTCGAAACGCGTTATACGAAGGAGAGATTCCTAGAGATTTTAGTTTGGAGATCTTATTACATTCAAACAGAACTAGTTTTTTTTTTAGTTTACTTAAACAACCGACTATATGATTTTATAATTTTTCAAATAGAATTTTTTTAAAAAAAACTATCTTAAAAGTGGTAGTATATATTGTGTTGATAAACACATCACACATCAACACAAAATCATAATCAAATACATACATAAAAATAAAAAGATCAAAAATTAATATATATCTCTTAATCTATATCTCTTATTGTGTAGACGTAAATTCTAATTGTAATTTTACACGTATGAGTATAATATAAGACAGAACTGATTCACATCTTCACATCGCTTCAGACTACAGTTGGTCAATTTTCCACGATCATCGCCAATCTTGTGCGCATGTAGCCCTCTGGTGTTAATAAAAGCTATGGGGCCGACCACGTTATAGTTGAATTTTACTTGCAGAAGGAAGCAAGCGGATGTCAACATCGCTTTCTGCCTTGTTCAAATCAAAGAGAGACGCAGAATCATGTTCATATGTTTACTCCTACTTTTTTATATGCTATGATATAGACATTGTTTCTTAAAGCGAGGTCTAATGCTTCTCGTGAAATTAAAAATTGAAACGCCAGGTGTTGGACTTCTGACCGCAAGGGTATAATAGGACTAGCATCATGTCATCATGTGTACTGGAACTGGTTCCAACTCGAAATCCAAGGACAATAGTATATGCTGAAGCAAGTACAGGTGGCTCTCCAATAATCCATCGTATTATAGCGTCAAACAGCTAACTAACACTTGTATCCGAAAAATTTCCATGTGAAGACCCTCTCATTTGAGACGTCGATTAGCCAGCCTCCGTTCAATCATACTATATACCATGATTTGAGGATTCCCAACTACATCACACACGTGAGATATCCACGGAAGAATCCTTCCACGTCCCCTCCGGTTGTTCCTCATTACTTGACATGGACGTTATAATGCATGGAGCAGAATCGCGTGCGTTGGACTAGCAATAGGTCGGTTCGGCCGCAGCATCTCGGACGGCCGCCATGTCCTCCAGTGACTGCTGTCTAAACCGAGCAGTAGGAGCGTAAGGACACGGCGGACAAGCCTTATATACGGGGGTGGCTGAACACCTCCCTCACCTCGGGCCCTCAGCTGCCCATAAACCTCGGGCTTGCCCAGGATATCCATTCTCATGGTTGCCAGGGACACCATAAATACTATCAGCCAACTGAGTTGTGGACATGCAACCTAGTTATGCCAGTAGCGAGTAGCATGAACAAGTCCAATGTCATAGTACCAATAGGTCCAATACAAAAAAGAAAATTGTTGTAACGAAAAGCAACGCTTGTTGACAAAAGGTTGCGGGAGAGAGTAGCTAAATTTTCGTTCCAGGCAGTAGAGGTGCTGTGCTACTACAAGATATGGACGCTTGTACATTCTTCTTTCCTCTCTATAATAGAATATGCAGTCCCTTACTGCATTTCGAAAAGAAAAAAAAAATTTCGTTCCAGGCCGGTCCAAAAGAAATATTTTAAAGCCGTGTAATTATCTGTCAAAGTTTGGGCTGGATCCCATACCCAACGTAGGCCCATAAACCCCTGGTAGTTTTTGTATTAATTGGTTGTGATTTGTATAGTAATAATTGCATATAGTTTTTATAGTAATTAGTTGTGGTTTGAATTATAATTGTCTGTGATTTTTATAGTAATTGATTGTGATTTGGATTGTAATTGTCTGTGGTTTAGATAGTAATTGGTTGTGGTTTAAATAGTAATTATCTGTGATTTGAATAGTATTTGCCAGTGGTTTGGATAGTAATTGCTTGTGATTTTTGTAATAATTGGTTTTGGTTTCGATAATAATTACACATAGTGATTTTCTTAGTAAGTCTTGTCGAGTGCTAAAAAATCGATAGACTAATGTGGAGGGTTATTTTTGTAAAATATGGTAAGTTTGGGTTATTTCTGCAATTCTTTTTTTTGTTATTTCCAAAAATAATTTGTATGTTTTGTGCTAATATATATGCAATGAAAAACTGATTTAATTAATAATTGGTATTTCAGTTCAAATAAAACGTCGAGATGCGAGATATTTTATCTTACCATACACATGCACTCCTATCATCCCAAATTTACTTAAATTTTCATTCCCACCATTGAATAATAATTTATTATATAACTAATTAAATAACTCTGGATTAAATTAATAATTTATAACTGTTTTGAAATTACAATCTTAATTTTGCAATTTTGGAGTCGCGACAAGGTTGGATGGCTCGACTGCATGTGTTGACTCACTTTTGCAAGTTAGGGGAGCACTTAATTTATACATTAATATTTGTAGGTCCGTCAACACATGCAGCAGTTTGGTTGCAAACAAAAATACAATACGAACCGTCTATGACTTGCAAACTTATAAACAAACTTGTAAATAATATGACTCAAAAAGATGTTTCCAAAAAGTGGACAGTTCGAATCGGCTTGAAACTACTATCGCGACTCTAAACTACGACAAATTAATATAGTGGATCAAAATTATAATTTCGTTCCATTGTAAGTCAGTTTTGAAATTAATATTTTGATCTAGATTATTTAAAAAAAAATTAGTTGGGGGCATGATGCTCGGCTCGCCAAGCACGGGCAATGTGCAAGCGTCTTCTTGGCTTGCAATAGCCCCCGCGCCGAGCGCCCACCGCACGACGTGACCATCGTGGGCATGGTGCTGCTAAATCCATAAATTTTAAAAGTCAAATTAAACTTCAAATCATAATTGCTATTGGGATGCAAAGACTGAACAGTGCAAAAGGCAAATAACTAAAACTTTCTCTATTCTTTTTCTGAAGAAAAAAAATTCTTATTTAATGCATGACTGAATGACATGGAATAGCAAGTCATTCGTGTATAACACTTAAAATATCCCTAATAAATTAACAGTTATGGTTAAAAATTACTTTTACCACATATGAGATAATGGTTGTATCGTAAAAGTCCTTTATTTTTTATGATAGAGAGCTTTTTTTAATAAAGTATTTTATGATCACACACCAATAGAATGGGGCAGAACAAAATAGGCCCCTCCTATCGTCACAATGCCACACTTGGTCAATATCCTCAGCAATCGGCCACTTTCGTCGTGTCGTCATGCGATGTTACTGGAAAGCTTTGGAGTGGAAGACGTAATGGATTGTTGAATTATTTACCCTTCACATGGAAGTGAATGTCAATATAACACTTTACATGTGCAAACCAAAAGAGAGCGGTCATATCATATGTTTACTCAAAAAAACAAAAAAGGAAAAAGAATTGTTGAATAATTAGTTTCTAAAAATTGGAAAACAGACCCCCGACTGGTTATGAATATTATCCTATTTCAATATAATAAATTCTTTCCTCATCAAGAACGTAACCGCCTGATATGCAATGAAAATAATGACGTCTTATACATGAGTAATATGAATTGAGTAATTTTACATTATCAAATACTTATAACCCTATTTGCTATTGATCTTTCTATCACCCTTATATACTCATATTAGTTTACAAATAGAGAATCTTTGTACACGTTACAGTGACATATGATATAACAATATATGATAAGAAATATTCTTTTATTCTCTTCACTTCTTTCTTTATATTATATACATATACTTTGTAGTTGGATATATGGTACAATTTTTTATAAAAGCTAAGCTATATTTTCAGTAATATACATTGTTTCGATTTAAGATAGATTGCAACGTGCAACTTGAGTTGCTGCTTACCTGCCACGCATGAAAGAGAGAACATTTTTTTTGTACGCGGCTTGGCTACGCTGCCAAACTTGGCACCGATGCCATCAGCTTGGGGTGGGCCCTACCACAGGATGTGGATGACGTCAAGGAATTGCAGGAGTGGGATTATGTGGACCGTCGGATGGAGCCACTTGGCAGAATATCATAAAAATTGTAGTAAATTCATTAAAAATCAAAAAATGGTAAAATTAAGAAAAATTGCAGGAAACATTAGGTAAAAATTAATGGCAATGAGTACAATATGAGGTATTATTTGGCAGATGGATCTATCTAGAATGGGTGATATTTGTTAAAGCAATCTCGTTATCTCAAAATCCAAAACATTAGTTATTTGCACAAGTTCATGGAGCCCAAAAAGACGTTGAGTGAGTATTTGCAGTTCTTTAAAGTCGTTTTGTCATTATACGTGGCCTGGCACATGCATAGAATAGGAGTTTGTTTTCTGATATCATATATGCTTGCATTATATTGCACGATATGATAGTTATATTGCACAATATGATAGTTGAGAATGTATGTGATTCATACTAAGACTATGATGATGTCGATTATGATGAGGAGTCATCGACCACACCAATAATAGTATTAGTTGAAGGTCCGACACTGGAGTTCACCAAAATACTATAAAGCAATAATACTATCTGTGATTGACATGAGCATCACCATCTTAGAGCCGATCTTATCAAACATATCTAGTAGCTTTTCAGCGTTGACAAAAATTAGTTATAATAGAATTATTTGTACTTTCCACCTATTGACATGCTATATTTGATTAATTAAGTTGTATGGTTATTTCGATTAATTCAGTTATATCGTTATTTCAATTAATTAAGTTGTACAATTATTAATGATCGTATATATTAATTCACTTGATTTTGTTAATACCACTTAATTACATTAAAATATATTATTTTACTTAATATAACTAATAGTAATTTACATTAATTAATCTGATCAAATAATCCATTAAATACTAATTAACAAATTAATTTTACTCATCTAAATTAATAAATTTAATATTGTAATTCAAAATAGATGAAGAATTAAAATTTGGATTTCGCAGTCCTATTTAAGAGGTGGTGGTTGGTATTTGTATATTGCAAGAGATTGTTAGTTGTAGTACAATGTAGAGCAGACGCAGACTCTAAACACCTCTTAGGTGGTGTCAGTGTTGTATACAATCTAAGTACTAATATCATAATGATTCAATGGAAGGAGAGAGACGGTGACTCTGAGGTATGGATTTTTTTTTTTGGTAATGATGGGGGTGGGAGAAGAGGACGGAAATTGTTTACGGAGTTTTCTACATTTAGGAAAATCTCAAAGCAGTTGAATTTTACATCTATGGTTTTGAATATGTAGGATAGGATGCATCACCAGTCATCCACATGAGATTTGATAACTTCGGAATCCTTCTTACACGTAAAAAATTTCTTATATAATTTTTATGGGTGTGTGATGAGTGGGACAGAAAAACATGGATTATAGAACTATGTTATGATGTTTATGTTTGAAAACACAATCTAAATTCTAGATGTGGGCATATATCCTATGGAGGAGGGGATCAACTATAGTGAAAAGACTGCATACGTTGTTCAATCGCGGGTTTGATGGCTCAAACTGAGACATCGATAAAAAAAACAAAAAGAATGCCCATTTTTTTTCATGATCTGAAATATTAAATTTTTATTCATAAATTTACATATTATATATTTTTTATACGACAGGTAATAGATACAAATCTTATCTCCCAAATCATGTAATATGAATATAACATTTACTAGATACCTATTTCGATGACTCCTCATATAGGAAGTCTGAATGCTTTCTCTTCATTGCTTTTTCTAACTTGGTTGTCAAAGACCTTCTAGATCAATGTAGTTCGTAGAGAATAAGAAAGGGAAAAAGACGAGCACGCCATGACTCCGCCACAGGAGGAGCGCGGTTGCTAGTCAGTCTCCGACGTTGACCCGCCGGCTCCCGCCTCCACGGTCAGTAAAATTGACGTCGTCATGTATGATGTCCAATGTAAGCTTAAACCATACCACTACCTAATCAGATGACCTCCAACTTGGTATCTATATGATATACTATCTTACATACTTATGATAATACTAAAAATTTACGGTAATCTTAATTCTTGAACACTAAAAATATGTATTATTTTTTACTAATTTTCAATGCATCATCCAACTCTAGTCTCTGACAAGTAAACAATTTTGAAATCCTCTTATTAATCTCATATTCTTGTAAGGATAAATATTTCTCACACACATGTGTGCGCTACATAAATCTAAACTATTCATTTTATCTCGAGATCTGTGCACTATTTGGTGGAATTTTTAGAGGCAGTGGCACATTTTTAGAGTTTTCTAAAAACCTCTCTCATTTATTTCATTTTGAAACCACACCTCCCCGTTCCCGCCCCACCGCCTACCTTGGCGGGCGTAGATCTCGAGGCGATGGCCCCGTTGGCGCGGTTGCACACGATGGCGAGGGCCGTCGCGGATGTCGCGGTCTCACACGACTGCGAGCAGAGGCATGGCAATGCACGACATCGAGTGACAAAACAGAGTCGTGCGGCTACAAGCGGTGACTAAAGTGGATGCACATGTGCGGTGTTGCGGCCTCGCACGCCCGCGAGCGATGTGCGGCGAAGCCCACAGCGGTGTGCAACGAAGGTACAACGGTGCAACGGTGAGCGGCTGCGCAGAGGAGCGCGATAGCAATTGGCAACGCAGAGGTCGCCGTCTCACATGACCGTGAGCATCATGGAGGCATGCAGCAGTGAGAGGCAGTGTGGAGGCAGTCGTCGACAAGCACTTTGTGACCCAAGGCCATGCTCGAGGCTACCCGCGCCAGCCTCAAGGTGTTGCATTGCCCGAGGTGATTGCCCGTGTGCTACGCAAGGCGCTATCCCACTTGAGGCGCCACGCAGCCTGAGGCTCCAGCAACGTGCTCGGAAGCTCCAACGACGGCTGCATGAATGAATCGCCGACGATGGCAGTACATCAAGTTTAATTTTTTGAATTGGCAACCTATTTGACCAATAGATGTTTGTGTAGATTCAGTCAAGGTTTGTGTCGATTCCATCTGAATTGGATGTTTGTGAAAATTATAGGGTTAGATTCTATCACGGTTTGAATATTATTGGGTTGATGTGAAATGAACTAATTTATATATTTTTTTTGTAATAACTGATGAATATTTTGTATCAAATGATGTATATTTAATATGATGTACATTTTGCCGGAGTACTAAACTTTTCATCTTTCCTCAAGATAATTCAAAATCTTTAGATTTTTCATATACTCTCCTAAAAATTCAAAAGTTGAACTTGTGCACTTCATACATTTTTTATTAACTCTTGAACATTTCATAATAGAACATGTGCATTACAGAATATTTATTTATTTGCTAAAGCTATAAAAATCTCAAAAATCAAATGTGCGGTGTAGATATGCATAGTGCCCACACTTATTAATGCCAAATCTATATTCTTTGATTTTCTATACTATATGATAGTATGATATGTAGAATATAAATAAATTTTGATTATGATATGTACCAAAAAGAAAGGAAAAAAATTGAGATTCTCTAGAATGCTATGTTTGTTTTTTCTTATAAAACTTACACCATTTATATCACATCTAGATGTAATTTATCCTCCAACATCCTTTTCTTCCCCATACAACCATACTTCTTGTCTCTCTTCCTCCCAACCTACTGTTGTCACCATCCCCATCTTTTTCTCCACGGCCGCCACCTTTCACACCACCACCGCAACCACTATCCTTCCTATCGCCCGTCTTCTCCGCGGCCTTACCTCCCACCGCCTCTACCAACAACCAACAGTGCAACCTATTTTGCTGCTCTACTTCTATTCAACACTGAGTCACCATTTTGGGAGGTGATAAATAAATTTTAGAGAGATTAGATTCAAGAAGAGAAGTTTGCTTAAAAAACGAAGAAATATGTATGCAAAATAAAAAAAAAACTATTTGTACATTAGCATATCGCAAAAAAAAATTTACATAAGAAAAAAAGAAAAAAAAAAGTTACAGTCCGCCCATTCCTTCGGTCCCATATTAGATTTTGGCCCCTTCAAATCAGTCGACTAGTCCCAAGCACCTACTTCCCTCCCCACCTCGGTCCGTCCAGTACAGCTCCTACCGGTTCTTGAACGAGCCATGGCGACGGCGGCGGCGGAGTGGTGGGAGGCAGCAAAGGCAGCCATCATGGTGTACACGGGGCTATCACCAGCGGCGTTCTTCACGGCCATGGCGGTGGCCGTGGCTTTGTACGTCGCCGTGTCCGGCCTCTTCGCGCAGCCGGCGCCGCCACCACGGCGGCGGGAGGAGGAGGAGGAAGCGTTCGAGCCGCTGCCGCCCCCTGTGCAAATCGGGGAGGTGACGGAGGAAGAGCTCACGGCTTATGATGGGTCGGATGCCAAGAAGCCGCTGCTCATGGCTATCAAGGGACAAATCTATGATGTCACGCAGAGCAGGTAGAGGTTTGTTGGCTATTGCAAGGATGCAAATTTTTAATCTTTTTGTTTTCTTTCTTATGATGATAATTGCTGGAGCAAAAAGCATAGCTCCGGTTTGATAGGAGGTTAGGGGATTTTGCTGTGATGTTAAAAGGCGCAAACTGTTTCAACTTTAGTGCTCTTTTGGTTTGATAGAACAAACTTAAAGGAGATGTCTTTGGTGGTTCTTGAGGTGATATCTGTATATGCTGAACATTGTGTGTGCAATTGCCATGTCGAATTGAAGGGAAAATTTTAATCTTTGGGTGTTCATTGATGGTGCTTAGTATCATTAACTAGGATGGTGTTGCTTCAGTTAGTAATTATTCTTGTATGCAATAGCAAAAGTAAAGGCCAACCATTTGAATTTTTCCTTTTATCATGCGAAGTTGGAAGGAGAATTTTTTTTCTTATTTTGTGAGGGAGTGTAATCTTTTTAAAGACATTTGATTGCCATGATTTCTTATTTATTTCTTTATTTTTCGTTTCCTTTCCTTCTTTTTTACTTGGCTAGTACTACAATTTTGAAGCCAAATATAATGGAGAAGGGACAGAATCCTGTAAAGAGAAGATATCTTGAATTAAAAATAGATCACATAGCTGACTTCAATAATAGAGAAATCAAATATATTGACTGTTGAGAAGAAGATGGTGACTCCCTAATTATGATCCTACTATACTAGTATGCCTTTCTTTTCAATTGAATCACTCCTTTCTTGTGAACTAGAAGATATCCATTAAACATTTCAGAGCACCACAAGTATATTTGACGTATAGATTTGAACTAGGAATATATTTTTGGTTTTCTGGTTGTTGTTTGGTTCTAGAGTCACTTCACGTAAAACCTTAGACGAGAGTGCTTGAGCTCACCTAATTTCTGCCAGATATTTCAACTTTGGTTGGCTCAGTGACTCTCTCTTGGCAAGCAGAGCTTGGTTAGATGGAATTACCTGAGCCTATTGTGGTCTAATTAAATGAACTGACCCTGCCACAACAAATCAGGTTTCTTTTCATTTTCCAATTAATCAGAAAGGAAACATAAATGTGTTTTTGAACAGTAGGAAACATAAATTTGTTAATATGAGAAAGGTTGGTCGGCTGATCAGTTAGCTTCTCATGCTCTTCCAAATTGATCACTTTGCCCCTGCTTATGTTTCAATTCAATAGTTCTGATAAGTCATCACATATCCTTGGTTGCACACTTGCATTGTGCTCTTTCATCTTCCGGTTTATTTTCCTTTCTGCAGGATGTTTTACGGACCTGGTGGTCCATATGCATTGTTTGCTGGCAAAGATGCAAGTAGGGCATTGGCAAAGATGTCTTTTGAACCAGATGATTTGACCGGCGACATCTCTGGCTTGGGTCCATTTGAGCTCGAGGCCTTGCAAGAATGGGAATACAAATTCATGAGCAAGTATGTAAAGGTTGGAACAGTAAAGAGGACCATTCCAGTGACAGAAGGAGATGATTCAAAGCTTGCTGGGACATCTGAACGAGCCATTGATGCCAGCATTACAGACAGCAACACAAACCATGCTTCAGAACCAAAGGAAAATGGTGCTACAAGCCATGGAGATGCGGTGGAGAAGCCTATGGAAACGGCAGATGTAGATGTGAAGAATACAAGCAGCCATGAAGATGCAATGGAAAAGCCAAAGGAAACAGCGGATGTCGATGTAACGACTCCTAGCAGCAATGAAGATGGAGTGAAGCCAAAGGAAACAACGGATGTGGATGCAAATAATACGAGCAGCCATGATGGTGCAGTGGAGAAGCCAAAGAAAACACTAGATGTGGAAGCAAAGAATGCAGAGAGTTGATGTTGCTTTCAGCTGGTAGTTTGCATAATATATAGTGATGCATATAAAGGACCATATCTGCTTTAACATTAAATGAGCTTCACCTGGTTCGTTTTGAGTTATACATCGTTGAATAGAGTGGATTATACTGTGAGACCTTAAATTAAGGGTGTAATAAGTTATCAATCTAAGTAAATCGCTATTGTATACTGTAGCAAGCAGGCTTACTCATGTGTCATGGATGTAATTTCAACTGCAAGGCCTTTGATTTGGTGTTCATGGCGTTGGGATATGCCTCTGTCTCATAATCCTATTCTATCTCCTATCTCCTAATTCTAATCTATCTCCTATTCCTTTTGACCGGCACCCCATGTACTCTGTAAATCTGAACCATTATAGTGATTTGTTTCTCTGTGGTTTTTTTCCCTTTCACCTTGAAGGGGTTTTTCCATGTTAAATCCTGCGTCACTTTCCTAACAAATGGTATCAGAGTTTTCATCCAACGGCCTTGATTCACGGTTCCATATTTCGCAAAAATCTCAGCCGTCCACACAAAAAACCCTAACCTTCCACAAATTTCCATCTAGCCACCGACGCCTTGTCCACTTCACGTGATCTGCTATTTTTCAGGGATTTTTCGATCTAAGTTCCTGATTTTCACTTTGTCATTATGACTGCAAAACTTGACATTGCGAAGTTCGATGGCAAGATCAGTTTTCCCATCTGGCAGGTACAGATGAAGGCAGTTCTCACACAGCTCGGTGTCCGGAAAACTCTTCTGAAAAAACCGGACAAAGTGGACGAAAGTGAGTGGGAAGAACAGGATCAGAAGGCTTTATCTGCCATGCAACTCAGCTTGTCTACAGATGTTCTACGCAAAGTCATTAAAGAGGAAACTGCCGCCTCCTTGTGGATGCAGTTGGAGACGTTATACATGAAGAAAAATCTTGCCAACAAATTGCGCCTTAAAGAACGTCTGTACATTATTCACATTGCAGAAGGTACCTCGATTCAGTCTCATCTCAGTGAATTTAATTCTATCATTGTGGACCTTGAGAGTCTAGATGTGAAAATTGAGGATGAAGATAAGGCTATTTTGTTGGTTGTCTCTTTGCCTGCTACCTTTAAACATTTTAAAGAAATTATGCTTTATGGCAGTCATGATACCCTCAGTTTTGAGAACGTTAAATCAAATTTGTTGTCTAAGGAGAAATTTGATGTTGAGCCTCATTCCAGTGGAAAGGGTGAGGATTTAATTGTTAGAGGTCGATCTAATCAATCAGTCAGGTCAAATAGATCAACATCTAGGTCTAAATCCAAAGGTCGTAAATCCAACACCTTTTGCCGTTGTTGTAAATCCAATACTCATGATATTTCTCAGCGTGATAAATTGAAAAGAAAAGAAGAGAAAAAGAAAACATATCTGGAAAAATCTGCTGAGGCTAGCATTGTTGATAGTGATAGTGGAGAAGCACTCATGGTCACTACTGATATTGAGAAACGCATGTCTTGGGTTCTTGATTCAGCTTGCACTTTTCATATTTGCTCACATAGAGAGTGGTTTTCTAATTATACTCTTGCAACTGGTGCTGTTACCATTGGTGATGAGTCTCCACTTGAAATTGTTGGAATTGGTTCCGTTCAGATCAAAACTCATGATGGCACCTTTCATACCCTTACAAATGTTTGCCATGTCCCTCAAATGAGGAGGAATCTTATTTCTTTGGGCACCTTAGAAGCTATGGGTTATAAGTATACCGGTGACAATGGTGTTCTTAAGATTTCTCTTGGCAACCGTGTTATTTTAAATGCCAGTCGTGTGAACAACCTTTATTACTTGCAAGGTTCTACAGTTACAGGTACTGTAGCTGTTTCTATTGCATCCAACACCTCTAATACCAAGCTGTGGCATATGCGCTTGGGTCATATGAGTGAAAAAAGTATGCATCTCTTGCACAAGAAAGGTCGTCTACATGATATTGGCAAACTTGAGTTCTGTGAACATTGTGTTTTTGGCAAACAAAAGAGGGTTAGTTTTGCTACTTCAGCTCACCAGAGTAAAGGTATTCTTGATTATATTCATTCTGATCTTTGGGGTCGTTCTCCTCATCCTTCTATTGGAGGTTGTGAGTACTTTATTTCTTTCATTGATGATTTCTCTTGCAAAGTTTGGGTCTACTTCTTAAAGCATAAGAGTGATACTTTTTCTACTTTCAAGTCTTGGAAAGTTTTGGTAGAAAATCAGACTGGCAGAAAAATTAAGAAATTGAGAACTTACAATGGGTTGGAATTTTGTAGTGGTGAGTTTGATACATTTTGTGCTGATCATGGTATTGCTAGACATTTGACTGTTCCAGGTTCACCTCAGGAGAATGGACGTGCAGAACGTATGAATCGTACTCTTCTGGAAAGGGCCCATTGCATGCTATCCAATGCTGGCTTATGGGAAAAGCATGGCTTTTGGGCAGAGACTGTTGCTACAGCTGCTTACTTGATTAATCGCTCTCCCAATTCGGCGATTGATTTTCAGATTCCAGAAGAGGTATGGTCAGGTAAACCAGTTGATTATTCAAATCTGAAAATTTTTGGTTGTCCTGCATATGCTCATGTCACTGATGGAAAACTAGTTCCTAGAGCTAAAAAATGCACTGTTCTTGGCTATGGTTCTGGTGTCAAAGGGTATCGTTTATGATGTGCTGATTCTATGAAAGTGATCATTAGTCGTGATGTTACTTTTAATGAAAGTTCCTTATGTTCCACTGGAGGTGTTTCTGTTAGTGGTACCTCATCCACAGATGCATCTGAAACCGTTATTTCTACAAGCAACCCAACTTTTGAGGTCAACGTACCTGTTCATGTTGATTCTACTGGTTGTTCTTCTACACAGTCAGTTTCTAATTCTCAGCCTCCTATTTTTAATAATCATTGCATTGCACGAGATAGACCTAGACGGACTACTCAATTGCCAGCTAGATATCGTGACACTGATGATATTGCCAATTATGCTTTCATTACTGCAATGATACTAATGAAATATTTGAGCCTTCTTCTTATTCAGAAGCTATCTCATGTGATAATTCCACAAAGTGGTTAACTGTTATGAATGAAGAAATTGCAAGCCTTCACAAAAATCATACATGGGTTTTGGTAGAGTTTCCAAAAGGTAAACAACCTTTAAAGTGCAAATGGCTTTATAAGAAGAAGGATGGACTTTCTGGAGTTGAACCTGCAAGGTGGAAAGCCCGGTTAGTGGTGAAAGGTTTTGAACAAAGGGAAGGTATTGACTTTAATGAGGTATTTTCTCCTGTTGTTCGTCACTCATCAATTAGGGTTATGCTTGCTATTGTTGCTTTATTTGACTTAGAATTAGAGCAACTTGATGTTAAAACTGCTTTTCTTCATGGAGATTTAGAGGAGGAGATTTATATGACACAACCGGAAGGTTTTGTTGTTCCCGGTAAGGAGCATTTAGTTTGTCGTTTGAATAAATCTCTCTATGGTTTGAAACAAGCTCCAAGGCAGTGGTACAAGAGGTTTGACTCGTTCATGATTACTCATGGTTATTCTCGAAGCAATTGTGATCATTGTATTTACTCTAAGCAGTTTCCAAATGGATCTTTTGTGTATCTACTGCTCTATGTTGATGATATGCTTATTGCTTCTAATGACAAGTCTTTGGTTGCTCAGTTGAAGGCTCAACTTAGTCAGGAATTTGAGATGAAAGACCTTGGACCAGCAAAGAAAATTCTTGGGATGGAAATTCAGCGTGATCGCCAAGCTGGTACTTTATTTCTATCTCAGAAAAGTTATATTGAGAAAGTTCTTGAAAGGTATAGTCTTAGTAATTGCAAGCCTGTCTCTACGCCATTTGCTTCACATTTCAAATTATCTTCAAGTCAATGTCCTACCAGTGAAGAAGACAAGGACTATATGTCTCATGTACCGTATTCCAGTGCTGTTGGCAACCTTATGTATGCTATGATCTGTACAAGACCTGACTTGTCTCATGCTGTTAGTGTGGTTAGCAGATTTATGCATAATCCTAGTAAGGAACATTGGAATGCAGTTAAATGGATTCTTCGTTATTTGAAAGGTACTTCTGACTATGGCTTGATGTTTGAAAAGAAATTGGTGAAGTCAAACAATGTTATTGGTTTGTTGATGCTGATTATGCTGGTGATCTTGATAAGAGGAGGTCTATTTCTGGTTATGTATTCTCTTTATGTGGTTCTGCAGTGAGTTGAAAAGCTTCATTACAATCTATAGCTGCTCTTTCTACTACTGAAGCAGAGTATGTCGCAGCTACGGAAGGTGTTAAAGAAGCTCTTTGGTTGCAAGGTCTGGTTTCTGAACTTGGTATTCCACATGATGTTAATACTGTTTATTGTGATAGCCATAGTGTTATTTGTTTGACCAAGAATGATATGTATCATGCCAAGACCAAGCACATTGATATCAAGTACCACTTTATCCGCGATGTTGTTGCTGAAGGCAAGATTATTGTGGGAAAGATACATACTGATGATAATCTTGCAGACATGCTTACAAAGCCATTATCTAATACCAAGTTCAAGCATTGCCTTGACTTGGTTGGTATTCGCGGAACTTGAAACTCTTCGGGTTTTATGAGAAACATTTCTTTCATGGATTTAGAATCAAGGGGAGATTTGTCGGGATATATCTCTATCTCCTAATCCTATTCTATCTCCTATCTTCTAATACTAATCTATCTCCTATTCCTTTTGGCATATAAATAGACACCCCATGTACTCTGTAAATCTGAACCATTATAGTGATTTGTTTCTCCGTGGTTTTTTTCCCTTTCACCTTGAAGGAGTTTTTCTACGTTAAATTCTGTGTCACTTTCCTAACACATGGAATGCTGAAGCTTGCGAGCATCAACACGACCTATTTGCAATCACTCAACTGAGAGAACTTGCTTACACCTAGAAATTCCGTCTGTGCATAAACACATGTTTCAAAATCACTCACGTCGCTTGCAGTGAAATATCGAGCAACAGAGTTCCCTGCTTTTCTTCTCCATGGTAGACAGTACATCAGAATAGCTGCTACTTCATGATGCTCTTGAATGCAATCCTATGAGAAGAGATTCAAGATTCTGCACAAACAAGGGACAACAGAGAATATTGAGGATCAGTTTCCATTGATTGGATGAGAGATGTTACATGCTATAGAGTACGGAGTAAATCCTGACCTTCACTGATTGACTAACTTCTTCAAATTTATGAGCAAGACACTGTCAGGAACTCCACCCCAGAATCCACAATACTACACCCTGGGGAAGCTTTGATCTGCACATTAAACCACTTCTATCATTTATATAATCAACTACTTGAACTATTTAAACATTCTTTTCATAAAAATAAAACGTCCAATTTAGACATTAAATTTAATGGAAAAGTGCCACATGGATATATCATCAAATGTCAACAACTCAACCAAATCATAAATGTAGCAAACACTGAAAGATGATATGAGAAGTACAGTAGCCCCAAGAAAAGTTTGTTGCCAACTTCGCATTTTTAACATCCACTTGCAGAAAGGCAACAAAATTACCATTCTCGAAAAAATGGCAAGTTACCCTTGGTTTTGCTTTGGAGGGGTCCAAGTGTGATTCTATGAGAAGCAATTTAACCAAAACCAAGGGAAAAAAGAGATGCCAATAGATGACAATTAAGTATATGTTCACTTCCATTTTATGGAAAAACCTATGAATCCTTCTTTTATTACAAAACACAAATCAAACAAAAATGAAGTCTGAGGCAGAAAAATTTAATTCATAGTCTGGCTATAACTGAGCTTTTCGTACGGATAACATGCATATAAAAAAGCAGAAAATAACATAGAACAAAATCTATTTGTAGAATAGACAAAAGTCGTCAACTCGGTTGGTGATTTTTCAACAGATTCGACCAATCGACAACTGGATTGGCAACTAAGACACCTCATCAATCGCCACAGACAGTTGCCAGCCGACATGGCGACTGATCGAATTCTCCTACCAACTGGTCGATTCCCCTCGAAAACAACTGCGAAACTGCTCGAATGCTTCAGTCGCCAGGGGTTGGATTTGTGCTCGACGTATGGTCTCCATTAGTCGCCAGCTCGTCTGGCAACTAGTTGGTTCTTTTGTTGTCACCAACTTGGTCGACGACTGAAGCTTTTGGTCGCCAACTGGCCTGGCGACTGAATATTTTTTTGGATAAGTCGTCAACGGGTCTGGTGACTAATGTCAAGTCTGTAATTTAGTTCTATTTTGTGCTATTTCGGTATTTTTCTTTTTTTTATGTGTTATTCGTACAAAAAACTTGTTTATAACTCAAGTAAATTGTATGAAGAACATTTTGCCTCCAGTAACTCTTCTCAGACAACAAAGACAAGCATATATCATATATGAATGTTAAAGTGGATTATGATAAGTGCAAACAACTGACAGGCAAATTAAAGAGCAGAAATTCAGCAGAGAGGAACATATGGCTTGGGCTGAAGCAGTACCTTTCCAGTAGGAGAATGAAAGCTGATAATTCTTGTATTGTCAGAAGGACCTTCCCTGGAGTACGTTCTGGGCTTCCAACTGTGGACTTCTTGGATTCGCCTGGCAGCTTCTCTGATTATAACCTTCACAGAGTAACGAGCACAAACCACTGATAATCAAAATTGAGCAGGCATATGCTAATTTTGTGATTTGATACTTTAGTTACAAAAATGGTAGATACAAATGCAAAATAGACCATTGTATGCCCAGTTGTTAGAAATTACCTTATTTAGAAGTTTCGGATTGTGGACACCATGAAACTGTAGTTCATCCACTGGAGCAGGTTTTCCATGGGCTATACTTTCTATTCTAAATGTGTATAATCCATAAGCAGAATGCAGACAGCCTGCATGATCAAGTTAATTTTCAGAAGTTCATATCCAGGTCTCCAAGGACATGAACAATGACTGGATGAGATGTAAGAATGAGGCAGGGCAGGTATTCTCTTGAATACCTGATGCAATAAACTACTCTTGTGCCTTTCATTGGTGAATTTTACTAATAGTACTGAGTACCAACTTTGAAATAGGTAATGAAGTACCATTACTAAGGAGTTATTAGTAGAGACTAGATTGTATTGTTACTATGGTAAACAACAGGAATTGCTGTAAACAACGAACCACAGGCAAGCAATTGAATAGGCTCCTATCTGGCCATCTACCTTGCTCTATTATAATATCAACAACCAGATGAAGAGGTACTTTGATCTCTTTCTTGACAACCCCCGTGAATGGCAAGTGGGAAGATCTACTCGCCTGCAAAATTTGACATACTTCAGCACTATGTTAACAAGTCTAGTATTATAACCACTGAAAATAATTCTGTAACATCACTAATACCTTATACACTATCTTCTTTTCAGTGACGTAGAGTCTGCGGGACAAAACATCCTTCTATAACACATATCTCTTGAATGGCAAATACAGAAGCATAAGCAGACCAACTCCCCAGGCCAGAACAAGCAACAGGGATATCAGGACCCATATGATTGTATCATACTGCAAGTAGCTTCCCAGAAGCTCCTGAAATGAGGCTCGGTACAACACCTTCACTGTGGCTTCGGCTTCTTCATCGCCGGCATCGGATACTACATCTTCAATCAAATGCTCAGCGGAGTCACTTCTTTGATGCAAAGTAACAGCGCGACCACTCAACATACCTATAGGCTCAACAAATAGAGTACACAAACCAACAAAGCCCTACTCAGTACAGAATTGGATTAACCATCAAACATGTCCACGCATAAAGAATCCTGTATCAGAAGCACTTTTTTCAATCCGTGGCAGTTGAGGTCGCTGCATAATTTGCTCCATTGAATGGTGGGGGAAAAGAAAAAATCACCTGGAAGCAGAGGCAGAGCTCAAAATCGCCGCAGTATTTGTGGGAGATCAGCTCAGAAGGGAGCTGGAATAGATAATCTCACAATTTACAAAGATTTCCCTCCTCTTCTACTTCTTGAACTGTCCCAAGCATTTTGCTTCTCCTAACCTTTTTTTTTCCGTGCACGTGGCAATGAACGGAGCTGCCGGGCGCGCATTGGACTAAGGCCCAACATGATGTGAGAAGCCGGGCCGGGCCGATATGTGCCCGTGTAAGTCCTAAGCCCATCAATTTTCCAATCCAGCTCAAATCGGGTCGTTTTAGCGGGCCGGCACATTTCTGAGGAGCCGTCCGGTCTCCCGTAATGCCAAAGCGCACGCCCACTCGACCGAATGCTGACGCTGACGCCGTCGTCCACCGTCGGACTGCGGTCTGCTGTATAGGCTGTCCCTGTCGGCTTGGCTCGAGACAACTCATGTCGACACATCTTGACTCTTGCTCGGCATGATATTGGTGTGATTTGACGTGGTGGTTGCATGTGTGAGCGGCAGCCGTGAGCTCAGCTCGAGCTGAGCAAAGTAGTCCCATTGGAGCTTGAGTAGATGTTGTGTGATGCGTTTTGCGGGTCTCTTATGATATTTACAATACTATTAATCGCAAAAACTTTATATTGACATGAGAGACCAGAAATAATGGAGGACCACCTGTCAGTGACATAGGTATTGGTGTGTGTGTCGAGTCATGCGAGAATTGTGGGTCCCACACAGCGCATAAAAAAGATGATTTTTCTTCCTCATATCGCACACACCGAACATCTTACCACCCACATTCGTTAACAAGTGGGTCCCATAGTAAACATCCCCACATGACAACTTGGAAAGTGTGCTCTCCCCCGTTGCATGCATAGCGAGGCACACGACCCACCAACATAGTATGCACATCTTGTTTCTCACCCACACACAGTTATTACTGAGCTCAACAGTTGATAGTGGGTCCACTTGTGCATGGGCTTGCAAGTCAGTGACACGTATCCAAAACTAGCCGTTGGATTAAAATTAAAATTATTTAATTCTGTTCCACTCAAGTCCTACACATACGATGACTGACAGGTGGGTCGCCCACTTGTCAGACTCTGAATTTTGTTTTTTATTTAAAAATAGTCACTGGGGATTAATTTCAGGTTGGGCACACATATCAGTGGCAGAAAAATATCCGTCAATGATATAGAAGTTGGAAATAGCCGTTGAGCTATTTTTTCTTTTTTCCTCCTAAAAATTCATAAAAAATAGCAAAAAAATCAAAAAAATTTCTAAAAATTGTGGAAAATTTACACAGCTCCCCCTCTACAAATACAATGTTATTGCCTCATTCTCTCTTACCATTCTAGTTCAATCTAACTCCAAACCCACCCTAAATTCTTTCTAAAATTATTAAGAATCTCATATGGATTCTGATCCACTTGGTGGTTTTTTAAATTGGCTTGGTTCTTTTCAACCTCCCAGTAAAAACATCGAAAATTTCGGGAGTCAATAGTAACCTAATTTTTCACATCCAACATATCCATCAAATTACCATCTATATCTATCAAATTGTCCTCCCTATCCACCACACACCCATTCATTTCCATAACCCCTAAATATGGGCAAAATTTACATTTTGTTGATATGATAACGAGTTATCACCAATTTTCACCACCACAACCCACTCTACGGCAGTGTCCAATAGTAGTACCCTGCATCCTGTTCCAATCGAGGTGGCAACGCGAATCGTCATTAACGATGACAACAACAATGCTATCGCTAATGCAGGAGGGAGGGCAAAGCATTTTCCATGGTTGAAGGATGACAACATAAGACTGGTAATAATTTGATTTGTGTTTATAATTTTTTACTACATTTGAATTTAAATATAATCAACTAAATTGATTCTTATATGAATTTTAATTACCACATAATTCATTTTTAGTTGAGAATATGCAGATTAGTTCTTGCTCAACAATTCGCTTGATCTTATTGAATGAAACAATGGGAAATGTGATATGTGTTGGGCGAACGTCGCAGTCACATATAACGAGACGAGTCTAGGACATCGGAAAAGGGAGACTAAACACTGTAAGGACCATTGACAACGAACCAACAAGAAAGTGGTTCAATTCAATAATGTTTGGCTCAAATTCAAGGAAATGTATGTCAGCAATCGTTCTAGTAACCAACTCATGGCACATGCCCGTGAAATGTAGAAGATGAAGATGAACCATCCTTTTTTCTTTGATCATTGATGAATAGCAATTCGCGATCAACTTAAGTGGTCCAGAGCCTACGTCGAGCTTGCTAACAAAATAAGCATGTTGTTTGAGTCAGGCGCCTACACATTGTCATCCAACAACAATGATGTGTCCGTAGAGGAGACACGACCGGAAAAAAGAGATGCTACAAAGGAGAAACGCCAAGGTAAAAGCAAAACCCAAGGAGTGCAGGATTCTACCATTGTAGTCAAAGTGGACTTTAAGATTTTCATTTATGCTCGAGTTGACCGGACCAAAAAGAGGAAGAACACAATTCGTGTCTCTAGCTCCTTACGCGATATGGGCAAATCCAAGGAAAAAGCCGCCATGTACAAAATGTACTAGAAACTGATGTTGCTCGATAGATCCAACTTCGATGACGTATAGAGGAAGGAGCATGCGGCAGCATTGAAGATGCTCAAAGAGAAGGTCAGTGCAAAAGATGATGAAGATTAGTTATTTAGTTTTTCAATTAACTTAGCCAGCCAATTATTGGCTCATGTAACTTTTGAATTAATCTATGTATCCATTTTATTAATATATGGGTTTTTAATTAATCTATGTGTCTTTTTTAAATAATCTATGCCTCAAATAAATTTAAAATATTGCTCTCCCAAAGTAATAGTTGAAAACTAGCTGTTGGAAATTAGATGTTGGAATCTAGTCGTTGAAATCTTGATATATATATATTCAACCCCATCACAAAGTTTTCTTTGCAACCCAACTTCTCTTCTCAAATACTATACATTTTCCCAAACTTCTCTTCACAACTCCTTCACATGGTGTCATCTAGTTCTAGTTTCAATACATGTGGTTCCGAGGAAGATGTTGTCAATAGAATGGATAAATTCTTGGTGAAATTTTTTGAGGATGAGGAGGTTGAAGATGACTTAAAAGATCGTAGTATCGCTGGTCTTCATGCCCGGTTGGAAGCTTATTCCTCCCGTAATTGCCATCGATGCAGCAGTAGGAGATATATTGAGAGAAACCGCGAAGATGACCATTAACAGCTCATCACGGACTACTCCTATGAGCTGGTCTACCCCGACAATATTTTTCACTAGAGATTTCGAATGAGGAGGCCACTCTTTCTTCATATTTTCCAAGCCTTCAGTGAGTAGTCTCCTTGTTTCACTGAAAGAAAAAATGCCACTAACCTTTGGGTACTCTCTCTTTAATAGAAGTCCATCGTAGCCATACGTATGCTAACGTATAGTGGTCCTATCGATATTGTTGATGAGTATGTTCGAACAGGGGAGTCCACAGTGATTTAGTGCTTGGAACACTTTGTACATGCTGTCATTCACGAGTTTGGTGAAGAATATCTTCACAGGCCTACCGTCGAAGATATCCAACGCCTGTTGTAACAAGGAGAGACACATGACTTTTCGGGAATACTTGAAAGTATTGATTGCATACACTAAAAATAAATAATTGTCCAGTAGCATGAAAGGGATAATTCACTCATGGAGATTATAGAGTCTCTATTATTATACTTAGCAATTGTCTCTTATGATTTTGGGATATGATATGCTTTTTTCAATGTCGTTGGTTCCAACAATGCCATCAACGTGCTCAACCAATCACTCTTGCTCACTGATATATTGGAAGGCCGAACTCCTCGAGTTGACTTTACTCTCGGTAATTGACAGTACAGTATGGGTTATTATCTCGCCGATGATATATATCCATAGTAGGCTATCTTTATTAAGACAATACTGCTTCCACAGACGACGGAGGACAGGTTGTTCGTGCAACATCAAGAAGGGGTAAGAAAAGATGCTGAGTGAGCTTTTGGAGTGCTACAGTTTCGATTTGCCATCGTGCACGGTGTTGGCAACAGTCAACTCTTGCCAAGATAATAAGAACATGTGTCATCTTACACAATATGATAATTAACGATGAGTGAGATTATGATGGCGAGAACTATGATTGTAACAACCATTCGGGCACATCCTCTGTTGTACCGCCTGTGATCTACAATGAGGCTACGCTTGTTTTCAGCAATGTACACACAAGAAACGCTGCAATTTGTACTCAGCCTACACATGCACAATTAAAAACAAACTTGATTGAACATATTTGGCAACGTTTTGGAGACAACCATACCGATCAGTAGTCATCTTGTTATATTTTTAATTTTTTTTAATTACATTATGTTTCACTATTCGAATGTAGTGGACTTGTATGTAATTTTAATTTTATGTTAATACCCTCAATGTTATATTCCAATGTTTGGATTTTTATAAAATAATTTCGTTCCTTCAACTTCAATTTTTAATTTATAATTCACTTATTATTATGTTTTATTAGAATTATTAATATTTATCCTAATATTCATAACAAAAGTCAATAAATATTAGAAATCATTAAAATAATGAGTGGGTCATTCGGTTAGAGTCAATCGAGAATCAAACTATTGGAATATTTGACTATTAATTTGATTTTATAAAATATAGGTCACATAAGAGAAGTCTTTCAAGAATCAAACAAGAGTTAACTCATTGAAACAATGACTTTTACTTAACTCTTATGTTAACATGATTTATCTCTCGTAAGTAGTAGAACCTATCATCATTAGAGATGATTTGCTGACACCAACGGTTGGACAGCAGCCAACCAAATAAAAAAAAAACCTATCGGAAACTTCGTACGGCGGAAAGTGTATACTTATAATTTGAAAACTTTGATAACCTGCTCACTCTCTCGTACTAATTGGTTGGAAGTGTGAAATGACTTATACAAAAAAATTGTAGGAATGAATAAGTTTTGGTAAAATTGGGTATGTATTAGTATGTTATTATGATATTTGTTATATATTATTATAAAAATATGATTTTATTGAATATTATTATATTTAAATATTTATTTGTCGCATGTTATTAATTCAATAAAATAATATTTTAAAGATTTGATGAGTGATTTTTTTAAAATGACCAAACTATCTCATGCCATTTTTTTACTAAGCCACATGGGCTACCTTCATCACACGAGCCCACCCACTATGGTGCCGCACTAGCCCGCTCTATCACTCGAGTTCAACTATCACAAGAACCCAGTCACAGAAGTATGGGTCTAAAGTTGTTTGATCATTTTCTTAAACAAATATTATTTTATTAGATCAATGATATATAGCAAAAAACAACTAAACTCAATAATATTCAATAAAATCATACTTTCATAATGAATAATAATAATAAATATCACCATAATACAGTGATACACAACCAATTTTTCCATCAATTTATAACAAAAATTTTTACAAGCAATGGTCAGTGGGCTCACATCCTATACCGCAAAAGTTGTGCGCATGAGTAAGTTTTTACAAAGCTTTCACGAACAATGACTAATATTGTGGGCTTTCTGAAATCCATTTTATGAACAAGTGGTCTATTTGTCAACCACTACTTATAATAATTTCGTAATTAATAATGTTCTTATGCAATATGATATCAGCGTTCCCCGACAAATACTTTTGTACTTCATGTATGCGTAAATCCACATGTGTAATGATGTTTTATCTTGGCTCATCGATTATTACTTTATTAACAGCTAATTAGTCAACCTTAAAGGATTAGGTTGCAGTTTGCTCTGCATGGAGCCTACCATGGCCGGCAGGACCTCCCATTATTTTCTTTTGTAATTGCTGCCGGTTGGCGACGCGTCTTACTTACCAATGCGGCAACTATGCACACGAAAAATTCCAATGACTTGCACACATCAAAACCAAGTGTTTTTGGTATATCCTACTAGGCATGGGCACATTAATTGCCTTTTTATTCTCCCTTTTCTTCCTTGCTTCATTTTTCAATTTCAAAAATTTTACATGAGTCCAATTTCTTTTTCGTTTTTGGGGCATAGAACAGTGCTCTGAGGAACAGATGTTTTAAGTTGCATTTTTACAAAAGCAGAGACCAAATTATGGCCATCAGAAATGTGGGCTCTGTGATCACTGAATATTTCCATCAGAAAAGCACATATGTTCCACACAGCTAGATGGATCATTGCGACCAAATTTAAATGTCATTGGCCGGCAGCCACATAAATTGGACAGCAGCTAGCAGTGACCAAAACAAGTAGAACACAAAGACTCACCTTTGGACCATTGGTGCCAACCATAAACCATTCAAGTCCCTGGCCTTGCCAAAACTTCATTACTTCTTAATTGAGAAACTTCTGTTTGACAGAAAGTAACGAGGAAACTTCTAATTGACCATTCAAAATTTTCAAATGTTTTGATAATTTTGCCAAAAATTTATTGAATAGTTTTTTAGCTGATAGCACATTGCATGTTAAGTTCTTTCTCCCATAATTAACAAGAATTGAACAACACTATTTGAAGTTCTTTGATTAGGATCCACATAATTTGAGGACCACCTTTTACTATTAGATAGGTAAAAAGTATAATGATTTAAAGGTGGAGAAGAGTCGTCCAATCAAATAAATCTTGATAAAAGATTTTTTTCCTACTTAATTACTGTTTTTCAAAGGTTGCGTGTATTATAATCTGGAGAAGTGTAGAGAATTCCACTTCACTATGAATAGTGTTAGACTGTGCCCAACATGAGCGCCCGGCGCCCACATTAAAAAACGATTTTTTTAAAACAAGTGAGAGAAGATGTCAGGGAGGTAGCAGGCGCATAAAATAATTTTTTTTTCTTTCTCAAATTGTATATAATTTTTATTTTTTGATTTATACAGAAATCTTTTTAGTTCAAATTAGATCTTAATTATATTTAGAAAATTGTAAATCTTTAAATTATCTTCATATAGAGATCAAATATCATCTATATTCGATTTTAGAATTAAAAAGTATTTATTTTTTTACTAAAATCACTTAAATACTAATAAATATCTAATTTACTCGTGGATTCGTGCGAAGAGTCTTTCAACAAATATTTGCATTAGAGTGGTAGATATTTTGGATGATGTTTTATACATATAACACAGAATATACTTATAATATTCTTCTAAATAACCTGCCTAAATACTATTATATTAGACACAATCTTAGAGCTCAAAGTGGAGTAGTACGGAAAATAGACATCTCTTTGACTATATAATGATGCAAGTCAAGCCCAGCCGACTACTAAGGGTTGTCTTGTCTACACACACTACAAATTTGACCCATTCATCCAGATATGTACTTAAATATACTTAAACACAGTGAGCTAACTAACGTTCTCCAGTAAGAAATACCAACAGCACTGTTATCATTTTGTACTTTCAAGTCTTCAAGTATACATTTCTTTGTTGTATAACCACATGACAACTTTTAAAATGATTAACTGAGGAAGATGAGCCAGGACACATCACCAAATTCAATAGATTTAAATGATCCATACAAATCGAAAAAATATCAACTTTGCTCCCACAGGGTCAACATTGATCCACCTCTTCTTGATTTGGCTCACTAGACAAGAATATAAATTCACACTTGAAAAGGATGGCCCCAACCTAGCACCCATCTGGCCATCTCCCCTCCCTACACAAAACCTACAACACAACAAAACATCTCCTCAAACCTCAAAACACTTTTGCTTGCTTGCATCCAAACAAACACCATCTCTTCTCTCCCTCTACATCCATCTAACTAGGATGAGATACACAGGTAGTCCTACACTACCAACCATGTTCTTGGTGATACTTCTACTAGCAACCGAGCTGGCCACCTTCAGTTACGGCTACAGAACTCCCAGGACAGACTTAGCAGCAGCAACAGCAACAACAACTTGGAAGCGCAGCGGCGCGGCGTCCTGGACGGCGCATACGACGTCGCCTGCGGCGCCCGGTGTGCGTGACGTGAGTGCAACGTATGGTGAATCCAAGAGGCTGGTACCCCAGGGTCCTAATCCACTGCACAACTAGCCTGCATTACTGCATGCATGCCCAGGTTCCACTGCAACCATGCCCAGGTTCCACTGCAACCATGCCAAGAACTGCACTTTTTGTTTCTTTTCTTTTCCTTTTTTTCTTGTGCGACAGTGCAAAAGAGCTGCACATAGTATACAACAGTGTTGTAATTAGTTAGCATGCACAGCAGAACTGATCGACGCAACAAAAGCATTGTACTACCATGTAATCTTCAACAGGACAAAATTAATGTTTGGAATTGCGACATTTCTTTCAAGAATTTGAGGCATATGGTGAGGGAAGTTGAGAGAATTCTTACGGTTTTTTTGGGGGTCCTGAAATGTCATTTCGTGTGCTGGTGAGAGCACAAGGAGAGAGGGGGGAGCAAGGACAAGCTCAAGTTCTGTTGAGTTGTCGCGCCCCTGCTGAAATTATGATGACTAACTTTTTGTTCTGTTGCGTGCGTGTTCTCCACAACATTCTGCTGCTAACTCACATGGTTATCTTACCTTACTTATCCCTTATCTAAGCAAAAAAACGTGGGATGTGATATAAGGTGGGGTTGTCTAAAGAGTAATTATATATATTTTTTTAAAAAAATTATATCATTTACACCACATATTTAAATCTAAATTCAATTTTTATCTCCCATCTCTTATAATTTCCTTTCTCCTCTCTCTTTTATATTACCGCCACCACCTCCTTTCTTTCTCGATCATCTCCTCCTCCCCCTCCCCCACTACCCACCGCCACCCATGGTTGGCGGCGCCACCACTGTGTTGCTACACTGCCACCCAACCACTGTCTTCCATTGCTTGTTTTTCTTGTGATTGTCACTTCTCATTACCTCCACTCATGAGTGGTGGTGTCATTGTCGTTTTGCTACCATGTCCTTGCTATATTGGACTGTCGTCAGCGGAGAAGTTAAGGAGAAAACTAGGTGAATTATAGAGAATTAGATTTAAGAAAAGAGATTTTAATCTGTGTGAAGAGAAATGTGTGTATAAGATAAGAAAAAGAAATTGATACCTGTTCATATGCAAAACTCACATAAAATTGGGGCAAATGCTTTTTGATATCATCGCAAAATTTCAATATTTTATATTTAATACTGTATATCTCAATAAAATATGAGTCAATCCGTATTTTGTTAATATCACAGACCACCGTTTAAGTTTTGTTGTGGAACTGAAGAAAATTTGCTTGGTTACATTAGTACCTCTGTGCATGCAGTTCGAGGGTATTTGTCTCAGTTATGCATTATCATTATTTATGCAGTGAAAATTATATAGGTTCGGTGGTTTATTATGGAAACTACAAGACTTCGAAAATGCTGAAATTTTGAGAAGGTTTTGAGCTAGGTAAGAACCCACTATTCACTTTTCACTGTGTTATTAATACAAAACCAGCTCTGTACGTGTTAATATCCTCTCGAAAAAAAAACTGAATGTTGCTATAATCGGATAGCTGTTTAAAAGAAAACAATAACCGGATCACCGGCCTGGACTAAAAAGAAGAAAAGTGAACAGATTCGATGTGAATGCGAAGGCTAAAGTTGGTGAAAAACATGAAGTTACGGATGGTGATATGTTGGGCGTGGGAAAAAAGAAAAAACCTGAGAAACGAGTCGTGCTCTAGTCAAGTCTAACGATGAGAGGTCCGGTTTTTATTTAAAAATAAAAAGTTAAATTTGGACAAACGTTCGTATTTATCCAACCCAGTTGAGTAGGATAAGTTTGTTTAGTTAAGATAGGATGAGAAGATACAATTAAGAATTGTTTAGTTGGTTGTATAAATTGATGCGGGTTGAAATAAAATGTTGTTTGATTGACTATATAGATGATGTAAGTTTGGATATATGAGTTGAACAAAATATTATTTAGAGTTATTAAATTTGTCTTTGCTAAATAACTCTCTAGATAGTTTAATAATTTTTTATCTATCTTAAAAATCCTTAATATATGATTAATTATTCTTTTAATAACATCATTAAATGGGTCTAACCTAGTGAGACATTCAATTTAAGTTTCTCTATGAATCAGACTCATACCACTACTTTTGCATCACTCATCCTAAGTTTCTAATGCAACTTAGCTAACTAAACAATTTCTTCCAAAAATATTGCATGAATGAGTCAGACTGGGTTTGATGCAGTCAACCAAACAACTCCATAACTTTTCATAACAATTTCTTAAAGAAACTGAAATCATCTCAAAATTTATGTGAAATAGTTTCTCTAGTTTCTCACTCCACCTCCATATATCCTTAAACAAGTTATAATTCTTTGGAAATAGACCCGAGATTATCCGAGAAGCTATTTTTTTCTTAAGAAGCCATAGCATGAGACAAACATGCTCATACATAAGATTTTAAAATAACTTTTGGAAGCATGCTTAGGTTCTGTCATCCTATCCGCAAACGTTTCTGACACAAACTGATAATTGGGTTGGCTCCACTGCCAGTCATGCTATCATATTTTTGGCCTTCTGTTTCTAAAGAGATTAAGCTAGCAAACGTTGACGTTTCCAAAAAAAAATCTTTTTAGATCTCTCCCCGATAAAAATTCTAGAGTAAATTACACATGCATTGTATTTTTAAATTTATACAAGATTTTGAAACTTATTTGATCATTTCAATTTAAATCTATTCATCAATTAAACTAATAAGAATTGATAGAGTTTAGTCACATATTACTTCTAAATTAATGTGTCATATAGTATTGTATCACGTGACATGCCATATCAATATTTACATAATATGGCATGCTGAAATTGAGATCGAAGGTATGACATTATTTTAATTAAATATTCAGAATAAATATAAAAAAGATGATAATAATTTGATAATAAAAAAATGATGCTAGAATGCAAATATGCATTTAATTCCTTACATTTAACTAACATAATAATAAAATCAACTAATGTAGAGAAGTACCGGGATCAAATTGATTAAGATAGGAAAATTTAAATTTTAAACCCTTAGGAACTTGCGAAGTTTTGAAGTTTAGGATCTCAATAAAATTTAGAATGTTTTATATAAATAACCTTTAAAAAAATTACAAATTTAACCCAATGTTTCAAAGAATTACAAAAATAACTCTTTTTAAAAAGTGCAATTGAATTTAGATGTGACACGTGACAGTAAGAGTGCAACAAATCTCTCTGCCGCACAACTAGTGTACGACAGAGAAAATCGTAAAAAAAAAAAGAGTTTGCCGCACCACACTTCCCGACTTATCTTGTGATATATAACTCCGGTTAATAATTTGTCTGTGTTGATTTGATCATTTTGATTTCACGATTCCACTGGTTCAAACGGATTGTCAATCCAAATTATAGATTAAAAGATATTGATACTGAAAAACTTGAAATTTTCCTTCTGAATTAATAAAAAAAATTTGAAAATTTACTGCCGCCTTAAGGAGTACGGTAGACTTTTTTTGACCAATTTTTCTCTTTTGCACACTACTTGTGTGACAGAGAGATTTGCTACTCCTGTTGCCTAACATTCATATTCAACCGTACTTCTAAAAGATTATTTTTGTAATTTTTTGAAATACTAATCAGATTTGCAATTTTCCTTTTTTAAAATGCTATTTATACAAAAGAGTGGTAAGATTTAGGAACGCTGATCGAAATTTACTCAAAAATATGTAAACTAAACAAAACTTCTTAAAAAAGAAATAAAATAAAATTTCTCCGATTACTAGCGTACTGGTACTGCGTTCAATTGCTCCCGCACTTCAAGGCAACTCTGCTACTGAAGAGAGGTGCCGAGCGGGAAAGTGCGCCAAAAAAGTTGGTAGGTGCAATATTACTGAATTCAATGGGTCGAATTAAAGACAGGTCCATCACGTACAGATCACAACTCACAACAAAGGTGCATGCACACTTTTGCACCAGGAGCATTTCTGTAGCTTCAATTCCCTTGCAATTCTTCAAGGTTTTATTCACCTGACTATTTATGCTGGAACTAACCCAAGGTTATGATTGCTCTCATCGGAGACATGTCAGAAAAGAGCATTTGGTGCTGATACCATTTTACGAGGACCACAAAAAAAGTTTCTACCGCAATAGAATTTGCTCCTCTTCCAAAAAATTACTTTCACCCATCTAAAACACTCAATAGGAATACAAATGTGAAGCATAGTAGATAAGTAAATAAGTAAATTCACTGTTATTACAGCCAGGCATGCCAAAGTGAATATCAAGAACTTGGTTCATCCATACAAGCACCCACAAGCATTATTAGAAGTTTAGAACCTTTCAGTACCAAGAAAGGATATCAATATTGGAGGCTACAGCTATCTAAAGCTGAATTTCATGAATAATGGTTATTATTATAATAGGATTGACAAAGCTAGGTTAACTTAATTTCGAGTTCCAGTACATAGAGTTATGAGCAAGCACATGACTTGTCATGGTGTTTTAATAAAACCCTGAAGTATCTGCTGCTTCTCAGTGCGATTGCTTCCATCCACCAAAGTCCTCCTCGGCGAAATCCCGCTGGTGAACTTCCTGTAAACAGAAGAACCATTTCATCAAATTTTATATTACTCAAAACCCATAGCGCATTCAGCATAAGCTTATTGACAAACACCAGAAAAGGGAATCGATGCATCCTCCGAACAAGCTGCAATTGACTCAGACAATCTACTTTATTAGCCATAAACAATCTACAAATGAAAAAAAAACCAAAATAAAAGAAAAGGGTGTCCATGTTGTTAGTATTTATCAATTGTATTTGATATGTCTAAGAGGTACAAGGGGCAGAATTAAGAAACGGAGGTCATACTCAGGTAATTTCTGACTCAACTATAGATATCAAGGTTAGAAAGACTTGCATATCCAGTGTATATACTTAAGATGAAGATTACATTAGCTTTACTACTCCAACAGTACCCTAGGACAGATGCACTATTAGATTTGAAGTGGACAACTATAATCAAAATGGCAAACAACACTACGGGCAATGGCATGACTCCCCATGTATCTATACATACTAATTCTATGTTCGGCTATAGACTTGACATGGAAAGTAGGAACTTATCATTGTCTGCATCAAATGAATCGTGGATGCCAGAACGTAAGCATCTGTCTTTAAAGAGATGCTTGCGTAAGTCTTGGCATACAGCTGTATGCTTCAAAGCTCTTGCGTGCACACAGGAACAATACTCCGCCAACTCCACCGGAAAAGGGAGGAATTCGTTTCACAATCATACAGTTGAAATCTCAATACATTGTGTCTTGTGATAACTGCATCGCATTTATTAGAAGATCAAGTGGTAATTTGAACAAGTACAAGAGGCCACCATTATCAAGAAAGATATGAACTGGCTGGTGATTCGTATTTTCACAACAATGCGGAAACAAGATGCTAACAGCTTACGGACCGTTAAAATATATGGAATCATAAAAATTCATGACCTAACATGCCATAGTTTGCTCAAGTCTATATGGAACTTGATGGTACATTACTATATGTTCAATTTGGTGTAGCATAAGTCCATTAAAATAAGTGTTGCATACACATGTAAAGACAAAAGAGTTTTTAAAGTCACCTAGAAACTAATTGGCCTAGTATTAGTGCTGATGATCTGTGGATTTCCTGGATATTAAAGGGATGATGCGCATTGTTCACTCATAATAAGGACAAACAATAATTGCCTACAAATTATGACACTTCTTTGTATAGCTAGCACAAAAGAAGTCAATGTTGCTATCACATTCAAGATTCTATAAAAAATATACAGATAGAGAACAGCTAAGAAGATTTACCTCAGAAGTGAATTTGAGACCAACTTTGATTTCTCCACAGTAATGTTCACCTTTCACAACATTATAAACTGTTGGTGGAATGCTCCCTTCTGTATACACTGCTTCCAAAGGAATCCTACAAGAACCAGGTGAATTGGCCATTGTAAATTTTAGATCCCATAATTTCAAAGGAAATACAAACAGCAACACGTAAAGTTTCAAGATAGATGTGTTCAAAAGATTCCGAACAATTTGATATGACATCACTAATTGTACATGTGAATCAAAATATGTACTTACGTTGCCTCACCAACAAAGTCATCTGCTGTGCCACTATCACTGTCCATAAGCTGTATCAAGAGCTCTGTAGCTTGGTCAGACACGGTGAACACAAAGTTTTCGTTCCACTCAGGGTCACTTCCTTTTCCTAAAGTACATAACATAAGCATGAAGATATCATCCGGGCAAGTGTGAAAAAGAGGTTAATTCCCATCTGAACCTTGTCAATTGACATTATTTAGACAAGGACATGGTTGTTCATTCACCCTCAAAGATACGAGAGCTCCTAACTGTATGAAATACTTTTAATACTATGTTTGCCTTCTCATGCTGCTTTAGCTTAATCGGTTGTCTTCTATCAACAAGTTCCTGATAGTTCATTGCATTATCATTCGACTTGCATCTTATACACTTTTTCGTAATGTTTGTTATTTTTCTAATGTAGTAATGCTTAGTCATCCTTAGCCATGTTACTGACATTCAAGTATCCCGCATAACAGAACTTAAAAATGGCAAGACCCAGTTTCTGTTTCCATTGCTGCCTCTTGGTTTCCAAGACAAATAGTGCCATCATTTACTCTACATTAACCAAAATGAGGACTTTTGGGTCTCAACCTATATTACACAGGTGCAATAGGAATGCATTATCTTTCCACATGCTTGAGAAATATTTGGTTTAACATTTGTCACACTGACTTATGGAGGAATATTTATGACAAATTCAATCTAAGGAATGAGTGTGAAGGCTTGAAACTCAGAAAACGGTGGCCAAAGAACAGAGAAAAGGTGGGGGGGGGGGGGGGGGGGGGGGTGGTGTGGGGGTGAAGAAGAAAGCATGAAATTCATGTTCATTCTGGTGGTCTGGATTTTTTAGATTGAGAGCAACAGTGGAATCTTCCAACAGCAGCAGTCCAATGATGTTTCTAACAAGCTTGTGCGGTAGATTAAACTATGGGCAATCTCATGCGCATTAACCCTGAAAGATGCAGATTTTGGCTGGGAAGATCTGCACTTAATGTTTGGTAATAATCCTTTCTCTCCCTCAGTTTATTGCTGTTTTACAGTGTTCAGAGTACTCATCTCATGTTTCTTCTAGTGTCTTCACCTTGTTTAGGACCCTTTCAGGGACTACTTAGGTTATTATGTAGCTTTTTTTTTATTCAAGTTTAGGCTCTTACAATAGCTGAGCAAGAGCCTTTTCTGTTATTAATCAATGCATACATAACCGAGGTTACTGTGTTCAGAAAATATGTCTAAATAGACCATGGTCGGATAAGATCATAAGATGTAGTCCAATGTGAACTAAATCTCATTTGAGCCTATCATGTTGCAATGTTCAAGCTACTTATGATCGTCAAATCACACTATGCAACCATGCTAGATCTATGAAATCAACCTTTTCACGATGAAAAATATCTAAGACACTCAGAAATATGTATTGTGTATCACAACAGATGTAAAAGAAAATGTGATGGGGAAATCAGACTATGATGAGGATATCAACCTGACGCAACACTGCTCCTCTTCTCCTGTGAGCGGCATTTGAGAATTGCATACGGATCCATGTTGACTGTTGGCCCAATTTGCAAGAAAAAAAAGAAAAACCTCATCAGCAAGAACTATTGTCAATTTTGAAGGGAAAAAATGGGAGAAAAACAACTAGGTGTGATGCCGTAGTCTGAAGAGAAAGGATGTTAATCACAGCCTTTTTATGATATTTTGCTACATATTTGCATCACATTTCAAAATTAGCAATGAACTAATCACTATTAACAAGAAGGTTCGATTGCCATCCCCCAACAACAACAGATAATCTCTATATCAGTAAATCCTGATATTTTCTTAGACCCCACAACTTGCATGATAGCGTCTCCATGCCGACAATTGCTAATAATTAAGTGACAAAACAAGCATTAGCAAAGCAATTAGTAGGCCAAAGGCCCAGTCCGGTCCCCATCAGTAAAGAATTAAACAGAAAACTGGACCAAGAAAAAACCAAAACAGAAAAATTTTAAAAAGATTAAGCTGATGCATACACAAAATGTCGGTGTTCTCGAGGCCCTTGGCTCCGACGAGAAGCACCTCCAGCGTCCCGTGCAACATCTTCTCTCGGTTCTTGCAAGCCTTCAAAGTTCTAAGCTTTTAGCGTCAATGGAACCAAGTTGGGACGCAGACGGAGAGATCCAAATCTTGGGTGGTTTTTTATAGGGAGTGGCTCCTAGTCGCCTGCACATCCTCACATGGAGGTGGCAATTATGGGTGGCTTCTTCCGCCAGTTTCGTGCGTGAGAGCACTAAACACGGACCATCGGTCGCGGCCATGGAAGGTTGCTGCCGTTTTTTAATTTTTCTGAGGCAAAACGACAACACCGACGGTTTTGATTTGGTATTTCGTCCACCGCGTCGTCGTCGAGTTATTTCATGATGGTTTCAAGTATGTTGTTCTTCCGTTTCGGTGTCACGTTATTCTTGTTCTGCAAGACTTCAGTGGTTCAGCCCCATGCGCATAAAAAAATTGCTGATGCATAAAAAATATTTTTTTGTACTAATTTTGAAGGTCCTGCTGACAATTGGCATGACAAAAATTTGGACTGATTGGGCGGATTTTTTGTTAACAGTCGTAAATGGGCTAGTTGGGTTGTTATGAGTTGGCTGATTGGTTGCTCAAATCAATTTTAATCTGCTTTGTTTATGCAAAATGTTTAGAATGAACAAGTGTTTGATTAGTTAAATTGTACTAGTGAGTCAAACTGATGATGCAAAATGATGTGCTGAATTAAATTTATAGAAAAGTTCAAATTGAGTTTCTCCTTGCCAGACTTGTTAAATGGTGTCATTAAGAGAGTAATTAACACATATTAAAGGTTTAAGATGATTTAAGGTGGGTTAAGAATGATTAAGATAGACTAAGGTTATTTAGGTATGATAGAAATAAATCAATAACTTTTTTTATTTTTCACCTCATGCATCCTCACTTGTAACATCTATGTAATCAATCAAATAACATCTCATCACAACTCACACTATTTCGCATAATCGAACAATCTCTAATTGTATCTTTTTAGTATCTTGACTAAATGAGTCCAACTACTTGTCTAGATTATACTTATGTGAACAAAAATGTCAACCCTATATTTTCTCTAGTGTCATGCTTTCTCTTTTTTTATTTTTTTTTTCTGTAGCAAAAATATTTGGCACTTTTCTTTACAGATTTTCCCTTGATACTGGAGTGGAAGATTCATCTGACGTGGTAGATAACTCTTAAAAACAACAATCACACCCAAGATTTCATAAGAAGTAAAATAAAAAGTAAAATAAATTTACTAATACACAACTCTGAATACCATAACTAGCGAAAAATTACTCTCAACCAACCCAAATCATAGTCATACTACTACAGTTTCATATACACCAGAAATCCACAACTCTTCAATCCTTACGCAGTAAGAGAGAGACCACACGAAACCAAACAAACTCATGGGCCACATCAGCAAAAGCACAAGACGAAGCCACACGTCTAACTGTCCATCCCACTCCCCCGCACCACAGTTCCACACCAAATCCACACTTCTCTCCCACCCAACTCCCCATCCCGATGGCCTCCTCTCTCGCCATCTCCCTCTCCGCCTCCACACTTATCTCCTCCGCTCTCCTCTCTGCCTCCTCTCCCTCGCCGCGCCTCCCGCCGTGCCTCGGCCTCCGCGCCGCTCCCCTCCGCGCGGCCGCCTTCCGCAGCGCCAACCACCGCGCTCGCCCCCGCGCTCGCCCCCGCGGCGCGTCCGTGGTGTGCGAGGTCCAAGGCCAGGGCATCGCGATCCAAGGTATGCATTTATATGTCAGTTTGTGTGTGTGTGTGTGTGGCTGTGTGCGTAAAATTAGTCTTCTGCTCGCGTTAAATTCATGTGTCGATCTGATCTGGGGTGAAATAACGCTGATCTGGGGGTCGATTAGACAACAGGGAAGGTGTTTTGTTATCTAATTTTGTTGAGTGAATGTTTGCTGAAGACATGGTTCTGCATGAACTTCAGATTTCTTCTGCATGTATATGTAGGCAAAGATGCGAGTAATGTTAGACCTATGAGCATCGAGCATCACCTAATATTGCTGTGTGGCACTCTGCGCGTGTAACGTTAGAATCTGAAGAGAGCAAGCATATGACAGCAGTTCTGATACTGACAAACATAACATACGTCATTGTTCTTAAATATTGACACAGTGATATGGGCGTGTATGTAAAAAAAATAAAGCTAGTATGTTTTCAACTTTGAGGTAAGTACATAAATTAAAACATAGTTTCCTTACGAGATACATTAACTAATTTTGTTGAGTGAGACTTTAACTTTGAATGAGATATGGATAGTATTCAAATTTTAATGCTACCAAACTAAAAAAGAAAAAGAGGAATGTGGGAGCGTAAATGAAGTACTGGAACCATACTGAGTATCAGAGGTGTAGTGGAAAAATAAAATGTTATTATATTTGGAAATTATGATATTTCTTCATATGAGAGTTATATGTACTTGTGTTGGTATCAGTATTGGACATGCAGCCCTGTAGTGTGAGCTTCTGGATAAATGTGGGTACAACATAAGTAACTATGACTGCTAAAGGTGTGAGATTGTTGAACACTTGAATCTGCATTGTTCTGTAGCAGGTGGATAGATGGTTTCATGCTTGTACGCACGAGATCTGGTTGCTCTTTCATGTTTGGTTTATTTGGTTTCTGTGTGTGACTGTGAGTGTGTTCTGTTAATGAGTGAAACACTTCTTTTTGGGTATGATGTTCGGGCTGGATTTTATCATTGTTTCGAGATAATTGAATGTATTGGATGTAACTTTTTCTTTAGCGTGACTGTGTTTTTGTCCCTAAATTCAATTGATAGCTTAGAAAGGATAAGGCCTTTAGTATGATGGAGTTTGTAGTTGGCAAGAATAAATTTGGGATGCTATTTGTGCTCTTGTGGAAATCTTGGGATGTTTATTACTTCTAAAGGTTTGTTTGTTGTAGCAAAGTTGCTATAGATATTTTGAGAGGCTGGCAGTAGTCAACTTGAGCACATGATTCAAGATGTATCCATGGATCAGCTGAAGCATCGTGGGATCAAATCCCCATGCTAAGAAAACACTCAAAATAATCACATGACTGCGAGAAAATATCCTTATATAGCCTTTTGTGCACAATTGTAGGTCATATGTATATTTTTTTACATTAAACATCGCTTTAAACCAGTTTGACCATAAAGTTTCTTTGAAGTGAAATCTCCAAATTGTCAGCACTTGACCTTCCCATGTTAATTATATCAATCCAGATCCTTTGTTTACCATGTCAGTAAGTTGGTAATGTCAAGATCTGATGAGCTTAGGGCTTACTATCTCCGTTTATGTGTTCCTTTCATAAAATATTTCACTTTCTTCTTTCAATTATCGTTGATATAGTTTTTCTAAGTTCTATCATGTTGAATCAACTCGAATTGTCTTTTGCATCATGTAGCTCAGCATCTCTTTTCCTGTGCGTCTAAGAAAGTTACCATTTCAAACAAATTGAGCTTTTCAAGTTGTAAAACAGCATGTCACATGATATGTTATCAAGTGCCCGGGCATTGATGCACATGCTTGGTTTGTGCGGCCGTGTGCTAAGTTCAAGCTGTTGATCGAAGGATGCCGACTAGAGGGGGGGTGAATAGGCGGTTTTAAAATTTTTCTTCTAAATGAAGGTTTAACAACCTAAGATTGCAATAACAAATCTTCTAAGGATATGAAAGACAATTCAATTCAGATTTAGCACTTTCTAAAATATTAATAGCAACAATTCAATCACTATGAAAATTAAGCAAGTAGTAGAGGTAACCGAAAAGATCGAGTTTTTCCCGAGGTCTCGGAAATTTGCCGATTTCCAGTAATCCTCGTTGAAGCGCTTTTCGCTTGAGCTTATGCTTCGATTTCACTAGAGGTAGCCCTTCTCCTCTCCGGATAGGCGAGCTCCGAGCCTTTACAACCAATCGCTGGGCCTCTCCGACACACCGTCGATGGAGAGATCGCCGGACCTCCCGGGTCGTCTAGGTGACGGCAATCACCAAGAGTAACAAGCCTAGCACCTTGCTTGATCAACCTCAAAGCTTGATGAACACAATGCAAATGCAAGAAGGCTTGAAAACAAATTCACTCAACTAGCACTCAAGATTTCTCAAGTTTTGACTTCAATTGCTAGAGAATGGATGTGAGAGGGCTTGCACACTGTTGCTCAGGGTTTTTGAGATGTATATCATGTGTATAAGACATCTGCAACAGTGATCTATTTATACTCTCAGCAAAAACGGTCGCAATCAAGAAGATTGGGCGAAAGTTGTACTGGCCGGACATTGTCCGGTCAGTACAAAAATTTTGACCGTTATTCACGTGAAATGCGAGTGTCAGTAGCCGTTTGGATTAAATTGTGAAGGCCGGACAAATGTATTTGTCCGGACAAAATGTCCGGACAAAATGTCCGGACAGATGCATTTGTCTCTGTTGACACCCCTATTTAAAATGATTTGTACACGCCGGACAGATACATTTGTCCGGACAAAATGTCCGGACAGATGTATCTGTCTCTGTTGACACTTAACATAAAACACTCCAGATTTTTGTATGGGCCGGACATATGGGATTTGTCCGGACAAAATGTCCGGACAAATAGATTTGTCTCTGTTAACACAGCCCTTACAATAGCCCAGATTTTGTATTGGCCGGACATTGTCCGGTCACTTCGGACAATGTCCGGTCACTTCAGACAAAACCTCCGGACAAATACATTTGTCTTAATTCAATATGCTGTTAACATTTGTACTGACCGGACATTGTCCGGTCACTTCGGACAATATGTCCGGCCTTCACCGGACAGATGCACCGGACAAATGTATTTGTCTCTGTTGCACTTGTTTGCAAAGTTCTGAAATTGTTTGTATTGGCCGGACATTGTCCGGTCACTTCAGACACTATCCGGCCAGTACAAAACGAAAACAGACTTCTGAATTTTTTACTCAACTTTGATTTAGGGCAAATGCAAATGCAAATATGCTTCTAAAAACTTCAAGGTTGATCAAGATACTTGTGCTAAGACCCCTCTTAATAGTACGACCATCTAACCTAGAAAATTTCAAAACAAGAAGGCGCTAGGTTTAGGTATTTGTACTCTTGTCGAGATTTTCATCGTTTTCGCTTCATGGAGTCTTGATAACCTTGCTTTGTCTTTCCTTGATGCTTTCTCCTTTGATTTACCTGAGTCTTACATACAGAGGTTAGTCGCAAATCTCACGGATGTCATTAATCACCAAAACTCTAATTAGGGCTCAAGATTCAACACAAGCCCCACTACTCGTTAACAAAAAGAGGGAATATGCAATTAAGAGTAATCTGTAGGGATACCTTTGCCATTTGGTCAGGATTTGGTGAAAAGGCCTATAAGAAGGCTCTATGGTGGTTAGACTAAGGCCTGGTTTGGGAGGATTTAATTTGGGTTTAGTCTGGCTTTAAGTCTAAACTCCCTCAAATATTCAATTTCCACAACAGTTTATGGTTTAAATCTAAACTACTTATATATAAAGAAACTCAAACCGCTCATCAGCTGCTTCTTAAGAAAACTAGCCGGCAGTTGCTTCTCAAAGAGACTTAGCTCTCTCAAACAAGGCCTGATTATTGCTTTTTAATATCTGAAATCATGGGATTCTAAAACAGTTTGAGTTACTAGTTTAATTGCCACATGCATCCATATAATTGAACTTTGTAGGTATGTAATTATATGAAGTAGAGATTGAAGAAAATAGTTTAGGCTTTGTTTGGGAGGGTTTAACTTTTGCCAGAAGTGGCTTCTCAGAGAAACTATGGAGAGGGGCTTAAGCTTCTCAATTCAAAATGGGTTTTGCTAAAAGTGGCTTTTGCTAAAAGTGGCTTCTCAGAGAAGCTGGGGAGAGAGACTTAAACTTTTCAGCTCAAAATAAGTTTAAACTTCTATAATAACCCCCTCATACTTTTGACACTTTTAAACTAAAACTGAAGTTCTCCTAAATAGGCCTTAGTTTAGTTGAACATGATATGCATAATGACTCCTATGCCCGTGCCCTTTTACTTTCTATCTTTCTTACTGGGAATCTTTGCTCCTTTCAACTCCCAATGACTGCTATGTTGATTAATTAGCCATGATGGTCTTAATGCCTAGATTCAAATTGAAGATTTTCATCTCATGTACCCATGTCATAGAGGATTTAGACCAAGATATCATAAAGGTAAAGGCTTGAAACCATGACGTCTTTAAGGATTTAAGTAGGTAAGTGAACAAACCATGTCATATACTGTGGAGAGACTATGGATGTGTTTGGTTTGATTCCATGTTTTACCTTGCCAAACTTTGGTTATGCCTTCAACGTTTGGCCGTCGTTTGGATTATAGCTAAAATTTGACTAGTCTTTCTTATCTTACTAATATATGTTGATTTCGCAAGCCAATTTGAGGATGAAGTTTTTTACTACTAAAATTTGACATGTCAATTACCAAATTTAGTTAACATTGGGTACAAATCAAACACCTTCATTTTTATCAAAATTTGATCATGATTGGGTCATCATGATCAAGTTTTGACAAGATTATCAAGAGTAGCAAACTAAACACATCCTATATGCTACAGAGATGATAAGCACCATTTGCAATATGGAGTACAGTGATGAAAGAGTTTCATGAGTTGACAACAATACATGTGTGTTTTTTCGCCTGCAATTGTATAATTTTAATCTATTCATAGCTTCACATGATTGTGAATGTGTTGTAGTTCTGTTCATTTATGGAAAAACTATTGGCCTTTCTATGCTTCACTAGACTATTTACAAGGTTTGCAAAGGCGAGCTAGTTGTAAGTTAAGAGTAGAAAGCTTTCAAAGCTAAATCATGTTCATTGTGTTCTCCGTGCAGTACAAATATGTCACAAGTATAATCATGCTTGTTGTATTTAAGTGGAATATGTGCATCACTGAATGTTTCTGTAGGATATGCTTTTGGGGCTTTTAGGATCATTGAATAGTTTTTGTTATTTTCTTACACTATGATTATTATTGTATTGCTCAATGTGCTCTAAACTTTTTACTTGCAATATTATTATAAATTTGCAGTTCCAAACGTGACTAAGTCAACTTGGCAATCACTTGTCATGGAGAGTGAGCTTCCTGTGCTTGTTGAGTTCTGGGCTTCATGGTGCGGACCGTGCAAAATGATAGACCCTGTCATTGGCAAACTTTCAAAGGAGTATGAGGGGAAGCTGAAATGCTACAAGCTCAACACTGATGAGAACCCCGACATAGCAACCCAGTTTGGCATCCGGAGCATACCCACCATGATGATATTCAAGAAAGGCGAGAAGAAAGATGCAGTGGTTGGAGCTGTGCCTGAGAGCACTCTGATCACGTGCATCGAAAAATTTGTGGGGAGGTGAAGTGCCAAATATAACCTTTTCTATGCAGTTCTCTTTCTATACCGTTTGTGTTCAGATGATATCTTTGTCATTGGACTCGTACGCAATTGCTGTATGTAGATAGTAATGAGTAACCTCGAATAAATGCAATACAATGAAGAGAAAACTCGCTAGGATGGAAGGTACAAAGATTGCTTCTAGTCTGGCTCAGGTTTCCCGTTTTCATTCATTGGGGCTGTATAGATAGATGCAGTTAAATTACATATTCGACCTTATCGGAATCACTATGCAATTATGTTGGAATGTGTTAATGAACCATTCACGCTGATCATCATGTGGATGAATGTTAGTGTAAACCATGATCTGTTTGAGCCTCTTTTGAGGGGCTTATACCTCTCTGCCAGGTCTAGAAAACCAAAATATAAGGGAAAACGTCTTAAGCTTCTCTACGCAGAAACAATTCCTTAGTTTTGCGTTCCATGTGCAGGCCCTTCCAAACAATTCTGCTCTGCACATAAAAGCATCTTTCCATGATCTGAAAGATGGCAAGATCTTTCATTGGTTAGTACATGCAAATAAAAATCGACATTGCAACCAGACTGGGGCATGCATTTTTTTGTTGTTGATTTTTTCTCCTCTGCCAGGATAACATTGGCCTGAGGGGCCACGAGGAATAGTAATCCGCCAGACACCTGCGTAAACAGTGGACTATTTTGTGTGTTTTGCACATTGGATTTTTTTGACTCCCCACTTTTGCCACGTTGTCTAGTTGTTACAGATATTGCTGAACTTTGGTGTGACATGTGGCCAAATTTTCCTTTCTTTTAGTTTCAGCTTCAAACTACCGAAGGTCGAGCTCTTAGTGTGTATAGTTCTGATCTTATCGTGTTGGTGTTAAATGTGTCGTGTGTCAAGCCCACCAAAGATCGTTGACATGACTGATAGCAACAAGTTTCACGGACCGGCCTCAACAATTCCTCGTGCTGACGAGAGCAATCTCGTGCGACGATCGACTTGACATGACACAACCGATATGCCAGGATAACTGAATGATTGCTCAGCAACATCGGATACCTGCTACGCACAGCAGCGCCAAACTGGGGCCCCACCTAGATTAGATCAACTTAAAATTGCAGCCTAGTCACCCAGCCATCGGTCCCCTGATGTAGGAGGTGTAGGTGCAGAGTTGGTGACCATTTTTGGCCATTTAATATGCTATTCTCTCTCCTCTCTCTGCGCAACGCAAGTTATTACGGGGCCCTTTTGCATCCTGGGCTAAGGCTTTGTGTTTGGTAAAGTGGTAAAATACTGAAGTTTGCCAAATCTTGCCGCTGTGATGCTAGCAAAATTAACTCATTTGTGGACAAGCTTAGAAATGAAGCTGAGGTTCAATTCTACATGTTATTGTCCATACCATCATACATTCCACCATCCAATTAAAATATTAAAAGAAATTTAGGAGTTAATGTATTCTAGTTTACCCTTTCAAAATTAACCCAACCAAATAGCATGCCTCGCCCCTTGAGCTATAGCTCAAATGAGCTAGTTTGTCCTTACCCAGCTTAGCAGCGTGGGCAAAAAATCCCAACGTGACAAGCATTGCCCTTGCAGCATGCAACTTCAGTATGTCCGTACGTGATCTCTCTCCCTCTCCCTGTATAACCGCACCACAATTTTCATGGCAAAGACAAAGTAAAACGAACTTTTTGGGATGGATGAGGATGACAAATACTCATGGGTGATGTCTTCATAAACAATGGGATAATCTTTTTTAAATAAGCTAATCGTATCAATAATTTATCTCATCTCAAAATGATGGATGCTTTCGTGTGCACAAACTGATAGGAATGGGGCCATCTTCCGATCGTCTCCTGCCGTATATTCGCCGTCTCTGAGAAGTAAAACAATGGCAACAGATCTCAAAATAAAAGGGATGACCTCATCACATACTGAAAAGAGTGCGAAACGGTTGTCCTTTGATCATTCTTTTAAGATGGGAGTGCCATATGCCAACATGAGAGGGACTCGAAGAAAATGTATGTTTTAAGATTATATTGCTCATTTTTCCAAAAAAAAAAGCTCATTTAAGCTATCTAGAAGGTGTTAGACCTTACTCATCATAAGTTTTATACTCCCACCATATTTGGCGTTTGACAGAAATTCGAACTCCTGTGCATGAGAAGGGCTATAAGTTCCAATAGCCGAAGTTTTTAAGTGCAAGTTATCATATCAAATAAATTGAAATCACATATAAATATGATAAATAAGATAGATATTTATCTATGATTTAAGTTTATTTAGTCTAATAAACTACAAATAAACTTTATCAACACCCTCTAATTTTTAAATATAATTAATCTAGAGTCATCTTAATATCGAAAATTTTTCACAAGTAGATTAAGAGTTTGTTTAATTTAACTTAGTTTTAATTTATAAAGTAGTTTAGCATCATTTGAGGTTTTAATTTAAAAATGACTTCGATTTATAAAATAAGTTTAAAATTGGATAAATATCGGATAGACAAGCCAGTGTTCCGTAAGTATCACGCATATGAGATCCTCACAAAAAAAATCTACCATCCTGAGTCCTGACGTGGAAACAGAAACCGAAGAAACGAAGAGGATCCAATGACAGAAGCTAGAGAGGAAAATCACACCAAAACAAGACGAACCTCTTCCCCGCTGTTAAATTCTCTCCACCACCGAAGCGCAAACGATTCCCTTTCCGTTGCTCCCAACAGAGAAGTCGTCCTCTCCTTCTCCCTCCTCTACTCTCTCTGGGCTGGCTCTGCACCGCCGTTTCTTCCTTTATTTCCTTCCTCCCCACCTCTGCAATTGACATCGGCGCCGCACCCGTCGCCTTCGCTCCCTCTCCCCTGCAATAAAAAAGTTGTTGTTAGTATCTTTCTCCAACTATTTGTTTTTTTATCTCCCCCTGTTCCGCTCCCAGCTCTCCTTTGCCCGAAGGAAGCACAGAGAGGAAGAGATTGGCGCGCGTCGTATACACAGAAATATCACAGGTCAGCTCAATGATTGTCTTTGTTGTTCTTGCTGTGTGCCTATTCGTTCTTGATGACGTGCTGAACTGGCGACCTCTGAGCGGTTAAAGAAAACAAAAGAAGAGTTAATAGTCTGTTTCTTTTCATCGTTTGGATCACAAGTTCTGGTTAATTTGGTTCTGTTCTTTATTTTTTGGGTGAATTTTTGAGGGAGTGGTGGTGCACATTTGCATAGGGGATGAAAAAGGTCGTAACTTTATCCTAATTACTAATAATGGAATTTGGTTCTTGGGCCTGTTTCACTAGTTCTATAAGTGTTCTTTCGCCTCCTTCCTCTTGTTGTTATTGTTGTTGTTGACATGATGCTGGTGGTGTTTAGTTAACACCTGTTTCTTTAGGAACACAAAACTTTAATTGAGTAGATGAGGACTTAATATATGTTTAACTTGTCATAGTTTCTTCATATGTTGCCTTTGTAGATCAGTCTTTTTTTTCCTCTGTTTTAACGCCTTTTCATGTTGGAAAGTAGGCATGTCAGTTGTTTTCCTGTCTAGATTTGGGATTTGTGGATTCAGTCCAACCCCTGTTCTGCATTTTTAGCTAGAAGACTGTATTTTTACTACCATGTTTTTTTTTTCTGTGCTTCATATCTCTTGGAAACGAGCTGCTTGTTTCTTTCTGAAGTTAGATATGCTTGGTTTGAACTTGTTTTTTGTTGCTAGTGTGCAATACTGCAATCTGTAACCTTACTTACCTTGCTGAAATAAATATGTTCTTGTAATCATACCTCATATCATACTTGTCGGTATTATTTAAATGTGCTATTAACTTTGTACTGTTGATCTTCATTTAGTTGGATTTGCCATATATAGGTACTTGAGTAGATCTAATAAAACATAGTCGAAGTGTGACATCAAACCGAATAGAATAGGCCTACCTCGTTTACCAGTATAGCATTAACTTGAATTAGATCAAGTCATTAAAATGTATCCATATTTTGAATTAGCATTTTGTTATTAGAGATTTTAAGTACATTAAACAATTCGACCTCGATAGTAATTAAAAGCAGTGTGCTAAATATCGGTCATGTCAGCCTGTATCAACCGGTATACCAGTATCGGACACTAAATGGTACTAATACCATATATCGCCTGATATATCACTATGACAACCTGATATATCACCAAATGTGCCCAATACACAATGCTCTAATACGACAGATACGTTTCCTTCAGGATATTGATAAATATTTTTTATAACTATTATATCAAAGTTTATTTGATAACTCAATAATGCTGCAAAAAGTGTTTTTTCTTGTATTATGTTGGGAGAATTCAATATTTGGGCTTCACTTCCAAATATTAAAATAATCTATGGATGCAAAATACAATCAATATTTTATCTTTTCTTTAATATTGTTAGTGTATGATAGCATTTTAGTCGTAATACATATCCAAAATTATATTATATAGAATATTAGTGCTCAAAATCTAAACTAAAACTTAAAATTAAATATATTAATTACATGCGCCACGAGTATGTATCACTTGATATATCACTCAATATTTGATAACCGATACGTCATAGTCAAAATGATACGAATCTGATACCCGATATTTAGAACCTTGATTAGAAGCGGTGATCACCATCAAAACTAAGCGGATATGTGTGGTTGGTCAATTTGTTTCTACTTCAGGATTACATAGTTCCATTAGGATATTTTTGGTTAGGAAAACGACATGCTTAGAGTCTCACCTTAAATACTCAGGGTGTCTAGTTTGGAAAATGACATACACAGTCACTTAGTGTTGTATGTACTAGATACATATGGGGCCTGTGTTATTAAAAAAAAATCCTCAAATGTTGTTGGCCAAATAATTCATTGTGTCCCATCCTAATACAGGTAGAAGTCATTAACTTTGTTTTGTTATCGTCCTTTCTGTTCACTAGATAAGCTTAAACTCAATTCTTTTGGTGTTTGCTGTCCCAATTAATATGCCGAAGTGCTCTAGTTAACTCATTATTGCAATCCATATCAATACCAAGTGCTATTCTTGTTTTTCAAAATTTGACCTAAAGAAAGAACTGCTTAACCATTCAAAATATTAAACATGATGTAGACATTGTCTTTTTTACATCTTTTTTAAAAAATATAGTAGCCCTCACATTGAAGATATTATAGGGAAGCTTGAGCTATCTTCTCCTTCCATTGTTTGCTTATCAAAATTAAAGTAAATCCAGTCACTGACCTGCCAGCCCAGACCAAGCTCGAAAATCGAAAACTGCAGGCCATAGGTTATGATGCAAATTATAAATGCCAGTTCATGTTCTCTGTCCTATTTCCTAAGGCAATCTCAGGCAGGCAACTTATTGGAGATAACGACATTGCACAAGGATGATCTTCTTGTTTCCCATATAGAACTGTGCCTACTCATTGCACTTGATACAGATCATTATAGCTCGTGTATCTTTGAAAAGAAAATATAGATGAGATTTTGGTACATATCACTATTCCATTTTATTTTAGAACTGCTGCCCCCTCTAAAACTGGACTTGTTGGGAAATTCATTGCAGATGAGTCAGCCTTCTAAATACCTTGATAAATTCATGGATGGCGTGCCAATAACTTGTTTAACCTTCTAGTGATGAGAATAACAGTAATGGATAACTAATTATCTACAAAATGCAGCAAATGTAATTTCTAGTGGCTTGTCAACAAGTTGGAGTAGTCGACACCGATAGCTCATTCCCCTGAATAAATAACCTGATAGATTCCAGAGCATGACCCTGACTCACGAACCGCATACTGGATAAGCATAGCATCGGCGGATAATGCAGCAAATCTGCACCATATTTTTGTGATGACCATAAGTCTGTAGATTCTTGTTAGGTTATTATTGTCGCATATAGTGATAGGGTACTGAACTTTTTATTATTTTCTCCCGCGGATCACGCTTTCTTGTGTAAAATGGGACACACCGCCGTTTGGACAAAATACCCAGGACAGAACGATGTATTGTGATTTGTGAGCCGAAAAGTTGCATGTTTCTTGGACCCCTGAGTCCCATAGCAGCTCCTGTAGCTTGTAGCACACTGTACACGTCGTTGTGTTGATATCTGCAGTGCACAGGAACGAGTACAACAAGTGTGTAGTTAGTGTATTGCTTTACTCTTTTGCTCCTTGTGTTGCTCCAGTCATTTCACATTGAAAGTTTTTGTGTCCTATGTTGATTGGTACGAGTTAGTGCTGTGGGCTCTCTTTCATGTGCGGCTTACTTTCTTTATTGGTTACATGTGCTCGTTGTGATCTCTCCCTCTGGTTTGTTTTGCAGTGCTTTGAGTAGTTGACACCTGAAGTAGAATGGATCAGATTTGCATGGCCGGTGTGTGACCGGCCTCCGGTGGCCGACGATGGACCAGTGAAGAAAATCAGCAGCGACATGACGGCGACGGCGGGCAGTGGCTGCTTCGAGTGCAACATCTGTCTGGACTTCGCTGTAGAGCCAGTGGTCACCCTGTGTGGTCATCTGTACTGCTGGCCTTGCATTTACGAGTGGCTGCGCCCTGCTTTGGAAGCGGATACGAGCAGCAACAGCACTGGCTCCGCGAGGCGGCAGTGCCCCGTATGCAAGGCCACGCTCTCCCCTGACATGCTGGTGCCACTCTACGGTCGTGGTGGCAGCTCCAAGAAGCCACAACGCGGCCTGGCAATTCCTGGCCGGCCGGCCGTGCACCGGGAGACCGTCGAGCCACCGCACGCACAAAACAGTGACAACGATGACCGTCATCACCAACATACGGGACCCAACGGACCGCTGCGGCACGAGCACCACCATGCCAATTCCACCCAGTTTGATTTCATCTACCCTCCGCCTGTCGGGCGCGGTATGATCCACTCGACGGCCGGAGGGGTGCTTGGAGACATGGCGGTGGCGGTGCTCCCGTGGGCGTTCCGTGGCCAGGTGCCCCCTGACATGTACTACTCCACGCACAACGTGAGCACTAGGCTGAGGAGGCAGCATGTAGAGGTGGAGAGATCTCTGCATCAAATATGGTTCTTCCTCTTCGTGTTTGTGGTGCTGTGTCTGCTCTTGTTCTGAAGAAGCAGGACACGGAGGTATATGCCATGTACGTTACCTTTCGTGTGGATATAGAGCGTGTGGTGCATATAGTAAAGGGTGTGATGTATTAGCAATCTCTATGGAAGAGTTTACGCTCTCTTACTACTAGACGCTTGAGATTCTGAGTGTTACCCATCTTTGGTGAAAACCCCTGCGCGGTACGTTACACACGTATGTATAACAGAAATTGCAAGAAATAATGGCTTCACACAATGAGCCCTGTTTGAGACATAGGAGAAATCTTAGAGAAAAAAAACAACAGTGAGATTTAATGAAAATTTTCTTTTAAAATTCATGTATTCTAAACATGTCCATAAATAAAACTCGGGATTATTCGGATTGGGGCAGGCCAGATCGTGCACGCTTGCTTGGTTCTTCAAGCTTCAGATGCTTAAGATATTACTCACATTTGTGACCATACAAAGGTAAATTTGCATTTTAAGACTTTCCTACTGTTTGTTTTTTCAAGTCCTTTTCGTGATTGTCTAATTAGGTATTGTCTAAGGGACAAAATTTTGATACGGCCACGAACTGCCGCCAACTAAATCAATTCAGACTGCTTAGTTGGACGGTGACTTTGCCAGCATTTCGAAGTGGACGCTACGGCCCTTTGCTAACACCTGACAGCATGATAGTACTTGTGTGGAGCTAGCTAGCTGTGTAATTATTCAATCTATGACGTCCATGGACTCGATGTACATCCTTCACGTTCACATGTTGGAGACAGCATGTGTTAACAAGCTCACAAACACTTGAATTCACCACACAAGGGCTAATGTTTTTCTAAGACAGCTGAAATAACGTCTTTTGGTTCAAGATACAGGTCTCGCACAGGGGGGGGAACATAGCAACTAGCAAGAGAGATAAAACTGCCCAGCTCAGACTTTCTAACAAGAAACAAGTACCACCCTCACAAAAACAGCTTGATAAGTAAACCTGCATCTAGCCAATAATCATTAGTACTCAAATCTTTCGACCACTTGAAAGGTGAGCAATGTGCAGACAAAAAGAATGCATGCTTGGCAACTTCCATAATCACTTCGACAGAAAGAACAAAAAACACCTACATTCACGATGCCGCTCAGTGATGTACCAACTATGAACAACATAGTTTCCAGATTCTGTATGCTATACTCCGATGAATTGTTAATAGTAGCGCAGCACCTCCACTTTTGAAAACAAGTACCCCAAAAGGTGAGCAATTTTGCTGTCTGTTTCACCCAAGGGGGATCAAAAGGCAGAGAACCAAAAAGAGCATTCCACAGCATCTTTCTAAAAGGCTCTATGTTCCCGGGTCTGACTGATTAATCTGGATGATGATTGTCCCAGGGTTTGCTTCATCTTCGCTCCACTGAAGTGATTTCCTCTCCAAAAACCTCATGACCTGTCAGATTCAAATTCAACAGGTTTAGTACCATCTATATACTAACATGCAACACATAGCATTCATACAATGAATTAACACTTTGGAAAACAGTTGTCTTGATTTCCATTGGTAGGAATCTGCTAAATTTTTTAGAAGTTTGCGTCATTAAGCTCCTTTGAGTAAAGACCTAAACTCATGACATTTAAACCCAAATTATGAACCTACATGGATAGAAGCATACACCTACATGGATGTTTTTCTTGAATATTTTTCAAGATGACTATTGTGCAAACCTTTGTAAATTAGCTGACCTACAAATACTTTTTTGGATTACTTTCAGGATTTTGAATTGGCCTTCAAGGGTGGAGATGGAAGGGAAGGAATGTTGAATTGTTGGGTTTGGCCCAATTATCCAACAAAAACAAAAATAGAATTTGTAGGATAACCATTCCTTTATTCAAGTTTATCTTTTCTTAGATTTTTAATTTTTGTGCACTTCTTTGCAGAACTCGCTGTAGCCTGATTAGAGTTCAAGAGGAGATCTAATTGAAGCACTGCCAAAAGATTGGAGAGCCAATTAACAAAGCAAAAGGAAGAACTGATGTGAAGCATTGTAAACTAAAGTAAAACACCGGTGGATGCTGTAAGATGAAGAGTGTGAAAATTGGTATTTTGAAAGTTGGAACAAGTAGTGCAGTGTGAAGAGGACTTAGCAGGATGTTCAGAAGTAATCAGCTAACACTTATAGGCACAAAGCTACACCTTTCTTCTTTTGTGTCCCTTCTTGGTGCCATCGTCATCAGCACCAATAATAACTCTCAAAAACTCAAAAGCTGCAAAAATAAGGTAAATCAAATTATTCCTGACAAAAGAACTAGAGAAACTCAAGATACCCATACACTGATCTTACATGGAATATTAGCCAACTGGCTTAGATGAATTTTCAACAGATTTTTGATGTTTGTTGCATCTTGGGTGCTTAGGTCAAGACACAACTCCTTTGTTGACTCTCTTTCTCTGCAGTAAGTTCCATAAACTTGATCTAGTAAATTAACATTCGGAAGACTACACAACAAAATGCAGTAACATACAAAAAAGAAGTGCACTTACTTTGACTTGATAATCTCACCTGCAGATTTTTCATCAGCCAGCCGAGCCATCCTGTAATAGTGCCTCCCCTAGATATCCAACAAAAAAAAAGATCCAGTTAATAACTTCCATCATCTTCTTTCCTATGTGCCATCACATGGACTCAAACAATTAATCCAGATGCAAGCTGAGAAAGGTTGTCCATAAAAAAACAATTTGACTACCAAGTTTAACCTATGCATCTTTCAATTAGAAATTAGGAGTAGTTCAAAGGCAAGCCATCAATATTCAAGTATAGGCAGTCTGTTGCCCAAGATGATATTATTAATACACATGTAAGTTAGTACTTGAGGAAACTGACCCAGGTTCTTTGACACCCAGTGTCCTCTGACATGGGTGCCAAAATCCTTAGGTCATCCATAATGTCCTCGTAATTCTTGCAAGTTTCAAAAATGAAAGATCGCTAATGGATCTGGATCTTTCCTATCTGTTCGGAAAAGAAAAGACTAACACTTACTTCCACTAGAAGATACTCAACTTCTTTCTGATCACCATCTCTAAACGCATCAACAGCCTGAAATTTTCAACAGAGTATCTTCAAGCACAGAGGAAAATAAACATAATTGACTTGCTGAAAATAAAATAAACAAACAAAATGAAGGATCACTGTGTAGCACTTCTTACCTTCTCATAGTAATGCTTCATCGTATCCCAGTGCTGCTTTGCAGCCCTACGGTAGTTCTGGTAATCATCATCATTTTCCAAAATTGGCTCTACATAAGAGCCAAACAACAACAAATAAGTCAAGTGATAAGAATTTTCAATATAATGTACGGCAACATGATCTGACAATCATAGTGTGCACTTTGTTGTAGGATAACTGATCATCAATGATAAATCCAGGCTCTGCACAGTTTTTAAACCCAGTTAATTTAGGGACTTCAAATGAGGGCTTATTACTGAACTTATGAACGACTTCCATTGATTCTGATTTGAGTTTCACATTTGCTTCTGTTTGCAAATAGAATGTTTCATAATATTATTTGGAAAAATGTAAAAAAAAATTGCATGCCTCAAATTTACTGATTTTCACAGGAAAAAAACAAACAAAAACTAGCCGGATTAGAGCTGAGTTGCAGCTGTCCTTAAATTAGGGAAAAGCATTTCGTGTGGTACTGGCCAGTGATCTTCAGTAGCCATCTGGAAAGCAGTACAAGCCACCTAATGGTAATGCTCCACTATCTGCTTTCAAAGCACTCTTTAGTAGCACTATCAGCAGCTAATAAGGACATCTCATTACACTACTACTGAACAAGCTATACATAATATTACAAAATCCAAACATATAGTTATCGTCCACACACCAGCGGCAACAGCTAGACTAAATTTACACATTTCACCAGAATATTAATTAGCAAGTGACCAGAATATTAATTAGCAAGTGATTCATTTGATAGCTATTTCTAGCAAAAATTGTGAAAAGAGGACTCGTGAACAGAATTGTAACACATACATTTGGTAGCTGAATGTGTATTATAAACAATGTGTACAATTGAGATCTTGACATCAATGCTGGTTTCAATACTTATGCATTAAGTAAACATATAGACCCCATGTAATATTTTAACAACTTTTATTCTTCCTGAACAAGCTCGACAATTCACAGATGAAGGAGCTGGTGAGCAACAGTAGTTAGTTTTGCCCGTTAGCATTAGAGATCATACACTCTTGTTTCAATAGTAAATGGTGTTATAAAAAAAACAACAACATTCTATTGCAAAGACCAAAACAAAAGATGTCAGAATTGAATTTATGCTCATTATATTCTTCTTGACGCATGCATAGTTTAGCTCAAAAATTTCAAAACAAAGTCAAGTGCAATCATATAGCAATGTACCTTTGCCTCCTATGATAGATTTCACTGAAAGATCTGTGGGAGATGATGAAATGTCCTCAAGAGGTTTTGTGACTGCTTCCCGATGTGGAACCCTGCTTCGATTTGCACCCAGATCATATTGTCTTCCTTTTGGTTCCTCCTCTGATCTGTCAGGCACAGTGAAAATTGACTCTATCAACTCCCCTGGAGAGATCTGCAGTCTTGGGTTATATTTCTCCTTTTGGGCACAACTGTCACTTCCATGCCTAGGAAGAAAAATGTCACATAAAGCCAAATGAATGCCACCTTTGTGATCACAATAAACAACTAAACAAAGGGGACAAGTAGTACCTATAGGTCAAGGATGATTCTGGGCAGCTTCCCTCAGAAAGATAGCATCCTACAGCCGCATCCTGCAACATTAACAATACCTTAGCTAGATATCACTAGAATATTTGATACTGCAATAACACATGACAAATGTATGCTTCCTGAACATGTTATTACCAATAAGACAGGAAACTTTGTGGGACTTGTGCTGCATGTGTGAACACAAATAAACACAAACAAAACAATGCACAGGAAAACATGCCCCAAGTGAATAATACACATGCTTATTATATCCAAACCTCAAAAATACATTAGAAGCTTCATTGGAACCAAAAGTGGAGATTGAAATATCTACTAGGCAGTAGGTTTTGATACAAAACTAAGATCTCAACTGACCTAACAAATGCAAAGCAAAGTTCCAAGAGGCTCTGGTCATTCATAAATACTAACTAGGAGACCCACTTGTTAGTTTACATGATTACATTATGTGCATATCTGGACAACAAGGGACAAACAAATAGATAGCACACCTCATGTTGCATCTCAACCAAGAACGGGTAGTGCCCAAAAGGATTCATTCTATAGTGACAAAATTTGCTGTGCCAAATACAATTTCATCAAAAGAAAAATAACCAAGCACAAAAATTGATCAGTCCTATATGGATAAAAGATGCAATAAAGAACATATACACCCAAAAATACTGAATAAAGAACACTAAACATGATATTGGTGTTAAGTTTCATATATTGATTAGTTCACCCAAAAATTTAAGTTGCTGAGGAAAACCAATTAATCTACTCATATGCTTCAACACTTCGCTCTACCAAACCTACAATGCGGATTCAACTTAGGTCAAGACCAGGTCCACCCGTAGGAACTTTGGTCTCACCACTTAATCCTTCAATAGTTATGTTGCAAGAACACACAATGAACAAATTGAGCTCTACTAGCTTTCATCTGAGCAGCACTGAGAAAAGATCATTCACCAAAAATATCATCTCATAATTTGGATAGTAAAGGTAAATCCAGGAGTTAAAAAGGAGAAACAAGGTTATTTGAGACTCAAAACTGGAAGGTAGGGAAAAAAAACCTTAAGAGCAAACTTACATTTATCACATTATCTTCCATTTCTGCCCTTTTTTCTAGAGCTTTTGCAGAAAATGACAGCAATTCCTCCATGCTCTGCACAAAATAGCAGTCAATAGGCCAAGAAAAAAAAGCATATAATAGCAAATGAAAGTTGTTGGGACTTAGAACAGATAACAGTTACACATTGGACAATCAAACTAATAAGAACTAATGTTGCGTGGTAAGGCCTAAGAGGGCATCTCATGAAATGTTTATTACAAATGCTGGAAACTAATAAAAAATTGTGGGAAATTGTAGAAGCAGTTGCACTTCTGATGCACTTATTCATACATTGAAGTCTGAAAACAGGCTTTAACCACCCTGTGAGTGCAGAAATGAGACTTAAAGAATCAGCAGTAATCCTTTTAATACAACAAAAAATCCAAACCTTCTGATGAAAACTTCAGAGAATATGTTTCGAACACAGTTTAGGTGCCTAAGAAAGTGTGTTTTGCATTCTTGCTGTCCTAAGGCACACATGTGAACCTGAAGTGCTGTGAGCTTGCACTGAAAAAGGGTCGTTCAAAGTCCCAGACGGTAGCCAAGGATACTATTGTAGCATACATGATAAATATCAGCAACTGCAACCTTGCGTGGAATAAGTTACACTCGACCAAATTCAAAGTAACACAGCAATGATCACATAACAAGAAACTTTACATGGAGTAATAACATCAAGTACCTAGTGATACCGTGGAACGTGTATATCTAGGTATATAACATGTCCAGTGGTGTAACGGCTTGACACCCAAGCTTCATGATTCGGTTTGTGAAGATATTATTAGTTACAACGCATGATAACATCAAGAGGTGACTAGTAAGGGGAAAAAAATCAACCAGAGAATGTACTAGAAATTAGTCTAGTTGACTTAAGAGAAGATCATCTATGGGCAACAACAGTTAAGATGGTTTCACACTTCAAAACAGGTCATGGATTTCATTAGTAGACTGAGGCTCCATTCAATAGTTGTATCGTCCTACACTGGGCTATGTGATAAAAAAAATACAGAAAAGCAACTACACAAAAGTAGTATGTTAACTGTTTCGTTATGAAAGCAAAACGAGTTAATTTGTTTTTTGCTAAGCAAGCATTTTATGATAATTAGCTTGCCAGACCTACCTATTTAAAAAGCAACACAATCTCAATGGAGCCTCAAACTAAAAACTAAAACGAAGTACAGCCGAACATTTCCTCCCTAAAAAACAAAATCCTCACTGCTGTTCCTGCTACTTTTTATGACCATCAGGATCAAGAGAACAGATATAATCTTTATAATATGACTTATTACTACCTTCTTGATGTCATATCCACAGCTAGCTGCAACAGAAAATTAAAAGCAGTTAACAAATTGCCATTTTCAAACAAGGAGACAAAAGATGGAAAATGACAAAATTATGCACATAAGTTTACCTAGAACCTCACGAATCAGATCAATGCTGAGCTTAAATCCTTCTCCAAGCATAGAAAAGAGAAACTCCTCAACATCTTTGTTATTCAAAGTCTCTCTCTTTGGTGCAGGATCAGATCCATCAGATTTCACATTAAAGTCATCTCGCATGTAGTCTGGTAGTTCAAGCTTTAGAGGTTTTTCTCTTTCTGATGCTCTATTCATAGTTGCAGTAGCCCTGGCAGGTCCTTTGCCTAACATGCTAGATACAGTGCCAAATGAAGCACTAGCCTTTTGCAACTTTGGTTCCTTTTGTGACCTGCTTGTTTGGTTTGAATTATCCACACGTTTTTCCTTAGCTAGCTTCTCAATTTGGGGCAGATTAGTCTCCACACTTAGGCCACCTTCATTACTCTGAGATATTGAATGTTGAAGCTCAGTCAAGATCTCCCCAGCCTTGTTGACATCACCATTCGCCCGGCAATATGCAGAAGCTATTTCTTCAAGTGAACACATAGAACTGAAGACATCAAGCAATGCATCAAGTGCCTTTGTCTCATTGTCACTGGATGAAGTCAATGAACTGGAAATATCCATGGTGAAGATATTATTAAATAAAGAGCATCATATGATACTGGCAAACCTGCAAAACAGAAGAGCTATAATGCTAGCAGTCAATACAAGGAACCATTAAGAACTTGAATAAAGATGGTGAAATTTTGAATATGTATAACACAATCCAATTCAAAGTTTGACTGGTTATTCACCCCAAGACATTAAATAAACAAGAGAATTATTTTAACAACCATTTAAGAAAGACTCAAAAAAGAAAATGTAAGAAAATAGGACAGCATTCCATTGCAGGGAGTTCCAAATGCTATTCCATTTTCTTACAAAGAGTCAAAAATGCACTGCACAAGATTCAGTAGAGGGACCTCATTTTGGACAGAACATGGGATAAATGAAAGAAACCTAATAAACTATAATCACTACCTGCAAAAAGACTTTCTTAGTAAAAAGTTTGTCCCTAATCATAACTTCCATTACGGGTATCTATAGCTTCCCGTATTCAGAACCACCTTGTGCAGACTGGTTCCAGGTCAAACCATCTTTGAAGAAATTGACATAATTTTAACAAAAATCATCTAAAGGTTCGCAAAAGTTCAATAATGAAAATGCATTTCAGAACATAAGCTTCCCATGTACTGTACTAATGGTTAGGCAATGAAAAGTAGTCTTCCCCCAATTCTTCTTCTTCTCTTCCAAGTACGTGCCCCTCTTCCCTTCCTCCCCAAATCTCTTCCATTCTTGTTGCAATTTTACCGTAATCTGGTAGTAGTGTGTTCCTTGGACTCTCTGGAGTGCTGGGGGCATCACACACACAATCCGCTCCGTTAACCACTCACGATCGTAAGGCAGTGCATCAGCCAAAAAAACTCTCTCCATCAGGGCCTAAAAGGAAAGTTCTAGAAGAAAACATCCAAAATCCTCTAGAAAAGGAAAGTTATGGAAGAAAACCCGCTACATCAGGGCCGATCAATCTGTTCAGAAATACATTCGATGAAAAAAAAACCTCAAAAGCCGGCAATGGCGAACCGAATGGCCGGAAACGGAAATTTCTAGAAGCTCCACCGCACCAAAACAAAAAAAAAAAAAAACACCACCACACACGACAGTAAGTGAAGTTCCACAAAACCAGCAACCCATGGGATCCAGAGGCAGAAGCCAAGCACCAGATTAATCAGAGCACCAGCAATGGGTACGAGTATGTACGAGAAGGTTCGGGACGAAGGGAGCTTACTGTTCGAGTGAGGGTTCTCGCAGTGTGCCGTCCCACTCACTCCCACTGCGCCCTCGTCTCGCTTTTGGTTCGCTCCGCATCTGTACAATTTTAAAGGGGGTATAGAGAAGGTACGGAACCACAGGAGGTAAGCGCTAAGCCTCGTGAGCCGAGCCGGTGAAATAAGGAGATCGCGGCCGTTCATATGCTGTGTTGGATAATCTGTACGGGTCTTGCGAGGTCACGGTCCATGGACCGGGTCTACAGAAACTCCTGACGACTCGGGGCTGAATCATTCGATTGATTCAGGACGATTGCTTCATTAGTTCATTGATAAAAGCGAGTGTGACCTATTTGTACTCGTCCTCGTCTGCAGATTTGGCAGGTTAACGTGGGACCCACATTTCAGGGAGAAGAAGAGAGGATTGATTGGTGGGTAGGCTCGGTAGGCGTTAGGCGATGGTCTGGTTTCATGAAACGAGGAGTCGCAAAGTGCTTTCTGTGTGATGGACTCGTCCTTAAAAAATAAACACTGCATGAACTACCACGAAAGTGCAATCCATGCAACGGTTGTTATGGGAATTTTTTTTATAAACAAGTCATAGAGAAAAAAATAAAAAAACGCATATTTATTGTTTTTTATATTTTTGATTTGTCACGTGTGTCTATTGTGTCTTAAAGCTGCGATAAACAACTTACTGAACTGTGGACACTCGACAAATGCTTGTCTAGTGTCCATGGCTCAATAAGTCAAGTCAAGCCGCCACACCACATACAAATTGATATTTTTTATAATAATTCAGATTGACAATTTATCTAAATCAATAGAATGATAAGACCAAAACGATCAAATCGACATAAATTGATCGTCAACCGAACTTATATATCTCAAGATATAACAAGATATGATATTTTCTGATATATAATTTTGATTGATAATTTAATTCGTTTGTGGCAATTTGATCATTTTGGTCATACGATTCTATTGATCCAAATGGATTGTCAATCTGAATTATAGATTAAAAGATATTAATACTAAAAAAAATTGAAATTTTGACGTATAAACTAAATTCATAAATCAACGGTGTTGCATGTGGTGTGGTGACTTCAATTGTCGAGCCCTGGATGCTCAACAAATGTTTATTGAGTCTTCATAACCCAACAAGTGACTTCTCGCGATTTCAGGATATGACAGGCACATGTGACTGGTCAAAAATATAAAAATCAGTAAATGTGATTTATTTTTATAATTTTTTTTCTCTGTGGCTTATTTATATAAAAAATTGTTGTTATGGATGTGTGATTGATGTAACTCAATTGCATCCATGCACCAATAAAAAAAAGGGGCTTTTTTTCTTAAAAGTAAAATAAGTTTTGGAGTAGATCCCAGTATTTTGCGTGTTGGGTTAAACTCAATTCTAGTTTTAAAGAAAAATTGATTATCTTGCGTGATCCATCTCTAAATAGGTGATAATTTTTGAACTTAGCGAGGCTTAGGTTTAATTGTCCAAGAAAACAGAGCTCGAGTATTCTCTGCATTAATCTTAGCGGGTTAGGGCATTTTCAACGGGGACTTTTCACGGGCGTTAAGGCTATCTCCAACCCACCGGCGCTTCGCTTGGCGCTTCAACGGAATATTCTCCAGTATATTCCATGCCACGTATGCGAAACACCATCTGAAGCACCACCCTTCTCCAACCCACCGGCGCTTCGCTTGGCGCTTCGCGAGGCACCTTCTCAAGCACCACCCTTCTCCAATCCACCGGCGCTTCGCTTGGCGCTTCGCGTGGGGCCCGCACATACATTATTTATTACACATTAACAAATTGATAAAATAAAATTCAGATAATTCGAAGACAACAAATTAAAATAAAATTGTTGTAAATAACAAAAAAGATTTAAAAATATTTTTATTGAAATGGCACACGGGAAAAAATATGACATATACTAAATTAAAATTCAGCAACAGTCGGCTCTTAACAACCACACAAACAACTACTCATCCGTACCGCCGGCCCCGAAACGCTGCCAGATGTGCTCGATAAGATCCCGTTTCAGTTGCCGATGTGTTGGGCGAGCACGGATCGCATTATTTCGATCTAGCATATGTTCAAAAATTGGCGGAGCATTGCTGTGGATAGTAGGCGGTGTTACGGTTGATGTGCCTTGAGTATCGTACAATTGAGTGATCGGGTCATGAGAGTTGCGCTCATCCTCGATTATCATGTTATGGAGGATGACACACGCTTTCATGATATTGGCAAGAGTTGACCGTTGCCAAAATCGAGCGGGGCCGCGGACAATAGCAAATCGAGCTTGCAACACCCCAAACGCTCGCTCCACATCTTTTCTTGCCCCTTCTTGATGTTGTGCAAATAACTTGAGTTTGTCCGTTTGGGGCAAGGGTGCGGTCTTCACGAAGACAGCCCACTCGGGGTAAATACCGTCGGCCAGGTAGTACCCCATATTGTACTCTGTCCCATTAACAGAGTACTGAACCGTAGGAGCTTCACCGCGCAACACATCAGTGAAAAGGGGGGATTGATTAAGCACGTTGATGTCGTTGTTGGATCCGGCGACACCAAAGAAGGCATGCCATATCCACAAGTATCTGGATGCGACCGCTTCAAGCATTATTGTAGGGACTCCTTGATCACCACGGGTGAATTGGCCCCTCCATGCAACTGGGCAATTGCGCCATTCCCAGTGCATGCAATCGATACTTCCCAGCATCCCTGGGAAACCTCGGTCCTCTCCTTCCTGGAGCAGACGCTGGAGGTCTTCGATAGTAGGTTTACGGAGATATTCCGACGCGAACCGATCAACGATTCCTTCGACGAAATTCTCCAGGCACCGAATGGCCGTCGACTCTCCGATGCGTACGTACTCGTCGACAGCATCGGCGGGTGAGCCGTACGACAACATGCGCAAAACTGCAGTGCACTTCTGCAATGGAGATAGCCCCTTTCGGTTGAGGGCATCTCTCCTCTCGGTGAAGTACGGGGACCACTCCCCGAGAGCTCCGACAACTCGCAGAAAGAGGGGTCTCCCCATGCGGAATCTTCTGCGAAACAAGTAGCCGGGGTAGACCGGAACATCGGCGAAGTAGTCCGCGACTAGACGGTTATGACCGTCTTCGCGATGTCTTTCGATGTACCTTCTGCTACTTCGTCGGCGGCGGTGCGAGGTACCAGCACCAATGCTGGCTTCAACATCATGAAGAGCGTGACGCATAAGGGGTTCGACCGTTAGACAGGTCTGTGCTAACCCAGCCACGAACTCTTCCATTTGGTTAATGCCTTCGTCGTCACCACTACTTGTGGTTGAGCTGGACGACATTTTTTTAGGGTTGGTTGTGAAGTTGATATCACCAAGAGCGGAGGCCTCGGTTGTGAAGTTCAGATAACTGAGTTGTGAAGTTGAGATAACTGAGTTGTGAAGATGAGGGCATGGAGGGGTCCAAATATATAGGGGTCTAAAATCCGAAGGCATCGATCACATGCGTCGGGTCCAACGGCTAAAATCCAAAGGCATCGAACAGATGTGTCAGCTCCAACGGCTAAAATCCAAAGACATCGAGTAGATGTATCAGCTCAAACGGCTAAAATCTAAAAGTACCGATCACATGCGTCAGCTCCAACGGCTAAAATCCAAAGGCATCGAACAGATGTGTCAGCTCCAACGGCTAAAATCCAAAGACATCGAGTAGATGTATCAGCTCAAACGGCTAAAATCTAAAAGTACCGATCACATGCGTCAGCTCCAACGGCTAAAATCCAAAGGCATCGAACAGATGTGTCAGCTCCAACGGCTAAAATCCAAAGACATCGATCACATGCCACAGTACAAACAAGTGAATCGAAAACCACTTAAATTAATAGTGCGAGTACAAATGTTTAAATGAAAAGTACAATGTTCGGTCTACTATTTGTTTTTCAGATCGTTAAGCTGCTCGTTGATGTATTCTATTGCAGCCTCATGCGTCGCCTTACGGTTCTCCGATAAATGGGATGTATCCATTCCAAGTAGCTTCGTCAACGACTTCATCAATGAAGCCTTCTCTTTGCTTCTGGCCATCCCTTGCAATTTTTCGGCTACAGCAAGGGCTTTGTCGGCCATACTACTAAGCTCGGCGTTGGCTTTGTCGATGCGCCCTAGGGTCTCCTCGCGCGCCGATGATGTTCCGCCTAGTTTGCTCTTACCCTTCCGCTTTGCCGCGTCTCGCCCTATAGGTCGTGGAAGCTCGACGGGCTCATCGTCGTTGTTCGACGACGACGTGTGGGCACCTTCTTCATTCAGGCGAGCTCTTTTCAAAGAATCCAAGTAGCTTCGGCACCATTTCGGTTGGCCACATACGGCGCTCCACCAGTGCTCCATGATGAAGGCCTGACCCACCTCCTGCCTGTACATGTCGCGTGCTTGCGAAATCAATTGGTCGTCTGAACGACCACTAGCATAGACATCGCGCAACCTGCAGTAGATACCATTGAACTGAACAATTTTTTTATAGCTCTTTTGCCAATGGTCTTTGCAGTGCCTGAGATCTTGTCTGCGATCAGGCGGACTGCTCTCGTTGTACTCGGCAACCACCTTTGACCAATACTCGTCGCATTTTTGATTGTTCCCATCGACCGGGTTGAGGGAGTTATTCAACCATGCACTAATCTGGAGCACGAAAAATCCAAATTTAATAACAAAGTCTGCGATAGCGGAATTTAGTAGTTAGATGATCGAGCACTCACAAGTCGCATGTCGTCCTGTTGGGATCAGAGCATTCGTTTACGTTGTGACCCAGCCCTTCGTTCGCCTTTGCCAGCATTGTCGTCGGCCTCGATCACTCCGGGGGCCGAGCTATGCGGAGTCCCGGTATCTGATACAGACGTGGACTGCGAATTTTTGCTCGGTGCTTGAGGGGGCGAGATTCCTGCAGACATGGTCGGAGCTCCAACGTAATGAGGATTTTGGCCGTAAGGGCCGTAGGGGGATTGCGCGTACGGATGTCCATATGGATGTGGTTGGCCGTACGGAGGGGGTGCACCATACGGTGGATAGCACATCGGGTATGGTGGGGGAGGAGGCTGAAAACTGGGCGGATTTTGATTGTTTGGCGCTTGGGAGTTATCCTCATCTAAATTTGGTTCGCCGAACCAATTAACATAACCGCCGGGGGGATTATTGGCCATTGGAAATTTTTTCGGAAAAAACTGGATGAACAGGAGAGTGCAAAGTGTGTGAGTTTTGGTTTGTTTGAGGGTAAATGAGCTGAAAATTGGGCATATTTATAGGCAGGGGGTCACACAAATTTTCAGGAATTTTTTGCAATTTTTTGAGAATTTTTTGGATTTTTTATGAATTTTTAACCTCAGAAATGATTAAAATATCTCAAACGGCTATTTTTAAACGGCACAAATTAAACGGCTATTTTTTAAGTCGCTGACAGGTGGGACCGACGGGATTAAAGGTGCTAACGGCTATTTTCCCCCCAAACAGACACTGACATGCGGGCCCATCACAAACGCGGGCCCATTTGCCAGCGACCCATCTCACGCACGCACGCGCTGCGCGTTCACACCAGCCCACGTGCTTTGTGGGGTCCACCGCGCCTCGTCCCGCACCTGCACACCGCGCACACACTCACTGTCACGTGGCCCCCCAGATGCATTTCGGCCCACCTGTTAGTTTGCTTTCACGGGAGGGTACGAAGCCTCCGTTTCTCGCGCTGTGGGCCCCGCAAAGCGCGTGGCGATGCGTCCACGCGCGCTCCAACGCCGCAACCTCGCTCCACGTATGCGTCGACGGGCCCACTGGTCAGAGCTTCACGCTGCATCCTCGCGTGGCGTCTTCTCTCTCCCGTCGCGAATATTTTAATAATTTTTTCCGGTGGGGCCCACCTGTCAGCGCGTCGAGGAACCGGCATTGGAGATAGCCTGAGTTTCACGCATGAACGTGAAAATTATAGAGTTTTGCTAAATAACTGGTATTTTTTAAAAAAAATTTATATATTTTCCTTTTTCTCGACAGTTGGAACAATTTGATCTATAGGTTCCCACCATAATAAAACTTCTCTAGAGTTCATTCAACTTTACCACTCTTTTTTGTTTTCCCTACCTAGTGGCATTTGATCATAATGATACCATTAGTTATGGGTGGCGGTGATGAACAATGGACAATGGACTGTGAAAGGAAACGAGACGACGAAGATCGGTGGAAGAAGTGGCAATGTAGTGAGGTGTCAGGCCCTAATTTTAGAATATCTACTATAAAAGTTGTTATAAGTACACTTATTGTTGATAGTATGGTTATTTATGTTGGCTAGTGTACCACCAATCACCAGTCATCCATCGGTGTAACCTCTTGCCAACGGCGGATGCACATTATAATATGTGAAGTGATTCCACAAGTTTTTTTAAACTAGTCCAAGTTCTATTGATTCTTGTGTTAAAATTCATAAAAATCTAGAGATTTTAAACGAATTGACCTCAATTCAATTTACAAATTTTAAAAATAAGTTACAGTTGACCCATAGAGTTTGAATTCTGAATCCCCAACTGCCTCGTGCAGCCATGAAAGAGAAAGGAAGTGCCAAATACGTTCTTTTTTAAATAAGGCAAACTGCACAATTGTTTGAAGTAAATTGAGAATTTGATTTTCAATTACTCAATACCTCACATCATTAAAGTCCCATTTGCAATGTAAGAATTTTAGAGGAAAAAAACATTCATTCTTATTGAACTTGAACATGATATTTTTCTTTAAAATTAATGTAATATTCAAACAAGTTCTAAACTATATTCGTATAGAATTTGTGTGATCTATTTTTTTGAAAAATGTAGAATCACTAATCGAATAAAGAAAGAACTTTCTTGTAACACATTAGCAACAAGAAATAAGAATCTACTACTCCACTATGCAATCATTTACAGCTAGAAGGGGCATAAAGTGTTTGCAGTAGAGATACTCACCTCTCTTCAATGTGACGTGACAAAACACAAACACAAACAAAAACAAAGCAATTTATATCACCGAATTGGTATAACCGGCACGCTGTGCAGCTCCACCGGCCAGCAAACGACCGAACCAATAGTATCACAGGCCCGCCGAAAAAAGTACACTTTTTTTCTGAACACTTTTAAAGATCGATGGATCAGTGAACATTGGTCAGAACTTGTTCTAAACTTGCCATTCTATCGGCTACGCCTGCACCTCATACCCCTTCACTGACATGTGGGTCGAAATTGAAACTGGGCCCACTTGTCAGTACAGGGTTTGCGAGGGTACGAGACGCACGCGCGCGGGGAAAGTGGGGCCCACAAAACGCGTTACCGGGCGTCGCGTGATCTCCAACGCGCGGGGATTCGCGGACGAGGCGTCGGTGGGGCCCACTCGTCAGATCCTCACGCATGCCGCTTCGCGAAGCGGTGCCTCTCTCCTCGCGCGAATTTTTAATTAATATTTTCGCGTGGAGCCCGCCTGTCAGCGCTTGGATGCGGCGGCGTTGGAGACGGTCTAAGAGGCCAAATAGGATCGACGTGAACAGTGAACTGCCGGGGGTGCAAAACTAAAACCGATGTCAGAGCTGCTCTGTTGCACGTCTGGACTGAGAAAACGCGTGGGCCCTACTGCCTCACGCTACATGCACGATACACAGTTTTAGGCCATCTGCAAGTGTGACTTACCACTCTAAGAGATAAGACACAAGTAAGCTATAGAGTCAAATAAGAGTTAAGCATAAACTCTTATTTTAATAATCTAATTTTTACTTTGTTTTATATATGAGTTTTACATTCTATAAAATCAAATTAAAAATCAATCAAAAGTCAAGCGCTACAATGATTTATCTCTTATTTGATTTTATGTGATGAGATAACTAAATATTTAATAAATTTGTAATAATTAATAATGTTTGCTCTTAACATTATGTTAATAATATTTAGGAAATTTAATTCAAAGCAATTTGGATAAAACATAATAATTAATGAATTATAAATTAAAAATTGCACTTGATTGAAAAATTTATTTTATTAAAATCGAACATTGGACCATAACATTGAGCGAACTAAATGAAAACTAAATTTGCAAAGAAGTCTACTACATTTGAATATTGAAATATAACATAAACATATTTTTGAAAAGCTTAGAAATACAACATATACTATTCGTCATTGTGGTCGTCTCTAAAACGTTGCAAAATGTGCTCAATTAAGTCTAGTTTAATTGCGCATGTGTAGGTTGACCACAGATCGTAGCGTTTCTTATGAGTATATTAGCAAAGACAAGTGTAGTCCCACTGTGGATCCAAGATGGTACAACAGAGGATGTGTTCGAATGATTGTTGTAATCATAATTCTTACCATCGTAGTCTTGCTCATTCTCTATTATCATGTTGTGAAAATAACATATGCTTGCCTGATCTTGGCGAGAGTTTGAACGTTGCCAAAACCATACTGCACCATGCATGATAACAAATTAGCACCATGCATGATAACAAATTAAGACTGCAGGCCTCCAAAATCTCGCTCAACATCTTTTCTTGCCCCTTCTTAATGCTACACAAACAACATATCATTCGCCGTCTATGGGAGTTGTGTTATCTTGACAAAGACAGCCCACTTTAGGTATGTACCATCGGCGAGAAAATACATCATGTTGTACTGTTAGTCATTGAGAGTAAAGTGAACTCAATGAGCTCAGCCTTTCAATACATCTGTAAAAAAAGGTGATTGGTTAAGCACGTTGATGTTGTTGTTGGAGCCAGCAACATTAAAAAAGACATGTCATATTCAGAGGTCATATGAGATCACCACCTCAAGTATAAAGTAAGGATTCCAAAATCTCCATGAGTGAATTGTCTCTGCATACAATCAATACTTTGGAGCATACCCGGAAAGCCACAGGCATTTTCTCGTTGCAACAGGCATTGGATATCTTTAACGATAGATATTCCTTAACAAGCTTGTCTATGACACCTTCTACAAAGTGCTCCACACATTGAATCGTCGAGAACTCTCCAATCCGCATGTACTTGTCAACAACATCAGCAGGGCCACCATACAACAGCATACACATGGCTGCGGTGCACTTCTATAAAGGAGAGTCCGTTACGGTTAGTTGCATCTCTCCTTTCGGAGAAATAGAAATACCACTCACCGAGAGTTTTGACAATGCGAAAAAAGAGGGCCTTCTCATCCGAAATCTTTAGCAAAAAATATTGTTGGGGTAGACCAGATCGTTGGAGAAGTAGTCTACAATGAGCCGTTGACGACCAACTTCACGATTCCTCTCAATATGTCTCATATTGCTACATCGACAGTGTAACGTCCCTAATTTTGCCCTATTTTCATTCTCTGAGCATCGCCTCATCACACGCACCTCGCATCACCTGACTCCGAAAGAACCCAAACCAAAACCAATATAAGCGCGATGCGCTCTAAGATTCTCTCGTATCAAAACATCTCAAATCGGCCGATTCTATCTCAAAATCGAAAACGACAGCTTCTAGGAGGCCCAAAAAGTCTAAAATCTCCGTTTGAAGTCCGAATCGAGATCCGTCTTCTCCTACGCGTTCATATCGCTATTTAATACATATCGTCCTTTAGAAACGTTTCCCAATTCGCGACGAAAATCAGAGTTTCAGCCGTTAGAAAAATCCGAAAACGAAAGTACCAGTTTTACTCAGCCCCGTTTTCGTTTTATCCGAAACCCTGCCAAATCTTCTCGTTTTCGCGCGTACTCAATTGGAACAAGTATATAATAATTTTATCCAGCCCTCAGAAAAGTCGGATTTGCATTTGGGTCCCTAAATCCTAAAAATACCCAAAATGCCCCTGATCAAAGCACTGTGTATAGTGCACGGCACTGTACTGTACTGTGCCGTTGCCGTTGCCGCGCCGTGCGCGCGCTCTGCGTGCCGCCCGTGCGCCACCGTGCAGCGCCACCGCGTTTCTTCGCCGCCGGCACCGCCCCATGTGCGCCTCGCGTGCCCCGTGAGCTGAGCCACCTGTCCAAGCCACGGCAGCGCCTCGGGAACCCCAGATCGCCGCACCTCGTCCCATCGTGTCCGCCACCGAACGCAGTAACAGCTGGCCGCGCGCAAAAGTCGCCGCTCCTGTGCTCCTCAGCCACGTCCAGCACCGGCATTGGGTGAGAGTGCCACCGCTGTCCTTTGCCCGAGCTGTAGCCATACCCCTTGATCCCCACGCCGATACACCGTCCCATCGCCACCGTCCTCGCCACCGGCTATCGTCGCAACCGCGCCCAGAAGCGCCCTCCCTCGGCCATTACCTCCCCCAAAGCTTCCAGAGGCTATAAAAGCCAGAGCTCACTACCTCTTCATCACACCCACACAGCAAACACAAGCAAAACACTATTCATCTTCTTCCTCGCGTCTCCACCTTCGGCCTCCACGGTGACAGCACACTCCGGTGAGTTTCTTTCCAAACTAAAGCCACCAACACACTCCACTTAACCCCTAGATGGTTCACGAGCAAGGAATTGAGCTCATTTCTTCCCTAACTCCGGCTATCACCGGTTTTCCAATTGCCTCTGTTCTGCAAATTCAGCTCGATCCAGAGAGAATTAGAACTCGTGCCAGTGAGGAGAATTGCTCCTTAGAGCATGCTTGATCACCCCAGCTAGCTAGTTTCGATTTTCTTTCAGCCAATCAAAAACCCCCAAGTCCCCAGCCGTGAGCTCCGGTCATCTACTCCGGCGAGCCTCCAAACGCAACAACTGGACAAACCAATGCATCAGCAGTGACCTCCACACTCCCAGGAGTAAGAATATGTGATCAATTTCCAAATTGATCAACCCTAGCTGCTCCAATTGCTCTGCCCTAGTTTCTGTTCAAAACAGCCACCTTGGCATCCAATTTTCGGCCAACTCCGGCCATCCCCAGCCAAACCCTCCAGCCAAACACCTCCTGACACTTAAGCCTACATGTTTGACATAGTTTGCCTTCAAATGCATGAGCCAATTGCTCAGGACACACAAGCCCTAATTCCAGCAGTACAATGGCATAGAAATTGCTGTGTCCTGGACCTTTTTGTAAATTCTGGAAAACCTAAGCCTTTTCTGCTTGTCCCACTTTGTCAAATAGCTTCGCCTTAGTCTAATACACCTACTGTCCAATTTTCATCTCATTCAGAGTTACCTAGACCCCTTAACTCACTTTTCGGCTTTTAGGTTAAGTTCGGACGTGACCCGAACGTCGCCCTTTTGACGACCAATGTCCGTCGACCCTAAGAGTCTTATTTACTACTCTTCTTGTCCATTCTAAACTAGCACAATTCAACCCTTGGAAATCCAAAGCCCAAACCCTAGTCCAGTTCAGAAATCAGAAGCCGTTCCAGTATAGCGCCTTATTATTTTATGTGAGCATAAGTTGTCGTATTTTGTAAGTTGATTGTAATACCTTGTGTGTATGCCTGTATTTGAAGATCAAGACTTCGATTACGCGGAAGAGGAAACAGAAGAACCCGCAGACTACGACACTACTACTTGGCAAGGCAAGTTTCCCTCCTTTGAACATATTGCGCCTATTATTTTCATGCATATAATTATTTGGAATTTGGTACCTACACATGTATGCATAGATAGTTTTGATAAAAGTATATGTTGAGAAATGTTGTGAGTAGATAGTCCTATTTGCAGACCCCCCCTTGTTTCGTAACAAATTACTTTACCTTGTCACCTTAGGAGTAAAAGTGTAGAATGGAAATACATGTCTATACTAATAAATGTGTAAAAGAAAAGAGGAAGGCAGAAGCATGAGCAAACTATTTCTAAAGATCATTTTATGTAAAAGAAATAGGGACTATTAGCGAGGGTTGGTTTGGATGGTTGGCGCTGTGTGCGCGGTGGGTTTGTGAAAGCCTCGCTAAGGGTCCATAAGGACGGGATCGTCGTGCTGTGCTTCTAGCGACCTGAAAACGTGCTAACCACCCGCCTGGTATGGGACAGGCACAATGTCATGACTCACCTAAAGTTAATCATTTCCTGCAATGGTTGTCGATCCGGTTTCCCGAGTGGAAATTGGTGGGCCACAGAGGGCCACAAGTGGTGTGAGGGGTAGAGAGGATAAGGTGTAAGAAGGAAGTCGCCCTAGCCTGGCTCTCGAGTCGTGTGCGACCGAACCCGGAAGTGGGAATTCCATGCATCCAGAGGAGGACTTCATGGACCCAAGGCTAGAAGAAAAGGCAGTGGGGAGGACCCACAACGATAATGAGGACCTTACGCGTGCTTGCCATGTATCATGTTGTAGGGAGTACCTACCTTGATAATGGGGCCGGTATTGTCTATGTATCGGGCAGGAAATTATTAACAATGGGTCAGTAAACTGTTGTGTAAGCTCAGCCTGGTCACCTGCGTGTAAGTCGCAGGGAGCTGATCCGACATTTAAGTTGAGTTTTCGTGGTGGGTACAGTGGTACACCTCTGCAGAGTGTAAAAAGGTATTCGAATACTCCGTGCTCCCGGGTTTTCTGGAGCCTGGTCGTCGTGGGGTGAACCCGCGTCGTTGCAGCATGATTAGTATTGCTAAATTCTTTAAAATGAGATCAAACCACGGCAACTCATGGGAGTTTAGCCTGACTCTGTGAAAAGTATACATATGTACAGTTTTGACAAATTACTTTGAGAAACAAAACCCCAGATTCAGGGAGACTTTCCAAAATACTAAGATACCTCTGTTTTCAATAAAATTTCATTAAGTATGGGAACCATAGAGCTTGTTGTTGTCAATAACTACATACAATAATTCCTTATGCGGGAACTTGTTGAGCTTTGTATGCTCACCCTTGCTGATCCAATAAGTACAGAAGAGGAATCAACTGATTTCATAGACTATGGAATTGAGCCGGCACAAGAAGACCCCGACACAGTTCCAGGAGATTCAAGCGCCTGAAGGGTCACCTAACCTCAGTGAGAGCGATGTGGGTTTCGCCCTGCTGCACGCTTTGCTAGATGAGGGAGATGTTCCCCTCTGCTTTACTGATTTTGCTACTCTTATACGACGTGGTTCCGCACACGTCGGTTATTGTAATATGGGTCTGAATGACCCCATATGCTATGTTATTGTATGTATGTAAATGCCGTTGGATGTTCTGAAGTTTCAACTCCTGTGCACAAATTACCTGGGCATTTGTATTAGGTTCCCTCTAACGAGGGGCCCACAGACAGCAGCCACGGAAGGAACAAGCTTCCAAACGGGTATGAAGACCGATAATAATACGATCTTTTAATTCATCTTCGGCCTCCTCTTTCTCTAAAAATTCTAGTAAGAATTCTTCTATTCTATTGATGGCATTCTCATCAAAACTATATGTGTTGTTACTAAAACTATATAACATTTTGTGAAGAAGTTGAGATGTGAAGAGAACTTTGTGAAGAGGTTGAATATATAAACCAAGATTTCAACAACTGTTTTCTAATGACTAATTTATAATGGCCATATTTCAATGACTAGTTTCAAACGGCTATATTCCAACAACTAATTTCCAATGGCTATATTCTAATGAGTAGTTGCCAATGGTTACTTTTAGAGAGAAATATTTTAAAATTAACTGATGCATTCATTAATTAAGAAGATACATAGAATTAAAAAACTAAAAACTTAATCTTCGTTATCTCTCCCACTGAGCTTCTCTCTTAACATCTTCATTGCTGCCGCATGGTCCTCCTACTAAAAAATTTATATAAGAATTGATTTAGTGGCTTATATTTAAATTTAAGTCTACTAAAAAATTATATGCAGAAATGAAATTATCACCAGTCTTTTGTCGTCATCCTCTTACCATAGCAAACGATTTGCCCTCCCTCCTGCATCGGCAGCAGCATTGCTATTATTGCTGTCAATGACGATTTGCGCTGCCATATTAGTTCGAATGGAATACGGGGTACCGTTTTCAGACGCCGTCGTGGATTGCGAATTGTCTGTAGGGGTTTTTGTGGGGACAACTATGTATTATTTGCTGGCATACCAATAAAATTAATATTTTGCCCATGTTGAGGGGCTTGTGGAAATGAATAGAGGTAAAGTGAATAGGGAGGATAATTTAATGGATATGAAGGGTAATTTGGTGGATGTGTAGGATAATTTGGAGGATATGGTGGCTACGAAAAATTAGGATGTTGTTGACTACTGGGATTTTCTATGTTTTCAATGGGAGATTGAGAAGAACCAAGTCAATTTAGGATATCATCGGGTGAATTAGAATCCATATGAGATTTTTCAAAAATTTTGGAAAAATTTGGTGCGGGTTTAGAGCTAGATTGAGGTAGAATGGTAAGTAAAAATGAGGCAAGATCTTTGTATTTATAAAAGAGGGAGCTGTGTAAATTTTTCACAATTTTTTGGAATTTTTTCTAAATTTTTGTTATTTTTTATGATTTTTTTGTTCCAAAACATTAAAAAATTAGTTCAAACAGCTATTTTCCAAACAGTATTTTTTAGTGCCATTGACAAGTGGGCCCCAATGTAAATACTCCTCAACGGCTAGTTTTAAAAAAAATAAACTTTAGAGACTGACAGGTAGACCAACAAAGCACTAGACCCACCTATTATTGACCGCCACTCAAAAAAATGCAATAGAAATTAAATTAAAAGTATTTTTTTGATCTACCCAACGACTATTTTCAATTAGCTCCACTGACAAGATGGGCCACATATAGTGGTTGGCATATAGACAATAGGAAGGCAATACAATCTATATAAGTAGGATGTACCTCTATTTATTCAGGACTAACGAGGGAAAATATCTTAAAGTTTTTTCATCAACTGAGAGAGATCTCTACTCTAGTAAGAATCTTTTCAACCCACTACCTCATAATACCACCCTTTGCTTTACTTACTTTAGATCAAAGCCAGCACTCACTATCTCCAAAATCCGATCTTCAGATCGAGTCTCTTTGCCTTTTCCTCTTTTTCAGTGCATTCATTGGACCTTTTCCAATTTAGGAATTTCTTTTTACAAATAAGATGGTAACTTTGTATTGCAATTTGTGAATAACTCAAATGTGGAATGGTAATTGCAAATTCTAGAAAAGCTGGGCACCGTTTGCAAATGGTTGATATGTATCATGAAAAGCACCCAACATGATAATTTTTTCTCGGTCAAAAAAACCATACTAAAAATAAACATCACCTCTGCTAAAGCATCTTTGAGCTGATAGTATGTAGTTTCCTCTAAATGCGGGTCATTATACACAATAGAACCTGCACACTCCTCTTGCAATCTAGTCACATTAAGCTCTGAGGTTCAACCCTTATTTGTTAGAACTTTCTATGACAGTCAAACTGGCAATGGAATCTGGGTTCTGATTCTGATTTATAGGAGAACTCGTGTGACTAAATTGTCATTTTCCAAGATTTTGTGGCCCAATTGTTGTTGATGTTGCTGTTGCTGAATTGCCAGCATTGCGTAGATTTTTTTAACCATGTAGATAGAGTCGATTAGCATTTCATCCAAAATGTTGGATATGGATTATATATCCATTGATCATTGGGTTTGGTTAGGATTCAACCGTAGCATGCAAGAATTTCATGGTTAAAAAGCTTATTATTCATGTCCTAATTCGACCTTTGAAATTGAAATAATCACCAATGGACCCAAAAAAGAAACTACTATAGACTTCCAACAATGAAATCACTTCTATAACCCATCACTTGAGTGCAGATCAAAAGAGAATGTGAGAATTAAAATGCACATCTTGTTAAACTTTCACCAAACTTGACTTGACTTGATAAAAAAGAAAAAAAAAGGTACCTGCATCTACTGTCGCCTCCTCAGTTTTTCTCTTTCCTGAGGTGTCATAATCACTGACTTTTCTAACTTGTCAGCATGCTTATTGTTTGGAGAATAAAATCTCTCTTTTTTCGCACTGGGAAGCTCCTTTATATTTTTTTTTAATTGCGAGCATGTCATTTTGTTTTAGCAAAAAATATAAAAAAAATAATGAAAAAGACAAGGAACATGCACAAATAAACTTGTTCTCATTAATTCTCAATTGAAGTACAAAATACAATTTTGTGTTTTCTTTTATTCTTCCACATCATTGTAGAATCTCACATCGAGGTTTTGTGCGGTCCTTTTTGGTTCTTGGGGGTTCATAAAGCTTTTGGTTAATTATCTCTTTAAATTTTTTGACTTAGTAGAGAATCTCTGATTAAACTACATTTGAAGTCGTCTTCGTCAAACTTTGCTTCCGCTCTTCATACGACGGATGAAGAGATGCAATGCACTGCAAGCAAAAAGTATGGTGATGGTGTGGCCTCGGCTTCGTCAGTCTCGGCCATAGAATCATTTGGCCTCATCGGCATCTAGATAGAGATAAGGTCATATGCTAGCCTCATCGACACCTAGCCATGCGCCTATCCGGCCTCGTCGATTGCAGATAGACTTGTTGCCTTCGCTTCACCCATACTCAGCAACATGTTTTGTTGGTGAAGATGGTCTGATGCGGTGCAGAGCGGAATTGAACTTCGTCTCGTTGGTCACACATGGATGCATAAATGAGTGACAAGACTTTATTAGTCTTACACACTGCATATGCTGAGAAGAAATTATGTTTTGTTGAATAAAATTTGCTCCCTTGAAAATAGGCCATGAGCAGTTTGATGAGCCATAAGAGCGGGGCACTGATTGCATTCATGAGTCGAAGTACAACCAACTTGGTGCAGAGAGTAACACGCTTAGTCACGCCTGCCATACTTGGCCAGGGCATACAATCACGTGATACAAGAGGCTATAATGAGGCGCAACACATCCCCAGATCCTTGAGGACTGAACAAACGGTTGTCGTCCTATGCCTTGCTGCAGAAACGAAAAGCGAGGTGCAACACATCTCCCAATCCTTGAGGACCGAACAGATGGTTGTCGTCCTCTGCCTTACTATGGCTAACAAGGTGCAACACATCTCTTGATCCTTGAGAACTGAACATATAGTTGTCATCCTTTACCTTGCTATGGAAACGAAAAGCGAGGTGTAACACATCTCCCGATCTTTGAGGACCGAACAGATGGTTGTCATCTTCCTCCTTGCTCTACGGAGATGAAGACAGGGTGCTGATTGCGCTCTTGAGGTGAAGATGCCATAGATATGTCTATGACTCATCATTAAGGATAAGGGCCATTATGGCATCGCCGAATGAAGAAGGGCTAGACTTAAAAAAAATTTTAAAGTCGTAGGGGATCTCTTTATATAGAGCTCAACCCTCTCCCCAATTTTTAGGGAATGATCCTTTTGTTATTCACGAGTTTTTTAGTTTTTTTTCTCATGACAGGTGGGGCTAGTTAAGAGGTATCATTTATCCACAAAGGTAAATGGATTTTTACCACTCTTGATGCACCCTCTTTTATGACACGTGGGATCTACCTAGCTCGGGACCCACTTTTATTATTTTATTTAATATTTTCTCTTTTTTAGTACAAAAATTCATCAAAGACTTATTACCACCTATATTAGCAGATTTTGGTTCAACTTGAATTGCAAGAAAAGTGTATGCAGGATACCTATATACGGGAAACACAAAGTTGGTCAGGTCCAAATAGATAAAACCAAAGATAATGAACTATTGACATAGATTTGTTTTCCTACCAATATACCTAACCGATCATGGCCTCACTAGAACATCGTTTAGAGTGATCTCAAAGCTCGCTTACTACTTTTTTAGATAGAATATGGGGTTGCGCTTCATTGGCCTAGCACACAATATATTCACATATGGTTCAGAACTCTTTCTTCTCGCTTTTATTTGACGATTACTCTTCCCACGTTTGTCTACTTCAGAAGAACTAGTATTTGAAGCAAGAAATTCACATATTGTTGGAAGATTGTCTTCCCCATTTCTTGTAAGATCGTTTCAACTCCATCGGAAGGAAGATCGTTGTCACTATAGTGATTGATACACTTATCGAAGTATCATATTCACATTATTTAGATGTTATGTTGGAAGATTGGAACATTCCATCGCCACTTATTCCATTCTAGTTTGTGCTATGCCCTTATGCCATCAAGTTAATCTACTATTTTTTTGTATCGTAACAATATAGGGTCGCGAGTTCAGTTATTGGATTGAGGTTTGAATTGACTTGATAGATTAGCAGCTCCGGGTGATTGATGGGCTAACCCATAAATCATTGTTCCCAGTAAATAGGGGATTTTGATAGCTATATGAACAACATTCTGGAACTAGACATTGTAGTTTGAGTTCTATTTGGAAAGGTGTTAAGAGACCTTAGTTAGATCAAAAGGTTCCCATCATCAGTGGGGAGATCAAGTGAAAGTAGAAGGTGTATGTAAGAAATCAATCTATTGGTTTTGGAGTTACTTTGATATCATAAAAGTTTCCAAGTCAGAAGGTTAGGTTAGACCGACTATAATAGAGGTTGTTTCAATTCCCACTTTCTTGTAGAGGCAGAAAAGATTCGAAAGAGTAGGAAAAAGAAGTGGTAGATAATCAGTGGAGTCTTTTGAAGCTAACTCTCTTGTTCAATAGCAGCTTGTATTTAATGACTATTTGTCTAACGCCCTAGGGATAAAACCTTGGTCAATCCATCTTGCCAAGACGCCAAATCCCTTCCTCTCTTTCTTATCTTAATAAAATAGATGTGCTTCCATCTCGCCTACTTTTCCTTATTCTACAATTTGATGTGTTATCTGGTCCAGTCCAACAGATAGAAAACTAGACAATACCAGACAATACCAGACTCTCTTCCTTTTGTTCTAGGTATGCAACTTGTACCTTTCAGTCGAGCTCTTTCCCAATAGTTCCAACTGAACGATTTCTAAAGGTAGCTTCATCAAACGGCCTAAGGAGCAGTTCATAACAAGTTCCTTGGATAGATCTTTAAAGTTGATGAAAAGAGAAAAATAGATCCACATGTCAATTATTATAGCTCAGTTTCGTTGGTGTGAACGTGCATAGTGATGAAAGCGCATTGCGCATGCTGTTGGTGGGCCCTACATGCACGCATCACCTCGTGTGAAGCATGCAAAAAAAAACTACATGTCTGACATGTGGGGACGAATGTCGTGGGCCCAGCTATCATTGATTGTGGGTGTAATTTGGCTGTGTGTGCGCGCATACAAAAACTGTTAGCGCACATCTCTCCATGCCAGTGGTAGGACTTACACGTCTCGCTTCGCACACGCGCTTTTCTTGTACCCGCATCACTAACAGGTGGGCCACCATTTTAACTAGACCCACTTGTCCGTTTGCGATTTTTGCGGGTAACATTGCTACTGAATTGATTCTTGTCGGGCCCACAAAACGTGTTGTACCGTGTCACGTGCACTCCAACGGGCACGCTAGCTCGTCTTGAGCTTTGCTCATGGCTGCAGCTCCCCAGGCATTCACCACATCTTATCATGCCTTTATCATGTCGAGTTAGTTTTGAGCCATATTGATGCGAGCTGGCTTCAAGCTGCCATTGGAGATAGCCTTATGGGCCTTGCTACCTGTGCGCCATACACTCGACACATTCCCAGCTTGTCCTGTTTGCAAATGGGTCATAAAAAGATTGTGTCCATATATTAATTAGTGAAATAAGATTTTTTTTAAAGAGTTTAAACATGAATAAAGAAGAGTATTTTTTAAAGTGATCTAAATGTGAGGCCCTATCTCTTATGTCTCCCCAAGAGACATAGAATTGGAGTGGGAGGCTCTGAAGAAACTTTTATGCTAGCATGACACACAATAGAGTATGTTTGGTTGGTAATAAGTTTTTGTCAAGACATATCTTGGTGGTGCCATTAGGATTTAGCTCTAGTTTGTTTTTGTGACCCATATTTGGCAAGTCAATTTGATTTAATTAAAATTTGGTTACTTTTATATACCATATATAGTTTAATACATGACGAATAATTTATTTACCACACTTTCATTATCAAATTTGGCTTGTGCTATTATAGGGGCTAACTATAAACCAAACATATTTTTGACTATACCGCATAATTGATCGTGACTATATATTGACTTGGCTAATCTCATAGCCTCCCCCCATTGAACATGCCATCATGTTAAGCAATTCTTATATTGTACAAGTTTAGTCTGTTATAGTACGGAGACATACCGAATTTCCAATAAACTCTTATAAATTATGGAAAAATTGACTATTGGATACTATAAAGTTGGTTCACCTGAGAAATATCATTACAAAAACACTCCATAACCACAAGATAGTGTAAAACACACAATTTTAATTCTAGAACATTGCCGTCAAATTCAAGCGGTTAGCCTGACGATGGAAATTTATACCCTTCGTCTTTGGGCATTCGTCGCATGGAGAAGAACATTGATGTGGTTTTTTATCCTTCTTCCTTGTCTCCAACACTGTCACTGTCCGTCTGCATTGTCCTTTATCCGTGTGGCTGCTCATCGCTACCCTCACCGTGCCTGCACTCATCACCGTCCTCACCGTTCGTCTGCTACCCTCTCCAAGTTGAGGCCACCCTCGCAGTCCGTCCACCGCCACTACTGCTGCAATTGAAGCCAATGCAGTCGCCGCCTAATTCGCCTTCGCCACCGGATCTACCGAGGGCTCTGCCACCATTATAGAGGAAGCCAACGAGGCCACCAAGGCCTCCACCTCCACCGCCCTCTCCGTCCTTCCGCACCGCCATCACTGGATCCGCCGCTGTGGGCCATGCCAATGCAGCCACCGCCATCGCCAAATCCGCCGCCATATGCCAAGCCAACGTGGTCATTGAGGGCTCAGCCTCCGCCGCCCTCGCCGCCTTCCATGTTGCCACCACCGGATTTGCCTCCGCTGCTACCGCAGGCGAGGCCTACGCGGTCGCTAATCTCCCTCGTCTTGTTCGTCATGGGTAGCCCTCATCGAGGTTGCTTGTGTGGCGGTGGTGGTGGTTGCGCTTCATCGGCTGCTCATGCGTCGACAGTGGTGGGTCGGTGGTCGCACCAGTCTGCTAAGCCCACTCCTCAACTGCAGACGGTGGCTGCACCTCGTCACCTGCTCGCTGATGCGCTCCACAAGCAACCCCACAACTGACCTCGACTGCTCATTTGCTGCCTTTGTTGCAATCGCGGCCAAAGTCCACTACCCTAACCTAGCCAGGGGGGTAGTTTTGTCTTTTTAAAATATGTTTCTCTCCATCCTACCAAAATCGAGCAAAAAAAAAAAATTAACAAAAGTTAACCGATTTTGACGACAGCATCCCATGACTAAAATTGTTGATTTTGCAGTATCCTATGGCTGTCGAGTATTTTTATGATATTATTTCTCAAATATAACAGTATTATAGTATCTAATAACTAATTTTTTTATAAAATAATTAGTCTAGATGAGTCTTTTCAGAGTCCTCGACTCAATTCCTGTGTTTATTTTCTTTCTAAAAATTCTAACAAATGAGGTATTACAAGTTTATAGGACTCCCTGGATATTGATTTCTGAAAAAAAAAAAAAAAACTTTTGTACCAGTGTGGGAATTAATATGATGATATGATCTGGTGCCTGACCAACACATAGCTCAACGCTCTACTTTTTGATATATTGATCTTGAAAATATGATCTCAATTGATGTCTTAGATTTTGAAAGTAGTGATTCCACTTTAACTTGTGATTTATGAATTGTGCAACTTAACTAAAAACAGTAATTTCCTACTGTTTCTCACCTCAAAAACTACCCTTTTTTTTGTGCTCATTCGTTTCTGCTTCTGCCTAGTTGCATTACCAACTGAATTTTGTGCAGAACATTTCTAGTCTAGAAAGAGCCACATAATAAACATGTTCGTGTAAAAAATTGGTCAAAAACTTATTTATATACCTGGGGTAGGTGGGGCCTACCCCTTGCCTGCCTGTTTAGAACGAGGGTACTCTAGTGGCGAGTGGCAACGTGGTGACCACCAGCCTCCGCCTTCGAGTGGCACCGTCGCGTCCTCTTCGTCCTTTAGATCCAAAGACATAAGTGCATAGACATCTCTTATGCTTTAAAATTTTTTGGATGGATTCTCACCTCCTCGGTATATTGCCGGCATCTTTCACGGAAAAAGACAATGGGCTGGGTGATGGGTAATCTATGAGCTATTATAGCCCTACTTAGATATTTGTGGAGATTTAGGATGTTAAACTCAATGTAATCGGTGTTTTATGAGTCGTTTTGGAAGAATATTTTGTGTCACGTATGCGAAATACCATCCAGACAACACCCACTCTAATACATATGGTGTTTCCAAAGATTTTTAAAAGAGAGAGAATAACCAAAATATTTATTTATTTGTTAGAGAAGAGAGAAAAATAATTAGAAAAAAATTTAGCATATAGATCGAGCGAGAATCAAATAAAAACCAATTCGAAGCATTCTCTCTCCTCTTTTGAAAAAAAACAAAAAAAAATTTCCACCGTGTAGTTAAGTACTGGGTTAGGAGCCCGTGTTGGACCTAGTTTGAGATTACTGGTGGTAAGTATTCGATTAATCTTATATAAAGGTGTAATATTTGGATTCTACAATACATCTATCATATTTCGTCTTATTTTAATTGGATGTGATCTCCTAGAGTTTTCTTTAAATTCAACAAAGTGGATTTCTATTCATACCATCTAATTTAAATCTGAAACCTTAAACAAGACAACAACTCTTGATATAAGAAAAGAAATTCTTTGAAAGTTGCTCATGGCTTTCATTTAGCAGTGGACGTGTTTGCTTTGGAAACTTAATCGATGCACTGATTCGATGAGGGAATCGCGGGGACTGAACAGCGTTGGAAGTCTGAGCCTTGGTTGGGAGATGGCGAAAAGAAGCAAATTTCAGTGCAGACCTTCCTTACGAAATATTTCAATGAAAACTTTCTAGTGTTTGAGAAAATTTTTGCATTTTTTCTTCTTGATGAACATTATACAGTCATTAGAATTTCTTATTGCACTTTGCTTAGGAACAATGCGGAAACAGAAAGGAAAATGGAAAGGAAAAATCAAAGCGAATAGACAAAATTCTTATGCATTGATAATATGACATTAAGCACCTCAAATAGGTGGCACAAATCCAAGTAGAAACAGAAAAGCACATGATAAATTAACACAACTAATGAAATCAATGTTTCATGATCGAGTCTTGACCTTGTTCCATGGCTTCTTGGCTCTTGCATGGGTCGCCGACCACCTCCACGCGGAATGATATCTCCTGTCTTAGAAAAGAAAATATACATATCTTTCTTTCTATTTGAATTGTTAAATTGCCTTTTTTTCTCTCCTTTGCGTCATGTTCAGTATCTCTCTCGTTCATGACCAAACATTATCTGAACTCACATAAAGTTCAAAAGGCACCGCAACAATTTACAATGATACAACACAGAGCAGTCGTGTATAGAAACAAAATGAATTAATCAGTTAACATTAAGTGATGTTTCCGCAGCTTACAAGCTCAATATCTGTGTGCTAACCATTCAAATGGCCAGAATGGACACAACAATATCAATCTGAAACAAACTGTTTGAGCAAAATTACTCTAAACGCAGAAACCTATGAATCTTTCTTCGGTGCCTTTCTCTTCATCCGGCTGAAAGGACCAACAGTCTGGTCCATGATGTACATGTATATCACCTGACTCCAAGAATTGTATGATTTCAAGTTGTCGTAGTACTCCGGTGCGATTTCTCTCACCTTGTGCAGCCTGGTTCCTGGAATTCTCGGGAAATCATGGTGTTCATTGTGGTATCCTACATGCCATGTCATCAGATTCAGTGGCCCATAGTATGAATATGTCTCCTGGTCCGGATTGAAGATATAGTGCTCTGAGATAAAGTGGCCCGCCATAGGATGCATGCCGCCACCAACAAATGTTGAGAGTATCAGGTAAGCAAGTGATTTCCAACCGTAGAAGTACACCAAACTGGCATTAAGTGCAATCTGGATTGCTAGATTGGTGAATTCCCATAAGCCAGGAGGTTTTGGCTTGAGAAAGAGTGGCCTAAGTGCATAGAAGAAGAGCTGCAACACAACCCACACAGATTTGCTGAAGACACTCTTGACGGCATGTGCCTCTGCTTGGCTGGGGATATCCATATCGATTCCATCAACACCTTGGAAACGGTGGTGCTCCAAGTGGTACTTTTGGAATGTAATGGACATGGGAACACCAATTGGGAGGTTGGCAAATATGCCTAACCAGCGGTTGTAGCATGGTGTCATGAAGGCAAGGTTGTGGCTGAGCTCATGGATTGCAAGGAAGAGGTTGTGGTTCAGAAAGGAGCCAAAAAAGTATGCAACTGTCAGTATCTTCAACCAGCCAGCATCTTGGAGGAACATAGCAGTCCATAGCTGAAGTGAAACAACTGCGGCAATCTGCATCCAAAGTTAAAATGATTGAGAAAATATAAAGCAGTAATTAAATGATGAAGGATGCTTTTATACTTTTGAATGGAGAGGTTTCTATTGTCCAATGAATTTATTGTGACAACATGGTAAAGCGTTCACAAATTATTATATGCAACTTCTCTAATATGTTATTTCTTCCCTCCCAATCAGCCAAAGCTATGTCAACATGGCATGTGGCCATGATGATGACATGTCTCCAAACATCTCTTCTGTGAATCATACAATCACTGAAAGGCACCATTTTTCATATGAAGCTATAGCATCTCATGGGCAATAGCAGAGAACAAAATGATAACCTGGTTCTTACAACTCCAATACAACAGTCCATGACAGGCTAACTTAGATGATGGAGTTTAAGTGCCCGAGTACTTATTATACAGAATAAGATGAGACATTAATGTTGCAATTTCGGCTCTTCAAGCACCTGTCAGTTTTCACCATAAACCCATGAAATCATCATGGCAATGCAACACCATGGTCATGGAGAGGTCTAGAGCTCAAATAACCTCAAAAGAGCAGAGCCTTTTAATATTAAGTACTACTTTATGGGGTTCCGAAAAGGATGTGATGAGTGATGCTCTTTTCGTAAATGGGCTAGCATAGTGAGGAGCAGCACTCAGTAATCACCAATAGGAAACATATGCCTGCAATGGTAGTATGAGACGTGTTGGTTTCTTTTATGCCTGCAAAAGCGCAAAGGATAACGTGGTGTGTGGTGCCTGAGATGATGCCATGGCATTTCTATGTGGGGATCATGGGAGAGAATTGAGATCAGAAATTGCAGGTTGAACCTCCAAAATAGGTGAAGCAGTATGGTATGCTGGGGAGTGGAAAGACGAAGGGTTGAAGAGGCCAAAGAAACATTGCATATTAATGGTTACAATTTAAGGAAGCTTTAAATTGGCCTGATTAGACCTCAGCGTAGCAAAAGAATTTAGATAGCCTCAGTTGCAGTTATGCAACTGGAAATCACAGTTTATGTGGGTTGGGATCTCTTATACGCTTCAGGAAAGGTTGGTGGTCCACGCAAATGAATGCTTTTTAAGGAAGTGAACCAAAAAGAGGTGCAAGCTATTTCTGGCAACAAAGATTCTGCTCAGTTAGTGTCTTTGAATAGGCTCTATATGATCAGTTACAACAATTCGAAGGAAGAAACATCCGAATGCAAATTGCTGGTTAAATGTTTCCCCATGATACCATGACTTAATCATAGAACTTTGGGTGATATATATTCATTTCATCACCAATAGATAAACCACAGAACTCCTAAACTAAATTTCATCGAGAGTAACATCAGTAAAGCATTGCATGCTCATTCCATGGTCTAGAAAAGGACATTTAGCCACCCATGTTTCGCAAGAAAGATGTGAATTGCACTGCAGCAAGCAAAGCATTATATAGGGACTGCTAAATTTCACTTGATAAGGTTTTACTCCCTACAAACTTCCAATAAAGGAATTATGGACATAAAACAACAGATCACACAGAGGCACGAAACAGTCACGAAAGGCTCATTTCATACGCACATGAAAGCTCGAAAATTTCACAAACCAATAAGAACCAATCAATCCCAAAACCGTGACACTTCAATACTAACAAGACAGGGAAGTTTTGAGTAAAACCAAAAGTTCAAAAAGTAAACAAGACTTACTATCTATGCAAATCAAAACCCACATGTAATTGTACAAAGAAATTGTCAGAACCCAAGCCTAACTCCAGGCAAGTGAAACGCAACAATGCAGACAACACAAACACACAGCACACAAATCCATCACTACTCCATAAACGCACGATTAAAAACATCTTTGTTTGTCCATTTTCAGAATAAAAAATCCAACTTTGACGAATGGAAACCAACACTGGATCCAAGCTTCCACACCCATCACAAGAACCAAGACGAAGAGAAGGAACCCAACAAAACCAAGGTAAAATACCACAAAAAAGCGCATCTTTTCGGCGAGTGCAACGCACATTGCATCACAAACCACACAACTGAAAAATACAGCAAGAAATAGATCACGGCACCTTGAGGAAGGCCCACGGGTCCGGGCCGAAGAGCTCCTTGATCTGGGGGTACTTGGCCAGGATCTCCCGTCGCCGCGACGCATGCGGCTCGTCCGTGTACGACCAGAAGAAGTCCGTGGCCATCACTCCCTCCTCCCGCTCGTCCTCCCCTGTGCCTCTCGCCCCCATCGCTTTCTCTAGCTCCAACAATGGCCAATAGGGGTGGCGATGGCGTATTGTACCGCTCCTAGCAGTGGTTCTTGGCGGCTGGTTTTCAAATGGCCACCTCCCGATATAGGAGAGGAGGGTGGTTCAGGGGGCTTTCCTATTCCGGGGAGGCGAAGGTTGGGGATGTCACATGGACGGGCGCTCAAAATAGGGGCTACGGCCTACGAGGGATGGGGGGAGAGGCCTGGTAATGTGGGGCCCGCGTGCCAGTGGGGGAAAGGATGAGGGGTGGTTCCCGATCGTTCGATCCTGCTAGGTCATCGGGTCCGTAGCTCCTGGTCCGTCCAGATCAGAGTTTCCCCCAGCGGCCCGGTCCAACCCGAATTGGCTTCTGTAGAGTTGAAGAGTTTTTTCCATGAAAAGTCTATTATCTAGCGAGTTACGGGATAATTGGGATTAACCAATTTATTAAAAGTTAAGACAGAAATACAAATACAATAATCAGATTAAACCTCCCTCTCTAGTGAAGAAGTAGAGAAGGGAAGGATCATAAAAACAACGAGAATAAGCTACTGCAATTAGATGCTTGGTTGCCCTTCGTGCGGGTTAAGCCCCTCTTAACCAACAATTCAATGACTTCTTTTTCTCCTGATTGAGCTGGATCATCCAAGACGTAAGCGCTTCCAAAGTTAATCTTTTCCAGTTCTCCACCGTGGGATGATTGCTCCTAAAAATCAATTCATTGCGGATTCTCTAAATGTTCCATAAACTTGCAGTCAACATTGTTCTCTATGTTTTAGGTCCTAATGAGTTAGTGTAAGGAAAAACTCTTTTAATCCCGACACTACAGCCACATTGAGGCCAATTTTGTCCAGCATTGAGACGCAAAGCGACACAAAATGAACAAATGATCGGCCGATTCATCATGTACAGCAGATATATGGCAGATATCACTAGGTATGTGCATACTTTTTTTCTGAGGTTTTCCCTGGTGTTCAATCTATCCTTTACCCTAGAGCACATATAGGGTAGATAAAACTAGGTTGTAATTTGGTTGTAATGGATAGTGGTCCTGGAGCTTTTTATAGGCAATTTTAGATTTGAATCCTCTAAGCAATCTACCCCTCACGACAACTTGACCATTTTCTTGTATTGGCTGGGCTGTATCAAGTATGCATAGCGGTTGCTGTAGTTGTAGTTTAGCTGCATCAGATAGAGGCCATTCATACTCCAGGGCGTCCTACATACTGAAGACATCACTAACTGCGATATGAATATCCTTGCTAATTGAGGCAATTGAGCTCCCAAATTGTCGTCATCAAGCCAAGCATCCTCCCAGAAAGAAATCCTCCTTCCATTGCCTAGTTTCAACCTATCAAACTTTTGAATTTAGTCCAATCCTTAATGATCGCCGCCCACCAGACATCAGGTTATTTTCTTGGCTTGGTAATTTAGAAGCATAAGTGGTATTCCACATTAGCTTGACCCAAGGTTTGTGTACACCATTGTACAGATCAGCACACAACTTTAAGGTGAGACCTGTGTTAGTGTTTCAAGGTACTTGATGCCCAAACCACATTTCCTTTTATGTCTGCATGCTGAATCCCATGCAACCAAGTAGTTCACCCCTGAACCAAATTTGTTCCCTTCCAAAAGAAACCTCTCCTTACTTTATCTATCTCCCTTAAGATCAATTTTGGAAGTTTGTACATACTCATCGTGAATGTGGGCAAAGTAGATACAAGTGCATTTGTTAAAGTGAGTCTTCCCCCTTGCGAAAGTTGTCTGCCCATCAAGCCATGAAGTCTCGCATTCACTCTATCCACCAGAGGCTTGAACTCCATGACATGCAAACGTTTATTAGAGATTAGGAGGCCCAAATACATGATCAGGAAACTTTTAACTTGACAGCCAAGAATTCTTGCCAAAAAAAATGTATATTTTGGTGGAACGTTGAGAGTCACTAAGATTGATTTATGATAATTGACAGGCAAAACTAGTGTTAGAAGCAGAAATATTTAGAAGTGACTTGACAAACCAGATGTCCCTCTGCCTTTCCTTCAGAATTAAAAAATATCATCAGCATATTGTACAATGGGGATCCCATCATACATTTGCAGTGGCTTGCTGAGATTACCAGTTTCATATCCATGATGCACTAGGTGGGCCAGGAGGTTTGCTACCAACACAAAGAGTACCGAGGAGAGAGGGTCGCCCTAGCTTAAACCCCTTTTGCATGAAAATGATTTGCCTGGTTGACCATTCATTTATATTGCCAAGCTATTGAAAGACAAGAAGTTATAAATCCATTGGCACCATTTCTCAGAGAAATCCTTGGGATGTAGTACGTCTAGCAGGGCCCCCCATTCAATTTTATCAAACACTTCCTCGAGATCTAGCTTCAAGAGCACCATTGGCTCCTTTGCAATGTCTGCACCGAATGAGAGTTGAGTAACAAATATTGCAAAATCTTGAATGGTTCTTGTTGGGAGGAAACCATACTAGTTCTCGCGTACTAGGTGCTCCATATAGGGAGCTAGTCTGTTTGCTAGCACTTTTGTTATCAGTTTGATTGAGGTGTTGATAAGAGAGATGGGCTACTGCGATAGTTTACGGCTCTCTCTTTTTAGGAATAAGGGTAATGTAAGATTTATTCAAAGGAGCCGATTGCACTTGGTTGAGGGATAACATTTGGCACAATTGCAGTATATTTGTCTTGATCACTTCCCAACAATATCTATACCATTTAGCATTAAAATCATCAGGATCTGGACTTTTGTTGTTTAGCATATCTTCCAAAACTTGTGTGACTTCCTCCAGCAAGATGTTAGAATCTAGAGATGCTATAAAAGGTAGTATCTCCATGCTTGGTCGTCTGACTAGGTGCACCAGATCAAGCATGACAAAACACCTCTCGCTAGCCCCCATCCTGCTTTTATATTCTTTGGCAAATCGGGACAGCTTCCCTCTTTGATCATAGATAACTCCATCACTTATGGAAATAGAAGATACCCGATTCATCCTTAGAGAGTTCGAGGCAAGGGAGTGAAAAACATCTAATGTTTTCATCCCCTAGCTTGGCCCATCTCATCCTTCCTCTTTATTTTCATTTTTTTATGCAGTAATTTTTTGAGCTCATTCTTCCTTTGAAGTACTAAATCCCTTAGTCTCCTTTCTTGCTGATGAAGTTCCCTACATTCAGCGGTCCAATTGGGAGTCATTCATCTTCAAAGTTCTAGCCCATCTCTTTTTCTCCCTGAACTTTAGTTTACTTGCCAACAGAAGTGTATGTGAACCTGATACTGCGTTTGACCTCCAACTGTCTTGAACAATGTCTAAAAAGCCCTCCTGCAGGAGCCAAAAGTTTCCAGACCTGAAAACCATGGACTTGGGGAAATCCGATGTGAATTCCAGAAGACATGCTGCATGATCTGAGATACTTTTGTGCTCCAAAGAGGCCAGTCTAGTGAGTAGAAGTTACTACATTCATGTAGTGTAGCAGTTGGTACGTCCGAAATTATCACCGAGAAGAAAGACGAACCAGTGAATAATCGAAACTTTTGTGCAATCTTCAGCTTGTGGTCTGATTGGCTATTTGAATAGTGCTAATAGTGCATGACTTTGGTCTTGGATTATGGAGCTATGTTACATGGCTTGCATTTGTTAATAAAATATATTTGTTTTATGAATATATTTATTATTTTTAAATAATTTAAGTTTTAAGCCAACAGATTTGAAATTTAACATGATATTGGAGTCATAGGTCATGAGATGGAGATTAATATAAGTTATATAAAAAAATAATTATAGTAATTGAAGAGTTTAATGGTAACACAAAGGGGATTGATCAAGTCTCAACCCAATTAGAATAGATGTCATCTACATGATGGAGTTTAGATATGAAAAAATTGATTGTTTTCTCGAACAACTTTATTTTTTTTGGTGAATTAAATATTGTGTAAAACTCAATATATGTTTATTAGTTTGAGATTATAATTTCTCACTACTCACTAGGAGAATTCGGTATATTAGGATATCTCCATCGAGTTGCCGCAAACCAGGGCACGCCAAGCGAGCTCACCACATGCTTGGCATGTGTGGCTCATGCTAATGCATGCAAGCGCATCTAGTGCTTGGTGGGCTGCAGGCGAGCCTAGCTTGGAACATGGCAATGGAACTACTATGTTGGAGCGAACTCAATGCGACATTCACGTATTTTTTGGGTCCCACTTCTCTCCCCTCCTACACATTTCGTCCATTGATAGGTGAGACTAGAGAATGACTATGGCAGCAAGAGGAGGGTATGCTCCATGTGTGCATGCGAAAAGAGCACATGCGGCTCACATACCGTGTGCAAGGTGTGGTGCGCATGCCTCATTTCGCGTCACACACACTCACTAGCTATCAAGTGGGTCCAACACTATTTTGATCTACTTATCAGCCTAACATATTCATAAGGGTCTTGTTTTTGCTGTTTTTTTAGTGATAAGAAAACATTTAAATAGAAAATTATATTTGTTTTTAATGATATGACACACTATCTCTCTTAGAGTAAATATGTTAGAAGACTTTTTCTTAACCCTATAATTATGTGGTATACTATCTCTCCTATATAACATGTTTAAAAATCAATCACTATTGAGGATAGTCATAGAATCTAATAGGAGATAGATGTTGACTGTCCAAATTTAGATACAATTGTCTTTATGGTTGTACACTTTACATTTTCTTTTGACTTTTTAACCGCACAAAGCCAAATCCAAAAACACATATATAAGCACATGTAGGTCGAAAATTGTGTAAATTTTTTTTTATGTGTAAGAGACTTCTAAAACTATTAGATCTCATACAGAAGATTTTAATATATCACACCTCACATATACGAAACCATTTATACGAAATTTAACAATTCCAAAACTTTCCTTGGCATTAAAAAACTTTCTACATGATGTCCGGACGTACATGTAATACTGTACATCACTAAAAGGCCAAAGAAGTTGGTTTTTTTTTTCATGTCATGTCATGTCATGATATCTGCAAGTTGATTTTAAGATTTTATTACTTATTTGTAAAAATAGATATAATTGTTCTTCTTTTATAAGGATTAATAAGAATTATAATAGAAAAAACTAATACGAATCTTAATAGGCTACGAATTTTAATAGGCTATTATATCCAATATTTCTCTTCAAGTTGGACGATAGATATCAATCATCCTCAATTTGTTACAAGCTAATGTAGGATCAAGGATACCGACTAGAGGGGGGTGAATAGGAGACTTTTAAAATTTCTTTTCAATTAAGCAATTTTAAAGAATAATTGAGAGACCTAAATTATACAATGAGGGTTAAAAGCAATTTAATCAACTAGTTGCATTCAATCAAATGAACTATTCAATAAGACATGCAACAATGGTAAATATAGCAATTGTGTCAAGATGAATGTAAAGCAAATATGAAATACGCAATTTGACACAAAATTTTTACCGAGGTCTCGGAGACTCGCCCGGTCTCCCCTACTCCTCGTTGAAGCGCTCACTCGGAGTCTCGCTTCTATATCCACGAAGGATATCTCATTAGGGTTGCTCCTTCTCCACACCGGATAGGCGAGCACCACACCTTTCACAATCCTTTGCCGGCCTCTCCGACAAACTTCAATTGCAGAGATCTCGGCTCTCCTCCGGCACCGTCTAGGCGAAGGCGATCGCCAAGAGTAACAAACCGGATGCACTTTCACTTGAATCAACCACGTGCTAGAATCTCAATGATGCAAATGATATGCTCAACACTCTAGCACTAGCAATCTAATGGAGATGAAGTGCACTAAACACTCACACAATCTCCCTCAAGCTCTCTCTCAAACCTACTCAAGATTTGGCCTCAATTCTAGCCTCTAAATGCAATAACACATATGCAACTCAATTGGCTAGGTTTCAGCTGAAGAATGAAGTCTTTGAGCACCCAAAAATGAAGCCAAACACGAAGTATTTATAGCCTCAACGAAAAACTAGCCGTTTGCAAGAAACCGGGCCAAAAGTTGTATAGGCCGGACATTGTCCGGTCACTTCAGACACTGTCCGGCCAGTACAAAAATTTCAGCCGTTGCAAACGTGTCAGTGACCGTTGGGCGAAATTTGTGAAGGCCGGACGGATACTATTTGTCCGGACAAAAGGATATGTCTCTGTTAACTCTCGGCTCAAAAAACTTGTACAGGCCGGACATTGTCCGGTCACTTCAGACACTGTCCGGCCAATTAGGAAAAATAGCTCCGGACGGATGCATTTGTCCGTTTCATTTTTCGGCTCAAAAAATTTGTACTGGCCGGACATTGTCCGGTCACTTTAGACAATGTCCGGCCACTTCGGACAAATAGCTCCGGACGGATGCATTTGTCTGGCCAGTACACACTAACAGTACAACAAGAATAACTTTTGATCCAGAGATCCGATTGAGGTGATTTTTGGCTTGTTAGAAAGATAACTCAGAGCTCTACAATTTTGTCAACAGGAGTAAGACCTAGAAAGATCTAGAAACTTCTAGAAAATTCAGAAACTTTCCTACTGTCAAAATGTTCAATCCAAAAATCATCTCAAATGCAATTTTAGAGTATTTGCCCATATGGATTTGCCGTTTTCTCGCGGATGTGATTTGTGTCACTTAGCAACGACCACGACCACACAGGTCTTGACATCCGATCGAAAACAGGTGGTCGATAGGGTTTGGTCGAGCGTACGCAAGCGAGTCGAAGACTGGTACGATCAGTTCGAACTCCTACGACCACGCCCAAACCCTAAACAGAAAGCCGCCAAACAAGCGATACGACAACGACCACGTATCAACACTGATATGATCAGAATATGCAAATACGACCACGACCAGCTCTAGACAAATAAACCAATTTAAACAGCTGGCGATCACGACTAAGTGCAGTTTTCAAAACATTTAATCTAATGCACATGAACTACACTTAGACTCACTAGTAATGCAAGACACTAGTGCAAGATGATATAAATGCATCTGAGCTTCCGCACTAGATAGATTCAAACTACTAGTTTCCGACCCCTCTTAATAGTACGGTCAAACTAGTAAAAACAAACCTATCGACCCGGTCTGTCTCCAAACACCGAGACCGGTAAAATCCTAAGAAAATAATCCTTAATCTTGAATTTTACCTTAGGTGAAGTTCGACCTCGTGAAGTTCGACCGCTCGATGCTTGTCCCCGCAAGGCTCGACCTCGCTAAGCTTGACCTCGCGAAGCTCGACCGCTTGACACTTGTCCTCGCAAAGCTCGACCTTGCTAAGCTCGACCTCGTTCGAGATGTATCATATCGACTTCATCCTCTTCACACCCTTGCTCGCTTTTATCCTGCAACCATTCTGAGACTATAACATATACACTCAATGCGCAAACGTTAGTCTCATTTGCAGTTCGTCATTAATCACCACCAGATAAATCACTCCACACAGGAGTTCACTCAACAATTTCTTTCTTCGGTGAAATGACAAAACCAATTTCAATGAACAACAAATGAGTAATGGATGAATCTCACAATCATATAGATCCATATATGATACAAGAAATGCGCACACGATCCATACTACTCAAGTTATGATATCAATCAATATGGATGACTAATATCATGAGCTCTCTCTCAATCATACATAGAGATATCAAATCCAGAACACGGAGTCATCAACCTTTTGCACAAACATGGATAACTAATCATCCTGAGCTCTCCCTCAACATGTGCATCGATATTAAATCCACAACTGGAATCATCAACCTCAAGATTTAACATATAACATCTTGATCAATCAATTAGCACAAGCTTGATGCAACCACCGATCTCATCCTCTACATATGCATCAATATCAAACCCGCAATCGAGGAAAACATCCAATTCAGGGTTTACCGATAATCAATTCAATATACTTGTGCTAAATCAGGATTTATCTAAATTGTCATTTAATCATCAAATCTGATTGACGAGGATTGTCACCCGGGTCACTTCTAATAAACTTTTGGTTCAAGACAGGTTCGAACCAGATATGTATCTGGTAATGCGAACTCAAGCTATTCTGAGGGGCATCGCCATGAGGTCGCAAGCTTTACGCGATCAGGTCGCGGGCTTCGTGCGATCAGGCCGACAGCTTTGCGCGGTCAGAAGTTCGTATGCTATACGCGAACTGGATATCCGGGATGTTGCGCGGTCAGCCCACATTCCGCGATCAGAACATTCTCGACCAGGGTGTTTGGAGTTCATTCGGTTATCCATATAACAGGATATTCCAAGCATCCCGAGGATTCCTCCACTTCGAAGACCAACCATCAGAGGTTAATACATACGGCTATTCGTGATTAACACGTGTTGATAACCTCCGTGGAAGTTAACAGCAGTTCTCCAAAAACTGCATCCAACCGTTTGATGCAGTTTTCTTCATATGGCACCATTTCGACCAGTATAAAAGGGTGGCGTAGAGGTCCGAGGAAGGGATCACCCAATCCATTTGGAAGAAGAAGACTCCTGATACAAGTGAAACATAACGCATCTCAACCACTAAAAACAGCCAAGTCTACGGCCCAAGTTAGATAGTTCCTACAAGCCTCCCTGACTTTATTCTGTATGTTTACACAGGAAAAATCCTTCGCCTGTGAAGGAGTTTTTCTGCTATTTCTGTAACCTTTTATCAGCTATAGTGAAATCCTAACAGGACGTAGGGCTATTACTCCCACCATCGAGGGCCCGAACCTGTATAAATCTCTATGTGCTCCTGTTCACCATTGTTCTACATACCTTCCCGGAGGGTCGTCTTGAAAGGTCTCACCATTACAAATTTTGCATAAGTTCGGCTGAGGACTCCGAGTCTGAATCGTCGACACTGATATCTTCAGATTAACTTTAATCATCATGAATTTATCCAAAACGTCATTAATAATCAAAACCTAGATACTAAGATCTACCTAGATCCAACAGCTAACACATACTCTTTGGAACTAATTTCTTTTGTCAAACAATTAGCAAGTTGCTCTCCAGAAGATACATACTCTAGTTTCAAGTTTTCTTCGTCTAAGCGCTTTTTAATGAAGAGGCGATCAATTTCCACATGCTTGGTGCGATCATGTTGCACTGAATTATTAGCAATATGATTGCTGATTTATTGTCACACCACAGTGTCAAAGTTCCATCTCGAAACAATCATAACTCTGACAATAAATCTCTCAACCAGAGCATTTCACATAAGCTAGAAGACATAGCCCTGTACTCTGCTTCTGCTGTAGATCGAGAAACAACATTCTGTTTCTTACTTCGCCATGACACCAAGTTGCCTCCCACAAAAACACAATACCCTGATGTTGATCTCCTGTCATCTAAACAACTTACCCAGTCAGCATTACAATAGCCAACCACATCAAGATTCATATTCTTCCTGAACCAGAGATCTTTTCCTGTACTACCCTTCAAATATCTTAAAATCCTATATACTACTTCCATGTGCTCCACTCTTGGGTCATGCATATAGCTACTTACCACACTGACCGCATAAGCAATATCGGGTCTTGTGTGACAAACGTAAATAAGACGCCCAGTAAGTCTTGATAATGTTGAATCTTGAGTCGTGATTAGGGTTTCGGTAATTAATGATATCCATAATATATGTGACTAACCCATGTATTTGAGACTCAGGTTAAATAGAGGTGAAAGCATCACAAAAGTGCAAATCAAGACTATTGAGACCTCATGAAGCAAGAATGACGAAAAACTCCGACAAAAGTAAAAGTATCTAAACCTAGCGTTTTTATGTTTGAAAATTTCTAGTTTAGATGGTCGTACTATTAAGAGGGGTTATAGCATAAGTCATTTGATCAATCTTGAGGTCTTTGGAAACATATTTGCATATGCATCTAGTTCCTAATTGAAATTGGGTAAAAAAATCTGAAATCATGTTTTCGTTTTGAACTGGCCGGACATTAAAATATGGCAAGTTTAATTGCAAACAACAGAGACAAATGAATCCGTCTGGGAGCTTTTGTCCGGGACGCACCGGACATTGTCCGAAGTGGCCGGACAATGTCCGGCCTATATAATTTCTGTGAAAATGTAAACATGAGTGTTAACAGAGACATATACATTTGTCCGGACTTTTTGTCTGGACAAATGCCTTTCGTCCGGCTTTCACAAATTGTTTCAAACGGCTACTGACACTTGAAAAAACTTAGTGCAACAGCTTGCAAAGCCTCTCATACTCATCTTCTTGCATTTGAAGCCAATCCTTTAGCAAAGTATTGAGAACTAGTTGAAAAAGTTCGAAATTGAGCCATTTGTATTTGCATACTTGTTCTTCAAGCTTTGAGGTTGATCAAGCAAAGTGCTAGGCTTATTACTCTTGGTGATTGCCGTTACCTAGACGACCCGAGAGATCCGCCGATCTCTCCATCGACGGTGTGTGTCAGAGAGGCCCGGCGGTTGGGTGTAAAGGCTCGGAGCTCGCCTATCCGGAGAGGAGAAGGGCTACCCCTAGTGGAATCGAAGCAAAAGCTCTAGTGAAGAGTGCTTCAACGAGGATTAGTGGAAATCAGCAAATTTCCGAGACCTCGGGAAAAATTCGATCTCTTTCGGTTACTTCTATTACTTGCTTTATACTTCTAAAAATCGAATTATTGTTCTTGTCTCTTTAGTAATTGCAAAACTTACTTTGTGCCATCATCTATATCATTTGTGTATTGATATTGCAATTTGGGTTGTTAACCACTCAATTAAAATTAAAATGAGAAAACCCGCCTATTCACCCCCACTCTAGTCGGCATCCTTCGATCAACAGATAACTCTCCTTGTTAGTTGGATTTCCACCTTGATCACATAACTTGTGGTTCTTCTCAATAGAAGTAGAGACAACACGATATTCTAACATTCCAGTTTCATTCAGCAAATCTAGAGTATATTTCCTTTGTGAGAGAACTATACCCTTTTTAGACCGTGCAATCTCTATGCCAAGAAAATATTTGAGATGACCCAAATCCTTCACTTCAAATTCTTTACCTAACTTGTTCTTTAGAAGGACAATCTCCTCAGCATCATCACCTGTGATGATAATATTATTGACATAAACAGCAAGTATTGTAATGAATGCTCCAGAGTGCCTTAAAAAGATAATATGATCCACATTACACTACTTGTAACCCATAATACATACTGCACGTCTGAATCTATCAAATCAAGCCCTTGGAGATTGTTTTAAGCCATACAAGAACTTCTTCAGCTTACACACCTTTCCACTATCACCAAAACCTGGTGGACCTCCATATATACCTCTTCCCGTAAATCACCATGCAAAAAGGCATTCTTCATATCAAGCTGATGTAGGGGCCAGTTGAAGTTTACTGCACACGAGATTAAAGTTCTCACTGTACTCATTTTTGCTACTAGTGCAAAATTCTCATCATAGTCAATCCAGTACGTTTGATTATATCCCTTTGCCACTAATCTCGTCTTATATCTCTCAATCTTGCCTTCTGCATTTTGCTTTATGGTATACACCCATTTGCATCCAACAACTTTCTTCCCGACTAGAAGAGAGACTAGTTCCCAAGTCTTATTTTTTCTCAATGCCTGAAATTCCTCCTGCATAGCACGAAGCCACAAAAGATCTTGCATTGCCACTTTCCAATCTTTTGGTATGGGCACATATTGTAATAATCCAATGAAAGATTTATATGCAGGAGACAAAGAAGAATATGAGACAACATAAGAAAGATCACCCTCAAAACCATACCTAGCCGGGGGCTTACCGGCATTGACTCGGGGCTCTCTACGATGAGCAATAGGAAGATCAAGATATACATTACCACCTGTTTCAGAGGGAGACGAGGTCAAAGGTGAGACAACTGAGGAGGGGTCAGGGACAATGACTTGCGTGGATGACTGGTCGTTAATCTCAATCACAGGAGACTGCAGCTGCTGCTGCTTCTCTTGAACTCCAGTGCCACGAAAATGCTTCATCTTTAGAACTCCAGTATCTCCACCTCCATTGGCACACACCCCCTCATCAGCAACAGGACATGAAATTATACCCACAACAACATTGTCATATCCACCATGGTCACCACTACTCACTCCATGGTCACTACTACTCACTTCATCATTCTCCCCCTCTCTATCAGCATTATGCAGACGAGAAAAGATATCACCAAATAAAGGCGTCAATTCAGTTTTCTCACCATAGAAGGGCTCAAACTCCCAAAAAGCCACATCCATACTCACAAACATCCGTTTGGCCTGAGAACTCCAACACATGTAGCCCTTCTGTCGAGAAGAATATCCCACGAATATACACTTCAAAGCCTGAGGGTCCAGCTTTCCTGTAGAGGGTCGATAATCCCGAACAAAGCACACACATCCGAACACCTTCGGAGGGACAACAAATGTATTCGTTCCCATAAGCAGCTCACACGGAGTTTTCATGCCTAACACTCTTGAGGGCATGCGGTTAATTAAGTAAGCCGCTGTCATAACGGCTTCGCTCCACAGGATTTTTGGCACATTCATCCCATATATGAGTGAGCAGGCAGTCTCCAAAAGATGTCTGTTTTTTCGCTCGGCCACACCATTCTGTGCCGATGTATCTGGACAGGTTGTTTGATGCAAGATCCCTTAAGCTGAAAGAAAAGTCGCAAACTCCTTGTTGACATATTCAGTTCCATTGTCAGTTCTAACAATATGAACATGAGTATTGAATTGTCTTTGCACAAGAGCACAAAAATCTTGAAAGCAAAGTAAAACTTCATTCTTATTCTTCATCATATAGAGCCAAGTCATACGGGAATAACAATCAATGAAAGTAACAAGTACTTAAAACCATGAATAGAGATAACCGAAGTTTTACGTTGAGTTTCTTCATGGGTACTCGACTCATAACATCCGGATACATACTTCTCAGTCGGTCAAATGATAGATGACCCAAACGATAGTGATAAAGTATCACTTCAGCCTCTTCTCCACCTACAACAGTAGTCAAAGAAGCACTCACAGCATCCACAGTCCCTCGATCCAAATACTACAATCCATTACGCCTAGCCCCAGTCCCCAAGACCCTCCTTGTCTGCCTCTCCTGAATATGACAGACATCTCGGTCAATATAAACACCACAATCAATTTGATTCACCAAAGCACTCACAGAAAGAAGATTGACCGGGAAGGAAGGATGGAACATGCAAAACAGAGGAAAGTGTAATGGTAGGTGTACACTGAACTGTGCCAATTCCCTTGATGGGTTGTGCAGTCCCATCAGCAGTTTGAACAGTTTCACGATGCATGGAAGAATATGGAGAATATGATGCAAACTCACTAGAAGCACCAGTGCATGTCTAGATGCATCTGAATCGACTATTCAATCTAAAGGAGAAGTATGCGAGGATACAAAAGCCTGTGCCTCAATACCTGTGCCCGCATGGGCATAATTGGCAAAAGTATCAAATGTAGTGGTCATAGGGATCTCCTGGGTGGCCATGGACTTGTTCGTGGAACTCTCAACCTTTGCTTTGAACTGTCGTAGCTCCTCTAATTTAGAAAGCTCCTCTTTGTCATGCGCAACTGATCCCTCATCAGACATGACAAGATTGACCTTAGAACCTTGGCGCCTACCACCAGGTTCTCTACCTCGGCCTCTACCACGCCCTCCACCACCCCTGCCACACCCAAAATCGCGTGATTGTGGGCAATTTCAGCTAATGTGGCCAATCTTCCCACAAGTAAAGCACTCGCGGTGATCTGCAACAGTCAAGACAGATCTACTAGGAGGTGGTAGGGTACCCGATGTCATGACCAGTAACCGGGTCTCCTCCATCACTATAGCAGCAAATGCCTCCTCCATGGTGGGCAGATGCGGCTGGTGGCAAACGGCAGCTCTTCTAGACTCAAACTCAACATTCAATCCTTGCAGAAAGTCAAGTACCCTCCTGTGATCCACCCACTTTTTGAACATAGTAAGATGTTTAGCATAAGGAATGTCTAACGGATCATAGTGGTCCAAATCTGTCCACAGTTGCTGGAGTTCATTGTAGTACTCGGATACAGTCCGCTTCCCCTGAGTCATCCCTCGAAGCTTCCCATGCACCTCAGCCATCATCATGGCATTGCCAGCTCTAGAATATAGTCTAGCTAGTACAACCCACATCCCGGTCGCAGTTGGAGTAGCTTCCACCATCCCAGCAATAGAAGGGTTCATTGAGTTAAACAACCACGTTTTCACCAGAGAATTAGTGGTTTTTTAGTTCTGTCATTCCAAACTATCTTTAAGGGACTCGACAGATGTCTCCTGCACATAGTTAGCAAGCCCATTTGCCTCTAAAATCATAATCACCCTCCTAGTCCAACTCAAATAGTTTTTGGTTCCTCCAGCTTCACATCATTTGGCATGAGCTCTATGTTTTTCACCATCTATGAATATGACATTGCCATCACAGTTTTGTCCAATGATGAGATGTCATTCATCCTCATTGTTATCGTCTCCATCATCTTCGCCATAAATTCTTCCATGGTTGGAACCATGGTTGTCATCTTAACAGGTCTCAAAAAGAAATTGAGCTTATGCACTCACAAACACCTTCTCTCTCTCTTTTTTTTTACACCACAGAAGATCTGGTATACATAAGATCTAGATCTGCCACAGAAGATCTTGACTTGGAGTCCTCTAAATCACTGTGTAAAAAAATTGGCGGGCGGGCTCGGTGGGGCGTTGGTTCGGCAGGCGACGTGCGGACACGGACTCGACGGTGGTCGTGGCGCATAGGCGCAGAGCGTTAACCGCCGTCGCTGGGCGTAGGCGGCGCGCGGGTGCAGAGGCGCGGCGTCGGGCGACCGATGAAGTCAGGTAAGTAAACACGGTGATGGCACTTGGGCGGCGATGGCTCTGATACCAAATTGATTTTAGGATTTTATTGTTTGCTTGTAAAAATAGATATAATTGTTCTTCTTTTATAACTCTTAACAAAGGCTTAATAAGAATCCTAATAAAAAAAACTAATACGAATCCTAATAAGTTAAGAATCCTAATAAGCTACTATATCCAACATGCAAACTCCGCTTGAGTGGCAGGCTAACGTCCAGAGAAGTGTTTTAAACAACAAGAATTAGGTCGATCTGGGTGGCATAAAAAAAAGACAGAAGTACAAGTTTCCCAATCGTCAGAGCAGATCTACTACATTCATCAAAATGGAAGAACCCAAGAAAACTTAGGATGCTAATGTTACTAACAAGGTGTTAAAGTTCTTAAAATAACACCATTAACATTTCACCTCATGCTATGCCATGTAAAAATATATATTATTCATTTTATCATACACGATAGATAAAAACTAACATATCATAACACTAATTATATTAGATCTAACACCATCCTCCTTGACATTTGAATCCAGACTCAATTTTAAGCAAAACACGTGATGAAGGCTAACGCGGTTGGCGAGTGTGTTAGATTTGTGGGGCGTAACGCCATCTTATATGGCGTTGGTCAAGGCGCGTCAGAAAGTCGTGGACACTGTGACACCGGCTACGCCACCAGGCGCCGGCCAAGAGTCGATTAATGGACGGTGACCGCGAGCTTCATGTTGGCCTGGCAGTGGCCCTCGACGCTGCAAATGAACCATCTTGTCATACCCGGAGCCCCACGTCGGTGCATTGCCGGCGGCGGCTCACGCCACGAAGCCCCGGCTGTCCATCTCCACCAGGTTGTCGGATCCCTCCGTGTACAATAATTCTGCATGCATACATGCAGATGCACACGTCATGCCATTGTCATCTATGGAGCCATCAGATAATATAAGTCAGTGTCACGACTCACTTACCTAGCGTGTCGCCGGCTCTGAACTGCTTGCCATTGGCCCATGCGGCGTAGTCGATTCCGGTGTCACAGCCGAAGTCATCCCCAGCCCTGAACATAGTACACCACCGCAGCTGTCGTCGAGAGTAAGGACACGGCGATGACACAGCGACGATATATTAGTGCTTTACAGGAAGCCATTAACAGAGACAATTCTAAGATGTTTCAATGAGCCAATTTATGGGAGTTGCGTTACATATATATGCATATATATAGAAATTTTCGTGTTGGGTAGTACTATTTAAGAAGACAAGCATCGATTCTATGGTTTTATCGATGGAGAAGGCACCGGAGAACACAAGTATGCCCAACGCCTTAAGTGATGGCGTTACGCACCATGGCAGTAACACTCCCACATGCGGCACATGCGGCATCTGCCTCCTTTTGGTTAAGATCCTTAAGTTGTAGATATTAGAACCACGATGTATAGCATTGGATCAATTATAGTTAGTTCTATGATATGAGATATTAGTCTCTATCCGATGATGATTGTGACAAAATAAATAATAAATCTTTTTATGTGGTCAACATTGGGTTGTTAATGTCACTACTCATAGTGTTATTTTAGAAACTCTAATGTTTCATTATGTTGTGTTAGCATTCAAAAACTATTTAGATCAATCTTACGAAAATAAAATAATGTAGGGTTAATTTTGTAAACTTTTCTTTAAAACTGATTGTCTCATAAAAAAAATTTCTAAGAGCAGAACAGAGTCACGCAGCTAAGTTTTACGACATGGTATTTTAAACAAGCCTAATCAAAACAGCAAATATTTTGGGCCATATGAGAGTAAAGCAGGCCATGTGCCCCATGTGACCAGACTGGACCGAAACTCCCATCGCAATATACACTCACAAGTACAACGAGCATCTGCCGACAAGCTATATCCCGACCCCGTGTTGTTTGCGCCGTTGCGGACGCCCGTGTAGGGCGTGTTTGTGAAAGGTTGATGCTCTAAAACCACATTTAAGTTAGTTTATTGTTTAATTTTCCATCAAAATTATAGTGTGCTACAAAATCTTAGACAAACGATCCATCAATCATAGATAAAAGGTATAACCATATATGGCCAAACTGGCCACTTAACAAGGCATTAGACTTGCCACATATATTATATGTAGTTTTTTTTTTTGACCTCAACTCAAATATACCTGAAAATTTATCATATCCACGGAAGTACTATCGTTGTGGATCTGATTTCATCTTTTGCGTAATAATAAGTGATCTTGGTCGCTACGCTGTAGTTGATATGCTTTAATATAGTTAATTAGTTACTGGACTTAAAATTTCATATTTGTAATGAAACTGTAAGGTGACCAAATTATCTATATTCAAATAAGAAGGTGACTCCTTGGATATCACTGAAAAAATAAATCGGAAAAATCTGCTAGCCTTTCGGCCAGTATTCCTCTCCGAAACGAAAGCCATTTAGGTTCAGAAACTTTCGAAAGATTATTCTTTTCTGATTGTGCATTCCTTCTTACAAGGGAAAAATGTAGATAAAATCGCTGCTGTAGGACAATATGATATAGAATGTTGTTTAATTAATACATTTTTAATTTGAACAACACAAGAATACAAGATAAGGTTCCCAAGAACACAAGAAACAAGATACAGACCCTGTCATTTAGGGCATACAAACTTACAAAACATAAAAATGAAGTATTAGGCTAGACCAAAAGGATCCACACCTTTGGTTCTAGCAACTCTTCACAGGAGTCTCCCATTCACATAACCAAATGGGATTTCAGCCTCTAGGAAGCATGCGACCAATATTTTTTAATGATGCTGAAGAAATTGTATAGATACTGTTCTCACGTCAGAACTCAGTCTCTGATCGTTGAGTTAGTATGAACCAGCCGTACTGCTAGAACCTAGGTTCTCAAGAAAGAGATCAGTATCACTGAAAAAAACCTTCAAATGACGCACTCTCTCCTTTGGAGAGGGCTACTTGGGCCCACCTTCTGAACCCAGATACCAACAACTCACACCATGTCATACGATTATATCTCCACATAAAACTGCACACACAAACAATTCAATAGACTTCCTTGTGGGCCTAACTTTGCACACCTACCGGCCATCCGGCCCAATAAAACGTGGGCCTAGCGTCCTACGCGAAGTTCAGGCGAGAGGTGTAGGTGGCCTTTGGAGCCCAGTTCTTGGGGATGACATCCTGAGCCGAGAGAGTCTGCTTGCTGGACAGGGTTGTCAGTCTCACTGAGAAGGGCCCGACAAGTGGGCCCTGGATGAGGCACCATGTGGCTCCCCATATGTGCTTCATCTCTTGCCACTGCACCGAGTTTGCCTGCATTTGTTACAGTAAAAAAGCAGTTAACTCCAACTAAGTGAAAAAACAAGAAACCGCAAAAAGCAGTACTTTTACCAGAAACCGGGGTTGGTTGGTTTAATGAGATTTAACAACCAGAAAGATTAGCAAGCGCAGTAGTCGTGGAGCAAAGTGAGACCAAAAGGCAAGTGCATGTTCTCTTTAGTCCCCATATGTAGGAAGACCAGGTTAAAGAAGCAGCATCATTGAACAAGGGAGGGGTGCCATGTCAGGGCATGGCATTAGTGGGGAAAGAAAAGTATGGCTTTACTGAAGTATGAACATGGCACGTGTTTTCGGGCTGTCAAACTGAAATGCTGCCTGATCATAGATTTATATATATATGGGGAAGTGCTTCTATGCTTCACAAGAACAGTAAGTTTCTGAAAAATAAGAACTCAGGGCAAAAGCTGCGGATGGCTATCAAGTTAAACCTTTTGGTCTAGTTTCTTGTAAGATCTGTTGTTTTTTAAAGCATGTGTGATCCTAGAAGCTTAGACAAATCAATGGGCAAACAAGATCTAGAGTTCCTGCAAACAATAAAGGGGGACAAAATAGAGTCCTAGCCGCGGCCCATGCTGCCTACCCATCAAGAAAACCATCACCCATGTCTGATCGATGTCCCCATGTGAGAAGAGGGATCCACTCACATGCACACACCTCCCAAACGGAAAGGCCTTGCAGTGTCGCACTCTTCAATCGCATCTTAAGCACTTGTTCTTTCCATACTAGAAGCATGTCCTACCACCAGGGACAAGTCCTTTTTCCCCTTTATTGCGTTATGGGGTATATGCTCTTACGTAAGGGCAAAGGCGAAGCAAAAGCTAATTAAAGGTGGTCAAAACCTGAACATGGCTAGAGATTTTTTTTTTGTTACCTGCTTAATCTGCATGGAACCAATGTCGCCGTCACCGTCCTCGAACTCGACGAGAAGTGAGAGCCAGAAGTTCGTCGAGCCCTCGTTGACGTGGAAGGCGATGTTCTTGCCACGGTACTTGCACGGCGTCCTGAAACACACGTTTCAGCGACTATTCAGTATCACAGTAAATTGTAAATTCAGCACACACACACACTATGTTCAGACTCAGTTCAGACTGAGTGAATGTGGAAGGCTTGACCTGGGAAGCTTGATGGGAGATTAAATGTTACATGAGACATCCAGCTACTGCAGCATGCAGAAGCATGTGTGTACCTCTGGTCCTCATGTAGCTAGTCAGATATGACAGTTACACATTTAAGCCTGGACATTTTTACCTTTCTGTGTTCTCAGTATCATTGTGTGGAAAAAATACAGTACTGCGTGCAGCGGTGCAGACACTCTTTTGGCAGGGGTCAAAGTGACCATTTTTTAGTAACATTAGGCGGCAGGAAGTAAGGAAGCTTGTCTGCTACTGCTGACTGCTGAGCACCATGGATCATATTTTAACAGTGACATTGTGAAGTTTGTTTGCTACTCACCTTCGGAACACCACCGAGATCTCGCCGCGGTTGCGCAGCTGGCCGCCGGCGCCGGCGACGGCCATCCTGCCGAACGCGGCGCCGCTAAGGTCGAAATGCGTGCGGCCGAACGAACAGTACCCACCGGGGCACTCGTCGGTGACGATGACGGTCACGGCGCGGCGCGAGCAGATGCTGCGGTCGAGGCACTTGACCTTGTAGCACGCCCCGCAGCCCTCGCCGCCCTTGAAGAGCACCGGGCTCACCGCGCCCACACGCGCCTTCATCGGCACCACGTCCACCAGCGACCCGTACCCGCAGGCTCCGCCTGGACCACAGGGCCATAGGGCATCACAGTTACAGCAGATCCCGAGATAAAACTTGGCAAGATTAGTATATTGTGGATCCCACGTGCCATGAATTGTTTGTTAATTAGCTGATGTTGGGAAGCAATGGAGTTACAGAAACATCTTGCAGAAGGAGCAGCCAAGTCAATGCATCTTACGGCTACTGGACTGAATGAGTGTAAATGCAAATATAATAACACATACTGCAAAAATTGACCGTTCGATTATGTTCAGTAGGCCCCAGTTGTCAGTTACCGGCGCGAAGTATATCGGCATTTGTCGGTGGAAGTATACTGATTTATCGTGTATGTTTTGAAGGACCCGACACAGTGGCACGGCCTTCGCCCCATCCTCACGTGCCGGCCATAATCGTACGCACGAATCTTAAGGCATCGATCACCCCATCAATTGACACTTGTTGTGGAATGTCACGTGGGCCCGCCAAAATTCCCTATTGATCTCACGGGAATATGGGATCCGCGGAGGTGGCGCCAAAAATGCAACAACGGCTAGAATTATTTCACTGTTACTATACCAATTTTCTATTAACAAGAAAAGGTGATAACCATCCGGTGCGAATCTAACGGCTATAGTATCACCTTCCCAGCGCAGCAGTGCACAGTACACACTACAGAAGCCACTGTTGAGCGTTTGTGAAATGCTAAGGCTTAATGTACTCTTCAAACAAAACTTTTAACCACGGATGTGGCCTGTGGCTTGTGAGAGTCACCCAGTTTGGAGGGCTTACCGTCACTGCCGTCGCCTTCAGCGCTGCCATACCAAGTGGCGGTGGCCGGGTGCCACTGCGGGTCTACCACCTTGTGAGCCGCCGTCGCCGTCGCCGTCGCCGTCGCCGCGGCCACCCCGGCATTGAAGAAGAATGTAGCAGAAATGAGAGCTGTGAAGAGGACAAAGTGAAGCAAGAAGGGAGCAGGAGAGCGTGAGGCGGCCATTGTGGATGGGAGGTATCTTCTCCTCACTTCTGCTACTGCCGCTTGTGTTGGGTACTTTCCTTTTGGATCTCTTTAAGGCTTCGAGAAGCCCCAAGCCCCGATGCGCAGAGCTCAGAGCTAGTCTCTGCACAAATGGCACGCAAGGGACACTGGGATGCACGAGTAGAGTAGTACTAGAGTGGTGGCCAGACTTATAACATGGGAAGCAGTAGAAAAAATAGTAGTAGTACAACTTTAATTTGTGACTGCTTGATGTGGGTACCCCAGTGGCCAGTATGTTTGCTTTGTATCCTATAATGTAAAAACTTGACTTTTGCAACATGATTGAGGACTGGGCAGTGGCCTTGCTTATTGTCGTACACGATGCTCCCAAAATAAAAGAGAAATTACAAAAACATATTTTGTAGTGTTATCTATGCAACATGTAAAATTCCAAGCTTGTAATCGGGCAGGTGCATTAATGATAAACTATTTTTGTGCAGATCATATCTGTTTTATCTTTTAATTACGCATATCCACAGTAGTATTAACACGTAGAAGGCAACAGTTATTATATGAGACCTTTGTGTGGCGTGTCTAATTCTATACGACAGATTGCGGCGATGTTTGAATAGCACTTCTTTAACCCAATATTTTGGATAGTATTCAACCCTTTTATATCTTACCACACCAACCATGTAAATATAAACACTACGGCAAATTGAGGTGATGTTTGAATAGTTTTTTTTTAACCCAACACTTAGATAACCTCACCTACTATGTTAATCCTCTCGGTGAGCGAGGATTAATACAAAGTATTGGTGTTTTTTTAAGCAAAAGTATTGATGTTGGTTGGATATGAGTGTCTTAGAGATGATATCAAAACAATGCCCCCTTAGTATGAGCACACAGCATGCGCAAGCGTGGAGCACACATGTAACATTACATCTTCAGTGTAATAGAAAAAAAATGCATACAAATATTTAGATTATAGTCCATTTGTAACGCAAAGTTATCAAGTACTCTCACTAATCAGCTAAGATTTGAATCATTTTAGGTAGATCTTAATGAAGACTCTTAGCCAAAAAGTTTGTGTAGGCTGCAAGTTAGCTCAACTAATGTCGCGGCATTGTGTTATTAATTCTCAATGCATCATTGAACACGATTAAATTAGTTCTCAATCACCATGAAATCCAATTCACACAAATCTACCCAAATCTACATATAGATTTGTCTAAACTTAAGAGTAGGACATTTATCACGTTGGGACTCAGTGCTAGTTGTCTGGCTCGAGAATGGTCCAAATCTGAGTGCAAGCATGGCAAAAGGGAGTGTGAAGATACTGTGTTTTTTCTTTCTCTTTTGTCGTCTCTTACCATGTGCTCTTCTCCCTCGGTGCGTGGTGAGATCACATATACATGAATACACGCACTCACATACACAATTACACACACACGAAAAGAGAAATCGTATGATTCGATCCAGATTTTTTTATTGTTAATATATATACATATAGACACATACATGGAACGCCCCAAGTTGGGCTGACAGTTACGTGAGCATTGGCGCGGTCACTCACTCGACCGTTGCAGCCCATTCGTTTTCCACAGTAATTAGTTAGGTATGATGCTAATGACATGTGGGTCATTGGTTTCTGCAACGTTTGTGTAGGGGTGGGGTTGAGGGGAACATGGGAGCGGGGGTGGTTGTGTTGGTTGGGAGGTCGAAATCAAATCATCAAAATAGCGGTTTGTTGGTTGCAGTGCAACGAAGCATGAGGAGACCAAAGAACATGCACAATGTATCGATTTTTTTAAATAATCTAAAAATATTATAAAAATAATTCACATTTACTGTTCTTTTATGTTTTTCACTCATCACATATGTATATCACGACTTGAACCCGCAATATGCCACTTGCCGCCAAAATAAGCTTATCATTGATTAGAAACTCAGCAAGCGGGCTTTTCAGGAGTATGGTGCTCGACAAGCCGCAAAGTCAAGTAAAGCCGTTTGATTTATTTGAATTTCTGTTATATATCAAAATTTCAATTTTTCCGACATAAGAATTTCAAGCAAAGCAAAACGAAGTTGTTTGAACCAATAAAATTATGAGATTAAAACGATCAAATTAATACAAACAGATCATCAATTAGAGTTATATATATATATATCTTGTTATATATAGGTCTAATTAACGATCTTTTTGTGCCGATCTGATCGTTTTGATCTTACGATTCCAGTGGTTTAAACGATTAAATTGATACAAATGGTCCTCATAAATAAATTGTCAACATATCTGTTAATTTGACTCAGCTTGCTTCGAAACTTTTTCCATAGAATGAATTCTTTCTCGAAGATGAAGAGTTCACATTCTTTTTTCTGCTTTGGCAATTAAAAATGTTTGTGCTACAATTCTACTGTAATAATGGTATCTGCGGAGTTTATTTGATGATGGAAACTTTTCTTCCTATGTGTCTACAGAAGTGAGTTTGGATTGAATGTTTCATGTTCTATTCATAGAGTATTATTAATTTTCTTTATTTTGTAATCTTTTGGATGATCTTGTATTTATTTCAGAAAAGTGTACAAAAAAAAAGGTGTGCGGTACTGCTGTCATTAGAGCTTGCATGCTATTCACTATGCCAAATTTTGGGGTCACTTTTAATTTTTATATTATTTAGTCTTTTTTTTGTTCATTACTGGATAAGATTCGTGCATTGACGGTGGGGTCAAGTTAATCGAGTTCCGAATTTTTTTATTAATAATCTAAAATAAAAAAAAATAATTTAAAAAATAACTCAAAGTTTACCGAATTTGTAAAAATAATTTTTTGAGTATGATAAATCAATTATCGCCGTCTAGAATAGTGAGAGGACAAATCCTCACTTATCGTGCCTTAGAGCGACGACAGAAATCTTTTTCTCACTCAATCTGCGACAGAACTAGTCGAGTAGTCGAATGGTCGAAACGTATGACCATAATCAACTTCAACAATGATATGACCAGTTTGTGTATTAGACACGACCGCGACCAAGTCTAGTACTGATACGATTATGACCAGATCTAGTACTGATACGACCAGTTTTGAACTGATACGAGTAAGCTTCGGTCACTTGACGTTTTGACCACTCGACCACTCGTCAAGTTTTTGTCACAATTCTGAGACGCAATAAGTGCCCATTCATTCTCTCGCGGTTCTAGACCGCGATAATTGACTTATCGTACTCAGAAAAATTATTTTTACAATTTCGGTAAACTGGAGGCTATTTTTCAAATTATTTTTTTATTTTGGGTTATTAATAAAAAAAAAGTACCCTGTACATTATTCATTAATTTATTGTGTGGTGCTCCATGCGTTGGGTGAAGGTTAATAACTCTTGTACGAGCATTATGAAAGATTAACCTGGCTTTACCTGGCCATAACAATAGGTTGCGTTAACTCATATATTATCTCTCTCATTTGAGTACTTCGTGAAAAGAAACAAGGCGCAACAATTGCAACTCTTGTGAAGCAGGTCTAATGAACAAAAGGACAATTTTTTTTTTCTATAAGAATGAACGAAAGGACATTTTTCTGGACCAATCCAATTGTTCCGGCATTCATTCGACCCAAAGAAAAAAGATTTTCTAGAATGTATCTTCACTCAGTAAAATCACTTACAACTCATCCTTTCAGAAAAACAAGAAAAAGCATCCTGGATATATATCGGGATTGAAATTACATTAGTTTTTTCATTTAAAAAATTACATTAGTTTTAGTTTGTTCATTTTTTAACAAAATTTTTAGAATTTTTTTAAAGCATATGTGCACAACCAGACGAGTTAGAAAGAGAACAAATCATCCTTTCTTTGATGCTATTTTTCCATAGGATAGGTAACTAAAAAGTTTATTGCGCCTTAAACTCTTATCAAACGTATTACGATGATGATATGCATCCGTTAATCATTGTAAATGCTTATCGGAACTTGTCCAACTATGGGTGGATTGATTGTCGTTAATAATAATTTAAGTTTTTTTAGTGAACTGATTAGTAGATGAAATTCAAAATGATATTAAAATTCAGATATTCTAAATTCAAAATCTAATTATGATAATATTTATGAGAAAAATTATTGAAGATTCGACGATAAGATAAAAAAATCTTAAGAAAAGGTTAATTTTCTGAACTTTTTAGTGGGTTAGTATACTGAAGAATTATGTATTTCATGGAAGGCTCGAACCTTATCAAATTTTTTGTTGTTTGTCCTTCTTAATTAATTTGTCACTGGTTTTTGCCTTTGCATTGCATGGTTGTTCATTCCTTTCAGATAGCAAAAGCTTAGAACTCAGTAACAACGGCATGACGTACATCGAGTTCAATAAAAAAATGCAAATCTAGCTAGCTTTTCTTAGGCTACCTCCAACCGCAGCGTGAAGCTTGGCTCACGTCGACGGCGGCGGTGGCGTGCTCGGCGTTTCCTCGGCGCGATGGGACGCGCGTGCACTACGGGACGAGCTGAACGAAGAGCGATGGCGGCATCGATGTTGGAGACGAAGCGGACACGAAGAGACACGTTTTGCGGGCCCCACGAAGAAACCAAACAACGAACTCAATCAGCGGGAAAATTGATTTGACATGTGGGTCCACTAAAAGAAAAGGCCCACAAGTCAGTGACTAGCTGTTAGGTTAACGAATGAGAAAGTTTAAACGCGTGGCCCCACTAGCTCGTAAAACGAGTGAGTGCGGGCATCGGTGGCGTCAGTGACACGCATGCAAGATAGCTTGAGTCACGGACAAGTGGGGCTAGAAATTTTTAGGGCCCACGCGTCAGTGAATAAAAGAAAAAAATAACGTGTGTTGAAAAAAAATAAACCGCGTTGAGGAGTGCGTCTCTTTTGACCCCAGCAACTAACATGTGGCCCCAATGGTGCGCTGGCCCGCACGTCAATGAATGGCCGCACAAAATCAGAGCTGTTGAACTGGTATTTGGCCGGGGCCCACTTGTCAGCCTCACAAAATTCGTCCGTTGGAATTAAGCCGTTGGAGGTTATTTTAATGTTTTTTGGTCTTAAAAAATCTAAAAAATCCCAAAAAATCCCAAAAAAATCCAGAAAATCATAGAAAATTCTGGCAGCTCTCTTCTATATAAAGGGCATATTCTTGACCTATTTTGACACAAAAATTTTTATCCATTCACAACAAAGGCCATTTCCAATCCTCATAATTTTTTTTAAAAATCCGACATAGATTCTAATCCATCGGGCGATTTCGTTAACTGGTTTGGCTCTTCCCATTCGTCCAGCGATAACACCGAAAGTCTAAACACCCAATAGCAACCCAGTTATTCGCAGCCATCGACTTACCAGCCGTATCAACCAACTTACTAGCCAGCGTATCCACAGTACAGCCAAAATTATCGTCCCTATCCACCACAAGGCCACGCAATTCCACCGCCCCCACAATACAGCCAAAATTTTTATTTTGTCGGTATGCCGCCAGCCTGTACGTAGTTTTCCCCACCTCAACCGCATTCTGCGTCTGTCTACAACAACGGCACTCCAGACTCTGCTCCACCTGATATGGTGGCCCGAGTTATCGTCGATGACACGAACACCAATGCTACGATCGACGCTAGTCGGAAGACGAAGCGTTTACTGTGGTCCACTGATGATGACATAAAACTGGTAAGTCAGTGATTTTCGTACATGAGTACTATGAGGGAAATATACCTACATTCGACTTCGTTATTCAATATTTTTGTTGACAACACACAGATCAATTCATGGCTCAGCAATTCGCTCGATCCTATTGATGGAAACAACAGGAAATGCGATACGTACTGCGCAAATATCGCAACAGCATTCAACGAGATAGTCCCAAGAAACATGAGAATGGAGACCAAACACTGCAAAGATCACTGGCAACGGAGCAATAAAAAGTAGTACAATTTAATGGTGCTTGGCTTCGACTGAAAGATGTCTACGCCAGCGGTCGTTCTGACGACCAACTCATGGCGCAAGCCCGTGAGATGTACAAGACAGAGATGTGTCATCCGTTCGTCTTGAATCATTGGTGGACGGTAGTTCGCGGGCAACCTAAGTGGTCCACGGTCTACGTTGATGCCGCCAACAAAAGAAACAGATTGTCTGAGTCGGGCACGTACATGTCATCGTCCAACAACGATGATGTGTCACCAGTAGAGACACGGCCAGAAGGATGAGACGCCGCTAAGGAGAAGCGCAAAGGTAAGAGCAAAATTGATGCAGCGCAGGATTCTACGGCGACAATGTGAGAGGATCTTGATGCCTTCATCAACAATCACCATGACCGTGTCGAAAAATGGAAGGACGCAGTTCGTGTGTCCGAGTCATTGCGCAGTCTGGGTAAATCGAAGGAGAAGTCTGCCATGTACAAGGCATACTCGAGAATGATGGGCATCGACAAATCCACCATGGACGACATTAAGAAAGAGAAGTATACGGCGGGCATGAAGATGATAAGAGATAAACTTAAAGTCCTGGAGGACGAAGATTAGTTATGATGTTTTGAATTTACTTTGGATAGCCAACCATGTATGTTTCTTTGTTAATCTATGTATGATACTTTATTAATTAATGCATAAATTAAATTTAGCATTCTTGTTATAATATGACTGGTGGAATATAGTCATTGGTATGTAGCCATTGAAAACTAGCGGTTCGAAATTTTTTGTTGGAATATAGCCGTTCGAAACTAGCCGTTGGAATATAGCAGTTCGAAACTAGCCGTTGGAATATAGCCATTCGAATATAGTCGTTGAAATATAGCCGTTCGAAACTAATCGATGGAATCAACCCGTTCGAATATAACCGTTGGACTCCTTTTCTATATATTCAACCCCCCTGAGAACGTTCTCCTCACAATCTAACTTCTCTTGCAAAATAGTATAGCATTTCGTAAACTCACCTTGGTTACCACTCACAAAATGTCTTCTAGCTATAGTTCGAGCACAAACAGCCCTGAGGAGGATGCCATCAGCAAAATAGAAGATTTCTTGGTGGACTTTGTGAAGGAGGAAAATCATATTATCGCCGGTCTGTACACCCGATTTGATGCTGCTTCCTCTCGTGGACATCGCCGACGCAGCAATAGGAGATATGTTGAGAGAGACCGCGAAGATGACCATCTACGATTCGTCGTGGACTACTTCTTTGACTCCCAGTCTACCCCGACAGTATATTCCGTCGATAATTTTGGATGGGAGACCCCTCTTTGTTCGTATTGTCGAAACACTCGGTGAGTGGTCCCCTTATTTCACTGAAAGAAGGGATGCCACTAATCGTCGTGGACTCTCCCCTTTACAGAAGTGCATCGCAGCGATGCGTATGCTAACATATGGTGGCCCCGCTAATGCCGGCGACGAGTACATGCGGATAGGGGAGTCCACGATGATTGAATGTTTCGAGCATTTCGTGCAAGGCATCATCGACAAGTTTGGCGAGCAATATCTTCGCAGCCCCACCATCGAGGATATGCACCGCTTGCTGCAACAAGCAGAGGCTTGTGGCTTTCCAGATATGCTGGGAAGTATTGATTGCATGCACTGGGAACGGAGAAATTGCCCAGTAGCATGGAAGGGACAATTTATGCATGGAGATTATGGAGTCCCAACGATCATACTTGAAGTGGTGGCTTCTTACGATCTCTGGATATGGTATGCTTTTTTTGGTGTGTCAGGTTCCAACAATGACATCAATGTACTGAATCAATCGCCATTTTTCACTAATGTAATGAAAGGGAGAGCCCCTCGTGTTGAGTACACTGTCAATGGCTGGCAGTACAACATGGGGTATTATCTTGCCGACAGTATATACCCGGAGTGGGCTGTCTTTGTAAAAACGATACCGCTCCCGCAGACGGCGAAAATCCGGTTGTTCGCACAGCATCAAGAAGGAGCAAGAAATGATGTTGAGCGGGGTTTTGGAATCCTGCAGTCTCGGTTCGCCATTGTGCACGGTGCGGCAAGATTTTGGAGACAATCAACTCTCGCAAAGATCATGTGGGCTTGTGTCATCTTGTACAACATGATCATAGAGGACGAACGCGATGACAATGCCGAGAACTATCACTACAACAATCATCCGGGCACATCCACGGTAGTACCACCTGTGATCCACACTGGGGGTATGCTTTTATTCGAAGATGTACTTCGAAGAAATACTACCATCAGTGCTCAACCTACACACACACAACTCAAAAGAGACTTGATCGAGCACATTTGGCAACGTTTCGGAGGAAACGCCAACGAGTAGTGTCTTACCGAATTTCGTAGTAGGTATTTGTTTGCAAATTTCATTTTAGTGTATTTCGCAATTATGTCATGTACCACTATTTGAATTTTAATATCTATTATTTTTTTTCAAGTGCAATTTTTAAATCCAAAATGTCGAATTTATTTTTTTGTCGCAAATGTCAAATTTAATTTCGTAAGTAATATGTTAATATATTGCTAATATTGAAATTCATGAATTAATACAAATTCATTCAATATATAATTGTCAAACCGTATAGAGTTAAGTTATTAGAGTGTTTGGGTTTTACTTGGTAGTTAGGAGTGTGGGATCACGCTAAAAACCAAACAAGGGTCAATCTGTTGGAGACTTGGTGCTTACTTAATATTTTAAAGATGATGCTCACACACATGGTAAGAAATGTTTCGTTTAAGAGTCAAATTTGTTGAAGATAACCTTAGAGGGGATGCTATAGAAATACAGTAACGGGCCACAGCGTGTGCGTCCATCTTGTTGTATCGTCCTTGTTCATGTAGTTTATAAGAACGGATCCATTTCACGTGAAACTAATAATGTACGAACGGAGGATATGTACTCAGTACTCCTTTCCAGCAGTACTAGTACAAGTTTCTGAGCATAGATGGATCTGATTCTGCGCTGTCTTTGTTCCCTCCCCTTTAAGATGGACAAACATAACGGTGAAGAAAATCAACATATATTCCCTGTAAAACATACACCATATTTTACAGATTTAACCCACAAAACAGGGGGGAAAATAAGTAGAAGATACCACTACCAAGTTTGCTAACTTTATTACAAGTATCCCTATTTTATCTTTCACAACCTAAACCATTAAACACTCTTTAGCCAATCATTTAGTAGTCCAATTGGTCGGCATCTAATTATCATGATTGAGATTTAGACTCAATAGTCAAATCACATTATATACAATGCAGTAATGAAAGACGAGAGTAAATTCAACTAGGTAGGTTAGACCAAAGTCCAAATGGGGCAGCCCAAGCCGGTTCTCAGGGTGAGTTGCACTTGGTTTTTGGGGCTAGTTAGTCGATTTGGGCCGAATTGATTATAAAATGCAGTGAGTCGACTTGGCATGGATTAAGAACGGCCTGACTCAACTATTCATTGGGCTTGACATGAACTTAGCTCAATCGGATGCAACTAGTATTTTCAATGGCTTGAGAAGCCGGACATTTTAGTTATATAACTTGCGATTTACTCATGTGGGAAATTATAAACTCTTCTATTTATAGTTGTATATATAATCTAGTTTATATGTGTATCTCTGGTATTAGAACTTTTGAGGTGTGAATTCTAAGTTTTTAGTACGAATACATCAGTTAAAGAGGACAAAAAATTATGTAAAAAATTTCTTACGTGTAAGATGCAAACGATTCTTGATACATGATACCCTACATATCCAGAACCGTTCATGTTTGATTGGGCGGCTCTAAAAACTATCGTACACTTAGAAAATTTTTCCATCCAGTTGAAGGTGTGTCTATATGTTTAGCGATGGAGGTCATAGAAGAGTTGGAGTCTCGGGAAGATGAGTGTTATCTGCTTGCTGCTATTATATCTAAAAATATAAAGGACCGTTGTGCTGGGGCGCCTCTAGTGCAAGATGCCAAGCCTGCGCCGCTCTCGTTTGGCCACATCACCGGTTGAGTCCGCCGCCGCACGATTTCGGATCTGTGGCCCCTCTTGTTCTATGTCCCCGTCATCCCCCCACTCCAAGTCCCCGATTGAGTCCGTCACACAATTTCGGATCCGTGTACCTGCTTCTTCCACATTGTTTTTTCAACCTAGGCCTGCATGAACGCGATCCGTTTGTGCTCCTGCGTGTGGTGCCTCTGTACCTGAGGTGGTGGCGAGTATAGTGCCCTCCAGTGCCGCTGTCCAAGCCATTTGCGAGGTGGTTTCTTCGCGTTGTCTTCGCAGGCAACGTGAACACTATGCCCTCCACGCCGCGTGTGCTCGCTGCTGTCTTTTCCTTGCCTGCTTTCCTGGTGGGGACCTGGTGCCAGGGCGCCCAGCCTACAGCCATCGTATACATAACGACCAAGAATCAGACCGCAAAAAAACGTTTAAGAAATTTCATTCTTTTAGTTATGCCCACTGTTACTGTCACCGATATGTAGCAGAACCTTACAGTAGCTCGCATTGGTCTGTACTTCTCTATATGCTGCCCAGATAGATGGGCCCAGCATTTAATTACGTTTCTGTCAAGGCACTTTCTAGAGTTGTCAAGCAGGTCAGGTCATTACCGGGACGGTCTGAATGACGGCGACACTGTCTGCAGCATAGCACAGTAGTTGATGGGCTGGATCAGCTCAGTCTTGCTTGCCGGACAGTACTGGGTTACGAAATTGAGCTCAAGGGACAAGCGTGGTCCCAACATGGGAGTTCATGGACGAGGGAGTTGGGCCCGGGCCTCTGACACGATGAGGGCCCATGGACCGGCAGTCCGGTCGTCGTTTTTAAATATTTTTATTCTCAATTTATTTTAATTTTATATAATTTATTCAAATTATATTTTTTTCAAATTTTATATAATTTTTTCTATTTATTTTCATACATTCAATTTTTTCAAAATTATTATTTTTTATTTTTTCCGTACCATGCCGGCCTGACCCATGGGCTAGTGACCCATGCCGTGCCCTCTTTGTGCATTAATGGGCCGGAACGGCACAGTAGACCTGGCGGGCCGGGTCGGGCCAGCACCATCTGACACTTCTAGTACTTCCACGTATTAACGGGTAACAACGCGCAGCGCGCGTTCCAACCTAGTACCAGTTTTAAGGTGGCGAAGATCGATTGGCGGCTGAGAAACTGGTCTGTCTAAGATTGACTGATGGAGTGATGGGACTGAGGCCTAAATCACCAAATTATAAGCCTAGGCTTGTGCGCAATTTGACCGGTTTCGGCTACTCTGACGAAACGAAGTTGCTGCCATGCACCGCGGCGCGTGGATGCAGATAAACGCTTCAGTCTTCAGATGGAGGGCAAGAAAGAACGGACAAGGCGTATACCAAAGCTCGTATGGAGCAGGTCTGCAAGTGTCTGTCAGCTGCTTGATTTGACGATACTGTGGTTTTTCCCTACTAGGTAAAAGCTCGTATGTGCTGTTCGGATTGTGTGATTGTCATGCTTGTTAGCAGATTGTTTTTCTTTCTCTAATATAATAGTTAGAGTTTTTCTGAATTTAATATTTAATTGTGTCAATTTATGATATTTGAAGTTCATTTTGACGATGGTGAGATTAAAAAAATCGAATAGATGAGCCAAGTTTTAGACTATAAACGTGAGAATTGATCTATATATAAAACCCAATAGGCATTTTGGTTACCTCAGCTGGTACACAAGAAAAAAAAATCTCAAATAATTATCATATTTAGCTTCTTTTAGACAACTTAGACTAGTGTAGTCATAACAAATAAAAAATAATAGGTATATTTGACAATTATGATGTTGCCACTCTTTCTACAAGGTTATGATTTCAATCAAAGAACAGCCCTTTTTATGGGGAACTTTTATGAGGTAGATGTCAAATGCACGAGATCGAGAAGCTCTCAAGAGCCGCTTTGTTCTGGGCTTAGATTTAAGCATCTCTTGGGCGAAAATAGACACTCGTCAATAGATTTTTGTAACTGAGTCTATTCAGGCTTATGATTTTAACTTTTTAATCTTCCATAGGCTTTGTTTGCTCAGTTGGGCTCAATAAAATATGTAGATATGGATATGGGCTGGATTAATCGCACCATAGGTACTCCTCACTCTTCGCCTGCTATCGAGCTTGGACGGAGCTGCTCCCGGAGGAGCCGAAGGACGTCGGCAAAGCTCACTACTCCGACGAGCGCACCGCTAACCTCGTCGACGAACCAGACGTACCCGATTCGGCACGCGAGCGCCTGCGCCATGACGGCCACCAGCGATCTCCCGGGGTGGCAAGCCGCCAAGTCCTCTGCCGATCGCCACCTGTAGCTTCCCGAGGACAGCCTCCTTGGGAGCCGTGCGCGGTTGTGAGCCGAATCATCGTCCGACTATGACAAAGATGGAGACAAGGGAGAGAACCCGTATCCCCCATGCATCCGGCGTCCATGAGCTCGGCCATGGCGTGCAGGCCCATGTCCTGGAGCCGAGCCCTGATGGAGCGAAGCAAGAACTTGGGCGGAGGAATGGGGCAGTCTATGTACGTCATGACGTCGCCAGCTGAGAGTTGGGGGGGGGGGGGGGGGGGGGGGGGGGGGGGTAAGGTGGGGGTGGTTTTGCCGCGGTCTCGACGCCGCACGACTCGAGCACAGCGAGGGAGATCTCGCCGACAAGAGCATTGTCATCCGCAACGACGGCGACCGCTGTGCCGTCCATGAGGGCTCGCTGTAATAGCGGGATGGCGGTGAGTGCGTGGTCGTCCACGTGTACGGTGGCGACGTCGTGGCGGACGAGGCCGATTGACGCGACGGTTTGTGCGGCGATCGGGGAGAAGATGGAGATGGAGTTGAAGAGATGGCGGGCGATGTCTTCTTGTGTTAACACGCAGTAGTCGGCTGAGGCGGCGGAGGAGACGTGGTGGTGCTTCTTGCGGCACGCGAGCAGAGGGGAACAAGTAAGAGTCTGGGAGTTTTTGGTCAGTAGGATATCGATAGCTTCAAGTAGGCTACATGTCAAGTTGGACCAAAGAATTAATCCTTCGGTAAGTAGCTAAGCACAAGTAACTGGATAATTACATGCACTAAGAAAAACAGTTCAAAAATGGCGGCGTTGGCGTTACCTCGTCTGTTGATCCACTAGGCGGGTGACGCCACGATCACCAACTGCAGCTGCGATCACAGACACCGGGCGGCTGAGGGCCGCCGCCGTGTCGCTGGGGTTATCCTTGTCGCCGCAGACGTAGCAGAGGACGTCGGCGACACAAACCTTCACGGACGCGGTGGTAATCTTCTTGGTGCGGGAGTGCTCCACGTTCACAAAGACGAAGGGGTCGGCTCCGGCACGGAGCGCGGCGATCGCGTCCGCGATGGAAGCGGACGGTGGAAGCGAGCGCACTCCCGGCTTGCCGATGCAGAGGTCGGAGACGACGTGGGACAGGAGGCTCACTGCCATGCACACACAGCTCACTAGAGGAGTAATGGAAAACTACTGCACGTAAAGAATGTACTTGCAGGGAGGAATAGAAATTGTACAAGTAGTGGTTTGTTCGCAGGCAGATATGGCCGTGTAGGGTACTTATAAGTAGAGCATGTGTGGAGTGCGCCGTCAGATTTATGCTGTGATCTTGTTGCTTTGCGGTTCATAATAAGTGCGGTTTAGTCTTTTTTCTCCTGTGGCATAGTATAATGCAAGTGGGTATAAAGTCACATGGTTGGCCTTATTTTTATATTGGACACGACCAGATGCAGTACTATTCTTCGATAAAAGATGCGTGTTGTCCCCATTCAGCTCACAAAGATCCAAATATAGCGAGTTTCAAAACTAAACGTCTGATGAATTTTTCCAAATGACGAAAATAATAATAATAATAGTAATAATAATAATAATAACTCTCCATTTTCAGCATGAGTCTCACACTCTCACTGTCATGAGTGTATAAGTAATTAAAAATAGAATGAAAGAGATTAAAAATAGACCACGATGCCCCCTTATTAAAATATAATATTAGTTTTATATTTTTTATCTATTTGCTTTAACATATGCTTAATCTAATGTCACTCATGGAAAGACTAAAAGCAGTAAGTGATGTTTGATTCAAATTTTGTTCTGTGTTCTGATAAAATATAACATAAATATATTATCTACTATATTATTAGGTCACTACATATACATATATTCAAAATTCATTACCCATATATATATATATATATATATATATATATATATATATATATATATATATATATATATTCCAATGTATTATAAAACCCGGAACACCAAACGGCAACTACCATCACATTAAGAAGAAGATTTGATGATAAGACAGGAGACAAGACAATAGAATACTCTTGACCCAACAATGACTTACGATGATATGATCATTCCCAATAATCTCTATGTTGTGAAATATAGAGAGTACTCATGATTTGTTGGCAATAGTCAATCAGTAGATGGGTTTCACTAAATAAAAATTTCTCAAAAAGTAGATAGAGTGCAATACATACGGCAAGTCGGTAAAGTATGTGTTGTGAAAGAAGCCGAAGACGTCGTACCAGGAGCTATGCAAGAACAGCTGTTCTTCTGCCGTACCTATCAATAGGGCCATATCACATGGTAGCAGTTGGGTCGTATCATTACAGGACAAGATGGCGGCGGCGCATGCATGATGCCTGTATGACTGTATCAATTCTGTGCAGCCGTGCGTGCTTAGCCTCTTTGCTGTAGTAGGCGCTTACCACCTTCCATGGAACTCGTGCATGCATCCATACTCCTACAGAGTAGTTCGTTCTATTTGTATGTGTATGCATTCGCAAGAGATAGGAAGATGAGGCTTTTTCCCGTAGTGAACACGTCCGTTTCTTCCGTACAAAGACAAAATGTAAACTCCAAAAAACGAACGCATTTGGTGACTGGTCCCTCTGTTCATCCTTCTTGGACGACTCTTCCTAAGGCCAGAGTCACCTATTTTTCTTTCTTTTTTCCTTTGGACAAGGTGGGCTGCAGCAACGGGGGTGTATGAGGTTATGAACATTGATGCTTTATCAAGAATGGTGTGAAAAAATGGTACTGCATGATTCAAGTGAAAGAGTAATTGCATTAACTGCAAGCTGTGTGAAATTTTTAGTGCAAGACGTTTTGTTCTGTCGAATCTTGAAGAAATTTCGGTGCAAATTGTGTGGTCAAATTCTAAATTGGTAGCAAATCAAACAAGTATCAACATTTTTGTCAAAATTTGGACAATCTCTTTGGCTACAAACTTAATGCTGGCCTTATCCATTTTGCCAAATATTTTGCTTATTGTTGTCTTCAATCCAAACCCCCATAGTTTGTCAAAATACTCTAATTTTGATCATGATAAAAAATTGACATGATATGTTGAGTTTACAAACCAAACAACTCCACAATAACCAAAATATTTGACTATTAAGAAAAAAACAAACAAACCTTTCTACATAGACCTCTCACGTATTCTAGTTAAGAACCTTCTAATCACAATTTATCTGTGATTTGAATTATAGTCTGACTACTTTTAACTTAGTCATATATATGAGAAAGATCTTAATAGAGTTGTTTTTTCTAACTTTTAAGGATATGTTTGATAAAATTTCAGTTTTGATTTATTGGTCAAATAAGTTGAAACTATGACTAAATACTGTGCTTCGTGTGTAGTTGAAATGGACGGCTTCAATTTATTTATGCTCATAAGCTGTAATTGCATACACCCAGCTTCTTCGGCTGCTCAGCAACCACAATCCAATTTAGCCGCTGTTGAGCGACACCGCCCAACGCTGCCATCGTCGTGCACAACCGGTCCGACGTCACGCGACCCTGATCCGATTCCGCCGTCGCTAAGCAAAGCGGCCTGACGTTGCCGTCACCGTGCAAAGCCATCTTTGGGCAACCACATGGCCACGGGCACTAGAGAATTTTGGACAGAATCTAGAAATAATCTATAAAAATCTTTTTAGAAGTTATTATTTATTTTTTAAAATATATTTCTATGTTTGCTTTCTAAACAAAGAAATATATTTCTCAGATTATTTAATTTAATTCCGAATTTTCACCGAACAATTTCTGGATTTATAGCAAGAAACCACCCTCCTAATCTTATAAACTAATAAATACATAAGACAATTTATTTGAGAAGGTTTAACTTCACCAAAAACGGCTTAAGAGAATGAATCCGGGAGATGCCTTTGACATAAGCTGAGAAACCTCGGCATAATCCAATTGTGGATCCGTCCACAAGCATGGCCTGAAACTGGGTGGATCTCTCTATCATTACCAAAACAATTCCTCAAAAATAAAAAACTTACTGTATAGAATATATATTTAGTATCGGTTGTCTAATCATACAATAGATAATTTAGATAAAAAAAACATAAATAATAATTATTACTATTTGATCATATAAAAAATTTATCATGGCTATTACTATTTGATCTATTTGTGGATATGCATGCGGCAACCGTCACTACTACAGAAGTGCATTTCACTAACCTATATTTTCTAACGGTTATAAGCAATCTGGGAAAAATCCGATAGAATAGGACGACAGCGGCGAAAAAGAGGCATTTTACTATCGGTTACACACTAGTCCAACGTTAGTGAAATACAAATACTTTTTACTATCGGTCATTACTGTACAAACCGATATAATATATTAAATAGTACTATCGGCTTTCCACTTTTAATTGATAGTAAAATTCCGCACTTTATACTATCGGTTATTACTGTACCAACCGATATAATATATTAAAACAGTACTATCGGTTTTTCGTTCGTAACAGATATTAAAATTACTCACTTTATACTATCGGTTCGTACTGTACCAACCGATATAATATATTAAATAGTACTATCGGTTTTTCTCGCGTAACTGATAGTGAAATTACTGACTTTCTACTATCGGTTCTTACTGTACTAACCGATACAATATATTAAATAATACTATCGGTTATATAAAACAAACCGATAGTAAAATGACTTCATATAAATTAATGGTTATGACAGTGGGGATCTTATTTTACTATCGGTTTGTATTTTTGAACCGATAGTAAAATTGGACAACTTAGTTAGGTCGACCCCTGCTCTGCGCTTTGCATGTTGGAATCATTTCAGCCACGCACGACTCCAAGCTAGAGTGATCTGGAGAAGCTAGCTGAGAGATTGATCATATTTCCATCCCCTCGGTATTGTCATCTTCTCATCACTTCTCTCTCTCTCTCGATCACTCTTTCACATGCACTCTCCCTCTCTCTCTACTTGCAATTCATTAAACTAGATACATGTATCTCCAAACTAGCTAGAAGGCTAGGTTGGCTAGCTAGCTATAGCTTGCTGAATTTAAGCAGCTCGCTAACTGGCTCTTCCAATTAATGCATGCATCAAGTTAATTAGGGTTTCATATATACAAATCCATTTAATGTAATTAAGCAGCTCATGTACACACATATGGCCTAGCTAATTATGTTTCATGCATATATGCATGCCCTGAGTCATTAATTATTTATTTGAATTTGTTAATTTTGTGAAATAATTGTAGATGGACCGAGAATATTGGATGTATGGAATAAAACGTACTACTGTTGAGTATTTGGAGGGTGTGAATGTGTTTATTAAATTTGCTGAGCAAGAAAAGGCGAAGAAGGGAGAGAAAGATATGCATTGTCCTTGTATAGATTGTATGAACTTAAAAAGGTTCGACAACTCTGATCAGATTAGGAGTCATTTGATTCGTCGTGGTTTTAACGCACGCTATACCCGTTGGATATGGCATGGTGAAGATTTTGAAGAAACGAGCACCGCTACCACTCAGCAGCACCCGGAAGTGGATTGCAGTAATGATGATCATGATCAAAACATTGGTAATGTTCATTCGGAAGTCCATGTAGATGACGACAATTTAGATGAAATGTTACGTGATGTAGAAAAAGACTACAGCGAAAACGATTTAGCTAAATTTGAGAAATTAATTGTTGATTCTGAGAAGCCTTTGTTCCCCGGATGTGCAAAATTTACAAAGTTGTCTTCTGTGTTGAGATTATATAACTTGAAGGCAAGCAACGGTTGGAGCGATAAGAGTTTCACAGCGCTATTGGATCTGTTAGCGGACATGCTTCCAGAGGGAAATGAGTTGCCAAGATCGGTTTACCAGGCCAAAAAACTATTGTGTCCGTTGGGAATGGAAATCGAAAGAATACATGCATGCCCAAATGATTGTGTTCTGTACCGTAACGAGTACGAGGATTTGCATGTTTGTCCAAAATGCGGCGCATCGCGGTATAAGCATAGGGACAGAATTTATCACAATGGATGTGATGAGGTAAAGAAAGGGCCTCCGGCCAAAACTGTGTGGTATTTACCTGTGATTCCCAGATTGAAACGGCTGTTTGCAAATCCGAAAGATGCGAAGTACTTGCGTTGGCATGTTGAAGGTCGGAAACAAGACGGAAAACTAAGACATCCAGCTGATTCCATTCAATGGAGAAACATTAACAGAACATTCGGTGAGTTTGGCGGCGAAGTGAGGAATATAAGGTTTAGGCTGAGTACGGATGGTATGAATCCACACGGAAATATGAGCAGTCGACATAGCACTTGGCCGGTTCTTTTATGCATCTACAATCTTCCTCCTTGGTTATGTATGAAGCGCAAGTACATCATGATGTCATTACTAATTTCAGGACCCAGACAACCTGGGAATGATATTGACATGTTTCTATCACCGTTAGTTGAGGACTTACATAAATTGTGGAGCGAAGGGGTGCGGGTGTGGGATGCACATAAGCGAGAGAATTTCATGTTGCGGGCCATGATATTTTGCACCATAAATGATTTCCCGGCCTATGGAAATTTGTCGGGGTATAGTACGAAAGGAGGCAAGGCTTGTTCTATTTGCCTGGATGAAACTGAAAGCATGTGGTTATCGAATTGCAGAAAAACAGTGTACATGGGTCACCACAGATTCCTTCCGATGCATCACGCCTACCGTAAGAAGAGGAAGTCATTTAATGGGAAGCCTAAGAAAGGATCAGCCCCAGTGTTTGTGACTGGTAAGGAGCTTTACTTGCGCGTGAAGAACATCAAAGTTGAGTTCGGTAAATGTTCTAAACCTCCAGGAAAAAATGTTTGGAAGAAGAGATCGATTCTTTGGGATCTGCCATATTGGGAGCACTTACAAGTTCGACATTGCATTGATGTCATGCACGTAGAGAAAAATGTTTGTGACAGATTGACTGGTTTGTTGTTGAACATTCCAGGAAAGATGAAAGATGGCATCAACGTTCGTCGTGACATGCTCGATATGGGCATAAGGATTGAGCTTGCACCGTTGGAGAAGGGAAAGCGGACATACCTCCCCCCGGCCTGCTATACTTTGTCAAAAAGAGAAAAAACAGAACTCTGTCAGTGCCTACATGGTGTTAAAGTTCCATGCGGGTATTCTGCGAACTTGAAAAAACTTGTGTCCATGAAAGACTTGAAACTGGTTGGTATGAAGTCCCATGATTGTCATGTACTGATGTCACAAATACTTCCCATTGCTATCAGAGGCATTCTCCCAGTCAAAGTCAGAGAGACAATTACAAAGCTATGTTATTTCTTCAATACAATATATGGCAAGGTATGTAAGCGTGTACTCCTAGCAAGTTAATTAGCTCCATTCGTGGAACTTGTCAGATTTTTTGGATCTAAATATTTGCTGCAACTGTGTCCTTGCAGGTAATTGATATGGATGGACTGGACGATTTGCAACGCGATGTGACTACCACTCTTTGTCAGCTGGAGATGTATTTCCCTCCATCCTTTTTTGATGTTATGGTCCATCTAATTGTTCACCTTGTCAGAGAAATTAAGTTTTGTGGACCCGTGTTCCTGCGCTACATGTATCCATTTGAGAGATTTATGGGTATCTTGAAGGGATATGTAAGGAATCGACATCGGCCTGAGGGCAGTATCATTGAAGGTTATGCCGCTGAGGAGGTGATCGAATTTTGCACCAACTATATGGCCGGGGTTGACCCAATTGGCGTTCCTACGTCCCGGCATGAGGGCAGGCTTCAGGGCATTGGAACGATTGGATTTAAAGCAGTCGTCCCCTCTAGTGATCTATATGCAAAAGCCCATTTTTGGGTCTTACAGCACATGACGGGGGTGGAGCCATACATACACGAGCACAAGGAAATGTTACGGAAACAGAATCCCTCGAAGCCAGAGATTTGGGTCATCAGAGAACAATATAAGAAGTTTGCTGGGTGGATCGAAAATAGAGTCCTGCAAGCTTCTGAGGGCAACGTAGATGAAGATGTTACATGGTTGGCCAGAGGGCCTAGATTTACTGTAGGGACTTGGCAGGGGTATGACATCAAAGGCTATTCATTTTACACAAGAACTCAGGACGAGAAGAGTACTATGCAATGTAGTGGAGTGACACTACTTGCTATTTCGGAGGATGCCAGGGCAGTAAGGGCACTCGACTCATATTACGGTGTTATTGAGGAAATATGGGAGCTCGATTATGTATTACTTAAGATTCCTCTGTTTCGATGCCAATGGGTCGAAATCCCTCGAGGTGTTAAAGTCGACAATTATGGGTTTACTCTCGTCGATCTCAGTAGAGTCACACACAAAGATGATCCATTTATACTTGCTGAGCAAGCCACACAGGTGTTCTACATCGTTGACCCGGCCAACCCAAAGTTGCACGTTGTCCTTCACAGTAAGAGACGTATTATTGGGGTCGAAGATGTTGTGGATGAAGAAGAGTACGATCAGTTCGACGAACTACCTCCATTTTTAGATGGAATCCTTCAATCTGTCCCTACCGAAGATATTGACGAAACAAGTTACCTGCGAGACGACCACGAAGAAGGATTATAGGTGGACAACTATTTTTGACTAATTTGCAATATGTAAGTGACGTATATTACTTGGATCTTTAATCGAAGAATTCTTCAAATTATTTTTCAAAAATTCTTTGGGAAAACATACGTGATGCATTGAGAATCATTTCTGCAAATTTTCATTTCAATTGGAGTATATACTTGATTTGAGCAATAATTGATTCTTTTCACAAATCAATATGAAAACTGCAAATTTTCATTCCATGATTGGTCTTTACTGTTAATTTATTTCAAAATTATTGGAAGTCATTTGCATGGGGTTTCAGGTGTCTTTACAAGTGCAAAATGATGTACTGAGACCCATCTGTAATTGTTCTCAGGAAATACCTTTAGATCAATTTAACAGTATTCTACTATCGGTTTCAACTTCCAAACCGATATGAAATTAACATATATTATCGGTTTATTGTCATAAAACCGATAGTAAAATACAATGCAAAATGATGTACTGAGATCATCTGTAATTCTTCTAAGGGAAATCCTTTAGGGTCAATAACATTGTATTTTACTATCGGTTTTAACTGTGAAACCGATATGAAATTATACTATACTATCGGTTTATCGTTCATAACCGATAGTGATTTATACTGTGTTACGAGCCCCTCTTCTTAGTTTACTATCGGTTTTGTATAATAAAACCGATAGTGAACAGTGCCAATATTGAAAACCCTAACTTACATGTATTTACTATCGGTTTATTGTTTATAACCGATAGTGATTTATACTGTGTTATGAGCCCCTGTTCTTAGTTTACTATCGGTTTGGTATAATAAAACCGATAGTGAAAAGTGCCCATACTGAAAACCCTAACTTATATGTTTGTACTATCGGTTTGGTGGTTATGAACCGATAGTAAATATTCATACATTAGGTTATAACTTTGCACGATTTTCCCTCCAGTGCAACTGATCACATTCCAATTTCCAAATACTCGAGCAGAAAACCCTAGATTCCTCGACGTTCGCTTCTTCGCTCCTCTCCGCCACCATTGCCGATCAGAATCTGGTTCTCCACCGCCTCCGGCACTGCATTGCACCACCGCCTCCGGCCACTCCACGATCGACTGTAAGTGTTCTTGACCAAATCGCTCGCGTGTATTGCTTAAGTTTGTATGCAATGGTTCATATCCCGTTCAATGGATTACAAATATAAACCTAGAGTAAAATTCATGAACTACAAATTTGATAGCTATGAGAATGACAGAATTGATAAAAATCACTAGCAATTTGTCATACAGTCTAGTCCACTATCGGTTTCTTATTTAGAACCGATAGTAAATACCTTAAACTGAATTTTCTGTTAATTCTTTCCCATTTTCTAATTTTCATCTGAAATTTTGGTTCATTTACATTTTAACATACTTTATGTTCCTGCTGAGAGACTAGCATAGTTTGCACTGCTAATCTTATAGATTTTACTGAATACAAACTTGATTACTATCGGTTTGACTTGGAAAACCGATAGGAAATAGAGTATATCATAGTTTGCACTGCTAATTTGAATTTTCTGTGAATTACTTCCCATTTTCTAATGTTCATCTGAAATTTAGGTTCATTTAAATTTTAACAGACTTTATTTTCCTGCAGAGAGATTAGCATAGTTTGCACTGCTAATCTTTTAAATTTTCCTGAATACAAACCTTAGTACTATCGGTTTTTTCCTTTCAAAACCGATAGGAAATAGAGTATGTCTTAGTTTGCACTACTAATCTGAATTTTCTGTTAATTACTTCCCATTTTCTAATGTTCATCTGAAATTTTGGTTCATTTAAATTTCAACAGACTTTATGTTCATGCAGAGAGACTAGCGTATGGCACAACAATTTTAGTTATGAACTTTGTCATGTACCTTTCTTCATATCAATTGATGGTTTGTTCATAGAATTTTAGGTAAAGCCATGTCGGCATCTTCCTCAGCTAATAGTAGTGATTCGGCGAGGGCGAACGTAGATGGCGCTGCCTTGTCCCAGCGCAAGAGGAAGACGCGAGGCCCGACGATGTTGGGTCGTTTGGCCAAACGCGCAGATCTTTCATGTGAGTTCAACCAGTCCGGGAGACCGATCGGGAAGAACGTCGGCCACTATGCTGCCTATGTTGGCTTGTTGGTGAAGGAAAGGGTGAAGATCACCGTCCAGAGCTGGAAGGACGTCAAGGCCGACAAGAGGGATAGGTTGTGGGCGGAAGTGAAGGTAAAATTAATCAAAATCACTGAACTCTTGAGTAATCACATTCCCTTGGTTTATCCCAGAGATTAGGTAAGTCCTACTTATATGCACCATTTGAAACAGGCCAAGTGGAACATCCCCGACGATGGTCCCAAGATAGCTTGCTTGAAGGACATGAACAACACGTGGAAAACCTTCAAGAGCGTTCTCGTCAGTACCTTCCTCGCTAAAGGTGAATCTCCATGCGAGAAGTACCCCTTCATAACGGAGGAGGTATGGGAGCAATTCGCCCAACAGAAGGGGACTCCTGAGTTCAAGGTATGTATCGTTCCTTTGCTTGGTTCCACCATTGTATGCAGTAAGCAGCGGTGCATTAATTTTCTTGTTTCTGGTACGAAGGCCCTCAGCGAGAAGAACAAGGCAATCCAGAGGAGGAACGACCACCCACACCGGCTCGGCTCTCGCGGCTATGCAGGGAAGGAGGAGCAGTGGAAGAAGGCTGAAGACGAGGCGTCGAATTTCGTCGACTCCCCTGACCTACCACTCTCCGAGATCCGCGATCAGCGATGCAAGCGCTGGTGGTTGGCCAGAGGAACCGTGTCGGCCACGGGGACTGTGGCGTTCCCAAACCCCAGGGACGTCGAGGTCGTGCAGCGACTCGTAAGTTGGCTAACTATGATCACTAGTGTGCGCACAAGTTTGTATATATTTCTTCCTCACAATGGAGAGCTTTCAATGTAACAGATCTCTTGCTCAAAGGAGGCGACCGAGGGATTGTTCAGTCCCCATAGGGAGAACGACATCCTTATCCGGGCTCTAGGGAACAAGGAGCATCCAGGGTGGACGCGAACCGTGGGGGCTGTGGTGCCATGGAAGGAAGGCTTCTCGGAGCCCGGGCAAAAGGCGAAGAAGGCTGGCAGCTGGAAGGAAAGGGAAGTGGAGCTATCTCAGAAGATACGGGCAGATGTGACTGCACAATTCGCGGACATGTTCGCTCAAATGAACGAGAAGTATGAACGCCTCAGCCGAGTTGTGCAGTCCAAGGGTTTAGATCCAGCTGCCGAGGCCGACGCTGCTAGGACGAGTAGTGTCGGCTCGAAGGTTCACGTGGATCCGGTGGACCTGATCGAGGTATTGCAACTCTTGAGCTATATATGCAGTTCGGCTAATGCCATTCCCGTTACGTTAGAATTGTTTCGCTAACCTGTTATAATTGTTGCAAATTGCAGAAGCCGGAGAGCTGTAGCCTATTGATCAACATAGGCGACAAACCTGTTGCGGTTGCAATCGGGGTCGTATACCAGTCTTGGGAGGATATCCGGATCCACTGCGTACCTCTGGAGCCTGGATTCGCAAAGGTACAGGTGGACATGGCCCTCCCGGGCTACAGCTCTTTTCCGTTGCCCGTCCCAACGGACGAAATGCGGACAATTGGCGAGGCATTGGGCTCGTACATACAGTGGCCCAAGAAGGGTGTTAGACTACATGAGGTAAACCCTAGCCATTCTAGCTTACAACTCAGTTAATATACTCAATTTGCGAAATCTAACTTATACGTTTGTACTTAAAGTGGACGATGGATACCAGCTCACTTCCTGAGGACACCACCCCCGCCACAACGCATGAGCGAACTCCTTCGGCCCCCATGCCTCCTCCGACGGCCTCAAACCCTTCACCATCAAATGAGGCCGGCGGCACCACACCCCAACCTTCGAAGGTATACACTCACTCCCCGCCCAAAGGCAAGGGCAAGGCCAAAGGCAAGGCCAAACAAAGCCAGCCGGGTACGTTCAAGAACGGGTCCCCACTCGTGTCGGAGTACCTTCTGCGCAATATGGATCAAATAACCAGAAGTCTCCACGAGTGGTACCTGACCCGGTCTAGGCACCACATCAACTTCTTGGTTCACTTCAGGCTAACCCATTTTCACCGTGAGCCCGGGAGCATATCGGTGGCCCACGAGGATTTGTTCGACCTCCTCAACTGGCGGGAGCTTGATATGTCCATCATACGGACTGGAGTCCTGTGAGTTTGCTGTTGTCTGAAGTTATCACAGTTCGTTTCATAAATCTAATCACTTTGTATGCACTACTTACTAATATCTACTTTGCATCCAGGTGCATGTATAGGCTGGCGTCGATGAGGGCATGTGACAAGGTGGGTTTCCTCGACCCAGAGAAAATAAGCCTCACGATGCTAGAGCACAACCAAGCACATGCGGAGGAATACATATCAAGGGCACTACTAGCGCAGCAGGATCGAGAGTTCATCCTTGCGACGTACCACCAAAGGTTAGTGCATTTCCTACTAATTTAACTCATTCTTGTATGTTACACCTAACATATGTATGAAACGGTTCGCTTATATATGCAATGTAGGGGCCACTGGGTCCTCGCCGTCATTTGCTCATGGATGAATGAGGTCTATTACCTCAATTCGATGAGCGACAAGGTGGCGTATGTTTTCACCCTCACATGGCACATAGACGCGTAAGTAACATAGTTGTTTTAAATTTTTCTCTGACTAGCTAATTAATGATAACATATTAACCGGCAATGCTAAATTAAATACAGGGCTTTCAAAAATTATGCTAGTGCTGGAGGGAGGCATGACGCGTCGAAGGGCACAACAATTTCTTGGAAAGAATATAAGGTAATTAATACGGATGGAAGTACTCATGATGAGTCTTTTAATTTAAGCTTAATTAGTTCTTTCGAGTTAATGTGGGTTTATGTCTTTGCATATGCAATTTTTCCAGTGCCATCAGCAGCCACAATCGTGGAAATGTGGTTTCTATGTCATGAGATTCATGTATGACCTGATCAGGAGAAACTTTGCCCAATTCCCTAAGGTAACCATTTTTCCTGACTCAAAGTCGAACTTTAATTGGATGTGACGTACGATCCTAACTTCATACACGCATATATGCAGAGCGCCATGTTCAAAGAGCAATATGAGTTGGGTCAATTGAAAGAGCTGCGAACAATTTGGGCTCAATATGTCATGGAAGAAGTGGCTATCAACGATCGATAGTAACTGACTTGTGTTGATTGCTGTATTTGTGAATATATATTGAATGTGTTGATTGCTGTATTTGTGAATAAACTCAATATGTGAATAGATTCATTGATGTATTTGTGAATAAACTCGATCAATATGTGCATAAATTCAATCTGTCCAATGCATGTGTATATTACTGTATTAGTGTATTTGTGAACAAATTCAATATGTGAATATTGGTGAATATTTGTAAATATTGGTGTATTTGTGAATGATCCAATGTATCTCTGTATTACTGTATGTATATGTGCATGATTCCAGTACTAACCGTGCCACTACATAACCGATAGGAAAAACTAATATTACTATCGGTTATATACTACAACCGATAGAATAAATATTACAGTACTATCAGTTCATATGCAGAAACCGATAGAATAAAGTTTCCAATACTAAACGTGTCTACAAAATACTATCGGTTATATAGTATAACCGATAGAATAAATATTTCAGTACTATCGGTTCATATATAACAATCGATAGAATAAAGTTTCCAGTACTAACTGTATCTACACAATACTATCGGTTTATATATAACAACTGATAGAATAAAGTTTCCAGTACTAACTGTGTCCACACAATACTATCGGTTTATATAAGAGCCGATAGAAAAAAACATTTATATTACTATCGATTTAGATCCTAACTGATAGAAAAAACCTACACAATACTATCGGTTTATATACGAGCCGATATAAAAAACGTATACAATACTATCGGTTTAAATCCGAGCCGATAGAAGAAATAGTCGATAGTGATTAGTGAACGTTGGGAATGTAGATATTTTACTAACGGTTTTTGAACTGATAGAAGTGTGCTGCCCCTCTACTATCGTGCCGACCACTATCGGTAAGAGAACTGATAGTAAAGTGGATTTTTAACCAATAGTGAAAAGTATTTTTGTAGTAGTGCGTGTAGTATCACCTCTGCTTAAGAGAACTTCATGACATGCAGACAAATTGCAGCTCATGAACTTGAAGAAAGCATTCACAACCACACTTATCAATTCCATTCCGGTTTAGCTCCTGGAATGGAACATTCCGGTACCGATCAATTCCGATGTACTGTTATAGAATAAAAAACAAAATATAAATATATATATTATCATATGAGTATGACTATGTTACTTTTACATATAAAAAATTTTTAAGAAAAAATGCGATGATCCATAAAAATAGAACGATCTAAAATAGACAATCTAAAATAAAAAATATAATAACCTAAAAAAAAAAGATAACTTAAAATAAAAAAATATTATAATCTAAAATAACAAATATGATAATATAAAAAATACTATAACTTAAAATAAGAAATTGTGACAATATAAAAAAATACAACAACCTAAAAAATTACAATAATAAAAAAATGCAACAATTAAAAAAATACAACAATCTAAAAAAATAAATTAAAATTTATTAGATTTAAGTGATAGCTATTGGATCAAGATTTAGTGATTGATATAAAAAATGGAAGCAAATAAGTTAAAAAAAATATTTCAATAACCATACCGTTATTATATATAACTAATTTCACATCTTCCCATTGTTTTTTTATACACATGAAACTGTCAAATTTCGGCTAATAAACATAGTTTCAAAGCATTTTCCATAAGTTTTTCCAATTCATACTACATTGCTGAGAGTTACGTAGCAAAGGCACGGTGCAAAATAATAGGTCCCTTTTATATGCCACGGCAGGATAGTACAATAATACTCTCGACCGCAATAATTGACCCATTTGTTGGCTGTTTAAAAAGGCTGGCTTATTTGTTGCCAAACTATACTTTGAAAAGGCTGGCTCATTTGTTTGCTGTTTGATTAATTGGAACCGGAATTATCAGAATGCGCAATGAACCGGAACTATCACTAAAAATTGGCTCAATGTTATTTTCCACTAAAATATGAACTGATATTTTACATTTGTTTCTAGTGATAGGATAAAATTTTCCGAATGTTTTATTTGCCGTTTCAACTTTCAAGCTATCATTTCCATTATTTGCTTAGTGTTTTGGCACGGCACGCTTGTTGGGAATGTTGAGAGAATCAAATAAGACAGGTATGCGCATAAGCAAAACATGCAGGGCTGCTAGGACCGGCCCCACCGAGTGGCGCCAACTGATGTTAATCCTTCGTACCGAATGGGCGGCGCGATGTTTCGGCGATGGTGACTGTAGCTTGCGGTCCGTCACCAGTGGATTATACACCTCTCAGAGCACATAAATAACATTTCAGACTGATAAAGACAGTTAAGATTGAGATTGGAGAAAAACCCGAACATTTTGCAGAAAATCTGTTACGAAAGGGCTTTTCTTTTCGCGTTTTTCACTGAGGATTCGATCTATCAAGGTCACATGCCTTATGCCTCATCCTGCATTCAGTGCACTTTAATGCTTTTGATGTGCTGGCATAACTACAGTCCTCGTCATCTCGAGTTGGTCTGATCATTTTCTAGGGAGTCAGCTAACCGGAGTAATGGTGGTTGTTCTTTAACTCCTTGTTTAAAGACGCGCACTTAATGCTGCTAGGAAACCCTGTTTATCTGAAGCATTACAAGATATTTCAGAGTACCGTTTTGGTGGCTAAGAAGAATTGCAAGATATTTCACTGTGTCTTTGTCTGGTGTGCCCTTATGAGTTCTACCAGCTCCAGTGCGTTGGGGATGATAAGGAAATGCTTTTGTACATCTCAGGAAGACTTCGACGGTAATCGCCTCATGTTTCTCCATCTCAATTTTCTTGGTTTTGTCCTACATATGTCCTGGAATACGATTCAGATGGGATGATGCTGATAGAAAGAGAAATCATAGGGAGGTTGTCTTTTTTTTTTTTTAAAAAATTCTTTTCCTCTTTCTTCAGTTCATAATGTCTAGTTGAGACAGGCAAGTATATCTCATATGTACAGTTTGTCTTTAACAACAAGTTTGGCTGATCCATGGAGCCTGATTGGTTCAGAGAAAAAGGATGAATGATTCCAAGATCAAAGCATGGCTTGCCAAAACTGTTTTGAGGGAAAATCCTGATATACAGTTTAGTTACACACTGACATGGTGATAGTTTTCTAGTACACAGTATTTTTGGGATAACAATGTCATATGGTTCTGCATTTGAATTTTGGTATTCTTTGTTCAGGTTAAGTGTATGCAGATGAGGGTAGGATCTATAATAATGCCCATTATGTTATTCTTTGTTAAAACAGCAATGTTGTGAACTTGTGATAGTGTGTGGTTATTGAACAAAAGTACAAAACCTTAGTTCTTTTATTTTGCCATGTTGTCTGTCCAACTCAGTTAAGACAGTTCTAAGAAAGTATAGCAAAGTGTAATTTATCATAGTTTTACATAACTTTTGGAGATGAAAGATATTTAGTATAGGGTTTAATAATAAGCAATGACATAGACTATTTAAAACAAGATACTGTACAGTGTACACAATCAACACTCAAACTTGTTATGCACACCAACATGAATTCCATTATGGATGACTTTGTTCTCATTTCCTGAACAGGCCTTCTATCCATCAAGGGCATCCAGCTATTCACATACAAAGAGATTAAACTAGCAACAAACAATTTTGATCACAGTAATAAGTTAGGCCGAGGTGGCTTTGGAACTGTATACAAGGTATTCAGAAGATTTACTTCTTAGTAATTTTATAGCTAGAACTAGATCCTGCCTCAAGTGAGAAATGGAACAAAATAGTTTGAGTTTAGCTAATGCAACATACTATGCAGCTGAAAAGAGTTCCTCTAGGTTCCTACATATCTTTTAATTCATCCAAAACTTACTCTTATGGATATGATGGTTTCCTGTTTTGTGATACAGGGAATTTTTGGAGATGGCACTGTATTTGCAGCAAAGGTTCTATCTGATGAATCTGAACAAGGGATCAGAGAATTTCTAACTGAAATCGAGAGCATTGCTGATGTTAAGCATGCAAACCTTGTCAGATTGCTGGGGTGCTGTGTCCAGAGAAAAAATAGGATCCTTATCTATGAATATGTTGAGAACAATAGTCTTGATCAGGCATTACAGGGTAAGTAAATCCATCATTAAAATTTTACTGCCGCACTTCCTGGAACATACTCTTGTCATGTATACCTGTTTAGCTTTAGGTTCATCGAGTGGAGAAACAAATCTCACTTGGAGCATAAGATCGGGTATCTGTGTGGGCACTGCCAAGGGACTGAATTATCTCCATGAAGAGCACAAACCACATATTGTTCACAGAGACATCAAAGCTAGTAATGTTCTTCTTGACAGAAACTTCAGTCCAAAAATTGGAGATTTTGGACTGGCCAAGCTGTTTCCTGCTAATGTTACTCACATTAGCACACGTGTTGTTGGAACAACGTAAGCAATTCTTTTGATTTGCAGTTTTGGAATGTTTCCAATACATGTTGCTTATGTCACTTGATCATGCATCACTAGTCTATTGTTTTCTCTTGCGGTCGATGTTGCAATCTTACGCTTTGCAGCGGATACTTGGCACCTGAATACGCTGTGAACGGACAGTTGACCCAAAAGGCTGATGTTTACAGCTTCGGAGTACTTGTTCTTGAAATAATCAGTGGAAGGAGAATATCGCAAACCATTCGATCAGACATGTTTCTTGTGCACCAGGTAAGGTTTTCCCTTTGCTTTTCACAATATAACTGTATACTATAATATGGATTTTTTAGGGTTCTTCGCAAAGAATAAGAAGATAAAAGTATATTTTACTTGACAAAGATGTATTAATTATAATCTCACTATTCACTTAGAATGGACAAGATTGGTATTTTAGATATCCATTAACCACACTTAAAAAAACTAAATCTAAATCATAACAGTGCATGGTTTGTGTAGCCCTGTAGGGTCTCTCCGCCGTCTCCCGTTAAGTTTGACGTCTGGCGCCTCCCGCCGACCGCCCTTCCTGCGAGCGACCATTCCCAATCCGCTCGCATGCATCCGAACATAATCGATAGACAATTTATCTCCGTTGCCATCGGTCCATCCTCTGGATTTCAATCATTCTTTTCCATATATTAATCCAATGCTCTTCCTTTCATGAAATTACACGTATGATGCAAAGCATCAGGTGATCTAAAAAATATGCAATTTCAATTAATTGAAGCTATCCACAACATATATGAACTTCCAATTAATTTTGCCATGGGAACCGGGCTTTGTAGCCTGCGTAATGCCACGAAGCTCGGGTCACCATGGATTGGGAGAGGGAGACTGCATAGCATAAGATGCTACGTGTGAAGTGACATCTACAGTACCAAGCTCGTCCATCCTGTTGCCTAATTTCCAAGAGGAGAGAGCCGTGGACTAGATTGGAGATTAATTTGGGACTTCAGGTGTTCCATGCACGCGCAGAATTAGATGAGACGAGAAGATTAGAAATAATGAGATTATGCTTATGCCCCCCTCCCTACTTCTACCTCCTTAACTAAAGTAGAACCGAACAGAGAGGGTAGCACGAGGTACATAAAAGCCTCTTCGGTCAGACCAATTGAATTGAAAGCTCCAAAACTTTTAAAAATAAAAAAAAAATTCCTCCCCTATAATACATATCACCTATTGAGATACTTAATTACTTAAAAAGAGACAAAGAGTATTTTTTTAATATTTTAATCGTTTAATCAAAATTTAAATAATTTAAATTAATATAAAAGAGAAATTAAAATCGTTAACTATCTCACAAAAAATTTTAAAACTCTCACTCACTTTAATCTGAATTGTTAATTTTTGATATAAAAATCCAAACATAAAAAAGCACAAAAAAAACACGTGTCTTTTGTGATACATGGCAGGGGATACTGAGTCCATATATCATTGTCCCTTTCCCACTGGACCTGATGAAATCATGCTGCTTGACTTCACAGGCATGGCAACTGTACCAACAGAACAATGTGTTGGATATTGTAGACGCAAAGCTTAAAGAATACCCAGAGGAAGAAGTGCTCAGGCACATCAAAGTAGGCCTGATCTGCACCCAAGCACCACCGTGCAACAGACCGACGATGCGGCAAGTGGTGAAGATGCTTTCAGGGCCGGTCACCTTACACGACGATGTCGAGCTCTGCCCACCGGTTTTAGCTGATCTCTACACAAGGACCTTTGGCAGAGGCTACGGTCCATCGAATCATGCGAGTGTGAAGTGCGCAATGGTCACTTCTGCCTCGGTGAAATACAGCGAGGTTGTTCCGAGGTAGAAGAATCCTGAATTGTAACACTTTCAACAATAATATGTAAAATCAGATCTCTATATCCGCATATACATATCTCTTTAAAAGAATTTTATATTCTATCATCTCCAACAGAATCTCCAAACCCTAAAACGATATAGGTAGAGGAGAGAAAATAATTAAATTTACCAATTCTCTGCAGTAATACCTAAAATAAGAATCGATATACGTATTCTGTTGGAGTAAGAAGGGGGTAACTGATACCTAAATTTTAGGTTATCAATCCTTTTAAGTCTTCTGTTGGAGACGGTCTAAAGAGGTTCTCACATGGTGTGTTGCCCCTGAATAATTGTATGTACAACTGATGAGTTGTTGGTAAGATCCTAGGATGGTCAACAGTTGTATGCTCCATATCAGTGATGATGATGCAAGTGATCATTAGTGTTGAAATATTTGTAGATTGTATATTGTTGAATGAACTGATTGGTGTATGAAATTTAATATGGTGTGAGAATTCAATGTCATGAGTCTAAGATTTGACTACTGTAATCTATAAGAAAAATAATTATGGTAATTAAATAGTCTAGTAGTGAAAATTAAGTCGAGTCTACAATTGAGTTCATTATCATCATAAGCTTTGTTTAAATTTAGACATATGAGAACATATTAAAGTATGAGTGGATACATGTTTTTCTTTAACAATTTAAAGTTTTTGTGAACCATTTAGATGGTTTTTTGGTTTGAATTGTAATCATAATCGTAATGGATTTTATAATAATTTGGAATTCGAGTGAAATGGATAAATATAACATGTGTATAATTCAAGTGGGAAATAAAATGAAATATTATATTTTTGGAATACGTTCAATTGGGATATATTTGAAAATTATATTAAAATGTATTTTAAATATAAGTACTGTGATGATAAAATAGTCTAATCAAAAAATATTAATGTATTTATATTGTGTATAATTAGAATAAAGAGTAAAATTGAGGAAGCAAATGCAACTAACTACCGTGAGTCCGACACCAGCGGGTAGGCCCTGTCGGCCGCGTCGGATACCCGGTCTCCGCGTGCAGGACCGCTTGTTGACGGTGTTATAAGACCCTCTCCAACAAAAAAACCTAAAAGCGGATCTCTATATCCTGATATACATATCACCCTTAAAAGATTCCATCCCTATATTTGAATATACTCCAACAGCAATATCTAAAATATAACTATCAGTTCCTAAATTCGTCAACAGCAACTTGCAATCCATCTTCGCGCGCACTGTTCACGGTTGAGGTTGAGCTGCTCTGCTGTGCTCGGCGGCGCAAGGGGAGCGGCTGTGGTCGGCGGCGGTCGGGTGTGGTCGGCGGCGCTCGGAGAGGCTGTCCTCGGCCGGGGACCGGCGGCGCTCGGAGCGGGTGTGCTCGGCGGGTTGTCGTATTATTGCTATGATATCATCTGCCGTTGTGTCGCGCAGGTTTAGGATGCGTCGTAACCTTTTCGTGCGCATCTTGCAAGCCGTTGAACGGCACGACCAGTACTTCATACAAAGAAGGAACGCAGCTGGAACCCTCGGGTTGTCGTCGTTGCAGAAGGTCACGGCAGCTTTAAGGATATTAGCATACGGTGTTCTCGCCGATGCTATCGATGAATACTTGCGTATAGCGGAGAGTACTGCTATAGAAAGTTTGAAGCGATTTGTTCGGGCTATACTTGAAGTGTTTGGGCCTGAGTATCTTCGAGCACCCACTGAAGAGGACACCAGAAGATTGCTTGTCATTGGCGAGCAAAGAGGTTTCCCAGGCATGTTGGGGAGTATAGATTGCATGCACTGGAGGTGGCAGAATTGTCCGAAGGCTTGGCAGGGGATGTTCACCGGACATGCCCGCAAGCCTACCATCATCCTAGAAGCCGTAGCATCGTACGATCTATGGATTTGGCACGCGTTTTTCGGCCTACCTGGCTCTCACAACGATATTAATGTCCTGCAGCGTTCTCCCCTGTTTGCGCAGCTTGCGGAAAACCAGTCGCCAAGAGTGCATTATTGCATCAACGGCCACGACTACAACATGGGGTACTACCTTGCCGATGGGATTTACCCCGAGTGGGCAACATTCGTTAAGACGATTCCACTTCCCCAGGGGAACAAGAGGAAGCTCTTTGCGCAAGCTCAAGAGTCGGCTCGGAAGGATGTAGAGCGTGCTTTCGGGGTGCTCCAGGCCCGATTCGCGATTGTGCGAGGGCCTGTGCGGTACTGGGACCAGGAAACTCTTCGAGACATCATGACTGCTTGCGTAATATTGCATAACATGATAGTGGAAGACGAGAGGGACGTCGGCGACGTCGATTATAACTACGATGGCATGGGTGATACCGTTAATGTGTCCCACGACCATACTCCAGCCGTGCAGGACTTCGTGCGCATCCATCGTACCATAAGGAGTCGTGAGACACATAGGCAGCTCCAGGAGGACCTTGTCGAGCACTTGTGGCAATTGCACGGCGCTGAGTAGGGTTTACGTATGCAATGTAATGACTACTTAGCATGTACTATAATTGCAAGCACTTCTATGTTCCAATCATGTATTAAAGGACGCACATCATTGCACTACATTCTGTTGTTCATAAAAGCAGACATTACGACATCCAAATGTTTTGTTCGAAGCACACATCATAGTTCGTTGCATACACAGAGCTGAACAAGCATAAAAGTAGAGTGCAAACATAGGTGCATACTACTTAAGCGCGCACGTGTAGTACACAAGCAAATTACATAAAAACACACAGTTCACATCAGATGTCCGAAGTGTCGCGGTCTGCACCCACAATCTCCCTCTGCTTTCGCATGAAGTACTCTTTCTGCCACTCAGAGCACTTGCTCAAATCGACTGACATGATCCGCTCCTCGTACTCCTTCTTCTTCAAGTTGAGCTTCTCCTTCTCGTGCGCCATCATCTCGGAGTACCGCTCATCCCTTTTCTTCTCTGTCTCCTTCCTACTCAGTGTCATGTCTCGGATGACACTCATGTACGGGCTCTCCGAAGATGACTGTTCCGAACCTCGTCGGAGCCGAGACTTAGCCTTGTTGCGGCCTATAGGACGAACTAGTTCGTCAGTGGGACCCCCCACCGAAGATGTCACGCCCCGCTCAGGGCTATGACCACTCCTGTGGGGATCCAACTCTCTGCAGCTAGACCCATACACACATACCCTTGACTGCCCAGGAGGAGTCAAGCACAGGAGCATCACATTGTAACAGAAATACATGAGCATCAGCAAGGTGACTTGACAGCCTTATTACAAATAAATTATTACAAGAGCCGAAACGGCTTAAATAAACAGAGTATTTAAACCAAAACCTATGCAACGGAAACTAAACCACAACCCACAGCAAGAAGTGGATTGTAGGACGACGATCTTCGGAACTCTGGTGGAATCGACTCTTCTTTGACATCTAGGTCCACGGCGCTCTCCGTGTACTCGTGTAGGTCCTGAAGTTCTCCATCTATTGGGGTTTTAATAGCAAGGGTGAGTACTTTCGTACTCCGCAAGTCATGAGGAAATAATAATTACCCCTATAGTATAAATTTCATGAACCTATGCTATTTGGAGAAAGGGGAGAGGGATTTGTAAAATACTTTTGTCCTCACATCTCCTAACAACATTTGATCATATATATATATAGAATATCATCCAATCTGTAAAATGTCCTCCTTCTCGTAACTCTTTGACAGCATTTAATCATATAGATATGATATAATCCAACATTGCTTTTCTCATCTACATATATGTCTATGTATACCTCCGCTTAGGCAATTAACTGAAGATGGGTGTGACTGTCTCTCATGAGTTGCCACTGTTGGATGTTTTAACAGAACTTTTCCAAAGTTACTTGTGTGCTTAGACGAGGGACAACCCCTCTACGACAGGCTCCTATAAAACCCGGGAGCTCGGAGTATTCGAATACGTTTTTACACTCTGCAGAGGTGTACCAATTTACCCACTACGAGACCTCAACTTTTACGTCGGGCCAACTCCATGCGACTTTTACGCATGTGACAAGGCTGAGATCACACAACAGTTTACTGACCTAGCATTAACAATTCACCGCCCGGTACATAGACAGTACAGGCCCCACTACCAAGGTGGGTACTCCCCACAACATGATAGATGGCAAGCACATGTAAAGTCCTCATTACCGTTGTGGGTCCTCCCCACTGCCTGTTCATCTAGCCTTGGGTCTATGAGGTCCTCCTCTGGACGCATAGAATCCCACTTCGGGTTCGGTCGCGCACGACTCGAGAGCCAGGCTAGGGCGACTTCCTTCTTACGCCTTATCCTCTCTACCCCTCACACCGCTCGTGGCCCTCTGTGGCCCACCAATTTCCACTCGGGAAACCGGATCGACAACCAGTTGCAGGGAAGAGTTAATACCAAGAAAGTCATGACATTGTGCCTGTCCCATACCAGGCGAGTGGTTAGTACGTTGTCGTGCCGCATAGCGCACTAGAATGACACACAAGGTTCTAGTCCTTACGAACCGCCAGTGAGGCCAACCACAATCCCACTGCGCACACAGCACCAACCATCCAAACCATTCTCACTGTTGGTTGTACTTTGTACTTTTCACAAATACACTTAAATACATATATAACAGGTGTGGCTCACACCCCATCACATTTCATGTGCCTAATCATATTTCTATTCACATGCTCTAACCTGTTCTATCACCACATAACTCATCATATTTCTTTATATTCCAATCCAATGCTGTCTTAGCAAGATATCTCAATTCATCACATGCATTAATCTCTATTACCAAGGTATTCATAGCAAGGTATAAAATATGGGATCAAGATGATCAAAGCATGACTTGCCTTGCTTTCCCGCGACAGGGTCTTCTGCGAGGTCTTCAATCAACTGATCTCCGCGCTTGGAACGGACGATCTTCTAAACGCGATAAACACACAAAATCAATCTATCAATTAAACATGCATGCGACTATAAGATGCGATATTTGAATTATAACATGTCTAAATGCTGGGACTTGAGAATCGGGTTTGATCGAGGTTGAATCGGCGAGATTCCGGAAATAGGGTATTTAGGGTAATCGGAACGGATTCGTTTTCGAAAAATGGCCGAGAGTGCTGAAACGGAACTTTAGGACTGTAATCTGGAGGGATGATAAAAGGAGAATATATATTAGAGTCAATTTGTAGTAAGATGCTTCGGACGGATCTGGATTCGAAGTTCGAATGGAGAAAATCCACTTTTGTCGGGATTTCGGGGCAAAACGGGCAATTCCTAAGTCCAAAAGTGATGATATTCAGATCCGAGGGTCGGATCTGAGGAAAAATTATATATCTGGAAGTTTTAGAGTGAGACAGATCTGATGGCGAAGACGGATTGGCGATCGGACACTTCTCCAATAATTCGATAAAATCGGGCCGCGGGGGGAACGATACGAGCTTATACAGCGGATTTGAGATCCGGGCTTCGGATGAGGAATCATCCTTCACGACATTGAAAGTAGGCAGCAATGCGAACATAGTGACGCGATCGGGTCTTCGATCGGGTGTCCAGAAGACATAGAACGACATAGCATGTCAAAAGGGCTGACATTGGAAACACTGTATACAGTACTGTAGCAATGTCATCCCGAGACATTGGACGCGTCCACGGCGTACAGCTGGCCGGCGACGAGTGCAAGGGTGCTGGAGGCTATGGGCTGGCTGTTTGATGCTTGGACTCGGAGGAGGAGGTTCAGCAGGTGGTGTAGCCGCTCGGTGGTCAACAATGGCGGCCGGAAAGACGACGAACGGCGAGATAGCCGGCGACGGTGAAGAAGACACGGCCGGCGACGGTTTCTTGCGTTTCGTCCACGGGAGCGGCTCCCATTTGGTACCTGGGGGTTTCGGGGTGTGGGGAACTCAATGGTGAACTCGTATCGGGCAAAAGATGGCCGGAGAGGCGACTTTCCCGAGGATGGTCGACGGCAAACAAACTTTGGCATGGCGAGATTGGGCGATCCAATGATCGGATGACGATGCTTCCAAAGGAAAACATGCGCAAGAGACTAAACTCTACAAGTTTGACAAAGTTGTACTCACTGTAAACGGCCGGAGACGACGAAGAAGGGCCAATGCCACTCGGGCTGACGCTGGAACATGCCCTGGTCGCGGCCAGAATCAGCAGCAATTACCCCCTTTATCATTTTATGTGCATTTCTTGATCGAAATGCAGCTCTCTTAGATGCATTGGCTCTCTGACTCAAATATCTACCATTCCACAGAGCTTTTCTGCTGGAGATGAAGTTGTGTGAAGAAAAAATCTGCTGCAAAGACTATACATGCAAGGACATACGTGGAATTTTCTACAGTAGAGAGTTGGTGGTGATGTGTAATTGATCCAGCAGGGCTAATATGGTCTTAACACTGTTTGTGCAGTGGAAAAGTGAGGGTTAAACTAGTAATTTCTCATAAGAACTCATTTATATGCATTTTTGGGCTCATTTTCAATTAATAAAAATTAGGAGGACTGAAATGCAAAAGGGCCAAAGCTAAATCCTGCTCATTTCTGGTTTCTTGGAATTTTCAAAATATACTTCTTAATTTTAGAGCTATTTCTCATGCTTAATTAAGTATTTTCAATATTCCAAAATGCATTTCCTAATTAAAATAAATATTATTTCATGTGTAAAATGGTTTTGCTTTGTATCTAAAATTCATAATAATGTGAATCCCAATTATGCATGCATCAAAGATAAAATGGGGCAAACAATCTGGAGTTTACAGGGTTTTGATTCAATCTGAAACGAAAACGAAAACGGCGATTAGGGTAATCAGGGTAATTAGGGTTTCGCCTTTTTCAGGAAATGATTTCGATACCTTAGAGCGAGATTCTGAGATCGTCGATGTAGAGAACTTTGTTTAGAATAGCATTTGGGAGGTGTTCCCTGAATCAGATTGAGATTTGGAGTTGAAATGCGACTTTTAGGGTTTTTGTTGGTTTTTGAATCTGAAAAGGACTAAGTCGCGATGAATCTGGACTAAATTGTGAAAATGATCTTAGAGATGGAATTCTGATGCCAACTTTTTGGATTAAGGTATTGGCATACCCTTGATCGTATTCCAGAGATAATTTGGTGGGAATCTGGTCCGGAATTTGATAAATCGGCATTCCAAAATTTCAGGGTAATTTAGAGTATTTCTGATTTCGAAAATAGAAGAGACGAGAGATTTGAGCCGATGAGGATTGAATCTGGATTAACTCCTGAAGAACTTTATTCTCAGGGCACTTTGAGGATAACATCAGTGCATTCTGATCTGAATTTGGGTCAACGGATACGAGTTTGAGATTTTCGGGCTAAAGAGACAAATTTGATTGGAGAGATTTGGCTATAACCATGTAGATACATCCATGCACGATTTTATGAAAAGTAGTCTTTTCAGTCCCAAATTTGGGTTGTTACAGAAGACCCCGGTGACCCGCCCTCAAACCCCGGCTGAGTCGCATCTGTTGGCGCCGAAGTGGTCCCCGGCCTGGCTCCAGAAGACCTCTTCTGCCTCTTTTGCGATACCTTGTCACTCCACTTTGGGTGCAGTCGAAGCACAACCCAGCAATGAAGGAAATTGAATGCACTGTTTTCCTCAGCCGTGTAGAGCGTCTTCGCGTCCACAATCTGCAGTTCATAAATTTGCAGTAAGAGGTCATCGCCTTCGTAGGGATGACAACGGTACGGTATAGTAAGTGCACATTACCTTGTCATGCTCCGTCTTCCCGCTTTGGTTGCGGCGTTCTATGCGGTCGTAGCAACCACAGAACTTGTTGACCGACTCTTGGATGCACTGCCACCTGTGCTGCAACGCGTTCTGTGTACGTGCCGACTCGAATGTCTTCTCGCTGTGGTAGTATTCATGGATGCGTGCCCAATAGCTTGATCCCCTCTGGTTGTTACCTTGCACAGGGTCAATGCTCACATTCAACCAAGCCGACACGAGAAGCTTGTCCTCCTGCTCAGAGAAGTTCTTCGAACGTCGGTTGTTTGTCCTAATGTCGGCATCCTCTTGAGTCTGCGCTGCATGTGTCGGAGTTGGGCTCTCGAAGGGAGACAACTCGGTCCCGCCCCAGTCGAAACCATCCCCCCCCCCAACCATAAGGTTAGCCACGAAGGGATCCATCCGTACTGACCTGCGAATAAATGGTGAAACATGCGAGATTTCTTACATAATGCAATTGACAACAACACAGGAGCATATGACAACAAAACGAATATGGATGGTGCGCACACGGCTTGTAATGCCAAATAAAATTTCAGTACAAACAAAAAATTAGTTTCGAAAACAGGCCCATACGACTAACAGAAAAGTCTGAACCTAATTAAACAACATTTGACATGGTAGCATGGCACACAAAGTCTACATTTTGGCAGACCGATCACTATCGTACTCTACTCCGTTTTCCTCGCAATACGATCGCATGTCAAGCAAAAACTCGTCGGGGGACTCGTAGTCCGCATGAAGGCATAGGTCGGGGCAGACATCTCCGCGGGGATCGTACTCGGGGTCCACAGCCTTCGTCGCATTCATAGCTTCAGAGCACTGCACTGCCACTTCATCAAGGGAGGTCGATATAACGTCGATCTCTACGAGCACCCTGTTCAGCGCAATGCTGGATGGATCGGTGCTTGGGCTGAAGTTGTCGTTGCAAAGTTTCTTCAGATCGGCAGCCATGCTCTCCAACTCTTTTATAGCCCAAGCCAACAACTCCGTAGCTTTGGTCGGCTCAGACGACATCTACATGCAATGTAAAACTGTGAACTAAAACCCTTAAGTACAAAAGCCTTAACTACAACACCCTCTGTAAGTAGTGCGCTACGGATATATTAGCTTCGCTGTCCTGTTTGATGTCTTTCAGACATAGGATTAATTACCTATAGAGTTAATTACCTTTATTGCAAGAAATTGACATTTATGTGTTCGTTCGTTTTGTCGTTAGGCTAAACATAAAAAGAGTACTAATTGTTTGTTTGGTACATTCATATTGATTGATTCTCTGATATATGTACATACAATACAGATAGAGCAGTACTCTATGCCATCACAAAGTTACTCACCTTCGAAAACAGCACTTCAAAATTCCCAGTTTGCCAGATGCCATCCTAATTGAGTCAACTATGCAGCTAATTGTACCGAGATTGCATTCTCTTTACTTATTAATAAGTTCGAACTTAACAGATCAAATTAGCACTAATCCACAACCTCAAACTAACAGCAAAATGCTATTTGCAATAGTCATATGTATCGTGTATAAAACACTCGAAGATCACCCATCAATCCAATGCTCCCTTGCTATCCTTAACAGATGAAACCATCTCCAAGCAACACATAATCCCCGAATATTTCAAATTGATCCATCAAAACCCACAAACTGATTAATTATAAAAGTTTCTCTTTCTGCCTTGAGCACCCTTTATGTACTCAACAAAAGCATGATTGAGTAAGCCATAAGGGGTCGTCTATCCATTTTAACCAACTGAAATCAGCAATGGGGAGGTCAATCTTGAGGCAAATGTTGTGAGGGTTCACTCATAAGGTACCAATAGCCCCAACATAAACCATAATTGATACCAAACAAAAGTTCAAATCTGTATTATTATACTACACAATACTCAAATCGATCACGAAGGCTCACAGTCTTGGAAATGAACAACTATAGTACTGCAGAACTGACCACAGCACATAACGTAGAACAAAAAAGCAATGGCTAATTAACAGAATCATCTCAACACAGCATAAAATTTATATCTTAGGGATTTCAAAGCACTACAAATAGCATACTCTTCAATATAGACAAATCTCATTGGGTATTTCACTCAGACAGAACAAGGAAGACTGAAATAAGGTGAATTGCAGATACGCAGGACTGTTTCTCAAGCTGAAAACAACACTCAATAACACAAGAACATTCATGAACAATAGTATCGACAAATTATGTTCACTGCAGGATCAACAAAATTGCAGGAATTGGACAAGTCCTCTAGGATTTCAATTCAACACCCAACTCAAAAATTAATTTCTAGCAAAATGACTCAGAAGTAATACAATGAATCACTAGAACATCAAGCAACCCCATTTAGCAAACTTACATTGTCTCTTGTATGTAAGACTTTATAAACAACTAAATCAGGGGAGAGACCTTCAAAAGGCATAGCATGTTCTATGTATTTATGGGGGAAGACAGTACTTACCATAAGTTGAATGATAATCATATAGCAGCAAAATGAAAGCAGAAAGTTTAAAACTTTAAATCATGCCTGACCAATTTTAAATGCATTCTGTTTGTCTTTTGAGTCCATACACTGACCCATTGAAACAAAGACCTCTGCATATGTATCTAGTATTGTCGTGTCCTCAGACAACAAATCATCTTGGGAAAAATTGAAAACTCTAGTAACCACTTACAGAGAAACAAGCTTTATGAAAATGCTGAGCAAGGGGATGCCTAAAAATGTGTCATTCCTCTTTTATATCAACCAAATACAGAAAGCTCACAAATTCTACACAGCGAGCACATCTGCATTACACCATACCTGAGATATAGGCCATACAACTCAACTCACTATATCCCATTATGAAATTAATCCTTTGTCCCAATTTGAAGTCCAAGACCAACAATACATGACTAATTTACTTTTAGTTCTGGTAACAAGGTGTGCATCTTCAAATTGTTGACCAAACTAATCCCATTTTTAATCCACAAGCAGCAGATAACCAAAGATTAACCTTTCAGATTACAGATCCAACACAAAATCTCAAGCAGAGCCTATTTCAGCATCTGCACTTCAAACCATCACTTCAATCCTTCCCAAAACCGCACAAAAATCCCAGCTTCAGGGTATTAAAAGAAAAATTCTTTCAATCTAACGTATGATTTCCCAGCAAGATGTTTCCAATTTAAACAGATCAGCCAATTTGTCAGCAGTTTTACAAAATGCCACCTTCCGCACATGTACACATCACAAAGAATGCACAAGAAAGACAGAGGAATTCCATAGTTTTGTACTTCTTTTACCTTAGGCAGCAGGACGACGAGGAGCCCTGGCTCGACTGGGTTTGACACGCCGGCGCAGGGGAAACCGGATCTGGTGGGAAGGCACCCAGGCAGCTCGCTTTCTGCGGAGGACTCTTCACCGGAGGCCTCGCGCGGACGGTGCTCCCCCTTCGGCGCAAGGACCGTTCCGCCGCTCCACGCCGCCGACGGCGAGGACGCACCGGCGCCAGGCCTTCCGCGGGAGACGTCGCCTCTCCAACGGGGAAACGCGCGCGCGAAGTGGTGACAGTTGGGGGCGGCGGCGACGTTGGAGAATATAGCGATCGGAGAGAGGATGTCGATATTTGCGTTTCGTCCTTCCGATGTGTATCGTCTCGGCGTCGTTTAGGGGAGCTGTTGGAGCTGGCAAAAATATCCATCGTCCGCGTATAGCCGAAAAAAAACGGGTGCACAGTGTTTTGGGGGAGCTGTTGGACTCGGTCTAAAGGGTGGCTTCTCATCGGGATGGAATATTATTATTAAATAATTGTTTTTTAAAAAAAATCTGAAAAATAGACATTAAAATACTTTATTTCTATAAAATGAATCCAACACTATTAGGCTATCTTTTTCTTTCCAGCTTTACGAGGGAGGCTTATCGTATGTTACCTATTTGTACTCTTGTCTTCCTAATTTAATCTATCCTCTTGTCCAATCTTAGTGGATAACAGTTCGTTAAAAACAAAAAGTATTAGATTATCTTTAATGTTAGAGTCAATTTGTTTGTCTCTTAAATATGTTATATAGATATAAAATCTTCTAACTGAAATGTCTTAGTTTTTTAGAGATTTTAGGAGGAAGAGTAACAAAAATTATTCTTTTATTCTTTTCAAAAATATTTGTTTATTTCTAAATAAATGAGAAAGAAAAAGAGTCAGAGTAGACTCGACATATAAATCGAGAAAAATCCCACCATCGTGCGCTTATTGCCCTGAGAGGCGTCGACACTCGCCTATGTGGATGAGGTAGCAAATAATTTTTTTTTTATCCTTATGCATCTGTCGAACACTGTTATTGAATACAACCTTACAAAACTAACACCATATAATGAGATATTAAAGTCCTCAAAATTACAATATGAGTGACGATGTTAACACCAGTCTTATTGCATCAAAAATATTTTTACCCATCTTCTTATATCCGTTAGAAAGAAAACTAGCATCATATGTTATAGGCCCAAGCTCATGGTGCTAGATACCATCGTACCACCAAGTTTTTTTTTTATAATTAATTCACTTAAAAAAATATTTACAAAACTAACCCAGGGATTCAAACCCGGACCAATTAGGTGGGAGTGTGGTAACCAGTTGGACTAAGACCTATTGCTGCTCTAAAAGCACTGGCCTTTTTAATATACACTTACTTGTCGAAGACCAGAACTCGACAAGCATAGAAAAAATGATTTTAATCGCGGGAGCGGGGATTCAAATTCGGGTCATCAAGGTGGGAGCACACTAACCAGCTGGGCTACGGCCTTTTACTGCTCTAAATGTCCTGACATTGTAATATACTGTCACTTGTCGAGTGTCCAGCACTCGACAAACTGTGGTCGTGATCGAGGGGATCTGTTGTTGTGTGCTGGGAGTTCGACACGCTGCTTCCACACGACATCCAGCTTGTTGAGCTCTCAGTGCTCGACAGACTGATGTGGTAGTCTATTTTTGTAAAATCTTGTAACTGTGGATTATTTTTGTAATTAATTTTTTAATCTGAGTTATTTATAAAAAAACTCTCGTACCACCATTTCTGCACGCGCGCACGCACGCTTAGGCTTAGGCTCTCTCCAACGGCGACGGCAGCGGCGGCTCGCGTCGACGGTGGCGGACGGCTGCTCGACGTTTCCTCGGTGCGATGGGCGCTACGGGACGAGGCAAGCGCGAGGCGAGGATGTGGCGAGGTCGCGGCGAGGGAGCGTCGCCGTTGGAGGAGACGGTACGCGAAGGGACGCGTTTTGCGGGCCCCATCGACGAAACAAAACTCGTATCATACCCGCCTAAAATATTCACTGACAGGTGGGGCCAGGGAACTAAAGGACCCACATGTCATTGACTGAGTGCGCGATTAAAACGTCGCAAACGTTTAAGGCGTGAGCCCCACGCCCACGTTCACTGTGCCCGTGTCAGGAGCCGCACGCACCACGCGTAAGGAGAGTACGTCACTGACGTGTGGGCCCCAAGCGACACGTCCCCACATGTCATACGTGGTAGGATTGTAAAGCCGCGTCGCACGCGATTTAATGCCACGTGGGGCCCGCCACCCGGGAGTGCACCGCGTTGCTGACGTCGGCGACGCGCACGCGCCTCAATTGCAGCCGATGACATGTGGGGCCAGGAAAAAGAGTGGCCCACCTGTCAGTGAAATATGTGAATTAAATGACCGTATAATTAATAACTGCGCACAATTTAACCGAAATAAATAAATATATATATATTTACTTGTGGTTGCAGAGACTGACAAGTGGGGTCAATTTTTGGATGGCCCACCTGTAAGCGAGGAGGAGTGAGAAAATAGCTGTTGAGAGGAGAAAAATCCCGAGGCCCCACGTATCAGCCACTGAAAAATTTACCGTTTAAATTTGCCCATTAAAAAATAGCCGTTGCATCTATTTTTTATTCATTTTTGCCCTAAAAAATCATTAAAAATTCCAAAAAAATCACAAAAAATCACTGAATTTTTTTCCAGCTCTCCTCTATATAAAGACATGCTATTTCACCATTTTCACTCACATTTCTTCATCCATCCACACCCAAAACCACTCCAAAATTATTGCAAAAATTTCGAAAAATTCCACATGGATTCTAATCCACCTGGCGATTTCGTTAACTGGCTTGGCTCTTCCCAATTTCCCTGCGAAAACACTGAAACCCCAAACACCCAACAGCAACCCGGTTTTTCGCAGCCACCGACTTTCCAGCCGTATCCATCGAATTACCTGGCGTATCCACCGAATTACCAGCCATATCCACAGTACAGCCAAAATTATCATCCCTATCCACCACACGGCCACGCAATTCCACCGTCCCCACAGTATAGCCAAAATTTTCATTTTGTCGGCATGCCACTAACATGTCCGCAGTTTTCCCCACCTCAACTGCACTCTGCGTCTGTCTCCGATAACGGCACTCCAGACTCTGCTCCAGCCGATCTGGAGGCCCGAGCTGTCATCGATGACACCAACACCAATGTTGCTATGGACGCTGGCCGAAAGACGAAGCGCTTACCGTGGTCCACTGATGACGACGAAAACTGGTAATAATTTGATTTTTCATACAGGAGTACTATGAGGGAAATAAACTTACATTCGACTTCGTTATTCAATATTTTTGTTGACAACACACAGATCAGTTCATGGCTCAGCAATTCACTCGATCCTATTGATGGTAACAACAGGAAGTGCGACATGTACTGGGCCAATGTCGCAGCGGCATTCAACGAGACGATCCCGACAAACAGGAGAAGAGAGACCAAACACTGCAAAGACCACTGGCAACGGACCAATAAAAAAGTGGTCCAATTTAATGGTGTTTGGCTTCTACTGAAAGATGTCTACGCCAGTGGTCGTTCCGACGACCAACTCATGGTGCAGGCCCGTGAGATGTACAAGACGGAGATGGGTCATCCGTTCGTCTTGGATCATTGGTGGACGGCAGTTCGTGGGCAACCTAAGTGGTCCACAGCCTACATTAATGCCGCCAACAAAAGAAGCAGATTGTCTAAGTCGGGCACGTACACGTCATCGTCCAACAACGATGATGTATCACCAGCAGAGAGACGGCCAGAAGGACGAGACGCCGCTAAGGCGAAGCGCAAAGTAAGAGCCAAATTGATGCGGCGCAGGATTCTACGGCGGCAATGCGAGAGGATCTTGATGCCTTCATCAACAATCACCATGACCGTGTCGAAAAGAGGAAGAACGCAGTTCGTGTGTCCGAGTCATTGCGCAGCCTGGGGAAGTCGAAGGAGAAGTCTGCCTTGTACAAGGCATATTCAAGAATGATGGGCATCGACAAATCCACCATGGACGACGCTCAGAAAGAGGAGTATACGGCGGGCATGAAGATGATAAGAGATAAACTTAAAGCCCTGGAGGACGAAGATTAGTTATGATGTTTTGAATTTCCTTTGGATAGCCAACCATGTATGTTTCTTTGTTAATCTATGTACGATACTTTATTAATGAATGCATGAATTAAATTTAGCATTATTGTTAGAATATGACCGTTGGAATAGAGTCGTTTGAATATAGTCGTTGGAATATAGCCGTTTGAAACTAACCATTAGAACTAACCCATTTGAATATAGTCGTTGGACTCTTTGTGTATATATTCAACCCCCTGAAAACGTTCTCCTCACAATCTAACTTCTCTTGCAAAACAGCATAGCACTTTGCAAACTCACCTTCGTTGCCACTCACAAAATGTCGTCTAGCTCTAGTTCGAGCACAAACAGCTCTGAGGAGGATGCCATCAGCAAAATAGAAGATTTCTTGGTAGACTTTGTGAAGGAGGAAGAGGAGGAAGATCATATTATCGCTGGTTTGTACGCCTGATTTGATGCTACTTCCTCCCGTGGACGTCGCCGACGCAGCAGTAGAAGATATGTTGAGAGAGACCGCGAAGATGGTCATCTACGACTCATCGCAGAGTACTTCTCCGACTCTCCGGTCTACCCCGACAGTTTATTCTGTCGGCAATTTCGGATGAGGAGACCCCTCTTTGTTCGTATTGTCGAAGCGCTTGGTGAGTGGTCCCCTTATTTCACTGAAAGAAGGGATGCCACTAATCGCCGTGGACTCTCCCCTTTACAAAAGTGCAACGCAGCGATGCGTATGCTAACATATGGTGGCCCCGCTGATGCTGTCGACGAGTACGTGCGGATAGGGGAGTCCACGGTGATTGAATGTTTGGAGCACTTCGTGCAAGGCGTCATCGACAAGTTTGACGAGCAATATCTTCGCAGCCCCACCGTCGAGGATATCTGTTGGATCTAGGTAGATCTAGTATCTAGGTTTTGATGATTAATGACGTTTTGGATAAATCCATGATGATTAAAGTTAATCTGAAGATACAGATTTGATGATTAAATGACAATTTAGATAAATCCTGATTTAGCACAAGTGAATTGAATTGATTATCGGTAAACCCTGAATTGGATGTTTCCTCAGTTGCGGATTTGATATTGATGCATATGTAGAGGAGGAGCTCGGTGGTTACATCAAGCTTGTGCTGATTGATTGATCAAAATGTAATATGTTAAATCTTGAGACTGATGACTCCAGTTGTGGATTTTATATCGATACACATGTTGAGGGTGAAAGGGATCTAGGATATCGACTAGAGGGGGAGTGAATAGGCGATTTTAACAAATTAACAATAAATCAAACAATTTAGTAAATGAGAGCAAATAAATAACACAAAATGAACAATGAACAATTTCAACACAAGAATATATCCCGTGGTCTCGGTGATTTTCCGATCACCCCTAATCCACGTTGAGGCAAACTCAAATCTCTAACCGCTCCTCTATCTAGTCAACCTTCTCTCGAGAAGTGACCTAGATCTTGAGCCGGATTAGTGTGATGAGTTATCCAAACCTCGATTTCACTAAGGATGCACTTTACCGCTCTGGCAAGGCGTGCTCAACCCTTTCACAAGACGTTTTGAGGCTTCTTCACAATCTTCCTTGAAGAGCTCTCTAAAACATTTCTCCTAACCATCTAGGAGCCGGCAAACTCCAAGAGTAACAAGCCGGTGATGATCACTTAGCCTTCTTCTAGTGCCATAAGATTAATTTAATGATCTAAATGCAATGCACTAGAAGATCTCAAATGCACACTCTCACAAATTCGAGAATTTGAACCCTAGAGTGTATGAAACTAGCTTAAACTCTCAAGGATGATGACAATGCTCAAAGTTATGCCAAAAGATATGAATAGGGCCGTGCATGGGAGTATATATACCCCCCACAATAAATATAGCCGTTACAGGCCGTTGGGAGAAAAAGATCACTTGGCGGTCAGACCGCAATTATATGCCCGGTCAGACCGCCGCAATTGTAACGGCATTAAACAGGCGCAATAAATGCTCAACTGCCCTTGTCAGGCACACACACGGTCAGACCGGAGACAATTTCGGTCAGACCGTGAAACTGTCCAGAGACGACACAGTTTCCGGACACGTTATACGGTCAGGCCGATAAATACGGACAGACCGGCCATACGGTCAAACCGTAGTTCAAAAACACGGTCAGACCGATTTCTCGGTCAGACCGGTCTAATCAAACGGTCAGACCGTCATAACACAAAACATCAGAAAAAATAGATCAAGAAGTTCCAGGAGACTGACCTAGGTATTAACTACGGACAGACCGACATTTTAAAGGTATACACTATACTTTGACATAATGTCGGTCAGTCCGAAACCTTATTCGGTCATTCCGTCTATTCAGTCAGACCGGTCTAACAAACGGTCAGACCGACTGAGACAGTGCTGAGCAGAAATGAGCTGAAACAAGCATTTTCAAAGTATATGACCTTCTAGTATGCAATGCAAGTTGATTTTATGATTTGTGGCACATAGATGAAGTATTACGTGAGACACCACATGCTCCTCTTAATAGTACGGCAACTATCCTAAAATACGGTCAAAATTCTTCTCTAATCACCTTAGACCGGTAAAAATGGAAAAGACCCTATTTCGTACCTTTGCCTTTTTGATCAATGCCCTTTCTTCATCATGAGGCTCTTTCTTTGCCTTTCATTAACCTGTCTTTTAAGTTTCTTCTTGACACAACTTAGCAGGTATCATTAGTATAGTATTTGTAGTTGTCATTAATTACTAAAACACTCTTTAGGGGCCTAGAAGCTACAGAGGGGGAGCTCATCACTTTGGTCATCTAGGTTGATTGATATCATGATATGAGTAGTATAGATCGTGTGCGTATATGTTTATCATCTACGATCTATATGATTGTATTTTATCTTATACTCATTTGCTACTCGTTGAATATAGTTTGTCATGTCATTTGAAAGAGAAACCGTTGAGCTAACTCTTGTGTGGAGTAGTTTCTCTAGAGGAGATTAGTGACGACTTATATATGAGACTAATGTTGTGCATTGAGTGTACATGTTGTAGTCTCAGATTGATTGCAGGATAAACGCGAGCAAGGGCGGGAAGAGGATGAAGACGATATGAGACATCTCAAGCAAGGTCAAGCTTAGAGAGGACGAGCTTTGCGAAGACAGGCATCGAGATGTCGAGCTTCGCGTGGTCAAGCTTAGCGAGATCGAGCTTTGCGATGACGAGCGTCGAGCGATCGAGCTTCGCGAGGTCAAACTCCACCTAAGGTAAAATCCAAGATTAAGGATTGTTTTTTTAGGGTTTTACCGGTCTCGGTGCTTGGAGACAGACCGGGTTGATAGGTTTCTTTTTTACTAGTTTGACCGTACTATTAAGAGGGGTCGGAAACAAGTAGCTTGAATCTATCTAGTGCGGAAGCTCAGATGCATTCATATCATCTTGCACTAGTGTCTTGCATTGCTAGTGAGTCTAAGTGTAGTTCATATGCATTAGATTAAATGTTTTGAAAACTGCACTTAGTCGTGATCGCCAGCTGTTTAAATTGGTTTATTTATCTAGACCCGGTCGTGGTCGTATTTGCATATTCTGATCGTATCAGTGTTGATACGTGGTCGTGGTCGTGTCGCTTGTTTGCCGGCTTTCTGTTTAGGGTTTGGGCGTGGTCGTAGGAGTTCGGACTGGTCGTACCAGTCTTCGACTCACTTGCGTACGCTCGACCAAACCCTATCGACCACCTGTTTTCGATCGGATGTCAAGACCTGTGTGGTCGTGGTCGTTGCTAAGTGACATAAATCACATCCGCGAGAAAACGGCAAATCTATATGTGCAAATACTCTAAAATTGCATTTGAGATGATTTTTGGATTGGACATTTTGACAGCAGGAAAGTTTCTGAGTTTTCTAGATGTTTCTAGACCTTTCTAGGTCTTGCTCCTGTTGACAAAATTGTAGAACTCTGAGTTATCTTTCTAACAAGCCAAAAATCACCTCAATCGGATCTCTAGATAAAAAATTATACTTATTTTACTGTCAGTGTGCAGTGGCCAGACAAATGCATCCGTCCGGGGCTATCTGTCCGAAGTGGCCGGACATTATCCGTCCTGTACAAATTTTTTTAGCCGAAAAATGAAACAGAGACAAATGCATCCGTCCGGGGCATTTGTCCGTTATGGGCGGACTTTGTCCAAAATGGCCGGACATTGTCCGGCCTGTACAAATTTTTTGAGCCGAGAGTTAACAGAGACATATCCATTTGTCCAGACTTTTTGTCCGGACAAATAATATCCATCCGGCCTTGACAAATTTCGCCCAACGGTCACTGACACGTTTGCAACGGCTGAAATTTTTGTACTGGCTGGACAGTGTCTGAAGTGGCCGGACAATGTCCGGCCTGTACAACTTTTGGCCCGGTTTCTTGCAAACGGCTAGTTTTTCGTTGAGGCTATAAATACTTCGTGTTTGGCTTCATTTTTGGGGGCTCAAAGACTTCATTCTTTAGTTGAAAACCTAGCCAATTGAGTTGCATATGTGTTATTGCATTTAGAGGCTAAAATTGAGCCCAAATCTTGAGTAAATTTGAGAGAGAGCTTGAGGAAGATTGTGGGAGTGTTTAGTGCACTTCATCTCCATTACATTGCTAGTGCTAGAGTGTTGAGCATCTCATTTGCATCATTGAGCTTCTAGCACGTGGTTGGTTCAAGTGAAAGCGCATCTGGCTTGTTACTCTTGGCGATCGCCTTCGCCTAGAAGGTGTCGGAGGAGAGCCGAGATCTCTCCAATTGAAGTTTGTCGGAGAGGCCGGCAAAAGATTGTGAAAGGTGTGGTGCTCGCCTATCCGGTGTGGAGAAGGAGCAACCCTAGTGAGATATCCTTCGTGGATAGAGAAGCGAGGCTCCGAGTGAGCGTTTCAACGAGGAGTAGGGGAGACCGGGCGAGTCTCCGAGACCTCGGTAAAAATATTGTGTCAATTGCGTATTTATTTTTTGCATTACATTCATCTTAACACAATTACTATATTTACTTTTGTTGCATGATTTGTTAAATAACTTACATGGTTGAATGCAACTAGTTGATTAAATTGTTTTAAGCCTCATTGTATAATCTAGCTTAAATGATTATCTTGTTGAAATTGCTTAGTGGGGAAGAAAATTTAAAAGCCTCCTAATCACCCCCCTCTAGTCGGCATCCTCGATCTTACAATATTCACCACTTGTTGCAACAAGCAGAGGCTCGTGGCTTGCCGGGTATGCTGGGAAGTATTGATTACATGCACTGGGAATAGAGAAATTACCCAGTAGCATGGAAGGGACAATTTACGCGTGGAGATTATGGAGTCCCGACGATCATACTTGAAGCGGTGGCTTCTTACAATCTCTGGATATGACATGCTTTTTTTGGTGTAGCAGGCTCCAACAATGACATCTATGTACTGAATCAATCACCATTGTTCACTGATGTAATGAAAGGGCAAGCCCCTCGTGTTGAGTACACTGTCAATGTGTAGCTTCTAGGCCCCTAAAGAGTGTTTTGATAATTAATGATAATTACAAATGTTGAACTAACGTTACCTGTTAAGTTGTGTTAAGATCAAACTCAAAAGACAGGATAATGAAAGACAAAGAAAGAGCTACATGATGTAGAAAAGACAATGAGGAAAGAGGCAAAGGTACGAAATAGGGTCTTTTTCTTTTTTACCGGTCTAAGGTGATTAGAGAAGAATTTTGACCGGATTTTAGGATAGTCGCCGTACTATTAAGAGGAGCATGTGGTGTATCACAAAATACTTCATCTATGTGCTACAAATCATAAATTCAACTTGCATTACATACTAAAAGGTCATATACTTTGAAAAATGCTTGTTTCAACTCATTTCTGCCAAACTCTGTCTCAGTCGGTTTGACCGATTGTTTGTCCGGTCTGACCGAATAGACGGACTGACCGAAGTGGGTTTCGGACTGACCGAAGTGGGTTTCGGACTGACCGACATTTTGTCAAAGTGTAGTTTATTCTTTAAAAAGGTCGGTCTGTCCGTAGGTAAAAACCTAGATCAGTCTCCTGGTACTTCATGACCTATCTTTCTGAATTATTGTGTTATTACGGTCTGATCATTTGTTAGACCGATCTGATAGAGAAATCTGTCTAACCGTGTTTTTGAACTACGGTCTGACCGTTTGGCTGGTTTGTCCGTATTTATCGGCCTGACCGTATAAAGTGTCCAGAAACTATGTCGTCTCTGGACAGTTTCACGGTCTGACCGCATTTGGCTCCAGTCTGACCGTGAGTGTGCCTGACAAGGGCAGGTGAGCATTTATTGCACCTATTTAATGCCGTTACAATTGCGGTGGTCTGACCGGGCTTATACCCGCGGTCTGATCGCCAAGTGATCTTTTTCTCCCAACGGCCTGTAACGGCTATATTTATTGTGGGGGATATATATACTCCCATGCACGGCTCTGTTCACAACTTTTGGCATATTTGTGAACATTTTCATCATCCTTGAGAGCTTAAGCAAGTTTCATACACTCTAGGGTTCTAATTCTTAAATTTGTGAGAGTGTGCATTTGAGATCTTCTAGTGCATTGCATTTAGATCACTAAATCAATCGTGTGGCACTAGAAGAAGGATAAGTGATCATCACCGGCTTGTTACTCTTGGAGTTTGCAGGCTCCTAGACGGCTAGGAAGAAGGTTTTGGAGAGTTCTTCAAGGAAGATTGTGAAGAAGCCTCAAAACGTCTTGTGAAGGATCGATTTAGTGATCTAGAGCGGTAAAGTACATCATTAGTGAAATCGAGGTTTGGATAACTCATCACACTAATCCGGCTCAAGATCTAGGTTACTTCTTGAGAGAAGGTTGACTAGATAGAGGAGCGGTTAGAGTTTGAGTTTGCCTCAACGTGGATTAGGGGTGATCGGCAAATCACCGAGACCACGGAATATATTCTTGTGTTAAATTGTTCTTTGTTCATCTTGTTTTAGTCATTTGCTCTCATTTACTATTAATTGCTTGATTAATTGTTAATTTGTTAAAATCGCCTATTCACCCCCCCTCTAGTCGATATCCTAGATCCCTTTTACAATGGTCGGCAGTACAACATAGAGTATTATCTTGCCGACGGTATATACCCGGAGTGGGCTGTCTTTGTAAAGACGATACCACTCCCGCAGACAGCGAAAAACCGGTTGTTCGCACAACATCAAGAAGGAGCAAGAAAAGATGTTGAGCGGGCTTTTGGAGTCCTGCAGTCTCGGTTCGCCATTGTGCACGGTGCGGCAATATTTTGGAGACAATCAACCCTCGCGAAGATCATGCGGGCTTGCGTCATCTTACACAACATGATCATAGAGGACGAACGCGACGGCAATGCCGAGAACTATGACTACAACAATAATCCGGGCACATCCACGGTAGTACCGCCTGTGATCCACACCGGGGGTACGCCTTTATTCAAAGATGTACTTTGAAGAAATGCTGCCATTCGTGCTCAACCTACGCACACGCAACTCAAAAGAGACTTAATAGAGCACATTTGGCAACGTTTCGGAGGAAACGCCGACGAGTAGTATCTTACCGAATTTCGTAGTAGCCATTTGTTTGCAAATTTAATTTTAGTGTATTTCGCAATTATGAAATGTACCACTATTTGAATTTTAATATCTATTATTTTTTTGTCAAGTGCAATTTTTAAATTCAAAATGTCGAATTTATTTTTTTGTCGCAAATGTCGAATTTAATTTTGTAAGTAATATGTTAATATATTGCTAATATTGAAATTCATGAATTAATATAAAATCATTGAATATATAATTGTTAAATTGTATAGAGTCAAGCAAGAGCCAAGCCATTGGAGTACTTGGCTTTTGCTTGGTGTTTGCTTGGTGGTTAGGAGTGTGGGGCCCACGTTAAGAGTCAAGCAAGAGCCAAGCTGTTAGAGGCTTGGTGCTTGCTTGGTACTTTGAGATGGTGCTTGCTGATGTGACAGAGAATATTCTGTTTAAGAGTCAAGCAAGAACCTCCACACTGTTGGACAACCTTAGCATGTGGTGATTTTAAAGATTCTTGGCTTCAGTGCATACGAGGGTGGGTGCGTGCACAGCTACATAAAAGTACACAATTAATGGGGTTTGGTGTGACGCTTTTAACTCTTTGACACGGTAAGACCGACTCCAACAGCGTATGGAAAACACTGTGGATGGGGAAAGTTTGCGCGTGCGGCCGCGTTTGGGTTCCCGTCGCCGCTCCAACAGTCGACGTATCCCCGCGCCCGTCGATACAGATGCTACAGATCCTACCCAAATGTCCGCATTCTCTCTCCGGTTGGTATCCTCTCCTCACTCGCCTCCACCGCCAACCGATTGTTGTTCGCGCGGCCATTTGCAGCTTGCAGAGGCGAGGTCTGCCGTGGAAGGCCTGGCGCCGGTGCGTCCTCCCCGGCGGCGGCATCGACCGGGCGCAAGGTTGTTGCGCCAGAGGGGTTGGAGCTTCACCGCGAGGCCGCCGGCGACGAAGCGTGCGCGACGACCGCGGGACCCGGGTGCCTTCCCACTAGATCCAGATCCCCCTGCGCCGGCGAGCCAATCCCCGTCGAGCCAGGCGTCGTCCTCGTCCGAGTACTTGAGGTATTTCTCCCTCACTCGCCGCCGCCACCCACCGTTGCCGCTCCGATCCTCCCGCTCCTCCCGCGCCGCCGCCACCCACCGTTGCCACTCCGATCCTCCCGCTCCTCCCGCGCCGCCGCCACCTCCCCTGCCACGCGGCTCCTCTCGACGGCGCTTCCCCGCGCCGGTATCACCCCTGCGCCGCCGCTCACCCGCGCCTCTATTTGGTCTCGCCGCTGCTCACCCGCGCCTCTATTTGGTCGCGCGGCCACTCCTCCCGCGCCTGCAACGCGGCTCCCCCGCGACGCCGCTTCCCCGCGCTGCAGCTCCCCTCGACGACGGTTCCCCGCGCCGCCGCTCCCCCGTGCCTTCGTTTGCTCGGGCCGCAGCTCCCCGCGCCGCCGGTTTCTGTTCCGACGCGCCCCCTCTTGCCCGCGCCAAAGACGATGAGAAACGGTTGATATTTACGAATGGGGATTGAAATTTGGGGATTACTGTTGGAATGAGATAAAATATAGGGATAGATTTTTTTTAAGTAGATATGTATATGGGGTTATAGAGATCCATTTTTAGGTACTATTGTTGGAGAAGGTCTAACTAGGAGCATCTTTGGGGACGAAAATTTTGAATGAAACTTCCGACCAGTACCGAGTATTTTAGATTTGTTATATCTTATATAGATGATTGTTAATATATTTTATCTCATATATTTGAAATTATCTATATGAGATCTAACAATTCTGAAAGTCTATATGTAAGAAATTTTCTAAACAATTTACATCCATCATTTGGAGCTATTCCCTTCATATAAAAAAAAGCTTGTCGTTATGATATGTATATAGTCAAATTTTTTTTTAATTTGTACTAATAATATATTTATAAATATTTAGATCGATTACATGAAAATGATATGATTAGGTTCGTCATAAAAAATATTTTTATAATATTATATTTTTTTAATTTTTACTGACATATTATAATAGAAATTAGTCATATTATAATAGAAATTAGTGGTAAAAATTATTTATTTGAGATCATGAAAATTCGAATATAGCAAATTTTTATAAATAGAGATAGTACATACCACAGGCTCTAACACCATATGGCTTGGCTTTACTCTAATAGAGCAACCACCCCACGTGGTGACCTTACATACCGCAGTATCTATTCTTCAAAATCATTGTGTAAATGGTAATGCCGTATCATATGGTGTTAAATATAGTAGAGCTAACACCATAAACTGGAGCATTAGTTCTTGTCTAACGTGTATGACAGCATAGACAAAAATATTTTAACATGACTTGAGACTAGGTGCTAATGCTGCCACCTTGTTTTATAGTGTTAGCTTACTCAAGCTCCTTAGCTCTTGTCGATCATTGGTAAATGATTCTCGAGCTTACGAAATAAATAAAATTGTGAAGAGTAAAGAAAATCAAACATAATGATGAGGCGAGATTTTTTAGATAGGTTCAGATCCTTGAAGGATCGAGTAATAATTTTATGTTCTGTGTTGTGCCAATTGCTTAAAAGAATGTATGTTTACAAAAAAAGAAAGTCCGATGAAAAAGATTGTCCCCTTTCCTCATTTACATTATGCACTTTTATAACTGCATCAGACCAGTTTATTCATCAAGAAACTATTGTCGGTCAGCAACAGTTACCGCCAGTTATCTCTTTTAGTGATGGTTGTCTTGACGATTTTTGAGAGATCGTGTCTTAACCGCCTCGTCGTGAAGCATGTGAGGTGATGACATGTTTTTGGTGATGTTTCGAGCAGGGATCTCCACATCTAGTACCTCCAATCGGGAGTCTCTCAAATATAGTATTTTGACTAGATCATATCGTGGTCTTTATTCTAAGTTTGAATGTAATTGTAGTCTTCAACCAGAATTGATCGTAGTCTTAGACTTCACATTTAACTGTGAACTATTATTATAATATAGTTGTTAAAATTATGCGTATGACATCTTTAATTAGCCTTGACCAAGATAAAGTATTTAATCCTCATCAGTTAGCCCCTCAAACTCAAGCAAACTGGTCTACTTGAGAAAAAGAGGATATAACTCTTCGACCTAGTACTTGAGTGGATCAAAAATGTGGTCGGAAATATATGGTTGTAAAGACCAAGCCGTTTTAAGGAGACGCTATTTGGTTGAGATTGTAAGAACAAAACTCACTAAATCTTGGTTGGAAGATGAATAAATACCGAATAAAAAATCAACAATCAGATTTTTATTACCGTAATTATAATGGCAAAGAAATCGGTGAGGCATGTAATCGCTTCAATTGTCTCGATTTCTGCCAATTGTCTATTATAAAGCATTGCAAAAAGATTCGGCTTCTCACCTTTGCCAAAATTTCACTTTGCACCAAGAAAGTTGTTTGAGCCTTTTGTCTTCTCCCTCTCCTAAACCTTCATTCTTCAATTATGACTGGTTGGGGCACTTCGTGCTGTAACCAAAATGCTCTCGATGACCTGAAAGAAAATGACCACTTCGAGCCGAAGGGGATTCTTGATCTTTGTTGTTTGGCGGTGAAGGGGCGAGCGCTTTTTGAAGCCTTTGGATGGCGAAGTGGTTATGTTCCCACATTTCTTAACTGTGGATTCTATCTTCTGACCACTCCATACTTCGCCCTTTCGATTACTATGAATTAGTATTATAATATAGTTGTTAATTAATAGACACGTATAACATTTATTAATTAGCTTCCCGATTAATACGAAGTATTTAATCTTCGTCAGTTCTATTACATGAAAATAAAGTGATTTATGTTCATTTTGCAAATTTTTCTTTAAAAATAATTATATAATGAAAATAAGGTTTGAGAGGACGGACATTGACATGTGCTGCCGAGGCGGACGTGTGGCGCCGCCAGCAGCCGCGACTCTGAGGGCATACCGCTGAGGTGGTGGTATATGGTGAGAACCCAAGCATTGCGGGCGAGTAGAGCCATCTCATGAAACAAGCGGGGCGTGCACGACCAGGTGAATAGCTCGGTCCGCACGCACCATGGTTTGTGGGAGTGGGAGCTCGAAGGCTATAGAGGTCAACGGACAAACAGAACTCAGAACTCAAGTAAAGCTCTACAAAATCTAGCGCTGCAACGAACCATCGACCTCTTCTTAATTGATGTATGACATGACTTTTTGGCCCCCAACAGGATCTTAAGTTCCAAATTTCCCTTCTATATAGGGGAAATAGAGATTAGGCAATAATTTGCAACAATTTAATAGTACAAATAGAAATTTGTCCGAGATAAAAATACCATTGAAAATATAGGTGTGTAAGGTGTATTTTTCTCAACATAAAAGCTAAAATATAGAAGATTTACATGTCACCAATTACTCTAACCTAATTCTAAAAAACCCTTAACCTAATACTCCTGCCACCTCAACAATGCCCACCTATTCAAGCTAGCACTATGATCCACTAGAGTTTCCCCATTGTAGTTGCATGTTTACAGTGGATCAAAGATGGTCTAGATTAATCCATGATCCAAAATAAAAAAAAATTACCACTCTATCTTTCTATGACCAATCCGAAATATCGATTTTTTATTGAATGACTAGCACACGCGTGCAGTTTATACTACGTTGTATACAGACTGAGATCCATCTCCAAGCTACATGCAAGATCCATCTCCAAGCTACATGCACATTGCACTACAAAGTGATAAAACTTTCACCTGAACCTAAACAAGAAAATTTTGTCGAACACCTTCAGCTCTGTTCTTATTAGATCCTGAGCATCAGTGGCATTGGATTTATGGCAAATTGTGTACAGCACCGTATTGATCAGAAGCTCCATGAATCCCAGATTGCAGTGGTACGTTTTCAGACCCACATCACAGCAATACGGAGCACCAACTGTAGTTAGAACACAACCGATGTGAGATGAAACCCAAACTTGAAATCTGCAGAAGACATGGCCACAATAATGTTCCACTATTTCTTTGCGCCTCTGTAACTGTCTTGTCTCAGTTGCAGCCGAGGAAATTCTTGGAAGTACACCAGTTGCCATGATTTGCTCTGCAAGACTGATAGGCTTCTTCTCATCTAGTAGACTGTTGACAAGTCCAGACGCATCAACATATATGTGTGAAGCACTACTCAAGGAACATGGCCTTCATTCCTGGAGTATCTGCTGTATGGAACACACTGCACTGGCGGTGAGAAATCTGGCTTGAGGCGCTTATTAAAGTTTGACGCGAATGACCTGTGGAAAGAACATGAATTTTAGATCAAGCACTTTAACACAGAAGGCACATTAGACAACTAGACCAAAACACAAAAGAAGAAACCAACATCTGAAGTAGACACGGTCTCGCTGTTATACACACATGTTGAGTGGCCAAATCCCTCCTTGGCATCCTTTAGGCTTAATCTAGAAACATCATTTCCCTAAAAAAAAGAAAAGAAATCTAGAAACACCTAGGATTAATGCTACTAGTGCTATCACCAGGCCAATAACGACTTTATCCTTGCCTCCTATAAACATTCTTTTAGGGATTTTGATGAGATCAACAATGCACTCACCCAGAATTCGTATCAAGGATGAGAGTTAAACTTTAGAAGCAAAAAATCTCACAAAATTTGAACTACAGAAAAGTGGTTATCAAGGCCGCATTCTCTTGTTTGAAAAGAACATTTGTAGTTCTACTTCATATATAGGGATAAGATCACTTTTAGTCTTTCTACTTTCTATAAAAACTCATTTTAATCTCTTTATTTTCATAAAGCAAAATTAGTCTATCTACATTCTAAACTGGCACAAAATGGTCCTTATTAGTTTAAACCAGATTTAAGATGATAACGTGGTATTGATTAGAGGACACATGATATAAGTTGGACGATATGGTGGAGAACAGTGTCGTATTATAGTGCCGCAACAAAATGCGTGTGCAGCAGCAAACAGTGGTGGCGAGGTGTAGCGTGACTATGAGGTGTTGCAAAAGGTGCTACCGCTCACCATGAGGCCTGGCAACGCCACCGCACATGGGTACAATGATTTGCGACGAGGTGTGGTGTGAGAAGGCCGCAAAGGTGAACTGTTACGGGAAAGGTAGTGAAGGGCCATGGATACGGCCATGACCCCAAGTAGTCGCGAGGAGGCGCCTGACAACTTGCCGTTTGCCATCTGCGCTATCATTCGCCGTTCACCATCTCTGCTACTGACCAATTCCACTCATGTCGCCATCTTTGCCGCAATCTCCACCATCCCAATTCCACGCCATCTTCGCACCGTTCACCGTCTCTGCCGCCAACCAAATTCATGCCATCTACACTGTAGTCTCTATCACCGTTGTGCTGTCTCCACTGCCGTTTGTTTTTCGTCAGCCTCGGTTCATGCCTGAGGCCATAGTCGGCGAAGTTATAATCATCGTCGACGTCGCCATTGTCGTTGGCTACAAGGCTGACCTTACCACATTTGTAGAAGTCGCCAACGACAGTCATTTGGCACTGCATGCTGGAGATTGGTGAGTAGTGCGGAATCAGAGTAGCACTGGCCATGAGGAAGCGGGTAGGGGGGGGGGGTGGTTTCGGATTTAGGGATCTCACTCAATTCTGTTAACTTAGTCCACCGCATCAGCACAAAACCATGATAAGCCATCATCTTAAGTTTGGTTTAAACTAAAAAAGATAATTTTGAGGTAGTTTGGAAAATAGATGGACCAATTTAGCCTTTTTGAAAATAAAGGGACCAAAAATAACCTTATCCTTAATGTATATGGTGAGTTTTTACTAACTGTGTCACTCTAACCAAACAGTTGCAGATTTACAACACACACGAGACTAGCTGATTATCACCTTGGAGAACCAGACCGTTTCTGTGTAACTTGGCCAAGCATGGAGCTCAAAGTTCCAAGAGCATCAGCAGCAGCCTACAAAAGGGCAAGCATGTAAAAATTCAATTCAGAAATAGGCAAATGTACACCAACAGCAACCGATCCAGAAAAGCCCCTTACATCTCCAAAAGATATATTTATGCAGTCCTCTTATACAGAAGCACAAACACAAAACAGAAGATACCATTTTTACTACTAAATAATTTTCCTAGATATCTTAGGAAACTCATTACCCTACATTTAACCACAAAAAATGCAACATTAAAAAGAGTTGTCTTCACTTCCAAAATGTTGGTCAATTGTTATTGAGGTTTGATTGGAAAAAGAATTAAATGTGAAATAGAAGTTTAATTATCGACCCAAACAGTAGAGAGAATATAAAGCCTTCCGTTTTGCTCTGTCTAAGGCCAAAATAAAGATCCCCTGGATTTGTTTTTTGATTCTGAAATTCCGTGAGGAGCAAAACTGAAGCAACAAAAGATAAAACAATTGCTTCAATAGGAAGCTGCTTATAACCTGGAGCTTAGCTTCTTCCCATGTTACTCCAGCTCCTTTCCCTAGGATTTGCCCACCAACTTCTACCTGAAAATCCAAAGTAATTGTAAGAAGCCAAAGGCCAAGTACTTCCATTGCATGAGTTCAAATTATATTGTTTGTTTATGATAAAGATATCTCTATATATTTAGTTAAATTCTTTATCTAATTAGAATTCTAGTATTATATTTGGTTAAAACACTTTTATATTGGTCTATATATATAAACCTATTGATTTATAATAATATATCATAATGTTTTTCTTTAAATTTTACATGATATTAAATCCAAAGTCTCTCAAATCCTAAACATAACCAACCATACATCCACCTTTGATCAACCGCCCCCAAAAGACGACTAACATGAAACTCTTGAGAGTGGCGCCAAGAAAAATCCGTCTGGCTCTTTTGATTCTCTGATATGCTGCACTCTTCTCTCTGTATTGGATCTACTTCGACTACTACTTTGTTTGCTGCCATCTCCGCATCTATTCTCCGGAGTTGTGCCGCTGAGATGAAACTCCTGCTGATGTCCACCCAGGATGTTTCTACCGCTGGACTCCTATATTGACGGCAGTACTGCACACCCGTCCGTACGAGTGTACCATCAACATCTGTACAGACGTCTGTACATGTCGTACGCTGATGCTGTTCTCTCTACAACACCACTCCAGAGAGTGAGAGAAGTTCACTGCTCATTTTGCTGCTGCATCTATTTGCAACTACCGCCAATATATTCTAGATCTGCGCAATGTTTGCTTGCGTCTGCTAAAAATCAGATCTGTTTGCTGCTGTTGCATCATGTTCTCTGCTGAGAGATTAGATTTGCAGCAACAGATTTGTTTGCTGCTGTTGCATCCTGTTCTCTGCTGAGAGATTGGATTTGCTTGCTGCTGCCTACTATTGCTTGCCGCGGCGCAGTTATTCCTAGATTCAACCAATTGGATCTTTTATTGCTGCCTTTGTATGCCTTGGAGCAGCACATGCCTCCTACCAACATCTGCCACTTTGCAGTTGCCATCGTCTACTCTTTGGATCTGGGAGACAAGGGAAGAGGAGAAAAATCAGAGGAAGAAAGTTTTGGATTAGATCCAGTTTGCAGTTCAGCCTTGTTGTGGTTTTGGTTCAGTCTTTACCAAATCTGGTTTAGTATTTTTCATTTGCAATTTCTCTCTTGCTGGCTACAGTTGTGTCGAAAACATCTCAACTTGTCAGTTGTATGACTTGTGTCACATTTTGATGCAAGTCAAACTTCCGATGAGTTTTCAGTTGTTTTGACTTGGTGAAAGTAAAAGACCAAAAGATTTTCGGCTGTCCCGACTCGATTATCTTTCTATTTTGGATTAAGAACGTGTTGCTGTCTTTGTCACAATGTGTATCTGGGTTGTAAACTGTCGACACCATTGTTGCACCATCTCGTGCATTTGGGTTGTAAGTCATCCACGTAGTTATTGTTGCTTCTAACTATGTTGTTGACTATTCATCTGCAACTTCATCTAGTATTTGCTTTGTTGTTGGCGATTCCTCTACTATTTCGTTTGCTACTACAATCTTGTTCCGTTGGGCCTTTCATTGTCGTATTTTCAATTTATTATAATTTTCTCTTTTTTCAAACTCAATTTGTTGCATCTATCTTGAGTTTGAGAAGGAGTATTAAAGATATATCTATCTATTTATTTAGGATTTTTATCTAATTAGAGCTCTAATATTATATTTGGTTAGGACTCTTCAGTACGGACTAATATATAGACTCATTAGTTTATAATAATGCATCATAGTATTTTTCCCTAAATCTTAGGGTTGCACACTCAAAATTTACATACAAATCAAGCAGGAAATGCCAAGAAATGCCACAATAATGAAGTTCAAATAGAACAGGATCTCAAACATTCCCCCTCGGGGAACTCATAAACTTTTGAAAATATGTGGGTACTTTTGAGTATCATAAAAGGAATTTGTAGTATGCTCAATATATTACACATACTGAAATGGACACCCATAAAAATGAAGTAGGTAGTTGGTACTAACCTGAGCAAAAGATTCTTTATCTATTGAACCATCTGGAGGAGATGGCTGAGCTTGAAAAACTAAGTTATATCCTTCAACGGTGCACTACAACGCATTTTAACATATATTAATACACAAGTTAAGACTGTAGGGTCAAACAACCAAAAATTAAAGCTGCAACTTACAAGTTCCTTGAGAGCAGCAACAGAACCTTCTGTTTTTCTGAAGCTAACACCTCTCATTTTCATAAATTGAGACTCCTCTGAAGTGCTTGCAATTGGCAATATATCATCTCTAGTATTTCCCGTGTACCTAAAAGAGTCTGGATTGCTACTAAAACCATTTTCTTTCATAACAGTCATCTTATCTGGATCATACGACAGATATTTATCTGCAAGTAAAAGTTCACTGGTCAAAATCAATAAAACAGCCTTTTTATACATAAAGATTTTCAAAAAGTAATACAAAGCATAATGACAAATTGCTATATTTTGCTGCTTTCACCATATAGGATAATATGAAACAATGATTTACCCATAGACATCATCGAAGAAAATAAAATGGAAAACTATTGATAGGTAATACAGAAGTCCAAAAATATTAAGCAGCCTCAAGTGGCAATAGCTGAGTCATGCCTTAGTGACAAGTTCAGAAATGTTTGATGATGTTCAAAGAGCACAGAATCAGCTCTGAACACAGTAAACATTCCCCATGCATTGCCAGAGTAAAAGCCAACAGCTTAGAATTTAAAACTCTAAGATCTCCCATGATTGGGCAAAGAAAATTGTTGATAAGTAGTACACCACCACATACCCATAGCCCAAATGAACATGTGAGCATCTAAAACCAACCCTCTATTGTTTAGTCGCCACCAAATTAGTGGCGTCAAATATTTTTCTTACATTTGTGATCAGGAATCACGAACATTGAGGAGTGCAACACACTTACTGGCCAAATTTCTTAAAGACAGTTCTGCAGCTTGATGTTGTGCTTCCTTCCTTGTTCTACCAATTCCTCCACCTACTTTTTCCCCAACAATCCAAACCTGAAGAGGTAAAAGAAAAGAAATAATGAGAAACATGAGGCAAGCTTTGGAACATTATAAGCAAACGAGAATACATGTTCGGTAAAAGTTTTCCTTCAAATAGCCACCGAGAATTGCATACAGCAGCAAATTTCAGCTGTTGGTCAAGGTTCTTAATCCCTCAAGAGATTTATGTTGAGTTAAATTATCAATGTAGGCAATTCTGTTATCACAATTACTTTCTGAAGTCCACATCTGCTTTAACAACTTCCAACATATTCAGCATAAACACTTGCTTATCAACAAGGTTGAATATGAAAATTAGATGCTAAAAATGAAGAGTTCAATTATGAACAGTTTCGATCTACCTCAATGGAGAACTGCAGTTCTGCGGTATCACACAAAGTTGACCGGTACTCCACCTAAAAACAAAGAGAAACATCCACCAAGATCAACTACCATGCAACAAGAGCAACTCTTCTGATTGTTTAACATCAAAAGCTCATAATCTACCTTAGACCCACACTTCACTGCAATCTCTTCCAATACACCAGTTGGGGTCTCTGCATATTGTGCTAAGTGTCGTCCTGATTCTGTCTGTCTGTTTGTCTGACTTAAGGGAACACGCCTATCTGCTAGCTCCTCTCCTTCACAGTGCAAACACAGTCAAGAATAATCCAACCCTAAAGAGTATAAACTGGCTTATTGGAAATGCTTCAGCTAGGCCAAACAGGCCCCATATAGGAGTTGCAAAATTTAACTAGTACTTTAGCAGTGCAAAGAGATGTAAATGTCAAAAAATAATAGAAAGTGAGAACAAAGGATGGTAGAAACAAAATTAGTCTTAGACTAAGTTCAATGCATCGGTGTTTCAACAAAATATTCTTCAACATATTCTGTGCCACGTGTGCGAAGCACCACCCGAAACACCTCCTACTCCAACACAAAGGCGCTTCGTGAGGGCTCACGAGTGGTACATCTAGGTGGTTTTAGTAAAACAATAATAATTTTTAATTCAAAAATCGAATATATTCGATGTTTGATCTTTATATGAAGATAATTAAAAGATCTACAACTTTTTCAATATAATCAACATCTAATTTGAACTAGATTAATGCATAAATCAAAAAACAAAATTGTATACAATTTTGATGCACGGAAATCGAGACAATTAAAATAAAAAAGCCGAAGTGTCTGCTGCCTCATCAGGCGTTCTCTCTCTCTTCAATTGATTTGTTTATTATTTTTTCGGCGCGGGGCCCGCCTGTCAGCACGTTGAAGCGCCTGCACTGGACTCAGCCTCATACACATAATACAACAGGCCAAACTAAGACAGTGGCAAACACGAAAGCACAATGCCTCATGTAAATAATATACAATCCGAACCAACTAAGTGCAAAATGTAAAGTTGTTGTAGAAATCCTTTAGACTTGTCCATCGCTGAATTAAAAACACTACAAAAGCATAGGCAAATTGTATATGAAAGTATAGTGTTTTGGTTACCAAAAAATGGACAAATATATGTTCCTATAACCATGTGCTAATTGAAAGGTTTACTGTGGTTAATTGTTCACCAGAGACAGATAACAATAAACAGGAGACAAAAGAGAGAAAAGTATAATATTAAGTTTCTGTGTAGATCAATGTATCCTAAATGTTCTTAAGCTCCATTCAATAAGTACGGAGCAAGGACATGGAAAGTGTATAATTCTCTGCAGCTACAAATAGCTCAAGATGAACATCAGAAACAACAAAAGGAAAAGAAAGTATACCCGAAAATCGTCTGTATTTTGAAGGTGTGTGGTTCTGAAGCACACAATAATCATCACCATGAGGAGGCTGAGCCAAGTAAATGTGGTCACCAAATTGTCTAGAAAAACCTTATTAGAAAATGCAGATAGTTTAAATTTCAATTGAAATCGCCTACCTGAGAAGGAAACCACTTGCTCCGATAGTTAAATCTATCAGAAGACACAGGATTATCCCCACTATGAAAGAATGATGGATGCTGTGGTTGTTTTTTATCATAATGCATGGTATCAGATTCTAAAGGAAATCCTGTTTTACTCCTGTTCAGATGGTTACTTGGGTTCATCCCATCCTCTGTAGGAAACCATTTTCCATGAGATTGCACTGGAGGAACAGAGACTTGTACAGGAGGTCTTACTGGGAAGGGAGGTGTAGGATCTCTAGTGTCTTGGCCATGTTGTAATATGAGAAGCCTTCTCCTTGTGTCAGGATCTAACTCAGACTCAGGAACTTCACCCTCCTCTCTAGCTGGAGAACTTTGCATAGGATCTGAGAGACCAGGTTGAGCAATCGGCAAGCTGAGTGGCAGTGGCTGAGAACCCTGATTATTACTCGAAGGCATCATGACGGGAGGTGGTCCTAATGTTGCTGCTGAAGATGAAACAAATTGTTCGCCTGGGGCTACTGGCATCACTTCAAAGTTAGTTTTTATTGAACTCACAGCTTGAACACTGCAGGATGCCTCCTGTAGTTAAGAGGGACTTATGAGGCACAAAATGATGCAAAAGCTCAGAAATAGGTATAGATGAAAGGAAAAATGTGATGATATTGGCATTTGGTTCACATATCATGGACTAAAGGCTTCCATTGAATGTCCAGTGATTCATGAGAAAAGTTCTTCATGCTGAACATACTATCATGCATCTGACATGAAGGAATCCCTTGAAACAGACATTGTAATCATAACTTTAACATTACATTTGGCTGTTTTAGCAGCAAAAGGCAGAAATATGTACTTCATGCTGGACCAAACAGAGCTATGAGTTACTTCAGGAGCTGCTGGGGACCTAGGACACACCAAACTAGAAGACTCTAGGACATTCCTATACCAGGTGATATAAGATGTTACAATATGGAAAAATGTTACACTGCAAACTAAAAGTTTATATTCAATTCTCTTAATGTTATATACTGATACTCTTGACTTAGTTAACTGTTTCGAGCATGTTGTTAGTAAATGCAGTGAAACCTTTTTGTGACTATACTAATGTTTTACTTAATCTATAACATTGCAGCTTGCTATAACCTATTCTATGCCCTGCAATTTGTAACTTGTCAATTCATAAAGAGACATTGATAAGAGGCAGAACAAGTGCAAACCTTCATTCTCCTTTCGACCTCGACATCTGCCATACCATCAAAAGGCAATGGATCACTGTTTCCATTCAATACTGCAGCATTCTCATCCTAATGAAAATGAGAAGTGTTAGTTACTGACAAATGATTATGGAGAGTATCAGCTTTACCAAAACTTACCTGTGAAACCAAATAATTGCCAACATCTGGAGCAGATGCAATTTCATTTATTTCATCCTCATAAAGAACCTCACTAATCGTTGGCAAGAGACCTTCATCAAACTCCCTGCCAATTGAACCATAAACCTTTATGTCAACAAGTAACATGACCTTTCATGTGGTATAAGTAAAGGAGAAACAAAGTTTTCATAGCAACATAGAATATCTTCAGTTTAGTAGTAGAGAATGTCATGATTGCAAACAACTTTAAGTCATATTGACACAGATGATGTTCTTACTTGAAGAAAGCCCCCCTAACATTGCATGCAACATTTCTGGCGACACACAGGACTGGGATGGAACAGTTTGCCTAGGAGTTGAAGAAGCGATCCTTAGTAACCATGAAACAAGGTGATTTTGTGTCAGTACAGACCAAGAAAAATCCTTACCTCTGCTTGAGAAGCATAGTACGGAGAAAATGCAGGAACCACATGAACTCTACACTGATCTTTCTCATCCCAAACTTTCAGACGATCATCAATCACTAGGGCCAATCCAGGATGGCAAGATCCATCATGGAAAACATTTATCAATGATTTTCTTAAGCCTAGAAGAAACAAATTGGACATAACTTCAATAGAATGGAAAAAGAATTGACCTACAAATAATGGGCATCCATGTGGACATCAAAATTATCATGTTCAATTTGACAGCCCTTGATTATGAAACATATGACAGATCAGATTGAATTAAGCTCTTTTGGCACTTTTTTGGAATCAAAACTCATGACATACCAGATTTTACACACACAATCCTGTCAAGAAGTTGAACAGAGTTAATCAATCTTGAATCTGGATCAAGTAACCTCCACATTTCTAAAGCATAGTCTCTCTCAGCCATTGTGCACACATAGACCTCAAAACGTTTGCGACCTCTTGCAATCAAGTAGTTTCGAAGATCCTCCCATGCTGGTCTTAATCGTACAAGAACACTGGTGTCTCTTATCTACAAAAAAGAATTCCTAAGTCTAGCAGTTTGCAAACATTTTTGTTCAACCAAAATCAAATAGATAGGTCCTTCATATAGACAGGGGAGACAAAAGTTCAGATATGCAAAAAAAGGATGTTGAATTGTTTGGTTGCCCCAGCATATAATACATGCATGCAATTTGCAGCAAATAGTTTCAGGCAATCTACTTTGACCTTGTTTACCTATTCAACCAGACTAAACATAGCCCCCACCCCACCCCCCCCAAAAAAAAAAAAAATCACACTACTGCCTGCACCACAACCAAAAAGCTGTAACATTTTCATGTTAACAAAAAGAGTGATACTACACAGAAGCATGCCCATCACATTTTAGGTAATATAAATATATGAACTTTCCATTATAAGCCCTGATACCATTGGTGGATCTGAGTAGATGGGACTTTAACCTCTTGTCTTTCAGATGAACACAGTAACCTTTTGCCTCTCCTATCTAGGTTGCTGTAGTCTTTAATTTTCCCAAAATATTATTAGGACTTCAAAGAAACGACAGAAGTAACTACCACTTATATATATAAATGCAATGTTGGGACTCTGAGCGCACTGGAGAAAATTTTGGGTCCGCCCCAGCCCTGTACAGTCTAAGGAGAACTTCAATAAGACGATATTGTACATGATTGATCGAAATTGTAGTGCATCTATGTGCTGATAAAGATAGTTGTCAACAACAATGTAAAACAAAGTCAAGTTATGATTCACATACCAATGGATTTATTCGTGTCAAGATAATGTTTTTCTCTTGTAGTCTTATAATTGGCCGGGTCATTGGTTGATGGTTATCAGATGAAGGTGGAACAACTTCAGATTGCACATTATACACTTTTCCATTATCAAAGACTTGATCACTTTCTATATACTGCTTTAGGATAGACCTATCATCTTGGTACCTCTTGATCTCTGCTAACATACCACTGATGCGCAGTGGATCAATCTCATTACTCAGCTTTCTTTGAAGTGCATCAATTCTGTCCTCAAAAGACCGTGTAGTATTTGCAACAATCAATGTTTCATCAAGGTCAAACACAATAACAAGGCACCGAAGATTCAACATGGTCAAGCAAGAATTGTACAAACCAAATGGTACTTTATATCCCCAGAAACATGCATGGTTCACCAAGTTTCTCATAGATGTCATTGCCACTAAATGCAATTCTTCATCTCCTAGAGGAACAACTGCAGTCTGCAAACAAACAAAAAAGGGAAAAAGTTATAATATACAGTATAAAGATTCTGGTTAAAAAAAGGAAAGAGTAAGTGGAAGATGAAGATAAAATGCATCTAAATATAAGCATCAAAAGTATATAGTTAACTAGGGCATGTTTTAAAGCTAACCGTGCAATTCAGAGCTATGGAAATATTCTCAGCAAACCCATAACCGCAGTTAAACTTTATGCTAATAAATATGTTGTAGAATTATATCAAAATGCAGATATGCAAGGAAAACATCAGGAGAGGCACTCTACAAATTCAGTCCTTGTCGAATCAACTATCAAGCATTATATTAATCAGCTAGCGCTTACAAGCCATGAGTGTTAATTCATGTGTTAGGCTCAAGCATCCCAGTTATAGTTTACACATTCCTCAAAATCTTCGTTAGAAATGTGTTCTTCAAAGTTCAAATTCAATTAGAGTGATGCTAAGTCCAAAGTTCACATTATCAAACAGAAGGCTAATTTTTATGTCCCAAAATACTCAAGCACCAATATCTCTGCATTCAAGCATTGAAATAACTGATTGCCCAATTTCTGAAAATTAGTCTTTGTTCTTGAGATCCCTCTCACTGATAAATGTCAAGTTCAAGTCATGTTAATATGATTGTATTGTTCAAGTAATAGCCATGTCCATAGTCCACAAAACATCATAATAAAAGTGAATCCTCACATGAGTTCCAGTCGGTTTCAACACTGAATAAATATCTGTGCATGATTAGTCAAGAGTCCACATGCTGTCAAAACTCAAAACTCGTCCACGATACGAAACTGTTCATGTCAAATTAGCATGCTCATTTATACAGTAAATCTTAAGGTTCTTATTCTCATACACTGTCCATGTAAAATTAATTAGAGAGATTCCTTCATTTGTTCATGTGGTTCTGTTTGAGGCCCTTTTGGATTATTAATTTTATCTGTCGGGATAATTCATATACCTTGTTTTCTCTGAGGCAAGCAGCGTGAATGGTGACGAGCAGCGGCGAGGGCTCATCGGCGGCGACAGCGGGCAGCCTGGATTCCATGACGAGGCAGCGGGCGCCGGGGGCCACCGTGTGCATCACGGCGAGCGGCGGGCACCGCTGGCTGGGCGGGGACAGGCGGTCCACACGGATCTCGCGCGCCCAGGCCGCCCCTGCCAAGTCCGTCTCGCCCTTGGGCCACACCTCCACCTCCCCTATCGAGGTGTTCCCGTAAAAAACCACCGACTTGATCATTTTGTTTAACACCAACAGCAACAAACAGATCTCAAAAAAGGAACCAATCCTTAGGTCAAAAGTTTGTCCGGAACGTCCACACACATATACTTGTCGGATAGATAGATCAATAGATCTGTTCTTATGAAGCGTCCGAAACGGAAAAAATTTAGAAACAGATGGAAAAATAGATGTTTGTGTGTGTGACTTAGTGATGCTTCAGATCGTGTTCGAATTCTTCACCGTTTTTGACCGAATTTGGTGCGTCAGGTGAGTGGTTGGGGGGGGGGAGGATTTGGTCAGATCTGGAGGAGTTCGTGAGAGATCGCATCGATGGAGGTGGGTGGGAGGGGAGGGAGAGAGGTTGGAGAAGCTTAGAGACCCTAGGCGTTTTGATCGGATTGGGCCAAATGTGGGGCAGAAGGGTGGCTTATTTAGAGGTGGCGAGGAAGGGGTGAGAACGGCAGTGCGTTTAGCCTTAGGTTTGCCGCTGGTTGGTGCTAGTTGGTCGTTTCTAGTTTGGGTGTTTGGGTTTTGCACGTTTCGTGCATTGGTAATCATGCTATTGTCCTCGGGCCTGAATGCAAAACTCCAGACACGTAACCTGTTGAAGTTCAGCTCAGTTTTAGTTTGGTTTTGATCAATTTGAAAAGCAGTTTTAACTCAATATAACTCATATTTTTTAAATATTTCTTTATTTAAATTTCAGTAGATAGAACTAAATTAATATTTTAATTTTTATGTTAAAAAAGGGTATGGCTACATACAATTTTTTTTATAAAAAAAATGACTATCTAAAATAAAAAAATGTGATATTCTAAAATATGAAAATGTACAACTTAAAATAAAAAAAATATGATAACTTAAAATAAGAAAATATGACAACCTAAAAAATAGGACAACTTAAAATAAAAAATACGACAACATAAAAAATATGACAACCTAAAATAAAATAATGCAACAACTTAAAAACATACGACAATTTAAAAAAATACAACAACTTAATATAAGAAAATGCGACATCATAAAAAAAATATAATAATCTAAAATCTGTTGAATCAAGTGATAATTATTAGATCAAGATTTAGTAGTTGACATCAAAAATGAAGCTAAGTTTTTTTTCTTAGTCATTCCGTTAAAAAATTGCTATTTCTAATAGCTTCGTGTAGCCTCAAATATAATTACAAATTAGGATCTTAGTTTTTATCTCATTAATATTATTTGTAACTAATGACATAACTAGATAATAATTTTTTCATAACAGTAATATTAATTGTGTAGGCCCAAATATAATTAGAGAGGACATTTTTTCATAACAATAATATTAGTTGTAATCAATGACATATCTATATAATTACTTTCAATTTTATGAGTATATTGAAAACTTAAAATTAGAACAGTTGAAATATCTCAAATTTCGTTCAACTTTTTAATATAAAGATGACTCTATCTCCATTTCAACTCTAAAAAATCACCAATGGAAACTAGCCAATCAACCAAAGCCCAAACAAGAGCTCGAACATTTCTCTCGATTATTTCATGGAAAAATGACAATTTTTCTATATAATTTCTTGTAAGTTGGAGAGGGAGAAGGTTTAAAAAAAATCGTGGGTCATAAGTCATAACGACTTGCGACCTTTCATGCTACTCCGTACGGTCAAAAAAATTGTCATTTTTATAAATTTTGTAAATTTCGATTACTAATATATTAATAAATATTTAAATTGATATAAAAAATATATGAACATATTTGTTATAAAAAATATTTTCATAATATTACAATTTATAAATTTTTATTAATATATTATAGTAAAAAATAATAATCAAAATTATATCTTGAAAACTATATATAATAAAAAATGATTTTTTCAGCGGAGCGGGTACGTGCCTCGGTTCTTTGATCCTTCAGCTTAATTTTTCTCCCTTTCTCAATATTGTAGTGTCGGCAATTGGTTCTAGAACCACTTTTAATGTCAATACACTTTCTGGCGTGCCTGATAGTATTCAAAATTTCAATATGCAATCAAACGGCAAAAATAGGTACCACAGTAGCAAAGCCTAGAGCAAATTTTAGCTACGACTTATCACCAGACACCAAAAGATAGGAACTAAAAATAAGATCCAACCAAACACTACAATTCTGATGACCAAGAACCATGGAACTATGGAAGAAGTACAAACAGATCAAGTAGAAGACTGAACCCACTAAAAAGTCTACAACCACCCAAGGGATTATAGGGATGCGATTAATTGTCTGTATTAGATCAAGCCTAGATGCAATCAATTTCTTGTTTGATTGTCCACGATTTTTGGCCGTCAAGTAGATACAAAAAATAACTGAATTTGACTCGGTGGATACACTCAACTCACTGTTTCTCTACAGTTAATCCACCTAATTGAGTAACTAAAAAATGATTATTATGTATTAATAATTTTTAACATAGAATAAGGTTATTAATAATTATTAAAGCACAATAAAAACTATTAAAATGAAATATGACATATTAATGATTTTGATAATATTTTTCTACCTTATATATTTTCTATTTATCATTCATACATCTATCCCAACTACATCCCATCTCATCCTACATTATTAATCATCATGTTACATCTCTACAATCTTTTTTATTCAACATAATAAATATCCATGCAGACATCCAAACAAATCATACAAAAAAAAATGATCAAGCTACACTTCTCATTCATCATAATTACCCAAAAATATATCTCAGTCCAAATTTCAAAATTTTTTAAAAAAAATTGAAGGTTTCTTTTGGCTCCACATCAATATTAATTTCACCAAATGAGCAATTGCTACTCTGGCACAAGTGTGCAACCCTTGAGACTTGAGAGGCACTACACATTATTGTGGATAGCCTGTCTGTAGGTTGTAGAATTAGCTGCAGAAGGCATTCCCATATCAACCGCAAGTTACTTTCCAGGGAGAGCGACAGCCTACCGATATGCACACACAAATTTTCTCCTCAATAAATGCTTCAGAAAATGAAGTTCGAATTTACCACAATATGAAACCCTTTTTTTTGCTCACCCTTTTTGTAGCACTGATACTACCTCTTTTCCTTAAAAAAGCACTAAGATTTCTTTACAAGAATATATCATAGGAAAAAAAAAAGAGGACCCCGTTTTAAAAGAAAAGGTTAAGGCGACTAGTGGAACGATGACAAAGCTGACGGACCAAAGATCTCACTCCAACCAGCTGACGGTATCACTCTTTTAGGTCTTCATTTTCATGTACAGTTTCCGGCAAATCAATTTTTCATATCTCAAGGACTCGATAATAGGTTAGTTGAAGCTTCCTAAGCAGGCCCACCTAGGAGCAATCAAATCCAATCCCAGAATGCTGTGCAACTCCACCGACATCTCCATCTATCTATACACAAACTACCAGTCACACAGGGCAACAACAAAATATGAGCATTCAGATATGCTAAACTCGAACAGGAAACCCGAAATTTTGAAATGTTCTGATTTGACCCCCAAGGCTTGCTGTGACAATTACTAAGCCCCAGGCTGACTGACTTGGAGCTTGCCTTCCCCCATTGGGAAGACTGGTACTAGACCGAGGACTCTGCTTCATTGGTGTCATGAGCTCTTCAGGCCAAGTTGCAGATGACCTATCACCATTGTGGTTCAAATTGTTGCTTAGGGTGTTGCTACTCTGGTATCGGACATCAGGCAAATCCTGCTCTTTATCTAGTTCGTATTGCAGCACACAGCCATCCTCGGATACATATTCCAGCTCCTCTTGTTTCCTGGAGTTAGTTCCTGATGTCTTTGTTATGCCAGTTGATGGCCAAGCAATAGCCACTGTCACCCCATGGCAGTGGAAGTGTTCGTAGGTGCTTGTGACAGAAACAATTCCCTTCTTTTTGCTTGGTTCAGAATCATCATTGTATCTCCATATGTAAACATGGGAATCCTCACTTGCAGAGATCACGTACCTCCCATTCACAGCTAAACAAGCTGAGATTTGGCTGTTGGTATTTCGGAACCCTGAAACACAAGGCACCATAAGCCATGGAATTGGAACCAACCAGCAAAATGCAAGACAATAATTCACCCAGTAGGAAATATATATATATTTTTTCACAACAGACCTATGAAATGGCATGCACAAAGAAGAAAATACATTGAAGTTAGATACATCAAACGGTAGAGAGCTATTTTAACATGTTAAGTGAACATGAGAACCAATCATCTTGAGAAAGTGGAGTCTGACAAGTTCCGGCCCTGTTCTTGAAAGGAAGAACATGACAGGAAAATTGCTCTCCACTAGTCACATTCAATCAATGGAACAGGGAGAGCATATGGAAAACCAAATGATTGAGCGTGATTTGAACCTGTGTGGACCTGCTCTAAGGAGAATCTGATATACCACAACTTGCTTACATCTGATTATCAGAAAATCAAAGGTGAAGATACTAGTAACAGGCCATCAATATGTGCAGAAGTTCCCACTTATAGGACATGTACCTGTATAGCTAACTTAAATTTCAACATGATAAATTAGAACAGCTTTACATTATGAAGAAGGGGAATATGAGTTTTTAAGTATGCTAAAAGAAAATTTACAAATGGCAAAAGTTGTAAAAGTTGCTAAATAAACCTCCAAACAACAACAATTTGCAATTAAATTCCTTGTCTTACTGAAGTTCTTCGGCTGAAAACTACTTACCTTTAAATTTGTGAGCTAGTTCGAAACCATCAACAGCTCGGATTCGTGAATCCGCAGATGTAATAAGCACCTGTGAAGGACTCCCTGGGACAAACTATTTTGAGAAACTTTTATTCAGTGTAAAACAGGAAAATTATCTCAAGCAAGTATGGTGTGCTTGATTAGTATCATATTTAAAATTTTTCTCCAAAGCATGCACCTGGAATCCTGTGATCTTCTTCCGGTTGGATTTCTTTCTCCTATTTTGCAGGTCAAGTTGTTTCTTGTGAAGAAGCTTATTATCTGGTCAGAAGAGGGCAAAATAGTAAGACATGATAATGCCATAGTAAAATGCATGGTTTAGATATCACTAACCAAGAAAAAAAGAGAGGTCGGGGGGTGGGGGTGGGGGGTGCGGGTGCGTACCAGATGTATCATACACATGACAACTGCCCTTATTGGAGCCAACCAGTGCACTCTTCAAAAGATATGAAACAACATGTTAGGACAAACATGCAAAACCCCCAACCAAATACATAAGTACACAGATGAAGAAACCTGTCCATCAGGGGTATAGCAGGCAGCAGTAACCATTTCATGCAGATCATTCCAATCCACAATTTGACGATTTGGAATGCTCCAAATGCGAACCTTTTCATCCAGGGAACCACTAATGAAGTATCTATCATCAACAGGATTGAACTGGATGCAAGTCACTGAATCAAGAAAGTGATAAAGAAAACTGAGGATACTGTGCAGAGAGAGAGAGAGAGAGAGAGAGAATCTTTGAATGAAATCTAGACCTTACCGTAGTCACTGTGGGAGAATGTTTTCAAACAAGAAGTGCTTGACATGTGCCACAACCGCACAGTTTTATCCATTGAAGATGAAAGCAAGTACTGCACAGCAAGTCAGCAATTGAAAAATGTAGTTAAGAAATGGTGGAAAAAGTTGGTGTGCAGTAGATATAATACTGCAATATTCCCAGAATCACATACTTCAGAAAACATTCAAACGAATCATGATTGTAAAAAAGGTAAGTTGATATATGTAATCGATCATCTCATTATCAACAAAAGACCTAAAGTATACTGAACAAATGTATCAAATAAACCTATTCAAAACAAAATGAAGCATAAGTGCATTCATAATTCGGCAGTAGCAGCCAGAAATTCAAGTACGGAATAGTACCAACTAAAATCCATAGCTACTCATGAATGAGGACCCAAAAAAATGTGCTCCTTTTCCATTCTTTATGGACTATTTTAGGCCATTGGACCTGGCTTTAGGCACTTTTGTAAAGTGCCTAAAAATGAAGTGCAAGCAGAACTTCCTCCACATTGTCTAAAATTCCTGCAAGAGATTCCTGGAATTTTTCAGTAGAGGGGCTTGATGATAAAAGTCCTGGTTTCTTAACCATGGACACCAACTAGGTCTATTTGCTAATTCAAACTGTACTATCCATCTAGAACAAAACATATATATCACAAAGAAAACTGCAGTTAAATTAAAATGGCACAAACAAATTGTACACCATACAGAATTGGTGCTCCAAATCTCAACAATAGAGGGGCTTGATGATAAAAGTCCTGGTTTCTTAACCATGGACAACAACTAGGTCTATTAGCTAATTCAAACTGTACCATACATCTAGAACAAAACATATATATCACAAAGAAAACTGCAGTTAAATTAAAATGGCACAAGCAAATTTTTAGACCATACAGAATTGGTGCTCCAAATCTCAACAATAGAACAATCAAGAAGGTAGAATTATGAAACAACGAGAGGGGCAATGAACCAGAGGTACTTTAATGATGTTCTTAGAAAATTAATTATTATTGCTTCTTTTTCCAGTGTATATGCTCTATGTGTTAGTGGACACCAGGGCAGGCCATTGTAAGATGAGATCCCTCTTGTTCATAGACCACCCTTGAATTTCATGGGTGCTAGATGGGCTTTAGCTACATTAAAGGCAACAACAATAATACATCTCCGGATCTCCACCAACAATACTGTAGAACTTCCCCTTATATGGGGACCAGTATGATACACATAGTGTGCTCAGAGCTTAAAAGAGCATGCAAGTTTACAACCATCTTCATTGCTCTCTCATGAACATTTAGCACAACAATAACTAGCAAAGATACAAGCTTCCTCCTAAATTTAAAAGTTGAACTGATTATTTATATTTTTACTAGGTAAGACAAGTTAATGCCAAAAGTTAATATCGAGTTGGTTAGACTGCATCATCTTTTGAAAAACTTGATATCTTCTTATGACCCTAATAAAAAAAAAGCACGAAAATCTACTAATAAAGTTAGGATCTACATCGAAAAAAAACATTTCATTAAAAGAACATTTCATAGATCTTAAAACACTTATGGTAATTATAGGTAGGTGCATGTCAGCCCCTCAACGCCCTGGATGAATTTGCCCTTTAGAATTTGTGCAATTTTCCTTTCAGTGGAGGATAGAACATTTCATCAAGCACTCAAATTTCATGTTTGGAGAATATTGTTGTAGAACAATAAAAAATTCCAAAGGTCAGTTCCAGATTAAAAGTTCTCCAAACAATATTCTCCAACCATATTGCTCGATAAAATTTGAGTGCTGAGCTTTCTAGCTATACCAAGTAAAATGGCCATGAAATGGAAAGATACAGGCTTGGAGAAATCATGCCTGCAGCCTTCATTAGAGGTAGGCAGCAGGCTCAATTGCATTGATGTATTACAAACCCCCTTTCCAGTAATAAATTTGTGGTTAAAAACACACTTGGCCAGAGAGCACTTGGTGCAATAAATGTGGCTTTTGTTTCAAAATCAAACTGGTCAAATTCGCAAACTATCAATTTCTCCTTTCTAGTCACTACAGTGCAAATGCATTACATTATGCCAGATCAGGCTGCCAAGGTTTCATGTCCTAAAATGGTTGATTGGCAATTACAGCAATAGCTAAGACATTGAAGTTCGTAATTTGATAGTTGCAATGTAACTTTGTTATTGATCCACATTGGTTAAAGCAAAATGGTTGAGATCTAAATACCGTGACTTCGATCCTAGTTTCTGATGACATTGGCTCTGTATTTCAGCAGAATTTGCATTCTGAAATTAAATTCGCCACTAATGTTTGCACATGCAATTTGGCATGAACACCATGTTACTCAACAGTAACCATGAAAGAAATTGAAGAAAGATTAGATCATTAGAGACCAATACCTGAGATTTGGACCAGCAGAGGTCAAGCACATCCTGTGAATGCCCTCCAAAGGTTTTGACAGGCTTCTCTGACAGTGCAAACACATGCTCCGGTACCATCAACTGGTGTGAGCCAACCATTCTTTTCCAGGAGGCCTTCCCCCATGTCTTCTTCTCCCAATGGCTCCCCTCTGCACCAGCCAACACCAACATTGGCTCCGGCGATTCATTGCACAGCGCTGCAACAAATGGGTTGCGGACCCCATTCCCCCCTACCACTCTCTCATCCCCCCACCTCTCAAACTCCAACACCTCCCAGACATGGATCATGCAGTCCTCGCCAGCACTTGCAAGGTACCTCCCATCAGGGCTAAACTTGATGCACCAGATAGACCCATTGTGCGCCTGTATCTCCTGGTTCATGAACAGCCCACTGAGCTCCTTATACGACTTTCCGTACTGCCGCACCTTGACGCGGTCAGGGCCATGGCGCGCGACGCCATCCTGGCTGTCATCCGTCGCCGAGCTGGAGCGGTGTCCACCTTTCTCTAAGGATGTATCCTTCTCGTCGCCGCTGCGGCGGGTGATCATGGAACCGGCGACACTGCGGATGCTGCGGAGCCAGCTACTGCGCCGCTTGGAGCGCGTCCCCCCGTTGCTGGAGCTGGAGCTCGACCTCTCGATGGGGGTGGAGGCGCCGCTGTAAGAGTCGGAGTTGGCGATGTTTTGACGGCGCATGAGCTCCTGGACGATGGGGGAGCGACCGACGCAGAGGTCAAACTCCTCCATGGTGAGGTGCCGCCCAGTGCCGACCTGGCGGAGCTCGAGCTCCTCGTTCACCACGAACTCGCTTCCGTCGTCGAGGTTTCTGATCAGACACCTGGGGTCCTCCTCGTCCGCCTCGGGCGTGGTGTCGGATGCGGAGGAGGAGGACGGCAGACGCAAACGGCTCCCGAGTGGTGGCTTTGCGGCGGTGGCCGGTGCGGCGCCATCCGATCTGGACCATGCGATGGGGGAGACCGCGGACCGAGCGACGCCGTCGTAGGAGGCGGATCGGCCCATCTCGACTTGCCCGAGGGAGGCATCGCCCGCGAGCCCCATCAACTGGAGCAGCCGCCTCCGCCGCTCCTGCACGGACGCCGGCTCGGAGGTCCACATGTCGAGCGCCGCCGCGTCTCCCCCTCGGCGGCGGCACAGGTGGTCGTCATCGTCGTCGTCGTCCGAGGCGGAGGTGGAGGAGCACGAGGAGGAGAGGATGCGGTCGAGCGACTCGTAGAACAGCTCCGCCTCCTCACCGTCCACCCCCTCCTCTTCCGCGGTCATCGCGTCCCCGGCATTGACAGCCCTCGCAAAGACCCGAGGTGAAGCGTTGCGCGCGTGTTGCTCGACGAATAGCGCGAGACGACGAGGCGGAGGCAGGGAAGGGGATGGGGAAGTGGTAGTGAGTGGCGTCAGATCCACCACCACTACTGCGACAGCTTAATCGTGACCCGTTCCTTCCCCGCCCCGCGCGTCTTACTTAAGGGTGGTTGGTGCGGGCGTCGCCGTCGTCGTAATTGCGGTAAAAATTGGTGTTAAATGGCGGCGTCGTCCGTGCTGTGACTGCCGGTTACCGGCTGGTACCAACGAGGGCTAAAGGTTGGGCTTCCGTGGAGCCCGAGCGTCAGTGGGAGTATTCGCGCGACATGGGCCGTCGGGTAACCGTCCGTGCCGCTTGGGGGGATCGTCTTGTTCGGGGGCGTCTTATTGGGGCTTTTAAGATGGCATATGAAGGGGTTGGGGGAGGTAAAAAGGCAAGATGACGAGATGATTGCTTCATAGCTCCGTTTAGTTCCCGTCTAGTGGGGACTGCAGATTGTTGGAGATGGGAGTAAATCACTAATAAAGTGTACATTTGTGTTTTGAGTAAATTGCATTAATGGTACTGAAACTCATAGGTCATGTTATTATCTCTATTTTTAAATATATGTTATTTTTTAAAATTGTGAAGACATTCATATTTTTAATAACACATTTCAAGAATTAAAAATATAAAACATATGCAAATTACTATCAAATTATCTGATTATCGAATCTAATAATATGTGAATATATTAATAAAAAATTTTGCATCTGAATAACATCTTTTCTCTATCCAAATCAGACACAACAATATCTGAATCTGATAAAATAATATATTTGTATATTTGAATTCATATACGAAGGTTAGTTGTACATGAAATAATTGTTTAAACTTGTAGTATATCAATTTTTTAATCAAATTCTTTCATAGACAGTACAAATATAGTATAAATTCATTTAACATGTATTATTTATGGATTTATTTGTATTAAGATAATAACAAAATAAAAAAAATCAGTAATATCCAACAGAACCTGGAATCCAATCCGAACCAAATTCATATCCTATATTTATCTAAATCCAAATTTAAATCCAACCATATTCGAATCCGACATAAAAATATAGATGCGGATGTGGCTTAACCAATATCTAATTCATTTACACCACTACCAATAATATTCCTAATAAATATGTATGTAAACGAACTTTAATTACACATATACATAGGACACACAAATCCTAATCACCCATTTAAATAGGGATAATGTAGGAAAGTTTGTTTAGAATTCACAAAATGACACATATTTGTGGAAAAGAAAATTTTTTTAAAGAGTGACACATATTTGAATGCAAGTAGTATATGTCTTAAAATTTTAAAGTTTAACTTAACATGTTCTAAACTTATATAATTATGTCATTTAAACCCATCAATCAATTAAATGACAAAAAAAAGTGTCATGAGAAGGATCTAAGTCTAATGGCTCCATTGTGTACAATTCCGAAAGTTAAATGGCTCCATCATGGTTTGCCATGTCTCTCTTGTTTTTTTTGTGGTTCCACCGATAAATTCACTCTCTGAATAAACTTCTAAATTACGGGTGTACCAGTATACATAAGTATACACATCAACATAAGAAAACATAAACATGAGAGAAATATGAATTTTATTGATTCAATGTGAATTGCAAGTTACATGTTCCCTTTAGGATTCCACAATGTCTCATTGCGCCTATGGAATTACATCTGACATTAGAGACTACATAATTCTTGGTTCTCAAGATTTTGTAAAGCTCCTGACTAATTACATCTGTATAAGACCTCCGATTAAGCCACTAATGGTTGTTATCTTTCAGCCTCTAATCTGTCATTCGTGTATGCTATGCATATGTTCATGCATGTAACTATGTAAATCCATAATCTTATCTGACGCTATCACATAATTTGGTCTTCACCTCATCGGTCTCGGCTTGAGTGTTGTTCGGTTTCATTGAATAAAATAGATGTCTTCGCTTCGACAATGCCCGATATTAATGGTATTGCTCGGCTTCGTCAGTCATAGATGAGATGGTCACTTTCGATTCGTTAGTGCCTTGGATGGTAGATTGATGATAGTGCCTTGATTTCATCAACTTTAAAGATGTATATGGCATGGCATGGAAACACATTGAGATGTCAATCGATGGCTCTGGACAGCACTTTCAGAATGGGATGTGGATAGCTCAACATTAGAGAACTCATAGATGGCTTCAAGATAGATCAATTCAGTTTCAACATGGATCTAGAGTGACGCGTTGTGCTCATGCATTTCCCATATCTGATCCCTATGCAAAATGGATCAGACTCCCCTTTTATGGTTGGATGGGGGCCTTTATACTAACACGAATTGCCAAAGGTAAGATGAAAGGAGAGGTGAATATGAGACTTTTAAAAATTCTTTCCACTAATCAATTTTTAACAAGATGTTTATAGAAATTTAATTTTAGCAAGGGTTTAACAACTATCTAATAATTAGTTGCATTCAACCATATAAAATATTCAATATAACATGCAACAATGGTAAATTAAGCAATTGTGTCAAGATGAATACAAGTTATACAAAAGAGAGACAATTGGCACAATGATTTTTACCGAGGTCTCGGAGACTCGCCTGATCTCTTATACTCCTCATTGAAGCACTCACTCGTGAACCTCGCTTCTATATCCACAAAAGATATCTTCACTCAGGTTGCTCCTTCTCTACACCGGATAGGCAAGCACCAAACCTTTCACAAGCTTTTTGCCGGCCTTTCCGACAAACTTCAATGGAGAGATCGCGACTCTCCTCCGACACCATCTAGGCGAAGGCGATTGCCAAAAGTAACAAGTCGGATACACTTTCTCTTGAAAGAATCAAATGCTAGAAACTCAAAAGATGCAAATGGATGCTCAACACTCTAGCACTAGCATGCAAATGGTGATTGAAGTGCACTAAGCACTCTTAACTTCATACAAATGCTCTCTCTCAAATCCACTCAAGATTTGGGCTCAAATCTAGCCTCTAGATGCAATATCTCAAATGCAAAGACTTGGCTAGCTTTTTCATAGTGTATTCAACTTCTTGAGCAATCTGAAATGAAGGCAAACACGAGATATATATATATATATAGTCCCTCAAGAAAACCAGCCGTTTGCAACCAGATGCACCAGATTTGTACAGGCCATGGCCGGACAATGTCTGGCTAGTACAACAAATTTCGACTGTTGCAAACTGTCAGTTATCGTTGGGAGAATTTTTGTAAAGGCCGGACATTGTCCGGCCAATCCCGGACAAAAGCTCTAGACATATATATCTGTCTCTAGTTCATTTAAAATATGAGGCAAACACAATTTGTACAGGCCGGACAATATCTGACCCTACCGGACAAAGTCCGACCCGTCCCGGACAAAAACCTTACGGACGGATACAAACGTTTGTGGCTTATTTAAAAACTTCTCAACTTTTATATAGGACGGACAATGTCCGGCCTACACTGGACAAAAGCTCCGGACACAACCATTTGTGATCCGGGAGGATCTCCAAGTCCTGATCGCATACGGCTTCGCGACCAAGTCCTGATCGCATACGGCTTCGCGACCTGAATGAGTCCGCGACCATGGATTGGTTCGCGACCAGGAAAATGAATTCGTTCCCTGTTCGGAATTGTAATCCGATCCGAATGTGTATGACTAAGCTTATCTGTTTAGGATTAGCTATATGAGTCTAATACGTTTAGGTCTCTAAGTCTGATACGTACTCATACGATTGGACTATAAATACCTTGTAATAGGTCTAGTTTAGATCATCGAACTCAATCGGAGAGTCATAGAACTTATTTGAGTTTTAGACACTTATAGTTCCTTCGACGTAGACAAGTGTGTCTAACGTTCGACGTGTAAAGCCCTCTTTGAAATAAAGAGTTGTGCAATTACTTTGGGTTTCGGTATTTCCGAGTAAGATCCCGTTATTCCGCATATTAGAATCTGGGCGAGCCTAGTGCGAAAACCAAGACTAGGTCTCAAACGGATCAATTTGTCTCTGGTTTCGATTTGCAAATGCTAAACAAGTACTGTACAGACACTGTCCGACCTATGCAAACCGAAAACAGGACTTTGTTATTTTACCCTAAACTCAATTTTGGGGTATTTGCACATATGGATTCGCTATTTTCTCACGGATATGCTTGTTGACACACAGCGACGACCACGACCAATAAGATTTAGGAACTTAAACCTCAGGTCGAAATATCCGGTCGAAAACAAGTAGTCGGGTGGATTTGGTCGAGCGTACACAAACGAGCTGAAGACTGGTACGACCAACTTAAACTCCTACGATCACAACCAAACTGATCCGGGAGGATCTCCAAGTCCTGATCGCATGCGGCTTCGCGACCAAGTCCTGATCGCATACGGCTTCGCGACCTTAACCGTGTTCAGAAAGGATTCGCGAACATGGATGGGTCCGCGAACATGGATTGGTCCGCGACCAGGAAAAGGAATTCGTTTCCTGTTCGGAATTGCAATCCGATCCGAATGTGTATAACTAAGCTTATCTGTTTAGGATTAGTTAGATGAGTCTAATACGTTTAGGTTATTGAGTCTGATACGTACTCATACGATTGGACTATAAATACCTTGTAATAGGTCTAGTTTAGATCATCGAAGAGTCATAGAACTTATTTGAGTTTTAGACACTTATAGTTCCTTCGACGTAGACAAGTGTGTCTAACGTTCGACGTGTAAGCCCTCTTTGAAATAAAGAGTTGTGCAATTACTTTGAGTTTCGGGTATAAGATTCTGTTATTCCACATATTAGAATCTGGGCGAGCCTAGTACGAAAACCAAGGCTAGATCTCAAACAGATCAAGTTGGTATCAGAGCAACTTTCCTATCCTGTGGATGGTGAAGACTCGCCAGGGTTACAAAACCTCCGGCGAAACTCCAGGCGATCAATTGACGGTTCCTACAGCCGCGTCTCCGACAATGTCTGACGATACCTCCGTTCAAGCTAACCTAGCCGAACAAGTGGCTAAACTCTCCACCGACATGGAAACCGTGCTTGCTTGGATTAAGCAGCAGGCCATGATTGTACCTCCTGAAGTAGGGAAGGGTATGGGTGCGAAGACTGGTGAAGACTTGTGCAAGGCAGACGAAGATGAAGACGAAGGCAACCACAAGACCGACGACCTCTCCAACACCTCCTTAGCTGTCGGATCTATTAAGGTCGACGCTAAGATTGATATACCCACATATGATGGGGTGATCGATGCCGAGAAGCTGGATTCTTGGATCGATCAACTTGAGACCTACTTTGACCTGAAAGGGTTCAGTAGCGCTCAAAAGGTCAAATTTGCACCTTTGAAGATGAAGGACCACACCAAGACATAGTGGAAGACCCTTGTCGTCAGTGGTGAAGCTGACGACCTTGCGTGGGGTCAATTTAAACGACTTCTGCAACAAGAATTCTATCCGATGGGTTACCTTGAGGAGAGATGGGAGCGTTGGCACATATTGTACCAACGGCGCGACCAGACCGTCCAAGACTATACAACAGAGTTTCGGCGACAAGCAATGGTCATTGGCATCTCACTATCCGACCCTCAGGTATTTCAGAAGTACACATCTGGACTTCAGAAATCGATCAGTACTGAGCTAAGTCTGTTCGGCGTCCAAGACATCGTGACCGCAAGCACAACTGCTATGGCGATCGAGAAGAAGAATAAATCCCGCAGCGACAAAAGCACGAAGGAAAGTGCGACCTCGACAAAGAAAAAGCCGAGTCCGAAGAAGAACGCTTCCAAATCGGGCACGGGTGCCTTTTGCGAACATTGTCAAGTCGCGGGATATACCAAGGACAAATGCTACAAGCTTCATCCTGAACTTCGACCAAAGAAAAACGGACCAGGGAAAAGAACAACCACGACTACTGCGACTTCACCCGACAAAGAAGTTGTCCGAGTGAACTCGGTTAATGAGGCGAATACGACCTTGTCTATGATGGCAATGCCGAAGGAGAAGGGTTCGGATCCACCAAACGACCATCACCCAACAGAGGACTTATTCACCATCAACGTCCAGGTGAAGCACGAAGTGGTCGCAGCGATATTCGATCCAGGAAGTCAGAAGAATGTGGTCTCCGCTGGACCGGTTCGGTGACTTGGTTTGAAGACAACCACACACCCGCGACCATATCCGCTGGGTTGGTTTACATCCGACGTGAATCAACAGATTACGAGTCAGTGTGTGTTGAAATTTGCGATCTCTGCACGATATGTCGATGAGGTGCAATGCGATGTTGTCCCTATCGATATCTGCCAGGTGATATTTGGGAGTCCGTATCTGTATGATCGAGACGCTCATTTCCATCGGCGAGCGCAAGAGTACGACCTCACCAAAGATAGAGTTAAGTTCGTGATCAGTAGAGACGTCCACGTCAACACTTCGAACTTGATTACCACAAATCAAGCCAAACGGATTGTTAATGCATGTCACAAGTATGTGCTTGTCATGATTCGATCCATTGTTCAAAGTGGCGGTACTCGACTAGCATTGTCGTTGGCGTGCCGAGAGAATTCTGGTCGTTTTTCAGGACTGCTGGAGAAATACAATGATCTGTTCGAGACTACCCAGGGTCGTCCGCCGAAACGTCCAGTCAAACACGAAATTCAGCTTGTGTCCGATGTGACACTGCCCAATCTGAGTATGTATCGCAACTCAGTATTGGAGAATGAAGAGATCAAGAGACAACTTGGTGAGTTGCTGAACAATGGTGTCATTCAACCAAGTAGTTCACCTTGTGGATCTCCTGTGGTGTTAGTACCAAAGAAAGATGGGGCTTAGCGTATGTGCATCGACTACCGAGCACTGAACAAGATCACCATCAAGAACCGGTACCCCCTTCCCTGTATTGATGACCTGTTAGACCAATTGAAGCATACTGTTGTTTTCTCCAAATTGGATCTTAAGTCAGGATATCATCAAGTCAGCATCCGAGAGGAGGATACGTGGAAGGCCGCGTTCAAAACAAGACAAGGTTTGTTCGAATGGCTGGTCATGCCGTTTGGTCTCTGCAACGCCCCGGCAACCTTCATGCGTCTTATGAATGACGTATTGAGACAGTTCATCGATGACTTTGTCATCGTTTACCTCGACGACATACTAGTTTATAGTCGATCGTGGGATGAGCACCTCATTAATGTCGAAAAGGTGTTCGATCAGCTTCGGCAACATCGACTTCGCCTCAACCGTAAGAAGTGCAAGTTCGGCCAGCAAACTCTACTTTACCTTGGATTCCTGGTCGGCAACGGTACGTTGCAAATCGACCCAGATAAGGTAAAAGTGATTCGCGAATGGCCGCGACCGCGAACAGTTACGGATGTGCGTAGTTTTGTGGGAGCATGCCAATATCTTCGGAAGTTCATTCGACACTTCTCGATTGTGGCTTCCCCATTGCATGCATTAACTAGGATCGATCAGAAGTTCGAGTGGACAGGGAAACATGAGGACACGTTTCTCTTGCTGAAAAGGAAGATCAGTGAGGCGCATGTGTTAGCTTTGCCGAATCTCCAGAAACCGTTCGAGCTAGAAACCGATGCCTCAGGTTATGCAATGGGCGCAGTGCTCATGCAAGAAGGTCGACCAGTGGCATATCACTCTGAGTTATTCCAGGGAGTTCAGAAGAACTACCCGACTTATGATAAGGAGTTATGCGCACTGCATCAGGCCGTGAAACATTGGCGGTGTTATCTCTTGGGGAAAGAGACGGTTGTCCACACCGACCATCAACCATTGCAATATTTGCAAACTCAGTCCAAACTACAGCAAGCTCGGCACATGAAGTGGATGTCGTATCTGCAGCAGTTTAATCTGGTGATTAAGTACAAGAAGGGCGTACACAACAAATTGGTGGATATGTTGTCGCGACCACCAGTTACGACCCTCTGTTTATCAGCGTTCATGCAGATCGAGCCCTCATGTCATGATGACTATGTCACTATGTACAGTGAAGACCCTGATTTTCAAACAGCACTGACTGAGGTCGAAACAGGGAACCCTACAAAGTTCGTTCGTCGAGAAGAACTCTTGTACAAGGGCAATTTACTTTGCATACCTCGTGGAGCACCTCGAACTCAATGGATGCGAGAAGCGCACACATCGAAGGTAGCTGGTCACTTTGGGGTTACAAAGACGTTGCAAAATCTTCACCGACATGTGTTCTGGCCGCGTATGCAGCAAGATGTGGCTAGGTTTGTTCGAGGCTACGGTCTCTGCAGCATCTCGAAACCGGCAAACCGAAATTTAGGTTTGTACACTCCTTTGCCAGTTCCATCACGACCATGGGAGAGCATATCCATGGATTTCTTGGGAGGATTGCCTAAGACCCGACGTGGCAACGACTATCTATTCGTGGTCGTTGATCGGTTCTCCAAAATGATTGTTCTTATACCTTGTCGGAAGATTATCACGGGAGAAGAGGTAGTTCGGGTATTCTTTCAACACGTTTGGACACACTTCGGACTGCCGACTTCTATTGTGTCTGATCGCGATACCCGGTTCCTTAGTCACTTTTGGCGATCGCTCTGGACGATGATGGACACCAAGCTAAAGAGGAGTACTGCTTTTCATCTGCAAACTGATGGTCAAACCGAGGTGGTAAATCGCACAGTCGTTCATCTCTTGAGAGGATATAACTCGAAGCACCCGAAGACCTGGGATGAAAGCATACCGTACCTACAGTTTGCTTTTAATCGAGCAGTACATGGTTCGACTGGAAAGTCCCCGTTTGAGGTTTGTTTAGGGTTTCTACCACAGAGTCCATTCGACATGGAGTTTGTGATCCCCACCTCAGCACAGAACAGCAAAGAAGCATCTGATCAGGATCGAGCACAAAAGTTCCTGAAAGGTATTCAACGACTCCATCGTGAGGTTGAACAGAACTTGCTGAAAGCCCAACTCAAGTACAAGGCGCGACATGATCGGCACCGAGTTGATGCGCAATTTCAAGAAGGTGATATGGTATGGTTACATCTGAGTAAGGAGAGACTTAAAGGTGAAGGTAAGAAACTCAAACCCATTCGTTATGGTCCTTTTCGGATTTTGCGGAAAGTGGGTAATAATGCTTGTCAGCTCGAGTTACCTCCATACATGGATATTTATTCGGTTGTTAATGTTGAGCACCTCAAACTCTTTGAGCCTTCAATGCTGGATGATGAGCCAGATACTATAGTACCATCTGTTGAAGACTTGGTCTATCAACGAGAAAAAACCTCTACGTGAAGATGTGATTCTGGAAAAGAAGGTGACTACCACCCGCAGTGGCACCAAGGAGACTTTTCGAATCGGTCGGAAAGATCAACGAGCACGTGCGGCAAAATGGTACACCAAAGAAGATGGACAAGCCTAATTTCCACATCTCCAATTTAATCGAGAGGTCGCAACAGGGGTTGGCTCCTTCTCAACAAGGGAGTCATGATCCGGGAGGATCTCCAAGTCCTGATCGCATACGGCTTCGCGACCAAGTCCTGATTGCATGCGGATTCGCGACCAAGTCTTGATCGCATGCGGCTTCGCGACCTTAACCGTGTTCGGAAAGGATTCGCGAACATGGATGGGTCCGCGAACATGGATTGGTCCGCGACCAGGAAAAGGAATTCGTTCCCTGTTCGGAATTGCAATCCGATCCGAATGTGTATAACTAAGCTTATCTATTTAGGATTAGTTAGATGAGTCTAATACGTTTAGGTTATTGAGTTTGATACGTACTCATACGATTGGACTATAAATACCTTGTAATAGGTCTAGTTTAGATCATCGAAGAGTCATAGAACTTATTTGAGTTTTAGACACTTATAGTTCCTTCGACGTAGACAAGTGTGTCTAACGTTCGACGTGTAAGCCCTCTTTGAAATAAAGAGTTGTGCAATTACTTTGGGTTTCGGGTATAAGATCCCGTTATTCCGCATATTAGAATCTGGGCGAGCCTAGTACGAAAACCAAGGCTAAGTCTCAAACGAATCACAAACCCTAAACAAGGATACAGCCAAACCGGCAAACACGACCACGACCACATACCAAACAAGGATACGATCATAATGTGCAAATACAACCATGACCAACTCTAGAATATAAACCAATTGAAATAGCTGGCGACCACGACTAAGTGCAGTTTTCAAAACATTTTCTCTAATGCAACACAAACTACACTTAGACTTTCTAGCAATGCAAGAGGTGATTAAACACTAGTTCAAGATGATATGAATGCACTTGAATTTCCACACTAGATAGACTCAAACTACTAGTTTCCGACTCCTCTTAATAGTACGGTCAAACTAGCAAAGAGGATCCTATCAACCCGATCTATCTCCGAACACCGAGACCGGTAAAATCCTAAGAAAACAATTCTTAATCTTGGATTTTACCTTCCATGAAACTTGACCTCGTGAAACTCGATCCCTCGAAGCTTGTCCTCGCTAAGCTTGACCTTACTCGAGATGACTCGTATCGGCATCATCATTTTCACGCCATTGCTTGCTTTCATCTCGCAACCATTCTGAGACTACAACACATACACTCAATGCAAAACGTTAGTCTCATATATAGGTCGTCATTAATCACCGCCAGAGAAATTACTCCATACAGGAGTTAACTCAACAATATCTCTTTCCGGTGAAATGACAAAACCATATTCAACAAATAGTAAGAGATGAAATACACAATCATATAGAATCGTATATGATAAGAAATTCGCATACGATCTATACTACTCATGTCATGATAATGATCAGCATAAGCTCGATGTAAGCACAAATGACATACATGATGACTCCCCTTAACACCTGTTTCGATCTTAAACCATGACAAGAAAAACATCAACTTTTCCACAAACATAGATAACTAATCATTCTGAGCTCCTTCTCAACATGTGCATCGATATCAAGACCACAACAAGGAGTCATCAAACTTTCAGATTTATCACATGACATTCCAATTTAAACTTAGCACAAGTTTGATGCAACCACCGAGCTCCCCCTCTACATATGCATCAATATTAAACCCACAACTAAGGAAACATTCATTTTAGGATTTATCAATTATCAATTCAATTTACTTGTGCTAAATCAGAATTTATACAAGTTGTCATTTAATCATCAAAACTGTCATTATCCAGATTAACATTAATCATCAAGAATTTATCTAAATCGTCATTAATCATCAAAACCTAGATACTTAGATCGACCTAGATCCAACAGGGGCGACTCATGATCATGCTGCTATATGTCAACATGGCTCTGTCTCGTGCTCCATAAATTTCACCGTGCTCTCTTTTGGGATGGTGGATATGATGGCACACAGAATAATAGATTGGCACTCCTCTATTGCATTATATGATGGCCTGACTGATTTTTTGTATGAATCTGGAGTGAAGCATTGTGCTCAATTGTGCATTCTACAGATCTGATCCCTAAGCACAGTGGACTAAGCTCCTCTTTACTCAGTTGGATGGGAGTCTTTATATTAACATGAATCACCAAGCCTTCTATGGAATATCACCTGAGAAATCTTTACATAGACCCTTCATGTGATGTATAATGTATGTTATGCCAATGAGAAGTACTCACCATTGATGTCACATACATAGCCTCAAGTGTCATGAATGAAATAAGAGAAAGAGAGCTCTTAGAGATATTTCTCCACTAAAGACTCTTATGCACATGGAGCATAATTACAAAACCTCTTTTTGAACTGAGAGCTCCTCTATTTAGAGGATGGATCGGATTCAAATCACCTAATATTAAGAAAATAATATAGGGATTTAAATTTCTTGAAGAGAATATTCCATAGGATAGAGATATGACCGTTTCAAAGAGATGAACTAGTCTTTATCCATTCCTTTTATTATTTTTTATTTTTTGATGAATTTATTGAATATTTTGGTCCTATTTATTCCATATTTTCATGCTCCACTTGGTTGTACATGTTATTCGAGTATAGAAAAATGTCAACTTTACCTAGATAAATTATATAGGTAAATTATATATGGTTGCGTTCGTCTCGGTGAGGAGAATATAATAAAATATTTATTTTCCTAATTTGAATTACAGAGTAAAAATTATAATCACTTTTACATTTCATCCCCTGGGTAATGTACGAGCAAACTATAAATCTTCAAACGTACTACTTAAGCCACAATAACACATTATTTAGGTTCATCATATTTAGAGGATTCTGAAAAAGTATAGAACCACTCATTCCATTGAAGGATCCAAAAGTTATGATTAAGTTATAATTAAGTCCCTGCATTGATTTGACCATAGTAGACTTTGTGATTTTTATATTCTTCGTGTTGCAATCTTATATTAAGTATGCCCAATATGTTATAAAATTCCTAAAATGACATAGAATACCTTATTCTGATGAGGAACAAAAAGGTTAAAGCCCATTTACGAATAGGTTATTAAAGAAAGAGCGATCAGTTCATTGCCTAAGTAAGTTTTTTTTTAATTTCTAATGACTTTAGTTGATTTAAGAGAGCACATTAGAGTCGTGATTAGCCATAACCTACAATTAGACTGATTGTGTGATATGGCTAAGTTGCTACACCGAACTTCGGTCAAGCTAACACACCAATCAAGGCAAGGGATGATTGCCATTGATAAAATTTGTGAGGGTGAATTATATATTGTCGTGTCCGTATCGACAAACTATATACAATCATATATTTATTCACTCCTGCTGATCCACAGATATGTGCTTTGTACTTTAGTCCTTGATTAAAGGGTCCACATGTCATAGTCACATGACAAATTATGTTACAAAATTATGTCGAACATCTGTCACTTAATTGATTGATAGACCTAAGTGATGCACTTAAGTATGTTTATGGACCTATCAAACTAGAATTGAGATTTAAGAGAATATGTAGCACAATCATACAAGTTTAGTGAGCTCGTTGAAATTTAATCTTTGCAAGGTTAGCATTGGCACAGGCAAGGAGGTCAGAGTTTTAGGAACTACAAATCGAGAGAATTCCCCGTCTCCTCACCGGTTTTGGTTTGGTTCATTCCTTCTAGTGGTGGATTTTATATGAAGGTGTCAATGCTCTCTACCAAAATTCTCTTGCAAAATCTCTGATAATCATATCTGTACCTTTCATAACTATCTACTATTTTCAAATCTACCATTAATTTACCTCCACCATATTCAATCGTTATAAGGTTTTATCAAAAAGTCTTAATTTGAGCATACAACTCCATGAATTTTTCATGCAGGCGTAAAAGAAGTTGCAATACTATCACAATACCACTCCCAATTGGCCAATTTTGAAACTACTTCTGTAAAATTATGTCTGCAAGGAAAAAAGTAGTAGAGATCTAGCAAGAAGGTGCTAGTCGTGCAAAACCCAAACACGCAAAGAGAGAACACATTATAATACAACCACATGCATAGCAGGACCACAGTAAAAGCTTCAAACCCTATTATGTCTGCAACCCCATAAGCATCATATTAGGCTCAAAACGACCAAACCTTAGTAGAAAAAACTTTCTTTCTACTTTCTACTGAGAGATAACACCTAGAGTCCAACAAATTACCGATGCAGCCTCACATACAACATACAAGCGCTAATTCACTTGCACTTTCACCATTGATTTGTGCAAAATATTCAACTCAAGTTAGAGCACTTTGTTTTCTAGGTTATTATCTATATATATTTAGATATTCCACACCTTACACACTTAAAATAGGACTAAACTTACACACACTATGACACAATAGGTTAGGATCTGAGAGTAATCTCTATCATCCAATTGAAAATGAACAATATAGATCAAATGCGGCATTTTAAGAAGCTTTCTTTGGGCACCACCAATCAATTTAAATTGTCTACTATTTCAGATTGATAACTCTGAATCCTTCTTACCATCCTTGATCCCTCTAACGCTCAAAACCATATGCCTCCAACTAAACAAACACACATCGTCGCACAATCCAACACAACCATTATGACATGACATGACATGTGGCATCCAATGTTATACATTCTTTTAGTTCAATTAGCAGCTTGGGATCTAATTGAAACAATTTCAATTTTCAAAAAAAAAGTGGTATTTAATATGAGAAATAAAAAAGGTGAGACTTAGATGAAAATAATGTTATTATCGGGACCTACGATGAAAATTACTCTTTAAACCTAATGCTAGTTAATCTAAAATGGAAGATTAATTGTACTCCAAAATAATGATGTGACATTATAGAATGAGAGATGGAGCGCCGCTAAAGCATATCAGTTGATGACCCGAATATACTCATTCAAATCTTGAAAAATTTGTCAATGAATATCTATATTGCAATCTTATCAGGTATGTATCATTTCAAGCTGGTTGTGGTCCTTGTCAACCTAGGGTTTGCATCTCTTCCAGCTCTAGTATTGTATTGTACCATTGTGGTTAAATCATACAACTTTTTGTTGTGCTAGTTTACATCTTGATTCATAATGCATAGCCACATGGATGGAGTTGGGAAAAAAATGACATATATGCAAATGTCAACAAAGAAATTCTTGCATCTACTGTGAGTTGAGATTCAATGACTCATGAAATCACATGCCATTGCACCATAAAACACCACTAACCTCTACAATTGATAGCCAACACAGCATATACAAAGGCACAAGTTAAAAAAAAAAGAATATTAGTGATGTTTAGGGCTTGTTTGAGGGATCTTAGCTTCTTCCAGAGACTGATTTTTTTAGAGAAGTTAGAAAAAAAATCTCAACTTTTAGTTAAAAAAATACTTCAACTTACCTAACAAACCACTTTAGCTTACCTAATAGAATTGGATCTTTTACCTTTAGAACAAAAGATAGAGGTATGCTTTCTCATCATCTCAACCATCCAACTATAATTCGAATAGTATAGACTGATATAGTCAATTATTTCACGAGAAATTTTAAATCTCTCACCCACTCCTGATAGTCTAATCTGGGATGTTATCTTCTAATCTAATAACCCAAACCGAGTGAAAAGAATGTATATTTGGTTGTTAAAGACAAAAGGTGTGAATTTTATTTTTTTATAATTAAATGGAAGTTGAAGTTGAATCTCTCTCAATGAGAGCCTAATAATGAAACTGAAACTCTCTCAAGGAAAGCATAAGATCCCCACCAAAATCACACCTTTGCAAAGTGCCAAGAATGGCAGGAACCACAATTAGGTAGTGGATTATTATAGAACCTTGTTTGATTACATGCAACTTTTGTGCAAGGGAGTAAATCTAAATAGCACATGAGCGAAAGGTAAAGCACCTGCAACGAGGGTGCGGGAAAACAGTAGGAAACATCGGATGCATTATGCATTAATGCATGTGGATGTTCTAGAAAAGAAAAGGAAAAAATAAAGGGGAAGAGACAAATCTCTCCATAGCAGATCTCAGAAGGCCGTCACATGTGTCATCCTTTAAAATTTTCTCCCTAGTCCGGACCCTCCTCTTCTTAATTGTACACAAGTCTTGCAACCATAGTTAATTAGCGAAGTAAGTCAGGCATTAGATAAACGTAACTAAATAGACAGACTTTGTTTTTCTTGTTTGAATTTTTTCGAAGTCCAAGGAGAAGGGTGCTAAAACATGAAGGTCCATATGGTAGGCATTAACATCATCTCTAACAGGGAGTAGCTGCTAAGTAGGATTAAAAATATCTTGTTACTTAAAACTTTTCTAAAGATTCGCCTCTTCATTACAAAAAGTGCTAAAAAGAATCAGAACAGAGAGTAAATAAGAAAAAATATATATTATATTTGTTTATAGTTATACAATGAAGGAAAAAGAAGAGTTGGACTAACCCTTAATAGGAAGCGAGAGGGTGGGGTTTGACTCTAACTCATGTTGGTGAACCACTAGGTGCGCAAGTGGTATGGTTGGGAGAAAATTCTTTTTTTATCCTTAAGCATAAGTAGTAGTAGTATTAGAGGTCTAACAAGTTGGTATTATAAATTTGAACAAAAAATTTGATTTTGCCAAAAGTTTCTCTAGGCATATCACGTCGAGAATATCGTGTTATAATAACAATTTCGATCTTTTTACATCATTAGACATGTAGTGTCAAGAATGTCAAGTTATAATGATGACTCTGATTTTTTTATATAACTGAATATGTCATGTTAAGAATATTCAGTTATAAGGATAACTTTAATCTTTTTGTGCCGTGTTTTTAGATGTTTTGCTGGCTATCCTTAAGAAGTTGACTTTTGCTAGTATTGGGTGCTTTTTAACAATTTTTGCCAATAATTTACCCTTGTGATCCGTTTTGCTAGCGCCACAAAATCACCATCTAGATAGCTGGGCAGCCATGCATGCAAGGCCAGTACGTACCAAAGGGGTGGGCCACTTGCAAAGCCAAATGTACCTCGGTAGCATGGCATGTTGGCTCCAAGCCTCCAAGCTCACCCGGTCACGCCACGAAGGGAAGGGGACCATGCCACAAAAGCCTAATGTTCCCACCACGTATACGTATATGTTTGATTGAGTGTAAAAATTTATCAAATATTGTATAACACGATCAAAAGTTTGACTATTAAGTGTTGGGCTTATAACCAAGAGAGCATAAAAAAAAAATTAGCCAACACCACGATAAACTTGGCTTGGCACTGCATAGTGCCTAAAACATCAGCCACAAATTTGGTCAAAAATTTAGTATAGTTAGTTACCGATTATTATCAAATTCATTCGACTAGTTAAATATTATGCATAAATTAATCAAATACTAGTCAAATATGATCGGTGATGTTAAGATTTGATTTGATAAAATACTAAAATTAAACTTGACTATCAATAAAACACACCTAAATCTATCACCCTCAGACTTATTTGTCTACGTTTTATGTGATATATATTTTTTTTCTTTGTGTCATATTCACATACATAGACACTATGATCTACATCAAGTTCTACTCACCACAAAGAAAAAAATACAAATAAATACAAAAGAGAAAATAAACAATCATGCTCCAGTCTACCAGATCCGGGCGATCCAATGCACCGGACATATGGCCACTTCCGTAGCGAGCGCACCGGTGGCAATGTACGAGGCATGTGTACGTACGTTCTCGCGCATCGATCGCACTAATGCCTTTACTTTCGAAATGCTACATAACTAGCTGATCCACCAACACGACGGACCGGATTAATGGAAACCAACAACTGGTCATAAAGGCCTTTATGACAATCTCACACAACTACACAATATCCCACGTACGCGTCGCAACTTACAACTTGCATTGCGTTTGGACTAGCAGAAAGAATCTGATATGGACGCACATATATTTGGCGCATACAAAATTGTCACCGTCCATTACTCCAAGCATAAAAAATGGATATTGTGCACCTGATCATATCAAGTTGTAAATTAAGTAGAAACACTTCGATCCAAACGAAGCAAATCCATGGCTACGCATGCTTACCCAAAAGTTTCATAGCGTGTGGTTGGTGTATGTAGATAGAATTGAGAAATTTGGATTAAGATCGGCACATGCATGCACAATGGCAAATGCTAGCTGGAGGAGAGGTACGTGGACGTCGGTGTATAGTCGTCTCGGTGACAATATGAGGAATGAAGCATATTATCTGCACGTACGTATAAATCGCCGCGTCCTTCATTTGTTCCATAATTTTTTAAACTTTCTCCCACACATGCATCGCCCCATAGTTGATCATTTGATCTGGTTCTTGGAATCTCTAGTTGCATCTTGCACGTGAGGGGAGAAAACCCTCCCGTCTGATTTAGGCAACTCATTACTCAAATAGATTTGTTAAGGAAGTGGGTTACAACTATTCTGTTCTTTCGTTGTATATAAATCTAGTCTAATCAAGAGAGTAGAAAGTTATATCTAAGTACACTTGAGTAAATTAGATCTAATCTGATTCAGGCCCGACCGAGATTGCGGCCTATAGAATTGGATCAAACTAGACTTTAAATTTGAGACTTGACAAAAAAATCGGATTAGACCTAAACAATCTAATTCTAATATGGTTGTCTTCATAATATAGAATGATCAAACGAGACCGATTGTATATGTAGCTTGACCCAATTGCCCATTGGATCAGATTTGGGCAGAGCCTACCCTTCCTAAAAGCACATGAGTTTTTCGGCTGCCCGACCTGAGGTTTACATAGTTTTATTTCCAAGTCCAATCGTTTTTAGGCTAGTCTTGTGCAGCCCGATCAGTCTAACACTAAGAGCATATTTTGTTGGTAGCCATCTTTATATTAAGCTAAATCTTGGTAGCACAAACACTATTTGGTTTTCTTTTACTTCACTTTTAAGATTTGGCTAAATTCTGATACAATCTATTACCAAATGTGCGACATATGATTTGATTTACTTATCAAATAACCATATTTTAGTCGTCAAAATTGACTATGATCACTATGTATGGCTTGACTATAAAATAAAGATATATTTGTAGTATATTTTTTATCAAGTCATATAATTGTATATGATCATAGATTAATTTGACAAATTTTAATAGTTAACGAACATAACCTAAAACACTTGATGACGCCACGCCAAAAAATTAACCCAACCCAATACAAGTCACCCTGGACCAGCCGTTTTGGTTAGCTGGATCTCGTTGGAAAACATGGGCTTCTCTGGGCCTGGTCTACACTTGAAAGAGGATGATAGCATCATGGGCTTTAGCCCGCTAAGAATGTTCAAAAATGTCAAACGAGGCCGAGAAGTGGGCATGAGAGCGGGCTAAACAATCTTAGGATTAAATAGACGGACTATCTAATCGGATATGTCACAGAGGGTTCAAGTAGTAATTTGAGATTGTGATTATGAAAAATGATTTACGGATACTTCGACATAACATTTTTATAAATTTCGTCCCATGTGTTAGACCTATCTGATCGGCAACATAAGCCATCATTTAATCTATGGGATCAACTGGCCCAACAGCCAAACACCTTATTTTTATGGAAGTTTATGTGAAGTCTATGGAATTCTAAATTTTTTTAAAAGAATAGACTCTAGTGAAATATGTCAAGCTTAAAAGGACGATACTATGGAGTTATAGTTGATCTTGCAGGTAATAAATCCTTCGTGCACCATCGGCCAGCATCCATAATCCTCTTGTAACATTTTTTTTTGTTTGTTTGTTTATATACAAAGTAGCAATCTAAGGCATCAGGACGCATGTACTCGAGTCTGTGATGTTGATTGCTCAGTCGTTGCTTCCGAGTTCCGATGGAGTACAGAAGCAGGAGTAGCATTGGTCTGTTCTTTTTGGCAAGAAAAACAAAAGGGACATCTTACATTTAATTTGTTTCATGTCCGTGCCTGTTGTGTTGCGTTATTCACAAGCAGTCACCAAATCTTCCTCAGTCTTTTGTCCTCTACTATGACTAAGGAAAATTTTTAAATAACTCAAAGTAAAATCACAAAACTGATCACACTTTAATGATATTGTAAAATTGATTCATCATCTCAGCATTTCGTTCACTCAAACCGCGACATAAATCTACACTTATGACACATTCAAACTAAGCTATGACAAAAATTTCTGTCGCACCTTCCACTCATGATAGAAAACTGCCCCTCTTTTTCTCTCGGGTTGATCCCTCACTCTTCCTCTATCATTTATCCTCTTTTCTCACTTCTGGACATACTTTGTCTTCCAATCCATAAATTTCGAATCTAGTCGTAATTTTGAGTCTATGATGTTTTGAAAGTTATAAATCCTATGAAAGTCTCCCAAACAAACAAGATAAGTTTCATTAAAATCTAATAAAATTTTTGTTATTTTTTTGTTAATTATATAATTAGTAATTAAGTAGATGATAAAAGTACTTTTTAGTTAGTATATCACTCTAGAGTAGGGCACGGAACATGACATTGTGTAACAATTGCATTTTTTGTGGATGGAATATTTTAGTTGGTTAATGATGGTATGTTATGGTTATGGTTATGGTTGGTTTAGAGAATTTAACATTTTATTGTATAAAGATTTGACAATAGTAATTTGATGTATACAAGGAAAATATTTTTTCTATTATTGATGCTAATTAAAGTAGTTCTATAATTTAAGAATTTTTTATACCACTTGGTTAGTTTAAGAATTTTTGTAAAATCAACCACACTGTTAGTTTGTACCACTCTGTTGGTTTAGCATTTTCTTGATGTTAATTAAAATAGTTCTACAATAGTTCTCTTATAGATAGTTTAAGAATTTTTTAATCAAGAAAATGTAAAAAAATTAGCATTATAGAGGCATAGCATACTGGAGAGGTATATCGGGGTTAGCCGTTAAAGCAGACCATATATTCTCCATATATTCTCCACAAGGCTGAGTAGGTTTCTTTGCATCTAGCAGTTTTCTTTGCATCAAGTTGAACAAAAATCATGAAAAAAAAATTAGTCGACCGATCGATCAATGCATGCTAAACAAAGACCCAAATAATGCAATGGCAATGATTAACCTATGGAAATGTATCATATGCTACCAATTTTAAAATAAGAGAATAAGAATAAATAGTTTTTGATGATTGAATCAGATATAGACGGAACTTGAATCAACCATTAGAAGCTATTGGCATGTTCAAAACTTAATTAAACTAGCCAATAAACCCGATTGCACAGTAATTTTCTAAAACAATTTAAATTTATAAATATACAATTTTAAAACTAATATATATATATATATATAGTCAAAGTTGTATCCATTATGAGATCTGATTTTTTAAAAGGATTGTGTGTAACTATATATAATTTGAAACAGATTTGGAGTTATATTTTATTTTGATTTGTAAACCTTATAAGATTAATCTATATCATTATAATCTAATTTACCAATTAATGAATGGTTAGAATTTTTGTTGTTAATATGAGAATTTCTAGTTTTTACAACAAATATGATATCTTAGCGAACGTGATGCCTATAATATCACATATCTTTAATATATATTAGGTAATTCCATTACAAAAATGTTGATTGATCATTGGCATAATATAATAGAATAATCACATAATAGATTCTATAAGAACATGTGAAAGTCAACCTAAAAATATCTAGGACGATATTTACATGCTTAGCAGTTCTCCCGAGGGTGATTGTTTTATTATACTCGGAAAAATCAATGGCTAAGTACAGACAGAATGACGCCATCTCTGCCACCCCCCGCACTAAGGTTGACTTGAATAACAACACACGCAAATTGAAAGCATTCTTTTAAAAAGTTTACTTGTGCTAATCCGTCCGTCTGGCCCCGGAACCCGCCATTTATGGTGGAACTTAAGTTTAGAGTTATCTATCAAATAAATTAAAATCGGGATTAATATTCCATTATTTTGCACAGTTTAGAAAGAGCCTTCCTCTTATTTGGGTAAAGAAGTCGTATTCGCTTCTTTTGGTTTATCTTATTTATTATTCTTTCCTCTCTACATCTTTACATTCTTGTCAAACAATTTTTGAGATTATCAAATAAATCAAATTTTTTTCTTTTACTTATAAACTATAATCTTCATAAATTTACTTATTTGATAAATTTAAATTCAATCAAACACACTACTTAATTATTTAATTACTATGACGCGTGCTTGTGAGGCCATATACTCTGCCAGCTAATCTCCAACGGTGAAGTCAGCTACATGAGACCAATATATGTTATACTCTTGATAAGGTTGTTATGTCCATGATGCAGCAAAATAAACAATGTAAAGTGCACACTTACAAGGACATGATTGTGTATTGCGTAATCCAGAGTGATTAGGTGGTGCAAATCAACCACATGCTGCCCAATTTCTCCGAAAAGGTGATCTATAGGCCGGAATTAGGTTTAGAGGACAAGTGAAGCAATTCAAGTCTATCTCTACATTTTTTTTAATATTATACCGAGTTGACATCTTTGGGATATAAGCAACACGCATTTTTTAATATATGGACGAAGAATTGTGCGGGCCCTACCGGACGAAGCTATCCACTTCAATAAAAAAAAATACATGATATTATTTGCTTCGTCTTAAAATACATGATATTAGCACACCTATTAAAAAAATATATAAATACTGATATACTCTGCTTAACTCTCCCACTAATAATTCTATCTATCTCACTCTATTTTGTAGGATAATAAGTAAGAGATTGAATAGATATAGTAGTATCATTAATACATGGACAAATTTAAAAGAATCATAATTATTTTATCTCGAAAACTAAAACAATGTATTTTTGTAAGAGGGAGCAATAAATTTTTTTATTAACATAATTTTCTTGCAGCAGTTTTTTCCCTATTAACGTACAAGTTTCTTGTTAGTTCGTGGAGTGGATTAGTCAAAACCACTTGGCTCCTTTTTGTTCGTGGTACACTCGATAAATATCAGCTGGTGTAGCCTTTGGAACAAAGAGGCCACGTTTGGGAAAAATGATTGGCTAGTAGGTGAGTGGTGCCACGTGTCGACGCGAACGAGGGCGCAAGTGTGGTGCCTCCCGTGGCATGCAGCTTGACGTCGGCTAAAAGTCTTCACGCCATTACATGCACACAAAGGTCAGCCCTCGCACGCCGACGCACGTCCCGCGACAGGAAAGCATATGACACGCGGGTCCAGCACATACGTCGGTCCCGCAGGTCGGTAATGGTGTGGAAGTCCAGCCTCTTTGACGATAATTGTGTGTGTTTGGTAGTGGGTGGGAATGGGCGGCGGTCCATCGTCACGTGGTGGTCGCCGGCCGGCTGTGGCGGTGGAGGCCCGGCTGGTTTATTGTCGTGGACTAGAGAAATGCATGGGCCGGGAGGGGTTTGGATTTGTGCGTGCCGAAAGTGAGGTGCATGAGCGTGCCGAAATGGAGGAGTTTTTGGATTTGTCAGATTTGATGTTCAAAAGAAGTTTTTTATTTTAAAAAATTGATTTCTTCCTAACATTAGATTTAAAATTGATGGTTTAAATCCAAATCCACCATGTGGATATTTAGAAGGTAACTCATAGAATTATATCCCTAATAACAGAATGCACATTTTTAAAAATTTGGAGCCCATCTTTGACCCACCTCAATTTATGTTGATTTGATACTTTAATCATTGTGAATTGCATGTTTATGCTTATCAATAATTTGCACTAGATATTTTTCAATATTATAAATCACACAAATATTACATTATTGGAAGAAGTTTAGAACCCGTATAAACAGAACATGTCTTTTGAGGTTGTCTCCATCGACGACACAAGCAGTGGTGTGCCGACACTGGCGAACGCATGCTTGCCACTTGCTCAGCTTGATTGGACGGCAACAACATGCAGGAGGAAGGCGTACGGATGGCGAGCACATAGTGATAAAGATGTTATTGTTGGAGAAGATCAAGACACTTCGTGATGCGATTTTGCGGGCCCCAATGTTATTTTTTATTTGTCATGTTACTCATGTAAAAATACATACTAACATGTGGGATCATGAGAACAATGGGTTTATATGTCAGTGAGAAGCGTATTAAGTGCACACATAAAAAAGATATGCAGAGTCCACCACTAACGTGAGTGAATCATGTTAGTGCTACTGACACTCACTTGTAATTTAGTCACACTTGATGACAATTGGATTCCATGTCTCGGATCCCCACCTGACAGTCTTAATGTTAGATCTGATTGCATCAAGAGCAAGTGAGATGCATGTGGCCACCTTATGTGTTTATCATGGGTGCACCAGTCTGGGTCAATTCGCTCACGCACATGGTGTTGATCCACACTCTTTAACAAGCGAGCCCGTTGTCAGTCAACCTCATACATCAACAACACACAACCTAAAATGATCGTTGGAGTAATATAAAATTGGATTTAATTTTTACCGGTGCCGGTACTGTACATATAGAGGTTGACATGTGGGTCTGGTGCTTCCTTGGCCCACCTGTCAGTCTCTGTTTTCCGTTGCCGTGTGTAATGACTATTCGATTTTAATTTTTGGTGGTCCTACTTGTTAGTGATACAATAATTTTTGATAAATATTAATATTTTATTATCACATCGTTTAGAGTCAAACAAGAATCAAATCATTGAACTTTTTGAGAGAATTTTCATATATATGACACAAAATATTCTTTTTAAGAAGTTGTTGAGCTGACATCATGATCTTTAAATGAGGACCAGCCTTGGACAAAAGGAAAGAAACAATGGTACTTTCAGGAACACAGATGTAGCCATTTTGGGTATCTTCCAGGAAGCTAGAGAACAAATTAAACCAAACCAAAGTTCGGCACTAACAAACGCGACATATATTATTCTATACAAACTGTTCTAGAGAGTGCGTCCTGACCTCATCTCGCGTTTAGCAAATCTTAATCTGTGCATCTCATAGTTATCATTGATATTGGCTATGAGTAAATTTGCGTGAAAACATGCAAACAACCTGTGTATGATGCATTGAAGTATGCCAGACAGCAAATAAGTGATTATGAGAAGCAACCTCAACATGCATGCTTTGATCGCAGGTGCTGACGGGAGCTAATTAAGTAAGCCCTGGTCCTAAACTGCGAGAAAAACCTTAACAAATCCTGTTCTGTATGCTAAAACTTATAGCTTTGCTTAACTAATCTGGAGGACAAGCTAAAATAGAATTCTAATTGGAACCACATGCCGCTCGTACCACATGGTGCATGGGTGAAGCACGCATTCCTTCACAACAAACACGACAACCCGATATGATGTGATTAATGAACTAATTACTTCCATGGCATTCCCAATTATGGTTTTGGCTCCAAAACAGAGTGCAAAAGGTGCATGCTCTATTAAACTCCATCTGATTGGTGAAACAGTATTCGATTCGAGCTTAAAAACAAAATTGCATTTTTTTTCCCTAATAATTGCGATATTGAGATATTGGAGTGCAAGGAAAGCAATAGATGGATCAGTGTAAGAGTTTCTTTTCTCTTCTCGATCAGTACCGTCCATGTAGCAGCGACAGCAAACCGAAATCAACCCCGCAGTCCCAACACACGCCTCAAGATTCGCGCACCTCCACCCAGGTCCACGCGCGGATCTCAGCGGCCAACGTGTCAGTCGGGGAGCGACGCGGACGAGTCAATGCGCGTGGGGCCCGACCACCGACCAAGATCTTTTCCTGCCACACAACGACGCTTGCTTTGCCTCGACCTACCCTTTCCCCGCGAAAAAATCCTCCCTGCCTTTTCCCCACCTTTATAAGCTCGTTTCACTCGCATTTCGTCTCGATATCACAAGCAAGCCACCCATTGGCTCTCGCTCTCGCTCTCGCACCGGTCGCCCGCTTAGGCGCAGTTTTAGCGTAGTTTCACCGTCCGTTCGTACGATTTCTGCACCTTGTTGTTTAGATTGTAGTACAGCGGGCGACCCGGTTGCACCCACTTCATTGGTCCATCCAAGTGGCAAGGGAAGCATTGTGTTTTCGAATGGATACATCGGATAGAATAGGCGAGGGCGGTGGCGGTGGAGGCCGCGGCCGAGGGTGGAGGTGGAAGGGGAAGGGAGTGAGCTCGGGATCCACGCAGCAGCGGGAGAGGCCGCAGCTGGCGCCAGTTTTAGAAGACGCGCCGGCAGCATTGCTCCGTCCCCTGAAGAAGATCCGGAGCCCCGACCGCCTGCACCGGTCAGCCTCGTCGCTGTCGTCGGCGTCGGCTCCTGCGTCCCCTGCTTCGTCCTCTGTTTCGAACCCCATCTCGCCGCCGGCGATGTCGTTGCCTCCGCCGTCGCCGTTTCCATCGACGCGTCATATATTTCCATTCGCGTACGATCCGACGCCAGCGGCGGCGACGACGGCTCCACGGATCCTGCCGCTGTTGCAGCATTCCGGCTTGTACCAACAGCAGCTGCAGCAGCAACAACCTTTCCAGCAACAGCAGATGATATCGTTCGGTAATAGCCAGCAGCAGCTCGTGGCGTCGTCGCCGCTCTTTCCGCCGCAATTCTTGACGCCGGAGAGCGCGCAGCAGCTGCTGCGCTACTGGAGCGAGGCGCTGAACCTAAGCCCCCGGGGCGGACTGCCCAGCGCCGTGCCGCCGTCGCTGTACCAGCACCTGCTGCGGGCGCCGGCGCCGGCGGGGCCGCCGAAGCTGTACCGCGGGGTGCGGCAGCGGCACTGGGGGAAGTGGGTGGCGGAGATCCGCCTGCCGCGGAACCGCACCCGGCTGTGGCTCGGCACCTTCGACACCGCCGAGGACGCGGCCATGGCGTACGACCGCGAGGCCTTCAAGCTGCGCGGGGAGAACGCTCGCCTCAATTTCCCGGACCTGTTCCTCGGGAAGGGCCGGTCAGGCGGGAGCGGCCGCACCAGCGCTAGCGCCAGCGCCGCAGCGTCGTGCTCCTCCTCCTCGTCATCGGCTCCGGCGACGCCCGACGAGACCCACACGCAGCAAGCTCATCAACAGCTGCTGCGTGTACAACAACATAAAGGAGAATCATCGAACACCGAGCCGAAGCCTCTGCTCCCTGCAGCAGAGCAAGACGACAGCTCGGACTCCGAACCGAAACCACAGCTCCCAGTCGCAGAGCAAGAAGGCGGCTACGGCAACACGACCGCGCCGTACTCGGCCTCGATGTTCCATCCTTCTGTAACGTCCGGGGGCGTGTGGGGGCCGGCCGACGAGGCTTGGTTCAGCGCGTGGGGGCCAGGCAGCTCCGTCTGGGACTATGACATCGACAGCGCCCACGGCCTCTTTCTCCAGTCGCGCTTTGCCGGCGAGCAGGTCAACATGGACTACTCGAACGCACCGGAAGTCCCCGCGAGTACAGAAGCGGCAGGGCCAGCAACGGACATCGCGATCATCTCTGCTTCTTCGCCGCCTCCCTCTTATCCTCATCCTCCTCCTCCTCCCTCTGCTCACAGTCCAACCTTCATGTGGAAGGACTAAGCATGCATGCATGCACACATCTCCAGACGTCTCTCTCACACAATAAGGTAACTAGGGCTTGAATGCACACAAGCTGCAGGTTTTTGAGACAGCTTGTGGCATCGCATCACACAGTATCACATCACAGGAACATTTCAATGATATTTTTATCTCGTTCCTTTTTCTCTCACACCTTCTGAAAACCACAAAGAAACCCGGCTGCATTTTTTAGGCCTGGATAAGGATGGTCTATGCAATCTTCATCCTTCTCGATCAATCTTTTCATGATGATTCAAAAATCATTTTTAGATATTTGTAGTACGTTTCCTAGCACCAATTTGTTTCCTGCAAACTCCGTAGTTGTATGACTTTGTAGTAGTATGGTCTTAGGGATTTCTAGAATTGGGAGGGGGAGATGGGTTTTATGTTCTCCTCTGCTCTTAATATTTAGATGTTTGCATTTTTCACACTTACCATATGTATCTTGCTTTGAAATATTAGATATTTGCATTTTTCAGACTTATGTTCTTCATCTACTGTCGGTTTCATAATTAATGGCTTGTTAAATGTTTGTGTAAAAGTTTAATTTGTCCTCAAGACCATAAATATTTATACAGTTGTTCAGTTTTTTTTTTAAGATCGAAGCTCCCAAAAGACAGCACCTATCACTTCAGTCATTAACCTGGAGACATCGACAACTAAGAAGTATACAAGATAAGCCACAGACACTTCTTATTGCATATTCAGAAAAGATATAAGGGTTGCTCAAATATTTTTTCAAAAAGTGAGTGATTTATAACTTGTCATTATATCACTACTAAATACATTGTTTCAAGATATGTGTAATTTAATTTTGAAAAATATAAAAACACAACTCAAGATATAATTAAGCAGCATAATCAATTTTCTTACGTGAGCACATGTATATAATGCCAATTTGCATCAACATAGTTGAATTAGAATTAGAATTAGAATTAGATCAGGCCTAACCTACCTGGACATCGAACGCTAAACTCTAAGCCTGGCATTTCCCAAAGTCAAAATCCAGTCTCATGCCATAATCCTAACACAATGTCAATCAAGCTGGGCTGCTTCCTAGTTCCTAAACCACTCAAGGAAATAAAGCACAGAGGTGGTCGGCTTGAGTTGGAAAACTAATAACACGACCAGCCGGCCAATATCAATATTCTCTGGACATCCCTGTCTTCATCATAGAACAGGAATCTTGATCCCTTCCTGGAGAACGAGCCAATATGGAAACGAAATAACATACAACCTCGATCACCAACCATAGACGCGAGGAGGGTATCATAGACAATTTAATTATATTAAGAACCTTTCAAGTCTAGAAAAAATTTCCTAGCAAGCTTAACACAAAGTTTAACGTGTCACAGGACTATAAGAACAATGTTAATGCATGAGTTTTCTATGGTTTACTTATGAATATTGCCATTCTGCCCACTCTTAAAACGTGGAGTAAAACAATCTCAAAAAAAAAAAAAAACGTGGGGTAAACGATAAAATTTTTCCTCTCAGAAGCCCAAGCGCTTCCCCAAGTCTCCCCCGGCCCATGTCGCGGCCGTCCTCCCCGATGCTCTCCGTCCCGGAGAAGAAAACCGCGGCCGCGGAGCTCTTCCGCGACCGCCACTTCTTCAACTCCGCCTTCTTCACCGATCTCCGCGCGGCCCGCGCATCCCTCTCCAACCCATCCCCGACTGAGCTCCCCACCTCCCGCCGTGCCCTCCTTCTCCACTACCATCGCCTCCTCGCGTCCGCGCGCGACGACCCCTGCGCCTTCGACGACTCTCTCGCCTTCACCTGGTACGACGCCTTCAAGCCCCACCTCAAGCACACCTCCGCGTCCCTCCGCTTCGAGAAGGCTGCCGTCATGTTCAATATAGGCGCGACTTCCTCGAGGATCGCCGCGGACATCGACCGGGCTGCAGAGGGCGGGGTGAAAGCGGCGTGCGGAGAGTTCCAGCGCGCGGCGGGGGCGTTCAGGATGGTGGTGGAGATGATGGAGGGGGAGGGCGAGGGGGGGATGGTGGATATGGGGGCCGAGGGCACCGCGATGCTGGAGCGGCTCATGCTGGCGCAGGCGCAGGAGTGCTGCTTCGAGCGGGCGCTGGCCGCGGGGACCTCGCCCGCAGCTTGCTCCAAGGTGGCCAAGCAGGTGAGATCGGTAGTGGCATTGCTCTGAATACGTTTCTCTTGGGGATTTGACTCCTCAGGAACATCCGAAGTAAAATTAGGTCGGTAGCACCGTAGTGGTAAACTGGGAAATAGGCGGTAAAGATGTTCTGCTAGTGTTAGAACTTATGGGGATGTGAAGGGTGTTTTCCAATGATTTAGTGGGAGGAAACATGGGATCAATGGATCAATGTGTATTTGTGTAAGCATGTAGTGCTCTGGGTGAGTGTTCTTCTAGGTTTGCTAGCAAGTAGAAACTAGAAAGTGAGGTAGCCAGAACATTGTTCTAAAAAGCGGTCACCTCATCTTTAAGTGCTTATGAGTATGTGGCCTTATATGTAGTTTAACTATCACAAAAAATAGAAACATTTAAGATTGTTGAAGGAGATCTCTCTCAAGAAAGCCTCCAGGTCCAAGTCTTCCAGGACTTGGCTTACCGGGAAAATACACCCTGTGTCTCCAGGTAAAGAGGGTTCCCCTTGCTATCGGGAGAGCCCTCCACTTCCCAAGGACTATTGTCTTGGGGACATGTGCCCTTAGGGTAAGGCAAAGAGGATGTGTACCCATTGCTAGGGAACCTGGGGCCTTCACTCTATTGTTGTTCCCGGGAGCTGTGGAGTTGCCTCACCAAGAGACCATGGACTGGTTTTTCTCCGGGGGACTCCGCAAGCACCCAACCACCGAGTGGCCCAGTAGACGTGCTTCACCGAGGAGCACAGATCACCCCTAGGCACCGCTAAAAGGATCTCTCAGGAGACTTAGGACCTTGGACCACGGAGGATCCCAATAACCATCTCTCATTGAGGATCTTGGTGACCTTCGTTCACCAGGAATAGTGGGGACCACTTTTTCAAAAAGTGCTACTCTCACTTCCGGTGGGCCTGCTGTGACACGTGTCAAAGATCTAGTTGCTCGGTGTATTCAAATGACCATCTTATCCCTCATCCAAGAGTTCCATGAGAGTCGTCTTCGTCAGTCGTTACTTTACTAGGCCATAAACACCCCATTGTAACTTATTTGTAACTCTTGACTCACCAAGTTAATACAACCTCTAACTCCCGAAAGTGTGCTTTAGAGCTTTCTCCCCTTGGAAAACCTCCTTGGGAAACCTCTCAGCTGATTTAAGTCGAGGACATATCAACAAGACTAAGGTCTTCCACAAGACTCCTATCTGTATAAATCCTTTTTGTCAATAATCTCTTCACAAAGCTTGGAGTGACTTGTCACAAGGTCAATTCGAGCCTTTGACCACTTGTGACATGTAAGACCTTATTGTTTTGAACTCCATCGCACAACAATGATATATAATAATATAGGATAATGCTAAGTGTAGGTAATATATGCTTTAAAACAACAAAAAGAAGACTGTAAACACTAAAATTTCCCTATATATGTACCAAATAACATAAATGAACTATGCGGTATACAGTATGTGATTAATGTTGAACCACTATATTCCTAACATGGCCAACACATCAACGAACATAAGGCTTAACGCATATGTGGGCCAACCACTAACACTTATGCGGTTCAAGCGGCCTTGATTTAGAACAATTAGCCATAATTGGAATTAGTGTGAAGTTTGGGCATATGGATAATTGTGGGTGTCCGCTTTAAATGATAATTTCGAAAAGAGACATGAATGTCATATGCAATGAAATTTTAAGATGGATCATGTTTAGAAAACTAGTTTAAGTATCTGTGGAGTATTGGAATCAAAATACATTTTCTAGAACAAGTAAACTGGGAATTTTTAAGTATGGACTGATGGTGGAATGACAGAAGTTCTGGATGATAATGCAATCTGGAAAGTAACTGGAGCAGTGTGGAATTAGGCTGAGAATGGGCTAATTTGGTAGTTGATGCCATACAAACTGGTCGAATTTTTATCAAAGGAACATGGGAGCTTGGAGCCCAACATTAGAATTATTGTGTGATTCATCACTCTTGGTTGAGCAGAACTTCACAAGTAGCAAACTAAAGGGTTTAAGTAAATGGTTTGATTGCCTGATTCATCAATCGCTTTTGTTCTTTCTTCTGTTTATGATCGATGGAAAGAAAGATATCTACCTTTTAAGTGTGATGCGTATCATTGAAATAGAAGATTGCTAATAGAGTAAATTGATAAATTCCATCTATTAACAGATAAAGACTCCTCTAACTAAGTTTGTTTGAGTTTGGTTTCAGTTTTGATATTATCTGTTATAATCCTTTCGAAATTATCTTCTAGAGATAATTTAGGACTAGATAACAGCTGCACAACCTCGTCTGTATATTCCTTGTACATGATTGCCAAAAGAAAATAGAGAAGAAACTTTTCTTTGATTACTTTTTTCTTCTCTTTCACCGTATCAGAGCCACCTCTAGGATAGATACTCCTCTCTTTATTGCCAATCCGTGGCACCTGAGAATGCCGACCCCACCTCCGCTGTCCTCTCCTCTCCTTCCTTTGCAGCTCCACAACTCTCTTCTACTCTTCCCTCAATAGGGATTCGTCTGGATTCCTCCAACTATCTTCTTTGGAAAAGTCGATTCACTCTTTTTCTTGGAGCATATCAACTACTTCCACTTGTAGAAGGTGTGGATGTGGCTCCTGCATCTCAATCTGAGGAGGCCGCTGCAGATCCTGCTCTGCAAGCATGACTGCTCCGTGATCAACTTGCTCTTGGATGGATCCTGTCCTCTGTTGATGATTCCATTCTTCCACTACTGATTGGCATCAACTCTGCTCATGATGCCTGGAAGCTCCTTGCTTGCCACTATTCTCAGCAAACCGAAGCACGAGTGATGCAACTCCGAAATGAATTTGCATCTCTCAGCAAGGGTTCCATGAATATGACAACCTGTCTTAACAAGGCCAAACTTGTGGTGGATAATCTTGCTGCCATTGGGTGTCCTCTCTCTAAAGATGAAGTTGCATCCAGGATACTGCTTGGTCTTGGTCCTGAGTATGAAGTATTCCGGACTGCCCTGAATGCCACCGGCATATCTCATGACCTTGATTCTCTCTATGGCATTCTGCTTACACAAGAGGCCATGTTGCTCACTTCTCCTTCTCCAACCCTGTCTTTTTCTTCTCAAGCACATGCTGCCACACCTCGCCCTTTTCATCTGCCTTCCTCACCACAACTCTCCCTCAATGCTGGTTCATCTTCTAAAAAAGGACATGGGCATGGTTGTGGTCGTGGCCGTGGTTTTCCTCGCTGCCAGATTTGCTTTCAGTTTGGCCACTTTGTTCTTCACTGCAATCAAAGGTTCAACTCATCCTTCAACTGCGCATGCCCCTTGAATCTGCCCCTTCACATCACATGCAGCCCATAGTTCATGCTGCTCAAGTCCAGAACATGAGGCTGCTGTTTTGCAACAAAACTAGATGCTTCCAACCCCCTAGCAGCATCCAGATGACATTGTGCAATGTTGCGCCTTCTCTCTCTCTGGACTGGTATGCAAATTCGGGTGCCTCACATCATCTTACGAATGATAATGACTTTGTTGCTCTCTCTTTTCATGAGCTGTAAGGAGGCACCGATGAACTCAAACTGGCAGATGACTCAGGTCTTTTTATTTCTCATTCTGGCTTAGCTTCTTTCTCCTTCAATAATCCCACTCTCTCTTAAACACACTCTTTTTGCTTCTGCTTTATCCCAAAACCTTCTTTTTGTTTCTCAATTTACCAAACACAATAATTGTTTCATTGGGTTTCATCCATTTTATTGTCTTGTGAAGGACCGTCTTTCGAGAAAGGTGCTTCTCACCGGCCATCTTCGTAATGGCCTCTATTGCTTCAGCCACTCATCACTCACTCCGCTTGCTCTACTTGCTTCCACCACTCCTTCACCTACCTCGGAGCTTTGGCTTTTTTGACTCGGACACTGTGCTTATTCTATTGTTCAGTACCTAATAAAGCATGGCAGGATCAATTGTTCTGGTATTTAAGCAAATAAATTTTGTACTCGTGTTTTGAGGAATTGTCATCAACTTCCTTTTACCCCTACTAATTCTGTGTCTACATCTCTCAAACTTATTCATACTGATGTTAGGGGGCCTGCGCGTGTGTCCACTATTTCTGGTGCACGATATTATATTCACTTCCTGGATGATTACTCCAACTCTCTTGGTTTTATGCCTTTCACTCTTGTGCTGAAGTTCCTCTCAATTTTGCTCGCTTTCTCAAATTTGTTGAAAATACTCTTCAGTTTATTCAAACAGATGGCGCTGCAGAATTTTTATCTGCCACTTTCCAAACTGAATTGTGTGACAACGGGATAGGACATCGTGTATCTTGCCCCTATACTCAACAAAATGGTTCAGCTGAACATTGGCATCACCATATTGTTGAAAAAGGTCTTGTTATGCTATATCAATCAGGTGTCTCTTTAATTGTTGGGAATTTTCCTTTCAATGTGCTAATTTCCTTATGAATAGACTCCTTAAAAATACTTTACATGGCTCTACTCCATTTGAAATTTTTTTTGCCAAACCTCCAAACTATGCATTTCTTTGTATCTTCGGCTGTCTTTGTTTTCCTTACTTGCACCCTTACGACTCACGAACTTGAACCTCGCTCAACACCATGTTTTTGTCTTGGCTATCCTCCTAGCTACTAAGGATATCGCTGCATGGACATTCGTAGTGGCTACGTTTTCATTACTGTTGCTTTTTTTTTTATGAGCTTACCTTTCCCATGCTTAAGTCAATGTCATCCACTTCTGTTGCACCCTCTCCACCTTCTCCCATTCCTATTCAATCTTTTTTTATTACCATCACACCACTTTATCTTTGGCGTTCTCAGCTGTGTGGTCTATATGGCAGCTAGATGTGAATAATGCATTCCTTCACTGCTTTTTTGAAGAAACCATCTACACGCGGTAGCCCCCTGGTTTCAAAATACAGATTATCCACACCACGTATGTAGATTTGAGAAGTCTCTTTATGGATTTAAGGAAGCTCCCCGCGCTTGGTTTGGCAAACTCAGCTCCTTTCTCCTCGAAAGTAGGTTTTTTAGCCCTGGGCCTAGCAAAAACTATGGTTTTGTTGCCTCTAAAGCTGACTCATTAGTCTTTATTTACAACTCTCATGGGACTACCATGTTTCTCTTGGTTTATGTTGATGATCTTCTCTTAACTAGCAATTCTGATGGTGCTCTTGCTACTCTCTTATAAAGTCTATGACAATATTTTGCCTTCAACGGCTTAGGTCCTTTGCACTACTTACTTTGTGTTGAGGCCCATACTTGTGCAGATGGTCTTCATTTGTCTCAGAAGCAGTATATCAAGGATCTTCTTCAGTGTGATGCAAGCCATTGTCTACACCATCTGCCTCTGGATGCCCTCATTCCGATGATAATGAACCATGCTTTGATCCAACAGCATACCGTTCTTTGGTTGGGGCTTTGCAATATCTGTCCCTTACTCGTCCAGACCTTGCATATGCAGTCAACCAATGCTGTCAACACATGCATAATCGTACCAATGCTCATTGGCGGGTTGTCAAAAGGATCCTCCGGCATGTATAACACTGTTGAGTATGGCTTGCTGCTACAGAAATCTGATTCCCTTTCACTTTCTGTTTACACTGATGCTAATTGGGCTTATGATTCTCATGATTACCGTTTCATCGGTGGATATGCTATATATCTTGGTTCATCGCTACTTTCTTGGCGCTCCAAGGAGCACAAAACTGTGTCTCATTCTATCACAGAATCAGACTACAAGGCTCTTGCAAATGCTATATGTGAGGTGATGTGGATTGAGCAACTACTACATGAGCTGTGCCATTCTTGTTTGCTTCCTACAATTTATTGTGATATTATCTCCGCCATCTATTTGATAGTCAACCCTGTGTTTCATGCTTGTACGAAGCAAAGCACATTGAGATTGATTATCGCTTTGTTTGTGAACGCGTGACTCATGGGTAGCTTCACGTCCGTTACACCCCTTCTTGTGATCAAACAGCAGACATCTTCACCAAGTCCCTGTCTAGTGCTTGGTTTGCTCTTCTTCGTGACAAGCTGTGCCTTGCTGCTCACGGCTCAACTTGCGAGGGATATTAACAGATAAAGACTCCTCTAACTAAGTTTGTTTGAGTTTGTTTTCAGTTTTGGTATTATCTTCCGTAATCCTTTTCAAATTATCTTCTAGAGATATTTTAGGACTAGATAACAGCTGTACAACCTCATCTATATATTCCTTGTACGTGACTGCCAAAAGAAAATAGAGAAGAAATTTTTCTTATACTTTTTTCTTCTCTTTCACCATCAATGGCCCTTGAACAATCAGTCCTCAAACATTCCAATCGTGCATTTAACTTAGTAAACTATTGTAAGTGTAGCGTTTTCATCCTGATGACTAATGGTATTGGGTCTATTGATTTCACTGGCAGTTAAGTGTCTATTGGTTGTCCTATATATGTTGACATTGGTATACTTTGACCACCTGGCTCACACTACACCTTTGTGTCATCAATATCTAATTAATCTTCTCCCCTTTGTGTCTCCCATAGAGCCATGCACTGAGCTCTGGCAATGGTGATGGTGAGGCTTTCTGGGGTTGGAGCAACTTCTCCAATGGCCATGAACAAGAAATACAATGCGAATTTGAGTTACTACCTTTTTTCTTTGAATTATTGTGGAAAAAGTATTTCTTATAATAATTCTTCTAGTATATGCTTTTTTTTCACCAACAACTTAAAGATTTCTAGATGTATCTCAAAATTTTGCTTCATGCTATTAATTCAGCATTCAATGCTGAGCTGGCCGATATTGCTATTGGATAAGCATATTACCACAGTTGGAGTCTGAGAATGTTTTGTAAAATATGATTAAATTTGGAAGAGCATATGTTAAGAAAGACAAAAGCGAACACAAAAACAGATATGAAGAAAGTTCCTGAGCAGCTTCAGGGGCACCACAAATTCAACAGTAATGACTAGTTTGCTTCCATATCTCTGCCCAGCACTTCCCCTACCACTCTTCATCTTTCATATTTAAATCCAAGAAATAGCTTTTTCTGATGAAGTCCAAATCGAATTGAAATGTAGTGACAAACAAGACACAGCATTACAGAAGAATAACTCGCTGCAGATTGCAGGATGTATTTGCTGATTCTTTTGTTTACCTTGGGATCAAGGTGGTTACTAATGAAAAAGAAAATCATAAGAGAGTTATTTACCAAACTAAATTCTGCTCACTGGTTCTGGTTGTTGTCATGCTTGTGCCGCTCATGCTCCCGTTACTAGGTTACAGCTTGTCTCCACCATTGTCTGGTAAGCAGAGACATGGTTTGATGCGGAGTCAGCTAGACAAGCGAGATTTTGACCCCATTAATTGAGATCAGAAATCCTAAGTAGTGTGAGATTGATGTCATATTAGGCCTCCTCCAACGGGAGCTTTAGCTAAGCGCGATGGCTCCACGTCTAATGCCAAATTCGCTCGGGTAGGCATGATAGCTAGCTCGTAGACGTGTGGCCAAGCAATTGGTGCAATGGGACAGGTATGCTGGCCCCATGCTCTATCACCAAGCCTCGAGTTGGCTCTGAGCTCCTATTGGAGTTAGCTTGGCTCAATTTCATGCGTTTTATGGCCCCACGTCTCGCACTGCACAAACAAATCTGCACCCACTCCATGCACCAACACTATTATTATTGGCAGGTGGGGCATATTTGTTTCAGGTCCACAGGTCAGTAGGAAGGGTGGAAATCACGCGCTCGCGTGATGCGAGGTATACAGGCCCACAAAATGTGTCATGCGCATGAGGGTGGTTGGCCTCACAATGTGTGCTTGCTCACCTTTTTTTGAGCCAGTGTCATTGGTAGATGGCCTCGATTAAAAGAAGGATCCATCAGTCAGTACCATATGTTTAGGGTGCATTTTTTTCTTTGCTTTTCTTTTGGACAAAATTTTAAAAGAGAGTGGGTGGTTGTTGAGATGGATGATGCGACACAATTTCTCTCTTTTAGAACTAGCCCATTAGAGTAGAGTGTTTTTGGTTGGCTTTTAAAGAGATTTTAGATGACATGGCACATCCTCTCTCCTCTAAGAACCAAGTAAGATTGGAGATAGCCTTAAGTTAAGTCCAATGAAAGTATCAGAGAAGGTGTTTTGGAGGAATATTCAGTGCCACGTATGTAGAACACCATCCGAGGTGTTGACTATTCTAATGCAATGGTGCTTGGAGAGACTTTTACAAGAGAGAGAGAGTAACAAAAATATGTATTTATTTGTTAGAGGAGAGAAAAATATTTAGAGTATGACTCAACATGTAAATTGAGGAAGCAGTTAATTAAAAAAAGAAAAAAAAATTTGGAACACCCATTGCCTTGCAAGGCAGCTCCTCTCCTTGCACGCCGCACGTGTAATAAAAAATCAATTTTTCTCCGAGGCGTCAACCGAAGTGGCGGGGATGGACTCAGGCTTATGCCTCTTGGTTTTTTGCAGGACGCCACATCAGTCCATGAATAAATTCACTGGAGTATGTTATTGGGACTGGAAAAACAATGAACTTTAAAAAAATTAGTGACTTTGTCAGATACTTTAAAAGTTTTGACTATTAATTGATAGATTCAGAAAAGTTTAGGGAGCTTAAAATAAAAGTTCAGTGAGGTGCGATTTACTCTTTCTATTATCTATTGAAGTGATGAAGTGAATGCTGCAAACTTGTGTATGCTCCTTTGTATGGATATTGTACATCGATGAACACACATTTTTATTCCGTTTCATACTTAAGGCAAGTTATATTTTGTGGCAAAGTTTGTTTTTGCACTCTCAAAATTAAATAAGAAATTTTTTTCCGCCTGGAGCAAAGGAGAAATATTTACCCCAGGAAACCACAAAACCTCATGTGCCTGACATTTTGCAGGCTGCCCTGTACTATGAGGAAGCTTACACTGCACTTGCCACTCCTCCACTCCAAAATCACTTTGACCGATCATGGGTATCTCACATCCTGTTGAAGGCAGCTCAGTTCAATGCAGAAGCTTGCTACCGGTATGCTATTGAACTCCATGAGAAGACAGAAATCGGTGAGGAGATTGCTCGACTAAGGGCTGGAATTAATGCAATTGTGGATGCAAAGAAAAACGCCAGGGGAGTCCCTGGATCTCTTTATGATGCTGCTTCCAGATTAGATCAAGATATGAACCGGAACTTGGAGAGGGCAGTGAATGAGAACAATCGCATCTATCTTGTGAGAGTGCCAACAGCGAACTCATTGGCTCCTCTGCCAGCAGCTTCGCTTGTCCGTGCTGCTTCTATGAGCGAGATCTTAGATGCAAAGACAGATTCTCAAGCTCCATAAATAACCACTTTGAAAGCACCAAACTTTTAAGGGATGGCATGCGAGCATTGGCAAGTTGTGATTTTCTCCATAAATTTCAGTGCTAATAATGAATTTTTGCAGCAAGGAATGTGCATAGGTGTTGGATCCTGGTGCTAGCTTCAGGGATATGATTTTTGTGAGGGTGCAAGCATGATTTGATGTTACATATTTGTGGTATGTTTTCATGGGCATTGTGGATTTCATTGCCACACCGCTTCACATCTAGGAAGAAAGGTGTGGCTAGGTTCAATTCAAAATATTTACTTTGTATATTATATTTATGGGTGTTCTAGCAGTGTTCATAGGCCCGCATTCACTATTACTGTAATTGTCAGTGCATGGTGTACAAATATTATCAGAATGAGTTTTAAGTGAACTCTGCTCTCCTTGTGTGCCAATGACTTCGCCTTGTTACTCTTTTAGAGTATTCTTTGCTATTGAATTTATACAAGCCATGGCCTTCTATGTTAGTGGTAAATCATAATATCAGATCTCTGCAAAGCAATGCCAGAGCCAAGAACTGACGGCTGTCCAAAGTGTGCTGTTGCAGAGAAAAAAAAATTTCAGCGCAACTAGTTTGCATCATGGAAGGCAAACTTAACATGAGCAGCCAACATGAGGTTATTCTTGGAGTCGGAGATGTGGCGACCAGATTTGCGTGGACACGCAACGAACAACCAGTGGAAAGGGCCCAAAATGGAGTGTGCTGTGGTTGGGCGCGAAGTCGCAGGAAGCGTAAGGTGGAGACTACCGAGAAGCCGAACAGGTCCCTCTCGCTTGTTTGGTGGCTCGGCCAGGGGGAGCAATGCCAGCCAGGCGTGGAGTCCCCCGCCTTATCTAGTTATCGTTCTGCGCCTTGTCCGCATTTGCCTCGTGGAACTTTGCCACTCGAGTTCGTCTCATTTTAGGAAATTTATGTTTACTCCCATTGCCATTCCTGCAAAGGTTACAGTTAAGCCCAATTTCAACTTTCAGTACAACTAAAACTGAAAAATGTGTGGAAAAATATCACTGCTGCATTGAAATAGAGAATAATCACGAGAGGTTTTCAACACGGCAAAACTCTGCAATCAACATATATTTAACGTCTACTGTAAGTGGCTCCTGCAATGGCACTTGGCCGTGGGGCACGCTTGTGACAATGAAGAAAATAAAAAACACCGTGACTGGTTTCATATTAGCATATATTAGTCCGGCTTATATTAGTCGTCAGTCCCTGCATTTGTATAAAATAGTTATAACCAATGAATTTGAGAGCTTATTTATTTTATGTGCTCATCATCTTATTTATTATTTTTATGACTATATGGTTTCAAATAATTTTTTAACTAGTGAACATTATTTTGAGTTATGATCTAAGCCAACATATACAACTTTGAGACATATTTTTGAGATGTATGATAATTAATGCTCTATTGAAAATATTTTATATATTATTTTTAGTGTTTTTATTTTGTTCAACAAAATTCGCTATGGTTAATTATTCTAGTCAAATCAACCATATATACATGGTATCGGATGATTCTCTTAAATATGCATATAAGCAAATGATATCCTTCTAAAATATATTAAAAACTAGAATCCAACTTGATTACCTCAATATCAGATTTTTGATTTGGTCAACAACCTATCAAAACATTATTTATTTCCTTGATTTTGCTTTTTTTTTAGTTCCACTATTGAATCCAAATTATATAATGATCTAACTGTCTTGCTTCAGATGGATTGGACCAATATAATGATTTCTAATCCTTACAGGGTGGGAAATAATCTATATTAAGATTTTATGTTAATTTTTAATTTAGAATGTATGGCGAGTTATGTTCCAGTCATTGCAAAAGACTCGTTTTCCTTATTTGCATGAAACTAACTGAAAAAACTTAATAATTGAAACAAATCATATATTGATTAAATTCCTTTCGATACGTCAATGTCTAGAGTAGTATTAATTAAGTTTTTTATCTGAACTATATAGATATTTAGATAATTGAAACAACAAAATTTTTAATTTTTAATTTCATCTATTAATTTTAAATTTCAAATAATTTATTTTTATGATTTCAAGAATTTAATAATTTTAATTCTAGATTTTTTAATTTCCTAAATATATAGGCTTAAAGTTTGTATTAGTTAACATTTTCAAAATTTAACAATTTTAATATTGAATTCTTAATTTTCCCTAATGTTTAGTCTTATAGTTTGTATTAGTTAAGATTTCTGAAATTTTAATAACTTTAATTCTGAATTTTTAGTTTTCTCAATATTTAGTCTTAAAGTTTATATAAATTAAGGTTTCCAAAATTTTAATTAATTTAATTTTTAATTTTCTTAATATTTAATCTTAAAGTTTGTATTAATTAAAATTTTCAAAATTTTAATATTTTTAATATTTAATTTCTTTAATATTTAGTTTTAGAGTTTGTGTTAGTTAAGATTTTAATATTTTGTATTCCAAATTTTTAGTTTTATTTAATATTTATTCATAGAGTTAATATTAGCTAAGATTTTAAAATTTTAATAATTTTAAATCCTAATTTAATTTTTTTAATATTTAATCTTAAAATTTGTATTATTTAAGATTTTAGAAATTTAATTATTTTTTTCTGAATTTTTAATATTTAGTCTTAGAATTTGTATTAGTTAATATTTCATAAATTTAATAATTTGAATTCGAAAATTTTATTTTTTTAATATTTAGTCTTAGAGTATGTATTAGTTAATGTTTTAAAATTTTAATAATTTTTATTCTAAATTATTAATTTTTAAATATTTATTCTTAGAGTTTGTATTAGTTAAAGTTTTAAAATTTAATAATTTAAATTTTTATTCCAAATTTGTAATATTTTGTCTTAAAATTATATTATATGAGGTTTCATAAATTTAATAAATTGAATTACAAGTTTTTGATTTTCCTTAATATTTAGTTTTATAGTTTATATTAGTTAAGATTTCAAGAATTTAAGAATTTTTATTCAGAATTTTAAATTTTTCTTAATATTTAGTCTTAGAGTTTGTATTAGTTAAAATTTCAAGATTTTAATAATTGTAATTCTTAATTCTTAAGTTTCTTAATATTTAGTGTTAGAATTTGTATTATTTACTGTTTCAGAAATTTAACAGGAGTATTACTAAGGTATTCATAACTTTTATATACAAATTTTTTTTGAAAAAATGTAACAACCTAAAAAAAATAATAATTTAAAATAAAAAAATACGACAAACTAAATATGAGCTGTTATAATTGAGATTCACTGGATAAAAGATCAAAAAAATTTCTCGATTAATGTGAGAATTTTGAGCTATAACTAAGATTCACTAGATAGATAGGAGGATGGATTTTAGTAGGATTCTTTGTTAGAATAATAATAATCTTAATAATAACACACTCATAGGGTTATAACAAAAAAGTTTTAAAATTAATTAATATCATCCCTCGTGCTAGTCTCAGGAAAAAGTTGGCTAAAGTATCTCACGGAAAAATGCTGTTTACTCCTTCAATTTTAGTTCAGAATCATTTTAACTATTGAAATTTTAAGAGGTATATTTTAGTTTCTCAATTTTCAGAATGAGCCTGAATCAAATCATCAGTCACTAATAAATAGGGAACAAACCAGTTAATCGCACCTAATAATGACTGTGAAGCACAATAAATTTGATGCGTTCCCCAGGTGTCGGCCCAAACAAGCAAAGGATGCGGTCATAAATCTCTCAACATTTCCAGGACCGAAATGCAAAACCAAATCATCCACCTCGGGACAAATTTTACGCAACTCGCCCATCTATCTACGATGTATTGTACCCGCTCCCTCCACCTCTCGTTGCCCCAATTTTATCCTCCCGCGCCCACCACCTGTTCGACCCAATTCTCCACAACCTCCCCAATGGCAACCACCACAGCTACCTTGGCATCCCCCTCCACCACCTCCTCCTCCGTTCTCCTCCTCCGCCGCCTCCCCTCTCCGCCGTCCAACGCCGCTCTCTGCCTCCCGCCGCCGCCCCGCCGCTCGCTCGTCCGTACCGCGCGCCAGGTCGCCGTCAGCAGCGACGTGTCCTCCTCCGCGGACGTGGCCGCCGAGGAGGCGGAGGCCGCGCCCAAGATCGGCAAGCACGTGCGCGTCACGGCGCCCCTCCGCGTCTACCACGTCATCAAGGCGCCCGACCTGGACATCCAAGGCATGGAGGGCGTCGTCAAGCAGTACGTGGGCGTCTGGAAGGGTAGGCGCATCACGGCCAACCTCCCGTTCAAGGTGGAGTTCGAGATCAACGTGGAAGGCCAAGCCAAACCAGTCCGGTTCTTCGTGCACCTCCGCGAGGACGAGTTCGAGTTCGTCGGGGACGACTGAGAAAACCAATTGCCAAGCAACGAGGTGCCCTTTGTTATAGAATAATGAGTCCTTGGCTGCCGCAGTGGAGGCGTCTGTATATTGTTCCGGTGCGAGGGGAGAGTTTGGAGCGGGTGAGAACACATGGCAGAAAGTAAGAAGTTGTTGTTTGCTTCTTGCTGTGCTCTTCATCCTTCTTCAATTCAGCATGTATTTTCTTCAGATGTGGGGAATTGTTCAGATGATGACCAGCGATAGTTATAATACTGATAATTTTGTTCGGTAATTTCTGCATTTGGTTGATTGTTCCAAGAATTTTGGTTGTTTCATTGGTCTAATCCTAGAATTGTAACTAGGATATGAGGATGCTTTCTTGCTCTCTTGAATTCAGAGTCTTAGAATGCCACTTGTTTATTCTGAGGGGATTTGGTTGGTAACTTAGAACCGTACAAAGCATTATGCTAAGTATTTGGAGTATACATATATAGTAGGCAACCGGATTTGGTTGGTAAATGGGCTGGATATGAATCATATGATGCAATTACTAAGAGCCTAAGACAGTTTCATTTTGTTCGCCTTCATAAATTTGAGCTGTAAGAACAATGCTTTGTGCAATGGCCTTTACTATACTGAATCCTTAAAACCACCAAGTTATGTCATTACAAAGAAAACATCCCAATAAGTTGTCTAAAATGCATCTTTTACACTTGCTAGAATGGGCCAGCTGCTGAGAGTCTAAAATAGGTCCAATGGTTGCATTTATGGAATAGAGAAGGCCAAGGTTCGAAACACAACAAGTTACCAGTTGGTTACCACCAATAACTGGTTTTATTGGCTTGGAATGCTATTTGATAAATCGACCAATTTAGGAACTAGGTTTTGGGGTTTTGTGCTGAATTAGTCTGGTTTATGGACGAATTGGATCAAGTTTCATGTCATTACTGCAAGCAAACAAATAACTTCCCCATGTGGTTCTCAGAAAAAAAAAGAAAAAAGAAAAAAGAAACAGCAAATCAAATCCATCGGGAAAAGTGAGTTTCGTCAGAAACTGGCTGTTTCCCAATCGAGTTGTGAGGCACTATATTTGAGGAGAAATTTGTCTTGTACTTTGCAGATTGCTTGGTTGTATTAAAAAAAAAACCATGATGCTCTAGGGAGAAATTTTAGCTATCTTTTAGTACAAAGCGTCAAACCAGAAGTTGCTATTTGTTAGAGGAGACTATGAGATGTTGCTAAAGTTGCAATGCAGAAAGGCACACCAATGGAGTATAGTTGACAGCTTGATATGTTCTTGAACACATTGAATTTATGTCACCTTTCATCTAAAAGACAATTCATTCACAATTTCACTTATGCTTGATTTTTTAAGGTATGAATATTATTATTTTGCTTATCGAAGTTGTTCTACCAGACGCCTAGACCGGTTGATATTATACACCATTTTGCTTGTGTTTGATAAGCAATGAAACAAAAGAGCACGCAAGGCTGTATAAACTTGCATTAACAACTCACTTTATGTTACATAAAAATATTTTTTTTCTATATTGTCACACATGTCAAATAAAAACTAACGTCACAAGTAATGACGCTAAACTAGCTAGTTAGATCTAACATCATATATCATAATGTTAGTATCTATTTAACTATTTTAAACAAAACACATATATGGAAGCTAACGCCACTGGGATTGTGTTGGCATCTAGGCCCATAATGCCATGCTTCATGGAGTTTGGTCCTTCGGTTTTACAAAGCTTGTGTCATGCCAGGTTGTGGTTGAACACCCATGACAGCAAGAAAAGGGTCAATGAAAAGGGGTTGTATAACTAATCATCCAGCCCTAAGTAAATATAGATGGCATGTTCGTAGCTTGCTCAGCAGATACGTCCACCAGAACCAGAAGTGTGACAGAACAGCATACTGAAGTATTGTCTTAGGAGCCTAGCTGCTAACTCCATCTCCAACGGCGATAGCCTCCATACATGATATATGTAATTTGCTTAAAATCGTTAAGTAGATGCTAATGTTATGACATATATCTAGCATAATGACTTATGGTGTTAGTTTTTAATCTGATATTTGTGATAGCATGCACAAAAAAAATTTCTATACAATATGAGGTGAGGTGCTAAGACTATCACATATGGTGTTATCTTAAGGGTCATAACATCTTGTTCGGTAATATTAGCCTCCTGACTCTCTAATTTTTCATGGAAATAAAGTAGTATAGAGTTCGTTTTTTATTTATTATATTTTAAAATTATTATTTAATTTAAAAAAATTTGGGGTGGGGGTGTCATTGCTTGCAAACATCAATAACACTTCGTGGAACATGAAGTAGCTTTTGCTGAGTTGATGTTATAAGCTTAAAAGTTTCCTCATTCTGATCCAATTATTCTTCATTGCAACAGCAATGCAATCCCTATAATTTCCATGTTATCCTAAACTCCTCATTTAACCAGCAAAATGTTTGAATGTTCTAGCTTTAAATATCTACCATGTAGTACCGACCTATTGCATTCAACCAGACAGGGAGCTTGAACTTCTATTCTGTTCTTCCAAATTGCAGTCATCTGACCACCCTTTTTGGTAGACTGTAGCAGGTCTATTCTTCCAAATTCCACAATATTTCTCCAACTGTAAGTTTATTATTCTTTTTCCACATTCTTAAAGTGCAAAGTGTATAAATAAAGTTGTGTGAGTGTTGCAAAGGGTAAATTTGGATCTTTAGTTATCTAATGGTATGCTGCAAATTTGTACTATGGTATGCTGTAAATTGGTACTCTGGTAGGCCAGTACAATGGAAGGATGTCAGATAGTAATTCACTAGTGTAATACAGAATTGTTTGGCTGCTTCCACCATTTGCGCTGCCCCGAATGCTGTTGCACTTGACACAATTCTTTTGCTCCATGATTGCAGTTGTTTTCTGCTGTGAAAGGAAATCTTTTGTTTGTGCGTGATGATGGATAGGATCATCAGATGAACGCATTCACCAGCTTTTCTCATGCTTTTGGACAAGTGGATACTTTATATGTAATTAGTCATGCATTAGACATTGCATTTATGCCATTATTGGCTTGATGATGATGCCCTTACCATGTTGCTTCGATTGAAGACCGAGTTGTGATACACGCCACTGACATTACTAGCTTTTTTTTTAAAAAAAAATGAACACTACTTGGCTAGATGCCATTTATATGTGTTTCCTGGGTTTACTGATTGAAATACTTTATTTTTTATTCTAAATGGTTTACTCCATCCGTTCTGAAAAGATTGTCGCTTTAGAGAATAAAATTTATAAAAAATTGTTGTTCTACGTTGTTGAGGTGAAATATGATTTCATCATTCGAAAATAACATCTTAATCATTATTACACTTAATCATTAATTATTTACATATAAACAACACAACTATCACATTACTTACAAATACTAGAAATAGACATGCAATCTCATTTCACTTCTTCAAAATTATATATAAAACTAAAATAATATTCTTTTAAGAACGAAGAAATTAATACTTTATTCTACAAAGAAAAAAAATTTCTATGATATGAATGAAAGTGACAAAGGAAGGAAGTTGTTCTTTCAAGGGGGGAAAGGCAAAAGGGGTATAATGCTTGCCTTTTAAAACAAGCACATTTCTTCCTTTGAAATGCTCCAAACAATTGAGAGCAAAATCTTGCTCCTCCGTTTATACAATGAGTACGAAAAATCTATTTTTGGCCTTTCAATTTTGCACAACTGTTATAATAGCTTATAGATATGCTGAGCTCAAATGCTCAATATAATCTGCGACTGATTTGAACATGAGCTTTTGGACGTTGCTTCAGCCACTTGCTCGAGTTTCTGTCCTGTAGTTTTTATCTGTAATTTTCTGAATACAGTTAATCAGGTCAACCAATAGTCACAGGAATGGGATCCTTGTTTGTTGTCATCAAATCCAAAACAAGAAAAACTTGCTCACATAGAGCACTGCTTTTTGCTGAATGTACTGAATTCAAATCAACATTTATAAGATTCTGAAAACAATTTGGTTTACAGTGTGTTCCATGCATTATCTACAATTTAATTTAGCTGTTGTCAATATCATACTTAGTATAGCATAGTGTATTTCACTCTGTCGCTGTCACAAGAAATTTGAGACTCTGATGCAAAATTTGGCAAGAAATTTGAGACTACTCAAAGTTAGGGTTGATGAGACATGAACCAGCTTTTCTCTTCTTTTGCTTCCGATAATTTTCGTTCTTACTTCATGCTTTCAGCTTTTCTGAAACTATGGTTAATGTACATCAAAATATTTCCTTCAACTTTAGGTAGCAGAAAATAGTCAACTTTACTGCGTCTGAGAAGCTTTGGGTTACTTCGTTGTATGTTCAACCTCTCGGCAAAAAGATGATGTATAAAGGAAATTTACCACTGCACTTGGTAGTGTCTTTTTTATTTTTTAAGAATGGGAGTTGGGACCAGACCATGTGTCCAGCCTGCCTGAGAGCATAGGATCCAATGGCAAATGTTGCATATTGCCAGACAGGTTAAGTATCCATCATCAAACCAATTAATTACGGATTCGTCTTATCCGGGATCTGAAAGATGGCACCGCCACTGTTTCTCACACCCATCACGTGAAGGTGAAACCAACATCATCTGCTTCTCCATTGATGCAAATCTCGAAGGATCTCTATCTTCTATCTTTAAGAACAAATTTTTTTTTATTTGGACAATTAGATTTTCAAATCGAATGGGCAAAAGTTTAAAATTTCTCAATTGAACGGGTGAGATGGGACAAATGATATGATTCTGGCTTAGAAACACGAAAAAATTCGATCACATGTTGATTTTATGACATCGGGTACAAGTGGGCCTCCTTCTGCAGCGCCACCTTGGCACAAGGCCCATCCATGATCCATCTCGTTTGTGTGTACAAGAGCGCTCAAGTTGTTGCCTCTCACATGCTTACCCCTCCAACAGTCCAACGGTCGATTCTGTGTTCAAAAAATGTGTATAGAAACAATGCGCCAACAAATTGCAACGGTCGATTGATTCCCCATGCGCATCTCATAGCCGTTTGGTAGGGTGATTCAAACGCCCCCGGTTTGAATCCTGGGAGGCTTGGACCGGCTGCACACCTCACTACCTTCCGGCACCTTGAACAGTGGAGTACCATCTGTATGGCACCCGGGCCCACAGCGCTCAGCGACCACTGAGAAGAAAAGGCATCCATGGGAACAACTTTTTTGGTAGAACTGTTAGTCTCTGATAGACACCTATACAAAATTTAGCCAAGGAGCTTTTTACCTTGCAAGTGAAGCATTGGGAAGTTCATTTAGCCATCTAATTTGAATTAGTGGCCAGACCGACAAGAATATATAAGCTATTTTGATTAAGTTTTGGCATATCATAATCTCTATAGTTTGTGATCAGATGGCTAGAATCCTATGTAAAAATAGGGGTCTTCCCATTTTTTGTGTACAACTTATGTCCATCCGCTGCAATTTTGACATTGTTCGCATCTTTAGATATCCAAGTGCTTAGGTGCGTGAATGAACAAAAGCATATATTTTCTCAAAGTTTGTTACAAGTATAATTAGCAAGCGTAATAATTCTCCAGCGATGCCATTCCTACAAATGAGTGATCACAGCCTGTGATCATTCAGTTATCTACATTTTTTGAATTTTTTTAAATAACTTAAAATAAAAAAATATGAAACTAATCCACTGTTTTGTTAAATAGCAATCATGACGCAAAACAGGCCCAATGGAGGTTTTGTTGGGGAGACTTGAGCAATTCGATTTTCAATTTTTCTAGTATTAATATCTTTTAAATAATAAGTCTGATTGACAATATGTTTGAACTAATAAAATTGTGAAGCAAAAATGGTAAAATCGATATAAATTTTTCATCAACTAGAATTATATGTCATAAGATATCATATTTTGTTACATTTTAAGATATATAAGTCCCGTTGACGATCCATTTTTAGTTAATCTGATCGTTTTGATCTCACAATTTTAGTGGTTCAAACGGATCACCTATCGAAATTATAGATTAAAAGATATCAATGTTAAAAGAATCAAAATTTTCCATACAATTTAATCTCAGAATCAATATGTTTTGATCTATAATTTCAATTGATAATCCGTTTAAACCACTAGAATTGCGAGGCCAAAACAATCAGATTGACACAAATGAATCTCCAATCGGACTTATATATCACAAGATATCGATTTTGGAAGAACTGGAAAGTTTTAGTTAAATCCCTCTGGATTAAATTGTATTGAAATTTTTGATTGTTTCAACACTAATATTTTTTGATCTAGAACTCAAATTGATGATTTGTTTGAACTATTAGAATTATGAGATCAAAACAGTCAAATCAATTCAAATGAATAGTAAATCAAATTTATATATCTTAATATATAATAAAATATGATATATTGTGATATGTAATTGTGGTTGATAATTTATTTATGTCGATCTGATCGTTTTGACTTCATAATTCTACTAATTCAAACATATCATTAATTAGAATTATAATTGATATCTAATTAATTTAAAAGATATCAATATTGAAAAAAAATTAAAAACATTCAGTTGAGAATTATGTCCTTGTTTGAAGTGGCGACAAATCCTCTATCGGGAGCCATTTTTGCTGTGAGTTAGTTTTAAAATTTTTTTTGGTTATTTAAAAAAAAGTCCAGCATTTTCAGGCGAGTCGTAGTAACCCCAAGCGAGAAAGGAAGGGCCCCTGCCTTTCTCTAACGGACACCACCACACCGAGCTGGCAACGGAATACACTCCGTAGAAACGTTCTTTTGTGGACCATTGTCAGCCATGGGAAATCTGCATTGTCGGATGTCTCTCTTTGCATCTCAGGCTTTACTATTAGTATCAGTGTACTACACCACGTCTACCCACAATGGCTAGCCCCTTCCCCTGTGACTGTGGACAATAGCTCCTTCCGCTGCGTGCGCGCGCGCACCACGACGCAAACAACAAAACAGAATTTGAAATCCCCCCACCTTGGTTCTTGCAGAAACACACACACCAACACAAACTAATACTATATTAATACTCTCATCCACACCTCCCGAAGCTGTGCATAAATACCAACTCCTCGCACACCAACCCAATCTTTCCCTTCTTGATCTGTCCAGTAGTATCCAGCAACTCCCTAATCCTTCCACCCCATCAGAATGGGTCTCTGCTTCAGCAAGAAGCAGCAAGAGAAGCCGCCGCCGCCGCCACCCGTTGACACCAAGAACAAGGCCAAGAAACCCAGCAGCACCGTTGTAGTCGCTGACGAGAAGAAGACGACGCCGCAGCTCAAGAAGGCTCCCAAGACGGAGGACCTGACGGCTGACAAGAAGGCGGTGTTTGTAGTCAAGAATAATGCGGCGGTGAAGGAGAATGGCGAGGAGAAGAAGAGGCCACAGCAGCAAGAAGAAGCGAAGCCAGTGGTGGTGAGCACGGTGCCGGTGCGGACGTCAAGCTGTACCAAAGAGGAGGTGGACGCTATACTGATCCAGTGCGGGAGGCTGAGCCGGAGCTCCTCGGGGAAGGCGGCGTCGAGCGAGACCGGTGGTGGGCACCGGAGGTACTCAGGCTCGAAGAGGAGCTACGACTTTGACCAGGAGAGGAGAGCCGGTGGTGGTGGGGATGAGGAGTGCGACTGGGAGAGGCAGGGGGTGGCGGTGTCCAGGCCATCGCCGCACCGGAGGACGCCGGAGCGGAAGCGGTCTGGAAGCCGCGAGAGGAGCAATGGGGGAAGCAGGAGAGCGAGCAGGTCGCCAGGGCGACGGCCCGAGGGCGCGCCCGGAGCTGCAACGGCAAGCTCCTGCAGCGGCGAGCGGGCGCGTCAGCAACCGGTGAAGATGGTGTCCGTGCCGGCTAGGGAGAAGGGGCGCGCGCCGTCGCCTGCAGCCGCGTCCGGAAAGAGGTGCGCTTCGCCGAGGTCGAACTCGCCGGCGAGGGCTGCGGCGGCGGCAGCGGGGAACGAGAATGCTGGCGGCGGACAGACGGCGGGGCAGACGCCGTCGCTGAGCCGGAGCTCGTCGAGGAAGGCCGAGCATTCGCCCTACCGGCGCAGCCCCATGGCCGAGCTCGACGAGAACGCCCTCCGCAACAACAATAACAACATCTCCAAGCCAAAGGTAAAAAAATTTTAAAAATCAAACAAAATTTGAACTTTACAATGTCCATTATGCCTTCTGCAAAGTTGCTCAAACTCTTCAAAATTCGTCGCAGAAATCCACGGAGAATGCGGTCGCCGCAACGCCGCGGAAGACTGCGGAGCGTGCAAAGGATCAGACAGCGGCGAGCTGCCAGGCTGCGAAAGAGAAGCCGGAGATCGTAGAGGAGACCGTGGCCGCGTCAGACACGAAAGCTCCATCGGCGAAGACGAACGCGACGCGCACGGTGAGCGTCGTGGCCGACAGCCTCCACCCGCGGGCCGCCGGGCCGGGGTGCCGGCCGTCGTCGAGAAGGTCGTCTCGTGACTTCGATCAAAACCCCAACTCCTACGCTTCCCAGCTTCTCGAGGACATCCAAAACTACCACCACCAGCAGAACACCTCTGCCGCCGCGCCGGCCTTCGAGCTCCCGGCCTGCGTCTCCAAGGCCTGCTCCATCCTTGAGGCTGTGGCCGACCTCAACTCCACGTCGGAGAACCGGTCCCTCGAGCCCGACCTGTCCACCGACGACAAGGGCTCCATCAACGCGACGCACGGGAAAGACGGCCTCACGGAGCCGAGCCTTCACAAGTACGTGTCTGTGCGGGACATCCGCGGGGAGACCGAGCCACAGGAGTCCGCCGGGAGCAACAGCGTCTCTGGGCACCCGTGGACGTGCTCCTGGGAGCCCAACTCGGTCGAGTCGACGGACCGGACGTGGACCGCGTCACGGTCGAACAGCACCGTCGACGAGGCCGAGCAGGGCAGCAACGGCACGCTCAGCCCGCTGGGCCGGCCCCTGCAGAGCAAGACGAGGTCATCGCGCGCTGGCTCTGGTGGTATTGCCCAGCGTGGCCGCAGCGCTCATCGCGGTGGTGGCAGCGCGGCGAGCGGCCGGTCGGGTGTGCGACCTGTCTCGGCGAGCTCTTAGGTGTTGACGGTTCAGCAAGTTGGCTACTTCATGTTGTATGGGTTTTAGTTTTAATTGGTTCCTAGTGGCAAGATAGATTGCTGCTTCATAGATGTGTTTGTGTTCTTTGCTAGCTTTGATGGGAACATTGTTCAGATGTAGTCAGGCCAATGCATACTCTTTGTAATCTTTGGTTAGTGTTGGATCATTCAGTACAAGCTGGATATATCTTGGTGAACTCATTGGCTACAAGATCGTTACAGATGCAAGATGGCCGTACCCTTGACTCTTTTATGATTTTTGCTTCTGTGGGTACTTCACGGTGGATTTACCAACTTCTGGCTTTACCATCCTGGAAAAATTGGTGCATTTTTTTGTTTGTTTTCCAGCGAGCCCTTATCTGAAACATGATTGTTTAATCGGATGGTAAAAATCTGGAAAGAAAATGGAAGTTGTGATCTCTTCCCGTGGTATAAGGCAGACTAGATTTGATTGTTTAATCATACGTTGCAAAATTATTAAGTGTGTGATGATCTAAATTAGTCAGTCCTCTTCCCCTGGTATATCGCAAACCAGATTTGATCTCTGATTTACTTGCCTCCAGAGTGGAGAGTCCAGATGGCAATGTTTTATGATCCTGATTATTCTGATTACGATGATAATCCAGTTGATTAAGGAGAGTCAACATAGTATGGTGGCATAATGGCATCTTCAGCATGCAGTAAATAATGCTTTTTTTTATTTACAAGCTGATCCTTTCGTAGCTCAGTTGGTTAGAGCACCAGTGTAGTAAGCGGGTGGTCCTTGAGTTCGACTCAACGAAAGCAAATCGTTTTTTGCAATTTTTGTTCCTGATTTATTTGGAGCCTCTCGACATTTTTCTTACTTGTATGGATTTGGGCCAAAAATGTACAGGCTCCAAAATGCTGTTACTTTCATACTGCATTTGAGACGTAGGATTACAAGAATTACTCCTGCTCCTGCATTTAGGATCAGCGGCCTTAGCACTCCTACCATTTCTGTACATAAATTGCATTAGTCATGCAGAGAATCAGATTAAATTCAGTGAGTGATCATATATTGCAAAATAACAGTGCGAGACACAACAGTAACGCTAAAATGTCAATTCAAATTTTGGAACCAAGCTGAGTACATCCTTAAACAACACACACTAACTCCTGCTGCTGCTGTAATGCATGCCCCCTTTTACCTGTTTATTTCATCTCATCCGTATATAAAACCTACTGAAACTAAAGAAGCCAACAGCAGCACGACACGATAGGAACACGGCGAAAACTAAAGAAGCCCGGGAGGCGAGAACCTAGCAGGTGGGCACGCACTTCTTGCACCTGACGACGCACTTGGTGGGGAAGTGGTCGAGGCGGGAGCGCGACTTGTAGCACTTCTTGGCGCAGATCACCCTTTTCCTCCTGCACAGCTTGGCCGGCACGCAGTTCACCGCCACCTTCTTGTGGCCCTGCAGGGACTTCACCTTGGTCTCGTCGGCGGCCGCCGCACGCCAGCCTTCCACTTCCTTCAGGTTCAGGCGTGCCGAGCTGCCCAGCATGCCGCTCGCCTTAGCGAAGATCCCGCGCAGCTCGCGGCCGACGATGGCCAGAATGCTGCTGCTGCTCCCGTGAGCGGCGAGCGAGGCTCTGCTCACCGTGGCAAGGGCTAGCAAAAGCGCTATCACGAAGCAAGAGGTCTTCATGGCTATGTTTTTCCAAGTTCCAACTTGTTGTAGCAGGAGAGATGACTTGGTATATATGGATCTTGTTTGGTTTTATAGACAAGTAGGAACATGAAGAGATCGTCAGAAAGGAGGACGTAGGAAGTTCTGCATGAGCAACCTAATTGCAGGGAGCATCATTTGCATGGAAATGGAAATGAACACAGGTGGCGTGAATCTGCGAGCAATTGAGGAAATAAAGCAAGAGGTCTTCATGGTTATGTTCATTTCTAGAACGACGAAGTAATTGCAAAATGCCAAAATCTATACCACATATGATGCGGGCCCTAAAAAAGAATTCCAAAGCCCATTACAGAACCTGGCCCAACTGCAACCAAACCCTCACCAATCCCACTGACTACTGGCCCCACCTTCTCCTCTCGGCGCATTCGCCATTACACTAAACTAAAACCTAAACAAAAACCTCGCTTGCCGTCGCTTCTCGTCTACCTCGAGCTCCTCACGCTGCCCCGCCTCAAATCACCCATGAAACCCTAAATCCCCTGCTCCGCCATTGCCAGATTGCCCTCTACGATGCAGGCCTCCCTGCGCCTCTCTTCCTCCGCCGCCTCAAAAAGGGGTAAGCTTTACCGGCCCGTTCAAGAACTTATGCTATCACTTTTTTTTCTTCCATTGAGGGCTCTGGTTCTTGGTTATGGCAGTTTTGATTTTGTACTTCCATTTCTTTTGTCAGTAATTGTGGGCGTGTCTAGCACTATCACACGGTCATGCTACCGGGCTCGCCGAGGGAAGGCGCATGCGGCGGCGCCATTGTCGGCCCAAGAGTCACCAAAGGGCCGGAAGAGGATTACAAAGGAGGAGAGAAGACTTAGTATAGAGGAATTTGTTGAAAAGTAGGTTTGTAGCTGGTTCACATTTCTGATCTTGCTTCATGTATTGGCATTATCTGGTTTGTGGTTTGCACCATCTTACAAGTTACAAGTTGAACATTAGAATCCAGGGGGAGAAAAATAGATTGAATAGACCCTGGTCTTGGAAACCTTAGTTTTGTTAGTTCCTGATCTAATAGAACATAGGCAATGGATACTTGTATTTCTGTCCCAAACTGCTATCTTCTGTATCATGACAATGGTGTTGCGTTGTAGTTGTGCTAATCACATTACTGCTTCAACCTACTAGTTTGTGACACTTGGTATTCTTCGAGGAATAGATAATTCCCTTTTGGGAATTCTCAACATTTTGTTAACCACTTTGATGATCATAGGCATCAACTTAATCACCATTCCAGGCCAACCCTCTAGCTATTTCCATTCTTAAGTTAAGGCAATAAAGAATAACTATCGTTCTAATCCATCAGAAAGGTGGAATTGCCATATATTTTGGGTTCCAGCTGCAAAAGTGTTAGCTGCACGTAGCATTTCTAGTTAAGCTTTCTTTCAGCAATAAAACTCCTCTCCACATTCACCAAAACATTGGTCAATCTGATGTTTACTGTATGAACCGCTTGTTTGTTACTATGACAGCATTGTATTTATCATGTTTCCACGACAGCCGAAAGTGCACTTTCCTGCCTATATATATGCAATGTCTGTGCTTCCTTAGAAATTGGTAAATTTTATTGCTCTTGTGTCACAACGTCCACACTTAATCTATTGGCTAGGTACATGCACCGCTAAAATCCATGAAGTTAATCTGTCAAAAGCAATATGTGCTTTCCTTGTGGAGAAGTGATAACATTCAATTTTTCAACCCACCAAGGTTTTGGAGGGATATATTTGCACATACCAATTGCAAGGATATATTTACAGTGTGCACATTTTATGAGGATATATCTGTATTTTCCCATTGTATATACTTGTGCTTCAGATAACAATCAACAGCTTTGGAATGTAAGTAACTTTGTGTACTACAAACTGAACTGGTAGCTGATGAAGTCACGAAACTGCTCAACTGCACTTGTGCTTCTGATTCACTTATGCTCAACTGCTCAACTGCTCATGAATCTTACATTGCATGTTTCTGTCTGGTTCTCTATAATCAGGTATAGGGCATCAAATGAAGGGAAATTTCCAACCCAAAAAACTGTTCGTCAACAGTTTGGAGGGTCTCACTACACAGTGAGGGAGATACTGCAGGAATTGGAATATAATTATAGGACATTGCCATTGGAGAAGCGTAAGGCAGCCCAACTTCATGAAACAGTTGTATTACCTGAGCATTTTAGACCCAAGGATGACAATGGAAGTAATTCTTCTGAGTTACATGGCTTCAAGGAAAAACAAAATTTAGATGATATGCACCTCCCCTTGAAAGATACTGCTACCAGCACTGAAAGCATAAAAAAAGCAATGGTATTCAAAACAGTTGATTCCTTCTTGTTTCCTTTATTTTGAAGTAACACACTCCTTGATGTCATTATTTCAATCTCTCAAACTTTTCTAAGAGGACATATGTTATTGTGAATTTCTTCTCAAACATAGAAAAGATTACCATTATATATTATATTATATTGATGTGTGGTTACTATGATACTATCTAACTAAGCAATCCTCCAAATGGCTTGTGCAGACAAATAAATGGCTTTACAATGCCAGCATAAAAGTAAACTCAATCATATGCATATATTAAATTTTAGCCTTGAACAAAAAAAAAAAATTTCTTGCAAACATGATTCTAACGGTACTAAAATATATGCTCTTAAGTCACCAAGAACTTTAATTTTTTACATGTCTAACATCATTTAGTTATGCAGACTGAAACTTGGAGATCGCTGGAAATGAAGACCACATCAGACTCTTCTGTTTATCATGGAGGAACAGATGCTGCCAAGCAAGATTTGATGAATGCAAATGGCCCAACTGTATCAGATCAAACAGAAAGTGACAATGCTAGCAAAGTTCCAGTAGTATTCAAGAATCTTACTTTGTTTTTAGATATGATTATGCACTTAGTTACCTAAAAAAACGATGTACATGCAGACTGAAGCTTTGGTGCCTCTGGAACTGAAGACTAAATCAGATCCTTCAAACCATCAAGGAGAAGTCGAAGTTGACAAATTAGGCTTGAACTCCACAGGAATTTTGCCGAATGCAAGTGGCCCTACTGTATCAGATCGAACTGAAAGTGGCAAGATGATCAAAGCAGAAAAACACAACAGGTATTGCATGCTATATGCTTATTCTAATGCTATTTACTACTAGTAAATGACCTGTGCTTTCGCAATGGGAAGTCAGATATAAGGGTAATATTTTGTTTTCCTACTTAAGTACCTTAATGTATTAGTAGGAACCAACCTTAAGATAGAGAATGAAAACTTTAAGATAGGAGAACGAAAACTATAATATTTTATCAGATCAAATTTGAATAGTGCAGATCAAGGAGGATAGATCATATCACTAAAAAGTGGAAGAGTAGAAAGAGTAAAGGGGAATGTTTCAGGAGTCTTTTGAAAGATGATATTGGCTTTTGATGGATGGTTGGAATCAGTTAGTCTAATCCAACTGTCAATATTGTTATTTTTTATTCTTTTATTTTAAGACTAGTTCTTATTTGATATATTACCTTGCAATAAATAAGAACTCATTGTCTGGAAGAGCAATTTAAATACTATTGCATTACATGATCCGAAGAAACAAATAGTACAGATATTACATCATACAAGATGTACCACATAACTTCTATTGCTTTTACTGGATGCCATGGTCATAATTTACCTGATTTTTGTCTGCTCAGTGAACGCAGCCCTAAGCATGGGCATGAGGGATCAACGAAGACAAGTCTTTTGGGGAACCTGAAATCTATAGCCCATGGTATCAGGAACTTCTGGAAAAAACTGTAAATTTGGCTGTATACTGATACTGATGAAGCCCCATTGTTTAGCATTTTGTGAATCTGGAGGAAATTGTGAAGTTTCTATGAAGGCTACAGAATTAATGATCTAACTCCCCTTTGTCAAAGGTTTAATTCCCCCCTACGTTTTCTAAAACCTTGAATATCTCACATGGTATCTTAGGTCGCGCCAGTTGGTAATAATTGCCTTGCTGTGCCGCTTATAGACTGTGGGGTTTGTGTACTGTGCACTCCAGGAGCATGCTCCCAGGTTATGGACTTCATGGTAACATATGCGTGAACTGGGAACATGCCACCGGAGCATTACATCTAGAAAAGAAAATGGAAAATTTTAGAGAAAAGAAAGCATACATCTCACTAGATGTAGAGTTTCTTTTAAAATTATACAATTTCTACATTTCAAATATGCCCTAAGTTTTGAAATACTAGCAAGATGAGTGTAAGACTGAATGTCAATGAGACATTGACAAATACAAACATTCGAATTTGTGGTGGTGTAAAACAATTTGCCAAACCACCCCCACCCTCCAAAGGAACAAATGTTAAACAGGGCCAGGAAACCATGCATGGACAGCTGAGTTAAAGATTGAAGGCTAATATGTACTGTTTCGAGAAAAATATAGTGTGCGAAACTGCAGTAACGCAAGCTAATTCAAACTCATTCCAAAAAAAAAATAACCATGAGAATTTCCATAGGTGACAATCATTAGGCAGTATCACATCATTCTTTAGACCTGATCCGAAACATAATTTAAACAAGGGGGAAAACCCTAATATACAATCTAGATATTGCTTTGATTTCTCACACATCATTGCTCTTCATCCGAACTCTCATAAGCTAAACCAAGCAAGCTTCCAGTTGCATTGGGTGGCTTAGCCTCTGTTGGTTCGATTGTTTTTGACATAGGTTGGCCAACACTGACGGGACATTCTGCACTCCCGAGAGATGATCCTTTCAAGCCTAGCAATGCGCCCTGAGATGAAGAGATTTTGCTGGCAGAATCTTCAAGGTTCTGACTTGGTTTATTGTTCTGTGCTTGTTGTGAAGGACGGCTGACTCTTGGCCGCTTCGGTTTGATCTCAACAATATTCTTCAAGAGATCTTGTTGCCTGCCCAAAGTATGTACTCAATCATAGGAAAAAATATAGTAGTAGATGGAAAAAAAAAGGCCTTCTTTACAGACAGTTTACCTTATATCACTTTTGGGTTTAGGCTCAACACGAAGAGCCAAGGGAACAGCAGGTGCGGAATCAGCTAGGCTTGCCGCTTTGTAATAATAAGTTAAAGAAAGTAAACAGTGCTAACGAGCAGAACATAAGAGTTCTAAACAATTATATGAGAAATTGCTCCTGGCTAAGCCTGCTATTTATCAACCTATTCCAACAAAAAATGAGGAGCTTTTCTGAAAGGGCTGAGCCTGTTATTTATCAACCTATTCTAACAAAAAATGAGGTGCTTTTCTGAAAGGAAATCGTGTGGTTTATGGTACAAGTCTAGACCACACCACACAATATCGTTCAATTAACCAAATGTATGACAAATAAAATAGGACAAGAGACTATGATATCTCATTCAAGAAAGGATATCTTAAAAGCCGCAAATGCCCGCTTCTCTGTACGGCGAAGAAGACGCTCTGCGTCTTCCTCAGCTTCCATTTGCTCTTTGAGATAAAGCAAATCATCACTGTCCAGAGCTGAATAATATAGGAGAAACAACAAAAACAAGTTAATGAGGAAGTTGCATAGATCTTTCCTGCAAAAAAGAAGCGTATAGTACCTCCTCGTCCATGTAGATAGCCTCCACGCTCGCCAGCAACCTCCTGCATCTGTTGGCATCAGCCGCCCAGTAGAGAGCCAAAATCCCTGTCAGGGCATGTTATCAGAACACTGTAGATGAATGCCTATTGGAAGCACTAAGAAAATGAAATCAACATAAGACATATAACCACCAAGCAATGAAAATGTGATCTACCGATGCAATTACTTAAAAAACCAATACTGGTCTCAACAGAGAGTGCAATAGCAAACTAAACACACCCTCTAAGTTTTGCTTCTCACCACATCGAACAATGCCAAGCAGCCCAGTACTGCAGATTCAGCATAAAAGGGCTTGTCCATAATACTTACAAGCAGCATAACTGTACATAATGACTACTAGTATGCAACAACACTATTCACTCAAAACTGAAGACAGATACTTAGCTTCTGCTGGGCGGTGTTCACACTGGCAACTCTGCCAGGCTGCAGTCAAACTTGAGAATTCATTTTACAGTAACTACTCCAAATTAAAGCTCTGAAAACAAGCACAAAGTTATCCTCCATCCTTGCCAACTTCTGCATCCATCCATCCATGCATATAATCCAAGCACAAAACTATGCAAATCAGCCAACCTCTACCAAGGCATACCATGCAATGCACCAAATTGGCACCATAAGCAAAGCTTAATAGAATTTAGGTCCTTTAAACACCCTATAAGCTCCATGAGATGCAAGCATTTAAATTTGTGTTGCCAACCATCAAATCAGCGGCTGAGGCCCAGGTAACACCTCACAAGAAGGCACTACCAGCTCACTTTAGTAAATAGCAATAAGAGGCTAAATCTAAACTATCAACATGCAAGAAATTTAACCAGAATATTTTCTAAATAACTTCAAGAAAGCACATAGATATACAAAAACAAATGGTGGCCAGAGCAATACAATCCGGTCTAACCTTTGCCACCATGCGCTGGAAGGTGATGTCCTCATCATCGATCTTGTCCTTCCCCTTCCCCCACTTCCTATCTGCGCGCACAAATTTACAGAACCAACCAGCCTTCAAATGCCACCCAAAAAATTCGAGAAAAAGGGCAAAAAGGGAATCGGAGGTGGTGGAGCCGCGAACCTTTGGGGTCGCTGAGATTGGTGTACTCACGCACCTCGCGCCCAGACATGGCTGCCAATGGGGGCGAAGCTAAACCTAAACCCTAACCCTAGCCCCAGGCCTCAGTAGAAGCTTCGGGACTCTTCGTCCACCTCTAGCCTCTCTTCTGTTAATTTGTGGGTTCGAGATAAAATTGAAGAGGCCACCAGAGGGTCATATCGGGTTTATGGAGGAGGGGTCTCTGTTTTGATCTGGATCCGACATCTGCTACAGCTGTATTCGTGTCAAATTAGTTTTTTCTTTTTTTCCCTAGTTTGAATGAACTAAGTAGCCTTCCCAGGAACTCCAGCGAAATGCGAGACGCTTAAAGCAGCGGCACTTCAGTTAAACAGGACCTTGAATATATAAAATAAACTCTTTAAAATAGAAGAATTTAAATTTATAATTTGAATTTACAAATCAATTCAGAGAGGATTATCGTATATTTGATTGTATGAAGTTAATGTTGTAACTATTCCATAAAAAATCAGTATTTTCATATTTCATGATATAGATTTGACAAATACGATTCATTCTCATATTGGTCAAAACAGTTTACAACAAGAATTTATTTTTTTTTATTTCAAAAGAATTCTCACAAAATTTCAATCACATAAAGTGATACTAATCAGCAGAATACCCGCGAAAATAAGGGCTTTGCTTGCCATAACCGGATAATCCTCCTGCCTGGCATGATAACGAGTAGTGGGTGCTATGCGGTAGCATGAGTTTTCTTACAAAATTTCTTGCAAACGGTAGCTGACACGTGGGCAGGGAACAGAACGAATGAAAAATGAATGACATCATTTGATTCATTATTTTGATGAAAAACATTAAGCAAACTGAAGTTTCTGCAAGGATGTTTGCCCTGTTTCAACTCATTTCTTTCATTTTTCAATAATATTCTTGTTTACTCAATCAATGGCACATGATAGATATTGCCACAATGAGTCACAATCCTGATCAAAAAACATTATACAAAATTTCCAGCCGAACTGTCATGCTCCATGGCTCCCATCTTTGCTTGGAAAAAAGCAGTAGACAGCAAGAAAGAAGCAACTCTACTCTCTATCAAACAAGATAGTCAACTTTTCCATCAATCTGTGCGAAATGATCACGAGGGGCCATGTTCCGAATCAGAATCATCGACCATCTTCTTTATCGATTCAATATCATCAATTTCAGAAAGGGTGTGAATCCGGAGTGCATCTGCGTCCTCACTGGTTGCAAAGGAAAAATAAAAGAAATGGTGAGAGACGGCAAAATAATCAAAAGCAAAGTGCAGGAGAAAGAATGGAGCGATCGTCAATAATGTGGATTCAGTCATACTCTGTGACTCCGAAAATTTCTTTAACAACTAGGGAGCTGTCCCGTGAACAGAACTCTGGAAGCTGGATGGAGATTGTAAAACATTTCAGTTACAATAGGAGAAGTGAATAATAAAGAGGTTCACATGGAAATCCAGAATTGACATATAAAAGATTTAGCATACATCAAAGACAGACTTCGATATATGAATGAGATAACGGCATACACACATCAAACATGAATCGCTATACATAAAATTCAGGCATAAGAAAACAATTGTCACAATACATTCTATGGAAAGCAAAAGTTAAAATTGAACAGATAATTGTATTAGTTAAGGACATGAAAACGAATCAAAGTGCACCTCATCATCAAATGATTTGGATTCCTTTACTAACCAAACAGAGGATCAGCAGCTTACCTCCGACAAGTACATGATTTTCCCAAATAATTGTTGCACGGCAAGCTTCCGCTTAAAACCTTGCTCTGTAAACCCAGATAAGTCCATAATTACTGGTCCTGCAAGAATTCAAAAATCAATTTCCCCAAATTACTTTTTGTCAAAAATCACGCAAAATCTTACAACTTTCTTAATTAACAAAAACATCTAAAATTGTTCCTCTAAATCTAATGTATAATATAATTACAGACTCCATGTTAGTTCCCAAGGCCAAGGCATTACCTCGAATCTTAGAAAAGAAAAACAACTTAGAATTTCTATAGCTACACAAGATAAACACATCTAGACCACACCATTATAAACCTACTTCTGGAAGTTTAGGAAATATTCCGCATCCTTCTAAGGGTTCTAGCATTAGAAAAAGCAAGCAATACCTTTTTCCTGAACAATTCGTCGCGAAACCTCATTCAAAACTTCAGCAACTTTAGCATCCTCTAGCATTGATGCTTTCCTGAGATGTATGAGATCCACAACCACATCAGGATTGAATGGTTTCTCATTCAGTGTGTATCTGATGTACTTTCTTACTACATCATCCATATCAAATCCTGTCTGAATACAATATACAAGAATAAAATTACTTAGAATTTCTTGAGGGTGTTGTTCTCAATGGACAGATAGCTCTTACAACAGCATTTTGAATTCATCATTCCTCAAACAAACGGTAGAAGATATCAACATTGAATATGCTAGCGCGATATTACTAGCATTTTAAAGCCCTGGTTGCTCTAACTTAGGATTATCTCAGAGACCAGCTTATTGGGCTTATAGTAGAAGTTTATTCACGAGTGCAACCAATAAAGAAGTTTTAACACAGTGTATTTCAATAGTTCGATTCAGCACCTAAAAGAACAAGGACAAAGCCAAGGACATACCTTTTGCATTAGTGCTTGAATAACTGGATAAGTCACAGCCTCCCTGCCCTTCTGAAACAGCTCATCTAGTGATCTTAACAAGAATAAATTTTTACTCACCTGCAAAGAAACATTGTTTTCGGTAACCATGTAATTCCTCTAAATAACAATATTATGAAGTTCCAGAACTGGTTAAGAATAGTAGGTTACAAGAACAACACTACTTGTATGTCATACAGATCAAAAAAAAAAAAAAAAAAAAAAAAAAAAAAGAAGACAATGCTCATGAAGGATCAAAATCCAGAACTCCAGTACAGCTTGTCTACTGTTCCATACATCTTACTGGAATCAAATTCATGTCATTTCTCTATTATCCCATAAGATTTTCAATGATACTAAAAGACCATACAGGATTTTTATTTTGAGTAGTTCGTTGACCAGTTTTACCCTGACACACATGAAGCAAAGAGTACAGCCCAAATTACCACTTACACAAAAAGATTCTCGCTCTTTGATAACTCCAAGCTAAACTGCCATGATCAACATAAATTCTTCAGGAGGATTACAACCAATTAGATCTACACTTGCAAATGAATCCAATTGAAGGAAAAACGTGTCCGTTATCATTTTGACCAAACTTAACCTTCAGAGAAACAAAGATTAGTGGTTATTGGTGAATTCTTCCAAACAAACAACACTTTCAAAACAAAAGCTAAGGCTCATAAGAAGTGTGACGTTTATGTACTACTTCCCCAATCTGGGCACATATTAAGCTCACCTTGGATGCCACGTTGACGTAAACCAAACAAAAAAAGAACACTACGAGCTAGATTGACATAAAACTAACCCAATCAACAAAGCAACATTACACAATTACACTAGGATCTAAATCCACCAGGTACATTAACCCAACAAGACTAGAAGTCTAGAACGCTTACCCTTCGCTTCTTCTGGGTGCGTGGGGAGGTGAACCTGCGCACTGTGCGGACGAAAGCGAGCACGAAGGCGACGCCTACGTATGCGAGCGGCACGGCGAGGAGCCACGGCACGGGGCTGGAGCCCACGCGGGGCCCAGGGATGGCCTGCGTGACTGTGCCCGTGAACTCCACGAGGTCCAGCGCCTTGTCCTGGATCCACGGAATCTCCTCCTCCACCTCCACCTCCTTCTCCTCCTCATCCTCCTTTCTAAAATTATGGTTCGCGGGCTGCCACGAGGTGGCTCGGGTTGATGCGGCCGCGCGCTTGGCGAGGGCGACTAAGAGAGACGGCCGCGGCGACCTGCGGGTGAGGACGGCGAGGGAGAGGGGAGTGGAGCGGCGGCGATCTCCGGATATGGGGGTGGTGAGGGGGCGGAAGAGCGAGGTGGTGGCCATGGATGCGGCGGAGGACATGTGGGGAGGATGCTGGAGTGGAGTCGTAGGAAGCTAATTGTTTTTGGATTAGCTGGACCTTTACATGGGATGTGCATTGGAATTTTACTTAGACTTTTAATTTAGTTTTCGTTTATATATTGTAAAAAGTAAATAATGCATTACTTCTTTTAAGAAACTATTAGAAGAAATAATATTTTACAAGAAGATATTAAAACGCTACAAAGTTGAACATTCTACGAGAAATCTTAAAATTTGATCTTATAATTAGTTAATATTTTGTATATTAAGAATTTTTAGAAAATTGGAGAGAAATGTAATTTTGTAAGAGACTTTAAGAAATTTCTAGATTTACTTGAGATATGAAATTTTGCAATAGAAAAAACACTAAAAACGTCCTGATATTTCTTAGAAGTGCATTTTATTGTTTTATGACAAATATCTAATAGTATTAAAAAGACTATAAATAAAAGTACTGTATCACTACTGTATACCATAATATACCACCATATAGTTAGAGTCAAAAAAAATTGTGTATATCTCCTAGTTTGTAGTAATAATTGTATTGTAATAAAATATTATATTATATTTAATTGTATTACTTAAATCTTTTTTAGTTAGACCGATTACTTATAGTCTCTTTTTATCAGATTTTTTTTTTTTGTATTTAGTGTCTTGTTGAATTAGAGACTCGAAAGTGATCTTACCACTATTGTCTGTAATTGTGATTTAGAAAAAATGACTTGATAATCAAAATGACACTACCGTCAAATTTCAATATTACACTAAATAATTTGAAGAGAAAATCACCAATTTTATAAATTATTGTAGCCGTTTATAAGTGTCATATATCTTCTCTACACAATTCTTCATCATAAATCTAATACAAAATTCAAGATGGTAAAGCTCAATTTGTACACGCACACGAACGGTTGACGGGATGTTGTGGGTGTTTTAATATGTTTGTTGCAGTTGGTAGGGAATACCATGCGCATGAGTTTTGTAACTAAGCTTACAATACATCCATACAAATGCACAAGAAACATCAGTTCATAGTCATACAATAGCATATCTCGTTGATGTAAGTTTAAAAAACCTCAAATATGTGACACAACCGAGGAAAGTAATTCACCAGCCCAAGCATGAATGACTATCATTAGGGGCAAAGATTCATTTGGTGTTGACTCTTGATATAATACATAATCCATCTATAATGTCTTGTACATGGCTACAAGCCTGTCAGTTCCTGATTTAAGTATCGGGGTTTTTGTTTTTGCCCAAAATTCTGTGGAATATTTGTGTCACCTGAGATGAAAGAAATTTCGGGAGAAAAGGGCTGAACAGTGGTACTGACTTGGGGAATCTTTTGGTGAAACTTATGCTTCTAAAATATCAGTTAACAAAGGATTTCAGAGCTTTGCCTTGGATTCTCTAGACCATGCTGGAGCTAAAACTTTCAGTTTGGACTTCTCAGCCTCCTCGTCATTTTCCTCTTCTTCCAAAATCTCCTTAGAAAATGCCCCCTGGTTTGCTTTGATGCAGTTCTGCAAGGCAATGAAGGGATTGACACAATCTGATCCCTACAAAGCAAGAAAGAAGCAGTGGTAGTGGTTAAATATTCAGGAAGAATCAGCAATGAAGCAAACTGCTACTGGCGGGGGATAGTGAAACCCAAGTTCGACGTGAAGGCAATAAATCTTAAAACGAAGAATTAATATTTGTAAGGCAATACAAAAAGCTCCATCTTTTCTGAGAGACAATAAAAGATCTTCCAAGTTCAACCAAGCAAGAGCTATTTCATGTAAAAATGTTGTACATCTAATTTCACATCCTTTACAGCTTGCAAACAACTTCCAAATTCTCTAGATCTTCGTTGTAATAGCAATAGATCGTCCTGTAAAGGATAGCTGCGGAGGGTGCATTTGCGTACCTTAAATTCCTTCATTGACATTGCTGTTTTTCAAGAACAGAGAAGAAGAGGTCTCTAGTAAAGGTTATACGTTGCGTAATTTAACACAATTTTACTAAGAATTCTAATATTACTTGGAAATTATGTGTTATCATCTTGTGCTAAGTTTACCATGAAGCATATCATCATAAAACAAAAATTATATACAACACATAAATCAAATACCTAAAATAAGAAGGAACTCAACAATTACTAAATCAAACCTTATCTTCTTCGGTGCTCTTAAGATAGCAGGAAAATGCATCAACAAATTGGCTTCCACAAGGGCCATTTTTCAAGTCAGCTATACGTGGGCAGTCCAGAGCTTTTTGCACTTTCACATCAATTGACTGCACGAGTAAAAAAGCAATCTCACCGATTCTCTCCAGAATACCTAGGTATCTACTTATAAGCAGAAGAAAGAATCATACCTCCTCATTCCCATCCTCATCAAAAGCCATAGCCTCTGTGCAATTAGAATATGTAACATTAGGTAATGCTTGTCATACCAAGTTCCAAGAAAAGCAAAATAAGCAATGCAGATATAATCTTCTTTCAGTTATTTGTTACAACCAGGAATTATTAAAAAAAGTACTTCCCTTCCCTATGATCCAGTGAAGGATGTACCGCTGCAGAGTCTTGGGTTCAGAAAGTACATCTTAGTATCTTACCATAAACACGACTTGTTCTTGAACAACTAAAGCCTATTGAGAGTTACTGTTAGACAACAACCTAAAAGAAGTTAGGTATGCAAACTCCTCTTTTCTTCTAAGGATGGGAATGCCAACCCAGAATCCTACACTCAACTACTCAAGGTTAAATAGAGCACAGTATAGTTCTGAACTTTGAAAAAGAAACATTTTTTAGCATAAAATACCAAGTGATACATGCCACATATTCCAATGAAGTCACAAATCAACATGAAAAACACTCCACTGGAGGTTTCTACACGTTTCTTCCTTCCAAAATATGAAATCCACTGTTCAACAGTTCGACCTCATGAACTGCATTATACAAGTAGCAGAAGCACACAACAGTAGCACTGGCCAAAGTTCTTGTTGATAAAAGGTTCTCTAGTAGGTCAGTTTGCCTAAAAACCTGGTATCTGATGAAGCTAGCAGTTGCCAACTAACATCAGATGGAAAGTGCATGCAAAGGACTGTTGTCCCGCAGTAAAAATTTGAGCTGTGTTGGGTTAACCCCCAGGGTGTGTCATGTGAAAAGGCACCTTCTATGTAAAACCTTCTAAAGATGCTCAAAATATCCAAAAAAATGCATGCTGCAAACTTGCAACTAGGAGAGTACACACGGATGTGGAGTAGCCCGTGGCAAAAGCCCAGGCCTAACGACTAAAATACACGGCTCATTTTAAGCCGGGCAAGCATTCTGGGATGGTCTTCACAGAATCACAGGTCTGGGAAACAACGCAATATTATCAACTTGCATGATTCTTATATCGGGAGCAGCTCAAATTTGGCATTGAACTACCAATCCCAAGAGTACTAGACTAGATTAAATTTGGCTTTTTTTTTGTATGAACTCGAGGGGTGCTAACAAAAACAAGAACACATTTGCACAACAAACAGTTTCATCACTAATCTTAGGAACACCAAGTTTTGCTCGAGTAGAGCCGCCAATTCCTCACCCCAAATGCTAACAATATACTTCTAATTCTTTGCACAGCAAGCAAGAAAAATCTTGGACAATAAAAAAGTTATAAGGTGGCCGAAGTCACAGTAAACAGAAAAGCACGGAACCGTCACCAAGTTAAGATTTCGACCTGCGGCCAAAGCCTCCAGAGGGGAGGAAGACGGAGCAGAAGATGGAGTTGGTTCGGCTGCCGCTGGAGATGGCCCGTCGGCGTCAGTGGCAGCGGTAGCGTGGCTTGGGTCTCGGCCCATGGAGAAAGAAAGGAGAATTCGGCGGCTAAGTTTGGGAGGCAGGACAAAACACTCGTCTTCCTTAGTACCAGCGCGAGAGCCGGAACTTGGAAATGCCGGTGCTTTTTTGACTCCACGTTGGTAGTTTCGCGTCCCGTAGCGGTTGGAAAAAAGTTGGACCGGAGTTGCCAAGTGGACCTCTCAGCTAATTCAACTAGGTATTCCTAAAAAAAGTTTGCTAAGGAAACAATTGTTTTTTGTTTTCACAATTTTGAATTCACTTTCTATGCTATTAAATAAAAATCCTCCATCTTTCAATCTAGTCATTTCAAAGTCCATCAGCCCTTTCTTATTTCCTGATAATAAGTGGTGAGGTAACAATGATTTCATGCAACTGTTGGTAACGATGGTGGACGATGACAAAGATGGAGACGATGAGACGGTGATATTAGAGGAGGGATAGAAAAAGTGATGTGATGTAATATTAGTAATGTGTACTCAACAGTAAATAATGGTAACAACCATGATGTGAGGGCACAATAGCCCACTAGTAAAATAGATAGAGGTACTGAGACAGATGACATTAGTAAACATAATTGGATTTGAATAGAGATAGTTTGTCAACAGACAAAACGGGGTGGGGGTGAGGGTGAGGGTGAGAGACACTAAGGTTGATGGGGTGGAAGACTAATTCCTAGTAGAGGGGTGGGGAGGGAAAAAAGGAAGAGATAATATTCACTAGGTTTGATTTGTGATGTGAATGTTCTGGTGTCGTATCTTCTGATAATATAACAAATTTAATACTATATTTCAATACTATTTTTCATAAAACTCCAAAGATGATAGAATAGAACTTAAGTTACTATATCTAGATCCAACAAAAATTACGGTGCCCAAATGGAACGAGGAAAAAGAAAAAAAAAACAAACACTAGGAAAATGACTGGCTATTTACTCCATTTTATCCGTTCAACCCCGTTTTGCATGCCTTTCTTGCCGTGCAGCCGTGCCACAGTTTTGCCGTTTTAGGCTGAGTCCAACGGGGGCTTTTTTGATGTCTGCACGCGGGCCCCACGGGGGAAAAAATATTTAAAAAACCGGATGGAGTTAGCGGAGAAGCTTCAGCTAGCGTCCCAAAATTGAAGTATGCATTGTTGGTCCGTCCTCGGTTTACGTGCAAATAAATTATATATAATCTTTGTTTATTAATTTATGATTATTTTAACTCAAATTAGATGTTGATTATATTGAGAAAGTTGTAGATATTTAAATTATCTTCATTTAGAGACCAAATTTCATATATATTAGATTTTTAAATTAAAAGTTATTGATATGACAAAAATCACCTAAATTTAATTGATTCGTGGGCCCGTACGAAGCGCCTCGCGAAGCGCCTTTGCATTGGAGAAGGGAAGTGTTTCAGGTGGTGCTTCGCACAAGTGGCATAGAATATACTGAAAAATATTCCGTTGAAGCGCCTCGCGAAGCGCCGATGGACTGGACTCAGCCTTATAACGTGTCCTGCACAGCCGACACACCCAAAGGCCCAAAACACGAAGTAAAAGAAGAGAGAAATATATTTCTTGGGCGTCCCGCGGCTGTGCAAGTGCAACATTGCAAGTGCGGCTCTTCCCTTTTTTTTCTTAATGAAAATTGAATGTTTCCAATGGGCTCTTTTCTTTCTTACAAAAGGATGTTGCAGCCCATTTGAATGGTTATTTTCCTTTTTTCGACAATGTCATTGCAGGACCTTTTTATAGGTTTAATTTAGACAATTAGGTTAGTCAGCAGAAAATTTAATCCCTAATTAGTTTTTCTTGTTTGACAACTAGTTTATAATCCCACTAGCTAGACATAAAATTTGATCCTGTAACCTCTTCATTCTTTATACCTTTATTTATATCCTTAAAAGAATTCCTTTTCCTTTTCCTTTTTCCTTTTTTTTTTCTTAAAGGTTCAATTTAGAATTCTATAATCAAATAGACTTCATGGTGGCTTTTTCACGGGACCTCAGTGTTTTTTTATTTATAGCTGTAGATACCGCTTAAAGATCTGTGGAGCCTACCTATAACTTTAATGTATGGGCTTATTGCTTACGAAGATGAAGTTAAGGCTAAGGCTCTCTCCAACAGTGACGACGGCGGCGGCGGCTCGCGTCGACGGTGGTCGATGGCTGCTCGATGTTTGCTCGGCGCGAGGGGACGTTCGTGTGCTACGGGATGAGGCGAACGGGAGGCGAGGTCGCGGCGAGGACGCGCCCCTGTTGGAGAAGACAAAGACGTGAACGGACGCACTTCGTGGGCCCCACCGAGACGACGAACGGCAAAACTTACCCGCGTAAATAAGGATCTGACATGTGGGACCAGCGAATAAAAGGCTCCACATGTCATTCATTGGGTGCAGCGTTTGAATGTGCCAGCGGATATGTAGTGTGGGCCCCACGCCCATGTATATCGTGCCGGTGTCAGTTCCTGCACGCACCGCGCAAAACCTTCAAAATATCACTAACATATGGGCCCCATGAGACGCGTCCCCACACGTCATACGCGGGTAGGAGTGTAAAGCCGCGTCGCACGCGGTTTAAGGCCACGTGGGGCCCGCCACCCGGGAGTGCGCCGCGTTGCTGACATCGGCGATGCGCGGGCGTGTCAACTCCAGCCGCTGATCCGTGGGGCCGGGAAAAATGATGGCCCACCAATCATTGAATTATGTATAGTAATTGACCGTACAATTAATAACCGCATATATTTTAAATGAAATATTTATATACTTATTTAATTGTAGCCGTAGAGGCTTACATGTGGGGTCGGTTTTTAGATGGCCCACATGTTAGCGAGGAGATAACAACAAATAGTCGTTGAGGAGAAAAAAGGTGCGGGTCCCACCTGTTATCCTCTGAAAAAATATCCGTTTTTATCCAGCCGTTTAAAAATAGTCGTTGGATCAATTTTTAATTCATTTCTGCCCTAAAAAATCATTAAAAATTCCAAAAAATCCAAAAAAATCACAAAAAATCACTGAATTTTTTTCCAGCTCTCCTCTATATAAAGACATGCTATTTCACTATTTTCACTCACATTTCTTCATCCATCCACACCAAAACACTTCAAAATTACTACAAAAATTTTCAAAAATTCCACATGGATTCTAATCCACTGGCGATTCGTTAACTGGTTTGACTCTTCCCAATCTCCCAGCGAAAACACTAAAACCTCAAACACCCAATAGCAATCTGGTTTTTCACAGCCACCGACTTACCAGCCGTATCCATCGAATTACCAGGCGTATCCACCGAATTACCAGCCATATCCACAGTACAGCCAAAATTATCGTCCCTATCCACCACACGCCCATGCAATTCCACCGCTCCCACAGTATAGCCAAAGTTTTCATTTTGTCGGCATGCCACCGACATGTCCGCAGTTTTCCCCACCTCAACCACACTCTGCGTCTGTCTCCGACAATGGCACTCCAGACTCTACTCTAGCCGATCTGGAGGCCCGACCTGTCATCGATGACACCAACACCAAAGCTGCTGTGGACGCTGGCCGAAAGACGAAGCGCTTACCGTGGTCCACTGATGACGACGTAAAACTGGTAATAATTTGATTTTTCATACAGGAGTACTATGAAAGAAATATATTTACGCTCGACTTCGATATTCAAAATTGTTTACTACATGTAGATTAGCTCTTGGCTCAACAATTCGCTCGATCCTATTGATGGAAACAATAGGAAGTGCGACATGTACTGGGCCAACGTAGCAGCGGCATACAATGAAACGGTGCCGACAAGTAGGAGAAGGGAGACCAAACACTGTAAGGACCACTGGCAACGAACCAACAAAAAGGTGGTCCAATTTAATGGTGTTTGGCTCCGACTGAATGAAGTCTATGCCAGCGGTCGTTCCGACGACCAACTCATGGCGCAGGCCCGTGAGATGTACAAGACGGAGATGGGTCATCCGCTTGTCATGGATCATTGGTGGACGGCGGTTCGCCGTCAACCTAAGTGGTTTGCAGCTTATGTTGATCCTCCCAGCAAAAGAAACAGATTGGCGGAATCGGGCACCTACACGTCATCGTCTAACAACGATGATGTGCCACCAGCGGAGACACGGCCGGAAGGACGAGACTCTACTAATGCAAGGTGCAAAGGTAAGGGAAAGGTTGATGACTCGCAGGATTCTACGTCGGCAATGAGAGCAGATATTGATGCCTTCATCCAAAATCAACCTGACCGGGCCGACAAGAGGAATGACGTACTCCGTATGTCGGACAACTTGCACGACGTGGCGAAGTCAAAGGAAAAGTCCGCCTTGTATAAGGCGTATTGGAAAATGATGAGTCTCAACAAATCCATCTTCGATGATGCACAAAAAGTGGAGTACGATGCAGGGATGAAGATTCTGAGAGAGAAACTTAATGCCGCAGACGATTAATTATTTTGTTTTTGAATTATCTCTTGTAACCAACCATGTATCCTCCGTTATTAATCTATATTGGATTCTCTATTTAATTTTACTTTGGTATCCAACTATGGAAACTAGCCGTTGGAATATAGCAGTTGCAAAGTAGACGTTGGAAAATTGCCGTTGGAATATAGCCGTTCAAAATTAGCCGTTGCAAACTAGCCGTTGGACTCTTTGTCTATATATTGACCCCCTCCATAAAGTTTCTCTTCACAATCTAACTATCTTCTCAAACGGCGCAGCTCTTGAGAAACTCAGTTTCAGTAGCCACTCACAAAATGTCTTCTAGCTCTAGTTCGAGCACACATAGCTCCGAGGAGGATGTCGTGAACAAAATCGAGGATTTCTTAGTGGAATTCATAGACGAGGAGGAGGAGGAAGATCGTATCATCGCCGATCTTTACGCCCGACTCGATGCTTCATCATCCCGTGGACGCCGCCGAAGCAGCAATAGGAGATATGTTGAGAGAGATCGACCGCGAAGAGGGGCATCAACGGCTCGTCTCGGACTACTTCTCCGAATATTCTGTCTACCCTGACAATATCTTCCGCCGGCGTTTTCGGATGTCGAGACCCCTCTTTCTCCGCATCGTTGAAACTCTAGGTAGGTGGTCCCCCTACTTCACCGAAAGAAGGGATGCCACTAATCGCCGTGGACTCTCCCCTTTACAGAAGTGCACCGCAGCAATGCGTATGCTCACGTACGGTGGCCCCGCCGATGCCGTCGATGAGTACGTGCAGATTGGGGAGTCCACGGCGATTCAATGCTTGGAGCACTTCATACAAGGTGTCATCGACATATTTGGCGACCAATATCTTCGCAGCCCCACCGTCGAGGATATCCACCGCCTACTGCAACAAGGAGAGTCCTGTGGCTTTCCAGGTATGCTGGGAAGCATTGATTGCATGCACTGAGAATGAAGAAATTGCCCCGTAACATGGAAAGGTCAATTCACTCGTGGAGATTATGGAGTCCCGACGATTATACTTAAAGCGGTAGCTTCGTATAATCTCTGGATATGGCATGTTTTTTTGGTGTTGTAGGCTCCAACAACGATATCAATGTGCTAAACCAATCGCCCTTATTCACCGATGTGTTGAAAGGGCGGGCTCCTCATGTGCAATACTCTGTCAACGGCCGACACTATAACATGGGGTATTATCTCACCGATGGTATATACTCGGAGCGGGCTGTCTTTATGAAGATGATACCGCTCCCACAGACAGTGAAAAATCGGTTGTTTGCACAACACCAAGAAGGAGCGAGAAAACATGTTGAGCGGGCTTTCGGCGTTCTACAGTCTCGATTTGCTATCGTGCACGGTGCGGCCCGATTTTGGCGACAGTCAACTCTAGCGAAGATCATGCGGGTTTGCGTCATCTTGCACAATATGATCATAGAGAACGAGTGCGACAACAATGCCGACAACTATGACTATAATGATCATCCAGACACATCCACGGTAGTACCGCCCTTGATCCGCACTGGGGGTACGCCTTTATTCGAAGATGTACTTCGAAGAAATGTTGCCATCCGTGCTCAACCTACGCACACGCAACTTAAAAGAGACTTGATCGAGCACATTTGGCAACGTTTCGGAGGAAACGCCGACGAGTAGCATCTTACCGGATTTTGTAGTAGGTATTTGTTTGCAAATTTAATTTTTGTGTATTTCGCAATTATGTTATGTACCACTATTTGAATTTTAATATCTATTTTTTTTTGTCAAGTGCGATTTTTAAATCCAAAATGTCGAATTTAATTTCGTAAGTAATATGTTAATATATTGGTAATATTGAAATTAATGAATTAATACAAATTCGTTGAATATATAATTGTTAAATTGTATAGAGCCAAACAAGAGCCAAGCGATTGGAATGCTTGGCTCTTGCTTGGTGTTTTCTTGGTGGTTAGGAGTGTGGGGCCTATGCTAAGAACCAAGCAACAGCCAAACTGTTGGAGGTTTGGTGCTTTGAGATGGTGCTCGCACACGTGGCAGAGAATATTCCGTTTAAGAGCCAAGCAAGAGTCAAATATGTTGGAGATAGCCTAAGTGGATAGATTATTTCAAGAATTTCTTTGGTAAGTGCAGTCTTTTTTTTTGTTGCTAGAAACCTTTAAATAAACTTAAATTAGTGGGTGGATGTTTTGAGTTTATAGGTTATAAATAAGATATTTTTAATGAGTTAACTTATTAAACAAGTTTTAGCTATATTCTAAAAAGGAAAATGATAATTTATTTTGAGAAGCATGTTTTATAAGGCTGTCTCCAACCCTAGCTCCTTCCTGACAGGCTCTCTAGGAGAATATTCTCCGCCACGTCAGCGAAGAGTCTCAACCAACCATTTCTTCCTCTCCAATGCATAGGCTCCTCGAGAGACTCTTCGCGAGACCACTCCTCCAAGAGTCTCCCTCTCCAATGCAAAGACTCTTGGAGAGGCTCTTGGGTGGACCCCACGTATTAAATATATAATTTCGGTTTTACCATCATATTAATAATTACATAATCTATATAAATAAATTAAAAATTGTACGACAATATTTCCAACATTTAAAAATATAATTTGCGGATCAAAAATTCGGCATAACGAAAATAAATATTTGTATTAAATTCGGTACAACAAAAATAAATATTTTTATTACATTGGACAGTTGAACATAACATTAAACGTACGACATTACATACATGCATTGGTATTGAAACTTGAAATTTAACATCGACGTGCAAATAAAAAATATTAGAAAAGCGATATATAATGACTAATTTCCGTGGACACCTCCAAAATGCTCTCAAATGTGTTCAATCAAATCTATTTTGAGCGCTGCATGCATCGGTTGAGCCCGAATGTTGGTGTTTCTCTGGATCACATCAGCGAAAGCAGCTGTACCGCCATGTTGGATATTAGGCGGTGTTATGGTGGAAGTCCCTTGGATGTCTTCGAAATCATAGAGTGGCCCGTGAAAATCTCGCTCATCCTCAACGATCATATTGTGTAGTATGACACATACCCTCATGATTTTCGCGAGAGTTGAACGTTGCCAAAAGCGTGCTGGGCCATGCAGGATGGCAAAGCGGGATTGTAGAACTCCAAATGCTTGCTCTATATCCTTCCTCGCTCCTTCTTGATGTTGAGCAAACAGTCTGTGTTTGTCTGTTTGCGGCAGGGGTACCGTCTTCACAAAGGCAGCCCACTCTAGGTATATACCATCTGCTAGATAGTATCCCATATTGTACTCGTGCCCATTGATGAAGTACTGCACTTGAGGAGCTCGTCCCTGCAAAATATCGGTGAACAAGGGGGATTGGTTCAACACATTTATATCATTGTTGGAGCCGGCAACACCAAAGAAGGCATGCCATATCCAAAGGTCCTGGGAGGCGACCGCTTCGAGTATAATGGTTGGGACTCCGTAATCGTCGCGAGTAAATTGCCCTTTCCATGCAACTGGGCAATTTCTCCACTCCCAGTGCATGCAGTCTATGCTTCCGAGCATTCCCGGAAACCCGCGCGCCTCTCCTTGTTGCAATAGGCGCTGCATGTCTTCGACGGTTGGGCGTCGAAGATATTCCTCGCCGAAGTTGTCAATCACTCCGTCGACGAATTTCTTTAAGCATTCGATTGCTGTGGACTCGCCAATCCGTACGTACTCGTCGACAGCATCGGCAGGAGAACTGTACGTCAACAAACGAATGGCTGCTGTGCACTTCTGTAATGGAGACAACCCTCGGCGGTTAACGGCATCTACTCTCTCGGTGAAAAAGGTGGACCACTCACCAAGAGATCCGACGATACGAAGAAAGAGGGGCCTGCTCATCCGGAACCTCCGACGAAACATGTGGTCGGGGTACACCGGATCTTCGCAGAAGTAGTCCGCCATGAGCCGGATATGGCCGGTTTCACGGTCCCTGTTGATGTATCGTCTGCTACCGCGCTGATGACGGCGGGAGGTAGAAGCCTGCAGCCTTGCTTGTATACCGGCAAGCACATGCTCTTCTAACTCTACCATGGCGGGATCTGGGTTGACGAATCCCGCAAGGGCACTCCGTAAGGTATTTACGGACTCTTCGTCTTCACTGTACGAGCTTGAACCAGAGCTGGACGGCATGTTTGAGGGAGAGGGATTTCGGAATGAGAGGGATTTGATAGTGAGGAGTATTACTGGAGATGAGAAATATGTGCACGATCGATTCGGTTTATATAGGCCAGGATGAATATCCCAACGGCTCTTTTTCAAACTCCAACGGCTATTTTCGAAAAAGATGAGTGCAACGGCTATTTTCCAAGAAGATGAGTGCAACGGCTATTTTCCGAAAAGATGAGTGGAACGGCTACTTTCAAAACATATGAGTCCAACGACTACTTTCAACCACATGAGTCAAACGGCTATTTCTCAAACATATGAGTCCAACGGAAATTTTCCAAACTTATTTCAATTGCAGAAAAGAAGGATACATAGGTGTACAACGACACCTCGATAATAAAATGCTACACTACTCAACCTAGTCTAGGTTGGCCTCCCGGATCAAATTTTTTACAAACTTCAACGCTTCCGCATGATCCTTCATTTCCTCCTCGGTGAAGTTGGATTTGTCTGTGGTGACTAATTTTGTTAAAGACCTTGCAAGGACCAGCTTCTGGTTGAGCTGGTCGTGTTTGCTCAGAGTGGAGGCCGCACGGGCTGTTGCCTCGACGCGCTCAGTGTTAGCTCTGACGAAGGTATGCAGGTCTTCTTACGCGGACGTGTTGCCCAAAGGAGATTTCTGTTTGCCTTTCCCCTTACGCTTGTCCTTGGCGGTGTCGCGACCTTCTGGGCGCGTCTCCTCCACGAGCCGCTCATCTGGATTGGACGAGGACGATGTGTGCGCACCATCCTCGCTCAACCGTGCTCTTTTGCCGGTGTCGACATATGTTCGGTTCCATTTAGGTTGGTCCCGAACATTCGTCCACCAGTGGTCCAGAGCAAATGCATGCCCTGTCTCACTCCTATACAGCTCGCGGGCTTGTGCCATTAGTTGGTCGTCCGAACGACCACTGGCGTACACTTCCTTCATCCTGCACCAACAACCATTAAACTCGACAACTTTTCTGTTAGTCCGGAGCCAGTGGTCTTTGCAATGCTTGACCTCCCTTCTACGATTTCGTGGGCTGCTCGCATTGTACGCCGCAGCCACACTCGCCCAGTACGTGTCGAACTTTTTGCCGTTCCCGTCGATTGGGTCCAACGAGTTGTTCAACCACGCACTTATCTGCGCAACCGAATTATAAATGGTGTGATCAAAAATGGATGTAAGAGTTTCAAATAAAATTCAGCAAAATATTTAAATAATTCCTTCCACAATATCTAAATGTAAAAAAGGAATACTCACAAGTCGAACATCGTCGGCCGGTTGCCAAAGCAACCGCCTGTGCCCGGCAGGACCCGGGAGACTATGGTCGTCGTCGTCGTCCGCTCCGAGCTCCGGCGTAGATTGTGGAGTATTCACGTCTGGGGGGGATGGGGATCTGAGATTTTGCCCTAGGCCTGGCGGTGGCGAGGGATGACCATACGAAGCCGGAGCCCCGACAAAATGATAGTTTGGCCCATACGGTACAAATGGATGGCCTTGTGGAAATGAGTGCGGTGGTGCATATGCAGCGGGATGCGGATATGGAGGAGCATGTGCATACTGCGGGCCGGGGGGGGTAGACAGGATACCCGGACGGAAAAGATGGTTGTGGAAAATGAAGATTAGTGGGTGGATATGGTGGAGGATTTGAATTACCTGGTATTTCTGGATTTTCTCCAGTTGTACTAGGAGAACTAAGCCAGTTTACGAAACCCTCAGGAGGATTATTATCCATATCGACGCTAAAACTAATTTCGGTGCACAAAGTGTGTGAAAATAGGTGTGTAAAATGTTATAAGATGGGTGAGATGGGTGAAATGGGTGTGGTGAAGTGAAGATATGAAGCATCTATTTATAGCCAGAATTCTGTGAATTTTTCAGAATTTTTTCGAATTTTTCTGAATTTTTAAGGATTTTTTTGGAATTTTGGGTAATTTTTTAATGAAAAAAAAATTAAATAAAGAGTAACGGCTAATTTTGCAACGGCAAAAACTTCAACGGCTGGAAATTCCGTCGCTGACAAGTGGGCCTGTGCAAAAAACGACCGTTGGATCGCTTTAAAAACTGAAAAAAAATCAATCCGACCGTTGCGAGTTAAAACAGTCACTTACAAGTGGGCCCCGGCATAATTTGTCCCCACATGTCATGTGTATATACGTGTGAGTGCGGTACAAAAGATCCGGCCGAATTATCCTGAGGCAGTACTGTAGCCGGGCCCACAAAACGCGTCAAATTACTGTTCACAGCTCCCGTTCGTTTGCATCTTCTTCTCCAACGCGCGTTCGACCGTTGCTCGCAGAGGTGGGGCCCGCCCTCGCCACGACCGCGTTCTCGCGCGTCCAAGCACTGCTCCGCGCGTTGCTTGCGCGCGGCCGACGGCGGCTTCGTCCGCGAAGCTCCTCGCGTGGTCCGGCGTTGGAGTCCGCCTAAGTGGTAGTGTTTTCTTCTATTAATAACCCACTCCAACTCATCACTGCACACAAAACACACATATGTCGTCTCCAAACTTACATATGTGTTAAAAATAGATCATAAGAAAAACACACACATGAAAATAATGAAAATCGAGAGTCAAATTTACAATCTCTTTTGTGTGGATGCACATATTCTAACAATCTAAATGAATATGTGAATACAAAAAAGTAGATTTAATCTAGTTAAACAAATCACACAAAACAATACAAATTTTTTTAAAAAGATTTATAGGCTGAAGTGTCTAATAAATTGATTTACTATAAAGACTTAAACTAGTTTAAACGGATACTGGATTCTATTTTTATAAATGGAAAAAAATTAATAAGAAATTTTTTATGTTGGATTCTACAGAAAGGTTTAGTGAGTCATTTAATCTTAATTGAATAATTTAGATGTACTAACATACACATATATGGGAATAAATTAGATAAATTTGAGATATTTATTATATTTGATCGCATAAGGTTTCCACTTTGGAAGTTTCACATTAAAATTTTGTCCCTACACGGACCGGGTGCACGATTGCGCGTGACCTCAGCCAAGCGCCTCTTCGAGTCTTCGCCTGACTCAGCAGCCGCATCCGCATGCTCCAATTACAAATTTTCAACTGCATCCAAACTCCACGAGGCAGAGTATACGGTTACCCTGAAAAAAAAAAGAAAGGAAGAAACCACACTGAAAAATCAACCAAACCGAAGCAAGCAAGTAAAAGAGACTACCAGGTACCAAGTACCAACTAATAAAAGCACGAACAAGGCGGCCAGTTGAAGCAAGCAAAGAGGCCACAGGGAGGGAGGCATGGGAATCGTGGAGATGTGGGTGCGGGAGAAGCCAATCCGTACTTTCCTCACCCGCATCTCCCGCCGGCGAGAGGCCGCGGCAGCGGCAACCGCCGACTCCTCCACCTCCCCATCCGCCGCCTCCGGCGACAGCGGCGGCGGAGAAGGCGGCATCCCGCAGCTCTCCTCCATCGCCAACTCCGTGGTCTCCCGCTGCTCCACGTATGGCCTCCCGAACTATAAATCTACTACACTTGTTGAGGGTTAAATTTTTTGATCTGAGTCAATGTTTCCGATTGGACGGTTGCTGTGGGTAGTGATGCAATTTTTTAGGTGTCTGGTGGGGCATAACTATCGGAGAGGCTGCAAATTACTTTGGTATTTCCGTTGATGGCTCGGGCTGATAGTAAAAGCATCCACGGTGGACGAGTTGTCTAAAATTAGTTCGACACGCAGTGCACAGATGGCTGTTTGAGGAATGTGCATGTATTTTGTTCCGCGAAGGCCATAATATTTAGTGTTGCTGTTTGATTCTGGTTTTTTGCTGATAGTAGTGGCAGAGCATTATGGTGTGGCTGCAATATGAGATTAACCATGAAAAGCTGTGAGTACTGATTTTGCCACAACAGATGGTATAAGCCTTTATAATGCAGTGTTGGACGCCCCAATGTTGACAAGCATGAATGTGGTGCTTTGGTTATCTTAGTATGATGCAAATAGCTGCCTGAGTGTTCAATTATTAATATGCTGCCACATGGGATATCATCATTGTTAATATTTGAAAGTGAACATGTTGGGTGTGTCCATTCAGTCCAAACAATTCAGAAGAGATATTAGTATACCACATCATAGTTTCCCAGGTTTTGCTTTCTTATGTGTACACCTAGGATGTGACGCACAGCAGTGGGTGATGGAAATGCGACAAGTGGTATTAAGTTTGTAGGCTAGAAGAGAAGATCCTATAAGGGAAGCTGCAATTGTTACATCTGAATTCTTGTCAAAACAACAATCACAAATTGATCTTACTCATGACCACACGCAGACAGTTTTAAATTTCGTGATTGGTATATCTTACATAACTTGGTGGAATCACACTAAACCACGTCAAAATATCATAGATTATGTACTTCTTAACTCTGCCCCAACGTGTTCAATGTGTTTTCTGTCACAAGGCTGAATAATAACTGAACCGTCTAAGTTAATTCTGTTGGAGGAGAGCACACTAGGATGCACTCAATCAGGACATAGTAAGCTAGTGGTAATGAGCAGTCACTTTTTATATGACAATTTATTGAGTTACAAAAAATGTGGTTAATATATTCTTATTGATAGTCGATTCACCAATCATTTATCTCCATGTGTTTTCACTAGTTCACTGCTCTAGGTCCTGTGAATATACTTGACATGTATTTTTGTCGAAAGTCACATAGCGCGCTCTCTGTTTGACATTTATACGTCACTGTTTTTTCATCAAAAGTCATATAGCGTACTCTGTGTTTGACATGAAATTATAATGTTTCCATGAGTTGTCCATGTTTTGAGGACTGACCTGATGGTGGTGCTTTCCTGTATTTTCTTACATGTATACTCCACAATTCAACTTCAACTGTTTGCTAGTGTCCAAATTTGGCTGGCACATTATGTCTTGGAAAAGACCCAATCTTCATATGAAAGTGAGGAAGCAAGCAACATAGTTACACCAGGATCAATTAAAGTACAGTCACTTTGAGTAAATCAAATTCTCTGCTTGAAAGAATGCTAAAAGTAGCGGCACAGTTGGATCAACTAAAGCTGCCTCTACTTTTGACGAAGTCAAATTCTATGCTTTGAAACATTCTGTAATCGGCCCCAATATAAAACATGCTAGATGGTGGTAGTTTCTCTTGAGGATCAATTGTCGACTTCTGTTTCATTCTTTTCATAGTGTTGGCTGTTTTATTGAACAAGATTCTTCTTTTGTTTGTATTGAAATGCTCAGTTCTGATGTGACATTCTTAGTTTCTTCATTTTTGCAATTTCAGGATTCTTGCCCTTTCAGCAGAAAACTTGCTGCAAAGTTTCGAGACTGATTTTCCCGATAATTCTAAGGAGCTCGATACATATGCTAGAGAACTGTTAGAATATTGCTGCCACAAGGCTCTTCATGAAGTGACTACACGCCCAGACTATTTGGCTGATAAAAATTTTCGCCGCTTAATGTTTGATATGATGCTTGCATGGGAAACTCCAGGTGCTGAGGATGAATTACTAACAAATGTGAGAAATCTTCATCGTTGCAGTTGTTTGTAAGAAGCTATTGTTCTTCATCCTATCAATCTGACGGTCACCTTACTTTGCATTTAATTAATTAAAAAAATTGTTGTCATATCTAATGTATTCAATTTCTTATGATAATCCTTTACAATGTTTACCTTACTTTGTGTTTTTGTCATTCTTTCTAATTGTGTTGTGATGATCAGGATAGTACTTTGTGTAATCCCTTGGAGATCGAAGATGAGGACGAGGGATCAATCTTTTATGCAAATTCCACAAGATTGGCTGTCCAAGTAAGTTGTGTTTACATACCTGTCAACTCCATTTTTACTGAACAAGCTCTAACGATCTCATGTTGTTCATGTTAGGTTGATGACAAGAAGACAATTGGATTACGTGCTTTTGCACGAATAGCACCATCCTGCCCAATAATAGCTGACTTGGTTAGTGTCCACAATCTGTTTGATGCACTTACATGTTCATCTGGTGGCCGACTGCATTTTCTCATATATGACAAGTATCTCAAAAGTTTAGATAGGTAAGCCAGGCAACTTAGATTACCAAAGTCTTATGATTTATTCACTGCTGTTTATAATTTCTTGACTAATATGGTGCATAAATTTATGGAAATTACTGCGATTGAAATGGTGATGGCAGTGACGTAAACAAACCAACGTCATGTTCTTTCCATCTTAATAGTTATAAATTTGGTAGGATTTTGGAAAATCATGTCTGAATTGGAGAGTTGCATTGGCAAAGGTTTTGCATGACTTTTGTTCTTGCATGTGGATCTTGGATAGCTATTGCAGAAGGAGAGCCTGTGAATCATCCCAAATGGAGTAGAGCGAACTTTCCAATTTTCTAAACATATCGTAGTACTTTAGCCTTTAACCTGTGATTGATTCAATAGTAGGCACTAAGAGCAGCATCAATATCTTATACAGGGTATTCAGGTGTGTAAAAGGTATCGTGCAGTCACCACTTGCTTCAAATCTTCACCTTGCTGCTGGAGAGATAATCCTGGCTATTGATGGAGACTGGCCCATTCATCCTGTACTGCAACATATTGGAATATCAGCATGGCCAGGTGCATTAAATAATTGAAGAGCGACTTCTCAGTTTGAAGTCATATTTCACTTTTGAAAGCCATTAACATTTTCATTCTTTTGGCAGGAAGATTGATCCTTACCACACAGGCTCTTTATTTTCAGAGTATCAAAGTAGGTTATGGTGATAAGATTGTTAAATATGATCTAGCAACAGATTCAAATCAGGTGATTAAGCATGATTTGACTGGACCATTGGGTGTTCGCCTCTTTGATAAGGCTGTGATGTACAAATCAAGCTCTTTGTAAGTATTCTATTAGGAAAGGATTCTCCAATATCCAATTTATTGATCACAGTACTTGTCCTTTTGTACTATGGGGCATTGCTTACCTTCAAAAACTAACATCACCTTATTTACAGAACAGAGCCCATTTATTTCGACTTTCCTGAATTAGGTGGTCCTTCACGAAGAGACTATTGGTTAGCAATTACTCGTGAGGTATTGCAGGTGAATAGATTTATCAAGAAGTTCAATCTTGAAGACATTCAGAGAGCAGAAGCACTTTCAAAAGCTATTCTGGGCATCTTCAGATACTGTGCTGTCAAAGAAGCTTTCCATGTTGCTCCCTCTCACTTTAAGACAACACTCACTTTTAGCTTAGCAGAAAATCTTCCAAAAGGAGATATGGTTTTAGAAGCGCTATATAAGAATTACTTTCAACTGTTGGACACTTCATTGAACCATTTTGCAACTGATTCAGTGGTTGACAAAAGGTTGCAGACTCATTCTGTACCATTTTCATTGTACGCCCTTTCCAGAATGGGATTTGCCTTGCTGAAAAGTAAAGATAAAACTGAAAGAGAGATAAGCTTCTGTGCTGTTTGCTTTGGTGTAACAAAATCACTGGAAGCTGCTTTGGAAGAGTCATTTGGTTACTCTGAAAGAATAGAGGCAGCACGTGCAACAGTAGATCAAGTAAAGGTGGAAGGTGTTGATGCAAACCTTGCCCTCATGCAGGTTTGTTGATAAGAAATCAATTTAAATTGTTTTTTTTTGTTTGACCTTAAATAATTTTGGTAAATGCAGTGAGAAGTGTGTTTTTCAGTATCCTGGGTTCAATGGGTAGCATGTTGATTTAGATCTGGAAAATGTTTTGATGCTTCCTGTTAATTATCTGGCATTTAGTTCCTCGTTTGTTTTGTTTTATGTGAAACATGTCCTTTTCACAGCATCGAAGCATATTTTTTCCATTTGTCAATTAATTGGCTCATGGTTCACATACTTGAAAATTCTTCGATCATACCCTCTATCTTCTCTTATATAGTGCTATGCTTTTCTTATATAATTTTATGCTTCTATCTGAAACCAAAATGAAAAAAGAGAGATTCTGTAAGCATATAATATTGGCAACAATAAATTTGCAGTTTCATGTTTAAGAGTTAAGACATACTGATAGCAAAGTAAACAATGTCATTTCCATGATGAGCAACTAACAAAGACATAAAAAACATCATTGGAGTAAACAATTAAGGAAAAGACCATATTCCAATAGCTCACTTCTTGTTCTGTGTCTACTGTATACTAATTATGAAGTGAGCTATTGGAATATGGTCTTTTCCATAATTGTTTACCCCAATGATGTTTTTTATGTCTTTGTTAGTTGCTCATGGTCCCATGCAATTGCTTTTTAATTGCATAATTTCCTCATGGGTTGTTTGTTATATTCAGGTAACAGTTTCTCTGCTGCATTGTGCATAATTTTGTCTTGGATGGTACACAAATTGCTATAATGGTACTGTAATATCATGCAAATATTGCAATTTGGATGCTGATGGGTTGCAATTGTATTGCAGGAGCTGCTCTTCCCATTCATTGAAGTGGGCAAACTTGTTTTCTCGCTCACCAAATGGGAAGATCCTTTGAAGTCACTTTTATTCTTAGTTTTCATCTTTTATGTCATCCAAAGGTAATTTTATTGTGGTTATTGGACCTTAAGACATATCTCTTACCTATGTTTCATTGCTTAACTTTTTTTTTTTTTTGGGTTTTCTTTAGGGGGTTGATTGGCTATGTTGTGCCCTCTCTTTTCTTTGTTTTTGCTGTTGTCATGCTTTGGCATAAGTATAGCGGGGAAGGAAAATTATTGGAAGCACTTGAAGTCAGACCTCCTCCAAGTAAAAATGCTGTTGAACAAATTGTGACCTTGCAGGATGCTATATCCAAGTTAGAAGATTCTCTACAGGCAGGAAACATTATTCTTCTGAAGTTTAGAGCTGTTTTATTTGCAGCTGTTCCGAAGGTTTGTCTTTGCTAATCGACATATTTGTTTTCCAATATCTTGATAGACGCAGGGTCATAATACATGAATATACATATGGATGAACAGTATCTTGACATGCCTAACACTATTATGTATTTTGTTAAACAAGCTGAAGCAGCTTATTGTTGAGCATTTATTTGACTCATCAAAGATCAACCATTTTACATCCGGTGTCTGAAGTGATAGCCCTATAAGTATTTATTACTTTTGTAACATTTCATTTAAATTATGGCAACATCATTCTAAAATAAGTTAATTTTGTTCCGTCCTAGAATTAGCAATTTGACTAATCTTTTGAATTTTTTTCTGTACAGGCAACTGAAATGGTTGCAGCATTACTTATTGCTTCAGCAGCATTTCTTGTCTTTATGCCTTCCAGGCATCTGCTGCTGATGGTAGTTCTGGAGGTATACACAAGGGAGATGCCACTAAGGAAACAGAACACTGAGAAGTTTCGTAGACGAATTAGAGAATGGTGGGCTCGCATTCCAGCTGCTCCTGTACAGATAATCAAACCTAACGAAAACAAGAAGAAGAGATGACAATGAGCTCTATATCCGCTGCAATTAGGAGCTCAATTTTTTCCCTCCTGATTTTAGTCTGACCTGCTAACTTGTACAGATTTTACCCCAGGTTATATTTGTGATCACTAGTATAGTGGCATTGCTATTACTGTACAATTTGATGACGATTGATGACTGAAGTAATGTCAGATTTTCTTGAATTCTTTCTCGACTGTTCGACTTTGTTCAGCATACATGCTTGAACAATGTGCTCGATGGGAGCTGTCGCTTGCCACTCAGTTGAACAGGAATTTAAATGTGTTGCTCTGGTGCCCTCTCTGTACCCATCATAAGGAGATTGGTTAGAATTGGATGATTTTAGCTATTTTGTGTCCAATCGGCAAGTTGTAAAACTCCAATTTCTCAACCTGGTTACTTGATTATGACTTAACAGATCACCTGTCCTTGGGGAGATTCTCTGGTTTTTGCTTCTGGGGCTCCTAATATGTCTGAACTGGAAAGGAAGATATGCTTTTGATAGAACATTCTAGTCCAACTGCCCATCTAGGCATTCAAAAGTCCTGAAAGAGACTTGTAATAAATTTTAAGTCTGTTCGCAGGTGTTGTGTGCGCGCTTTTTTATACTGTGCAGGTTCATTGGTGTATGTGAGGTTTAGCTCTCATCAGTTGCAGAAGGGGTTGATTGCAAGTTAAAAGTGTGAGGGAATGTATCAATTTTCAAATTTAGCTTTTTTAGTTGATAAGCCTTAACATCAACAACTGGTATTAAATACTTTAACATTTATGGCCCTAGAGACTGATGTGTGCGTGTGTGCGCGCGCGCGGGCGCTCGTTTCCCTGGGAAACGAGAGACTGATGTGTGCACAAAGATTGTTGGGTTTATCTGCGAAAAGAGCAAAGCATAATTTTTTATGTGAGGAGATGATTTAACTCTGAAACTACTTTGCTGGACTGAGTTGAGACTAGTAGCACTTGCACCAACAAAAATTAAACGTGTAGTAGTATGCGATTCAGCAGTAGAAATGGTGGTAGTTGCAGCACTCAAAAAAGTCTTCTCCCACCTAACCCCTCTCTCAAATGTTCCCTATAAAATGAAACAACGGAGTGGTTCTGGAAGCGGCGGGGCAATACAGGATCCATTGACTTCTCTGCATCACTACCACTAATGGCAGCTGCCTCCTCTTCTCCGGCCGTCATCACCTGCCGAGGTATCAAATCCAGCCCTCCTGCCCTAGCTTTCCTGCTTTGTTGCGTAAATGCGTGTGTATCCTCAGTAATAGCAGTAAGTAATCGCGCATGGTTTGTGGCGGTGGTGCAGCGGCGGTGGCGTGGGGGGCAGGGCAAGCGCTGGTGATGGAGGAGGTGGAAGTGGATCCGCCCAAGGCCATGGAGATCCGCGTCCGGGTCGTCTCCACCTCCATCTGCCGCAGCGACGTCACCCACTGGCAGTCCACGGTATACGCTGATATCTCTTCACCCCGCAGTAACTTCCTTTATTACGGCATTTTGTGGAAGCATGAAGCATTTGAGTAAGAGGTTGCGGGCTCCAAATTGGCATGTCTCGTTTTTCGGAAAAGATGATATGGGATTCGTGGCAAGGACTTAAGAAAATTTTGATGGAATATAACACTGTACTATAATTAGCTAGTATTATGATGTCATGGAATTTAGCAATTTTGAAAAGCTTATGTCATGAAAAAACCAGTCTCCGGATTTTGGTGGGATGTTAGTGTTGGAACATCCTGAATTCTCCATGCCGAGCTTTTGTAGTATACTTAAGTTGAAACCGATGTCACAGAAATTGCCTTCACGACTCATGAGTACTAGGTCAATGCAGTGAACTTTGCTTTGGATTTAGGCTATCCTACAATAATCTAACAGGAAAATGCTTTTCTAGATCAATCACTTTGTACTTGCTAGCGATCTTTGTTCCTTTACCTGAAATACCAGTCTGATGGGGAGTTGCCTTTGTAATTGTAGCAGTAATGAACTTGATTTGCTGCCCAGATGTGACGTACAGCCAGGGAATAAATGTTTGTTCCTTTTTTTTATCCCCTTGAAATGAAAACATGGGTGTTCCATACCATGAATTTGATGCGTTGGTTGATGAAATCATGGGAGGTTTTATGCCGTTGTTCTCAAAGAACTGATCTAGAATTAGTATCGATAATTTCTAGTGCTTTCTCTAGGCAAAACATGCCTGGCTTTTGGTTGCAAGGTTTTTCTGCTTAGTAGACATATATGTCTTACAAACCACGGCTGGAATTGGGACAAGAAACACTGATCAAAATATTATTCTCATGATTTGTTCTTAGTGAAAAGCAATTTAGAGTCTAGAGCCTTTTGCTTATCTCTCTGTTCTTGTTGCAGGCTCAACCTGATCTGTTCCCCCGAATTTTTGGCCATGAAGCCTCTGGGTCTGTATCCTGTGCTCTCCTCTTGCTATGAAGCACTGTTAGACATCATTTATAACAGACATTTGAAAAATGTTCCATCTGCAGAATAGTTGAAAGTGTTGGCGAAGGAGTAACTGAATTTGAAGTGGGAGACCACATACTTACCATTTTCATTGGGGAATGTATGAACTGCAAGCATTGTGTTTCAGGTAAAAGTAACATGTGCCAGAAGCTCGGTTTGGAAAGAAAGGGTGTCATGCACAGTGATCAGAAGACCCGCTTCTCTATTAAAGGGAAGCCTGTGTATCATTACTGTGCAGTGTCAAGCTTTAGCGAGTACACAGTTGTCCACTCGGGCTGTGCAGTCAAGGTCAGCCCAACCGTGCCAATGGACAGGATATGCCTTCTGAGCTGTGGTGTATCTGCAGGTAGAACTTAAGGATGCAAATGCCGTATCCTTGTGTGGCTTTATCCGATTTTTCTTTCAATGCTAAGATTTAATGCCCTCTAATATTGCATATAGTTTGAGTCTCTACAGCCATCATCTTGTCTGTTCTTGCATTTGTTAGGCCTTGGTGCAGCTTGGAATGTTGCAGATATATCAGAGGGGTCAAGTGTAGTTATATTTGGTCTTGGAACTGTTGGGCTTTCTGTGAGTATCTACCGAAGCTGCTATTGGAAGTCAAAACTGCATAATAATAAGCGTAATTTGAGACCTATATTTTCTGAGTCAGGTAGCTCAAGGTGCTGAGCTGCGGGGGGCTTCCAAGATTATTGGAGTTGATACTAATCCTGAGAAGCATGAAAAAGGTATTTGGCAACATCAACTTAGCAACTCCTATTGTAATCCTTTTTTTTTTTTTTTCCTTTGCTTACTTATTTTGCTCATGGTACAGGAAAAGTTTTTGGTATAACAGATTTTATTAATCCTGATGAATTGAGGGAACCAGTTCAACAGGTACTTTGCATTACATTGTCTGAGAAAATTGCAGTATTAATCACCTGCTAATCAGTTTAATTTATAACATTATGTAAATTGCATCTTTGGAGTATATTTATCTTGTGCTTACCGTTATTTTTCAATTTCATCTTCTGCTTACATGAACAAACTGTTATATTGAATCATGATCTACAAAATGAAATAGGAATAAAATAGACAAAGACACCAATGAAATTTGCTTTATCTAGACATAGATGATAGGATTGCTACGATTGGAATATGATATATGAAATGAGCAAAGTTTCTTTACATGCTTTTGCCAATATACTCTATTACCAGCGGTGAAGCAGGAACATTTTTATTTTGGGGGGTTGGGGAAAGAGGGGAAAACGAGGGGTGGGCGGGGTGTGTAGGGGGGAGGTTCTCTTAACTTGAATCTTGAACTGCTTTTTTAGAAAGGAAACTCATTCTTATGAAGAATGTTTTATTTGTCATTGCAGGTAATAAAACGCATGACTGATGGAGGTGCAGATTACTCTTTTGAGTGTGTCGGTGATACTGGACTGGTCTCCACCGCTCTCCTATCATGTTCTGATGTAATTTTCATTGTTTTTTTAAAGGGGAGCTTAGAATTATCTATGTTATACAATTCTCTTTGTACTGATACTTATTTTATCCTTGCATGTTTTCCTCTTCTCAGGGTTGGGGGTTGACTGTGACTCTTGGTGTACCAAAAGTCAAGCCCGAGGTATCTACTCATTATGCTTTACTTCTGTCCGGAAGAACACTGAGGGGATCTTTGTTTGGAGGATGGAGACCTAAATCTGATGTACCCTTGTTGGTGGATAAATACACAAAAAAGGTATTCAAAAAGAAGTTGCAGATACAAACTTTCTAATTAGATTAGTTAATGATGTTGAAGTTAGAAGCTGAACTTTCAGTTTTTTCTACTGACATAAGTAGATTGAGGACTGGTCCATTCTTTAGTGTGATGTGAGGTGGAGAGGCAAGTGCAAAGAATATCTTTTGCATATATGATGGCACAATGGTATAATGGATAGACGGTGGTTCCAAATTCAACTAATGGCCACACATCAATCCATTCATGGATAACTATGGTGCCAACATAAGATAATGTCTCAACATTTTCGGTGTACAGGCTTGAATAATTGCGGGTGCAAAAAATGATTCACAAAGCATAAAACTTAAAAGTGTGCTAACGGTTATATCATGTTACTTTTCAGGAAATACAAGTTGACGCTCTTGTCACACATGATATGCCATTTAGTGATATCAACAAGGCCCTCGAGCTGATGCTAGAAAGCAAGTGCTTGCGGTGCGTGGTTCACATGCCGCCACAACAGGATTGAACAACAATGCATGATTGCATCAAACCTTTCAATTTTTGGGTTTTTCTTTCTGGTAATTTTCCACTTGATCTTGCTTGCTTCAGGCTCAAGTAATCTGCAGCAGGCAAGAGCCCTTATATCCCTTTTTGGTGCTTCTACCTGGTAAATTTGGTCTTGTAAGCTGAACTAATAAGTGTAATCAGATCTTGTGAGAGGATTAGACTTATTTGTTTTTTGAATCTTAATTTGTTTCTATCTCAAGGATTATTCCTGTAATCTGAATTTTCCAAATCAAACTCCGACTTCTTGTACTGCTGTATTGATGTTCAAGTGTAGGTCAGGCTTGTTCTTTGACCACTTGGGCCATGTAACATCTGTAAAATAAGTCTTCTTTTTGGGAGGAATTGAAGGGCCCATGAAATTGGTAACATTATGCAAAAACTGAGACGGCAATATGGAAAAGGAATTACTTCTTGCTGGAAATATGATTTTGATTGGAATTTCAGTTCATTTCAAAAGCTAATTATGTTCCCCTGTCTAAGGAACTCTCTTTTGAAAGCTAAACAGTAGTTCTGTAGTTGTGTGGTTCAAAGGGTAATCTGGACTAGTGCACTTTTGCAGTGCTATGAAGCTATTTTTTTTCCTAGTTCCAATTGTCAAAGTCCATAATTTGAAGGACCATGACGTACTGCCATGAGAATTTCCTCTTCTACAGCTTTAGTGAACTTTGAATTTACTATGAACCTGACGACGATGAAGTTCAGAAAGGTTAGGATTTAGCCTTCTTTAGCAAATAATCACAGGAGGGCTCAGTAGGCTCGACTAAGCCATCTTCAAGCAAGTACAACATGGAAAGATCTACTGGATGCTCCACAGTGGACACCAGTAACAAATATTTGTGCCAAGCAAGCTATGGGAAATCTTTTGGCATAAGCATTTGCATTATTACAAAAATATTCGCCTGTACAATGCTCTCCAGATGGGCCTTGCTGAGGAGTTCTTTGATCTGATCAACAGGTAAAATCTTTCCCCTCTGACATCACATTTGATGAAATATATATAAGCTCCATTTGCTACCATGTTTATCTGCCAATCAGCCGAATTCTGGTCCTTTTGTTACCACTTAACAGAGCCTGAGTTTTTCTAGAAGCCCTCTTGCTTGCCAGAACTTGGCATGACTTTATTGACGATTATCTTCTTTGTTCCACAATGAGTCTAATTGGGGAAGCTCGTAATCATCAGGATTTAGGGCCAAAGTGAAATCCGGTAATGGGGGCGGTGTTGTGTTGATCCTGCTGATTCCCAAAAGTTTTAAACTTGCAAAGGTTGTGATGTGCATGTATGCTTACAGCTAATTCTTACCTTTGTTGGGTGTATAGGTCCTGAGTGATCTGGACCTTGCTTAGAGCATCTTTCGGGATCTTATCAAAGAGACATTTGGTTGTTCCAAAAGGAGTTGGGCTCCTGCAAAATTACAGGTACTGAGCTTAATTTCCATGTTGAAGATTGGATTATTACACTATACAACAGTAGCTTCTAAGAATTACTAGTCAGTATTTTATTTTCTTATCCAATTGTTTGAACGGGAGATTGAGAGAAAAGTAAATTAGGGATAAATGATTGTGCTGTGTCACCTTGATTTTGGAGGAGTTGCATGGAAGGTCTCAGAAGCTCTTTTGCTCTCTTTCAGAAAGTCTTCTGATGCTTGTAGGGCAGCTATTGCCATTCCATGGGATTTCTCCGTATTTCCCTCATCAAGAATCAGTCCATGGAAATAATATGCAGCAGCCTAACAAAAACAAGTCAAAAAACATCAATATAGATGGCTTTAGCAGGAAAGGTAAAAAGATTTACGTGCTTGAAAACAGTTGTTGTGTTTGTATGAGAGGAATGTGTTTTTTTCTGTACCTTTATATTGAGCATTGCATTTCAATGTTTTTCAAATTCAAGACAAAAAAATGCATTTTAGAATTATAATCAACATTGTAGGAGAACTTAAAACACCTTTGCTTCAACATATTTCCACTTGACAAATAGCTGATGCTTTCTTCCCCATCCATCTGACAAAGGAACATCTGGGATGCTATCCTTAACCTGTTGCATGATAAGTTATAGATGCAAAATAAGTTAGCTGATAGTTGTGCAACTCGCAAAGAAATGGAGAAGTAAAGTATGATCTGAAAGAACAGGTTGATATATGCCATTTGAAAAAAAGACTGGAAGTGACCTGCTGCCAATATTTAACCATTTCGCAAGCTAAACGCCTTTTTACTGCTAAAGTGGCCTTTGGGTTATCAATTGCCAGCCCAAGTTGCATATCAACCCCCTGCAGGATTTTAAAATGAGAAGTCACTCCAATACTTGAGCATCAAATTTACTTCCAAGCAAAGCATTGTAAGAGCAAAGAGACCAGTGTTCCAATTATTTTAAAATATGAGATGAATGTTGTGTGGGTGAGCTACATGATTCTTTTCCAAATTTTTTAGAATATCCAACTAGTTAGATAGATACAATATGACCAGTTCTATCTTCAGATCAAGTACTAGTGTACAACTGAAGTATGAACAACTAAACATGGGTTGCTAATTGAGCACACTACACTAAAACAAAAAAAAAAAGAAAAAAAAGCTTTCAATATATTTTTTCAATGCTTGGCTTGGTGTATATCTACTAGCAGATTTAAATTGCATTCTCATGCTAGGAAAATCAGACACCGAATTTATGTTCACATACATTGAGTTGAGAGGGCCGTACCTGACCAAGACCCTGCAGGCTAAGTGCTTTAAGATTCCCTTCAGCTAGATCTACTGGAAGTTCTCTTCTGAAATTCAAACATCAAAGGGGATAATTCAGTAGATGTTTGGACACTTGCACTCTGAGATTAATTTACTGAGCCTATTAGGAGCATCAAACCTTTGTTCAGGTGGCATATGTGGAAGTACATGCCGAATTGCACAATCTAAGTAACCAGCTGCCTTCAAGAAAACATCAACAGTAGCTCGCCTGCTCTCTACATGCCACGGTATGTGTATCACATTGTCAGCATGATGCACAACATATTATGAATATCTCCAATAATGGTCAATACATGAAAGAATAGATTCTAAGATCATGATACCGCAATGTATAGTTTATACTGAATTACCGACCTTCAGAAACCCTAGGCGCATAACCATCGCCATATGACCTAGGAAGAAGTAGGGAATTGGCCTGCAACAAGCACACCATGGCCATCAGATGCAGCACGGACAATACCTCGTACCAAGCATCTGCCATAACTGTCTCCTACAATTAAACCAAGAACAAACTTGAGTTCACAAAGAGGCTGACATATATACATATAGATCAGGACTCCATACCTCAGCCTCATCTTCTTGGTTTACCCATTGAAACTGCACTTTGTTTCTAAACTCACCCCCTTCAACATTACAAATGAAGAGTCAGGTCAAACATTAACATGGTAACAAATCAACAATTCAGGATAAGTAATCACTTTCTTTCACCAGTCCTAGAAGAACTGGCAGGTACTCTTCCAGAGCCTGAAGAAGATTAGCAGTACTAGACCCTCCTGAAAAGCAAGGACTACAATCAAAGCTGAACCTCTCAAATTCACATTTAGCAGAAAAAGGCGTACAACAATTCAGATTCTCTAACACCCCTACACACCATGCCGTGCCGCCGCTCTTCGTCTCAGCTTCAGGGCTACTGCTGATTCCTGCATTGCCATTGCAACGACTCGCGCTCTTAGAGCCGATAACCTCTCCACTATGCTATTACCCAAGTGATCACCTAGAGACTGGGAGAAATCTATGTCTCTTGGCACCCGGAGTCCCGGAAGGAACACGACCACCTCACCAACACTTCCTGGTCTTCTCTGGAGCCCACCGGGATCCCTGTGCGTCGACACCCCACAGCCCATCAATACACAATAACCTACTTAGCTGCAAGAATTATGTCATAAAGATCAGCAAATAAACAATTATATAGCTTCAAGCCATCACAAAGAGCAAACAAGAAACTTATCCTAAGAAACATGTGAGATTGGGAGGCCAAACAAAAGTTCAGTAAAAAAGATTCTAAAAATGTCACAACCAAGAAACATTGATAAGATGAATACCAGAAAGGAGAATTCACAAAGCCGCAACCAAACAAGACTAAAGATTGAAAAGTCTAAAAAACTCCCACCTTTGTTCTACCCTTTTGGTGAACTCGTGGCCTCTTGGGCACCCTCCAACCACAAGCTCAATACAAATCAAAAATTTGCACCTTTGAATCTGCTTGTTCACTGCATACAAGCATTCCACATCAAACTTAAGCAAGCAGATAGTGAATACACAAGAAGAAGTAATGTTTACCCTTTTAAGATTTGCAGGGACCAAATCAACATCAAAAGAAGAGTTCAAGTTGACCAAATGTAAGGCCAAATTGGCAGTACCTTTGTGGGGAAGATAATATATGGCGAATAAATAGTACCAAGTTGGGGTTATGATCAGAAAATGAAAAAAGTCGAGTACTTGTACTACCATTAGGAGAGCAATGCATCATCTAATGGGTACCATTAACCATTGACTATTTCTACCTCTCTTTCCTACCGTAATCTTGAAATTTGTCTTTAAAAATTATTCCAGGGAGCAGGAAATTCAGAGAAAAAGAAAGAAATTACCTCTTCTTGCCAAGATGTGATGTCTGCTGCTTCTTACTGCAAAGTACAGATATGCTTCTACAAGATTCTTTTTAAAAAAAAGAAGAATTCGAGTTGGGATGGCAGAAGAGCAAGGGAAATGAAGCGGAGCAAACGGAGGAATTCTGGAGACAGACAGAGAGTTGCGTTGTTGAATGGGTGCCTTGTCTATTACTCCATTTAAAGGGTTGTGTTTTGTGTGGCGGCAAGCCACACCATAATTATTAGGCCTAGTACGGTGACATGCAACATAATGAATGTTTGGTTTGTCATCCTTAATAATTTTGTCAAAATTTGATTATATTTAAATCATGATATGATATGAACAAATTTTAATATAAATGAAAGTGCTTGATTTATAATTAATATTAGTCAAATTTTGATAAAAATATAAAATATTAGTATTTTGGATGGATGCCAAATAAGATGATCAATATTTGGTTTGTTGTCAAAGTGAGACTGGAATTGACGTGCCAAATTTTGGTAACAAAAAATTTCACTTTCAGTTGACAAAAAAAAATCAAAATGTAAGAAAAATTAGTCGAACTTTGACTATAATCCAAATGACAATCGAATATTGAAGGTATGATCAAAATTTAGTAAAATAAGACAAGGCATGGAACAAATCAAACACACTCGTAATCCTTCCGCTTGTCGTTTTTTTTGTCTATACAAGGTTTTTAAAATATAATTTTAATCATTATTTTCATTATAATATATTTGAAAATTATTTATTATTACAAATATATTGATAAAATTTTCTTATAATCAATCTACATATTTATAAACATATTAGTAATGAGAGTTAAAAAATTATGCTGAGTGTAGATGGCTCCTCTAGATAACATATAAACATCCAATTCAACCTAAACTCCGAAGGCTAATACTGTGTTACAGTTCACGTAGTTAATTGAGTTAATTAAAGTTTTCTGTGCACGAGATCCAGGATGGAGCTGAGTGCTTTGAGCGTTTACCTTCAGTTACCTAGAAAAGAATTTCGTGTCGAGAAACTATGCCTCTGCTTGTGTGAGGTGTACAGTGTAACACAGTTCCGTTAGCGAAACCCGACATTTTATTAGTAGATGTCCCCAGCCTAACCACATCACAACAACACTAAACTCCTTTTGTTGGATCACCGGCATTAATTGGATGCAACTTAGATCCTTTCCTTCTAAAATAAAAGCATAGTTATGTTTTAATCATATTTCAATCGTCTAATCAAAATTTAAATGATCTAGATTAATATAGAAAATAAATTGAGGAGATTAATTATCTCATTAGAAATTTAAAACTATTTTAATTTGAATTATTAATTTTTATCTAATCACTCAAAATAAAAATAAAAAAAAGAGAGAACAAGGAAGAGAGAAGAGCCTTTTGTTTTGAAGACAAAGGCTGTGAAACCATGATTCAAAAGCTCTTGATGGAGCTACTTTCGCCATTAATTAATCGGCACAGATCTTAATATGATCTGGATGGGATTTTTTTTTTACAATTCATCACATTAATTGCCTGCTAATTTTTTTGAGAGAGTCTAATTATTTTTCTGTGCTTGTCTGTCTGCACCGCGGGATGGTGAGCTCGGAGCAAGCACCAGCATAAAAGCCAATATTTAGGAGAGATTTCAGGAAGATATTTGTGCCAAAGAAGAGATATATCATGGATGAGTTGTAACATCAAAACTTTCCATCTTGTGTACAGAAACACGACGGCCGTTAGGTCCCAACCAGTAGTGTCCAACATGTCAAACGTGCGAAAACAGTAGGAATTTAACGCGACGTACCGGCTCGGTTGGCATTTTTGTGCCGAAAGGGGGAGACAGGTCGATTCTGTGACCTTTGAGTGGTGTCACATTTTTTTTTCTTTTTTTTTTTAAGTCAGTACAGTAACATCTCTTGTTTCCATTAAGTTGTACCTAGGATTGTACTTAGAACTCTGTGGGAACTAGATGGACTCGTCCCTAAACCATAACCTAAGTTTCAAGTACCAAAACTCATTCCCAAACCTAAATCCAAGAACAAAACTTCTAAAACATCACAAATTGGTCTCCATTGAAACCAACCTGGTCTCTAGGGAGGCTGGATCATCCATGGAAGCGGCCATTGTCTCCAAAGATGACAATGTTGCCGCCGCCGCCTCTCCTTTTACAACAAACACTATCAAAATAGGAGTAGAGGTTTGACGGATTTGACTGGAGGAGGTGCAGGGTGACTCAATTGGGAGGGGGAGACACACAATCAAGTGGGTGGAGGAATCAATCAAGCTTGTAGCTGTGAGGGGAGATGAGAGATGTAAAATTTTGGATGAAAGTGCAAAATGTATCGGCGGTTAGGGTTTGACTAGAGGTAGTGGGTAGGTGAAAGTCTCTCTTATAAGATATATTACATACATATTTAAGTGTACTCGAGCCAAACCGAAACAAACTTGATTGAGCTCAAGCTCAACTTGAATAAGTTGTCAAGTTTGATTTCAGGCTCAAGTTCAAGCTTGAGCCGAGCTTTTAACCGGTTTGAACTCAAATAGTTTGTGATCTTGAGCTTTTTTGACACCTCTAATTGTGCCCACTATTTTAAAGTCTAAAACATAGATGTGTCTTTCGTTTGTCTTAATTATTGAATCAAAATTGAAATGATTCAAATTATTACATGAGAGATACTGAGGCATTTAATTAGTTCACAAGATTTGGAAATTTTCGAGTATCTTATGCCGGAGTGTTATATTTTGATCAAACACCCAAAAAGGAAGTAAGGTGAGGATAGGAATCCCCTTTATGCGTATAGATGCATGCTTAACTTCCAACCAAAGTTTAGCATAGGCTTCTAAGTAGATATAGAGTAAGTGGGTGAGTCAATACGACTATATGAGGTATTTAAAATGTGACCAAGAGTCGTGGGTGTCCTCGGGCGATGATCACATAGAACTATGCAAACAAACATTGCCTCCACTGCACGCTTAAGATATATAAACATTTGCAAGGAAAGTCACAAGTTAACATACCCTCCCCATTGGACGCTTGCGATCTTACAAGTGTACAACACTACGTTGTTGTTTCTACCTTCTAAGGTTGTGGCATATTATGAAAAAATAATAAAGTAGTCTTTATATATTCTCTAAAAACTAATATTATACAAATCTTAAAACAGTATAGAGACTACTGAAGTCGTGGGTCGTTGAAAATAAAACTCTTAATTTGCTTAAAAGATTATGCAATTTACTTTTTGTGAAAAGCACTAACTCACTTCCCAAATTCAAATTGTTTAATTTTGGGTTTATACGCTCTAGATCAAAATGATGATGTATGACTACTTTGACAAAAGAATTGCATATATGTGTGAATTTTTATGGATTCTATAGAGATGTTATATTGATTAAATTAGAGCCTCAAACTTAATTTATAAAAATCTTCTAAAAGTAAACTAAAAATTATCTTTCCAAACATTTCCTTACACTGCTCCTTAAAACTCCACACTTACATTGGATCCATTTGATAATTAGGTTGCAACAAAATGGTCGACAAATATTTTAGAAATTAGAATGAGACAACCACAACTAGTTCTATATAGAATCCCTATAATCCATCTCTCATACAAAAACTACAACTAGTAATTTCAGCGGATGAGCAATCTTGCTTAAGCGGGGACTTCTAAAAGATTTTCTCAAAACAATGTGAAACACGCTCGGTTAGGGATGACAATTTTATCTATTAACCTATTTATTTGTGAGTAATTACTCTAATAGAGACGGATATGTTCTAGTTTTTTGCTCGTGGGCATATATCTGTGACAAATTTTAAACCTAAGTTGGGTAGCAGGCATGGGTATGTTCCCCTACTCTGTGCCCATTTACTCGCTGAATACCCGCGAAATAGTCTCATGTATATATGCAATAGCATCCGGCTCTAACATTCTTCAGATTTGCACATATGTACTTGTGCTATTATGTTGTCATTACTGCACTCTTAAATCTTAATTAAGTGGCTATAATGATAATTTATTGGTTATATTATGCAGTAGTTTATAATAGTAATAGTCTAAAAACATGTTTATTGAATGTGAAGTATGTGACATTTTTCAGGTAACGAGTACCTGTTAAGTACTCGCTACCCGATGGGTGGTAGATATAGGCGAAATGTATATCTGAGATGGGTGGTGGATGCAGGTGACAGATAAAAATATCTGGTGAGTGACAGACATGATCTTCCACCCTGTACCCACCGCACCCGATTGCCATCCCTAACTCACCCACATACTCTAGATCTACTTAGAAGTCTATGCTAAACTTTGTTTGGAAGTTAAAGCATGCATCTATAGGCAGGGGATTCCTATTCTCACCTTATTTCTTTTTCGGGTGTTTGATCAAAATATAACACTCCAGCTTAAGATAGCCGAAAATTTCCAAATCTCATGAACTAATTAAATGCCTTAGTATTTCTCATGTAATAATTTGGATCATCTCAATTTTGATTGAATAATAGAGACAAGACGAAAGAGACACACACACACACATATATATATATATATATATTAAACCTTTTAGATTTTAAAATAGAGAGCACAACTAGAAGTGCCAAAAAAACTCTTAAGATCACAAAGCTGGAACCTGAGCCTAAGAGCTGAGCTGTCAACGATGCAAAAGCTTCGCCGCCAGAGCAATCTCAGCGTCCCACGTAGCAACTCAAGTCCGACTGGTCACAATCCAGTTAAATTTGACCCCCGATCTAACAGGACGCGGATCGTTGGAAGCGTCGTCTTAGAAAAAAAGCCATTTTTTGTCTCCTTCGGGCATCGTGCCCACGGCTGTGTGCACACAGGGGCTGTCCTCTGCGGCAGGATAGAGCGTGTTGGCTCCCAAAAACGTTGGAATCGCTCGGTGGCATCGGCCGCCTTCCGCTGGTGGCAAACAGCATTTTTCTGTTCCTCTCGGTTGGAGTTTGTTTGACCATCACATGCTAGTTTATGTGGCTTACATGTAAACTGATTGAACATGCTTCTATATTTATAAAGCTTCAAATGAGCATGCTAGTTTGAGTATCTTCAAGATATTTATTCTTTTTTAATATTTTTTGGTCAACACATATATGACATATTACAGTAGCATGATAGATTACAACGATATTATTAGACGGCAAACACAAGTGGTGGCTTCAAGCAATAGGGTGGCAAGTGACGGTAACGATCAGCGACACAAGGTTTGATTGCCAACATGATGTCAATACGCAATGAGTGAGGTGGGGAATGGAAGGGTGACTGTGGCAAGTACTAGTAGCATGGGCAAGGCAACATTTATGATAGGTATAATGACAACACCAAGGTGCAATTGAATGAGAGGGAGAAGAGAAACAAGTGGGGACAACTTACCACCCAAGATAAACGAAAATCAACCAAGTTTCAACCTGGATTGCAGCTTATCGCGGGTGATAAATCACAACTAAGCAGGGGAAAACTGTCCTATAATTCGTTTAATTCATTCACTTGAGCACTACAAAGTCAGCAAAGAGGGGTATAAGAACACTCGGTGTGGCTGCGCCAGCAGCATGGAGCTCCAGAAATCCAACACCAGCGGACCGGCCTTGCACGAAGGTCTCTTCCTGGCCTTTTACACGTCTGGCCCTCCGCCCATTGCCCAGTCCATTTCTTTGTACTTGGGCCAGAGTAGGCCCATTTAATCTTCTCATCTCACTGCGCCATATTTTTATTAGATTTTCTTCCAGCGAGAACATCACTTCTTGTTCGCTCTGGTGAGGGATCAACACCTCAAGCCGGAATAATATATTTTTTTAAAATAATCCATTTAAAAAACAGGAATACATAAATAATCTACAGTACATAAAAGTTACAAAACTAACCCACAGTCATCATCAGATAATTTGTTTGGCGAGAGGACTGTCCAAGCATCAGTTCTCACTTTCTGTGGCGACAACCCAAATGTCAATTCAAAATACACAACAAATTTACAGTTCTTTCGGGATCAATATTTATGATCAACCCACCCCAAACAGATCGTCAATCAAAATTATAGATTACAAAATACTATATTTAGATTTTTACTTTTTTTTTGAATTAATATCTATTTTTGCCGATTTGATCGTACAACTCAAGGTAAGGTGAACTTAAGAGTGTTTCATATATTACCACAATTTACCTAAAAAGCATGATATGAAAGGTGTGATAAAAATGCATGCATATCAATTTTTTTTTCTTACGCTGTCTCTAACTGTCTTGATTCTTAAACAAAATATTTTTTGTCACATGTACAAAAACAATCTCATAGAGTCAAGCAACAATCAAGTCTCTAACAGCTTGTTCTTGTTTTGCTTTTACTGTGCTCTTAATGGTTTGACAAATAAATATTAAAACTTATTAAAAAATTCCGTATCACTTACAGGTGGGCCCCATCAAAATATTTCGTATCACTGACACGTGTAAACAAAATGTTATGTATCACTTACAAATGGAGTCAACCGTCACTAGGCCCACACGTCAGTGACTTAGGTTTGGAACCGTGCGCGTGAGCGAACAAACCAAGGCTGGCGCACTTACGTGGTTTACGCGTTAAGTAGGGCCCACACGCCTCGCTCTCGTGTGACAAAAACAGATTTGACTCTCTAACTAACATGTGGAGACTCTAATTATGGGACCCAGATGTCAGTTATATTGGTTAACATGTGGATCGATGTCACACGTACTAACAACGCGTACTACACCAGTTGTGGGCTCCACACCTCTGATTTTGTTTCACGTGTGCACTGTAAACACCTCTCTTACTGACAGTGGGGCCGTTTGTTCCATGGACCCACTTGTCAGATTTAAAAATTCATGAGTAAGATGAGACATCTGGGTTATTTTGATTGATATGCATCAGTTATGAAGCGTTGCCTTCATCTCCAACAGCAACGCGCTCGCTCGCCGCTCGCCTTCACCCAAAGAACACGTGTGTCCCATCACACCGAGAAAATGACGAGCACTTGGTTACCTCTATCGATGCGTGCCGGCCAACGCTCCACCATTGAAGACAACCTTAAGAAGTGTGGGTGTGACAATCCATACTTTATAGGGTATTAACCAAACGGCCATCTCATCTCTTACTTGTCAATGCATAGAATTTGTGATATATGTTAAAATTTCATGTGGAAAAATAACCAACTGGAATGCTGAGGCTTTTCTATTGTAACTAAAGGTGCATTCGTTTTTCGGTTTATTCGGTTTGATCTATTTAGTTTTTATTATTATATAAAACCAATACTAAATTAACCAAAGTATAATTTGGTTCAATTTCAATAAATACGAAATAAAATTCTCTTTAGTTCGGTAAATACCAAATTTACTAAACTAGTAGTTTTACATATAACTGATGTAACAATTTTGGAAGCAAAATTTAGATCAACACATATTATAATAATAAAATACAAGTATTACACTATTTATATTCCTTATACTCTTACAATTCAAGGTTTAAACAAAATTGTATTTTTTAGATTGCTGCTAGTATATTAATTGAAATACTATGTAGTTTTTTTATCATTGCAAATAGTTTTCTCAATTAGGTTATTTTAGTTTTGCAAAAAGTTTGATTTTTGAAAATGTTAACCGAATTAAATATCAACTACCAAATTAACTAAAATTTTTGGTTATTTTGATTCAGTTGGGTAATTTTTGCACAGCTCTAATCGTCACATATACTTCATCCCCGTCATTGTTCTTGCATGGTTGTTGCATGGACTTAACAAGTTCAATTTGTGAATGGCCTATTTAGAACAAAAGATTTTTTTTTTTAGATTTTGATATTCAATTCCTACTGTTCAGTGGATAAGGCATTCAATTCTTATATTTTTCTATTCATGTATTTTATATTTGTTGGATTTCATATTGACCCTAAGTTTTTGGGTTGTCTCTAACCCAACTGAAAGGTAGTAATCCGCATTTATATATATATTTTTCAAAAAAAATTACATTTCCTTACTGACAGTGGCATATCCAATTTTAAAAAAAAAATTAGATATGGCATTCAATTCTTACTTTTTCTATTCATGTATTTTATATTTGTTGGATTTCATACTGACCCTAAGTTTTTGGGTTGTCTCTAGACCCAATTGAAAGGTAGTAATCCGCCTTTATTAATGATATATATGTATTTTTTTTAAAAAAATTACATTTCCTCCATTTTGTATGATCACTAATTTATATAATTTTTTTAAAAGCCACATTCACCCACCGCTAATAGTAATACCAAATAGTACCAATTCTTTTCCTGAAAAAAACTAGTACCAATTATATTGGTCTAGACCAATGAAAGATAAACGCCAGCAACCAGCAGATTTATGATGGGAAACTAAACCTTTGCGATCACAGAGTTCATATTTATTTTTTAATAAAACAGTAGGAGAGCATCTAAGAGGAATTTTTTTTTACTAATAACCTAGATTTAAAAAATAATTACAAAACTAACTCACAATTACGAGAATTTACAAAAATGGCCTGTCACGTAAGCATGTCGAGCTCTTAGAACTCGACAAGGTAGATGTCACGTTTCGACCAACTTGTCAAGCCCCTCGAGCACGACAAGCTTTGAGCCCCTCGATCTTGTCGAGTCCCTCAACCACGACAAGGCACAACAGTGTTTTACCAAAAAATTATATTGTGGGAGTAGGGATTCGAATCCAGGTGGACAACAAGGTAGAAGAGATTTCCCACCAGTTGGGCTAGGAGTTTTATTTGTTCTAGTACTACAGGAGTTTGTATATGTATGTATATGTATGTATATGTCTAGGTATGTATGTCTAGATATGTATGTATATGTATGCATGTCTAGGTATGTATGTATATGTATGTATGTCTAGGTATGTATGTGTATGTATGTATGTATGTATATGTATGTATATGTTGTATGTATATAAACATATATATGTATATGTATATGTAAGTATATGTATGTATGTATATATATGTATGTATGTATATATGTATATATATCTATATAGTATGTATGTATGTATGTACATACATACATACATACATATTGTTGTGTATATATATCTATACAAATATATGTATGTATATATATATATATATATATGTATGTATGTATGTATATACATATAATAAAAATATATAAGAAATCTAGTTAATTGCATGTTTCATTTTGAATGTAACACACTGAAAAATAAAAGTGTTAGTACATATTCGCTATGGGTTCGGACGACTCCTCTTATACCCATGTCTATCTCTCTGAAAAGACGATGGTGAGTACGGATCAGGTGGCACATGTGATCGTCGCTCAGCCGCGGTAGAAGGACCATGCCGCTCAGTACCTGCATGACCCTGAGATGGCTGTGTCGGTGGAGGGTGATCTTCGAGCTCACTAGGTGCCAACTCATCTGGTTGGTAGTACTGATGTGCATGAGGGTCATGCAACCCTAACATGCTCGAGACCCAGTCGTCGTTGTCCCACTGTTGTGCCACCCAATTGGGCTCGGCCCCTTGTGGAGCGTAGTACTCACGATCGGCATGCACATCCATGTGGTCGTGGGCGGGCTCCCCCCAACTCTCCCAGGTAGATCCCCCACGAGCTGAGTGTCTTTGTCCCTGGGCCGCCTACTCAATATGAGCCTGGTCCCAATCTTCGTCAGCTACAAGCCGCTCTGCCAACGCCCTACTCGCATCGTCCTTGTCTTGACGACGGATATCGTCCTCATCATCGGAGTCATCTAAATCGGGAGTGCGATGTCTCGACGGGCCCCCAATATGTAGATCTCTGCGTCGAGCACTGTGCATTGACAAGGAACGACGAAGCCGAGACGGGCCGGCGGGCGTCCCCGGTATGTCACCTCCCCAGGTCAACGATGTGCCGCGATGACTGCGCCGTGCTGACGAAGTGCTATGTCGAGCACCACCCAGGCTAGGCCGGGCTGACATTGGGCTAGGTGGCCGGGCCCCTCTCTGGTGCGGAACCGATGTATCTGTCTTTCGGCCACAAGTTACGTCGAAGAAGAGTCGTTGTGCTACTACACGGATGGAATGTAGGGCAGCACGCGCCACCGTCTTGAAGTGTCGTCCTCTCCGAGAAAGGCCAGACGACAGGTTTGCCGCCTGCCTGTCGATAGCCAACGCTAAGTCAGCCTGCACATGCGAAACTCATATGGGAACTATGAAAAAATAGATAAGATAAAAGACCAACATAAGTATCCAGCGAAGACGAACGTACCGAGCAATGTATCCGGCCTGGGAAATGAACATCAAGGCCTAGTCGAAGACTGTCTTGATGTGATAGTTCTGTCGGCGAAGGGGGGCCGCACGAGCAAGTCGCGTGCGGGTGCCCGGCACGTACCACTGAAGATAGGCCTGGTACGTCTAAGGGTCATACGGCCGCTCCTCCACAACAACATCTGTCGCTGCATGGTCCTCCCACTCGTCGACCCATTTGGAATTTTTGATCTGCCAGTTGTCAGAGTGTTTTCCTCTACGTGTTTGTCTGCAAAAGGTGACGCGGTGCACATAAAGCAAAAAATAAACAAATATGAGTGCGTGCATGAGATATAGAAAATGTTCGAGGCATACACGTGAATCTCCCGCGGGAGATGGCATTGTCGATTTCTTTCCGAGGGCGGTATTTTCTAGTGTAGCCCGAATTGGCGCATCACCCTCTCCGGAAAATACGGCTCCACCACTTGTGAGAACACCTTGTGCCGGCGTGTAAGCCAGCAGTCCTGGCCCGCAGTGCAATGCGAAGAAATGCCATGCGGTGCAACCTGGGAGAGGTGCTCCGGTGTCCATGGTCTCCATATGGCGCGCGCGTCTAGTAGGAGATCAAACTCTTCCAGGTACGCCAAGTAACAGCGGTGAATCTGTGATGATGACCACCTGGGCCGACCTCCCATGGTCGGTCGATCTACCCAATCCTCGTAGTCCGCTGGCGCACCATACGGATGGATGGGCCGTTGTAAACGCGGCTGACCAACGGGGAAATGCTCCCATGACCATAACTGCAGCAGTTTTGGGCATGCAGACAACAATGATCTAGTCGCGGTCCTACAACATGCCTCGCAAAGCCTCCTGTACGTCGCGCACAACACTGCCATCGCCCAGTTGTAACGCGGCATGGCCCTTGCGTCGGCATCGACGATACTCTCGACCAGGGGAATGAACCACGTGTACACAGTGTCACCGTGCGTCGAAGGGAACAAAATATACTGCAGCGTCACCAACAAGTAGGCGAAGAGATGCCGTCGAACTACATCGGCAGGGGCATCATCGGGGCACTCACGGTAGCGCGCCAGAAATCGATGGGGGACACCACGTCTGGATGCCGGGATCTCGTCAGCGTGGTTGGCAATGTTGAATAGGAGGTGCATCTGTGTGCGCCAATCTAGGCGTGCTGGCCGGGGGACGATGGGATGTCCATTGCTAGGTAAACCAAGCAGCATGCTCACATCCTCTAGTGTGACTGTCTTCTCCCCCCAGCGGAAGCGATAAGTGTGGGTCTCCAGACGCCATCGATCTACCAATGGGGTGATCAACGACCTATCCAATGTGATATGCTGACCTATCTATAGCATAAGGGCGAACGACAATAAACCTGCATCCCGGAGGATGGGGATATAGCCCTCATGCAGAGGCCAGTACTCCAAGGGAGCACGAACTACCAGCAGCTCCAAGTCCCCGTCCTCGGACAAGATGCAGCCGCGATATCCACGATCACACGTACTGCTCAGCAGCTCTGGAAGATCTCTAGCCCCGCCAGCCATGCCTGTCAAAACATAAAACAGGAACCATTATTGAAAGTAACATAGCATACAACGGGAACCGTTATTGAAAGTATCATACCCATGGATAGCACACGACATGAAAGTAACATAACATAAAACATATTACAAGGTTTCATACGGATTACAACAATCCAATGCAAATGAGAAGCTTATTACAAAGTTTATTATAAGGTTTCGTCGAACACACACAGTGTAGCTAGGTCGATGGTCCGGGTGCATTCAAACAATCCTTCCTGCTATGCCCAGGCTGCCTACAGATCGAGCATTTCCTAACTCGTGAGCTACCCCCTGTGACTCATCCATGTCGTTGTGTATTCAGCGTGTCTTCCGTCGCCCTGGACCCGTTCGCTTTAGATTTACATCTGGGATCCAGGTAGTCTCGCCAACAGGGATAACTCTGTAGTCACCGAGCGTCATAAAAACTCTTCACACGCCACTCCACGTGTTTGAAAGGTTATCACGGCTGAAGTACTCCGAAAGGTAAGGCGCAGGGCTCATACTGAGCGCCGCACATGAAGCAAGGACATGCGAGCAGGGCTTGTGCAGTAGCTTTGGTTTGTTCCATGAGCACTCAGTGACATCCCCAAGAATGACCTCATGCACTCGTCCTGGCCTCAGTTGGCTGCTCACGTTCTTCTGCCGAAGGCGGACTTGAATGATTCGGTGCAGTCTGTTTAGAACTGCCACCTCGTGTCACTGGGCCTTGTCTACGCGAGCAGTCAAGTAGGACTGCAATACATCTGGCAAGGTTCTCATGGGATCGTCGACTAGTGTTTTGGCGGCTACACTTCTGTTGTTGAAGTACTCGGCTATGCGGTACCATGTTATCTCCACTACAGCAGTCACCGGCAAACACCGGACTCCCTTTAACACATAATTGCACACCTCTGAAAGGTTCGTTGTCATTATCCCAAACCTTGCGCCATCTTCGTCGTGCAGCAAGGACCATTTCTCGATGTCCTTATCCTGAATCCATTGGGAGAATTTGCTCACATTCGCATCATCGGCAGCATTGCTGGCCCTCCTCGTGGAGTACTTCACTGTCAGCGCCTCCAATTTGTCGAACACAGCCTAGAACTTCCTCGGTTGATTTTGCATGCATAGCTGCTTGAACAGATCCATGATCTGTTTACTGCGGAAGTGTGTGAAAAAGTTTGCTGCAATGTGCCGCATGCACCAACGGCTGCGCACATCCTCCCATTTGTATGGAGCATCTGGGGCCCCGCGCATTACCTCAATGGCATGGAGCAGCCCTCGGTGGCGGTCCGATATGATGCACACCTTCTCTCAATCATCAACAACCGCCCGCTTCACGTTAACCAGAAACCACAACCAACTTTCTGAGTTTTCAGACTCGACGATCGCGTACGCCAATGGAAGCAATTGGTCGTTAGCATCCGCAGCAACAACAATGAGAAGACTGCCCTTGTACTTTCCGGTCAGGAATGTACCATCCATGCATATGACCGGACGACAATAAGCAAATGTCTCGATGCACTGGCGGTATGACCAGAACAATCGACGGAGTACCCGAGTGTTCTGTATTGGGCTACCATCTCGACGTGTAGCTGGCTTATCGAAGAAATCTAAAAATGTGCCTAGGTTGGTCCGAGCGATTTTGCGCAGCAACCGCATCACATTGTTGTACGCATGGTCGAATGTGCCGAACATGCCCTCAATTGCCTTCTGTTTTGCACTCCAGGCCTTTCCATACCGTATAGTGTACCCACACCTATCGGCAACTTGCTTCATTATTTCTCTCGGCATTATCGAAATGTTCTCTCGCACGGCCGGCTGGATGATATTACCGACATACGCCGACGTCAGGTTCCTGTGTCTGTCCAACGCCTCCGTGAGCAGGCATGTGTGTGCGGTAACTCTTGTCACCACAAAACCGATGTCGTCCTTCGGCCGCACCGCACGAATCTTCCATGGGCAGCCTGCTGTTACACAGGCTGCGACAAAAAGGTTGGGGTTTGACTTGACGACCTTGTATTACCGGTTAATTCCGAGGGACCAGCTCGCCATGGCATTCTTTATATCTTCCTTGCTTTGAAACTCCTGCTCTACTTGTAACCCACCGTGCTCGAAAGACCACCTCGAACCCTGATCCCTTGGTAACACAGCTTGACTGTATGCTGAGTGATCTAGCCACTCCTGCGGGGGACCAGGAGTATCGTCATCAGAGCCATCGGATGCCTCCGAGTCCATCGAATCATCTTCGTCGGACACTGATGGAAGGCAATCGAGTACCTCGCACACATCTACGCTAGTATGGCAGAATACATCCGGCCACTCACTAGCCCTGAATCTTGCAGGACCGGGCATGACGCTTGGCTCACCCTCCACCGCACACTCGGCTGCTCGTACGTTGCAGAACTGCACATACATCGCGAACTAGCCGAGCAGTCCGCTATGGGGTCTTCCACTCTTCGAATATAAGAGCCCCAAGATTTGTCCCCTTTAATTTCGCGCAGCATCCAGTATGGCTCATTATCTACCTCACGAATGATGAGCTCTTCAATTAGAGCCATTTCATCACAAGGCCGCTTCCCAAACATATTCAGGATCCACAAATTCAGCTATAGGAATGAGGTGTTATGTACGCTCAGCTCGCCCGTCACATACTGGCAACGGCTCATATCAACCCCGCTTTGCCCCTCGCGAATTATGCCGTCACTATAAAATATGCAAATTTTTTTCGGACTCTCCATTCCCTACACACATTCATCTCACGCGTAAATAACATGACACCATTATGTCTGACAACCCTATGGACCCATTTCTAAATACATATACATATATATTTACAAAACATAATTCTTAAACATAGAGCATGCATGTGTATAGTTAAAAATAACTTAATTTTATATTTTCTAAAAATATACACACATGCACATAGTTTCTAAAACCATACATACACATATACATTTGAAAAACATAATTTCTAAATATAGAGCATGCATGCATGCATGTAATTGAAAATAACCTAGTTTCATAATTTCTAAATACATACACATATATGTCCAAAACCTAATTCTTAGACATACAGTATGCATGTGCACAATTAAAAATAACCTAATTTTATATTTTCTAAAAACATACACACATGCACATAATTTCTAAAACGATATACACATACATTTAAAACCCTATTTTTCAAACATACACACATACATTTCAAAAACCTATTTTTCAAACATACACACATACATTTATAAAACCCTATTTTCCAAACATATACACATATATTTCAAACATACACACATACATTTAAAAACCCTTTTTTCCAAACATACACACATACATTTCAAAAACCTATTTTTCAAACATACACACATACATTTATAAAACCCTATTTTCCAAACATACACACATATATTTCTAAACATACACACATACATTTCAAAAACCTATTTTCCAAACATACAAACATACATTTAAAAACCATATTTTTCCAAACATATACACATATATTTCAAAAATATATTTTTCAAACATACACACATACATTTATAAAACCCTATTTTCCAAACATATACACATACATTTCCAAACATACACACATACATTTAAAAAAACCTATTTTACAAACATACATACACATGCATATGCACATATTTCCTAAACATATTCTTAAAAACATAATACCTACTCTTGTATACACATAAACGTAAATATAAACCCTAATCACGTCATTAGCAATATAATTAACAGAATCTTAAATGCATTTCGAAAAAAATTATCTCTTTTCGAAGAGCTCGCAATTCTCTACAAGTTTCTCTTCTACACTGAATAAATTTATCGGACGGATTTTGCTAGATCTAGGGTGAAAGATATGAGATGATGTGTGTGTGCTGCTTGAACTGAATGAGTGTGTGTGAGTGAGTGTGTGTTTGGGCTCAGGGGACCAGAGAAGAATAAAGAGGGGACCAGCAGTTTGTCGAGTTCTGCACAATATTAAAATGTGCAGTGGTATTGTATCAGTGAAGTCTCTTAGCCCAGTTGGTGGGAGCCCCCGGTTGCAACGTTGTTGGCTTGGGTTCGAATCGGTTGTCGAGTTATTTCTTTTCGGTTGTCGAGTTCTCCACATGCAACAAGTGGCCGTGGCTTGTTGTGGTCGAGGGACTCGACAAGGCCCTAGTCATGCCTTTAGCCCACGACAAGCTGGTTCTCGTGCGACATCCACCTTATCGAATTCGATATGTTTACGTGGCAGGTCATTTTTGTAAATTCTCGCAACTGTAAGTTAATTTTGTAATTATTTTTTAAATCTAGATTATTAGTAAAAAAAATCGATCCAAGAGTCCTACTGATAATCCATTAAAGAAAGAGGTTTATGGAGAGAGCAAAAGGAGCGGAAAAAAAAAAAACCACGCCCTTTTATTGGGAAGACAATGGGAAACCACCAGGCCTGCACAAATCCAGCATAAACAGACCCAAAATTGTGGAGGCCCATCATAAGTTGATTCCCGTCACAAAGAGGTAGACAGGCGCCTCTCTTGTAGCTAACATATCACGTGCACACGGTAAGATGTCAAAACTCAGTATGGCTGGGGTGGGTGGTAACCTTCTGAAATCCAATTAATTTTTTTTAACAAAATTAAAATCCAACTCTCATCTAATCCATAATATATCTTATAAAATTCAATTCAACTCAACCCACTTACTATTTCGATTCAATTCAATTCAAACACTTTCCTTCAACATGAGTTGAACACATTTCTTAACTCATTAGCAATCTATTTTTTAACTTATTTTCAACTCAAATTTAATACACTTATAAAAAAGTGTTAAGTATTAGGAGTGGATAGGAAAATGATATGAACCCAAATTATTTTCTAGGCTCTAATCCAATATCAATCTAATATCAATTCATTATCAACTCAAAATTTTTCACCCCAATCTCAACTAATTTTGTATCTCAACATATTTCAACTTATCTAAAATCAACGCATTCTAAATCTAATTCATTCAACCTTATTACAATCCAAGCTGTTACCACTGAGAGAAAAAATCATGTTATCTCTGCAGCATCTGAGCAGAACCAGCTGAAGATGGAAGCCTATTACTACTAGTTGTGAACTTACAAAAAGTAAACACTCCGCACAGCTTTCGTGTGAGGTGCAGCTTTGGCGTCTGCTGGCTAAAGATAAAAATGGTCTGAACCGGCCAAAAAGCACACATGAAATAGGAATCGTCCTGGTCCAAGCACGCGCAGTACAAATGTGCAATACACGCGTGAGTTAACCACGGGAGTGTAGTTTCTTTGTATTGTGGTCCGAACCGGCCGGTTGTCTTGTCGGATTCATCTATCCCTCTCACGATAACCTGTCCATGCTAATTTTTATCACCAAAGGAAGTAGTAACAGATAGCCTTCGTTGGGCATGCTGTTTGTTTCAGTGTTCGGATTGTCTTTTCTTTTTGTAAAACTCTAATGTGATGCTAAGTTCGGTTTAATGCTGGAGACTTTAGGGTTATAAATGGATCGGATTTTGGTATCTACCGTATGCTACTTATACCTTTTTTTTATTTTGTTCTTTTCATAGTATAAATTTAGAGTATTTTTCTAAACAAATAAAATTCTAATTTGAATTCAATTATTCAGTAGCAGATTCATAAATTCTTACTTGTGGGCTCCATTATATTATTCATATATTTAGTGAGGTGAATTCCTTGAATATCTTGTAATTTTATGAGATTTTAAGAAAATCTTATAGGCAGTTGTTTTTTTTAAAAAAACAATGGTGGGGTCAAATCATTGCTACATGGTGGATCCAATAGTAGTTTTATCATATTTAGATAGCTATGTATCGTCTGATTTAGATATAGATTGAAAACGATATTATTCAACTAGAAAATTTTGATCAAATTTAAATGATATTGAAGTTTGTAATTGTGTAATTTTGATTATCCATATCCATTTTACACGAAACAACCCTAATTGATATATTTTAATGGTGTTAAGGATTGTTTGGATTCGTGGATTCCTATAAAACCAAACATCTTAGTTTTTTTTTAAAATGAACGCATCAAATCTGAAGTAAAACAGGATTTGAAAACGATAAGCCAAAATAGGACTACTACTACTGGGAGGTCCCAGCAGCCAGCCTGTGACAATGGCAAAAGAAGAGCCCTATGCTGTGGCTTGGCTTGGGGAATGGGTTATTGGTGTGGCGAGCCAGATCTTGGACTGGATTTGGGCGGCGCAGTGATCCACTGGGCCCAGTTTCCGACACGTCTAGGTGCGTTGTTGTAGGGCTCACTGGTCACAACCAGCCTATTAAAAAGCACGAAATTTTCCCCGATTCCCCAGGCGCGCGGACCCGAGCCTGATCCGATCTCGCCCGTTCCCTACACCAGGGTCCCTCGCCAAAACGTTCCATGGATTCCACCTTTCCGGTGTATGTCCTTCGTCGTTTAATGACCTAGCTCCGTTTTCAATTATTATCTCTGTTCTTAAATAATATATATTTTTGAATTTTTTTTTATAAATATATGTCACTTTATAAATTATAAAAAAATCTTCTTGCATAATCTCTATTAAATTACGTGATTGTGTTTTATGTGTTTTGTTTGTATATATAATTCAAGTTAATTTGTATATGTATTTGTTAGTATATTTTTGGTCTTTGTGTATTAAAAATATGGTTATTTTGATAATCATCATTTAAAAAATAGTATATATTTGAAAATGAAGATACTAATTTTTCTAGATATTGTCCTACTATAGGGGAGTATTGACCAATCTCTGTTTGCGATGCACCTAAATGAGATACGCCACCAAAGGTTAGTGTTGCTCATCGCAATACACAAAGAATTTTTTTCAGCTTATGTGTTATCTTTCCAGTTTTATATTGAAAAACAATCCATTTTTATCATGATTGTAGCATTCAACCAAATAGTTTGTGTTAGGAACAATGGAAATCTCAATCTTATATTAGATTCTATCTTACGAGATACAATTTAAGCACGTACAATAACAACAATAAGAATCGAGAAATCTAGTAAAGAACATATAATAATTACGGAAAAGTAATGACAATTAGAGTGAGAAAAAATTAGCGAAAAAGACCAATCATTCTTAAATACAACTTCAAAAAATATAAGGGATTGACGTTTTTAAATAACTCTCGTATCTTTTGGATCTTTCAACTTACTCTCTACAAGAATCATCATAATTGACACGATTGTTCCTAAATATATGAGACCTATATAAGTTTTAAAATAGACCAACGAAACATGTGAAAGTTTCAATACAAATTATAAAAATGTACACAAATTTCAACACAAATCCATTAATTTTACTTTGATTTCGATAAAGACCATATGAAGTTTAAGTGAATTTTGACGAAGATGAATGAAATTCATGCAAATTTTATCATATATATTTGTGTTTTATGATAAATGAACACAACTAGTATAAGTGTTGAGAAATACATATAAAACGTAGGAAAATTTCAATATAGATCTAGAAACATGATGGGGTTCAACAAAAATCATTGAAATATACACATGTTTCAACATAAATTCACAAAACTTGTTTTAATTTTGACAAAGAATAAATGAAACTTAAGTAGATTTAGATGAAGATGTATGGTATCTCGTCAAATATATTTTTGTTTCACCATAGATAAACACAATTGACATGAGTGTTTGCAAGTATATATCAAATCTAGAAAAATTTCAAAGTATACTCACATAATCTAATTGTCAACAAAAATTAATAAAATCTACATATGTTGTAACGCAAATGCAGAATAATTTTTTTTTAAAAAATAATAAAAGTAAGTATGTTATTGATTGGGATCGAAGCTAGTCACTTGTACGAGCACTCACCACTACACACTGTCGTTGCCCGCACGATACGTGGACGGCTTACAACCACTGCACAAGAGATCATTTATTTACACATCTGATGCTTTATAAGAACTAATCGAACAAAACTAAACTATATCATTCAAAACAGTACACCGCTCAATAGCTGCATCCTTCTTTTTTTTATTCGTCTGTGTGTTTTCGTTGTGTGTAAAGTACTTCTTTATCTTTATCTTTCGGTTGAGGTCAATGCTCAGACGCCTGTTCGGGTGTTTTAGAAACATATTTTTAATATATTATGTATATATATATAAAATATCATTTAAAGTGCTCACCACTCTAATATAAAGTCGTTTGAACAAGCGTTTCGCACGGATCCACTTGCGAAGCACTTTCTTAAGCGCCAAGCACTCCAATACATTAGCGCTTAGGTGGTGTTTCGTATGGGGTTTGCATATGAAATATTTACTAATGATTAAATATTGCTAAAATGAATTTCGGATAATTCGAATACAACAAAAACAAGATAAAAAAATATAAGATAAAAATTTTAAATTTTCTAAATTTAAATTGCACATAGAAAATAATATGAAACATACTCATTAAAATGCAAATACATTCGGCTATTATAACAACTGCACAAACTTGTGGATTAGGAAATAAGTAAATTACTACTCGATATCGTTGCCTCTAAAATGTTGCCAAATATGTTAAATAAAATCCCGTTTGAATTGCAAATGCATTAAGCGAGCACAGATCGCATCATTTCGAGCAAGCATATCCGAAAAAATTGGCGGAGCATCATTGTGGAAAGTAGACGGTGCTATGGTAGATGTCCCCTAACTATCATACGAAGTCATGAGCAGGTCATGAGAGTGTCACTTATCCTTGGTTATCATGTTGTGGAGAATGACACATGCTTTCATAATATTGGCAAAAGTTGATCGTCGCTAAAATCGACCTGGGCCGTGGAGAATAGCAAATTGACTTTGTAAGACCCCAAAGACTCGCTCAACATTTTTTCTTGCGCCTTCTTGTTGTTGTGCGAACAATCTGAGTTTGTCTGTTTGGGGCAAAAATACGGTCTTCACGAAAACAACCCATTCGGGGTAAATACCGTCGGTCAGATAATACCCCATACTGTACTCTGTCTCATTCATGGAGTACTGAATAGTACGAGCTTGGCCGCTCAATACATCAATGAAAAGAGGGATTAATTCAGCACGTTAATATCATTGTTGGATCCAGCGACATAAAAAAAAACATGCCATATCCACAGGTCTTAGGAGGTGATCGTTTCAAGTATTATTGTAGGGACTCCGTGATCACCACGGATGAATTGCCTCCTCCATTAAACTGGGTAATTGCACCATTCCTAATGCATATAATCGATGCTTCCTAGCACTCCTAGGAAACCACGATCCTCTTCTTACTGGAGTAGACGCTGCAAGTCGTCGACAGTAGGCTTACAGAGATATTCTCCCTTCAACTTATCGATGATTCTTTTGATGAAACACTTCAAGCACTTGATGGTTGTTGATTTTCTGATACATACGTACTCATCAATGGCATCGGCGTAGAGTCGTACAACAACATGCGCATTACCGCAGTGCACTTCTACAAATAAGATCGTCCCTTTCGAATGAGAGCATCTCTCCTCTTGTTGAAGTACGGAGACCTCTCCCCTATAGCTTCAACGATTTGAAGAAAAACGGGTCTCCCAACTCGAAACCTTCTACGAAATAAGTAGGCGGGGTAGACTGAAACGTTAAAAAAGCAGTCCGCCATTAGACGGTTATCATCGCCTTCGCGATCTCTGTCGTGGTACCTTCTACTACCTCATTGGTAGTGATGCGAGATAGCAGCGTCTATGCTGGCTTCAATATCATTTACAATGCGACGATGCAAGAGTTGGAGCACCAGCCGGGTTTGTACGAACCCCGTCATGAACTCTTTAATTTGGTTGATAGCTTCCTCCTCTGCACTATTCAAGCTAGACGTAATTTTTTTATTAGGCAAAGGTTCTTCGTGCTCGAAGAACAGAGGTTTGGGTTGTGAAGATGAAATGATTGAGTTGTAAAGATGAGAAGATGAGGAGTTCGAATATATAAGGAGAGAAGAGAATAATTGAATGTCTCAATTATAACGGATAAATTCAAAAGCATAAATTACATGCGTCAGTTCCAACAGCTAAAATCCAAAAACATCGATCACATGTCCCAATTCCAACAGCTAAAATCCAAAAATATCAATTACATGTCTCAATTCCAACGGCTAAATAAAAAACGACTTAAATTAAAAGTAGGAGTACATATATTGATATAAAACTTACATCGTTTATGCTACTTATTCTTAATTTCTTAATTATGTCATTGACATACTCTGATGCGACTGTTGTCATCGTCGTCGATCATGACCTGGGGCTTGCTATGCGGAGTGTCGCCATCCAATGCGCGCGTGGAGCATGAATTTTTTGTTGGTGGTTGCAGAGGCGACATTTGTGCAGGAATGGTCGGCATTCCGACAAAATGAGGATTTTGGCCTAAGTGCCGTAGGGTACTATGCGTACAGATGAGCCGGTGCATACGGCCCAGGGTGTGTATACGGATGTGGTTGGTCATATGGAGGGTGTGGTGTGAACGGTGGATAACACATCGGATATGGTGGGAGAGGAAGTTGAAAGTTGGGCAGATTTGGACTACTGTCCGTTTCGGTGTTGTCTTCATCTAAACTAGACTCGTCAAACCAATTAACAAAACCGATAGGGGGATTGTTAGCCATTGAATAGTTTTTTTGAAAATATTTGAAGGATGGGAGAAAGAAAAGTACATGGTTTGTGAATATGTTTGAGTGAAAATGAGGTGAACCATGCTCATATTTATGGCGAGAGGATGATACAAATTTTCTGGAATTTTTCGTGATTTTTTTTGAATTTTTAGCAATTTTAATGAATTTTTTGTCCCAGAAATAATTAAAATAATTTCAACGACTATTTTTAACAGCTATATTGCAACGGTAATTTTTTTGAGTCACTGACATGTGGAACCAACTAAAAGTTCCTCCAACGACTATTTTTAGCACACTCACACGTGTTGGATCTAGGTAGATCTTAGTATCTAATTTTTGATGATTAATGACGATTTGGATAAATCCACTGTGATTAAAGTTAATTTGAAGATGTCAGTTTTTGATGATCAAATGACAAATTAGATAAATCCTGATTTAGCGCAAGTGAATTGAATTGATTATCGGTAAACCCTGAATTGAATGTTTCCTCAGTTACGGGTTTGATATTGATGCATACGTAGAGGGGGAGCTCGGTAGTTGCATCAAGTTTGTGCAAATTGATTGATCAAGATGTTATATGACAAACCTTGAGACCGATGACTCCAGTTGTGAATTTTATGTCGATGCACAGGTTGAGGGGGAGCTCATCACTTTGGTCATCTAGGTTGATTGATATCTTGACATGAGTAGTATAGATCATGTGCGTATGTGTTTATCATTTACGAACTATATGATTGTATTCTATCTCATACTCATTTGCTACTCATTGAATATGGTTGCGTTATTTCACTGGAAAGAGAAACTGTCGAGCTAACTCCTGTGTGGAGTAGTTTCTCTGGTGGTGATTAATGATGACCTATATTTGAGACTAATATTGTGTATTGAGTGTACGTATTGTAGTCTCAGTTTGATTGCAGGATAAAAGTAAGCAATGACGTGAGGAGGATGAAGACGATATAAGACATCCCGAGCAAGGTCAAGCTTAGCAAGGACGAGCTTTGCGATGATGAGCGTCGAGCGATCGAGCTTCACGAGGTCAAACTCCACCTAAGGTAAAATCCAAGATTAAGAATTGTTTTCTTAGGGTTTTACCGGTCTCGGTGTTTAGAGACAGACCGGGTTGATAGGTTTCTTTTTACTAGTTTGACCATACTATTAAGAGGGGTCGAAAACTAGTAGCTTGAATCTATCTAGTGCGGAAGCTCAGATGCATTCATATCATCTTGCACTAGTGTCTTGCATTGCTAGTGAGTCTAAGTGTAGTTCATGTGCATTAGGTTAATTGTTTTGAAAACTGCACTTAGTCGTGATGGCCAGCTGTTTAAATAGGTTTATTTATCTAGAGCTGGTCGTGATCGTATTTGCATATTCTGATCGTATCAGTGTTGATACATGGTCATGGTCGTGTCGCTTGTTTGGTGGCTTTCTGTTTAGGGTTTGGGCGTGGTCGTAGGAGTTCGGACTGGTCGTGGTTGTTGCTGAGTGACAGCAATCACATCTGCGAGAAAACGGCAAAATCCGTATGTGCAAATACCCCAAATTGCACTTGAGATGATTTTTGGATTGAACATTTTGATAGTAGGAAAGTTTCTGAGTTTTCTAAAAATTTTATACCTTTCTAGGTTTTGTTCCTGTTGACAAAATTGTAGAGCTCTAAGTTATCTTTCCAACAAGCCAAAAATCACTTCAATCGGATCTCTGGATCAAAAGTTATGCTTATTTTACTGTCAGTGTGCAATGGGTCGGACTTTGTCCGAAATGGCCGGACATTGTCCAGCCTGTACAAATTTTTTCAGCCTTTTGCTGAGTGTAAACAGATACATATCCATCCGTCCGGGGCTATCTGTCCGAAGTGGCCCGACATTATCCGATATGGTCGGACAATGTCCGGCCTGTACAAATTTTTTAAGCCCAGAAATGAAACAGAGACAAATGCATCCGTCCGGGGCATTTGTCTGTCATGGGCGGACTTTGTCCGAAATGGCTGGACATTGTCCGGCCTTTACAGAAAAATCGCCCAGTGGTAACTTACACATTGCAACGGCTGTTTTTCTTGAACTGGGCAAACACTGTCTGAAGTGGCCGGACAATGTCCGGTCTGTACAATTTTTGGCCCGGTTTTTTGCAAACGGCTAGTTTTTCGTTGAGGCTATATATACTTCATGTTTGGCTTCATTTTTGGGTGTTCAAGGAATTCATTATTCAGCTGATAAACTAACCAAGAGTTTGCATTTTGATATTTTTCATTTAGAGACTTGATTTGAGCCCAAATCTTGAGTGATTTGAGAGAGAGAGCAAAGTGTGTGAAGTTAAGAGTGCTTAGTGCATTTGAATCACCATTTGCTTGCTAGTGCTAGAGTGTTGAGCATATCATTTGCATATTTGAGCTTCTAGCACTTGATTTGTTCAAGTGAGCGTGTCCGGTTTGTTACTCTTGGCGATCGCCTTCGCCTAGACGGTGCCGGAGGAGAGTCGCGATCTCTCCAATTGAAGCTTGTCGGAGAGGCCGGCAAAAGATTGTGAAAGATATGGTGCTCGCCTATCCGGTGTGGAGAAGAAGCAACCCTAGTGAGATATCCTTCGTGGATATAGAAGCGAGGCTCCGAGTGAGCGCTTCAACGAGAAGTAGGGGAGACCGGGCGAGTCTCCGAGACCTCGGTAAAAATATTGTGTCAATTGCGTATTTTATACTTGCTTTACTTTCATCTTGACACAAGTGCTAAATTTATCATTCTTGCTTGTCATATTGAATAGTTCATTTAGTTGAATGCAACAAATTGTTTAAATTGCCTTTAAGCCTCATTGTATAATTTAGCTCAAACAATTATCGTGATTAATATTGTTTAGCGGGGAAGAAAATTTAAAAGCCTCCTAATCACTCTCTCTAGTCGGCATCCTCGATCTTACAACACGCATGTCTTTCTGACATGTGGGGCTATAGGCCCTTCCACTGTTCGGGCCCACCTCATTGAAAGCGAACTTTCCCTCGTCTCGCGTGCTCATGTATGAGGTGCTCATGGCACGCAAGACGAGCGCACTCACATATGTTCGCGCATTTTGTGGGGCCCGCATCTTCACTTGCCACACTTCTTTATTTAACAATCTTTTACTGACATATGGGCCGGCGTTACTTTTGGTTCACCCTGTCAGTTTTGTTTCTCGGACAGGTATGAGAGACACGAGCGATCGAAACATGGGGCCCACAAACCACGTCCTCGAGCGTCATCGACCATTCCAACGCGGACACCTCGACCAGATGGGCGTCGATGGGGCCCACTTATCAGGTCTTGGGCGTCCAAAGCCTCATCAAGTGTCCTCTCTCACCTCACGTAGTCGAAAAAAAATATTTTTATTCGCAGGTGCTGACTGAAGCGCCCGCATTAGACTGAGCTTTACAAGGCAAGAACATGATTCTTCCGCCCATCAAAAAAGGCTCGAACCTACCAAGATAAGATCCTTTTTAGTTTGAACCCCAAACATTTTAGAATGGGCTTTGCTTTTCCAAGGTACCAAATGCCAATAGAAAGGACTGAAAAAGACTCCTGATGGATAAAGCAACGCAGTGGTTGAAGAATTTCAACACAAAATACAATAATTTGGCACGCATTGGATGTAGAATTTGATCCCTTCTCTGTGAAGGGAAGAACATTCTTACCTCAAATTGAGGTCAGAATAACATTTTAACACTTTATTTGATGGATTGGCCTCTTATGACTAAATTTGCTAATAATTAAGTGCCTCTGTGCACTTTTTTTTGCGGCCTTGTGTTGGCTTTAATTGTTCGGTAACGCATGCTTTCTTCCAATTGTACGTGTAGATGAAACATTCTTCTCAAAAACAGCGTACATGAAACATCTTTCCAAGAATACTGTGTTAGCAGTGTGACAGCTTCAGCAATACCCACAAATTAGAGCCGTCTTTAAGTTGTTTAACCTGTCAGAACCACGAGCTCTAGTCAAAAATTAGAACTGGCTTAAGTTGTTTAACCTGCCAGCACCACTCTAGTCAAAAAAGTGAAACTAGAGTTGGATTTATGATATTAGAAAGTAGTCAAATCTTAATTAATTCATCAGATATTTAATTATAAATGATGTAGAAAAATAATAAAATCTTAACTAATTCTCATTGATCAGGCAAATATTAGTCATTGAAATAAATGAATAGAAAATCATATTGACATTGTCAAGAGTTAACTTGGTAAAAAAAATAGAACAGCCAAATATACCTCATTCTCTTGGCTATATGCTAATGGGTTTTAGTTTACAAATCTAATAGATCTTCTTGGACCGATTTAGCCTTAATGAGGATTCTAGTTGGAAAAAAACTTAAAAACACCCGGTTGATCTCTCTTTAATTTATAAAACGAGAAACTTAAACGCCCATTATGCCCTAAAGTGGATGGCAGGCGACACAGGCGCTAAGCCGGTGAGAAGGTCCAAACAAGACACCGCTGCTCCATGTCGCTAACCTCTCGTCTCAAGTCGGAACGCGATACGGACAACACAATAAACTGCACAAGCAAAAACGCATGGAAGCCTCCACCGAGACACATGCATTTTGCCAGTTCCTCCTGCCTTTTTAACCGATCTCTCTCTCCAAAAAGCTACAGACTACAGTGAGCACACACAGAGAGAGACGCAGTCGTCGACCTTTTTATTATTTCCATGACAGAAGTCCACACTCCATACGAGCTTGTGCAGGAGGGGGAGACATAAAAATCCAGGCACACTACCCCAGGAATCTGAGCGCCAGAATCCCCCAAGAAATTCTCACCAATCCACACCCGCCACAGTGACCCACATGCCACACAGCACAAGGTCCATCCATCCATCCCCCTTTGTCCCCATCCATGTTCGCCCACCCAGCCTTACAATTACAAACAGCCTACACTTACCAACAAATTCAACAAATAACCACTCCTAGATACTCCTACTAGTACTAGTACTATCTCTGCCAAGTTTGGTTTTTAAGTCTTTCATCTTTAATTGTTACGATGCCATATATGGCATCTATGGTTATATATTTGTAAATTACAATTATGTATTATTGTAGACTATATATTTGAGTTAATCTCTCAATACAAATGATGAGATTATCTTTTTTTAAAATGATATTAGAATCAAGATCTCCAAAACCCTAAACCTAGCTATCCACCACTGATACACCGCTCTCGGGAGACGACAGACATGAAACTCCTGAGAGTGGTGCCTAAGAATTTTTTTTTTGGTTCAATCACTTTGGCTTGCTTGGAGGTTTCTATTTTGGTCACTTTGACTTTGTTTGGTGCTTATTCTAATCATCAGGTTTACAAGCTGCTACTATTACTTGTTGTTGAGTTGTGTTCCAATTAATCACTCCCACCATCCACTTCCCTTCAGCACTCAACGCCTTCTTAGAGGACTACACTAACTTCAACACGCCAACCATGGTGTTCAACAAGTCGATTAGATTTGCAAGACTACATGGCGTGCAGTGCGCCATGACAGAGAGAAACTTGTACATGAGATCTAGCTATAGCACTGGAGATGTCACGACGATGGCTATGATCTCCAAAGATGTGTAGAATGTGCTAGACTACCTTGTACCGACTTCCATAACATGGATATCATCAGCATCTTCAGAGTTTGCAGCAATATGAGATTTCTATTGATCTTCAAGTTGCTGATTTTTTCATGAAGACTCAAACTAAAGCGCACCCTCCAAATTCCATACGTGTGATGCTCTTGATCTGCCGTAAATTTGAAAGGGGTATTATGATATCATATATGGTATCTATATATATATGGATATATGTTCGTAGATTACTATATGGATACATATTTGTAGATTACACTCATTTATTATTGTAGTCTATATATTTAGATTAATCCCTCCATACGAATTGTGAGATTATCTTTTTCTAACCCAAATCATTTATTGCATTTCCATTGTTTTAGACTTTATGTTTGAGAAATCACTTGATCCCCTTATTAGTTACTTTCATACTCAATACTATATAAGAAAGAATTTGAGTTTTTACCCTACAAGTCTTTTTATGTTTTAAAAGAATCGAGCTATAAACAGAATTGAAAATTGAACTAAAAGTACCGACCAATGACTTATATGCTCACATGTTGATGACTTTTTTTTTTTTTTTTTTTTCACTTTCTCGTCTACCAACCCCTCTCTCTTCCCCCTTTTTTCTTTATACACTCTATAACTCTATATCTAAAGGAACGTGGACTTCCTAGACAGTAAGGCTGCTGTTATTTTTACTGATATTTGATCTCTACGTGTCAACAAGTATTGTTTTCCAACAAGTATTGCTTTCAACTCCTTGGACAGTTTGACCATCAAATGAGAATAGAAGTGATTATTTTTGGAGAGTGTCTGTAAAATTGTGATTTTGTCTTTATTTTTTAAATAAAATTTTGGTTGGTTAACAAAATTAATCAAGTGAATATATGGTTACAATCAATTGTGTGATATAGTTAAAATAATGATTAAATATATATGTTTGATTTATAGTCAAAATATGACAGATAAATCATTTATCATCAAAGATGATGTAAAAAAATAGGTCTTGACTAAATATTATTTACTTCTCAAATATACAGCATAAAACAAACTAGAACAAAAAAAAAAATTGATGCTACCAACAAACATATACTTGCAAGGCTTGGGTAGAGTACAGTATTATGACCGACCCAGACAGACAGAGGCGGTGGGCCGGACGTTGAAAAAAGGCTGCTGGGCGACTGACGAACGAAAGGTTAAAAGAGTGAGATATAAATCCATCCTCTGACCCCCGCACAAACCCACCCTATCACCAACAGAACAGCACAGTGTGGAGAGAGACTGTGAGATACAGGAGTGGCGTGCAGAGCAGGAAGCCTCAACTGCACGCAGCATCACTCTGTAGGCATCTCTCTTGTGCTCTCTGTATCCATATCGAAGCTGCCCAGAATGGCGGTGGTGGTGGCGGCGGTTGAGGCCGGGGTGGTGGCGGTGGCCAGCGGGCGGAGCAAGCTGGTTAGGAGCCTCTACTGGAGGCTGCGCGCCGGCATCCGGCGGTTGCAGTCGGAGAGGGGAAGGTGGCGCAAGGAGAGGTTCAGCTTCCACTACGACGCGCTCAGCTACGCCCTCAACTTCGACGACGGCCGCGCCTCCGCCGACTCCCTCCGATGAATCCAGCGCCACATGGTTGCCGCGTTGGTTCTTGTTTCTTCACCTTTCTTTTTGGTTTTTCTTTGAAGGGTTTGGTTGGAGGATGGTGTAATAGAAATGGATGGGAAAGAGGTTGTCTCTGGGCTTTTGGATGTTTAGGAAAGGAGCTTCTCCTTTTAGAGAAATGGATGGGCAAGCTCTGCTCTTGTGCCTGTGTTGTGATCTTTCTGGCATGAATTGCAGGGGACAACACTTTATTTTTTTTGGGCATTTTTGGTGCTTGATTTGCTTCTAGTTCGTCTGTGCTTTTCTTCTCATGGCAGATGATTGGATAACTGGAGAGTCGAGCTAGAATTGTTGCTCCATGGAGAAAAATTCTGATTACTGATTGCAAGTTTTATCTGAAAGATCCGTGTACCAGCGTTCTGGCGAGCACATAACTAGAAACAGTAACTGGACGAGGCCAGTTTCGACTATAAACTTCTGCACAAAAAAAAAATCATTCATGTAGTTTCTTTCAACTTTGTATGAAAATATGTTGTTGTCACCTCTGCATTTAGCAATACTTTTTGACATTAATTTGACAATATTAGCATGACAGAAAGTGAGATTTTAAAAGACAAAAAAATCTCTCATCGCAAGCGCCACTAGTGCAAAGAACGGCTTCCAAAATTTTGAAGCACATCCATATCTGGAGTTTACTCGATTCAAAATCTTGTAGTCTTGGTGCAAAAGCAAGCAAATAGTGTCTAAAACTGATTTGAATAAGCGGCCTTTCCAATTCAAAAGGCACAAAAGATACACATGAATATAGAAAAGCTTTTTCATCACAAATCAACTATTCAAGCGAAGATGTGTAAGATTTTAAAATATTTCAAATTTCTAATAAAGATGTTTAGATTTCTCTACCATTTCTTGCCAATCCAAGTAAGTGTAGAAACTCAAGGGGAAAATGCCAATGCGGCTACGGGTGTGGTGCGAAAAGCAGAGTTTTGATCTTGACATCGTCACATGATAGCTAAGCTTTCACATGGGCGTCAAAGGCGTGACGAGACATAAATATTTTAGGGGAAGGAAGGACGAGGCATGAAGGCAATGGGTTGTTATTAGTTGTGACTCCAGAGGAAAAGTAAACCTCCACATCCCATCAATCCATTCCCTCTGTAAAACTCGTAGCTTTTCTCATGGCGACAAGATCGCAGGGCTTGAATTCTTCTGGTACCATTCGGACTGTTTCGTCCAATCGATCTTGTCACTGGTGCTCGCCATGAGCCACTCCAAGCTCGTCTGAAACAATAACTCTTTTTGGCTCCCTAAGCTAACGAACTGAAAAAGTAGCTCGGTTTGGCCCGATGGAAAGCTTGAGCTGCTCGCGAGTCATGCGAGCCGAGCCGAGCCCATGACGAGCTAATGTACAAGAATTGCAGGGAACAAGAACCGCAATTGAAAGGGGAAACTCCCTTCAACACTAATATAGAAGAATTGATTTTTATATGCAACAAATAGGTAAGACTAATCCAAAAGTCTGGTTATTTCACAAAACCTGGACCAATATGGACCATCCCAACACGATTTCTTCCACATTTATGCAACAAAATACATTGGATTCACAAAACTAAGTAATAAATGGGTTTAATAGTCCAACTACTTCCACTAATTTAAAAGCAGTTTGGTTCAAGCCATCAACCAAGATTCACCATAATTCAAAATCCAACAACACAATGAACCATCAAGTTTTTATACAAAAATCCACCAAACAAGCATGCCAACCCGATTTTTCCACTCCCAACTTTCAAATCTGCAAGACAACACAAGAAACAATTCATAATCAACAACAATAATCAGTGTTGAATTAAGAAACAATTCATCACCAACAACAATGATCAGCGTTGAATTAAGAAACAATTAATAATCAACAACAATACTATGTAAAAGAAAAGGAACGCTTACTAGTTACTAGCCACCACAATATTAGCTAAAGAAATGTGTTCAACATCAAACTCATCTTCTTCCTGTAAATAGACAGGATAATAGATTTAGAATAGAACTAGCTCACAGAAAAGAATAAAAAAAAAGATAGTTAATAGCATAGAAGGATGTTCCACAATCATAGGATTTTTCACCTCATTCTTAGCACTTCTTATCCAGGTAGAGGCACACATTAGCACCTCAACCATACATGGGAGCAAAGAACTGATAATCATCTAAAACTCTATTTCTAGCACAAAAAGTTGACCTGAAGATTCGGTACTAACTGATATAGTAAAGAAATCTTTTGCCATATTCGACACTATTGGGAATATATAGGCATTCAAGTTCCACCAATCAAGTAAATTTAAAATGTTGTTCACTAAATTCTCATTCTCTTTATCTAAATATATGAGCAACTCTGACTTTGATAGTTGTGTAGAAGGTAGACCACAAGAAACACTGAAATTGATTTGAAACCGAGGCCAATGAGCTAGTGGAATATGCAATTGAAGAGGAAGGTGTAGCACTATTGGTGGTGATTTCATTGTGCCAATGCATCATCTCATACATAGTATATTGATTATTCAACTTAGATTCGATGTAGTCCACCATGCTATCAACATATGAAGATTCATATATCTCTCCAAAACACCAATGAATGAATCTCATCTTAAATCTTGGATCAAGAATTGTAGCAATTACCATAAGCTTGCTATCTTTCCCTCAGTACTTGTCAAATTTCTCCAACATTGCTTTTGCCATCTTCTTCAAGTGTTGATCGTTAGAATAATATGCAGCTCTCAATGCAATCTTGACATTAACTATGTAAGGATATAACACATTCACTGTGGGATACGTCGATCCAAAAAAATGCAGTGGTTGCATTGACCAAAGCCTTTAATATTATAGTATCTTCTTGTACAGTTCGCACTCTTGCGGTGATGGCAACCATTTGTAATTTCCATCTATATCTGCATAACAGATTAATGCTTCCTTATAGGCAAAGCAATATTCCAACTTAGCATATGTGGAACTCCACCTTGTCATTTTGTTGTATCCACAGCAAAGGATTTACAAAGTTCTGTGAATTGGTACTTGTGAGCTGGAGACTTCTTAATATATTTGACAGATTCCGAAGTTTATTTATCAAAGGTTCACATGGTATCATGCTATCATTCACTATTAAATTCAATATATGAGAACAATAACGGACATGAAAATTTTAATTTGCAAAGGAGATGATCCCCTAACACTGAACATCGACCTCAAATTTCTTGCAGCAACATCATTGGAGAATGCATTATCCAAAGTGATTGTGGCAATTTTATCTTCAATTTTCCATTCACAATGCAATCAAAGATTGCTTGAGATATGACAACCTTGGTGTGTGGAGGATCTAACTCAACGAAGTTCAAAATACGACATTGCATTTGCCAATTTGTATCTATGTAAATGTGCTACCAAACACATGTAACAGAGAGTTCGATTGGATGTCCACAAGTCACATGCCAACCTTATCTTATTGATTCTTCTAAGACTCTTCTTTAAGCTTACTTGGTTGAATGGAAAATCTTTATGCACTCGTTTTGTATAGTCCTACTCTACTAATGCATTGATAGGATGGATTTAAAGACTTCAACAAAACATTAAACCAAGTATGCTCTACTTTTTGAAGAGTTTCCACGCTATTGAACACTTTTTTCTACTTGGCTTTTGAGATGCATTAACTTTAGTTGCGTTACGCCTTCTCTTCCTCCTTGAGGGAGATCCAGAAGCTGCACTACCATCGCTGGTCTCTTCCAAGTGTGCCACTTCATTGTGACTTGGTGAGTCCACAAAAATATGTGATCTTGAACCTTCCTCGTTGTCACTTAAGGGAAAATAGATATCTTCCGAGTCCGAGTCAGACATCCGCGAATCAAATCAAATATCTATAAGACCTCGATATAACCAGTATATGAAGCAATTATCTGAACACTAGAATCAGCAGAAGACTTTGAAGTAATGTTAGATTTTCTAAGTCAAATTTAACCTAATTATCTGAACATTGGAAGTTTGTCACTAAGTTGCAACAAACAAAACCCAGACTGCACATAAAACTACACAAGACTTTAGAAATAGTTCGTAAAAAATCTCAACGGCTGGTGGCCCAGTGGTATACGTCAGGTTTGGTCGTACGGATTGATTGGTTGCATGTCTTGATAGTATTTTTCATAAGGAAATGAGATTTTGGTCTCTATATTCAAATAGTTCATGTCCGGAGAGAAAAAAAAACAAGTTGTTTATTTAGATAAAAAAAATAAAGTATAACCGTGTAACCATTAACCAGTGGCGGATCCAAGCAAAGGCGCAGTTGTACCCTCACAATTTTATAAAATCATGTATGAATATGGTAGATATATGGGTAGGTTTGGTTGGTTAGTATGTTGAGGTTTCATTTCTAAACTCTATGCAAAGAAATTTTGGTGATAAGAAATTTTTTGTTTGCCCTAAACTTTCACCATTATATCTTAAATTTAAACTCTATGCTAAATAATTTTTAGTACTAATTTAAACCAAATGCTAAACAATTTTCAGTATCTTTAGGTTTTGAGTTAAAAATTCAAACATTATGTTAACCAATTTTCAACACTAGAAACTTGCAATTTTAAGTTTTCGATCAAATTATATGATAAGAATTCACTTTTTCTTAAAAAAGGCCTTGTTTGGAATACTTCTGTAAATTGATGACTTTACTGTCATGGTTATAGTTTGCACTCCCATTACTAAATTCTTAGATCTGTCCCTGCGTATAACAAACATTTTGTGATAAGAGATTTTGTTATTCTCTTTGGCTAAGGACTATTATAAGTTTGATGTGAACACAAATAAACACTTTTTGCATGTGGTAATATAAGAAACAAGAGAATAGCACCAGAAAAATATCAATTATATGTCATCTTTTTTATGTGAGCAATATATTGTTATTTTAAATAGAATTTCCCCCATATATTTTAATGGAAATACCATGGATGAACCATTTTTAAAAAATATAATAACTAACTTGAATTATTTAAAATAGAGGAACTAAATTGAGTATGTCAACAAAGTAGATGAACAAATGAGACAACACAGGCCGGCTAGAGGGAGGCAAGAGAAGGCTTAGTTGTACTACCTCCATTCTTGAATATATCAATTTTTTTAAATTGTGGTTTTCAAGACAATTATATTTTTAATAACACATATTAAGAATATTCATAATAAATATATGTGTAAATTAATTTCAATTATATATACATATAAGGCATACAAATCCCAACCACTCAATCTATTAGTGGTAGCGTGAGAAGATTTTTTTAGAATTATAAAGTGACATATATTTGTGGAAAAAAATTGAAAAAAAAATGAGATATATTTAAGAATAGAGATAATATTTAGTAAACACATGCAGTGATGAGTAAGTCTTATCTGGGCCGAATATGATAGGCTAGAAGGCCCATAATAAGAGAGGAAAGCGTCCCGTCCACACCACACACATGGGTGAAAACGACTTGTGAGAGTCGGATCGAACCGGCTCAAAGCAATCCTGAACTGGCTATCCGTATAGAAGTGGATGGTTAAGTTCAACAAAGTTACGTGGAGGGGTTCATAGCATGATAAAACACGGGTTGATTGCTCTATGCAACCTTTATTCATCCATATATAAGATACCACAAGACGTAAAGTTGTGAACCACGCAAACAGGCTGCAGCGCGCGCGTGCGCACACACACATAGTAGTCATTCAGCATCCGACCAAGTGATGTCGTACTCTCCGACCTTGTCTCCGGTGATGTTCAGCGCGTCCCACACGGCTTGGGACGCGTCCACGATGTTGTTCCGGCACGGCGGCTGGTACGCGTGCTCGCTGTCGCACCCGTGCATGGAGTCGCACTCGTCCACCACCTTGGCGAGCACGGACATGCCATTGCCGTATATCATTATGTTCTTGAGGCAGCGGCTGCCCCCAGAGTACCACCCAGTAGACAGCGCCACCACGAGCTCCGTGTTACTGTGGTATTTTTCGTCGCACTCCGACTTGTCGCCGCCGTCGCCGCCCTCGCTGAAGTCGTTCAGCGTCATGATCGCATTGGTGCTCGAGGAGGTCGGCGGCGAGCACTGGTACGTCGGGTAGGTTTGCCCGGCCTTGCAGCAGTCCTCGCACGAGTGGCTGGTGTCCGGCTGGACTGAGCCACTCTGCATGCAGTCATCGGCCGAGGTAATAGGGCAACTGACGAGCAGCAGGACTAGGAGGCCTGCAAGCGAAAGCACGAGAAGGTTGGACATCTTTGAAGTTATGATTAATCTGTGCGAGCTGCCGAATGCTTTAGGTTGTATTTATAGGGAGTATATATATTGGATTATAATAAGATGGAATCTCGTGCAAGCATATCCTTATTACGTAGAGAAGAAGGCCTCCACCGGTCAAAAACTCGAAAGTGGTAGAGGCGACGGGGACAACACTATAGACTTTGTTAACCCAAGAAAAGTCCGTGGTATTGAATCAGAATGAATTGTAGTTTGGCCAACTTTTTTGGATGATATTGCTGCTTATGACAACTTGGGTTCTCACATCCGGTACAACAGGCTAGAGGACTTTATGTTGGCATTAATCAAAAGGGTTTTGTTGTTTCACTGTTACATATTTTTTTTATCTTACATATTTTGTTGTCGTTGGATCAAATCTTTTTCCTAAACTAAATCTCTAGAATTTATCTAACCCCTCCTTAGTTTTTTTGATGGTGATAAGTGGCGGCAAGGTGATGATGTGGTCGTAGTGCCGCTGACTGCCAGTTTAAGTGGTGAGAGGTGTGATAACCACGAGAGAGAATGAGATGATAGTAGAGGAGAGAGGAGGTGATGCGACAAACAACAGTAGTGTCGTAACTACAGATAGCAGTGATCAATAGGGGAGAAGGAGGAGGAGGAGATAGGAGAGGAAGGTGGCAGCTGCATGTGGGTTGGGATTGGTGGCGACAATAGTGGGAGGGAGAGCAGAGGAGGAAGGAGATGACTGGAGATGAAGGATAGAGATTGAAATTAGATTTTAAATATATATTATATGTGGTATAATTTTTATAAAAAAAACAGATAAGACACTGTTAGACAGCCCTAATCATCAGTATGCAACAACGTATCAAGTAGCGACTAACGAGAACTATTCCTCGATTCGGACAGCACTTTGGTTTCGTTCATGAAATCATATTAGGCAATTCGCTGTTTTCAAACTACTATATAAAAGTTGTACATGGTTTCGTTAATAAATCCAAGTGTTTAAGTCTAAACACCAAAAACAAGAACCGAGATAAGAGCTTCGCCAACATTTGCTTCTCGCATAAGTAAAGAATACAGTGCTTCTGTACATTGAAGTTTACATATCTGATTATCTAGTAATGGAATACAAAAATATGTCTTTAATTAATCAAGTAAAGAAAGTAGGATAAGATGCTAGTTGGCTGGTTGATTTTATTCAAATCGTGGAGATGCAATTGCACTCGAAGATACTCCACTAGTTAAGAAAATGCCGATATTTAGATTTCGTTTGAAATATATGAATTTTATGATAATTTTAGAAGAAAAGAAATATTCATTTTTACTGAATATAAGAATTTTTTTAAAATTTTTTTATAAAATTCTTATATTCCAAAGGGTCTTTACCGTATTGAGAAGGTAACTTAGAATGACAATAAGTTCTACGACTTTGAGGTTGACGAAGGAAGAATGTTCTCATTTGACGTAGTAAAAGATTGACATGGAATACAATAAGAAAAATTATTGCACAAAAAAACTAGTAGTAATGTAAGTAGCATTGCATTTCTTTGAAACAACCAGCTTAACCAAGTAGGCCACTCATTATATTTTTTATTTGAAACACATTGACGCAGAATATATAAGATCGACACGGATTTTATTTATTTATTTATTTTGCTTACAGCCAAAGATGACATTGTACATTTGTACGAAGAAAACCTATGAAGCAACTAGTAGGGCACTCTTCTTTCTATTATTTATTTAGAACACTGGACAAAAGTATAAGATGGATACGGAATTTTTTGCTTGCTGGCAAAAAGAGTTGACATTGTATGAAACAATCCTATGAAACGACAACTAGGGCACTGTATTTTTTTTTTATTTAGAACACTGGACCTAATTAAGATTTCTTCGTACATAAGAAAAAAAATCGAGTGCCCAGTCTTCCTATGGACCCAAAAAAAAGTCTTATACGTCTTACACTCCTAATAGTAAGCACTGGATATATAGAACCTTCCCTGCATTTGCACTAAATTGAGGCAGGGTCAAGTCTAGGTTAGCGGTTACAACTATGAAAAAATTATTAGACAGAGGATGATATATTATTAAAAGTAAGAGTGAGTATAATCCTACTCAGCAAGAATTTAGCATAAAAGCAAATACATAATTATCCTTTCAATATTAGTTCCTAAATTTCCATTTAAAAGCAAGAGTGTATAAGAAATATCATCTTCTTTTATTAAAAGAACTACTATTCACTTATAATGCCGACGTAACTTTCTGTCTCGAAAGTCGGAGTGAATATTCATGTGTTTTACTCTACAAAGATATATCACGTTACCTACAAAAATTCTCAATCAGATTGATTCTCATGATTCAGTAAACATGAGATCTTGATTGAATAAACAAATTCTTTCCCAAATCCATATACTAAGTATTTTCATCTGACATTCATTTTGGAATGTCATTGTAGCCGGACTCATTCGCTTCTCCACCAGTCAAGCATATAGTTTCTGAGTATTTTTGGGCGACTCGCAACACCCACTACATTATTTTGAGCGATTGTGACGCCCTTTAGGTTATTTGAAACAATCCGCGGTGCTCAATAGGAATACCATATGTTCTTGTGGAGACTTAACTACTTGATAGGTGAAAGGGATCTAGGATATCGACTAGAGGGGGGTGAATAGGCGATTTTAACAAATTATCAATAAAACAAACAATTTATAGATAATGAGAGTAAATAAATAACACAAGATGAACAAAGCACAATTTCAACACAAGGATATATCCCGTGGTCTCGGTGATTTGCCGATCACCCCTAATCCACGTTGAGGCAAACTCAAATCTCTAACCGCTCCACTATCTAGTCAACCTTCTCTCGAGAAGTGACCTAGATCTTGAGCTGGATTAGTGTGATGAGTTATCCAAACCTCGATTTCACTAAGGATGCACTTTACCGCTTCGGCAAGGCGTGCTCAACCCTTTCACAAGACGTTTTGAGGCTTCTTCACAATCTTCCTTGAAGAGCTCTCCAAAACCTTTCTCCTAGCCGTCTAGGAACCGGCAAACTCCAAGAGTAACAAGCCGGTGATGATCACTTAGCCTTCTTCTAGTGCCACAAGATTGATTTAATGATCTAAATGCAATGCACTAGAAGATCTCAAATACACACTCTCACAAATTCGAGAATTTGAACCCTAGAGTGTATGAAACTAGCTTAAGCTCTCAAGAATGATGACAATGCTCAAAGTTATGCCAAAAGTTATGAATAGGGCCGTGCATGGGAGTATATATACCCCCCACAATAAATATAGCCGTTACAGGCCGTTGGGAGAAAAAGATCACCTGGCGATCAGACCGCAGGAATAAGCTCGGTCAGACCGCCGCAATTGCAACGGCATTAAACAGGCGCAATAAATGCACAACTGCCCTTGTCAGGCACACACACGGTCAGACCGGAGCCTATTTCGGTCAGACCGTGAAACTGTCCAGAGACGACATAGTTTCTAGACACTTTATACGGTCAGACTGATAAATACGGACAGACCGGCCATACAGTCAGACCGTAGTTCAAAAACACGGTCAGACCGGTCTAATCAAACGGTCAGACCGTCATACCTCAAAAACAACAGAAGGGTAAATCAAGAAGTTCCAGGAGTCTGACCTCGGTCTCAACTACGGACATACCGACCTTTTAAGGAATAAACTATACTTAGACATAACGTCGGTCAGTCCGAGATCCTATTCGGTCAGTCCGTGAATTCGGTCAGACCGACTGAGACAGTGCTGAGCAGAAATGAGCTGAAACAAGCATTTTCAAAGTATATGACCTTCTAGTATGCAATGCAAGTTGATTTTATGATTTGTGGCACATAGATGAAGTATTTTGTGATACACCACATGCTCCTCTTAATAGAACGGCAACTATCCTAAAATCCGGTCAAAATTCTTCTCTAATCACCTTAGACAAGTAAAAATGGAAAAGACCCTATTTCATACCTTTGCCCTTTTGATCAATACTCTTTCTTCATCATGAGGCTCTTTCTTCACCTTTCATTAATCTGTCTTTTAAGTTTCTTCTTGACACAACTAGGCAGGTAACGTTAGTGTAGCATTTGTAGTTGTCATTAATTATTAAAACACTCTTTAGGAGCCTAGAGTAACAATATGGTACTCAATTAGACCTGTTCCATACCATCTCTGTGGCCAATACATTGGTATAGCACATACGAGGAAGTAATAGTTGGTTATGGCCTTAAAAATTTTAATACATACGTAGAGGAGCTCAAAACTAGCCTGAGACTTCTCCTCGAACTCCATCAACCTGTTACTTAGAATATAATTAATCATATTTCTCATTTGTTTAAATTAATTTAATTAATTCTAAAAATAGCAATTTTCTATGCAAGGAAGAATATTAAATTTTCTAGATTAAATTAAATGACACGAAAATAAATTAAGCATCCATTATGATCAAGGAAGTTTGCATATTTGAGTGAAGTTGAATCCAGGATCAGTATCTATGGTTGTTTGTTTGATACCCTCGGCTCCAATCCCTGAAAAGAAATTACAATCAAACCTAATTGTCGACAAAAACATAAAAATGCATTAGTGTCTTAATTAAATGGTTCTACACTAGGAAATTTACTCTAAAACTAAGAATCTAGGGATTTTACTCTTGCCGGACTATCCCAATTTCTAAAATTGGCAATCCCTCAAAATTCATCCTTTAAAATACTTCCTATTATTTTTCTATAATTTTCTTATTGTCAGAATCATCCCAAAATTCAAACAAAAAAACCTAAAAATGAAATAAGCACCTACTTATTTAAAAATTTTTGAGATTAACATTTGTGCCGGACTACTCTTCTACTATTTTTTGGTCAATTCCCTACATTTTCTTTTTTTCCTTTTCCTTCTCCCTCATGTCTTTTCCTTTTCTTTCCTTTCCTTTTCTCTTTATTTTCTTTTTTTCCTCTCTTTATTTTTCCTACCTCTCATTTCTCTCCACACTCTGTCTTTGTCTCTTCTCTCTCGACCAAACCCAAGCCCTAGCCCTAACGGCTGTCTATCTTCAAAACCACCCCGATTCGCCCCCTTTTCACTGTTGGTTGCTTGTCGCTGATGCCTTAAACCGATTCATCACCCTAATTTGACCAAATCGGCTCAAATTGAAAACCCTAATACTAGTCGTACCTTGGATTGGTGGCGCGTGCATGTGGATGCAGTCGTCAGAGCTCAAGACAACGCTAGTGTAGGGCGAGGACGGCTGCCAGTGTTGAGTTTGCCGATGAGAGAGCCTAGATAAGTGCCTAGAGCCATCCTCCTTCCTCCTTTGCGTATGTATGTGTGTCAGTGCTTGTGGTTGTATGTGTGCACTTGCTCCTCGCCACTCACTGCCTTTTATAGTGCCCGGCCAGTCGCTCCCTCTCGTCTCGTCGTGTCCACGACATGGGCGCGCTCAGCATGATCCATGCCTGTTATGTCCACGGTCGCGCGTGGTCGATGTCTGGTGTAGACTTCACTCTCTAAACCCTATGATGACTAGGTACGGTGCTAGGACGCTAGGGTGAGGTGAGGTGCACAACTGCCGTGCTGCCATCAGTTGGTATGGATCACGATGTGGTTAATGGGCAATATGTTGTCTTGGTTGGATTTTGGACTGGATTTCTAGAAGTTGATCAAGTTTAGGGGTTTTTTTTTGCAAATTTTGGCGAATTCTGTCTCTTAATTGCAATTGAGGCATGATTTGGATGTATTTTCTTTTGATTTGTGGCTAAGTGAATTTAGGGTTGTTTGGAAGATAGATATAGAAATGAATGTTTTAAAACTACTGTGCTACTGCTATATACTACTGTGATAATAAGTAGAGGAAAAAACTTCAGTATGAAGATTTTGAGCTCGGAAGGAAGAGCTCGTGGGACTTGCTTATGAATTTGAGTTATAAAATATTTTAGCGCGAAAAATAATGTCCCTCCATTACGTGCTATGACTCATGAGTGGAGGCATTTTCGAGCACTTTTTTTTAACAGGGAAGGCACTTTTAGAACTCATAATTAATCCAGTAGTAATGTCTATCGAGTTGGTATATTGTTCTGGTCTCTAGCTAGTTTCACTGTTTTTGGATCCTGCAACGGAGCACCCATGGGCATGGAAAAAGAAGACAGATTTGCGCAGAGGGAAGAGTAAAGTCGGTGCGTGGTGCGCCATTAAGCACGAGTAAGTAGGTCTCATGTTTTTCTAAGTTTCCATGTCTCATAATACCTTCTTTTTGAAAATTCTTAAACCCTCCAAAAATCATCTCAATTCTCAAATATCCCCAAAAATAATTTCATAATATTTGTATGCCCACAAATATTTTTTTAATATTAAAAAAATTATAAAATACAATCACTAATATACGAGTTTCATATGTAAGCGACTGAAATTTTTTATTCTTCGCCTCTTCTTCCTTTCTCTTCTCTCTTTCTTTGGTTCTTGTGGGGGTAGTAGTGTGGGTGGCGGTGAGGCCCGCCGATGGTGGTAGCACCTGGTGCAGATTCGACAACAGCAGTGAGGCCCATCGGTGGTAGTGGCAGTGACAGTAGGGGCAAAATCTTCCAGGATTTGAACATCAACCAAACCCCATAACACAATTGGATTTCAAATTGGTCATACACGTAAAACAAAAGATTTCGGCACACGATCAATTCATCTCGATTTGCATTAGTTCATCCAACATTCAGAATACATCAACAACTGGTGATTCATCTCGATTTGCTTGTCTGTCGTGGCATGATTGATGGCGGTTTGGACGACTGAGGGCATAGGGGCTCTGGTAGCCTAGTGCACGAACGGTGGAGGAGATGAGGGGGTGCTTGCTTGCTGGCATGACCAACGGTGGCGCAGCTCCGCATGGCAATTTGATGCACGACACGGCGGGGGCACGAGGGCGCAAGCAAAGGTGAGAATAGACAAAGAGGGAGATTCGTGGTGGCGGCCTGCCGATTTGGCAATGACACCGAGGCATTTAGATTTGTTTATAGAGGGGTGCGTATGCATTGAATGTCATGGTTAGAAAACGCCGTGGGGAAATGAAAGATGGGGTTGAGTCCACACTGCCAAGCCTCTCCATTGAGGCCGCCGCCGCAGTCGCCGTCGTTGTTGTTGAGAGATACACAGGAAAGGAGAAAGAGAGAGAAGCGAGAGGGAGATTTGGAAGGAGAAAATAAGAATAAAATGTTACTATCACTAATTTGTGGGATCCGCATATTAATGATCATATTTTTATAATTTTTTTATAAATAATTGTTTCATTCAATAGTAAAATAATAGGAGATGTACAAAACAAAAAAACTAGAGGGTACGTGAATATTCTGAAATTATTTCTGGGAGTATATGGGAATTAAGGTAACTTTTGGGGTTATGAAATTTCTCCTACATTTTTTTCTCTTGTCTAAAATAAATTTAGAGCCGCAGATATGCGTTTAGATTCGCGCAATTTTAGTGGATCCGAGAGTGCGTGCTGGTCAGCTATTCGGGCAGTTGCTCTAATGGGCTGCACCCGGCCCATATCTTTCAAGAATTGCCCAGGCATGTGATGGGCGTGCAGCAATGGGCTCTTGTGGTTGTGGAAAACTCCAGCCCATGTATACTCTCTTGCAGCTCAGGCTTGTATGCCTTTTTTTTTTTCTGGTCTTCTCTTTTCTACGATTTATGAGTTTTTGTGATCAACTATCCATATCAAGTGTCCTGTTCCATACACTCATGAGGTTTGTATATTTTCTTTTTATATATCCTTCTGTATTATTTTTTTATAACTTATGAATTTCTATAATCTAAGTACTTTGTTTAATATACACTATAAGAAGAGGAACACAATGTCGGTCAATAGTTTTCTCATACTGCATCTTTTCTAGGTAGTACAGGTCCTTGCTTGTCAAACAGGGCTTGGGTGTGAATAAAATCACCAAAAGTTTAAGCCGTCGGGCGCAAGAGTGCAGGTGAAATAGGTAAGCTGAATTCTTTTTATACTGAAAGCTAGAATCTCTCCTAAATTCTCCAAAAAAAAAACCAAGTTTAGAAAAAAGTTAAACCCTCCCAAATATGCCCCGCAAAAGCTTAGCCAAGGTCGCAGGAACTGCCAGAACGTGTGCTGCATGTAGGAGGCACCGTTACCATCGAAGCATAATGGCAAGCAGTTGGTTACTTGGTTTAGTTAGAGCTCATTCAGCACTGACACAAACGGCAACGCCAAATTAAGCCGGACGGGACCTAAAACTAAAAAGCTAAAAGGATTAATCCACCAAGCCTTGCCGGCTTTGCAAAAACTTTTCGTTTTTTATTTACTTTTGATCGAGACGAGCATATTAACGAAAAGCTTTGGTTTTTGCTGCAAGTTTTGAGTCTTAGCCTTTCTGCGTTGCTTTGAACGCTTTACAATACGGGCGAAACCTTTATGATCAGGCCGCAATATGCAGGGAGTCTATTGGAGGTCAATTCAAAAGTTTTACTAATCTTCACAACATTCGGTCCTGTGCAAAAGTGAATAGATTAGTAGAGTTTGTATCTGCCTCAAGAGGTTACTCCCCTGATTAAGGTAAGAACAGTAAAAGTTGGTCAATGTCTGCGGGGTTCAAGTTAAGCAATATAACTCCTTATTTGTACCATAAGTATATATGGAAGCATGAGTAGCCCTTTGTCTTTTTATAATAGTCTAATTTTTTAGATGAATCGGTTGGAACGTAAAACTTCACATGTTATCAAAATTAGCAATTGTAAATCCAAGACTTGAATGATGCAATTTATGACAGAAACAATTATGATAGTTGAAGGTTTGGTGATGAGATCAAGAAAAACCTAGAGTTGGACCCGGTCTCAACCGAAGTCGAATTCAAACCTATGGTTTGATGGAGTTTAAACGTGAGTAAGAATGAGAGAGCGTTGAGATATAAGAAAATTGTGTGATTTTCTTTAGTAAATTGAAATTTTAAATGAATTGATTTTGCATGAAACTCAACAATATATATTGTTGACAAGTTGATTGTTAAATAATTTGTACCTGGATGAATGATGCTCAAACCATTATACCGAGTACAGATCTCAAGTACTATATATCATAGATAACCGCATAGTTGAATGTCAATGGTATATATTGTAAGGACCGAATGACCCGCATAGAGAGTAAAATTAGATTTGTAATAAGAAATATAAAAATACAGAAAAATAACAGACATATTTCACAGAGTTCAATACACCACCTGTATTTTACATCTCTACCTGACGTTTTCGTCAAAAACATCAGGATTTTACTATTGATGGCTTTCAGACAACTTGTTGGTCTTGAAGCAAACGTTTTACAACGGTTTTCAGACTTATCATAAAGTCAGAATAACTAAATATCCTTTGCACACAGACAGAGCGGCCGAATATGACCTTTTATCTCACCTATACATGATAGTAATTCTATAAAATTCTAGTATAGATAATCAATTATAGAATGATATTACATTGAAAAGTGCCGTGTGGTTGATGTCTTCAAATCATGTATATGCTTCTATATTTATAACTCTAATTTGTTGGAATTCAAATAAATGATAAAATTTGATAACAAGCAGAAATTAATTCTTAATTGATTATCTGTCAAATTTGATTGTCCATAACATATATTGTTCAAATCAATCTTATCTTTCCATATATATATATATATATATATATATATATATATATATATATATATATATATATATTATGTACTTAATTCGGATTATTTGAAGTTTCTAATTTCGATCATGATATGGATTTGTGGATGCCATGCACTTTTGCAGACTAATGTTGTGTCTATCATGTATCTTTCGTCTCCACTACTATCATGATATGTATTCATTGGGAGTGCAGGCGACTTTTTTTCCTTCTTTAAGTTCTTATCTATTCGACAGAGCATGGAAACTTTGTAAAAGTTTGAGGGGTAAAATATACGAATATCCTGTCCTACTTGCATATATTCCTATATATATTAACACAAATACCTCTCGGAATTGGATCTCTAGAGGGAAACCGTCACAAATCCAAAGTCAACTTTGAAAATCCTCTACCATCAATATAACTTAACACATTCACTCGTGTATACACTCAAATGATTAAAATATGTGCTCACATAAAAAAGATCAGAAGTTTAACTATCAATATTCTTTATTTTCATATATGTGTTTGGTTAAAATCTTATGTTGGTGGGTGTTGGTGAGGTGGGAGGTGGATTGTGATATGTATTGCTAACAAATCGGATACTATTACTCATAAAACAATTTCATAGAAAAAAAATCTTTAAATTGACAAAAATACACTTCCTAAATTGGATTCAATCATTACATATTTCTTCACTCAATCCACAGATCATTTTTGTTGGGTGGAAACAATTTTGCAAGGACAAATTTGCAATCCGTTACGGTAAGAGAAAAGAATTTAGTGTTCGCCTAAAAAAGGTTTTAGGTATAATCCTGAATTTATTGCCCTTTTCTTTTGGTCTTGCTTTTTCCGTGTTGGAAGAATTAGATATAGACTTCCAAATGTCAATACGATAGCTAATTAAGGTCGTCTCTTTTGACCTTTTTAGACCTCAAGCACCAAACTTCTACATTCATTCGTCCAATGCAAACGGGCGACACGCTCAGAAAGCACGCCACCGTAGTTCAGCATTAGGTAGTCTAGTAAAACCGATTTGCTTATATATTTAAAAGAGTAAATTGCTTAAGACTCGATTTGTAGTTTTAACTCTTACCGAGCATCCCAAGAGGCATTTATTTTTTTAAAAAAATAATATTATATTTTAAGTTACCAATACACCTTTCACAATACATATAACACACTATTTCAATTAAACACATATGAAAATAAAGAGAATTAGAAATTAAACTTATAATCTCCCTTCATATAGACACACATTTTAACTGTCTAGATGCACACTTAAGTACTATTCTAAAAAAATTTATGTTTTGTATTTTAATTGTATGTGGACCCTATCTTGTATTTTCTCTACCAATTTAGAAGGAAAGCATTACTTAACAGTAAAATGACATCACTGTCCCTGTGTTCGAACTACGTGTGTAAGTAGTGACATACTATAAAGTTTTTGCTTTTCACGCTTTCTCGTTTGTCTATGTTACTTCATCTAACAGAAAAACTAACGTATCTATCATAACAAATTTTAAATTATAGATGACTATATACAAAGTAGATAAGCATGGATGATTTTCACACAGTTTACTCTATTAAAAAACATCATATCGTTGTGACCGGAAAGAAGCAAGCAAAGGAAGGAAAGCGCTTCGCGCCCATTCCATTCACGGCACCAACCCGCACTGCTGTCCAATGGAAACGCCAGCTTACTCGGTGCGTACGTAGCAGGATGCGAAGCTGACTCGGGCCACCGTGGCCACGATTTAAAGAAGCAAATGACCGAACCTGTGACGGTTTCTTCCATTTCGAGGCCTTTATGGCCAGTTGGTCCCACTGCCTTATGGGTCCATCACTGTCTACATCATCCACACAACATTCTTTTTTTGTGCTATGATTTTTTCTCCGTCAATATCTTGATTCCATGCCTGTCATTAGCGCTAGTCACATCATAAAGGAATGCTCCGAAGTGTAAACTTTATGTTGGCCTTGTATGTTCCTCTCAAATTTTTTAAAATCAGTCAATTTTATGTTTGAGTCTAATACATTTAAGCTGCGTTACGCTCGGGAAGATGAATGAAATTATTGCAACTTTCTCAGTAAAATATACAACCTTATATATTACACCAAAAGTATAACTCAAACCCTAACAAAAATAACTGAAATACTTAGACAAAATAAATTTTGCAAATGTGAAAATTTACATTGCTTACTTGGTAGCATATAAGCAACTGGCGAGTGTGACATACCTTTTTCTTTTTCGTATGTCTATTTATATTCTTTTCTTTGAGTTGTAAACTAAAATATTTAATGCAGATCATATAGAACCATAAGTTATATAATATGAGTCCCAATTATAACATGATAACAGTCATTTTACAAAAGAAAATATTTTGTTTTAAAATTTGGACAAACTCTAGTAATTTAGCTCAAGTCAACCAAGGAACACTGGCTAAAATGCTCCGAAAATTTAGGTGTATCAGATAAGGCTTTTCGGTATCTTTGCAAAGATGGATACTTCCAAATGATTTGCCTTCTGTAAAGTTACAGTAAGAGACACCCTAGCCCAGCCATTTGCTACCATAGCATAAAAATAGCCAGATACCAAACCGCATGGCATGGATGTGAGTTGGAGAGCACAAAACACAAAACAGCAGTTTAGTACACAGTTGTGCTAAACAAGTCGGATGTGTACATAATACATGGCACAACAGAGCTATGTACCTGGACCATTGCACTTGCAAATTAGGTAGCAATATACTTTTCACACAAACTTTTTATCCTGATGAGGGGATGACGACTGTTCCATCCGATGTGCTGAATGAGATATCCACCAAACCACTTGGATCTTTTTGTGAGGGGGAAGTAGGCATTTGCTCTAACCCTATAAAAGAGGTTATCCTCTTCTCATTAGGAGCTAAGCAAGCCACAACCACCCACCACACATCAAGAAGTCCTCAACAGCATATACAGAGTGAACAGAGGCACAAACACAGAGGAAACAAATGGAGAGCACAAGTCAAGAGCATGTGATTGGGATCCCAATCACCGCCAAGGCTTATGGCATAGAGGAAGCAGAATTCCCAAGTGAAGGCACCTCTGATCATGCTGATCATGGCGCTTTCATCGGTCCATTCCAATCCAAGAATGGTAAAAATCAACTCTTCTTTTTATTTGTTCGATAGTTCATTGATGAGACCACAAGAGCCATGTATTGATTGTTCTTGCAATTTTGTGGTTCTTTTTTCAGATATGAAAAGTTCAGAAACCAACAGGACGAGCAAATTGTGCAGGAAGGGAGACAAAATTGCCCAAGGCATCAAAGAACATGGTAATTATCTTTTGCAAAATGGATTTTGGAAGTTATCTGATTTCTTGATCAAAGCCTTTAAAACAGAGTCTGAACTAGTCCTTGTCTGAATGTTTTGCAGTGACACTTGGGCCAAAACTATCAGAAACCGTCAAGGGGAAGCTAGCACTAGGTGCAAGAATCCTTCAAGCCGGCGGCGTGGAGAAGGTGTTTCGCCAGTCGTTCGCCGTCGAGAGCGGCGAGAGGCTGCTCAAGGCCTCGCAATGCTATCTGTGGACGACGGCCGGCCCGATCGCCGGCATGCTGTTCACGTCGACGGAAAGGATCGCCTTCCGCAGCGACCGCTCGCTCTCGCTGACCTCCCCCCGAGGCGACACGGTGCGCGTGCCGTACAAGGTCGCCATACCGCTGAGGAGGGTGAAGAGGGCGAAGCCGAGCGAGAACAAGCACAAGCCGGAACAGAAGTACATCCACGTCACGACGCACGACGGATTCGAGTTCTGGTTCATGGGGTTCGTGAGCTACCAGAGATCTTTGAGGCACCTCGAGCAGGCCGTTGCACACACAACAATGGCGGCATGCTAGTTCATGCATGCGTTGTTCTTGCGTTCGGTTTGATTAGTAGTTAATCTGAGTGGCTGGGTAGAATTAATTGGCAGCTATATGTATAGCCGTTGTAATTAAATTGGGTTTTATGGTGGATAGCTCGGCAGTTTTGGCATTGGAGGCTGGAGCATATGTTTTGCTTTTATGGCAAATTGGGGTACAAATTGAAGAACTTGGAAACAAAATATATGGTTGGGGCCAATGGCGAAAGTGCCATCAATCATATGTGCAAGGCATATTGAAACGTTCTTATACCACCAGAGCATGTCTATTTTTTCCACGTGATCAATTCATAATGTTGTCTGTGGATTCCATGACATGCACTTGTTTTTAGTTTGAACATAACTGCAACACATTTGAATCCGTGCACCTCCATTGGTAGTCTATTAACTCAATGGCTTTGATGGGTTTTTCTTTTTTCTTCTTGTTTATCCACGCACATAAATATCTCGTCCGAGTTTCTCTCAGAAGAGTTCTCACTGTTAGATGTCCTTTATCAATTTTGTAGGAGTAGCAGTTTCAAGGCATCTATGATCTATCATTATCTAGAGATGGCACATATCTGGATGAAAAATATTGAATTTAATTCTCTAGCTTTTCATTAAAAGTAAACCCAATATGATATGGTCAAGTCGCTAACTTGATGTAACAAAGGAATAATCCAGCCAGGTACCACCTACTTCAATGGAAAGAATTCCTTTTTATTCTCTCAGAAGACATTATGAAAATAGTTGGTACGACAGACTTGTCAATTTAGCTTGTCACAACACTTGATCATCATGTCACTAACCTACAGAATTTCGTTTTAGCAAAAAAAAAAAAAAAAACATTTCTGCAAACCAGATTTGACCCAACATTCGAAGTGATTTCTCCATTTTGACTTTTCAACCTCTTGAGTCATATGCCAAAGGAGTTTTTGAGAATAAAATTCATGTAGATAAATTACTCAAACTCTTAGTCTTAAATCTAGTTTGGCTAGCAATAGAGACCTAAATCTCCTTCAGTGATTACGCCTTTTAAAATCAAATAGGTGCAAATTCTCAAGGGTTACCCCTAAATCCACCAAATGAAAAACAATTTCAAACACTATGTGTGAGAGAATTTGGTCAAAAGTTTTTTTAAATAAACAATTCTTCAAAAGTTCAACCAAATCTTATCCATTAATTCTGGGATAGACAGGCGATACCGTGCAATAATCAATACAGTAAATTCAGGAAAAATCTAGAGGATCACAATCCAAGAATGAAAACGCCCTCTTGGTATCTTTTGTTTTTGACAACATGGGATGTGGATGATGGCTTTAATTTCCAATTGCCGTTGCTCAATTGGTCTCTTTTGGGTTATTTCCTTTCCAATCTTTGGTTGATTCATTTGCTTTGTCCTGCCAATTTGGTCGACCTTTAGGGTCTTGAAACGGTCATAGTATCAAGAGACTTTGTCCGTTCTTTCACCCCCCTTGGAAGAAAAGCTACAGAACAGCTTGTCTTGCCACCGAAGTTGTCGCCTTTGCCGTGCTGCAGGGCCTTTTACAAATCAAGAGTACAATTCGACACACAAGTTAACTTCATGCACAAATCAAGAAAATTCGCTTTTTGAATCACTTCTTTTTAGCTTTGAATCACATCATAACAAAAGGGCGTAAAAGGGGCCCAATTTATTAGTTTTGAAAAAATGATTTGAGCAACGTATGCCATGTAGTGTAGTTAGTAGTCCACCTCTCACTTATTTTGTTCATACCTTTTATTGAAAAGACAGCATGGTTAGACCGAAATGGTTTCATTTCGGATATTCCTGCAGAACATAAATTCCACTTCATAAATGCACACTTCAAGTTATGCATGGACCGCATAAGTAAGTAATCCTGAGAATTCCATATGATAGGACACAAATCTAGTGCAAAACTATAAATCATAAATCGGTGTAAGAGAACAAATTTCGTTTTAGCCAAAAAAACATTTCTTAAAAACATTGTGAAAGTATCCTCCAAAGATAATTAGTTTCATACTACTATATAAAAATATAATTTTAATAAAATACCACTAACTTTGAATACAATATGTGAAATTCATACCTACATATTAATGAAATACTTAATAATATTTTGTTGAATTTTTTGTTTTACCAATGATGCAGGACTAATCGTCTCCTTCTTCAAAGTAATGTATCAGTACACAAAATTTTCAAATTTATAGTGGCACACTTAATTTTTGCATCGAAACATACGTTAATGCCTTATGTCGATTGACATATGCCCAAGTTGGGAGCGCTGAGCCTTTCGTATGAGTTGTACATATTACATACTGACAAAAAAAAACGAGCTTTGCAACTGCAGAAATAAGAAATAAAGTCTTGCAAGAACGACAGAAAGTTCGAAGTTAGACGTTAGAGCCCTTCTACTTGCCGGCTTAATTGTAGACAAAGACAGCCATTTAGCTACACCAAAAAACAAATTCTATAAAATTTGGTCTCATATAAAAGAAAATTAGTTATATATTACTATAAAATCAAGTGTCTTTTTAAATATTATTAACTGTGAGATTGACAAATGAGAGTGGGGTTTATATTTTAATGACATCTCAGTGATATTTAGTAAAATGTATAATTTTTATAGTGGTATGGAACAAATTGCCCCAAAAACATAAGATCCATGTGTTGGTTGTTAGATTGTATGAATTTGTTGGGGTCGGTACCACGACTAATGATCGTCAAGCACAAATTTCAACTCCTCTATTTGTAATGATGTGTGAGAAAGTAGAATCAACAAGAAATCCAATAGAACTAAATAAGATTACTGCACATTAACACGATGATTTACATGAAAAATCTCCTTAAGGTGAGAAGTAAAAAACCAAAAAGACCCACATAATCCATTCTCAAATGTTCCATTATCAACAAATAAGTACAAAAAAATCTTCTCAAAATCAAACAGGAGAATTATAACAATATTAATACCATTCATCAAGATGTAATCTTGAAATCATAACAACAAATACTGCACAAGAACAAGAAGAATAAACACAGCACACAATGAAGCAACTTTGTTGTCCACTTCGGATTTTAGCTCATATCTCACAAAACAATGATCCGAACTGTGTGAAAGTAACTTGATAAGCATGTAGATCCCCGAGCCCCCCACAAGCTGTCAAAGTTTCAATCAAATCGAACATTGTTTCACCATCCAAATTGACCTTCTACCACAACTGCGCAATGCTGGAACTGTTGTACTCTAAGCTGACAAAATCCCTTTGAAATCTAATGATCATCTAAACCAATCTTCGATCCAACCATACAAAACAAAAAACTATCAGTTAGGAGCGGACTGACCAAGTTTGGGCCAAATCCAATTAAATTTGACTCTCCAACTGGCTGCTTGATGAAGATCGCACAAGAACACTAGACTAGCTTTTTGTTTCTTGTTGTGTTCTTTTGGTGGCTGCTACTACTGTCTCACTCACCTCTCGCACAAGAGAAATGCTAGGGTTTTCATCTCATCACACAAATGGAGAGAGACACCTCATCAGAAATGATCCAAGGATTATAAGTATTTGGGCTAGTATTAGGCTCCACATGGAGGAATTTAGCCCAAGATTAGTTTGGTGAGACGGCCATCCTGACTCGGTGGTGTGTGAGATGTGATGACGACCCGGCGATTTTCTTTTTCTAAGGGCTTTAGTCTTGAGACTTCGACATGAAGGGAAACGGGAAAACAAAAGGAAAAGAAATTGAACTATTATGTGCCCCATATATGAGATTTTCTCTGGAAAGTCGGCTGTTTTACACATTGGATTGTCCTGCTTCCACATCACCCGTGGGACCCCGTTGTCCATCTCCCACGATTGCAATCAAGCTAGCATTTCTCATGGTGTTTCGTCCCATGATACCTGACATATTTCAACATCATACCTTCGAATTAGGGAATAAAAAAAATGCATCAAATGGGAAATAATCTTAAAATAGAAAAACAAGAACTAATAATCTTCATCGTTAGATCATATCTGAAGGGTTCTAATCAATCACTAAAAACACCGTCATCTTACTCTCCTCAGTCTCGTGTCATTCCACTGTTCAATAGTACATATCATTCTAGACCTAATCATCTTCGAGTTTGAGGTGGGTTTAACAAAAACCTAACTACATCAAACCAGTCTAGCCCAATCTAGTCTTGTAAATATGCAAGCTCATGCTAGTTCAAGTGGGTGATGTTCACATATTTAGGTTAGAGCAACAAAAAACCTGGTTACATCAAACTAACTACAATCCAGTCCAACCTTATAAATATGGTCGGGTCGTACAGACTCAGGCAAATTTAAGTGGACAATGTTCAAATATTTAAAGCAAACGATTCACCCATGCAAGTCCAATGTTACTCAAATCTAAAACATTCAAGAGAATCATTTAAATTTGATTCGCGGACAGCGTTACAGTTCCCTAATAGATACATGTCACCATCCCGGCTAAGCAAATCCCAAGACATCAGATCCATGGGACCTTCCCACTCCCCAGCGGCACCACGTCCCAATTACCATAACCCGGCGCAGCAAATGTGCGAGCACATGCGGCGCACCCTCCGAAAGCGGCAAGCCACCCACCAAACCGAGCCACCTGCCCTTGCCACGCCACAAAGACAACCACAAGCAGTCCAAGTCTATAGCTTTCTCGCCAAAAGCCAGAATATACTACTAGTCTACACCTCATGGATGACACAGTCCCACGCAAAAGCAGCGCCCCCCGTGCCACCTTTCTTGCTCCGATGAGCCGACGCTGACTCTGCAAAGTGCAAACCTCACTGCCTTTTGGAAAAGATTTCGTCACGTCGCAGCTTATAAAAGAGCCAATGAATCCTTGCATTTCGAGCCACTAACTATCCTTCCTTCCTCACAAACGCTAAAGGAATTAGCTATAGCTTGCTGCAGTCATGAGGAAGTCGAGCGGTGGCCATGTCATTGGAGTCCCGGTAACCTCCACGGCGTACGCCATAGAGCAGAAACCGAGAGAACATCCGGCGGTTAGGAAGGACGGCGAGCACCTTGCCGTCTGGTTGACACACCCGAGCCCTTATACATCTTTCAATTACACGCACAGTATGTTTCGATCTCCCAAAGATTTTTCTGGTTAAAAGTTTCCGAACTTGATACTAGCATGTATTACATTTGTTATATTCAGGCAGTAAGGGTCAGGTGATTCACTGGGTAAACAAGCTGAGCAGACGAGCTCAGGGCTTCAGGGACCATGGTAAGTCAAAGTTGATCAGAATTACTCTTTGCGTGTAATAACATGTTGAGTGCAAGTATAGTGTCCTAATGTGTGTATATACGTGCAGTGACACTGGGGCCGAAGCTATCGGAGACAGTGAAAGGGAAGCTGAGCCTGGGAGCGAGAATCCTACGGGCCGGCGGGATCGAGAGGGCGTTCCGGCTGGCTTTCGCAGCCGAGAAAGGCGAGCGGCTAGTGAAGGCCCTCCAGTGCTACCTGTACACCACAGGCGGCCCGATCGCCGGCATGCTCTTCGTGTCGACAAAGAAGGTGGCCTTCCACAGCGACCAGTCCTTGAGGGTCACCTCACCGCACGGCGACGTGGCACGAGTCCCCTATAAGGTATATACATATATATGTGACCTTAACTATAAATGAACACAAAAGTTTGTCGAAATGTTCAGATGTAACAGTGCATTGTGTGCATGCAGGTGGTGGTTCCACTGAGAAGGATAAAGAGAGTGAAGCCGAGCGAGAACGCCGAGAAGCCGGAGCAGAAGTACATACAGATGGCGACGGTGGACGGGTACGAGTTTTGGTTCATGGGGTTCGTGAGCCACCAGAGGTGTTACAAGTACATGCAGCAAGCGATCTCGGAGCTGCATTGATAATGGCATGACACATATATACTGTCTGAAGCTAGAAGTGAAGTTATGGGCTGGGCTACTACTGCAGCGTCTTACTGTGAAGTGGTCGTCCTAGAACTGCTCCACCTTTTCAGATGAGAGCAAGTTCCTTCCTCTTGCTAACTTGTAACTGACAGATGTGTGGTCTGGTCTTCATTTGTAGAACATGATGCAATTCAATGAGTAAGATGTATTACATACTTTCTCTCTCTATATATATATATATAAATTCATAATAACTTTTTTTGGTACTTTTTAATATTAAAAAACTAATTTATAGTCATATAATATGCGCTAATATTTAAAAATTAGATAATATAATAAATATATCTACGAAGATTCCTATTCCCTGCTAAATCTCAATGAGAATTAATATGATAATAAGACGGAGATGGTACCTAGATCTCACCTCTACCCCTTGTCCTTGCCATCCTTACCTTTATGTGGAGCAAGGCATGCATGCTTTGCAACTAGACCCTTCCAGATTCATCAAATTACAAGGTGATTTGGACTTTGATGAATGTGTTTGTGATTTTTCTCACGTAAGTCCCTGCAGATCTAACAAACTACACAAACAAAAGCAAAACTGAAGACTCTAAAGCAAATAAGTCATCTTCATTACAACAAAAGAGCAACAGACCATACATGAATCTCGCGCACACAAAGACTAGGAGTAGAGAAAACCAAGATCCATATGCTTTTTAGTATGGATCTCGCGCACACAAAGACAGAGACGCCGTCGTTGCTGCCATCTAGAAGCGAGGGACGGCTAGCTCTGCCGGAGCACGGGTGGCGATGCACGAGCCGCTGCTGCCCGTTGGAAGCCTGGAGGTTGAGGCGAAGGCGATCCAGTGGCGGACTGGCGACCGGGGGTGGAAGCAGAGGAGGCCCGGCGGCGGACTGGTGGCCGGCTGTGGAGCAATGGGTTGGTGGTGGAAGGATTTGGGATTTGGATATGGGTATGGAATTGGAATGATGGATAATATCCTAGCCTTAACCATTCAGCCATTGGGTATAGCCATGCCCGACCATTTTCACAATTGGGTAAAATGGAGAGGGACGGGTTTGGGTAGTGGGTTGTGGACTCTACTGGCATCCTTATTTCTATGCCGTACCCTGGCTGGTCCAAAATTCAACTTGTCCGTAGAAACGTTGAATAACCAAAGACTACATCAATGTTAAACGGAAATCAAACCAAGAATTAACACAACTTGACCAGCTGCTAATTTCCGAGATGCTCCGGTTTAAGCAGCAATTATTTGTGCATCACATAACTAAATGCTCAGGCCCGAACCATGGAACTTGCTCGCCGTCACTGCGTCGATCCGCCGAGCTGCCTCCGGCGAGAGGTGGTTCTCCCAGTCCCCCACAATGCCGCGCCGGAAGAACACGCCGTTCTTCACTGTGCCCATGGAAGTGTTCTCTATCTTGCCCGACTTGTTCACGTCCAATCCGGCCAGGTGCTTGAACCCGCGAGAGCCACGATGCCGTCAACCACCCCCTCTGCCTCCTCCCGCTCGCTGAACGGGCAGCCGAGGAACTCCGCCATTTTCCTGACATAGCCGGAGGTGTCTCTCGCCATCTCCTCGTACCTCAAGAACAGCACCTTCTCCGGCCGAGCCAAGTGCCCCTTCCAGTACTCGAGGACGTGATCCCAGTACGTCCGAACGGCACGAGGCCGTCGCAGAAGAACTCCACGGCCTGGTCCATCGGCACTAGCCCCGTCCCATTCTTGGTTCTAAGCTTGTTGATGAAATACCAGAGCGAGATCAGGGTGTCCTTGGCTTCGCGGCACAGGTAGACGACCTTGCAGCCCGCAGCCTCGACCGTCCCCGGCAGCGACGCCACAGGCACGTGGGTGGAGAGGAGCCTGGGGTCCGGCAATTTGTCGGGTTCTGAGGCTCTGTTTGCGGTGTAGAATTGGTATTCCAGGAACGGCACGCACTCGTGTGGGTTGGACGAGTTGAGGGGGTGGCCGGGGCCGTGGACCGGGTACTCCTTCCGGCGCACCGTGGCGTAGACGAGCGCTTTAATCCAGGTGGTTCCGGACTTGGGAATCGTCACGACTAGGACATCCGATGGGCGCGCGGCGAAGTGGTCGCGGGCGACCATGGCGCCGACCATCGGCCCCAGGTTGGCGTGCCAGCCATCGGCGTGGCGGTAGAGCGGCACCGTAGCGAGGCCATGGTATATAGGCCAGGCGGTTACCAAACTGGTGAGGTGTTGGTAGAGTCCTTGGTTAGTTTCTTCCTCGGCTTTGCCATGGCTAGTTTCCATGGGGGCTTTGGATTCGGCTATTCACGCATATGGACATATGCCCAGACACCCGTACTCATATGCCCTACCATCGGTTGGTATAGAATATGCCCTACCATTCAGTTGTCCATATAGATGCGATGTCAGTAGTCGCGTCATTAATATTGTTATGAAAAAAAAATGTAATTATCGAACACAGTATAAGATACAGAGAAAGCAGGGGGACGAGAATATTTTTTTTCCTCATATATTGTATTGTATCTCTATTATAATCTAATATATACAAATAAAGACACTAGAAATAATAAAAGATATGAAATGATGGTATGAAAATTACAGATCCGGGACGATCTTGGGCTAATAAAGATTGGTTGGTCGAAGGCTGTTGGGCGTTGGTCGACAGACCCTGGTTGTTGATCGTTGGTCGAAAATCGACCGGTTCTGGTCAAAATCGACAACCTCTGGTCAATGGTCGAAGACGGTTGTTGTCAGATCAAGTCTTCAGCTTGTCAGTGGACGATCGCAATTTTCAGATAACGTGCTGTAGTTGAGGACGTGCAAGCCCACGATCAGGGAACTGTCAGAGGACGTACAAGCCCACGATCAGGCAGTTAGACCAGTCAAAACTTAGTTGTTTTAGTCTTTAAATATTTGTTATTATAATTATATGGATATCTGATTTTGATTAGTTGTTCTAGTAGAGTGTGTACAGAATCTCTTTTCTCATAATAAAGAGAGTATTTTCCGCTAACTACTCTTCTACATCTAAATGGGATCAATTACCAAATTTATGATATATAAGGTTACTATTTTTGTAGTACAGTGAAATATTGGGTTATAGTTTTAATGGTAGAGAGTCAGTGAGTTACAATATTGAGTGTTACATGTCTATAGGCATCCACTATAATATTATTTCATAATGAATATTATGTACTAATATTCAATCCATATAATTTTAACTAATGCGTTGAAACTTCTAAAAATAAAATAGTAGATGTATATCAAATTTTTTTTAATAATCCTACTTATTTTAATCATCTACTCCAATAGAAACACCACATGACGCATCATCTTTTTTTCTCTAAAACTATTGAATTTATCTCATAAAATCTTGACCTTCTAATTATATCATCCTCTCTATATATGTTTTTTTTATTGAATCGACCACCTAAACTACACTTAAAAAATTATGTTTATTTTTCCAAGGTAAAAAAAGTCAACTAAAATGTTAGTTATTTTCATAATTTTATATAAGACAATATTTTTTCGATATACCTCCCACAACAATATATTTTTTGCCAACCATACCACGGGTCAACATGTGCGGGTTTATGCTAGCTAGAATTGGGTATTTCCTGTAGCAGTTAATCACTGTAACTAAGATTATATAATACATACTATAATTTAATTACGTGGTTGCTGCACTCGTTGGACCGTAGTAATTTATGAATCTTATGCCAACTATATTAGTAGATTATAGCAATCCACGTATTATTGTATTTATTGTAACCAATTGCTAAATCTAAGCAACTGTAATACGTGAATCATAGCAAACAATGGCAACTTAAGGGTAAATTCCACGAACATGGTAACGGAAGATGCGGAGTTGTAAGAGATCAATCGTTTGTGCATACAACAAGCTTTCTATTTAGAGTTGCATAAGCTCATGCGCATGAACAAATTGTACATACATGAGTAAAAAAAAAACACCTTACTTGTATTTCTCACTGATGCATTGACGATTGCTTGCTTGCATCTCTGAAAAATGCACACCATGGCACACCTTGTTCTTGTCCCACTCAATAGCATCCTGGAGAAGCACATCCATTCGTTTGCTAGTAAAAGGAGAAACACATAAAAGTAACATATTAATGAAAAGAAAGCTTCATGCTCAGCATGGGAATGTCCCGGTGTTTTCATTTTCTTTTTGTTTTTGTTCGCATTCCCGTTGGAGTTCGATCCAGAATTTTTGTTTGTCATAAGTAAATCCCAATATTAATATTAGTGCATGGGATGGTTTGTGTTTAATACAACTTATCTTTATTCTTCTTCTTTCTTGTTTACTAAGAAATTTCGATAGATAAATGAAAGTTGTGTTTGTCAAACTTCAGAAAATCCCATTGTTTGCCGCACCCATGTTGCTCATCACTGACTCATGCATGACTCTGACGCCTACATTAAATTAGGAAAACAGGCTTCATATCTTAAATTATTAATGTATATTAAAGAGAAACACATCTATAAGCTAATCTTGACTGGTCACATAATAATTTCTAAATATAGAGATTAAAAAAATAAAAACATCATGTTGACCTATCATATTTGCAGATTTGCTTCATAAAAGATTCCCTAAAATATCTGCAAACAAAAATAAATATGAAAAATATATTGCTCGTCTAGCAACAATTACATGTGAGGCTCTTACAATGGTGGATCACTAAATAGATCTATAAAATTACCTAAAATTATAATATATGTAACTGAAATTTGAAACAAAGAAACAAAATCTAATCCAAACTGTATTAGATTAGTAATGGAACAAAAAAAATGTTAAAATTAGATTAGTTATGGAACGAAAAAATGTAAAAATATTTCTATTGAGGATGTGAAGTAATTCTTTTCATTGAGCTAAGGTTATCTCTGATAATCTATGTCGTTTGGTCGTCTCTTAGTGTAAATTGTGAAAATATTAGTATGTATATGTATATGTTGAATTTGTTTGAATTAGAGAATTCTCACAAGAATTTTTTAAAAAATCTCATATTTAACGAGTGAATGTTTAATTTTCTCTAAAAAAAATCCTTTAGTTCAAACTGACTCATACTTTTTCCCAGTTGGCCAAATATTAAACAAAAGAGGAGGAGGAGGCACGCGGCCGCTCGGCAGCACGCACAGGTACAGACGCCCGGATGGTTATTGTGCGCAGGCGGACTTGGGTTTTTCTGTTCCACACCAAGCCATATGTGTGCCTAGATTTATATCATGTGTGTATAAGAGAGTTTATTATATTTCGGTCAGAACTAGCTTATCTGAAAATTTTGGTACTAGTCATTTTTTTAAGAAAATTGTTGATACTAATATCAGTATATATTATATTAGTAACATACACATGAAAAGAGAAAGATTCAAGATTTGAATTCAAAACTTCTCTTTACATAAGTACAAATTCTAATCGTCTAGGTATATATGTGGGTACAAAAATAAAAGTCGACCCAATTAGGTGTAAGTACTTATTAGTTTGGTCAGTTTTACAAAATTTTGCAACCTAATTATTAATTTCGGTTTTAGAGTTTCTAGAACTGAATTAACCAAACTATAAAACTGTTAATTCAGTTTTGATATTTTCTAAAGACACAGTATTTTCATGACATTAATCAATAAATATGTCATTTAATAATATATATAGAGGAATATGCACGTATAATATTACCAATACAATACTCTCTCTATCCACAAAAACCTATCGCTATGGCATATATACAATCAATCTTCTTTAATTTTCGAACACTAATATATTTATAAATATTTAGATTGGCTATATAAAAATGATATGGTTAAAATTTGTAATAAAAAAATAATTTCATATATTATATATTTATAATTTTTATTAACATATTGTAATAGAAATTAGTGGACAAAATTACTTACTGGAGACCATAAAAAATGAAACGCAATAAATTTTTTGGATAGAGATAGTATATTATTTAAAATTAAAATATAAAAGGATTGTATTAATTGTATTTAGTGATTTTTACCGCTGTGAATACACTATATATTCTTAAAATACACTAAATTTAGTAAATAATCCAATATTCATATATCAATTTAGTTATTTCGACTAGTTCGAATTTTCAAAATTGAAAACTAAACCGAACTGAATTAACCGAACTAATCGAAATTGTTGGTTATTTCAGTTCAATTAGATTTAGCTATTATGTGTTGGCCAATTTTTGCTCACAGGTATGCCCAATACCCATGCCTGGATCTTTCTACATGCTGACCTTGCTGTCATGAGACCACCCGCCGTCCTGAGCTGCTATGGCTTGGTGTTCGCTTTTGCTTCAACGCCGATTCCTCGAACAACCGACGGGGCTCTCTGTCAAGCCTCCACGGCCGGCACACTCGCCCGCTGCTTTTTCAAGGAATTTGCCAACTGTCAAGTCCTCAACTACCCACTGATTTTTACTCGAGTCTCGAAATCTCAAAGTTCAAAATGCTCTAGGTTTCTAGAGCATTTACTCATACAAAGAAATCATGATTTTAATTCTTGATCTCTTCTATTTTTATGTGTATTTATTTAGAATATTGTGTTACTGAATATTAAGATTTGGAGGGTGTTCGGTTGAGATTAAAGGGTGGGGCGGAGCAATTTGTTATTAACACAATAGATATTATTATAATTTATATGTGCAGTTTTCTAAAAAAAAATCTAACCTTTCTTTTTATTCCGGCACAAATGCTATATATAAAGTTGTTGTTTTGAAGTACTAGAGACATGTTGCTGTTAATTTTTGTTATTGTTAATAGGCAAAACATTGGCTGGAGTGATGCTCAACTTCAATATTCCGATCTAAATATATAACTTTTTATTTTTTTAATATCCGGAGCGGTGTCCGGAATTGTTCGGTAGTAAAATGTTCTATTCTAACTTCTAAGGCTCTGTTTGGTTTCCTAGTTTTTTTTTCCCTCTTCATAAGAAAACAGGCGTATAGCTAAGAGTACAAGGGAATCTTTAAAAATACACTTATATCCAATTTCACTTGTAGTTTTTTTAATAGGCTGTTTGGATATAGATGTAAATGATCAACGTGCATCATGGATTCACACTCCGTAACAACAAAATAAAAGAAAGCTTCAAACAAAGCATGCACCAAATTGCAAAAATCCATTGCGCCATTATGTAACTGAATAACAAACACTTCAAACCCTGTGAATTCACTGAAGTCAATCTTATTGTTCACAAGGAGGAAGATGTGGAGTATACTCTGCATGGTGCAGATATCTAGTCACTTGAGTTACATATTTTCATTTTTTTCGAGTGTTATTTCTTTTGTGTCCATTTCTTTTCATTATACTTAATTCCAAAGCTCTTGGCTAATGCCAATTTGTCTGTATTTTCTGACTTTATTGATGGGAGCTTTGCATATGATGCTGCTTACTCTTCTAGTACCATCATGTAATGGAGACATACTGTAGTGTATAAGCTGACTCCTGTAAATTTTACTGATGCATGCAGGAGAACTTCATGCATATTGCGCTTGTGCATGCAGGAGACATACAATTGTGCTTGTTCTGTTGGATGATTCAATTGCCTGTGGGTATATTGGGAAATTAGTTGTACAGTCTGTGAAAGTTTAGACAATCTGAAGGGTAAAGGGGTTGTCATTAACTGTTACAAATACATCACCAGTAGCACCATCTAACTGCCTGCATACTTGCTCATGCTCTTGGTTTCTCTTGCAATCAAAAGCTCTGCATTCAAATGCATAGTCTTGCAGCCTTGCCAAAGCCTGGGTGCAAGTGATGCACTATGGTCTATGGCAAATAAAGGAAGCCAAGTGGTCCAGAAAATAGGAATTGTCTTCTATGAAACATCAATTTTTTGTGAAGCTTGAAATTTTGAATTCCTCTTATTCTCCATGTTTAAGGTATGAAGACTGATGATGGATAATCACAATTTAGCTCACAGATTCCATGAAAGCAATCCATATATTTTACAGCTTAATATATTTTTTCTTAAAAAATGTTACGTGCCTGAACAATCTTTGCCACAAATCACTAAATATATTTCAGCCATATTAGTTTTGCAAAGTAGACCATACACATGAACGTAATCAATAGTCAAAACCAACCATATAGCACACAGACCATTGTTACACTACATTACTTTCATGATTGACGAAATATCTTTGATGACACCACATGAAGAAAAATTTATCCATCACCAGCACCAAAGTTCAGCTTGCCAAAATTCTCTCCACAATGTAATTAGGGATAACCTCATGAGATGACAGTAAATTTTGGCATTCAGTGCAAATCCCAAAATTTTTTCATGCCTGCAAGAAACTGTTGACAGAAAACAAATTCTGCTCTTTAGTCTGATGCAAATACAGGGTCTTCATCATGATAGCAACAACTTCATAACATTGTTTTAACTAGCAAGTCATAGTTACATGATCCCGCTACAATCAACTTATTTTGAAACAAGCAAAAATCAAAGATTTTGCCATCTAGGGTCCTGACTCCTTTGGAGTTTTTGCAGCAATGGAGATAGCATGAAGACCCGAGTTCAGCTCATCAGTCAGGAGATCATACACCATCCGATGGCGTTTCACAAGACCTTGCCCCTCAAACTTTGATGAAACTATCCTGATGTTAAAATGAGTCTCATTTGCGTTATCCTTCACAGCAGCATGCCCGGCATGTTGGTGAGAAACATCTTCAATATCTAGGGTACTGGCCTCCAACCCGGACTGCAGCTTTTGCCTTATCCTATCAGCTCTTGAAAGGATGGCACCAGTTCTGCGTGAACCCATCATTGGTATGGTCTATCTTGCAGCCAATTCCACCTACTAGCAAACCCTGCATGTAATGCCATAACAGTTACAGCATCTAAGTTGGACTAGAGACATAATCAAGACAGATTAACTAATGAACTATCACACCGATTACATATATAAAGAGATTAAGCACTGCCTGTACCAGAACTAATACTTTTTTGACGAACTTACCAGAACTAAAAAGTAAAAAGTCTAAAATGCACTTAATGAGGATGATGAATCAGCACCAAGGCCATACCAAAAGGTATCAGATTGATGAGAATTTGAGAACAATGCCCCAGCCTGATCTAATCTCAAGAACTAACAAAGCAAATTTGGTTGCCTGATATCCACAAACCATGAATGTAACATGACGCAGATCTCCAGATTCTGAATAACTAATACGGATTGAAGGTATCAAGAACTGAAAGCAAATAGTGGTATCTTCCTAGACCTATGAACTGGGGCTAAATACTATACAAATTCACCAAAACAACATATGATGTGCTACCAGCACAAAGACTACAAGATTAGACGTTCAGCCGAGACGAGGCAACAAATCTCATACCAAATACTCATGATCTGCAAGACGAAGCAATAAATCTCATACCAAAATTGAATGCACGGGGGCAGACGAGGCAGAGGGAGGGGCAGCCGTCGCGGAAGAGGCAAGCGGGGAAGCGAAGGAGGCTGTCCGCTGAGGGGGCGGCAGCCAGCAGGCGGCGCCCTTTGCAGAGGAGGCGGCCGGTGCAGGATTGCAGGGTTAGAGAGTGAGAGAAAAAAAAAAATCATATACGAAGTTCCATGGTGATGAAGAGGAAAAAGGAAAATTTTCGTGCGGTGAGCGTGGATCGAACACGCGACCTTCAGATCTTCAGTCTGACGCTCTCCCAACTGAGCTATCCCCGCTTGTGGATATTTTTTATATGAATTAATTTAAGATAAAAATAATTGCTACTCAAGCGTACCGTCATGGATTTTGCAACTGGGACTTTTCATCAAATCGTTCATTCGCTGGTAAATCTAGAAGTGAGTCTTCTAGAGAAAACACGGGTTACTGACCAATGAGAATTAGTTCGCCTACGATGGGATTGTCATAGGTTTTATGAACTACGTTCAAGTTGTGACTTCTCATGCTAGATAATCTCAAAAGGAAGACACATCTATCTTTCTAGAGAGAGATTGCATATATACCCGTCGTTCCTATTTATTTGTTACATGTGGTACACTTTGATTATTGTTATCAATGTCCTATTGTCATTGTTTAGTTTGAAATACTCGATTTGGCAGTGGTGGACCAAAAAGCATTCTACATGTGAAGTCAATTATAAAGTTTATGTATTGTGGGATAAAATCCTTTATAATTAGGTTAACCTTCCTACCCTTTCTAAGATAAGAAGTTTATACATAATTTTTTTCAATTGTAATGCCACTATGTTTGTGGTCACCGTTCGATTTGTGACGACAAAATAGGAACAAAAATTCAATAAGATACTTCACATAGATGGAGTAAGTGGGAAGATTTCAGGAGCCGTTCAATTAAATGTAATGAGTGATTCAGACCAATCTAATCTATTTATATGATTCGTGAAGATATATGTTTTGACTCATCTAAATCGTTCATTTAATATTTAATGAATCACAGTTTTTCTATGAAACTCAAACTAAGAAACTTCATGTTAAATTTTTATCCCAAAAAAATGTGGCAGGAGAACCCACATATAAACTCATATATTTTGCCTAAGTATGACAAATATGACACAAGTTTTTATTCATCACAGAAAGTGTGATGACGTGCCACAAAGCAAGCAGTCCCTAGATGAGCTCGTTAGCTCGTTGGCTTTAAGAGGATATCGCCGATCTCTTCCACCATGTGATTTCAAAGTACTCAACACAGTGTAAAGCATCCCATAACATATCAATTTGAGATTTCAGTTACATTGGATTTATTTTTCTGAGAGTTAATATTTCTTGCAGAGGTTACCGCTTCTCGGTGGTTCAAATTCAATACTAACTAGTTGTAGTGTACAAACAGTGGTTAAGGTGCCAGTTTCCAGAGGCAAAATCTCCAAGTCATCTCCACTCGTGATGAAGCGAACATGTGTTCCTTTGCTGTGCTATGTTGCAGGTTCTTCACTTGCTCCTTGATTAGGATATGCCAAACTACTGCTATAACCAATCTGTAAATTTTCTTCTTATCTTTTTTTTTAACGCAAATCAGATGAATTCAGAACCTGTCGGTGTAACATACATGCTCTGTTGTTTTAATTTTTACCTTCCGAGACATGACCAACGCGTGTACTGTATTTACCGTAAGGAATCTGTTCTTCATCCTACTGACAAATATATGCTGCATGGTGCATAACATCATGTGCTGGTTTATTAACTAACTCTTGGATGTAAGGTATGGAAATTGTGATGAGGAGGGCAAGTAAATTCAGAATTCCAGATCAACGAAATTGATCACGGATTTGCAAGCATGACATCCTTGGTTACAACTATGGTATCATTTCCAAGAGTTATGCACTATTATTAGTAGTGCATGGTGCATAACTCTTGGATGTAAGGAATAGCAATCAGTGCAGAAGGTTCATCAACATTTTACAGAAAAGAACAGTACAAAACTTCAAGCCGATACAATACTAATAATACTACTTGAGTGGTTACAGAGCAGAAAACTATTCTACAAGAAGGATTAGCTGACAACATCAAGAGCTTAGGAGTTGCTAGGAATGACATCAAAGAAGTGGTAAACTTCGTCTTCATCGTACACTCCCACCTCAGTTGAGCAGACTGCACAACAAACAGGGTGATAAACTGGGCCCTTGGAGTTGCCTTCTGATGGGGTCGAAGAGTCAGCATTTCCCTTGTGGCTTTTCCGCTTGCTTTTCCCTTCCTGTAGAATAATCTGATCGGTCTTGACCTTGCAGTTGCGCACAAACATTGCACGGTACTGGTTTACATACTTCTCATGCCTGGAAGGGCAACCATAAGCTATCCACAATCAATCATAGGAAGTTGTACTAATCAACAGTACCAGAATATGATTCAATTTATCAGAAAAATGACAAATAGCTGGAGACTGCAGCATTCAAAGAAGGTGCTTCTCAGCATTGTGGAAAGGGAAAGAACATACTGTTCGCAAAGATTCAATTTCACAAAACAGAGTGATCACTTCAAGAATTGTGAACAGCCTGCAGATTTGAGATTTTTGTTCTTATCTCAAACAATCAGATAGCATGTTCAGTAGAAACAAGTTATATAATTGCATATTCAGAACGAAGAAATACTCAAGGCATAACAAGCTATTTGATGCATTTCTACAGACAGTATTCCATAAACAGAATTGGTGTGAAAAGGTTAAAATGTTTAGATGCCCCCCTGTTTGTTGTTTTCAATGTAGTGGCTTCCACTCCCAGCTGCAATTTCCCTCATATAAGCAGAAGCTAATTAAGTAATACGTTTTTACAAGCCACTCACCTATATCAAATAACCAGTCTATATCCAAAGTTTAAACTACTTTAATTCATATATACACGGTTACAGCTCAATCCCGACTGCCCAATATACAACAATGTTCTAAACATGATACTAGAAGAGACATTGCTCATAGGTCTCAATGAAATGATCACATCTGTTCTACTCCACAAAGGCTGTAACACCACAACAGTAATGGTTATTTGATAACTTCATCAGGCAAGGCATCCCTTTAGGCCCTTCCCCTCAAACTACTACTAACTAAACTGACTTACTGGCTTGTCTTAAAGAAACCATCAAATCATTGAAGATTCAGTTGCATCTTATTATCCAGTAGTTTCAATTCAAGATTATTTTTTACCTCTGACAATCCAAGCATAAGGTAGTGAAACACGCGGGGCAGCTGAGCACGGCATCAGAAGTCTGGCCTTTTCTTTGCTTATCCACCCACCACTCATCCACATCGTCCAGGTTAGGGTCATAGAACTCGGGCTCGATGGAGTAATCTATCTCGTCGTCGCTGGATACTAACAAGAGAGCACAGAAACCGAAAGGCGAATCAGACATTGATGTTTCTTGTGCACAAATTGCAGGTATCTGGTTCTTGGAAAAGAAGGGCCAAACTTAAAACAGAAAAAAAGGGGGGTTAGGTTAAGTCACCTAGTTCCTTGGGATCAACTGGGTCTCCTGCCTCGACCTCCATCGGCTGCTTCGCCTCCTTGGAGCTGTCGGGGTCCATGAATCCCTTCACCCTGCTTCTCTCCAGGTTTCTCGTGCTTTCCTGGTCCTCTCTTTTTGTGAGTTTCTTATGTGGCTGCGCCTGCAGGGGACAACGAAGCGACCAAATATTGGGCCGAACGAACTGCCCAGTTTGGCCCAACCAAGACACCGACTTTGCTTTATTCTTAAAAAAAGAGTTTTGGGTCACACACAGCCAGAAGAATACATCGAATATGTGGAAAAATTGCAGCCGCACGCCTTACAAATGTTCAGAGCAGACAAAGTGACCAGCCTGAACATACCTGTACGTAACTAACTTGGCAAACAGTAAACTCTCCTATTTTTCTGAAAAACAGCTATCATATTTTTCACCGTAGAATCAACGATTTCATTCTAATTTATCCCAATCTTTTTTTCCATCTCTCCTTTTTCTACTATTTTCACACCACTGCCCAACATGCGTGCTCCCATATCGTCGTTTGCTCTCACTCATCATGACCACCAACATTATAAACAAGAAGTGATGTCACTAACTTCTCTTACCATTCCACGTTTCCCATCTCATTGACTATTACCACCTACAGTGGACGCACTGCTGTCGCATCCTCTACAACATTATCCGTTGTCCATTTCTCTTAGTTAATATCATCCTACATTTCTACAATCGTTTGCCCATCAGTTAAAGAAGAGATAAGTGAATTTTACAAATGTTAAATCTAAAATAGAGAGTTTTGATCTAATAATAAAAAAATATTTATGCATGATCACAAAAAAGAAGCACTAGATCCTAGCAAAACTAAAAAAATGACTTCTTATCACCCTAACAAACATCAATATTATGTTTTTAACTCTTCAACACATGACAAATAAAAAAAACACTCTAAAATTGTATATTTCCTTAGGAAATCAAAACAAAGAACTCATACTAAATGAAACACTTTAGAAAATCAAAACAAGAATCAAAATTCAACGCACAAAACCAACGGTTATCTTTCTTTAAAATCAAAACTATTCTCTCTTTAAAAAAAATCAAAACCGTACCACAATTTCTCACCTATGTTGTACATCCATAAATCTTATAATAGTTACCCCGCATATGATCAGTAGCCTCTAAGAATTTTTTTGGTATCAATAGATTGGTGCGATTTGAAACACAAAAATTTGAAAAAGAATTCATCAACTTTCATTGAATATTTTATTTCTGACAAAATTTTTTTACAATTTTTTATTTCAAATAGGATCTGAATAGATATACAAAACTTGAATCAATATATGAGTGCATCCAATAGTCATGTTTAATCTGAAAGGTTCAGCATCACTAGCCGAAAGCTTCAAACGAAATTATTCATCTGAGACCGAGTTTTTTGAAAAATTAAGAGATATCTTACAATATTTTCAAAGAAGTGCTTGAAAATATAATGCAGAAGTACATGGCATAAGTTCGATATTCATATTCCTTGGTTATTCCCCTGCATGAGATCGTCTTTGATAGCACGCAGCTCTTTGATGGCATTCTACTCATTGGCATGTCCTGAGAGCAAGATATTCCAAGTCTTAGTAGTCAAATCAGCCACTCAATCTTTCTTTTGTTTGAAGGATCATCCACCATTGGAGGCTCCTTGCGAAGGTCCAAAAACAGCTGCATGTCAACAATGTCCGTCATTGTATTATTGATAAACGTTAATTCTATATATATTAAACTTTGAATTACAGTTCGTTTCAATTTCTTAATTGTCCAAAACTCACGAATTATTGTGTTGTATTCGTTAATTGGATAAAATTATTGTCAAACAGTATTTCTTATTTATTTTAGACCAAAACACGATAGTTTGGAAGAGTTTGAGCCAAATATACAAAGAAAACGAGGTTAAAACTGACTCCATAAAACCCCCCGGGCCTATTTGGGAGCCTCATGTGTTCCAAAATTGCTCTAAAGTGTACCAATTTGCTCTCAATACTTAACCAAATTTGTGTACAAGGTGAACATCACAAGCGTTGCTTTCCAAAATGTAGCTAGCATCTAAGTCCTAAAGATCTCTCCCCTCTCTCCCAAAGAGTCAAAGGGGCTATTTGTAGCGTACCAAATTTGCCAAAAGACAACACCCCTTAGACCAACTCCATCGCTGGCGCTTCAACGCTCTGCCGACGGGTCCCACAATTAAAAAATCGATTTTCCGGCGGAGAGAGAAGACTCACGACGCTTCACCAGGCGGTGAAAATCTTCGGTCTGCAGGTGGGTCCGCCTCGGTTTACGTGCGATCAAAATATATATAATCTTTATTTCTTAATTTGTGATTAATTTAGTCAAAATTAGATGTTGATTATATTGAGAAAGTTATAGATCTTTAAATTATTTTTATATAGAGACCAAACATCGCATATATTTGATTTTTAAATTAAAAGTTATTGATATTTTACTAAAACCACCTAAATTTAATTTTCGTGGGTTCGTACGAAGCGTCTCGTGAAGCGCCGATGGGTTGGAGTAGGAGGTGCTTCAGATAGTGTTTCGCATACGTGGCACATAATATACTGGAGAATATTCTGTTGAAGCGCCTCGCGAAGCGACGATGGGTTAAAAACAACCTTATTAACTAAAATAGCAAAAGTAGAATTGTCCTCCGAGTGTTTGACACGTGGGCCTCTAGTTTCTGGAGGCTGCTCTTTGTCCGGGATTGCTTTCCTGGAGAGAGGTGATCCAGGTGAGGAAGCTCCCGTCGCCCAATTGGATGAAGTTCGAACGTGATGAAGGTCCGATTGAGGCTTGATTTCGATGGTGATGAGAGCCGGGGCCTCAAGGCCAACTTGACCTTCAAAGAGCGTTCAGACCATCGAGTTCAGACGCAACTGCACCCGTGACCCTCATCCGAATCACCGAATTATTAATTTTGGTTTTACAACTTCTAGAACCAAATTAAACGAATTATAAAAAGTTTAATTTGATTGTGTTACTTCGGTTTTGATGTTTTCTAAAAATATAATATTTTTCCTGATATTAATCAATAAATAATTCATTTACTACACATAAATCAAAAAATGTACACATATTTAGGTATTAGTATCGTCATATTGTTGAAAGTTGAAGTATAACAAAATTTTGATTAGTGATTTTTATCGATTTATATTTTTAAGATACACTAAATTTAGGTAAATAAGTCAATTCAATGTATTAATTCAATTATTTTGGCTACTTCAATTTTTCAAAATTTAAAATCCAAACCGAACCAAATTAGAATTTGGCTATTTCAATTCGTTTCAGTCTGTTTTTGCTCATTCTACTCATGCAAAATGAGAGGGAAGTGAAAAAAATCTTGTATCTCACCACCGAGCATGAGAAGGGAATTTGATAAGAATCGAAATGGATTCGTTATGCACTGTCTCATCCCATCCCTCATCCCTCTTGATGAGTCCCACTAACAATTAAAAATAGTGTAAATATTGATGTTTGTGGAAATATCTCATTTTCTCTCTCATCTTTTATATGTTTCAGGTGGAATCGTCTTTTTTCTGGATAGAAAACATTGCGAGAAATATTTATTAGAGATGGCACAAATTGAACATACCCCAGCTCTCTGTCCTGGAAGGCACAGAGGCTATCTGAGGTCATCTTTTGCCAACTTATGGATGCAGCCAATCCCATGACCTTTAGGACTTTGCGATGCTTTCGCTCTTTGCAGCTGAAGTTCCTTCATCAAACTTGGCTCGAACAATTTCTCGCAAGTCCGCACAAGCCATTGCCTTAAAAACTTCTTTCATGAACTGCGCTATCAGTGTTTCACAATTTCAACATTGATATCAAAACAATCGTGGCCAACGGCGGCGACTCTCGCGTCGTCCTCTGCTTCGCCGGACGACTGTCCTCAATTCCCTTCCACAGGGGCCAGCTCGGCCAATCGCCTCCATGCGCGGCCGGAAGGCTCCCGTGCCGCTCCGTGTCCGCACCGGGCCAATTTCACAAGCTTCGGCCGGCCTACCAAGATTGTCCCAGGTGGTGAAATGATGACATTGCCTCCAGGGCAAACAACAGTTTCCGGAGAAGGTTCTTCGTCTAAACCAGGAAACACAAACTCAGGTGGGGGAGGATAGTCCTTTCTGCGGCAAAATTGGTTCGCTGACAAGATGAAGCATCCTCCCTCCAAGGCAATGTGTGTCATGGAGGCCTGCCAAACTTGCCTGGAATCAGCGGTTGGAGCACAGTATATCTCGATACCTGCATAAAACATAAGAAACTAAACTGACCTACTGACTTTTCTTGAAGAAACCATCAAATCAATATGCTGGAAGATTTAGTTGCATCTTAGTATCCACGAGGCTCAATTCAAGATGTAAATTTGTACCTCTAGCAATCCAAGCATAAGGTAGATACACACCGGGCAGCTGAGAATGGCATCAGAAGTCCGGCCTTTTCTTTTCTTATCCACCCACCGTTCATCCACATCGTCCAGGCTTGGGTCATATAAGTCGAGCTCGATGGAGTAATCTATCTCGTCGTCGCTGAATACTAACAAGAGTGGACAGAAACCGAAAGGCGAATCAGATATTGCTGTTTCTTGAACAAATTGCAGGTATCTGGTTCTTGGAAAAGAATGGTCTATGTTAAAACAGAAGCAAGGGAGGTTATGTTAAGTCACGTAATTCCTTAGGATACCTCCATCGGCTGCTTCGCCTCCTTGGAGCTGTCAGGTTCATCAATCCTTCTCACCCTGCTTCTCTCGGGCTTCTCGTGCTTTCCTCTTTTGTCACTGCAGCGGCAAACAAAGCGTTCAAGTACTGGGCCGAATCCGAGACACCGACATTTTTCTACCAAAAAAAAAAAGTTTTGGGTCAGATTCGCCCAGAATAACAGATTAAATATGAGAATATTGCAGCCTCACTCCTAACAAACATCAATATTTCGTTTTACCCCTTCAAAACAAGACATTTAATTGTTCATATTGAACTCTCTCATCCAGCATGAAAAAGATGACTATTTAAGTACCTTTTGTTTCTAAATTATCAATCAATTAGATCTCAAAATAAAGAATATTCTCTTTAAGTCCCGCGTCAACTCATTTCATTATTTTATATCGAATGCCTCCAATGGTGGGAAACTGTTGGATCATGTTACGACTGCGGCAGCCACACAGCGCTGGCAAGCGCCCACCCCGGCTCCTCCGGCTCCTCCCGTGCGTCACGCGTGAGAAGACAGACGGCCCACATCGCCATTGCCATGGCCCTCAGGTGAAGGAGGGAAAGGGCGCGGTCAAGGAGGTCACGTTGGAGGAGGGTGTCAAAGGGAATGGCGTCAAGAACAGAGGGGAGAGAGGTGAGGACGGAGGAGGCAGCGGGGAGGGGGAGAATGCAGAGATAGCATTTGAGGAGGGTTGCAGCTGCTGCACGGCCGCGGCGGAGGAGGACGGTGGGGAAGGGGGCGGGGGCCTTGGGGGCTTGAAGCAGACGACAAGATGGCGAGGCTATTGAGGAGAAGCTTGTCCATGGCGCGGCGAAGGCAAGAGAACATTGAAGAGTTGTGTAAATTTCATTCTATATCAAGCACCTGATTCCACAAATCAAGCAAAATTCTGACCCATCCAAATCCACAACAATTAAACACTCATATCATGACATATCATCTATTACATCTCATTTCATCACATACCACATGATTGGTTTAAGTAACCAAACACATTCTTTAAAAATCAAAACAAACAACTCTTTAACACTTACATATGTACTATTTTGAACTTATACTCACACAAGAAGGTTGTGGGATTCAACTCACACTTCTCTCTATTAGTTGAAATATTATGGTAACATGTATGCATGTGTGTGTTGGAGGAGGAGGTGTTAACAACATAGCAGATACTATTACTTATAAAAATAATTTTAAAAAAAACAAAAATATGTATGATCAATCAGATAAATGCACACTTTTATTTTTCTTTAGCAATCTGCTTTATATTCCAAGTCTAAGCAGTGAGTAGTAGTATGATTGTGTTGGATATCAGACTTAATTTATTATTTATCCATCATTTCTATGATACTACTATATCACGATTGCCATCCTCATTTTAAATTTATAGCTTATTTCTGAATTAAAAAGGTTATATCTACTCTAATACACCATTTGCTTCAACAGTCCATTAGTCATGCTAACGTGTACGATTGAGCCTCACTTGTTAGAAGCTCTAATTAACAACATTATAAGGAATCAAATTATAACACATCTACAAGGAGTTTCGAAATTTAATACAGAAGTACAAGATATACCACATATCTACTATATCTCCAGGTTTTCTGTTCATTCAAAAAAACAAAAAAAAAAAGAACTTCAATCTTCTATATTCCCTGCATTAGAGCTTCTCTGATCTCATGCAGATCCCTGATGATGTCTTTGGTTGGCATTCTACTTATTGGTATTTCTTCAGAGCAAGATATTCCAAGTCTAAGAAGTGAAGTCAGACAGCCAATCTTTTTCCTCTTTGATGGATCATCCACATCCAATGGTGTCTCATTTTCTATCACCGCAGCCAATCGCTTGTCTATAATGTCCAAAACTCTATCAGTTAGGGCGATCTCAACATACTTGTGAAGGTTCAATCCTTGTTTGATAATGTTATCTGTGGGTCTCTTCCCAGTTACCACTTCCAACACAAGAATCCCATAACTATAAATGTCTCCATGGGTTGAGGCCATATTTCCAGCACCGTACTCTGTTGCATTGTTTCAATGATGCATCAAAACAAAATATCAATCTTTCAGTGACGAAATTAATTCTAAATTTATGATAAAGAGCTCTAATATCAAAGAACCAAACAGTTTCAATAAGTAAACTAAGTTATTTTGCATTGTTTGAATAATTTCTCTAACATCATTCTTTCCTCATCATAAATAATCCAACAAGCACAACATGAAAACATATAGTAAACAACTAAACATTGAAGGGAAATGTTTCTGCACTTCACCAGAAAATTTTTTTTGCACAAATGTTAAAACTAATGATGACCTGAGAGGATGATCTGCAACAACACGCATGTAGCCACCTAACCATATGTACTTTAGGGTTTACGAAATTTTCTTTTGGGGCATGCGAGCACTCAGCATCGAAAAGAAATATGTTAGACTAACCTGGAGCAGCATAACCAATTGTCCCTCTAAATCCAATTGAGCTTGTTGACTGTTTGAATGATGAGCTTCCTTCAGCAAGAATCTTTGCGAGCCCAAAGTCTCCAACATGAGCCACCATTTCAGCATCCAAAAGCACATTGGTTGGTTTAATATCACAATGTACAATTGGTGTGGCGCCACAGCAATGAAGATAATCCAATGCATAAGCCACATCCAGTAGTACGCCTACTCTTTGGAGAAGATTTAAGTGCTTCAGTTCTGTCTGGTCATTTGTATCAGGGTGAAGCCAATCTTCTAAGCTACCATTGGGCATGAAGTCAAACACAATTGCTTTGAAATCATTCCCACTGAAGTCGATGCTTGAGCAGGCAGTGATTACTTTGACAAGATTTCGGTGTCGTAGGTTTCTCATTGCTTCACATTCGGCTGTGAAACTCTTGAGTGCCCCGGGTGTTTGAAGTTTCAATACTTTTATAGCAACAAGATTTGGATTTTCATCGGTGTCATCATATAGTTTTCCTTTGTAGACGGACCCATAACTTCCGGTACCCAACAAATTTGCTGCCGAGAAACCATCTGTTGCTTTTACCAATTGCTGGTAAGAGACTGGTGGGTGGCCTTGAATGAACATTGTTGGACTTTCTGTGGATCTTTTCTTGTGACAAGCAAGGAAGAAATAGAGCAACAGTAGGATGCATATATATGGTTGCAGCAACAGGAAAAATAACAACTGGCAAGACTGGAAATTTATGCCTTTTCTTTGACATTTGGGGAGAACATGGAGGTAAATGAAGGTTTTGGATGCCTCCACAGAGTTTGCTATTCCCTTGGGCTGAAATTCCAGTAGCATTTGCAAAAACACCTTCAGTTGGAACTTCACCATCAAAGTCATTGAAAGACAGATCAAGATCATAGAGTGAGCTAAAGTCCCCCAAAACCTTGGGTATCTGGCCTGACAGATTGTTGCCCGACAGATCGAGAATTTCTAGACCCTTCAACCCACTCAAGGGAAAAATATTACCTCTCAATGAATTATTTGACAAGTAGAGAATATAGAGAACTTGACATTTGCTGAGAGTCTTAGGAATTTCACCTGATAGTCTATTCAAGTTAGCATCAATCTCTCCAATATTTATAAGATTTCCAATTTCAGATGGTATTGGTCCTTCCAAACGATTGTGAGAGATATCCAAAAATTTTGAGAGTGTCGTGATGTTGAATAAACTACTGGGGATTGTACCTGTAAATTTATTCCTAGAGAGGTCTAATGACAACAAGGACATCATTTTTCCTAGGGTGCTTGGAATGCTACCAGTGAAGGTGTTCACTCCAATGGCCAACTCAATTAGTCCAGTAAGATTTCCAATACTCGATGGGATTGGTCCGCTCAAGCTGTTATTTTCTAGCACCAAAACTTGCATATTTCCAAGTGCACTCATTGAAGAGGGAAGAGTTCCCGTGAGATAATTGTTCCCAAGTGAAAGACCTTGTAATTGTACGAGATTACCTATTTCTTTGGGTATATTCCCTGAAATTTCATTGCTAGCGATGGAGAGATACATTAGTGATGTGGATAGATTGGAAACTGTAGAAGGAAGCACTCCACTAAACCTATTGAAATCCAACAACAAAGCTTGTAACTGGGAGCAATTTGTTAACGCTGTTATAAATTTCCAACCCTTGGGTTCTTTAGCTTCAAGAGCATTATAGAAGAGAGCTAGCCATTGGAGCCTTTGCAAACCTCCAACTTCAGGAGGAACTACGCCACTGAAGCTGTTGTATGGGGCCTCAAATCTCAACAGGTTGGAAGCATTAGCAAGTGAAGACGGGAGAGGGCCATGAAACTGGTTCTGACCTATGTAGATTTCTTGGAGAAGAGGAAGACCATTCAGTGCATTTGGAGGTATCGTCCCACTTAGCGGGTTGGTGCTCAGAGTAAGTACTATTAGGGACGAAATATTCCAAATAGCAGGAGGGACGGACCCAGATAGATTATTAACTTCTAGGTCAAGTACAGAAAGATTAGGTAAGCGGCCGAAAGATGAAGGTATACGACCAGATAGCTCGTTGAATGAAAGAACAAGAAATTCCAGGTTGGACAGATTGCCAAAGAAGGCAGGAATTTTGCCTGACAATGTGTTGTTACGAAGTAACAATGAAGTAATAGATGACAAATTTCCCAAGGACAAAGGGATCTCTCCGGACAAATCATTGACATAAAGGTTCAAATAAACGAGATTTCTCAAGTTACTAAGCTCCCTCGGGATCTCACCTTGGAGATGGTTGTAACTTAGGTTAAGCTTCATGAGCTCGGTGCATTCTCCCAAAGTCGCCGGAATGCTTCCTTCTAAAGAATTCTTGCTAAGATTCAGCACCCGAAGTTTGCCGAGACGACCGAGCTCGTGAGGTATTTGCCCAACGAATTGGTTCTCCCCAAGGTTGAGCCACCTGAGGTAAGAGAGGTTGCCCAAGAACGGCGAGACGCGCCCGGACAGCTCGAACAAGTTCACGTTTAGCGCGACGACCCGCTCAGGGTGCCGGCGGCCGCACGTCACGCCCCGCCACTGGCAGAGGCGGTTGGACGAGTTCCATGAAGCAAGCGAGCCGGACGGGTCAAAAAGCATCGACTTGAAGGCGATGAGCGCGAGCTCCTCGGTGGTGGTGGCGGCATTGCTGCTCCCTAGCGACACCGTCACAGAGGGATACAACAGCAGTGAGAAGCACAAGAAAGTTAAGGAATGCATCAGGAGAACGGTTAAAACTAAGCGCTAAAGACTCCAGAGTAATGGATAGTAAATTCACTCGGGAGTGATCATATAAGGGGAACTCCAACGTAATTAATTTTTCGGCGGAGAGAAGAGAGAAGTCGTCTCAGCACTCAGCAGACGTTAAAAATGCATGCTCTCCATGTGGGCCCGTTCTTTTTTTTTTTTTTTTTTTTTTTTTTTGTCTCGATTCACATGTGATCAAATTATATATAATTTTTATTTTTTAATTTATGATTAATCTAGTTTAAATTAGATGTTGATTATATGACTTTAACAAATTAACATATGGAGACAATAATATCTTACATGTCATTCTAGTCACCTACTATACTTTAAGTATCATCCTAGTCACTTATTTATATGTCATATAACTTTTTAGGGAGTGTAAACAAATTGGATATTAGTCAAATCATATCCGCATTAATATTTTTAAGTCAAATTTAGATTCAAATTCGGATATGGTCGGATTTATATTTGGATAAGATAAAAATAAGATAATGATTCATATTGGACTATTTTTAATTTTATCATATATTATGATATTTTTATTTTGTTCTCTTCCTAGTACAAATTTATAAATTACTAATTTTAAATTAATAACATATTTTGAATGAATTTATACTATATTTGTACTATTCATATAAGAATTTGATTAAAAAATTAAAATACTACAAATTTATAAAATTATTTCGTATAGAAATAACCTTCAAATTTGAAATGTTTTATTGGATTTTCTCGGATTTTATTGGATTAGGATACAAATTTAGATAGAAAAAACACATTATTCAGATTCAAAATTTCTTACTATATTCTCATATTATTGGATTCAATAATCAGAAAATCCGCATCTGTTTTATACCCCTAATTTTTTGGTTTACTCTAGTTTTTTGAATTGTTCTATAAAATGTAGAAATTAATTTGACTGTTTTAAAAATAAAGGGGTGAGATTGAGCTTTCGAAGAAGAAAGTGGGTGGACAAAAAATTCCTTATCCCACTTTAATTTGATGCTTGCAAGTGGCGAAGTTAGGCTTGTAATTCGGCAGATAAGTGGCGTCCTCGGTCTCCGCTCCTCAATGGATGCTTTTGGTGTTTCCAGTCAAATAACGTGCCACGGAGGACAAATTACAAGTAGCAATGTAGCATGAAGCACCCGCGGTAGTTTTCATGTACGACTTTTGTTGTTTTAATAGCACCGATGGAAACCCCGGACACTGCCGACTGCAGAAGCAACTCAACAGGTATGCGATATTTGTTCAAAATCACTATGTACACAGAGTATGCAATTGGATCAACTTTTTTGTGGACAAAAACAAACCTCAACTTCTCATATGTACATTTTCACTCTCTTGATTTTCTGGTGCGAATCCAAATCAAGTTTCTAGGTGAGACCGATCAAGGTTCAATATGACGGTTGATGCAATTAAAAAAAAAAACTCTTGGAGCGGCAAGTCAATCTGATGTTTGTTCTAAATCAGAAACTAATGCAAGTAAATTAAGCTTTTGTGTAACTGCCAAAACGGTATTAGCAGATAGCAGGCAGACGGAAATTATTGCGAGAAATATTATTAAAGATGGCACAAACTGTACATACGTGTTTAATTTGTTTTCATGTCTAATCTTATCAAATTTCGATCATGTCTTCTGTATTTGACTGTTGTTTGAATTATAATCAAAATTTGACTAGTCTTTCTTGTATTGCTAACGTGTAGTGATTTTATAAGTCAATTTGAGGATGAAATTTTTAGCCGCCAAAATTTGATAGGCCAATTGAAGATAATATTGTTACTATTTTATTTATTGGACAACAAACCAAACACTGATCACCCTATTTGGTTAACATTGACTATAAATCAAAAATCTTCATTTTTATAAAAATTTAATTATATCATAATTTAGTTATAACTAAATTTTGACAAAATTAAATATAAAAATAAACCAAACACAAACTAGATACCCCAGCCATATGTCCAAGAAGGCGTTGTCCAGTTCTTTACAAGCAAGAGACATGACCACAGTTACCGGGGACATAGGAGCTCTTTGGCCCTTTAGGACTTACGCGATGCTTTCGCTCTCTGCAGCTGAAGTCTCCTCATCAGCAGAAGTAAAAGACACAGGGAGCTGGTGAATCTTAGGGAATCTCTTCATCTGCCTTGTTAGATATTCTCCAACAACAGTATCTAAAATCAGATCTCTATATTCTCATATACATATCTCCCTAAAAAGATTCTACTGTCGCACAACTGTCGCCTGTCGCCGTCTGCTCATGAATCTTAGATACATAGATTCAAATAAAGAGTTGTAATCAATGATGAAAGACTGGTATATGCATGAAAAAAATAAAAAGAAAACAAGTGCCGGATCCTACCAAAACTGAAAAAACTTCTTCTTCTCACCCTGTCAATCATCAATATTACGTTTTTACCCCCTTCAACACAAGACAAGTAAAAAATACCCCTCCAAAATAGTATATTTCCTTGGGGAATCAAAAGAAAGAAATCATATTAAATGAAACACTTAGAGAAAACAAAGTTAATAATCAAAATTCAATACATAAAACCAACAGTTTTGAATCTCTTTAAAATAAAAACCATACTCGCCTTAAAAAAACATATAAATTTCTCACTTATGTTGTATATTCTTAAATTGTTACTCCCACATATGATCAACCTCTAAGTCAATTTTTGGTATCAATAAAATGATCATACTTGAAACACAAGGATTTTTTTTTAAATCATAAACTCTCACTAAATATTTCATTTCCAACAAAATTCATCTAAAATTACTTTATTCCAAATCAAGCAGTCTAGGTTATAGATAGTTATATTTCTCCTTAAAAAATTTACACAATCTACATCATACATGCATATCTATTTTTAATTTCTACTCTCATTTCTACCCCACTTCTTTTTCTTTTTCTTTTTCTCTCTCCTTCTCCTCATCCTAATCCCCGCCCCACCACCAACCCCATCCTCTTCCTCTCTCCCTCCAACCACCGTCACCACAACCACCACCCTTCTGTCACTCATCTCCCCCACTAACCACCACTACTCATCGGAGAAATTAAGGAGGGGTTAGGTGAACTCTTAGAAGATTAGATTTAAAAAAAGAGATTTGATCCAACAGTAGAGAGAAGTGTATGCAAGATAATAAAAAAAAAACAAAACCCTTCGAAATTGGGCTTGGATGGATATACAAAACTTGAATCAATATATGAGTTCATCCATTAATCATGTTTAATCTGAAAGGTTCAGCATCACTAGCCGAAAGCTTCAAACGAAATTATTCATCTGAGACCGAGTTTTTTGAAAAATTAAGAGATATCTTACAATATTTTCAAAGAAGTGCTTGAAAATATAATGCAGAAGTACATGGCATATATTCGATATTCATATTCCTTGGTTATTCCCCTTCATGAGATCGTCTTTGATAGCACGCAGCTCTTTGATGGCATTCTACTCATTGGCATTTCCTGAGAGCAAGATATTCCAAGTCTTAGTAGTCAAATCAGCCACTCAATCTTTCTTTTGTTTGAAGAATCATCCACCATTGGAGGTTCATTGCGAAGGTCCAAAAACAGCTGCATGTCAACAATGTCCATCACTGTATTATGCAGGGCCAGCTCAACATGTTTGGCAAGGCTCAATCCTTGCTTGAATTTGTTATCTGTGGGCCTCTTCCCAGTTATCATTTCTAGCACAAGAATTCCATAACTGTAAATATCTCCATGTGTTGAGACCTTATTTCCAGCACCATATTCTGTTGCATTAAACATCTGGAAAATATTAGGTTTTTTATTACATAGACGGACAGTTCTCAATTCTTGATAAAGATTGTAAGGAGCACTGAATGCAAACTAGCAGCATACAAGAATAATATAATTTTGTCTAGCAGCATGAAACTAAGGAGCACTGATGCAAACAAGTAAAAAAAAAACAGAGAAAAGAAAATTTATTAGGCTAACCTGGAGCAGCATAACCAATTGTCCCTCTAAATCCCATTGAGCTCGTTGAGTGCTGCAAAGAGTAGATTCCTTCAGCAAGAATCCTAGCAATTCCAAAATCTCCGACATGCGCGACCATGTCAGAATCCAGAAGCACATTACTTGGTTTAAGATCACAATGAACGACAGGTGCGGGGCCATGGCAATGAAGATAATCCAATGCATAAGCCACATCAAGGAGTATGCTCACTCTTTGGAGGAGAACCAAGTGCCTTTGCTACCTTTGGTTACTTGTGTCAGGATGTAGCCTGACTTGTAAGCTACCATTGGGCATGAACTCAAACACAATCGCTTTGAAGTCATCCCCTGTGAAGTCAATGCTTGAGCAGGCTGTGATTATCTTGACAAGATTCCGGTGTCGCAGGTTTCTCATTGCTTCGCATTCCGCTGTGAAACTTCTGAGTGCCCCAGGTGTTTGAAGTTTCAGTACTTTTACAGCAACAAGTTTTGCGTTTTCACCACTATCTCCATCTAGCTTTCCCTTTGTATACAGAACCAAAAGTCCCAGTACCCAGCAAGTTTGTCGTCGAGAAACCATCTGTTGCTTTTACTCACTGTGAGTAAGAAACCTGTGGGGTGGCCTTGCATGGATGCTGTTGAAGGTTTTCCAGTTGATGTTTTCTTATGTAACCAAGTAAGGGAGCAATAGAGTAATGAAAGGATGCCTATAGTTGCAACAAGAGAAACTACAACCGGAATCACAGGAAATTTGTGCTTTTTCTTTGATGGTTCAAAAGAACATGGAGGCAAATGAAGGTCATGGATGCCACCACAAAGCTTGCCATTGCCTTGGACTGAAATTGCACTAGCGTTTGCGAAAACACCGGTAGTTGGTACTTCACCAACAAAGTTATTGGAGGAGAGGTTTAGGTAACTGAGCATGCTCATGTTCCCTAGGAACTTTGGTATCTGCCCTGAAAATTATTGCTTGAGAGGTCGAGAACTTCTAAACCCTTCAACTCACTCAAAAGTGTAGGAACACTTCCATTCAAGAAATTATTTTGCGAATAGAGATTCTGGAGAAGTTGGCAGTTACCAAGGGTGGTAGGGATTTCACCTGATAACCTGTTAAAGTCAGCATATAAGTTCACAACAGCTTTTAGATTCCCAACTTCCGGTGGTATCTGCCCTTCTAAACGATTGTAAGAGAGATCTAGATAGTGTGCGAGAGTGGAAATGTCGAACAAACTGCTAGGAATAGTACCTGTGAAGTTATTATTAGATAGGTCTACCTCCAATAAGGATGTCAAATTTCCTATACTCGTTGGTATGCTACCACTGAAGAAATTGTATTCAAGATACAAATAATTTAATTTGCTAGTAAGATTTCCAACCAGTTGGACATGTTCGCTTAAATTGTTGTTGTGTAACGACAAATATCTCAAGTTGTGAAGCATGCTCAATGAAGAGGGGAGAGTTCCGGTGAGATAGTTAGATCCCAGTGAAAGACATGTCAAACTGACAAGATTATCAAGTTTTTCAGGAAGAGTACCGAAAACTTCATTTCCACCTAGGGTGAGCCCCAAAGCGAAGTGGATAGATTGGAAATTGAAGAAGGCAGCACTCCTCCAAATCTATTGAAATCCAATTCCAAGTATTGTAACTGGGAGCAAATTTGCCAAGGAGGTCAGGAAGTCCAATTCCTTGTGTTCTTTTGCTTCTAGTGAATTCTAGGCGAGAATTAGCCATTGGAGTCCCTGTAATCGTCCAACCTCTGGAGGAACAGTGCCACTAAAACGGTTTTTAACAATCTGAAAGGATATCAAATTAGAAGCATTGATTAGAGAAGCTGGGATGTGGCCGTGCAATCGATTTATGTTCAAATTGAAACTCTGGAGAAGAGGAAGATTATTGAATGCGTTTGGAGGTAACGTCCGGCTTAACGCATTTCCAGCCATGTAAACGGAAGTTAGTGTGGAAATGTTCCAAATTGCAGGAGGGTCGGTCTCTGCCGCTCTGGTCATCTTGTACTGCTGCTCTAGTCATCTTGTTCTGCTGCACCATGCAAAATTGCACATTACTATTTCATTAGGAGTCTGTCCGGGTGCTTTGGTGCGTCCAGTCAAATGACGTGGCACGACTGCTATTACTATTTCGTGTTACTCAGCCCGTCCACTAGAACCTATTATGTTGTTATGTTTTATCTTTAATTAATAATTTTGACTGTTAATTTTGATTATAATATACTACTAAATTCTAAAAATATAATATTGTGAAAATATTCTTAACAATAAATCTACTCATATTATTTTCATATGATCAATTTATATATTTATAAATATATTATGTCAAAATTAAACAAATTTGGCTACAGCAATACAGCATACCATAATGACAGGTTAGTTTTTGACAAAGGGAGTAATTCAGGAGGAATGACAGGGAACATCAGTTGCTGCATTCATGGTACCACGTTTGAATGTTCAATAAGGTGGAAATTGGAAACCCCGGGCATTATGGCGGACTGAGAGTATGTTTGATTGGTATTAAAAATTTATTAAATTAATTTGTGTTCATAACCAATTGTTTGGTTTCACAAAAAAAAACAACTATAGAAATATTTTCGATCTATAGCAGAGCAGCCCAAGCCACATTAAGGTCCTAATCAACCTTAACTATCAAAGTGTATTAAATAAATCATCCACCGTACATTTAACAAATAAAGTTATTATTTTGGACGGAGAAAAAAATTATGCATATCCATACAAAACTGGAGAAACAACTCAACAGGTTTGCTCAAAATAAATGTAGAGCATATATGCATTTTCATGTCAACTTGCACGAACTTTTTTTTTTGGGGAGAAATTCTATTTTTTTCCCCTCAACTGTATACTCAGAATCATTTTAACACTTAAAACTTCTCGGAGGTACATTTGGGTCCTTTGATTTTTGGGTGGACCCGTACCAGGTTTGCAGGTAACTGATAGTGATCGGTCAGACCAACAGAGGGGTCAATCTGATGGTTGATAGCAATTAAAAAAATATATAGATCAATTGACGCAGCAAGTCAATCTGATGTTTGTTCTTAATCAGAAACTAATGCAAGTAAATTAAGCTTGTGTAATTGCTAAAACGGTATTAGCAGATAACAGGCAGAGTCGGAAACCATTGCGAGAATTATTTATTAGAGATGGCACAAATTGAACATACCCCAGCTATCCGTCCTGGAAGACATTGTCCAGTTCTTTACAAGCAAGAGAGAGATGACCACACACACCGGGGCACAGAGGCTATCTGAGGTCATATTTTGCCAACTTATGGGTACACCCAAACACTGGAAATGGGAGTTCCATGGCCTTTAGGACTTCGCGACGCTTTCGCACTTTGCAGCTGAAGTCTTTTCATCAGCAGAAGTAAAAGACACGGGGAGCTGTGGTTTGTCATTCACTGTCAAGCTCAGCACCTCAGGTCGTGAGTAGTGGCCCACTACATCAAAATCAAACTTGGCTCGAACAATTTCTCCCAGGTCTGCACAAGACATTGCATTAAAAACTTCTAATATTTTTTAAATGATCCACTTTAAAAAAGAATTACAGAAACAATCCACGCTACATAAAATTTACAAAACTAACCGCCAATCACAAAGCAAAATGGTGACAAGCCTAAATAAATTGCAAAAATCAGTACAGTCACCAGTCGAAATAGCGACTAGACTGAAAAGTTAGTGCAACACCATTTTGGTTGGCAGCTGGGCCGGTGACCATACCAACAACCAAACACACACACACAAATCGATATTTTATGCTCTATAATCTTGAATGATGATCTATTTCAACAAGTGGACTTAGAAAGTCAAAACAATCATATTGGCATAAGTAAATCATCAAGAGGAATTATATATCACAAGATATTGCACTTTGATTTTATAATTATTTCAGATTATTATCTTATGATATATAATTTTAATTGATGATCCATTTGTGTCAATCTGATTGTGTTGATTACACAAGTTAGTTGGTTCAAACGAATCGTTAATCATAACTATAGATTACAAGATATTGATTTTGAAATAATTATAAAATCGAAAGTTAATATTTTGTAATCTATAATACATATTGATGATCCGTTTATGTCAATATTATCATTTTTAGTTTACAAGTTCACTAGTTCAACCAGATTGCCAATCAAATTATAGATTATAAGATATTAGTCTCAAAAAAATTGCAATTTTGTAGTACAGTTGTCCATAAATAAATTTTTGGTTGGTGCGCCAACCACCCGCCCAATCGTCGACCAAAATGACAACTCACTGATTTTTCAGCCAGTCACCATTTTGACAAGTGACTGCATTGATTTTTCAGCCCAGTCAACATTTTGACATGTGACTGCACTGATTTTTCAGCTCAGTCGCCATTTTAACAGGTAACTGCACTAATTTTTGCATTTTTTCAGATGTGTCACTAGTTTGACTGGTGATTGAATATTAGTTTTGCAAATTTTATGTAGCGTGGATTATTTCTATAATTCTTTTTTAAATGAATTATTTAAAAAAATATTCAAACTTCCATAACAAACTGCGTTGTTAGTGCTTCACAGTTTCAACATTGATATCAAAACAATTGTGAGAACAGAAATGGGCAAATGACATGTGCCAATACCAAGGCAAAAGGCAACCCAAAGGTACATATATTGTGATTTCACCGTATATAAGAGAACATATTTGATTGGTTTATTACCTAGGTCGGCCGTAATCAGGGCCTCTCCGTCGTAGTTGGGACCTGCCAAGACTGTTCCAGATGGTGAAATGATGACACTACCTCCAGGGCAAACAACAGTTTCCGGAGAAGGCTCTTCGTCCAAACCAGCAAACACATACTCAGGTGGGGGAGGATAGTCCTTTCTGCGGCAGAATTGGTTTGCTGACAGGACGAAGCATCCGCCCTCCAAGGCAATGTGTGTCATGGAAGCCTGCCAAACTTGCCTGGAGTCAGCAGTGGGAGCACAATATATCTCGATACCTGCAAAAACATGAGAGAAGGACCTCAAGTACATAAGATAGTTATGCTTTTTCCAGCATCTGCCCATCCAACTTGTTCTAAACTCTGAAGTATATTTATTTTCTATTTCAAATTTATTGTACCATGAAGTCATGAAATTCATGATACCTCTTTACTTTAATGTCTCAAGGCATTTTATTGGCACCCAACTGTAGCAATATGTTATGTTCCAAGGAAGAGGCTTGCTTACCTTTACCATATAGTGCTGTCCTTAAAAGTGGCATTTTGTTTTCCCAGCAAATGAGGGCTCCAATCTTTCCAAGTGGAGTATCATAAACAGGAATTGTCGATCCATCTCCAAATCCCCAGATTACTCGTTCTAAGGCTGTTGGCATAAGCTTGCGATGCTTACCCAGGAAATGACCTAGAGAATCAAAGAAGAGGACACTACAGTACAGTGTGTAACCTTCCCTTTCAACCACTCCCATTACCAAAAAGACCTTATATTTTCCAGCCAAAGCAGCCAAGCGTGTCACCTCTGGACCTGTCCACTCCTTATGTCAGTAAAAAATTGTATTGTATAGAACTAGTACAAGCAAAATATGTCTATAACAATAGGAGGGACAGGAATTTGGTTCAGTGTGATTAATAGGGAAAATGGAGCATGTGAATAAAAGTAAAATTACTGCATAAACATTAAAGTTACTGGGCAAGAATCAATCTGCAGAAAGTGTAAATATGCTCATACGATGTAATTGAAGAAGCAATACCAACAATAGGGCCATCCCGAGATGGGTGCCCACATTTAAGGGAAATGATAGGTCTTATTGTTTATTAATTTGATCAGAAAGTCTGGAAGGGTTAATAAATGATCAACTTTTGTTTCATCACTTAATTATTTGCAATGTATTTTGAGTGCTAAGGATATCTTTATCTATTTAGTTAAGATTAGTATCTGATTAGGATTTTAGTATTGTACTCGGTTAAGACTAGGCTTAGGGGTTTATAATAATGTATCTTGATATTTTTTTCTAAATCTAATATGGTATCAGAACCAATGTCTTCCAAACCCTAAACCTAACCACCCATCCACCTTTGATCCACTGCACTCGAGAGGCAACACGGTGCCAAAAAAAACCCAACCTTCCTATCTCCTTTGAATCTCTGATATATTGATCCTCTCTTCTTCATACTGATCCTCGCTTGTTTGTCAACATACATATCTGCTGCACAGCTCCGTGCCTCTGTTGTTTGCAAGTTCAATCCTCACTGTCGGCCTAGTCAAGTGCCCTGCGACCAAACTTCTTCAGCGCCTCAACCTAATCTCATCTGCTTGATTGCGCCGCTGTCTGCTTCTTCCACGCCGTAGCCGCCTCTGCATCTGTGTTGTTGTTGATCTAACAACTAATCTAATTTGTTGTTGCAGATCTGGTTCGCCAATCTGGTTTGTCCAACAGCTATTGTCGTTGCCATTACCGATCTCTCTATTGCCGAAAACTGTCGCCCGTTGCCAATCGCCAATGCCGGCTATCGCTGTTGTCTCGTTACTAGATCTGGTTCAATCTGGTCTGTTGCCCTAACTTTGCTAATTAGCACCGTTTGAACTGAGAGATGGGGGAAGAGGAAACATAAGGTAAAAAAATCCGAGGAAGAAAGTTTTGATTAAATCCATATCTGGTTTAGTTTGGTTTGGTCTAGTTCAATGGTTGTGGTTAAGTCTTCATCTACTAAATTTGGTTTGACATTTTTCATTTGCTGCAATTTCTTTCCGTTTTCTTTCCGTGCTGCTAGGTACAGCTGTGAGTCAAAAACTAGAGGGTTTTCGGTTGTCTCAATTTATTGGTTGTGTCTCATTTTTGTACAAGTGAAAACCTAGAGGGTTTTTTTATTGTCCTAACTTGGTGGATTTCAAAAACCAAGGGGTTTTTGGCTGTTCAAACTCAGTCATTTTCTATCTTGGATTTGGAGCATGCCATCGTCCTTGTCATGACATGTGTTTGCTTTGTAAGTCGTCGACACAGCCTTTGCACCATTTCAGGCGTTTGTGTTGTAAGTCGCCGACATAGCCATTATTGTTTCTAACCGTACTATTGGTTATTTATCTATAGTTTCGTCTACTACTTGCTCTATTATCGGTGATTCCTCTACTATTTCGTCTGTTGCTTCAATCTTTTTTTACTGGATTTTTCATCTTCAAATTTTCAATTTATCATAGTTTTTCTCTTTTTCAAACTGAAGTCTGTTGTATCTGTCTTGAGTTTGAGGGAGAGCGTTAAGGATATCATTATCTATTTAATTAGAATTCTTATCTGATTAGGATTCTACTAATGTATTTAGTTAGGACTCTTCTACCCTATATATACGCTCAAGGATTTACAATAATATCTCTTAGTTATTTTTCCTAAATCTAACATTGAGAAGCAGTACCATCAAAGAATTTCTTCATCAGCCTCACTTCTCCATAGTTAGAAATAGGAATTGAGCTCTTTCATTGTTTCATGTAATACTTAGTAGATATAACAGTTTCTGTGGATTCCTGTATCCCACATCCAAATATAGTATCTTCAAAAAAATATGCAATGAAAAATACGTCAATGTTTCGTCTTTTTGATAATAAGGTATGACTTAGTTCCTAACCAATTATTGTAGAATTCATGCCATAGATTACCGACCAGCCTAACTCATGCCATACATTACTAACCAGCCTCAATTAATCGTTCAGAAATAACACCCATATCTTGAGGACCAGTGCAATAACAGAAAAAAGCAATAATAAATCAGACATACTCCATCTTATTTCCACATACCAGGCACATCTATGGCAGCAGCATGATACTTCTGGAATTGATCCTTTCCCTTGTCATTGGGATTAGCAAGACTAATAGTGATCCCAAAGCCAAAGGTGGATCCACGAGGATAGCCACCAACAAAAGCTTCTGGGAACACAACCAACTGTGAACCATACCCAGCAGCCTCCGCTATCAATCTCTCTGCTTTATCTGCAGTGAAAATAATGACATTTACAGCAAAGTTCAAATCCACCTATGGAAGTTAATAGTAATAAAATAATCATCTGATTACTTAAAAATAAAATAATCATCTGTAAAAATGTATGGATGGATGCATCTAGTCCTCCCAAAAAATTAAATTGTATATATGTATCCACTGAAAGTGAAATATCATGCATGTCTGTCTGTTAAAGATGATAATGCCCATTCCCATGTTTTTTTTTCCTCTTCATTCCCTTCCCAGCCAGTGGTGGTGGTAGCTGGGCGAGGTAGAAGACGGGCAACACAGCATGGACAAGGACAACAATGTAAGCGGCCTATGAGCCTAGGCTAACAACTAGTACCTGGGAAGGGGACATAAAAATATAAAAAGAGAAAATGGATAAGAGGCATTTTTATCTCTTTTGGATGTGTATGCAGTTATGCACTTATTAAGTGTTTTGTTATGGTATGTTTGATATTTCATTTTTTTTAATAAGGGCATGTATAAAATATTTGATTCTCTTCCACCTTCTACAAATGATATCTATTTTAATCTTATTGGGAATATCTCTTATCTTACTCGTATTATGATTGGAATCCTAGTTATATTAGGTTTGAAAAGTTACTAAGAGTTCTAATCAGATTGTATTATGTTTTTTTTATAAATTGGGGTTGAGATTAAAATCTATATAAACCAATGAAGAATGAGTTTAGGGAGAACAATTAAACATGGCTTAAGGAGATCTATCCAGATTAGAAGTAAGAGGGACCTAGAGAGAGAGAGGCTAAGGGCTTTTTTAAGATGATAGAGGTTTTATTAAATAGCCGACTCTTGTAAAGAGCGAGAATCGATGAATCCAAAAGATATGAAGGTTGGTTGAGTGGATCAATCTCTTGTACTTTTTTTGAAATTGTGATTAAGAACTTATAGTCTTCTTTGCCAATTTTTTCCTCTAATTGTCCTTATTTAACCATCACTATATTGGTTTTATGTACTAGATTTCCCTATTCTTGTGCTTATTATTGTGTGTGCTAAGCCGTATCTACGAGGTGGGATCCAATCTATGGCCAGAGCTCCCGCTATTCCTAACAATTTTTTTTTATTTGGTTTGCTAGAATAGATCTTTTCTTTTGTTGACATCTTCAGTGATTTCTTTCAATAAATAAGCAAACAATACATTGTTTGGTCAATTGTGATGGCCCTCACCATCGTCAGAATTTCCTATAGTTAGCATCATTTAACATTAAATAGTAAAAAACAGGGGCTCAAGAACAAAGAGAAAAGGACAAAAAATTTCAAAGTTCTCAGTTTGAGTAAAGGGCCAGCCTTTGCTTCGTAACAATCTTACAATGACATGAGTCAACAGAGCAAAAGTTTTACTACTAATTCTCATTGATCCTTACCACCAAAGGACATCCTGGATCACTCATTTCCCTACTCATGAAGTCAGGGCAACAGCCATAGAAGACAAAAATTAAGGATGATGATTACTTCAGCAAATTTATAATTGAATAGTGAGAAGATAAGCCATCATCAACTTCCCCCACAAAGATCCAAAACAGAAAATTTGGGTTGTTAAGCCCACAGTAAGCTGCAGTCAACTGACGTCACTTTGGTGCATCAATATCGGTGGAACCACACAAATATGGATACTTATGACAAATCAGGACCTCTTGACAAATAAACCCACCCATCTGAAATTCCTCATCCACGAGCAAGAAAGATAAGGTTTCACACAATTGACCAATAATTCACCAGACACAAGCTGTAACAAACCTTTCCATTTCTGATCTCAGCTGACGCAACACATCCAATAACTTCTAATTCCAGCACATTGGTACCATGGACAGAACATGATGGTTTCTAATCTTCCAATTCCAACAACCCAAACGAAAAGTTACCTAATCTGATCCAATCAACTACCAGCAAAGCAGATCCACATGTACATCACATCAGAAGTCATCGGCACCATTGCAATTCCCGATGGCCCTCCAATTGTAACATACGCGCGTTTTCTTTGTCAGTGTATTTAACATTCAGGGTGCAGTAGCTCAGGTTTATAGCAGGCTATGGTGGCCTGTGAGGTTGCACCTCTTTGTCTTTGCATTTTTTTTCTCCACACACTCTTAATGGCTAATCGAGGTTACCTTTGCTCAGGGAAAAAAAATCAATTCATAACTATTGTGCATGTGAAACAGACAAATAAGCAAACACCTTGCATACAACACAAATCCAGACTAAGCACAGACTCATGAGCTTATGAACAAAAGGTAAGCAAGCACGTACCGAGAGTGGCGGCGGTGTCGTAGAAGACAGTGGAGGCCTGGACGACGGTGGCCCGCACGGTGGTGGCATCGGTGCCGGCGTTCATCTCCACCTCGGCAATGACCGGCTCAACACCGGATCTCGCGGGGGCCAAAGCCATCGGATAAGCAGGCTGAGGAGGTAGCTCACTTGTCGTGCTTCTTGCGGAGGTAGTCGCGGACGAACTGGTCGCGGGCGAGCGTGCGGGCGCGCTGCGGCTCGATGTGAACGTAGGAGAGGTGGGCGCCGGCGGCGAGGAGAGCTGCGCCGAGGGCGAAGAGGGATGCGGTAGAAAGGAGCTGGCGAGGAGTGGAGGGGGAGCACCAGCTCATGCGTTGGTGTCTTGGAAAGCGATTTAAAGGTGTGGGATTTGGGAGGAGGAGGAGACTATTAATGACGTCACGGATTCTTCTAGTACTTAACCCTTCTCCAACGCGAGCGCCGGCTCGGCGCCCGCAATAAAAAAGTAATTTTTTTTATTTGAAGAGAGAGGGGGAGAGAGAGAGAGAGAGAGAGAGAGACAGACGACTGCTGATTTTTTTTTCCCTCATCAAATTGTGTATAATTTTTTTATTTATGTATTAATTTAATTCAAACTATATTTTGATTATGTTTAAAAAATTATATATTTTTAAATTATCTTAATATAAAAATCAAACATCATTTATATTTAAAATTAAAAGCTATTATGTTTTACTAAAATCATCTAAATTCTAATAAATATCTAGTTTATTCGTGGGCTTCGTGCGAGGAGTGTATCCTCCAATTCTTTACTAGTGTGCTTATCCCCAGTAGTCTTTGTATTGAGATGATTGATGTTTCAGGTGGCGTTTCGCACATATGACAGAGAATATTCTTCCAAGAATTTCTCGAAAAATCTTTTGCATTAGAGAAAACCTTACTTATCTTATCTCTCTTTAATTATTTTGGAAAAATAGCACTAAAATCTCTTCTATTATCCTTATTTGTATAATTAGCTCACTCAATTTGAAATCAAAATAGATAATCTACTCTATTATTCGGAAAGAAACAATTATGTCTCTCTCGATCCAATTCTCTATTAATTTAATTATTATATTTAGTCATTAATATGTGAGGTATGTTTGTTTTTTATTATTATCTTAATATAATTAATAGAAAAATCAAATCGATGAGTCTAATTGCTCTATTTGAAGATTAAAGAAGTTTATTTGATAAGCTTTTAAGTAGGTGAGCCTAATGATTTCAATTTTAAGTAGATGGACTATGGTTTTCATGAGCCTCTCTCTAAATAGGTGTAATTACTTTGAGCTATTTGTTATACCAAAGTAGACAGCTTCCGATCTTTACATGCCATCCCTATAGGCAGAAGGCTTCCTATTTATTGCTATTTATAGTCCGGGATATGACAGGATGCTTAGTACTCGCCTGTAAGCCTACAATCCTTTCGTGTGAGCAGATGGCTATGAGCACTAAGCAATCTTTCTCTCGATTGCTCGTAGACTAAATAGAGACCCTAGTACAGAGCGATAGCGACTGAGGAGTTTGTAAGAGGGACTTGCTTGCTAAAAGTAGACTTACCTTCATTTTGAGCTAGACAATTGCACACATAAAAATTGTAAAGCCACTTGACAGAAATCGACCCCCGGACTCCCTAACAACAGACTTGGGCATTTACATTGGAACCCAAATTTCCAAAGTTGTTTCCAACCATGATGAAGTGGTGGCAAACGAAGAACATGCAGAAACAGGCATAGATTATCAATTATAGAATACAACAACCATATAAAACCCCAGTTTATTTTGATGACTGATAAGCATCCTCCAGTTCTTTACTAGTATGGCCACAATTATTGAGATAGAGAGGCCAGAACTTTGTTGTACAGGACAAATGGGAGATTAATATCTATTCGCCATTAGGGCTTCGAAATGTTGGCAGTCTTTGCAGCTGAAGTTTTTTCTGCATCAGAAGTAAAAGAGACAGCGCGCATAGGTTGGTCCTTCACGGTCAAGCTCAGCACCTCAGGCCGTGAGTAGTGACCCACTACGTCGAAATCAAACTTAGCTCGAACGATCTCTCCAAGATCTGCAAACCACATTTCACAATCTCTAATATGAGTTACATTGATGGCATGTCGCAGTTACGATACTCATATAGTAAGATATCACTGCACAGCATAACTAGATATACCATATGACAATGCAGATGAGCGGCAAAGTAAACTGTGTTTCACAGACAGCTAACTTGAGATTCTTGATTCTTACCTAGGTCAGCTGTGAGGAGGGCCTCGCTCTCATAGTTAGGGCCTGCCAAGACTGTTCCAGATGGTGAAACGATGACACTTCCTCCAGGACAAACAACACTTTCTGGGGAAGGCTCTTCATCTAGACCACCAAACACATACTCGGGTGGGGGAGGATAGTCCTTTCTGTGGCAAAACTGATTTGCTGACAGGACAAAGCATCCTCCTTCAAGGGCAATGTGAGTCATGGAAGACTGCCAAACTTTCAACGAATCAGCCGTGGGAGCACAATATATCTCAACACCTGCATAACAAGAGGAAATACTCATGTATTTTTCAACATTTACTGTTCTTTTTATAAACTGTGTTTTATTTTTGTTTCAAAGTAGCAATGGCTGTTTAACAGATTGCTGAGATTTGGTACCCTTTTGCAGTATCTTATTTGCAGACGACAGCAAGCAAAAAATCTTAAACTGGGAGAAAACATTGAGCAGCATACCATGTTCCAAGAAATAGGAATACCTTTAGCATACATCGCCGTCCTGAGAAGTGGCATTCTGTTTTCCCAGCAGATGAGGGCACCAATCTTTCCGAGTGGAGTATCATAAACAGGAATTGTCGATCCATCTCCAAACCCCCAGAATACTCGTTCTAATGCTGTAGGCATGAACTTTCGATGCTTTCCCAAGTACTTTCCCAGAGGATCAAAGAAGAGCACCGAATTATATAGTGTGTAGCCTTCCTTTTCAACCACCCCCATCACCAGAAAAACCTTATATTTTCCCGCCAATGCAGCTAAGCGGGTCACCTCCGGGCCTGCACTGTTCAGATGTTAGTAAGAAGTTGAGAAGAACTGGCATATGGGTACTACACACCCTTCGCAAGAGGGAAAGAAATTCAACAAGGCTGTGGGCTGTGAAGAGAGTAGGTAAAAAATGGTACAGGGGTACATTAAAGTTAAAAATGAGAATTACTGGGTAGAAACCAGTATCTAGAAAATGAAAATATACTCAGAGCAGATTAAGAAGCACTGCCAATAAATGGGCCAATTGTTTGACGTCAACAATTTGTCAAATCCCATTAGATAGATCCTGTTGTTTATCCAATTTACCAGGAACGTTTTACCAAGAGATACATGCTCTAAAAGAATCACTTTCTTTTACTATCCAAGCATCATTGATGTTTTGGATCATAAGAGTTCGATGTAAATTAATAATGAATTTCAACCAAAATCTAAATGAAAAAAGAACAGATAAATACACTGGTATAATGAGTTCAAAAAGTTTTGTCAACTAAGTAATTCTACTTCTAGAATTACTGGAAATTTAGCAATAAGATGAAAAAAATTATGATCACTCTACTTAAGACATAAAACAATTGTAAAAACTAAACACCCTATTGTACGCACCAGTCCGGTAACATATCACCAACATAAGCTGCAAATTCATCAGCTTTAAGTCTGGATATTGAGTTAGATGTTCTGTATGATTGGTTTTTCATCTTTTATTTTTCTGCAAAGCAGAAAAGGAAAGTATAGCGCTTGCATGGGGCTTATGCTTGATATTTTGCAGTGTACTTTCTAACATAATAGACTTCTAAATAAAGATGTGCTTCATAGTTACAACTCAACTTAATTGATTGAAACTATACCTTCCTTAACTGAATGAAAAGTTTAATTTGGAGTACAGTTTTATTTGTTTAAAAGTACTGTACAAGGCTTATAATACGAAAAAGTACACTAAAAATGAATGTGTAAAGCCAAAAAAAATCAAACAGGATAGCAACCAAGAGAAAAAAAAAATAGAACACAGATATATCAACACTATTTGAGCATACCAGGCACATCTATGGCAGCTGCATGATACTTCCGGAAGTCCTCCCTTCCCTTGGCTGAGCGGCTGCCAATAGTCAATCCAAACGTATATCCATGAGGATAGCCACCAACAAAGACTTCTGGAAACAAAACCAACTGCGAACCATGCCCAGCTGCCTCTGCAATCAATCTCTCCGCCTTATCTGTAATACAAGATAGTGGGATTTACAATAGATTTGATCTCAAAACCTGTAGGACTTCATGTTTATAAAATGGTTACAGCTATAGGGATGTATCATACAATTCCTACAACTGTCTTCTAATTTTGATTCCCTTGCACTCTTTATGCAAATCAAATGACCATGATACAAATGTTCAATTTTTTGTCTTGTTTATGCATACTTTATTCTCATCTGATCAACACGGAAAAAAACATGGAAATAATTCATTTATTCAATTAGCCGCAGACCACTAACAATGATAATGGTCATTTAGACAGTGATCAGACTGCTAAGGTCAATTCTCAATGGAGTGCTAATGATGCTAAATTTTTGTACCACAGCCATGCCCTAATTTTTTTAATTTCTTTGTTAGATCTGGTAGAAGTTTACTTCCAGTTACATCATTAGTGATTACTTTGATAAAATATATTAAGTACAGCTTGTGATTGATTTTGATGCACATGCCTCATTGTTAAACTCTCCTACAGTTTCTGTATGACAAGAATAATGATACAAAACTGGGAGCCTGAGGCAGAGAATTTGTCCACACAAAAAGGCATACCAGTTGGAGAAGCAAGTCAAACTTCACTACCTTAAAAATCTACTTCTCAATTATATGGGGCAAACAAAATAGAAGTTGGACCACCAAATTCCATCCCATCTCCCTATTCTGAAGTAAAGGCAAAGCCCACAAAAAACAAATTAAGTGAAATTATTGCTTCACCAAATGCATAATGAGAGGACAAGAAAAGATGCATCTACATTTTCCCCTCAATTATCCGAAAGTGACAATTAATAGGAACAGTATATTGTAGTCAATTAGAAACTAAAATATTGATGTGTGGTTGAAATGCTTTCAAGAATGGGACAGAAATCTTGTAGCTGTTGGGATAGCAACATTGTTCTGGAGTATTTGGACCACTCAGAATAAAGCTTGTCCTAACTGATACCCACGTTTTGTTTGCCATGTGCAAATGGTTGTCCTATTGGGAGGATTGCAGAAGGAGGGCAGCAACTTAAAGATCCAAGCTTAAGTGCTGTGGCTCTGGCGAAGTGCAGCTTGTCTTCAATCGTAGCATCTTCTTGATTGATAGTGTCAGAGGAAAGTTTGTTCTGGATATTTTAGGTGGCTGCTTTACACTGTGATGGCTTTGCACCCTGGGCTGTATGAAATGTGTGGTCTTTATTTTGTGAAGGTGCTGTCAGGATGTTGCTTTATCTAAATGGAGCCCAGGGGTGTTCATCCTTTCTCGAAAAAGATTAGAAAGTGAGGCCTTACTCAAGACTTTAAAGACACAATTTTTGTCTATTGTGGCTGAATGTGGCACACCAAACATGAAACAACCCATTCTCCAAGCAAGAAAGATAAAAAGATAAGGATCCACACAATTCAACAACTACTATTAAACAAAAAAAAGCTGTGTCAAATCCTTCTCCATCTAGTTCAATGAGACAACCCCGGCTATTCTTGTTCACAACCAAGAATTGAAAACAACGCCTACTGCAAGTCTGCAACTGATGGCAATCAATTAAGACTATATACTCTATATCGGACATAGGAAGCAGGTCCATATGGGCATCTCATCTCATCACAACTCAATGAACTATTTCGATTTATTTCAATCTACGCACCGTCTTCTTCAGACCCATCAGTTAAATCACATACAATGCGATAATTCAAACACATTAAGAGGGTCTAAGAGAGAAACGAAAAAGAAACACAAGCACATCGCGCACTCACCTAAGGTAGCAGGGGTGTCGTAGAACACGGTGCTGGCCTGCACAACGGTGGCTCGCACGGTGGTGGCAGCACTCTGATCAGCGCCGCCGTTCATCTCCACCTCGTCAATCACCGGCCCACCGCCCGAGCTCGCGGGAGTCAAAGCCATCAGATGAGCTGGGGAGGGAGCTCACTTGCCGTGCTCTTCTTGCGCACTGATCGCGGGCGAGCGCTCAGGCGCGCTGGGGCTCGATGTGGACGTAGGAGAGGTGGGCGTCGTGCCGAGGGCGAAGAGGGAGGCGGTGGAGAGGAACTGACCGGGAGTGGACAGCGGGCACCAGCACGTGGTTGTGTTTTGGAGAGACAATTTAAATGGAGGAAATTAACTAAAGCCACGTATATTTTAGTACCAAGAATGCAGATTTCATATTTTTTAAAAAATTTCAGCTTACTCTAGATTTTTTTGACAAATGTCTCAATTTGAGATGGATTTTATCAACCATCTAATTTTGTTTTGATATTTTACCTGTTAGGACCACCAGATATCAATATTACACCTCAATAATGTTGGTAGATATATGAAACATTGATTTCAGTAAAATTTAAAGATTAAAGTACTAAAAATCCATAAAAAATAATCAATATAAATGATGGATTTGTGTAATATGTGTATCATGTTAGTATGATATAGGTATTACACAGATGTAACACGACTTAAACATTTCAAAATCATCAAAATTGATATATAATTATCAGAGATGGGTGAATTAAAACATTTCACAAAAAAAATATCAGATAAATTGCAACATTTTTTTTTAAATCTGAGATTTTTTTATATTAGTATCAAACTATATAGGTCATGTAATTACTTTATTTAAATGTGAGAGATATTGGGATGACGAGTAGGAGTCTTTTAAAATCCAAACTTGACCGACAAATAAAATCATTGGACTAGTTTTTTTTTTTAAAAAAAAAAGTTTTTCTAAGTAGCAAGTGCATGTATCAGTCTTTTTAGATAATTATAGTAAGTTCTAGGTATCTATACCCTATTATCATAAAATCTCAAGTTTTAGGAATATTGGCATATAACACGAGCTATTTTGCTTTTTTTTTTGTGCACTTTAGTCATTTATGTTAAACTGTTGTTAGAAGCGATAGAAAACAAATATGTGGGCTCACCTATCAGTTGGAAATTTGACAATAGTACTTCAAGCCTACAAAACCTCTCCATCCTCTCCTACACTACCACCAGATTGTGTTGCATCATCTATAGTGTGATGCTCTCTATGGTGGACTTCATGGTGAGAATCATGTGGTCAACCTTCCCACTAATCATGGCAGCCATCACATAAACAAAATGTGTGGCACGGCATAATGACATCCCCCAGGAGAGTCGTCTTGACTGTGAACTTGCTCTACACATCAGGCGCATCCTGAAAGGCGATGCGAAGGCTGACTTCGCCAACATGGGAGGAGAGGTGGATTTGGTTGTGGCCATTTATGTGGGGTCTAGCATCGCTATAGACATGAGGCTTGGGTTTTGGCATGGTTGTTGATCTTGGCGATGGGAAGAAAGGAGGTGGGTTCTTGCAGGTAGCGTGGAAGTGCCCCCAACTAAACAGGCTATTTGACGGAAATGGATGAAGTGTAAAAAATAGCAAAAATAGCTAGTGTTATGTATCAACATTTCTAAACTGAGATTTTGTGATAATAGGATATAAATATTTAGAGTTTTCTATATTTTTTTTCTTATCTTACATATACCCATTTTTATCGTTAGATCAAATCTCTCTCTTTAATCTAATTCATCTAGCCCCTCCATCAACATTTCCGACAACAGCGACGGGACGATGAGGCGGTGAAAGTGTTGCCAGCTACGAGTAGTGACAATGATGGCCTCTAAGGGAGACAGACAATGAAAGAGATGGTGGTATGGTAAGATAGAGTGATTAGTAGGGAGGAGGAGATGATGGGATAGTCGGTGGCGGCAGCGGTGGGAGATGGGGAGATAGAGGTGGAGGAGAAAGAAGAGTGGGGGAGGGGGTGAAGATTAAATTTAAATTTTGAATGTGTAATATGGATGATATAATTTTTTTTAAGAAAAGAAAGATACTTATCCAGTAGACAACAAAGAAAAAACTTGTCTTTCGACAAGAATGGCATATGAAATGGAGTATCTGCTTCTCTGTGTGTTATATGTTTTGAGTTTTGAAAAAAGTTTTGACTGGGATTGGTATGAAGTTTCAGGGTCACGTTCTCATCTTCATCCTCGTTTCACTATTTGGATAATTTGCCCAGCCGACACCCCTTAATAAAAGGATATAAATCAAAATCGGTTGTTTCCACGAGTTTCTTCGAAAATTTTGTCCAAACTGGCCTGTTTTCTATTGGGTTCCATCAGAGCTTCAGTATGAATTTGGACTAAGGTTTGATATGAAGTGCTCTAACTTCTAACGTAAAAGGAAACATGTTGCTGTCATGAAATACATCATCTGTGACTGTAGTAGGCGCCCGGAGTCAGAAGGCTGGAAACTCGAAGCAGCCACTGCCATGGGAATATGTGATGCTTCATTTAGATTCCATCACCAAACGGTATTCTATACTCCCCAACAAAGTGATTAGACACCAAAATTCACAAAGGTAGGCAATTCAATCTCGAACTGCGAAGAAGTCAGGCAGGTGGCCATTGAATACTGTAGCTTGGTGTGTCCAAATTCATTCGATAGACAAACCTTATCTGTAGATCAAGTATCGTTGAAAGTTTGGCCCCGGGTATAACAACAGCAAACAGCTGCAGTAACCGAGCTGGTTTTCTGCAGTCTCTCAACCCAACAATACCCATAAGACCTTCTCCAAGAGTGCGCGGAAAACACTTGTTCACCCAAAAAAAATCCGCTTCGCACGTCGTTTGGGTCCGCGCGGCTGCTCCAACAGGCGACGCATCCCCGCCCCCGTCGATGCATATGCTACAGAGAAAACCCAAATATCCACATTCTCTCTCCGGTTGATATCGTCTCCGCAGTCGCCGCCACCACCGACCGTTGCCGCTCCCCTGCCACGCCCCCACCCCACGCCGCCTCTCCTCTGGCGCCTACCCCGCGCCTGCTACTCGGCTCCTCCCGCCGGCGCTCCTCCCGCGCCAAAACCTCCTCCCGCGGCTCTCCTCCCGCCGGCGCTCCTCCCGCACCGCCACTCTCCGCGCCAAAAGCTCCCAACACCGCTGCTCCCGGCGCCGCCACTCTCCGCTCCAAACGGTTATAAATTTAGGGATTAATACTAAGATTTGGGGATCACTGTTGGAGTGAAATAAAATATAGAGAGGAAATCTTTTTAGGTAGATATGTATATAGAGATATAGAGATCTATTTTTAGATATGCTTGTTGGAGAAGGTCTAAAGACAGTGTACCTTGTGCATCATTTTTTTTAGACATCAACAGGTGCAATCAACAGTATACATAAGCATATGCAAAAGATAGAAGTTGACCAAATAATTGCAGCTGAGCATGCCATGTACAACATCCACCCACCATTAAGTTGGAATTATACTCCATGTCTACAACGTGCATTCACGAGGGTTTACGTATAAGTTCATCTCATGTCACAGAAGTCAATTAGCTTACACTAGTTGAAGTTTCAAACAAAAACAATTTGTGACAAACTTCGGTGGCAGCTGCTCAGGAGAGTCACTTTCTCGTTCAAATCGGGAAACTGTCATGAGATTACTCCACCTCTTCCAAGAAATCCTTGATCTCCGCGGGGCTCAGAACTCTGCAATTTTGTATGGTAAATTTTAATTGTCAGTAAACCACATATGCAACAATGGAATATGTACTCTTATCAAACAGTGTGTATAGGCAAAGTATGATAGCAGCAACCAGATACAAGTGCGACAGCAGAAAATGAGAGTAAACCCAATCAACTCAATTCAGATCGAGGGAAAATGCCAGTAAAATATATGTAGAAAATGATGTCTATGAAATATAAGTGATCTATAACTGATAACTCCACAGATAAGAAGGGAGTAGAAGCACAAACATTTAGGACCTAAAATGCACAACAGCTGGCAAAGATCTACAACTAAATACCATGGACATAACCAAGTGAACATAAATTTGATGGATGCCTGTATTGGAAGTTATAAGGTGCCACAGTAAACAGTGAGAGGAGCACAAGTAGTGAAGGAACAAATGAAAATCATCGTGAGAGTGTTCACAATTTATGGAAAGTTGAAACATCTAGCTCAATGGCAGGGATGAAGGACAAGGCATTTCATAACTGAGTGATAGTAAAAGCAATTTCATTGAGTCTGCAAATAACATACTTGAATTCACGGTCAGATCGAATAACTCCAATTTCAATGTTGTTGGCAGAGATTTGTCCTTCATATCTGCAAGTCGAGAATTCTATCAGTCAGAATGTTTCAAAGTAACATAGTGACATGCAACTCTACAAGAGGAAACGAGATACCCTTCTTTCAGGGTCAAAATTGCAGTGTGGATGGCATCATCAAGCTCCATATCTTCTGTGTATCTACAATGCAATCATACATGATGGTTAGATGGGTGTCATCATATAGTATGACAAGAGAACTTGCACAACATACTTGCTGCCTGTATTAAGGAAAGGAGATGTGTGGCAATAAAAACATGTGTAACTTAATTATAATAGAAGGGAGAAAAACATTAGCACTAATAGTGCCTTATAAAATATTAGTATAAGCTAGTTTGATGTTCTATGTACCTCTTCTCAAGAAATGTCTTTGCATTGGACACATTTTTCCCCATAGCTGATGCTTTCCAGGAGAAGTATGATCCTGATGGGTCCACCTGTAAGTAATAGTCAATAAAGTTAACTGCCCAGCATTTTCTGAACTACACCACATGATGAATGGACTATAGTCGAAAACAGAAAATTTCCATTATAAACTTATACCGGGGATTATCTATAAGTAGATAGTCAGTGCAAATGATCCTTCACATTTGTCGGCTTGTCAATGAGATAAAAATCATCTTGTTCATTGATCATTATGCAATGGCAAAAACAAAAATCTATGTGACATAGCTTTTTATGCATACCTGATACAATTGCGGGCCATTGTCATCATACCCAGCAATCAACAAAGATACACCAAATGGTCTTACACCACTGCAAGAAAAAGGTCATTATGCAAATATATTATTACATATTTACTTATTTATCCATATGGAATATAAGAGTGATTTTCAGGTTTCACCATAAACACTGCAACCATAAAGGCTAGTACGTGGTTTCTAACATATTAGTGTTGCATATATGGAGTTCTTTAAAATAAGCTTTTGGTTGGAAAAAATGTTTGAAAAATGTAGATAACAGTATGATACAGCAAATTTTATCAGAGCCATTTCTTGGATGAAACTTGCTTAGTTGCCATAAAATCTTAATCCTCAAATCACACTCATTCCATCAAAATCCATCAAGTGGATCACTCAGGTCCCACATAATCCACCTATCTTTATTTTATTATTATTATATGATTAACAAATGGTTGAATCAGCATACATAACAGCAATGTTGTAGTATATAGTATATACTAACAATTTAGATGCTACATATTGAATGCAAATTATATTGAATAGTAATGTACTGTTATTGAGTTTAATAAAATATACAGCAACTGCATTTCTTATGAATAAAAATCAGAGTAGCAAATCCATAGTTGAACAATCTCACTAAAAAGTAATGAAATCAGCAAGTACAGAACTACAGTGACATACCCAGATTGTGTGAACTCCTGCATAACAGCAGCAGTTTCTCGGACAAGCTGTGTAACAGGTATAGTTTCCTGCATTTATCGAGCAAATTAACCATTAGAAAACTGTAATATTCACTTGGAAACACCAAGATGTTGTATGAGAACACTAATGTACTCATGAGGATATTAATGTTTGCCACCAATAATTGTGCACCAATCATGGGTGATTTAATAACACCTTGAAAGTGAAGAGCAAGCGCCTTTCACTGGTAGGTAGAACCATTGATCTAGGACGGTCTTGAGTGCTCACAAGAGTTTGATTAATTTGTATTGCATTTTCCCTTAATTTTAATGCATGTAGGATGAACTGTTCAATATGCAAGGGCATCATATGCTACATCGAGAGTTTCGTTGGCACTTTGACTCGGTTGTTGCAAACCCTGCATGCATGGCTTCCAGTGTCTTGGACTTGGCATCATTAGTGATGAGGATTATGCAACATAATTAGCATTGAAGGATTATGGATTTTGCATGCAGTGGCCATGTAAATATTAGCCTGTTCAAGGACTTGACTCGGCCATGCAGAGGATCTGGTCACCTACGGCAACGTTGTCAAATTCCTTGTTAATTAATTATCTCTGCTATGTAATAGGTATAACATCAGAGTGTAGTAGTTGTTTCTCTCCTTTTTCCAATTGAATTATATCCATAAAAAGCTTTTTGTTCTGTTGAGAGACAAAAATACTCCATCCTACTACTACTTTTATTCACGTCTAAAGGTTCGATTGAGAGCACCAAGTTTGTGTCTTTCTCAATTCAGATCAAGTGTTTTTTTAAAAGAAGCCTGCTCCTGCCGGCTTTCAAAATTGAAGATGCAAAAACTGAATTTGTCCGCTTTCCCGAGCAAGGGTCGCAAAATGGTATATGCAGGAGAATGGACAAATTCAGTTTCCGCATCTTCAAATTTGAAAGCCAGCAGGATCAGGCTTCTTTGAAAAAAAAACACTTTACCTGAATTGGGAAAGACACAAACTCAGAGCTCTCAATCGGACCTTTAGATGTGAACAGTAGTAGTAAAATGGAGTATTTTTGGCTCTTGACAAAACAAAAGGCTTTTTATGTATTTAATTCAATTGGAAAAAGGAGAGAAACAACTACTACACTCTGATGCTATACCTATTACATAGCCATCTATTTATAGCCTAAATGAGATAATTAATCAACAAGGAACTTGATAACATTGCCGTAGGTGACTGGATCCTCCACATGGCCACTGCATGCAAGACCGAATCCTTCGCATGGCCAAGTCAAGTCCTTGACCAAGCTAAAGTTTGCATGGCCAATGCTTGTAACGTCCATAATCCTTCAATGCTAATCATCCCAATAATTACTTTGCATAATCCTCATCACTAATGATGCCAAGTCCAAGACATCGGAAGCCATGCATGCAGGGATGTGCAACAACCAAGTCAAAGAGCTAGCCAAACTCTCCACGTAGCATATGATGCACTCGCATGTACTGATGTCTTTGCATATTGAACAGCTCCTCCTACATGCATTAAACATTAAGGAAAAATGCAAAACAAACTAATCAAACACTCGTGAGCACTCAAGATCATCCCAGATCAACCATAGACAATATAAATCTCTCTACATTTCTTTCATGTGATCCAGTCTACCTTCATGCTATCTTATAATCTCAATGAGAAATTTACCCAAAATAGTGGCTTCTCCAATTAAGATCATACCAATGATGGTTTATCATAGATTTCAAATTTTGATGCAATATACACCACATGACTGATCCAATATAGTAGAATGGAAATGAGACACTTACATTTATTTTATTTTTGGTGCCCATTGTTTTCCTACTGATTTGAACAATGTTTTAGCACGTGCACAAAAAAGGTACATTGCTTGGTTTCAATGATGGCTGGCCTTGTTTAATAGCTCGGCCACAAGCATCACTTCGATACTGTATGTGCTCAAACATGAAAAAGGAATGCTTGACTGATTCAACCAAGTATAGATGCCACATATATCTCGTAAGAACACTTTTGGAAGTATGTTCATGCTCACAATATGTTTAGACCAAACTCTACCAATAATCTTGTGAAAGAGTTAGCCAGCTGAACTGTCAAATAATACCTTATATAACCGATAATACTGCTGCGCTTGCTTCCGACTTTTCCTCACTAGAACACGGAAATCTGGACCCATCCCACTAAAAATAATGAAAGGTGAGTATTGGCCATATGTAAACAAAGATACGGTTGGCAATTAATAGGTCTCGTCGAATTATAGTAATGTCAATGAACGTATCATATGTTACATATGGTTTGATGAAATTTATAATAAATTAATGATATTGTGAAAAGAGATGAAAGGAGCAACTTGAAGATAAAAGTATAGTTCACATTCTACTGGTTTAAATAGCTGAACTACAAAGCCAACTGTTTATTTCCCAGTGAGCGCTTACTAAAGTTGTCAAGGGTTATCAAATATTGTGAAAATTGATGGTAGTAGTTTCTATTTTGGACACTCATTTAAAATGAAGTATTTACAGGTTGCAAACTAAAAAATACTACCAGTGAATTAGATCCACTACATCAAATTTACATGCTCGTAGCAATCAAACGTTTTTGTCTCTGCTTCCGCATTCACCTATATGGGCATGTAACATATCATAAATTGATCCACCAATCAGCTTTAACTTTTGCAAATTCTTGACATATTTTTCCTTTTTGAATTTACAGGAGAAGCCATACAGTTATTTTGAATGAACAAGAAATCTCCAATATACCCATGAAGATATCCTTGCAACTAATTGTTCTTAAGATCACAGTGCCTTTCTCTTTGTTGGCATACCAGCTCCTCAGTGATCTGGGTACAATTAGGATGTGACAGCTAACACTAAAGCCCTAGCTCTAACATATCCAAAATAGTGAGATATGCACAGGAAAACTAACCAAGACAGTATAGACAACTACCTGTAGACAACTCCAATATTTGGCGTCAACACTTGAATCTTTTGCACCTATAAATTTACAAGTAGGTACATATTAGTGCTATTTAGGGAAAGAACAAAGGATACTCTCTTTGAATAAAAGAAAAAGGAAGTTAGAATTAAGGCTGATGTTAAACTTACAGATGATTCATCCACTAAAATAGAAGGCAATTTTTTCTCAGTGGCAATAACTACCCCATTAGCAGCTGCAAAAATGCCAAATAGATCTCAGAATAGAGAGACCAGAGAAAAGGACAGAAAAGGTGATGGCCCAACCACATACAATACAGAGATAGAATAATATGATATGAATGACCTAGCCATGCTGTAAATTCTTTACATTAGAAACAAATAAATGTATTTGTAGTAACCACATAATAAATGCGCATACAATAATAGTTTCATCCAATAGTTCAGAGATCAATACTGACTTTGTGACTTGAAGAGCCAGATTTTAAAATTTAAATAAACTTCCAAAACACAACAGTGACACCAATTACATTTGATGATTCAAAAGACAACTAACTAACCACTATGCTGGATAGACAACAGTGGATACAAAGAAGACAAACAAATTACAGAGTAAACTAACCACTCTGCTCCCAATTACCAGAGGAGGACCTAGTGAGGTAGATGTGACTATCATACTAGTAAACAACTAAACAATAAGAATTGAACAACTTGCATAAGGTGCCTCACTAAGCACAATAGCAGGTGTATTTGTCAAAATAAGTAAATTGTAATTTTAACAGAGATTTGCCTTTTTATTATGCCTTTCATATGTACAACTCAAAAATTACACATTTCTTTGTTAATGAAAGAATTTTTATGCTAAAACATACAACTCAAATGCCGAGCATACACTGATTTCTTGCTAGTACAGTATCATTTTGGAGAGTTGAATCACCTACATTGAGGGATTTATGATAAACTACTGATGTTGTTTTAATGAATCTCTGTAGTTAGACATGGAAACCCCAACAGACTCATAATGAATAAATAAAGTGCAGGATTCCCACAGCCATGAACGAACAAACAAAAAATTCATGCATGACTGCCAAACAGTGTTACTTCACTTACAATCAAATATTCACAGAGAATATAAACAACTACAAAAAATCGTAATTCACACTAAATATCATCTTGTACAGTATTGAATCATCCAGAAGGCAGTGGAAAAACTCAACTTAGCAATGAGTCCTGGTACAACAGTCCCCATTGACATCAAGAAAATAATAAAGGTCCAACTTCATTATATGTGTAAACTTCAACAGCTATCATAGAATCAATAAACTCCTAAAGCTGACCTTTTGCACTCATATACGACTCAACAATGTCCATGAAACCAGCAAATAATCCCCAATATGAAGCGTATAACTTTATAAGATTTCTTTCCACAACTATCACAAATCGAATAAACCAGTCATCTTTGTGTAATTAAAGAGGCCTCCCTTTCACTATTGAATTGTCTGAGAAGCATCACAGCTACATGAAAGTCCTGATTTTATGCAGCATATCAGTTTCCATGATGTCTTGGAGCGTGTGTAAACTAAAAAAAGAATCGAAACTTTATGCAATGTCAAAGCTCCACCCCCATAGGCACACAAAAAATGACAAATTTGCCACAGCTACCAGTGGTTTGTAGACATTGAGAAGCTCCAAAATCCCGGCTTTTACGCACTTGCATACAACTTCATAACGCCCAAGAGATCAGAGAACACCCCTAACAAAAGCACACACTTCCACAACCACACGAAACAAATCCCTAACTTCTATTCTATGAACTCTTAACAACCAACAACTGCAGAGCAAACCCTCCGCATTGGAGTAAATCTAATAACTAAAAAAACATCCTAGCGTTATCGCAACATATAAAACCTATATCGCTGTCTCCACCTGCAAAAATCTCAAACCTTTTTTCGCCGTCTCTACACTCCCGCAAAGCAAAACCACAAACGGAAGCAAGTATTCGCAAAACTATTACTACACGGATCGCACCTTTGATCCCGAGCGAGGTCTGGCCGGATCCAACCGCCGTCAGCGCGTGCTCGATCTGCACCAGCTTCCCCGACGGGCTGCGACAATATCGAATCAGAACACCAGAACCACATCAGATCAAGCCCAATCCCGCGAGAAGGGAAGGAAGGAGAGAGAAGAGCAGAGATGGAGACCTAAAGGTGGTGAGGGAGAAGGAGTACTGGCTGTCTCCCATTGCGGGTGGCCGCAACTACCTCGTCGGCTTCGGGTTGAGGTTTTTGGAGAGGGAAGGCGAGGACGACGACGATACGGAGTGGGAGGCGAGATCGAATAGAACGAGCAGAAAAGAAGTAAAGAGCGGAGTGTTTCGCAAGAAGAAGTTTTTGGGCCGAGTTTTGAGGAGTCCGTGGGCCGTGGGTCCGCGTTGACCGTGTAGGATATTTGAGATTTGGATTTCCTTCAAACTTCAAAACTCTTCAACCACCTCGCCGATTTCTTAAAAATAATCAGCCGATTGGTTTATTTTGATGTGAGTACATTGCACCAATCTACGTTTTTCAATTTAAAATTTAGTCTAGTAAATCTCTAACAAACATAATTGGATTCATCCTTTAAGTTAAGCAGCAAAAAAAAAAATTAATATTGTGACTTCCACATGAAACTACGGTTTTTAAGAGTCATCATTCACAAAATACAATGAATCTATAATTCAAGTGAATTATACCAATACATCAACTCAAGGGACCTATATTTGTTGTCAAATCAATCATCTAGTAAATTAGACTAATATCTAGATTCTTTAATTTGAATTTTAGTACAATAAATCTGGACAAACATATTTGGATCCAGCTTAAACAACGGAAAAAATTGGTACGGATGGGTTGCAGGAACATGTTTGTCTGGAGCTATAGTTTCTGAGAGATTCCTTCAACGAAATTCAAGTGGACTGTACCCGCGCATCTATAATAACCATATTTTCACTTACTCTCTCCATGGGACCCACCTGTCATTCTCTCTTTTCCCTTCCCCTCCACTCCAAACCACAACAGCGCACCCACCTCCTTCCTCCCCCAACATAACATAACACAACACACACATACACTGATACACTACAGTGACTACACCATTGCTCCTCCCCCTCTCACTCTGTTGATCTCTTGTGCCCCGGGTGTGGAGGATGGCAAAAATAGGTGTCCTTGGGATCACCTTAGGAGCCTCTCCTCTCCCCTCACCATTTCCCTCATGAGTTGTAAACCCGAACTTTTGTTAATTTTCGTGATACCCCCAAAATCCCTCATTTTGACTTGATTTGGATTAGTTTTTGCTAGATTCTTGTACTAGGATGTTAGATGTATGGTCCTAGGGGTTGGTTTTGTAGTTTGATGATTGATTTGGTTTTGATTTGGAGAGAAACCTTGGTTGTCAATCTTGACGGCAGCACCTAGTGTTGTGTGGGCAAAATTAGTGTGGATGATAACTTGATTCCTACAAGAGTAATGGCAAGAGAAAACTGTGGATTATCATCCTGGTCTTGATTTCATTTGATCTAGTGATGGGTGCGAAAATTAATATGCATGCGTATGCTTACACTAGAAGAATAAGGCGTGGTTGTGGTACGAGCTTGATCTACTTGTTAATCTCATTTGTATTGTTTGAATGACTAAAGAAGCATTTGCATTTGCTTATGTTTGGGTGATGTGAGTATGTCATTTCTAAAGACAGGTCTCAAGTTTGTAATTTCTGAAATTTTATGATTTCTGTGCACTAAATGATCATTGTGAATGTATTCAGATTGATTAGGGTTTTGAGAGACTTCCTTAGTTATACACAATGTCATTTGGGCTTAGGCTCATGGGCTTACACACGGGCTTGTATGCATATACACATATACAGTAACACCCCCCCTCAAACTCAGGATGGTGCTGAAAAGACAGACATATTGAGTTTGGAGAGGAGAAAACTATGATGCTCCTGAGTTTGTACCTTGGTGAAGAAGTCAGCAATCTGAAGCTCCGAAGGCACGTACTGAAGAGCAATAGTACTAAGGTGACAATGAGACCGAGTGAAAGATGCATCAACACCAATATGCTTGCTCATCTCACGCTTCACTGGGTCTTTGGCCATCTGAATGGCGCTAGTATTGTCGCACAATAATGAGGTGGAGGTAGGACACTCAACACCAAAATCAGCCAATAACCATCGAAGCCAAATGATCTCTCTGGTAGTGGCAGCCAAAGCCTGAAGCTCAGCCTCAGCACTAGATGTGGAGACTGCAGTCTGTTTTTTAGACTTCCAGGAGAGTAAGGAAATCCCAAGAAACACACAGTAACCTATGACAGAACGTCGATCATCAGGGTAGCTCTCCCAAGTAGCATCGGAGTAGGCACAGAGCTGTAAAGGACTCGATCTACTGTAGAACAATCATCGTGACACTGTCCCACGGAGATAGCGTAGCACTCGAAGTAGATGACTATAATGAACAGAAGTCGGCGCACTGACAAACTGATTGAGAATGTGAACTGCATGAGCTATGTCAGGTCGAGTGACTGTCAACTAGACAAGGCTACCAACAATATGTCTATATCGAGACGGATCCTCAAGTAGAACACCATCAGTGGAATGGAGCTGAGCACGAAGCTCCATGGGTGTGCTGGCCGTCCGTGTATCTGTGATAGCAGAGCGAGCAAGGAGATCCTGAGTATAACGTTGCTGTGATATATAGAACCCCCCTCAGCAGGAAGAACCTCAAGTCCCAAAAAATAGCGCAAGGGGCCCAAATCAGACATGAGGAACTGTTCACTCAGGCGTTGCTTAACAAAAGCAACGTACTGCATATCATCACCGGTGATCAGTATATCATCCACATATAACAATATCAGAGTCCGACCATGAAGAGAAATGTGTGAACAATGCAGGATCATGAGCACTAGCCGTAAAACCAGCTACGACAATCACAGTGCAGAAGCGCTCAAACCAGGCACGAGGGGCCTATTTGAGGCCATAAAGAGCACGCCGAAGACGACACACATGACCAGCTGGAACGGAAACACCTGGTGGAAATGCATTCTTGACATCCATCTTAGAGATAGTCCAAGAACGAACAGCAGCCACAGCCACAAGAGTACAAACAGTAGTCATGTGAGCGACAGGGGCAAAGGTCTCATCGTAGTCCCGACCATACTCCTGCTGAAAACCACGAGCAACAAGGCGAGCTTTGTAGCACTCAATAGAACCACCAGACCGTGTCTTTACCTTGAACACCCACTTGCAAGTAATTGGAACAGCATGTACAGGTAAAAATACAATCGCCCACGTGCATGTGCGAGCTAAAGCCGCCAACTCCTCAGCCATAGACATTTACCACTCAACACTAGCAACAGCCTCCTGGTAGGTATGCCGCTCAGTAGTGATAGCTACAGAGAGAGCATAACGAGTAGGAGGAGCAATAGTAGAGCGATCACGAAGATCATACTGTGGCAGGGTGGCAAGCTCCAGGTCAGGTGGATCGTCAACAGGGACGCTATTGGTACTGGCTAGCAAAACAGGAGAAGGGCGAGGTCGACGACTACAAGAGTGAAAGATCGGAGGGCGAGGAAGTGGAGGTGGTGGTGGTGGAGTACGTGCTAGGAGAGAAACGGAGGGAATGACAGGCGAAGGTGGTTCGCCCGGTGAAAGGGGAACAGGAGAGGAAATAGAAGATGTAGTGAGGGGAAGCGAGAGAAAATAGAGCAACTCGGGGGAACACACACGAGGGGCAGTATGAGAGTAAAAGAAGGGACGATCCTCAACAAAGGAAACGTCACGGGAAAAACACAGGCGACGAGCATGAGGATCATAACACCGATAGCCCTTATGCTCAAGACTGTACCCAAAAAAACACACTCAACAGACTGCGAGACCAGCTTTGTGCATTCTCGAGGAGCAAGTAAGACGTAGCAAGTGCATCCAAACACACAGAGATGATCGTATGTGGGTGGAGCAAGAAGTAAGAGCTCCGTGGAGCACTTGCCATCAAGACGAGTGGATGGCTGAGATAAACAGCCATGAAAACCGCCTCAGCCCAGAAATGATGTGGGACACAAGAGGAGATGAGAAGTGTGCGAGCAGTCTCAAGAATATGACGATGTTTCCGCTCGGCAACACCGTTCTGAGGATGAGCACCAGGATAAGAGAGCTGGGGAAGAGTCCCCTGATCTGCAAGAAACTGTCGGAAAGCATGTAAAATGTACTCTCCACCAGAATTAGATCAAAAAATCTAAATACTAGCAAGAACTGAATGCGAATCATGCGAGTGAAAGTCTGGTATATCGATAAAAACTGAGAACGATGAGACATGAAGTAAATCCAAGTATATCTGTTATAATCATCAACAAAAATAACATAATACCTATGCTCACCCTTAGACACAAAAGGAGCAGGACCTCATACATCAGAATGTACTAAAGCAAAAGGATGATTAGTACCAGAGACACTAGAGTTGTATGGGAGTTGTAGCTGTTTACCAAGCTTACAACCCTGACAGACAAAACGCGACACAGTCACAATAGGACCTAAAACACCCCGACGCATGAGTGCAGAAAGACGCGACTCACAAAGATGACCTAGTCGATGATGCCACTTAAAGGAGGTAGTCGTAGAAGCAGCAGAAAATGATGATGTAGAAGCGGCAGAAGGACCATGCAAAGGTGGAAGATGAAGATGATCCAGCACATAGAGACGATGAGAAGAGTCTCTACGGCGATGGCCAGTACCAAGTAGCCTGCCTGTCCGACGATCCTGCACATAACAAAAAAGCTCATCAAACCCAATAAAACAACCTCGATCAGCAAGTTGTCCCACTGAAATGAGACTCATAGATAGCTGCGGAACATGAATAACATCCGGTATGGTAAACTAAGCAGAAGAAATGCAGCCCTGAGAAGTAGCAAGCAATGAGGTACCACAAGCTGACCGGATGTGTAGGCCATCAGTGACTGGTTGACACGAGGTCAACTGGGAATCATCGGGCGTAACGTGAAAACTGGCACCTGAATCCAAATGGTGATCGGGTGAACCCGTACCTGTCGACGAAGCAGGCGGAGTGGCCAAACCAGCAGACGCACCAAAGGAAGGTGGAGAAGTAAGGCTGAAAGTCGAGGTAACAGGGGCACGCTGCTGCTGAAAATATGCCTGAAGCTGTGATTTCTGAAGGCGCAACTCCTGAAGCTGCGCCGACATCACCTAAAGCGGAGTGGCGGAGGAGGAGGCAGCATTGACAGAGGCAGCAAAGGAAGCAACACCGCTACTAGGAGGTCGAGGCAGAAGTCGATCAGTAGAATCACCGCGAGGACGCCAGGCAGGTGGTGCCAACTCAGGATGAAGCCGAAAACAGCGCTCAGAAGTGTGACCACGCTTCTTGCAGTGAGTACACACCACAGAAGCACGAATAACTGCCGCCGCTGGCACCGGAATAGTAGCATCTGGAGACGTTGAGGTAACAGCGAGAACTGAGAGATGCTGCTGAGAGGTGGAGGCCACAGGCGACTGAGTGCGCAGATGGGTCTCCACAGCAAGAACGGCCGCAAGAGCATCGTCCAGAGTCGAAGGAGTCACACGACCAAGCAACTGGGCACGAATGCTCTCAAACTCCGAGCGAAGCCGCATGACAAAAGCGAACATGCGGGACCGCGCCTGATGACCACGAACAGCAGTACAGCTGGAGCAGCTGGCGCTCAGAGAGGGGGCAAGCGCATCCATCTAACGAGTGAGAGAACTGAAGGCGCTGTGAAACGCCTGCACAGACAAATCTCCCTGCTGAAGATGCTGAAAACGCTGATCGAGAGAATATAGCTGATCAGAGCTGTCTTGCACGTAGATCTTTGCCAAATGCATCTACATCGCCTGAGCGGAAGGAAGCATGACAATCTCCATCTGGATGTCCATGACTACACTGTTGCAGATGAGCTGCATAGCGCGATCATCATCAGTGACCCAGGCCTTGACGACATCTGAGGAGGCCGTGGGAGCCGACTCGGTGAGATGAGACAGCAAACCAAGACCCCTCAGATTGACATGGACGATGGTGGACCACTGAGGATAGTTGGAGCCATCTAACTTGACATCCAACACAGGAAGAGCGTCACAAGCCATAAAGAGAACAGAGTAGGGGAGCAATGCTCAAACCCTAGCTATCAGTGTGAGTGCAGCCGCGACAAGAAGATGGCGGCGACGAGGCAACGTAGCGCGGGGTTCGGCGACGCGGCGGCACGGGGCTCTACAACGCGGCGCGAGCCAAGGCAGCGCTTGGGACTCGGCGACGCGGCGGCAGTGGGCCGAGGCAGCAGCGAGGCGACGACTTGGCGACACGGCGCGGCGCGGGGAGGCGGTCGGCGACGAGGGGCCGGGCCAAGGTGGCGACGGAGCTCGGAGACGCGTCGGCGGCCGAGACGGCGCGCGAGGAGGCCGCGCGCGAGGGCACACGCCACAGATCCGACCCGCACGGGACGGCGACGGGGCTCGGAGACGCTTAGACGGTGGGGGCGGCGCGTGAGGAGGCCGCGCGCGAGGGCGCACGCCGCAGATCCGGCCACATGGGGTGGCGACGGGGCTCGGAGACGCTTCGACGGTGGCGGCAGCGCGCGAGGAGGCCACGCGCGAGGGCGCACGCCGCAGATCCGGGCGCGCACGGGGCGGCCAAGGGGCTCGTTGACGCATCGGGGAGGCGGTCGGCGACGAGGGGCCGTCAATGGCCGGCGGTGATCGTAGGATGCGAAAGAGCTAACCGAGCTCTGATACCATGTGAATGTATTCAGATTGATTAGGATTTTGAGAGACTCCCTTGGTTATACACAATGCCATTTGGGCTTAGACCCATGGGCTTACACATGGGCTTGTATGCATATACACATATACAGTAACAATCATAACACCAAAATATATGATCTCTTTCTTGTATATGGAATTGGATGATGCAAAGTATTATTTGGGGTAATTTCTTATGCTATAATATCTCTTTTGATGGCTCTAATGCAACAAGGTTATTAATCTTCGGTTTGATGCTAATTGGGAGTAAGATTCATACGAAGAGAGTGTATTTTTAGTGCAAATTGTGGGATGTGCTTGCTGAAATTTCAGGGTGCTTGTGTAAATTGATATATGTGATTGGTTGTTTTGATCTTAAGATGATATGAGCATATTAACTTTAAACGGTGGATACATGAGCACCTATTTGTTGGAATTTTAGAACTTAATATGACATTGGTGATTTCATTGGACAAATTGATTCTTACTTGTATGATGGGACTGTGATCGTTTTAAGCCATTTGGAGTTATAATATGAGTAATTGCGGTCTCGTTTCATGGTATATGTTTACTAATAGCAAGGACAATCATTTGGATATGTTTATAGACTATAATTGTACCCCAAAAAAGGGCATAGTGAAGTGGATGTGCAAGTGGACTGCTTCCTGGAATTTTTGAAAATTTGCTATTTCTAACAAATATGATTGAATTTCTAGTTCTTGAGCATAGTTATATAATCTATTGCTATTTGGATGCGGTGGGGATGTCTTGGTTAGGTCAAAATCTAGTATTATATAAGTCAAATGAGTTTTATTTGCGTTCAAGTTTATGGACAGATTGTGAGGATTTTGGGAATACATCATTGATCTACTTGAGTTGATTGTGTAATCCTATTATGATAATACTCACTTGGTAGATGTTTGGATGGGTGTATATAGGTTGGTCTTGGCCAAATACTCCCTAAATTACTGGTTTGTTGTTTATTTGCTTGTTTGCTTATAATTTTGAATGTTTGTTTGCACTTGCACTTCTAACAAGACAATCACCGAACCTGAAGGTTGAAGGCTAATTAAGAAGGTTGAAGGCCAATTAAGGTCGAGAGACATCCAGTCTTGTTAAGGCAAGCTGTGTAACAATCCTTAAGATGACTGTTTGATGCATATTGCTCCTAATTTAGTATTCTTTTTATTTCGGGAAGTGTTATTTTGTCAACTATGATAGAGTATCATGGACTTTACATATGGCGTATATGATATTTTCTTAAGATAACGTGTGCATATCTTGTTGCCCCTTTTCTTGTGATTAGCAAATAAGCTAAAATCTCATGTAATTACCAAGCTAGTATTTATATGATTTAAAATTTTATCTATATTTTATAAAGAGACGTTCTTTTTTAATATTATAATAGAGTTAGAATTGATTTTGGATACAATTTTTATATGAATTTATATTATAATAGAGATAGATATAGTTAATTTTGAATATAATTTTTTCAAATAGATTTTTTTCTGATTAATATGAGAATTTCTAGTAATTTTTCTTTTTTTAATTAATGTGAGGATTTTGAATATTTTTATGTGGAGTCAGAATTAATATAGTGTTTCTAATATTATCGTAATTTATTATATAATAGGTGTGATAATAATTAAACGGTGGATTATGTGTGACTTGTGGCACTGCATGGTGTGCTATGTGATATAAGAAGTGAGTAACGGTGATAGTAGTTAAATACTTAAGATAATAACTAGTTGGTGGCTAACTCAAGAGCTCAATGTTTGGTACTGACCATGTACTTGGTATGGAACGGGCAGATTAGAGTACATGGATGATCAATATATATTTACTGGGATGTGTGGGGTCCCGGTGCGAGACAAGCTCGTAGGGGACATTGTGCGAGACGTGACCTTGCCACGTGTATGTGTGGAGAGAGTAAGTGGATCTGTACCGATGGCCAACCCGTTGAAGGCTCTGTCTCCTCAGTGCTGGCCAACACGCTATAAGGAGCTTGTCAAATTTCAGAGGAGGTATGCCGGAGTAGATTCGTGGATGACGATAGTACTCCTCTGATCAGAGTAACTAAAGGTGAACGAATATTCACTCTGTGACACCTGGATGGATATGCTTGAGCAACCATACTTAACATGTAAAAACTTTGGGTGTTTGTAACTAAATCTAAGATCTCGTCCATGCACCAATAGAACATTTTTCTTGCGGCTCACCGAGAAAGGATGCCTTCTTTATTACTTTCTATTTCACAAAGCCCATCAAACCACAGACATACATGATACATGCATATATCCAGCGATTCAGTATTTCAGTCACCAAAAAAGCAGACTTAGACAGTACGTGACGTTGCCAACATTTCCTTCATCTGCGCTGCAGAGAAGTTGATGTAGCCATTCTCGCACTGCTCTGGCTCGAGACGGTCGCCGCAGTAACAGTAGCCTTTGAGGCATATGCAGTTGTCGCAGCCTTCGCGGCAGGAGGATTCTGTTGTGTCCGTGCACACGCAGCAGCACGGCGGCCATACCATTGGGCAACGGCACCATCCACATAACTTCTTCGCTTCCAGCCGCCCGCCTTGTTCTGCGAAAAAAAAAAACCCATGGTCATTTCATTTTTTAAAGATAGAAAGGTAGGCAGAGAGTTGAGCTTACTTACCTTGTGCATTAATTAAAGAAAAATTACTCCCGTTATTTCAGAGTATAACAAGCATAGACGTTATGTATAACCAGATGTGGACGGATCTGTACAGTTTCATGTACTACAGTTAACTCTAAAAAAACTTCGTTTAAAAAAAAGCCCATTTACTACCCAAGTCAAAGCCCAATATAGCCCACTCTTGTCCAAAACTTGCCATTTCTCAAAGAGGACTTTTTTTATTTCCAATAACCGGAAATCATAATTTTTATATTACACTAAAAAAATTCTTATTAACTCTGAGTAATAACTACTTACAAAGACTCATCTGTCTCACCAGCAAATAACGAGCTTATAAAATTACTACCTACGTTTATTAAAAAAGTATTAAATAGGGGTAATATAGCAAAGGTACACCTAAAAAAATATAAAATAACAAATATTTGTGAATAAAATTTGTTGTTCAAAATGGTAATTATTCAAGAACAAAGGTAGTAGATATTATCTCGTAATTTTGCTAAAATGAATTTTGCCTTGACTTCCATAATATCCTTTTAAACTACAGGTATATTTTTTTTTACTGGAGGGAGTGCTTCCCAAAGGGTCAGATAATTAGTGCAACACTTATATAGACGGATCACCATCATTAGAAATAGTGAAGAAAGAAAATAATTATTTATATTAAACTACCTCCTCCAGTGAGAGAGAGAGAGTTTGATTGGCTCCGGGCGGAGGACTGGCCGGAGAAGAAGGCCAAGGCCATGAGAGCCAGAAGAAGAGCAACTACACCCTTGCTTCTCTTCATCTCACTCTTATTCTATTCCTAGAGCTTACGCTTTTGGTACCACTCTTCTGCATTGCTCCAAAACTTCGAAAGCCATTTATAGGCCAATAATGTTTAACCAAGATATATTGGGGCCCATTGATTAATTGCTCTCTTAAGCTAAATCTTGTTTGGTTTTTTTAAAAAAATATTCTGACTTATGCGAAAATTCTTCCAAAAAGTCAAATAAGAATCAAATCTTTAATGATTTTGTTCTTACTTGATTCTTAATGATGTGATAATTAAATATTAAAATCCACTTAAATTATTATCTCACCTACGAATCTATCAAGAATTAAAATTCAACAATAATTATACAAGACAACAAAAAACAGAGACTGATAAGCAGGCCAAGAAAGCGCTGGACCTACCTATCAATCTCTATGTGTACAGTAGTTGTGCCAGTAAAAAATAAATACAATTTTATATAACTCCAATGACCATTTTGGGTTTTGTGTTGCTTATGTGTGGGACCAACCGACAGTGGGCCCACTTGTCAGAGAGTGAAAGTCAGTAGCATGTGCATGAACGAATAGATTGAGACTGGTACACTCATATGGTAAACACGTCAAGTGGGCCCCACACACCTCACTCGCTCACGACACAACCAGATCTAATATCGGGATTGATAGTTAGAGATGTGGGACATGGGACCCAATTGTCAACGAGTGTGACTATATTATGGGTGTGTGCATTGACATGAACACACTCATGCCAATAGTAGCCCCACACGTTCCGAGTACCACAGATGTCCTATCGTATCGAGGAAGCGGTGAGCAAACATCTGCCGCTACCGTTGACGCGCTATACTGGTTGCGGCCACGTTGAAGAGAGCCTTATCCTGTCTACTTATAAACATAAAGTTTGCTAGCACTTGCCTAATTTGGGTCACTCTTAATTTCTTCGAACAATGAACAAATTTTGTTAGGTTCGATTTCTCGGAACAGGCCAATTACCGTCCTAAACCGACCGTTACTGGCAGGAACCAGAAAAATCCTGAACTGTTAGTTCTGTCAAATTTTGAATTGAAATTTGAAATAAACCAGTAATCGGCTTAATTGTGTGGTAACCGGCCGGTTCCGAGTTTTAGTTCGCAAGCCTCTGCACACATTCAAGCCGGGGGCGCATGCTAATCGCAACAACCTCATGTGCATGTCCCATCGCAACCGTTGATCGCATCCAAATCTCAACTAACCACTTGCCCCTACAACCCTTCCAAGCAGCAAGCATCTCATGTCATCACCCACCGTCATGTAGATCGGAATTTTCTTTTCAATTTTTTGGTTCTTTTGGAATTAATATTTAGCGATCTATAATTTTGATTGACAATCTAATTAAATCAATAGATTTTGATTGTCAATCAGAGTTATAGATCATAAAATATTATCTTTAGATTTTACAATTATTTCGGGATTAATATTTTATGATAAATGACTCCAATTGATACACTATTTGTATTGATTTAATTATATTGATTTCACAAGTTTATTAGTTTAAACAAACCATCAATTAGAATCATAAATTACAAAATATTGATCTCGACATAATTATAAGATTCAATAACAATATCTTATGTTTTATAACTACGATTGATAATTCGTTTGTATCAATGTGATCGTTTTGATCTCACAAACCTACTAGATTAAACGGATTGTCAATCAAAATTATAGATGATTAGATATTAATCTTAACAAAATCAAAAAATAACAATTCAATTTTGTTTGTAGAACAAAAGACAATGACATGTGCATCGATTTGCTGAGTTGGCAGGTCTTTTATGCAAGAAAACACAAAATATAGATTAGTTATGCAATTATGTTTGTAAGTAAATTATTTAAATAAAAAGATTATCTAAAGCGCAACCATCCAACAAATTGCCGGCTAAATGATCACCGGCGGTGTCCGCCTGGATTCCGGCTAGATCCCAGCAGTTTATCACATCCAAAGAGATCCACTGTACCTCTGATTGTAACCAAATTTGAATTCGATTTAAAACCATTGATTTTTATTCACCTTATCCACTTTAGGATCTTCTTTGCCAGTGTAACCCAAACCCTGAGTACATAAATGTACTATTCTGAAAGATAATAGATTTTTCATATCTAGTTTTGAAAATTATTTTTTATAGTTGTTTGACATTAGTGAGCCTTAATAAAATTCATTGTAATGTTTATGGCTAGAGCACACACCACCCCTCTCCAATTTATCCTCCACTCTTGCGGACAGTCTACTTTCATATCAAACTTGATAGTCATGGATTTAGAGTAACTTGATGACTTACTAGATTAATTGCATATTTATAACTAGTAACTACTTTGGCTGAAATCCAAAATTTAATTACTTTAACGTCTCATTTGGATTCATCTAATTGTTTATAGCTAGAGCCCACCTCTTTAATTTGTATAAAGCAAGGCTCAACTACAAATACCAACCGACAGATATTTAAACCGTACATGATAGATGAGGTGGGCACATTTTTTTGGATTCGTATCTCATGATTTCCATGTGCATGCACTTACATGAACACGTAGCATGTGTATCCACATTACACCACATTTGCAGCGGATCCAAATCAAATGGGACCCCCATATGTGCTACATTATGCAGATTATGATGCATGGCGACGTCGTAACGAAAATATGCGTGCTTGTGAGGACTTGGTGGCTGGCTCTCCATGCATATATATTACAATCAAGCAATCATTTGAAGCCTAAATACATTAATTAAAAGACCACTTGATACTCGTTGCATCGTACCGATTTAGAAATTTTTTAATAAATAATCCATTAACAAAATTTCAAAACTAATCTAAACCTAAAAAATATCAAAAATAGTCTTCAGTCGCTGAGCTGAAAATACAACTAGACTTCAGTCTCTAATCCGACCCACGATTGAATATGTGGCACATCCAAATTGCCTCATTGGTCTAGTCCAATGCCACACATTTTAGTCATCCAATGGACTAGGACAATAGTCGCGTACTGAGACAATAATTGAAATATTTTCTTCAGTCCTTAGTAGAATTGTTTTGACCATTTTAAGTGGAGGGATCTGATTGCAAAAAAGATAATAGTAAAGAGTCTCAATTACTATTTTCCATAAATGTTTTAGATCAATCAAGAAATACTTGTTATGATACAAATTAAATGGTTATATAGGATCTATTTTGGGGAGCTTAGCTTCATAGAGCATCATCTAATTCAAAAAGCTTTAAAAGTTGTTTAGGAGCTTACCTCTATATTACACTGTATGATTATGTTTGTTCGACATTTTTTTAGCAATAATTTGGTAAATATTGATGATATGTACATCCTATACTAAAAAGATGCTGGATAAGAGGGACGAATATATTAAAATATCGAAAAGTATTTATAGAAAATTAGAAAAGAAAACAAAAAAATTGGGAAATAGAAGTGATTATGAGCCCACTGCAATTGTTATTAAAATTTGAGTAGACAAAATAAAAAGTTATACGCGTCTGTGACAGTTGCAAGAATAATTGGAGTCAGATCTACAACAGCAAAAGATAACCAAACTTCAGAATGCCACTTGATCCAAATAGAGGGTGTCCAACTCGCTTAAAAGAGTATTTGTAGTATTCTTCTCTACTTCATTCCACTTAGAGTCGAAGCCATGACATGTAATCGCATTTCTCCCTCTCATCTTTGCGGCCGCAATATATGTACATTCTGCCAGCATTATCGTAGGCCCAAGACGTACTAATTTTAATATCACCTCGACATCTGCACATGAAGTGATTTGTGTCGCTGGAATCATCGGACCAGTTGAAATCCTCCGAAGGACGTGTTGTTGATAACGTGCGTCTATGGTAAGAACAATAGTAAGGACGTCTACAACAGCACATATGTTGAATATCATACAGGTTGATCTATAGACTCTCCATGAAGTCCACCTTCTCATAGAGTCCCTTCTTTCTGTAGAAAAGATAAAGCTCGCACACGTAGTCTTTGTGCATCACTTGGGATCGAGCCAATACAGGAAAATACACTTTTGAGTATCTTCTCTAGAACACTATAGAAATCTTCCCCTGTAGTCGTCGTGAAATGAAAATATAGTAGTCTTCGGAGTTTTTTGCAATAAATTTTTTGTATGATTATGTGTTCTCACCTCATGATTTCTGAAAAACAAGATATTAGCTTATGTAATAATTGTGTTTTTCTAGTGTAGCAAATGTATATTTATATGTCACATAATCTTCTGTGGGAAATAACAAAATGATTCTGCAGTAATTTTGTTTCCATGAAAAACAACTATATTGTTTATATTAGATAAAATTTTTATAACAAAAATTACTCTGGTGATGGAGGTACCTAATACACTATGTGAAAGAACTGAGAAGTTGTAGTAATATCTTGAAAAAATTACAACAATTGTACAATAGGGATATAAATTATTTAGCTATCATGAAATAGAACAATAGCAAACTAATACAAGATTTTAGAAATTTTTATAAAAAGAGACAAATGTGATATTTTATTCCGACAATGTGGAATAATATAGAAACACAAAAAGGAGAATATAACAAAATATGAGTGGCCTGAGGGATGTTATCGTACGACATGGCCGTTCATTCATTCATTCATCATAAGAGCATCAGAGATACATTTTATTCGTGATACAAGGCGCGCATACAATGGGCAGCAAGTATGCACGCTACACCAATTTTATTCCAGAAACCTCAAACAACAGCGTCCATTATTTCCCATGGATCAAACCAAACTTCCCATCTCAAACCGAGCCGACGTCTACTCGAGGGTGCTGCTGGGCGTCTCGAGCATCTCCTTGACGTAAGACGAGGGCACGAAGTGGACGCCGTCGGTGGCGCACTGGTCCGTGTCAATTAAATCGGCGCAGTGGCAGAAGCCGGCGACGCACGCGCAGTTCTTGCAGCCTTCCCGGCAGGTTGGGCCCCCGTCCGCGCACATGCAGCGCGGCGGCCACACCAGCGGGCAAATGCACAGTTTACATTTCTCGGACGAGTTGCGCCCTGTTTGCATATTAATGGTGACAATAAATAAGACCAACTGTAAACAGAAATGCATATATTTCTTCTTGTCGTTTAGAGATTGTTTAGCTCATGATCTCGACAGTGTCTGATTATAAAATATTGAGGAATTTTGGCTCACGACGGATGCCTGACTACGGCCAAAAGAGGTATGACTAGGCATATTAATTGTTGACATGAAAAAAAGTTCATGAAAGAAATCTTAAATATATTTCAGATCAAGTAATTTTGTGTGAAAATGTGAACCAAATAAATTCGTACTATTTTATAATCAGGTTATTGACCTCTTAATTAGCAGATTAGCTATCGAGTTCGTTAATACGTTTATTTATCAACAATTATATACAATTGAGAAATAGTAGAAGAGCATGCATGAAACACTACTACCACCTTGAATGATAGAGGCAAAGTCAAGTACGCGAGCCGATGACTGACAAGCGAAGCCGCCCAAAGCCACGATGGCCAGGAGCACAACAATTGTACTCTTCTTGCTCTGCATGTCGATTAGCTATATTATTTAGTACTTTTGCTTGATTGTATGGTGTGCTCCTGCTGGCTCCAAAACTCTGCCAAATTTATAGGCCACTAAAATTAACCAATGCTCCCCCAATGTAAATGTAGAATGTTAAAATTTTACACACATTGATTGCCTCCCTTATCCTCAGTGATTTGAAAGATAAATAATAGATTAATAGGCACACCAACCTCGTGACAAATAAAAAATTATGACAAGGGCTTATCATTGTCAGACTATTGAATCTGCGTACACCAACCTAGATCTTGAAATACCCTGATCTTTTCCAAAGAAAAATGTGCGTAGCTTGAGTGGTAATCTCTAATTCAGTATTTCTTGTTTGTCAATTTTTTTTTAAAAATAACACCAGCATGCTATTTCATTTCAATAGAGGATAAGGAACGTATACTATGTTTACAGGAAGCTGTGGCTAGCAGGAATACACCAATGGCAGATAGCAACAGTAACAAATCCAGTAAATTAAAATAGGAAAACTTCTATTCTAGAGCTCTAGTATAGTACTATAGACTATTAGATCTAATGCGTGATTAGTTTGCTCGATGTGCTTCGCACCCTCCTGGCATTCATTCTTAATGAGCACCACCAAACCAGCTAAGCTCTTTCCGTTTGATGAAAAACCCGATTCCATGGATCCACCAAATCGCCATGACAATACCATTCCATTCTTTCCTACACTGGCGGTTCAAGCTTTGGTTATATCGCTGTCACCATTCACCGACATCTTGTTCAAACTTTTTAAAAATAACTCATATTAAAAAAATAATTTCAAAATTAACTCACAATAGAGTAAAATTATAATTCTGACTCGCTATATCAGCTTGTCATTGTTTGGTGTCACAACAAGCCGCCTATACTGCTCAGCGAGCCAGTTGCGGATCTGAGTCACGATAGACGACTTGTTGCGACTCCAAACTGTAATAATAGTTCTGAGCCGCTCAGTCACTCTCCCCAATGCAAAAAATATTGCCACATTAGTCTGTCGCAGTTTGAATCCGCGACAAACCTAGACGGCTTGACTGCATGTGTTGGCTCAGTTTAGAGGCTTATCACGATTCCAAACTACGACAGGCTTGACTGCTTTTCACCTGTGGCTCACTTTTTTGCAAGCTATGTCTTGTTTATCATTTCATGATTTTAGTTGCATACTGGAGTTTAAATCCTTATTTGTATAGATTATAGATTTAAATCTAATGCTATAGATAGCGAAATAAATTTTTTTATAAATAACCTAAGTTGCTAGCTTGCCCCCCCTAATTATTTGATATATAATTTGAAGATTAGAATTTAAATTAAGTGTTTGATTGATGATTACAAGTTTATGATAATATTATATTATGATTAATATATAATTTATTTTAAATTCTAATCTTCAAATTATATATCAAATAATTGGGGAGAGATGAGCCAGCAACGGGTTATTTATATAAAAAAATTCTATCTCTATCTATAGCATAAGATTTGAACCTATAATCTATACAAATAAGGATTTGAACTCCGATATCTAATCAAAATCATAAAATGATAAGCAAGACATAACCTGTAAAAAAATGAGCCACGAAAAAAAATAGGCAAACCTATTGCGGCTTAGAGTCGTGACAGGCCTCTAAACCGAGCCAATACATGCACCCGAGGACTGATGAGCGAAGAAGCCCAAAGCCACAGTAGCTAGGAGCAGCTGCACTCTTCTTGCCCTCCATATCCATTCGCTAGTTTTACCTGGACGGTGAGTGTGCTTCTGCTTGCTCCAAAAGGCCTATAATGTAAAATGTTAATTTTTTAGAGCATCATATACATGCATGCACACATCAATTTCTCCCTTATCCTCGCTGCAAAACAGAAAATAATAATAATAGGCGCTCATGGCACTAGTGATCAAATAAAAAATTTTGTCACAAGGGCTTATCATTCTCAAGAGTGAATCAATCCACCAACCGATACTTGGAATGCTTTTCTTTTTTCCCAGAAAAAACCGCGTTGGTTGAGTCAGAAAATCTCCAATGTTATATCCTCCAGTTGTAAAATTTGTCAGCGTCAAATTCGTGTAATCACACATTTTCAACTTTGACCATTAATTCAATATTTCTTGTTTATCATAAACACAAATCTTGATTTCAGTTACACACAGTCTACAACATCTTCAATATATAATATACCTCGATCGAAAATTCATAAAAACTTATTAATGTGCAGTCAAACATTTTCAACCTCGATGTTAATTTTATATTTATAAATATATAGATAGGTCATATTAAAATAATATAAGTAAATAGCCACAGGCATCTTAGAAACCATGAAAATTAATTATTAAAATTGCATCTTAAAAAAAATATAATAAGTGAAAAAACAACAATAAATGCACGTTACCAATGCAATCATATTTTTTTTAGTAAAACATACCGAAAATATATTTAATAAAAATATGTGTAAATTAATTTTATATAATACAATTAATGAATTTAAAACTAAATTAAGCATGTACACAATACTCAATTATTCAATTAATAAGAATAGTGTGGGAAAATTTTGTTTATAATTCATAAAGTGACGAGAATTTATAGAAGAAAAACTTTAACAAAAATAACCTATAAGGGCCTGTTTGGATAGTCCCGGATTGGGCCGGATCCGACCCAACCGGCGGCAAAAAAATCCCACCCAGAATTAAATTCGGCCCATCTAAAAATCGCGCTTGGGTCGGGCTAGGAACGGAAAAATTCCGGCCCAAACCCACTGGATCGGCCGGGAAAAAAAAAATTGCCCCCACTCTCTCTCTCGCGGCTGCTCTCTCTCGCGACGGCGCCTCCCCACGATCTCTCTCGCCGCCGCCTACTCCTCCCCTCGCACCTCCTCGACTCCGTCGCCTACCCCTCCCCGCACGACGCCGTCAACCCCTCTCCGGTGAGATCATCCCCTCCTCATCTAGCGTTTCGCAGATCTAGGGTTCTCATATATAGGGTTTCTCAGATCTAGGCTATTTTTTGATTTGTATGCACTGAACGTGCAGATCTAGCCGACACCGGGGAGGAGGACCGCCTGAGAGTAGCGTCGCGCCAGTGCCGCCTGAGATCTGTGACGGGGTGTTTTCTCTCTCAAATCGGAGCAAATCAGAGCAAGAACACAAGCGCCTGGAAATCTTTGATCTAGGTACATGGAAATCTCCAACTCTTCTCTCCATCTCTTCTTTTCAATAGATCTATCTGCGTGTTATTTTCTTCTGTTCAGATCTTCACATATCTTCACAGATCTTCACATATCTTCACAGATCTTCACATTCGGAGCAGATCAGAGCAAGAACACATTCGGAGCAGATCATATCTTCACAGATCTTCATCCAGGTACATATCAATCTTCAATTCTTCTCCCCATCTCTTCTTTTCAGCAGATCTATTTGCTTGTGTCCAAGTGTTCATCTGTTATAGTTGGAAATTTCTTCACTCTGATGATTCTATTCTTCAATTAGATCATCTTTGCATGTTATTTTGCTCTGTCACTAGTAGCAATAGAACTTGATTTAAGTTAGAGCTGAACTTTGCCACAATAAGCTTGCTACTCTGTATCAAACTACATGACAGTTTTATTTTCTTGCTGTTTTGTATGTGCTTCAGTGCTAGTATTGGAGGATGCCTTCATATTTTTGTTTTTGCTTCAGTGCTAGTGTAATTGATAATGGTGATGGTGATGATTACACATGTGTTTTTTGTACACCAAGGCTTATAATCTGTAAAGAGAAGATTGGAACTCTGAATCAAAATTGTGAGAAGGTTTAGTTTCTTAACAAACAAAAAAATGTGAGAAGGTTTCAGCCAAGCAACTATTGTTGCACTTCCATATTCTGTACCACATACTGCAGTAGCCTCAATTGTTTCTGTCCTGCATTTTTTTTTCTCAATCAGTTGGCCGTAATACGTCAAACCTAGCCCATAACTGCCATAATTTCTGCAACCTATCTAGCTTCCATCCTTGATTTGGAATGAGCATTAGTATGTTTTCCAATGAGACAATTGCATGCTTTGTGAAAATATGCAAATTGTTCTTGTACTCAGTTATTTAGTTTCTTCTTTATATACAAATTGTTCTTGATTTGCTACTGTATAAGTGAATATATAGAATGTCATTGGTATCATACTGATTGCTGCCATGCCACTTTGTGCTGTTTGGAGATTCTTATTTCATATCATGCAATTGTCTATACCAATGTATATGATATATAGATAATAGATATGTTTATGTTTATGTATATGTATACAAGTATCTGGTTTCTCTACCAGTATCAGATTAGTTCTTCTCTTTCTCATCTGGCTACCAATCTAGGGACTTTAATCTGCATCTAGGTGTTCTTCTCTTTCTTTGAATTCTGCTCTATGTCAGGTTCTCTGATGCTTCTCTGCAGTTATTTGGCTCGCCTCAATGCTCGCTGGGAGCAATTGATGCAAAATATTTTTAAAAATATGCACCATCTCTTTTCTCTAATCCTATAGTCATAGTCATCTGTAAGTGTGATCATAATAACCTTACTTCAAACTTACTTCAAACTTTCCCCTTGTTTATAAGATTATTCGTTGCTAAGAGTAACTAATATTTGGGCTAATTAGTGTTGTATTTGTATTGAGTAGTGTAGATGGGTTTCAGAAGAGAACGACTTATGAGGTTGTTGAGGATGGAGGAAGATGAGGACGATGAGATGTTTCTTGTTGTCTTGCCCTATTTACACTCACTTGTTAATAGGGAAAAAAAGACCAATTCATACATCAATTTTGACCGGCGCCAAACGTGTTGAGGAAATTCTTGAAGGGCACGAAAGTCGGTGTCAGAAGAGTTTCGTATGGAGCCGGAGATATTTAGAGCTATTTCAAGTTTCCTTAGGAGAGCGAACTTGTTAAACGATACCAAGGGCGTCACAGTTGAGGAACAACTTGGAATGTTTATGTATATGATCTCACATAATGCAAGTAATCGAGATCTACAGTAGTGTAGGAGATTTGAAAGTAGCAAGATGAGGCCAAGCTACCTGAGTCACAGTTAAGTGGGCTGTCCGGCTCAGGATGAGCCATCAATGCAATTATGGCTCTGCAAACAGATTGAAGGGTCCATGCAGGGCTCCAAGCATTCTTCAAGATATCCAGGCATATTTCACCCGTCTAGACACACAAACCAGGACAAACAAAGATAAGAAAGCAGAAATTGTCCGTGCTTTCTGTTAATTCAAATTTAACAAGGAAACAATAGATATGGTTGTGTTCCAATCTGCTCACACAGGGTTCACAGAGAGGAAATCTGTCCTCTTAGTATATTCAGTTTATGCAGGAAAATCTAATGCAATTAATAACTACGCAAATCATAATATCAATAGCATCACATTTGAGCATGTGTCACTGACACCACAAATCTGAGAAAAAAGCACATTCAAGTAGGTGAATATCATATTTTTAAAGGCAATAGAGAAGTAACCTTGAAATGCACGTTTGGGTGGAAAATTTTGGTTAGAAATCGAACTTGTGGAGGCAGTAGAGGATACTGCTCTGGAATAGCAAATGCGAGTTGAAACACGCCACCTTCATAAGGTGTCTCTGAAGGTCCCTAAACACATAAAAATAAATGAAAAAAAATATTAGATAAAGGCTGCCCTTGCCATCCCTGCATCACATTGCCATATAAAACCTACCTTGATAAGAGCGGTCCACTTGAATATATTTGAGTCATCACAGATCAATTGGATATCTGGGTCAGCTGATTTCTCTCGCTGCACCTCCTTATACTCCTTGAAAAGCCTAGCTCTAGATGCCTATTGATAGAAAGTATTGTGAATAGATTGGAAAAGCACGTTACAATTGAGAAAAACTAGATATCATGAATAAGATCAACTCATGTACAAGTGGATCTCATAAGGAAGTGATATTAATGGCATGATGAGTAAATGCTAGACCATGTAATGTTATTATGCTACTTATTGCTTCTATCCCGATTTACTCAGTAGGAGAAAGGTATTCATAGAGCACTATGACAGTCACAACAGCACTACAAGGGAGCAGCAAACTTTGGTTCATGGCATCCTCGTTGGAGCTATGTGTGCTCGAACTAGAACTAGATGACATTTTGTGAGTGCCTACTGAAACTGAGTTTCTCAAGAGGTGCAACGTTTGAGAAGATAGTTGGATTGTGAACACAAAATTTGTGGACAGGGTGAATATATAGACAAAGAGTCCAATGGGTATTTTGCATCGGTTATATTCCAACGACTACTTTGCAACGGCTATATTCCAACGGCTATATTCCAACGATTACTTTTCAACTGCTACTTTGCAACGGCTATATTTCAAAGTAAAATTAAATAGAGAATCATATATAGATTAATAACAAAGGATACATGGCTCGTTACAAGAGATAATTGAAAAACAAAATAGCTGATCGTCGGCAGCATTAAGCTTCGTCTTTTGGCCAGCATGCACAGCAGCATTGGTGTTGGTGTCATCGATGCGAACTCGGGCCGCCAAATTGGCTGGACCAGAGTCTGGAGTGCCGTTGTCAGAGACAGACGTAGAGTGCGGTTGAGGCGGGGAAAACTGCGGACATGTCGGTGGCGTGTCGGCAAAATGAAAATTTTGGCTGTATTGTGGGGGCGGTGGAATTGCGTGGCCGTGTTGTGGATAGAGATGATAATTTTGGCTGTACTGTGGATATGGCTGGTAATTCGGTGGATACGCCTGGTAATTCGGTGGATACGGTTGGAAACTCGGTGGATGCGAAAAACCGGGTTGCGGTTCGGTATTTGGGGTTTCAATGTTTTCACCGGGAGATTGGGAAGAACCAAGCCAATTAACGAAACCGCCAGGTGGATTAGAATCCATGTGGAATTTTTGAAAATTTTTGCAGTAATTTTGGAGTGGTTTTCGGTGTGGATGGATGAAAAAATGTGAGTGAAAATGGTCAAATAGCATGTCTTTATATAGAGGAGAGCTAGAAAAAAATTCAGTGAATTTTTGTGATTTTTTCGGAATTTTTTGGGATTTTTTATGATTTTTTAGGGCAAAAATGAATAAAAATAGATGCAACGGCTATTTTTTAACAGGTAAATTTAAACGGTAAAATTTTCAGTGCCTGACACGTGGGGCCTTGGGATTTTTCTCCTCTCAGCGGCTATTTTCTCACTCCCCCTCGCTTACAAGTGGGCCCTCCAAAAAATGACCCCACCTGTCATCTTCTGTAGCCACAATTAATATGTATATATTTATTTTCGTTAAATTCTGCGCAATTATTAATTATACGGTAATTTAATCCACAATCTCACTGACAGGTGGGCCACTATTTTTCCCGGCCCCACGTGTCGTCGGCTAAACGTCGAGCAGCAGTCCGCCACCGTCGACGCGAGCCTCTCCTCGCGCTCCCGTTGGAGAGAGCCTTAGCCTTGGGCCTGGTTTAGCTCTTGAGCTCGGCTCAAAGTTGGTGTCGAGTCCGATAATCATCTCGAGCTCAGGTTATTTTAATCGAAAGGGTAGCTTAAACTTGAGCCGGGCTTGTTTGGGTGACCGTGATTTTTTTCCATGTCAAAAAAAATCCCGGCCGGGATTTTTGTAATCCCATGGGATGTCAAAAAATCCCGGTGGGAAAATTTCCCACCGGCTGTTTGGGTGACCGGGAGAAAAATCCTACCCATTAATAAAAGATATTAAAAAAATTGTATCTTCAAAAATTGAGGTAATATATCAGTACATAATCCAATACATAATTGAGATAATACTATCCATTAATAATCAAGCACATAATACTTCAATACCTCAATATAAATTTAATTTTTTTGTATTTCGCAATTATGTCATGTACCGCTATTCGAATTTTAATATCTATTTTTTTTGTCAAGTGCAATTTTTAAATCCAAAATGTCGAATTTATTTTTTTGTCACAAATATCGAATTTAATTTCGTAGGTAATATATTAATATATTGGTAATATTGAATTTAATGAATTAATACAAATTCGTTGAATATATAATTGTTAAATTATATAGAGCCAAGCAAGAGCCATTAGAGTGCTTGGCTCTTGCTTGGTGTTTGGTTGATGGTTAGGAGTGTGGGGCCCACGTTAAGAGCCAAGCAAGAGCCAAGTTGTTGGAGACTTGGTGTTTGCTTGGTGCTTTGAGATGGTGTTCGCACACGTGGTAAGGAATATTCTGGTTAAAAGTCAAATAAGAGCTAAACCTGTTGGAGATAGCCTAAATGGGCTCCGCCACTCGGGGGCCTAGAAACATTTCGTCCATCCTCCGGCTCAATCACATCCCAGTCCAACCTCTTCTCGGAAGGGCCCACTCCTCTATTATCTACTGTTGGATCGACGTAAAGAATGTGATCCGATGGCGGAGAGGAAGCTCCTCAAGTAGGTGTTGACAAAGCTCTTCCGGGCCCCTCCCCAAAGTCGAGCAAAATCGGATCGCTTGTGGTGCCCAGATCCGGGACGACTCCACCGACGCCGACGACGACGACGAGCCTAAGCTTCGCGGCACCCCTGCCTACCCCCACGGGGAATCTCCTCCGGTAGGTATTCCTCGCACCACTATCGAACCCGCAGGACCCTAACCTTCCAAATGGTATGCTCAAAATCCCCCTTCAATTTTTCCAATCGTTTGGATCTATGCGTGGCGCATGTCAATCTGTTGAGCAGATTTAGCGGCCTTGAAGTGATGCCTTAAGGTTGCGCTGGTGATGGTTAATTTTGAGGTTTCTGTGTGATTCCGGGTCAGTGGTTGGTGTGGTGGCTTGCACGGCCTAAGGCCAGTGCAGTCCGGTACCCCCACACCTGCTACCAGCGCTGCTCGGCAGCCGGCGAGCCCAACTTTGACGAATTCTGTTAGATACCTAGATAGTGGGACATATATGACATAATCCGATGATTTGGAACGCCTCTACATGTTTCTTCTTGCATATAAGCATGCATGACTTTTGTTGTTCAATCTTGTAAGAGGTTGACCTTGTCAATTACATATAGAAGACCGAGTTTGAGTTTCAGTTAACTAACTATAATCTGAAGTCAGCATAAACGTGAGACACAGACACTTTATGATCACAAAAAATTCATGTATATACCAATGGATTAGAGAGGAGCCAATGCCACCAGCTTTCCAGATTTTTAATATAGAACAAAGGTGGTAACGGATTTATCTTTTTCATTGCTTTCTGATGCTGGTGATTGGCGTTTTCCTGCGGAGGGCCCATTTGGATCTCTTGCCCTCTAGCATAGCCTGGCAAGCATGTTTGTTTGGTAGCTATGCCCAATCCTTACTTTGTCAGGTTAGATTGCTCAAATGAGCAAGGAAATTCTAATTCGTTATGGAGAGCCAAATTTCCTCTCCCTCATGGACAAGCTTGTTTCTTGGCCAAAGCCACTCTTGTTGTCTACCATATTTTGATATGTCGTGTAGATTAAAAAGAATAAATATTTTTTGGTGTTATTATTGATTCCTGTAAGTGTATTTTGATTTTATGTTTTTTGAAAAACAAAAACCAAACACTACTTTTCTCAAGAAAAATTTGCTCATATGGGCTAGTTTGCCCAAATGAGCAATAGCCCAAGTTGGCAATAAAACCAAATGGACCTTGAGTCTAGTGCTAACTATCTCACTATCTATATCGTCCATATAGTTCTATTTTTTTTTAACTTTCTCAAGGTATTCTGCTGGGTTTGCCTATTTGGTGTTGGCAACATGATTTGTTTATTGGTTACAGTTTGACAGAAGACCTTCATCATATCAAGTTTGTGCTCATTACTAAAGAAGAGAACACATGCAGGTTGGTCCATAATTGGTTTCAGTAGTGCATTTCTTTCTATTTTCTTTCCCAGGAAATATCACATTTTCATGCATGAAATTGTAGCTGTCAACTAACAGATTTGAGTGATTAGAGTTTTTTGTTCTATTTGGTATAAAACCTAGGTTTCCATGCCAAGATAGTACATTTAACTGGTAGCATTCTGCTCTTGCTTTGCCGTTCTTCTTAATGCTTGTACTCCTTTTGGTACATGTCTACCTACAACTGTGAAATTTCTGATGGATAGATTAGATAGTTTCTCCATCTTCAATAACAATTTCACTGGTGAATAGTGATTACTTACATGCAAGGTTGTGTCCAAGAGAGAATCATAACATTCCTAACTGGGGAATGTGAAATAACTAAATCAAAGTTTGCTGCTCCCTTGTAGTGCTGTTGTGACTGTCATAGTGCTCTATGAATACCTTTCTCCTACTGAGTAAATCGGGATAGAAGCAATAAGTAGCATAATAACATTACATGGTCTAGTATTTACTCATCATGCCATTAATATCACTTCCTTATGAGATCCACTTGTACATGAGTTGATCTTATTCATGATATCTAGTTTTTCTCAATTGTAACTTGCTTTTCCAATCTATTCACAATACTTTCTATCAATAGGCATCTAGAGCTAGGCTTTTCAAGGAGTATAAGGAGGTGCAGCGAGAGAAATCAGCTGACCCAGATATCCAATTGATCTGTGATGACTCAAATATATTCAAGTGGACCGCTCTTATCAAGGTAGGTTTTATATGGCAATGTGATGCAGGGATGGCAAGGGCAGCCTTTATCTAATATTTTTTTTCATTTATTTTTATGTGTTTAGGGACCTTCAGAGACACCTTATGAAGGTGGCGTGTTTCAACTCGCATTTGCTATTCCAGAGCAGTATCCTCTACTGCCTCCACAAGTTCGATTTCTAACCAAAATTTTCCACCCAAACGTGCATTTCAAGGTTACTTCTCTATTGCCTTTAAAAATATGATATTCACCTACTTGAATGTGCTTTTTTCTCAGATTTGTGGTGTCAGTGACACATGCTCAAATGTGATGCTATTGATATTATGATTTGCGTAGTTATTAATTGCATTAGATTTTCCTGCATAACCTGAATATACTAAGAGGACAGATTTCCTCTCTGTGAACCCCTGTGTGAGCAGATTGGAACACAACCATATCTATTGTTTCCTTGTTAAATTTGAATTAACAGAAAGCACGGACAATTTCTGCTTTCTTATCTTTGTTTGTCCTGGTTTGTGTGTCTAGACGGGTGAAATATGCCTGGATATCTTGAAGAATGCTTGGAGCCCTGCATGGACCCTTCAATCTGTTTGCAGAGCCATAATTGCATTGATGGCTCATCCTGAGCCGGACAGCCCACTTAACTGTGACTCAGGTAGCTTGGCCTCATCTTGCTACTTTCAAATCTGCTACACTACAGTTTAACTACAATTTTCTACTGGTCAGGCTAATAAAATTTTCACTCCATGATTATGACTTCTTTCCCAAAGTAAATTGAGGTAGTACACTTTTTGGTCCAAAATACTGTCAACTTTACCATATGATATTTTACTCATATAAATAAGAATACCAGACTATTATTCTCATGCAGCCCCTCTCATGATAAAGATATCAACCCTCCAGTGACAAATAGTAAGACCACTGAACTGATATCACTGTAAATGAAGAAGAGTTGAGATGTGTAACATTTCATGGCATTCACTGTTATTGATTAAACAGTTCACCTAATTGCGCTTGGCATGCTTTTCATCATTAGTATCTGTACTCACATGAGTTAGGGCCTTGGGGGGCATCTGAATGTAGAGCATGGTGCCAACTTTTTTTTTTTTTTTAAGTTCTTAATTCTGAGCCATATCTTGAACATAATAAAAGCAAAAACAGAAAAGTACTGATGAATCTGCTTATGGAGCTCTTGATGTTATTAGTCTTCAAAGTTTATAGGTCCATTCGCTCTTAAACATGTACTTTGAGACTGTTTCACACATTAAAATATCATCTAATTTGGGATTATCACAGGTGAAGAGGCCTACCTTTATCTTTCAGGTCTTGTGTGTGTTTCAGATTCTTTTTTTGTTTTCTTTACCACAGGCAATCTTCTACGCTCAGGTGATATCAGAGGCTATCAATCAATGGCAAGAATGTACACTAGGCTGGCTGCCATGCCAAAGAAAGGTTAAGTTCAGAGGATGCAAAAAAAAAAAAAAAAACATGTACCAACTAGGGACCTGTCTGATCCAGGTATTGAGGCAAGCTGTAAGATGTAATTCTTGCTACCTATGTTTGGCTAGTGATACTTGTTTTTCTTACCTGAATTGCCTTTATATGTAGATTTGGGCCTAACAGGAAGAAAATTTGCATCTTGAGTGTTTGATTTACAATGTAATAAATCCTTCTCGGGATTTGCTATCACAAACCAAATATTCAATTATCCAAAATGTAACTCTTGCGTAAGAATTTACATTTGGTGCCAAGCCACTGGTAAACATATGATGTCATGGTGCTGTATATACCATCAGGTGTTAAGGCTTGTTTGTTTGATAGTCTCAACTTGCCGATTCAATATTGGCCAAATTTTTGGCAAGTATCTCCAAATTTGCAAATTTTTATGCACTTCAAAAATTTGGCCAATCTTAGTACAAAAGATTGTCAATTTCTGGCCAATTCTGAGCCACAATTCTGTGGTGGCCAAATTGTGTATCCCAAAATTGGAAAAAGGTAGGGCAGGGTTATGTGGGATGCTAACTGCTAACCAAATACCTGTCTTAACCTTTAACTTAAGTCATTTCGAGTCATTGAGGATACAACAGAATCGCATGAAAAGCTGAATTAATTTGGGCAAATGACCCCGAATGCCATAAAGACCATTCATTTCGTGTGTCTGCGCGCGCACATGATCTTTCAGGGAGCATAGATATGTACACCTTGAAGAATATCGAAGAGGTAAGCCACTCTGTTTTGAACATTAAAATCACCACCATTAACTTTATTCACGATTGTTCCAATCGAATTTGCATGTGTAACTTTCAGTAAAGAAGAAACATCAATTGCTGCTGTTTAACAAAGTAGTGATGCCTATTTCTGCAACTTCCTTTTTGCTTTGCTAAAACAAATCTGATGAGACTAAATGATCTGAGTAAAGTAATCTAAACATCTGTAGAGCAGAAGCTTCATCAAAGGCTACCACTAGGGAAATGCTGAAGCGGGCATCTTGCTGTCAGTCAAGAAATGACTGAACAGGCTTAGCGCCTGCCTAGGCGCATGCAGTGGAACCTCATGGCCAGCACCGCGAATCGTAACGAACGTTAGACCTTCGAAGATGATTGTCCATCCGCCAACCTGATTTTGCCGCGAATATGTTAATCAGATGCTCAAATCGAAGTGTTTTTGTAAACATGCTACAATGATGGCAAAACTTCATCAGATATACCTGCTTATGGTCGTACCACGGTGTCCACTCCTGGACAGTCTTAAGCCCAAGCTTGTGCAAGCTGAGCCTTGTCGAGGTTACAGGAATTCTTCCATCAGTGTCACCACTGTGAAGATGATCAGTTGAAACATCAAGTGTAGTCATGAATAGGCTGAAGCTAGTATCTACTAGGATGAACGATGATTTACCTGAAAACCCACACTCTGATGCCGCCTTCGACGAGCTTACGGATGATGGGGAGAGTAGAGAACGGTGCATCGTTCCATTTTTCGATCGCATCACTGTGGATGTCGAAAGAGACCGAGCCCGTCAGGACTAGCACAGACTTGAAAAGAGATGCAGCTAATGTTCAACCTGGAAGTATACGATACCTGCAGTGAGTCCAGTTATAGCCAATCTTTGTCACATTTGCGTGCAGTGCCGCTTGCACATCCGGCCGGTTGAAGTATACCTCAGCGTACAGCGAAGTGCAGGGATCATACCCAGCCGGCTTCATGTACCAACCTTGCTGCAATAACCAAAGAAAAATTATGTCACTTACATGCCCATTTTGCATATGACAACTTTTCCCAAAGATAAATAATGTCTTACATATTTAGAGAAGATCTTTGGGGCGGCGCCATGGATGGAAACTTTCCTCTGTCTGAATGCAGCGGCTGATGAATTTTCAGTGCAGACGGGTGTGTACAAGCTGTACATGTCGATCAGACGGTACACAGCGAAGTACTCCTGAAGTGCATGCTTGCATGCGTCTGTCTCGTTTGCCATGCTGAAGTTGCAGTTGGTCTTCACGTCGCTGTAAACACGGTCGGAGATGACGGCGTGGTCCCATGCATAGTCGATCATGCCCGTCTGGTCGGTCTCGTCGTCGACGAGAGCATTCCCTATCTGCATCACCATCATTGAATGGTTGCAGAATGAGATGTTATCAGGTCAGTTATTAGAACAGAATGTTTGGCTAATGGTCACTTGCGTACCATGAAACCCTTGAAGTTGATGTACTTCTCCTTGGAACCTTGCTTGTTGCCGTCAAAGATCTTCTCTGATAGCTGCGGGACGTAATGCCCTGAGAAAATGCAATGCAGGAGAGAAATGAGATCAAAATCTTTTGTTTTTGCAATGTTCAGATGTTGAAACTTGAAACGCATCAGTTTAATTACCAGCATAGCTCTCTCCAGCGATGTAAAAGTCATGAGACTTGAACTGTGGGAACCTCTTGAACCAGTTGAGCAGGAATATGTAAGCATCATCAGCTGTGTACATTGCAATTGGAGAAATGGTTTGAATCATGCAGAACTAATTCACTTCAATGTAATTGGAATTGTTTGATCTGGAGATTTTTAGGAGTTTTACCGGTGATTTTATCACCGAGATGGTGCAGGTCAGAGCTTGTGTTTGTGTAGGAGAAGCCGACACCGACAGGGGACTCCAGGAACATCAAATTGGCCTCTGTAGTTTTGTCACAAAGAGCAACATAAGCATCCACAGATATACTAAAATATCTCCAGCTTTCTTTAAAAGATCTATTATGCGACTGATATGGTTATTTCTATGACTCTACGTCTCTATCAGACTCGGGTTCCCAATGTGAACCGTCTAGTTCCTGCTAGGAACCAGACATCTCAGTCCGGATCAAGACTTAAAAGCGGTTAGAATTAGGGGTGGCTGTTTGCTATTGTACAAGAATAATTGGTGATTATAAAATTTTAACAATGGGCTGGCATCACCAGAAAACCTGCCAGTTTCTAACCTCTCGGCCAAGTCTAGGAACCATCCTATTTTCGAGAATTTGAACCCTAGACTCTACACTTGTGTTACTGGAAATACAGTAGATAACCTTTTCAAAGATTATGAAAATTGCAATTTTTGATTAAAAGTTAACATTTTTCCCTTTTGGATCTTATTGCAAGGTAACATAAAGATAGTAGGAGCCGTGCCTGTGTTCCAAGAGTACTTGTTCCATCTCAGGTCAGGCTTGCCTTCCTGTATCAAGAAAGGCCCCAGCTCTTCAGATTCTCCATAGCCAATAGAAGAACAACCAGGCCCTGCATGCAATTACAAGAAACACTCACTTCTGATGCAGAATTATTAAACACCAAGACCGTAAATATAAGGAAAAAAAATTCTCCCAAAGTTGCATGGAGATAACGGCATGAATATATTCCAGCACGACAGAACAGTGGTCAACACACAATCATTGTTCTTCCAGCTAATGTGCACGAATTGACGATTGAAGAATTAATCAGCTGAGCCAATTATTTGAGCGTATTTTCCATAGAGTAATTAAGCTAAGCAAAGCACATGTGTGTTTCAATTTTCAGCAAAGATCACTTGTGGTTTCGAAATTGACCTCAGAAATATGTGTGGTTTTTATTTTGTGTGTCTTTCGTATCTATATCACATTTTTCTTTGGAGTAACGGAAACAAAACTACCTATTAGAACTCCTAGTATAGTATAGGTAGTATGGACTTAGGGGTGGTAAGCCATTTTTAAGGTATTTTTGGAACTCATGAATTTTGAAGGGGAAAAAAAATATAGTGAGAGCTAATGAAAATTTTTCTTCAAAATTCATGTGTTCCAAATAATCCATAATATGTTCTAATGGGGTTAAGTAATGTTCTCTTTCAAATTAACTAGAAAAAAAAGGAAGATAATATTTATATATATATCTGAACAGTTAGAGTGTATTCATGTAAAGGGAGTCGTGAGTTTGACTCTAGATTTTCTTTATTTTTATGTGTGTGATTAATTGAAATGTTATGTTGATATGTGTAAAGGATGGAGTGTGTGTCACAACAAATATTATTACTTGTAAAAACTGTTTTCTTACAAATTAAAATACAAAGAATGACAAAAATAGAAACCAAAAAAACCTCTTAATGTCAATTTTAAGATCAAATATGGACGTTTAATTTATCAAAGAAGAAACCACAAGTCGGTCTTGCGCAATTCACGCTGTTGCGAACGGGCAGAACTTGAGCATGGACCGGCGAGATCTTTGGCATTTCTTGATCTTTTGGGATCCTTTTGTCCGGTTTATGAATGGGAGTGCATGTGATGACACACAGTCGTGGGCGCAAGTACTACCGCTCAAAGGCCTGCCATTTTTGCTCTTGGAAGGGTACCATTTGTTTAGATCTTTTCTCTTCGATTCGGTGGACGCATGCAACAACAAGGTGGTGTGGTACCATGCAATGGTCCCCTAATCCCATACGGCTATGGGAAGAGCAAGCCAGTCCTTGCCCTTTGAAAGTTGATAGCGCCATCTCAACCTTCTTTTGTCCTTCAGAATTTCTCTTCTCCGAGCTGTTGCCAATCAGTTGCTAGTCAAACTGGTTTGGCACTATATTCGTGATCTTTGTGAGTATCAGGTAGCTAGTACTTAGCTTGCATTTTAAGGATGTCAATGAGTTATTATTCGACTAATTCGGATTCGAATATATCACGATCTTTTTGTTGTCTGCATCTCTTAGAGATGTGTTCTATCTAATTTCATCTATTCAAAAAAAAAAAAAAATGTGGTTCCGTGAAAAAGGGTCGAGCAACTTTCTCTCCAGAAATATGGTTTATCTTTATTTTTTATTTTAAAGTAGGGAGAGTCATTTAGGTTGTTGATAACTCATACATCTCGTGCATGAAATTAACACATATAAAGATATTGAGATTTAAAATCTATTTTTCACTATAGCAATCAGGCGGCCTGCTAATTGGGCAGCATGACTTACGTACATTTTTATGTTAGCGGTACATTAATCAACAAAGTTATAATACAGAATAAAACAAAGGTCATGGGCTCATGGCTGCCACCCAAGAGAAGATGGATGATATGATGCGCGAGGCACACCACATAAGAGAAAAATTATTTAGGGTATCACCAAGTCATGCATACTTGTTTTTGACTACCTAACAAATATATTTTCCTTCGCAACCACCAGAACTAATTGGACTAGTGGAAAAAAAGGTGTCCTATCCTATCTACTTACCAACCAAAACTAATTGGACTATTCCGGAGTAACTAAGAACATAAGAACAAAAAGTCTAGAATTAATTGCTCGTGCACGCACCCAAAAAACGAGTGTTCAAGTACTAGTAAGTAATTTCACTATTGTTTTATAATAACTTCAACTTTTTGAGCAGTCAGTGGGTGCATCAAACTTTTAATATACTCCACCGAATATCAACTATTATCGGCATTGAAGTTTCAATTTATAAGTTTGAGAAGTCTCATTTTACTGATTTTAGACAAAGATCTCCTAACTATGTTCTCTTTATGTGCACCCATACAGATGAGTTTTGTACCTCCGTACATAAAAATAAGAACAAGAGATGATTAGGAAAACAAAAGCTTATTTTACATAGAAGAGTTTAAAACACCTTATTTTATAACAAAATATATTTTTATTCAAATATCATTTATTTTGTAACCCTGAGAGTATGGGCTTGATTGGAATGATAATTAAGGAATGATTTAAACAATTACTTGGTTTATTGGTCGAGAATTTTACCATGTAGAGTTTCTAATGTTGCTTGGTGATTCTCTAAGGAAGCTTCTATGCTTTTAGGAGAAAAGAACTTCTAGAATAGTACTCAGTGCATGCAAAACAACTCGGTTGACGCAAGAAAAGGGGAAAAAAGATTGGATTTGTGACGCTTTACTTGGGATGATGGCAATAGTTTGCAGATCCCCAGGAGAATGTGAAGGCCAAGAAACTTAGCTTATCGCTTAAACAAACATGGTAAAACACCCATTGGCTCCATGGATCTCCCGGGTTCCGGGAGGGTACGTTGACCAATAAGATCCGTATGGTCTATCGCAGAAAATAAAAAAAGAGAGAATGTTTTTATTTTTCTAAAATCTTAACTGCTAATTAAAATTTAAACAGTCTAATTAATATAGAAAAAATTAAGATAATTAATTATTTTGTGAGATTTCAAATTTCGCAACCACATTAATTTAGAAATAGAGAAACATGTGACTTGTATTATAAAATTTTAAGTACCTGAAATATTTCTGGACAAGTATATACGGCCCATCCACCTCGAATGGGGGACAACCACATCGTGGGTCCCATGAATGGACAATGATGAATGTATACGATATAGTGATATACTATTCTGCCCATCAACTTCCTCTATGAGTTGGGACAGGGTGGTCCTTGCCTGTTAATTTCGACCATGGGGCCCAAAATTGGTCGAGGATATTGTTGGAAAACAAATCGAGTCTAGTTTAAGTCAAACTCTTAGCTCATTTTTATTGACAAGTTAAATATCGTTGGATTATGACTCAACTCAAATTTGACTTCTATAAATAAATTTGTTTTGCCTGGCTTCTGCACATGAGACGAGCTGAGTCCGGCGCACTATTCTAGCTTAATTACTCGAGCTCATATTAACCAGAGAATTAAAGCTCTTGCTTCCTTCACTCCAAAAGTTGCTTCCTTGGTTGCGTATGCTGCATAGCTAATTTTGATACGCAAGCATTCACTGATACGTATGAGCTCCCAATATACACGCGCCCATACCTATAGCTGCCTATGCGCTTCGCTTCTTAATTGAAACTAAGGACGAAGAACGAAGAAACGTCAGCCAATCTCACGCACTGCTCGTCAACAGACAAATCAACGAACAAGAAATTAAAGATGATATTTAGTTCAGAATCATAAATACAATCGTAAAGAATTTTAGAATATTTTACTTTGTATTAGGTCTATAATTTTATTAGAGTCCATATATTTTAAATATTTTGAATATAATTTATATGACCATGAAGTGACAAACTAAACAACCAATAATATATATTTTTTAGAAATATGTAAATTATAGAGCAAAATCTCTCCATCGAACGCTAGCTAATAGAATTGCGTGCATGTTACCGTGAAATGTTAATTAATTTGTACACGTACCGCCGTTGAGCCAGAGAACGAGGGGCTTCTTGTCGACGTCGCGCGTGGCCTCGAAGAACCAGTAGAAGAGCGCGCGGCCGTGGGTCTCGTTCACGGTCACGTAGCCGGCGAAATGGCGGAAGCCGACGGACGGCTGGCCGGGGAGGAGCACGACGCGGTCGGCCTCCTGCCGCCTCGCGACATCGGGCTCCAAGTGGCCGTACCATGACGAGCCATGGACAACACAGAGCAAGGAGAGGAGAAGAGCAAGGAGACCAGCAGAAGCTGCCATCTTGGATTAATTTTGGTGATGCCTAATTGTTGCTGCCGTCTCATCATCCTTGGGTATCGATGGTGGGTTATATATAAGGTCGGGCCCAGATTAATTAATGCCACGTTGTACTATCCTCTCTCATCTGTTCTTATGTAGGTTCTTTCACGATTTGTATTTGTCTGTTTTCTCCGTATAAGTTGATCTATGTCTATTCTTTATGATATATAGATCAGCATTTTTGATATAAATGAGTTTATGTGTTAAATAAAACATATAGAGACGATACTGACAAATCTAACAGTAGTGATTATCGTCTTGAAAATACATCATCTTATTTTAAGTATACATCTCATTTTTCTGGAATAAATATGGTTAATTGTTTTTAACTGTTAGGTGCTTGTTATTTCTTTGAAAAAACAACCTTTAAATTATTTTAATACACTAGGTTTAGAATGCATGGTTTTTGCCAAAGTTAACAAGGAGGCTATCTAATGTAAACCATATATTCTGTGCAAGCGTGCAATTATATCAGTTTAAACATCAAATTAACATGAAAAATCTATAGAATCAAAATGATTACTTGAGATATGCTACCATTAGCTTCGTTCAGGACACAGCTTCTAAGAAGAATTGATGTTTTGTGATGGAATTAGCAGTTTAGCACGTACATAAAGAAGGTCGTCATGTGAAGATCTGTTCCACAAATCAAATTAGCCGGCTCGAACAATCATTGCAAAGATATTGTCAAATTGAGCTTATACACGCATCATTTTGTTCGTTTTGGAAGTTCGTAGCCAATGGTGCTCGTAAGCTCCAGGCGATCTAATGCCAAAGAAGTATTTTCTCAGAGAATGTAGCTTTGAACCATGTATAATCTATTAGTTATATCGGCCGGCATTTGGCTCTTTTTACCAACATGAGATTACCACAACAGAAATATCAAAACTCCCAGTCACTATCATATATTTGAACGTAAACAAAGCATGATCCTTCCTTGTATTTTATATGCCACGGCTGTTACATTAGGCAAAGTGAAACTGTCAAACAAAGAAGTCGGGTTCTCAAAATCCTTTAAGCTCGTGAACAATTTGAGCTAAATCTGCTCCAATCTAATCCAAATTTGATATCGAGATTGTTTAAGTTGGTGCAATCCAAGATTATTATATTATATTTATGCTAAAATTTATATGATGTTTTGGAAAAGAATGTAGGATCATACTCTAACTCTTTTCAAATAGATGTATCTTAACCATTTTATGGATTATCAAATAGGTGTTATCCTCTAATTTTTAAGATAAATTTGTACACTATTTTCTGTGTATATTCTTCATTTAATATTTTGAAAAATTGACTATTTGGTTTAGAAAATTGAAAGAGATACTAATAGAGGATATTAAACAAGGAAAGTTTTAGGTACTTTCGGAAGGTACTAAGATGTACATGTGCCTCTCACCGTCCAGGGAGGTACTTAGAAAATCTGATTGTTGATCTATAGGGGTAAAATAGGTATTTGTTTTATAAATTATTTTTACAATGAATAATAAAAACGGAACTATTTTCATAGCAATTTTTGCAATAAACACTCAATAGAAGAAAAAAAGACACGCGTTTACATTAAATATGGATATGAATTATTACAAGCAAGCAACTAGATGGGTCTCTCACCGAAAGAGAGGCATATGTGTGTTGTTAAATCTTTATGTTCATGGTTCTATGTTGTCAGTGTTCTATGATTAGATCTATTTTTTCAAAACAGCATGTGATTAGATCAATAAGTCAGATTGAACTGTTATTTGGTAATATTATGATTTGGGCAATCAACAATTCGCCCACGATTATGATTGGATTTACAAGGCACTTGAAGCAACCAGTTCAAACCAAAGTGTTAACATGTAAGTAATGTGATTATGTGTATCAAGTCACAGCAGCTTCTCGTCATGTTCCTGAATCATGACCTCTAGCGACATCCAACATCATCGATGATAGATATTTAACCTTGTGATCATTCTCTTAGCGGAAACCCATTTCTCACAAAAGCATATCTATATGAGGCTCCAATGATCTGGACTCTAAAGTTTGCAGCTGTGGGTAGGGGCAATGGAACAGTGGGAGAGAGAAGTTAGAGGAATACAAACTCCGGTTTAAACTCTGTGATTAGTAATTAACAAATTATAACTTTGTCCTATTATACCGAGGATTATACAGAGGCACTAATCATGCATATTGGGAGACACTAATAAATCAAGATTATCATATCTAGTAAAATAAATGATCCTAAAAATTTGAAACTATTATTGTCTTTTTTATTCATATCTTGTTTTTAATGATAGAAGTTAAAAAATTATATCTATTTGAAAACAGTCAAAAAAATATAATTTATTGATTCTGAGCCAACTCTTAAACTTAAAATTTGAGTAGCTCAAGCTCACTCATCAACCTTCAGCTATATTCTTGTGAATTTTGAAGTGTTGTCAAGCCCATTCGAGTCGAGTCAAGTTCGAATATATTTTGAGTTTCAAGACTGCATGGACCCCTAAGTTGCTTCAGCACGCATTGGAGTCGCATATGCATCAAGAACTGCTACCACGTAGACCAACCGGTTGAAAAGAAGTTTGAGCATCACCAGCATTCGGAGAGCATTTCGATAACAGAATTGAATGCGTCATAAAATGTGCATGCTCTTCAGTACGAGAAATCTACAAAACCAAAGCCTCGCTGCTTCAATAATTCAATGGAGTACTAACTAGACTTGCCATAGTTGCATAGGGCTATCAATTGCTTATCAGTTCTGTACACCTAAGGGGCAGAGCATACGACAAGACGAATGAACGTAAAACGGCAGAAAGAACTTTGCATGCGCATGAACTGTGCCTTCTCACACGCGGACCGGATTTTAGGCCCCGTCTCACCGAGTCCTGTCTCTGGTTTTTTACCATAAACAAGTTGAGAGTTTTATAGTTTTCAGTCCGGTTGAAAAACTAGAATAATAGAATTGAAGTCACACAATGTGTTCAGATAATACTTCAGTTTATCTCTTTTAATTGCGACATACTAACATGTATGTAGTTCCCTTTCCTTTTAGATCGCAATTTTTGGAGACCAAATTTGTCTTTCATTCTCTGCATTACTGCTCCTCATTCCTCCCAAAGACACCAATCAAAATAGAAAATTGTTCTTTCTTTCACCTCTCTCCACCAACGAGAAAAAAAATATTTGGGATGACCAATATTCTAAAAAGTTAGTAGCAAGTCAACAGTCGCCTCATCATTTAATATTTAAATGTAAGCTGACGTTTATGTAGTCTTATAAATAATTAACAAATTGTATATTTATCAATAAAAAAATATATTTGTTATATTGCACATTATTTTTTAAGAAAATCAAGAAAAAAAAGAAGACAATATTAATTATTGTTACAACAAATATTGCTAAGCTTGTTCAAATTTTATTTAAACCAATAAAAATTAAAGAAAAAAATAAATGTATTTTGACCTATTTGAACCACTTATATAAGTGTTGAAGTGACCGTTCAAACTATTTTTTTGGATAATGAAGCTGACGTTAATCTATTCTATTTTTTAAAATGCTCAAAACTCAAAAGTTTCAAATTCCCAGAAAGTGATGGACATCTTTAAAATACAAGAAGCAAATTATGATTTGGTCATCAGAGTGCATTTGCATTTTGACTTATTTGAACCTCTTAAGTGTTTAAGTGACCGCTCAAACCGTTTTTTAAGACAATGGAGGTGACTATTAAGCTATTCCATCTTTTAAAATGCTCAAAACTCAAAAGTATCAAATCCTCAGAAAGTGATGGACATCTTTAAAATACAAGAAGCAAATTATGATTTGGTCATCAGAGTGCATTTATTCTGGATGGCATTTTCATAAGCAGTATCACCATTTAACATTAGTAGAACGTTTTTTCTTTTTTACCTATGTTTAGCATAAAAAACATCGATCCCGGAGCAAGATAAGGAATTCTCTGAGATTCTTGAAGATGCATAAATATATATTTCAGGACAATGCAAAAGCTTGAAATTGAAAGAAATATCCACATCTTGTCATATGCTTCAAAGAAAAGTGATAAGGTTCATATCTCATCACATGGTTACCAACTCTTACTTTAAAAATTACTTAAATAGAGATTTTCCTAATGCCTACTTATTAAACTGAACAGGTTGGCAATTATGTTTATGAAATATTGTTAACTTTATGATATTAAGTCAAACATGACCAATGAAAATAGGAATTATAAAACCCAACTGCCAAACAATAGTCACCCACTGCACAAAAAATCATATCATGTATCTTGACTACTAAACTCTCCCAACTTACAGAACACGATATGCATTTTTCTGTTGTGATACTTGTTTGATGCTTTGCTTTGATATGCAACAGCTTGGCACCACTGTAAAGAAAATACTCCTATCGTACAATATAAGGAATATGATCTTCGTTTTCAAAAATATATCACTTTTACCCCCAAAAAAAAAACTTTCCACAAATGTTTGTTATTTTATTAATTTTAAATAAAATTTTCTCATACTATCTCTATTAAATTAGGTAGTTGAGTTTTATGTGTATATGTAAATAATATTATGTCGTAGATAAAATTTATTTACATATATATATTTATTTGGAGTATTTTGAATATATTTTACTAAAATTATGATGACATTGGTAATTGCAATTTGAAAAAAATGATAAATATTCGAAAATGAAATTAGTATATTTTTTAAAATTTTATTATAAAATATAAGGCGTGCATGCAAATATATTATTATTATTTTTATTTTTTTCTTATTTACTCATCCAATCTTCCTGTTATTTATGATCAATCTCTCATATTAATATTTTTTTTCTCATTTACAAGGCGATTATGCATGAGTAGTTTAATCATTTTTGTTTAATGTTCTTTTGAACTTAAAATTTTTCTAAATTTATATACATAATCTATATACGTCTTATGTTTTTACAACAGGGGGAGAGAGAGAGAGAGTAATAGTAATGTCTAAAAGAAAAAAGAAGGCTCATTGTAACCCAAAAGAGCAGAAATGGAGGAGAGAAGCAACAAATATTAATTGAAGAGATCATAAAAAATACAGTAGCTAACTAGCTATGCCATGTATAAGCAAACTCACCGAGCAGTTGGCAAAATCATAAGGTTTCGTGCAATAACAAATTGACCAAGATATCTTTCTTTATAACCTTATCAATGGTTGGAACTCAATTGTGGAACTCCTCGGTATGATAACACCAGGCAGCTGGAGAGCACATTTCAAGGATGAACAAACATGGTCATACAGCATGATAGTAGGAAAAGCTATAGTCAATTTACTTGATCTTCAATGAAGCAGCATTTGCATGGAAGGGTCAAAGTGGGGTATAAGGAAAAAAAAAAATTATTGCTTTGAAGTATAACAGAAGAGTTCGATTCAGGATTGATGACCAAAACATCCAAGATCTACTCAACCTACTTGACTCTAGATCATAATATTCAAGTGCCAAAACTAGCACTTCACTAGAAGAAATCCTACCAGCACTACTCTACTTGACAGTCTACTCAAAGAGGAAATCAATCCAATTAGAAAGAACATAGACTGTGCTTACATGCATTAGATTGGCACTATGTATTATTGTGGTGCAAGCACAAGCTTCTAAAGCAAAGGCCATACCAGATTACCTGAGTCTGTCTATTTATCTGAATGTGTTGTCATATAGCAGATGAGAAACAAAATGTAAAGCATTGCTAACAGAGACAAGTAGACTGCAAATCTCAATAGAATTGTCCTCATCAGGCGAAGATTTGCAAATGTTCATACATTATTTTTCCCTCTTAAAATAATTGGGATGGAGCATACACAGTCCAAGGTGCGAAGACCATATAATGGACATTCCTTATGTGTTTAAAGGACATGCAAACAGATTTTACCAGGGCCTCTAATTTTCTCATGATACAATGAGACTTGCGGACCATTGGCACACCAAAAAGGAAATTGTCAATCTGGACCTACTCTGTTAACCAAGATGCAGTATAAGAAAATTGCCATCTCAGGTTCAGGACCTTACCACCACTCTGTTGTGATTTGCCATCAACAACAGAACAAATAAAATGATAGACAAAAACAACAGATATAAATGGTGCAGCTAATATTAGCTAAACTAGCCCCATCTCCTCTTATCCTCTTCTTCGTCAACTGGGGTATACCATTCTGGTCGCCTCTTTGAGTTGCTCAACCGATAGTTCAGGAACAGCTCTTCATCACATATGGACCTTGTACTCACCAGCACCAGCGTCTTTAGAACTGGAGAATCTCCACTCTGAATACCAGATCCTCCAGACTTGAACCAGAAGGTGCCAAATCTCTTCATTGTAACAGCCTCCTCACCACCAACAGTAATATTAGGGATGTATACTCTCATGTCTTTCTCCATCAATGAAAAATCATACGGGCAAAGCATCACATTAGGAGTTGATCCCTTTGGTGGATGGTTTGCAAAATGACCAAAAGCAAGCGGGTTTCGACGCTCAAGAACTTCCCCAATGTTTTCCCTGTGACTCTTCTCCAGAGGCTTACTAAGCATTCTCCATACCCGATCAGAGTTGCTCTCTGGGCCTTTAGATGGCATTGTGTTGTAATCCTCTAAGAGTGAACCATCCCATATTTCTCTTGTTTCACCACCAACACCCCATGGTTGTGCATTGATTACCATTCCATCATATCTTGTGACCAGATAGGTGTTGCATGCATCAATTCTTGGGTATCCTGGTATATATCGATAATATGCAGGTGAATATATAACTCCAGGGTAGATGGCCAGAACAACACCGACAGTAACTTCTCCAGATAAGAACAGGCCTTGGCCTGCATCTTTGTGAGGAATTTGGGAGGGCCTGACGTCGAGGGTGTACCCAACATGGTCCCTAAATGTATTTGACAAATCAGCTCGAGTTAAAGGTCGAGTAGCAGGGACAGCTGCACTGCAGAGCAACAGGGATCAGAACATGGCTTCTTAGGATTCTTCTAATAAAACAGACATGGTTGGCATAAGAGACTATCATTTTCAGGGCATATTAACAGCATAATTCCTACATGATGCAGATGATGTGCTCAATAATACACATATCACACGCACACGTGTGTGGTGTGTGTGGAGTTAGCTTCATTGCTTCCTTTACAACAGAAGATTATAAATGCCTGGCAGAAGTAGTAGAATTTAGCACTGATCAATCAACAGTGCTATTAATATCAAAGAATGCAAGTGATGCGATCAGTAATAGAGCAATGCAAAAACTTAGCCCGGAACTTTGAAGAAAATGCAACAGCATGATAGTAGACTAAGGATGTCACATTATGGTGAACAAAATTAAAGTATAGGTGGTACAGTGCACAGTCCAATTGCAAAATAAGGAAGGGTACAGCAACTCAAAGAAAGCCACTCAAGCCACACAGTTGAATGCCAAGGCAGATCTGTGCAACCTCAGTACCCTCGCCCACTAAAGGTAAGAATTTGAAATCTGAAGACACAATGAATTGTACTAATACTATCATATTGCATAACTGTCACAGGCATCTTAATTTGTAGCAAACTGTTCAAAGTATCATTTCCGTATTATGTAGCAAAGATAGGCTCTTCGAGAAACTACTACTCACTAGTCTATTATAGATAACACAAATGCATTGAGATATGTGTCAATGCATGCACATTTTGAGAACCGGCTACCTGGCTTGTTTGCAGATGCAACTCCTTTGGCAACGGCAAAACTCAATCCACTACGTCGAGAATCGTTATGATCTGATGAATCATTTGTTGTGTCAGGAAGAAGAATGCTATCCATCGATTGGCATATATGCTTAAGTTGATAATGAACATTTTCCTGCACTTGCTTCTGCTGATCAGCAACTGAGGATTTGCTAGCCATCTCAATAATCTCCTCTGCATCCTTCTCTTCAGCATTCTCCCCCGAACGATTATAGCTAAAAGCACATAAGAAGGAACATATGAATCATCTTATCAGGGAAAATTGCCAAAAAAAAAAAAAAAAGTAGCATACAAATTCAACGACCATTGAAACAACTAAAAATGTAGATTATCAGCTTATTCTTTCAGTCAATGATCATAGAAGAGATGGAAAGATATAGGCAAGTCTAATGACAGGCTAAAATAGAGACACTAAACTAGTAGAATCCAATAGAACATCCTTTAAGGGATCCCAAAAGAAACATATGAGGCAGAAAAAATATTTCTAAGGTTACAAGAAAAAGCAATATAGATCATACATTAGGCACTGAACAGGCTAGAAACACATCCTTGATATAGCATTGACTACTGAAAATCTGCAAGAGTAAACTAACTTCCAAAAGTTGATTTTAATTCTTCCTTCGCCCACAAATCATAAGAAATACCAAGTTTTCCTTTTTTATTTTTTTAAAAAAACTTTATTAGACATCACGCATGCAATTGGCATGGTGCTTAAATATGAAATTATACTTGGATGTCTAGTGAAAAGCAAGGAAAATTTTGATATCAGAGACCCACAAACCTGGTATAAAGAAACAGACGATTGACATCAGCTTCAAATTGAAGATGCCTTGGATCTCGAGCAAACATTGGATTCTTAGCAAGTGTTTTCACTGCCTGGCAATGTAATGATAAAGTCAATTGACAAAGCATTACAGTGGTCAGTGGCTGAAGAAATCATACTTTTGTTTCACAGGGTAAAATTTAATAGAAACTTATTTCTAGAACATTCTAGAATTAACTGCTCATATAATGGCGTTAAAGTAAGTTACTACATAACAAGAGAGAGAAATAAACATCTTTAGGTTCAAATGCTATATCTCATGTACTTGAAGTCTGTAGATTCTAAACCGCTTTGCTTGCACAGTGTAACAACGTCCTAAAACAAGTCTAAGACATCTAGAGTTAGCATGGCTGCCATTTTAAATGCTCTAACTGTGCACTGTCCTTCTTAAGGAGTATCACACAAGTAGAGCTGCGAGCTAAATGGACGAAACAAGTTCAACTCAACATGAACGTGAGACCAATTTAAGCTATGAACAAAGACAAATCCAAGCCACAAGCACATTACGTCGTTTGAAGAGATGTGTAGAATGTGATTAAAAAACACATATATTTCTTTAGTTCTTCTCTCAAAACTAGGAGCTCCACGACATTTTCTTGTTAATACCATCAGAAACATGCCCACAGATTCTTGGAAAGCGTTTAAACAAAGCGAAATCTTTTCGTATATTAGTGGATCTAGTATATGTCCGTGATCAAGAAGACGCAAGGAAAGAACAAAAGGGTAATCAAACAAGTCGAGATCCAGGGATGGTCGGAGGGATGGAGGTTAAGTTCTATCGCGAGATGTGAACAGTGGCAAGATTACCTCTTGGAATTTGTTGAAGAGAAAGGCCATGCTGGCTTCGCCACCGGTCGTTGCGGCGGCTGCTCTTCGTTCGGCACCACCAAGGCGAAAGGCGCACCACGGCCTGGACGGTGGCGGAGAGGAAAGGTTTTGGGCTTTGGGGGGGGGGGGGGGGGAATCATCAGTAGTGGTGGAGTTGGGGTTTTAGGCTCGAATTCTTGGGCTCGTGCCGACATTTTCCGTGGGCTTCTCCTTGGAGTCCCATTGTAAGTGTAAACCTCCATACGTTTGCTTCATTTTTTTTTTTTTGGGCAAATAACTGTAATGATTGAGTCTTAATACGTGCACAGTGAGTCTAAAAACTAGTGCAAATTGCACTATGTAACAAACTAAGAACGCAGTGATACGTAGTTTAGGAGAAAGCAGTCATTTCTATTTAAAGTATGTTTGTTCAAGTTTAAGTTAATTTTAATAGTAAAATAAACTATAATCAAGGCTTAACTCATAGCTTATTTTAAATGGACAAACCTCATCTTATTTGACTAAACATGGGGTGTTTCCCCTGTTTACTGGTTGGGGCAGCGTAATGCTCCGCATCCGGAAGAAAGCACGACAGCCGGGTTGCCCATCTGCGTTTCACAGCCACCGTTTCTTAGAATCGTGGTTTCGACCGTCATCTTACGCCAAGGGATCACACTATAGCAATATGCATGCATGGTGGCCGTTCGTGCAATGCCAGTCATGCCACAGGCCCACAGCGATGATGCAGGAGGGTAGGGGAGCATCGAGCAGGTCGCTGGGCGCCCCCGTCGGAAGTTGAGTGCTAGTGGAAATGCGGGGCGACGTTTTAGCCCTCGCCCCACCGTAGCTTACAAACGGACCGGGGGTCGCCACTGCAAGGAAAGTTCCCATAAAACAGCCTTCCCCAATCCCCAACCCCCGACCGGTCCGTTTCCGTGCTGCAAGTGCACGCGTCCCCTGTGCCATTTTACTATTTACTCGGCGGCCAGTCCCTCCAACGTCTACTTCTGGATCTCACTAGCGGCTGCTCGTGCTTGGTGCGTTGTTTGCTTAGCAGGCGCTTCGAAGATAAACTTGGTATTTTTTAAGCTCTTTTTAATGCATCTTGATGTTTGAAAAGAGTAAGAGCGGGTGATATGTGTAAAGAGTCCAACAAAAACAACCTAAAAACCAAGAGAGATAGTTTGTCATGTTATAAAAACAAAATCCATTTTTTATTTACATTTTTTCATTCAAAAAAATTAAAAGAACTAGTCAAAACAATTATCAAAGACACGTAAAGTTGACACGTGGACTACACCAATTTTAAACCCACTGGTTATTGACTATGATGAATTACGTGTATATTTTCAAATTTCCAACAAGTTATATTTAAAAAAATTTTAATTTTTGAGACTGATAAGTGAGTCAAATAATACTGGACTCACTTGCCAACACTTGAGCCACCCACACGGTTTGTAGGCGGACCCATATCATCCACACAGTTTATATACTCCACATGTCTCATTCCGTGCACTCACATAAATTTTTCGCCCATACTCATTGATATATGAACCCTGTCAAATTTGACCCCTCCTATCAGTTACTGAGTGCACATGCCTACCCTAACGGATACGAAACGAGTGAATCTCACAAACATCGTCATGTGGAGCCAAAGCGGCCTCCAATAATGCCACTTGGCTCACCATGTAGCTCATGAGGCCTACCTGATGCACGCATACTCACTATCTCGCCATGCTAGATGCGCGGTTCACACACTCGAGCCAAACTAAGTTAAGAGTCTACGTATCATTCAAACGCCGGGCTACAACAGTGATGTTGGAGATACTCTGAAGAGTTCTTGCCTTATTGGTCCTCCCTTGAGTTCGAAGGAGTCTAAAACTGGGATTTGAGACGAGGCAATGACCAAAATAGTCTCTCGCCCCAGTTTCGGCGGAGCCCTGACTGTAGACTGTGTAGCATGAGCGCGTAACTCGGATGCTGTATCAATTTGTGCGCCCCATCACTGGCTAGGTGTCTTGCTCTACGCATCACGAGCTATGCTAGTTTTATGTAAAAGTTGTACATTACATCCACGTACAGAAAAAAAGGTATCATGCTTGATGCAAATTTGTTTGTGATATAGATCAACTCAAAATTTGAGTTATGGTGCACACTCCTTTAGTGCTATGTAAAATATTAGATTAGTCCGATCTAGCACTGACAAGACAGTGGTCACTTAAACTGCAGTGAACTCAACCCGATCCAAGTCCAGACACTACGAAATGAAAACGGCTCCTGTTGGCGTCGTCAGTCGATAAAAAATAAATAAATATTTTGCTCTTTGACACAATCACACAAAATGCCCAGGTTCCACAAATCAAGCATTCAAGGGTAAGCTAAGGACAAGCAATTCAGTAAAATGCTGCTGATTCTTTTACTAGACCAAGGAACCAGCTAACAGTTGCTGCACAGGGAGCACAAGTACCAGCAGTGATCAGAGTTGGAGCAATCGCTTACACATCATGATGGTAAAACAGCAGCAACAGGGCAGCTGCTGGCTTGCAGATTGCAGAATCAACATGATACAAAGAAAATGAGGAGGACCAAATCATCTTGGTTAAAGGTATCTTCCAGTAAACCTAACACCCCTCATCCTTCCTGCTTGTGACAGGAAGCCATTGTTGATATACAATCCCCATCTCGCCAGCACACCAAAATCAAGGCTTCACCAATGCTGAAATCATTTGAATCCTTGAACATAAACCTTAATTGAAATTGGACAGCTAGATGGGATTTTTAGTATTCCCTTCCCACAGTGATTCTATCACTTTAATTTTACCATTCTACCTGTAAAAAGCACAGTACCATTTCTCCAACACTTCTAAAGAAAACAGGAAGACAAAAGCCCCCAAAACTACATCACTAGAACCTACTGCTGGTAGACTTCAGTTTTGGATATAACAGGATAGTGATGCCCGTCCAACTATGTTCCTGCAACTAAATGACACAAATTTAAGCTAATATATCGGTTTGGTCCAATTAGACGCCACTATGCAAGTAAAACTCCATCCACCCGAACCCAGCACATCTTGCTTCTTGATAGGAGCAAGAAGAGCTTGACAAAACTAACCTCCCAGCAGGAGCCTGTATAATTTTTATAGTATTTCTGAGGTGCTCCAAAGTTCTACAGATAGCAGAGCATCAGTGCTTAGCTTCCGTTGCTATGAGGCACCAAATGAACTATAGATTGGAGACAAACTGATATGCAGGACTTTTTAAGCTGCAGCAGACAGGTTTGATAAACATAACTACTAACCAAATTGGGCTCAAATGCATTTTCTAATTTGATAACAAATCTGGAGTTTTTGTTATCATGCAGTTGACACAATTCTGATTGAACATTTAAAAGGCACCCTGTTCACTCTCAGATTCCAACAATGCAGAGCATCATTTGCATTGCACTGAGGATTTATAACCACAATGAGTTCAAAAGCACAAATGGTCAAGATTTAATGAAGTTCTTTAAGCTTACCAGCATACCATGTTTGTTTCACATGTTTAAAGACTGCTGTTAGACTCACATAATATTCCTATAATGTGGCAGTACTCCAATGTCCTCTGCCCATGAACTCTTGCTATATCAGAAACTCATCATAGTTTGACATAGCATGCCTGCTTAACAAGGTCCGCCCTTTTACCGGCCAAGAATCCTAATTCAACACCAAGTAAGCTACATAAATTTCCATCTAAGAAAACATACATATGGACTTATAGTTTATTTACCACTTAAAAAGATATCCATGCCACTTGATATCTCAAGATGAATTTGGCTTCTCCTAGTGCAAATTGTAGGCACTTCAACAGGACTTGGCAAAACCTTTTACTAGAAATTCATTAATCTGGCCAACCATGAACACCATGCTCATAAATAAAGGTCTAAATAAGCAATTCCACAGAACGTACACTTCTTCTGAGGCTACTACAATTCTTTAGTAAATACACTTCTGCTCTGAGAACATTGCACAATCTCCATTCATACTTATGTTAAGATATGCAGGTCTACTACTCATAGCAAAGCAGGCCTAAACAACCAGGGCAAAGAAAGAAAATTGAAACATAACAAAGGCCAGAATGACCCCCCTGATTGACCTTATCATCCAACTATAAAGGCTAGAACTCTCTTTGCCGCAATATAAGCCAACAATTTTCAAGGGATAGACTCATATGAAATGGTACATAAATATCAGAAGTCAATATGGAGAAAATACTGATGCCACTGTGCACGCTACTAGCCCCAACACACCACAATCACATAGAAGAAAAAAAGGTAATACAATATGCTGTATAATTTGTGGCAGCCCATAAACACCCAAATGTCACCATAGAAAAGAAGACATTTACGCCCCATCTTAACATCAAAAAGATGCAATATTTGGTGCTTTAGCACGGAATTCATACTTCTCATGCAACATCGTCAAAGCTATCTCGATCCATCAATATCAAAGGAACTAAAGATGCGAGGAATTGAAAGAAATATCAGCAAATAGCTCAATTCAGGCAAGTAAAACAATAGCCAAATGGCACCGCAGCCAGAATAACAAGTTAACCTTATGTAAGAATTAAACTTCAATTCTAACAACACAGCCACAGGAAAACCAAAAAAAGGCTTCACCTTTGAGTCCACCCATCACACCGGCGAGGGCTCCTCAACGTCCCTACCCGAACCTCTCCCTCCACCGCCGCCGCCGAGGTGTGGCAGATCAGCACCGATGGCGTCGGTCACGAGCGACGGGGGGCGGTTCTCGATGACCTCGTCGATGAGCCCCCAGTCGCGCGCCTCCTCGGGGTCCATGAACATGTCCCGCTCCATGCACTGCTCGATGCGGTCGATGGACTGGCCCGTGTGCTTGGCGTAGATCTTGTTGAGCCGGTCGCGCATCTTGAGGATCTCCTTGGCGTGGATGGCGATGTCGGAGGCCTGCCCCTGCGCGCCGCCCGACGGCTGGTGGATCATGACCCGTGCGTTCGGCAGCGCCCGCCGCTCACCGCGCGCGCCCGCGGCCAGCAGCAGCGACCCCATCGACGCGGCCTGCCCGATGCAGAGCGTGGTCACGGGCGACCGGATATACTGCATCGTGTCGTAGATGGCGAGGCCCGCCGTGACCACCCCGCCGGGGGAGTTGATGTAGAGGTGCACCGGCTTGAGCGGGTTTTCCGACTCGAGGAACAGCAGCTGCGCCACCACCAGCGACGCCGTGTCGTCGGTGATGGGCCCGTGGATGCACACGATGCGCTCCTTGAGCAGCCGCGAGAAGATGTCGTACGCGCGCTCGCCGCGCGACGTGTGCTCGATCACCATCGGCACCAGCCCGTACTCCCGATGCGTCGAGTACCCGGTCGGCGGCTGGTACGACGAGTAGTACGCCCTCGGTACCGCAGCGGCGAGCCGGCGCAGCATGGGCCCACTTGGGTTTAGGTTTAGGGAACTGGGCTTGGGCTTGGATTTGGATTTGGGTGCGAGGGGCGAGAAGGTGGGGAGAGGAGAGGTGGTTAGGTGAGCGAGAGTAGAGGGACTCATGGTGGTGTTTGGGGGCGGGGGGCCTGGAATGGAGCCATTTGTGGGTGGTGGTTTATATCGCAAGAGGGGGTGTTTAGGTGCGGGAGGGCTGTGAACCTGGAATGTGATTTTTCTTTCTTTTTCTCCCTATACAGTGAATGGATTAAAGTACAGGTTTGGGTAAGGTACTAATAATTTTTACATACAAATAAAATTTTGGGTACAACTTATATACAGGAAATTTAGGTGGGACGAAAATACTTATAATTCTTATATAAACAAAAAGATGAAAATTGATGTAAAAAACATTTTTATCATAGTCATTCCATGACAATATTTCATTCAAATATTTGTTACAAATCACAAAAACTCCCGAGTTAAAAAGAATATAGAAGGATATAAAAAAGAAATAAAACCTGATCCTATAAAATAATGGTTAAGAAGAATATATGTATTTTTATTAATTGGATTCAACAATAATGACCATGATTAGTTGTTTTATAATAAATTAACCTTTTGTGCTTTGTAGTTTTTTTGCTCACTCAATTTGAGTTGTCTATCATATGACCAAACAAAAAAAAATACAATACCCACTCTACAATAACTCTTTTATTTTAAAGAATCTGGTTCTAAAAGAAACATATAAGTCTTAATCATGAAATTAAGGGATTTGATGTGTTGTAGTTGTATAAGAGTTGCGCACGGATATAAATTATCTAATCAATAATCAATATCACCATAAAAAGATAGGGATAAAATCTATCAATTTAGATCATGACTTAATCAAGATTAATCGAACCAATAATCAGTTGATTTAGATTTAGTATAATTATATATAACAATCGGATATATGGGTGTGAATTGTGAAAGAGGGGGTGGAGGAAAAGTCCAGATGGTGCTGCTTTGGATCTTTTGAGGGGAGGAGGTGGAGTGGGGAATTGGTGTTCTCGTTTTTGGCGTGAGTGGACTGCTTCCTTGCTTCTTCGGCAAGAAAGAATTCGGATTGGGTTCTACAGCTTCCTGTTTTGTTTTGTTTGCAGGTTCGGTGAATTTTGTTGGAGTAGGACTAGGATGGATCCCTCGTTTATGTAGGGATGAAACATGATATCTCAGTTATATTTTCTTCCTACTGAATTCTTCATCTTTTGCTCATCTGAGTAAAAAAAAACATTATGAAAATGTCTCACGTGAGAACTAGTTTAAAACAGTGTAATCGGAATCTTCGCATGATCCAAAGGCTTCTAAAATCATTACCAATTTTTGTTTGGCTATATGTTGAAACAAAATCACTCATTGAGAATAGCTAGTACTTTCTGCAAAAAGCCACAAGTGGCAAAATAATCGTGAAGCTAGTAATCCTAATCCACTTAAATATCCTCTTCCTGCGTTAGGATATGACCATCAATTAAGCAATCTTCAGGTAATTCCATAATCTCAAAAAGTTGAGATGAGTCCAAGTCTGCCGGTTGTTATCAGTTAGGAGTTTTTGGTTGGTAAAAGATTAGCAGCCTGTGGAGAGGGAGTTCGAGATGTGGCCGTTATGCTGCGCCTGCGTGCACGAAAGAGAAGGCTCTCTTGGCTTCCTTTCTGTGTTACATGTGGGTTTGCGAGTAGATCTTTTGCTTGGATCTTTTATATCAGACAAAAAACCGCTCGGTTTGTTTGGTTATCAGAAGCAAGACGACTCGTCCCGTATATAACTAGTTAGTTGTTATCGGTGGTAGATTCAAAAGTGAAATATAGAGGGGTAAAAATGAAAACATAGTGTATATATATATATATATATAGTAATATTCATATTTAATTTGACGAACTTATGTACAATTTCAAATTTTAAGAAATAAGTTTCCACTAAATGGAAGGATTTTTTTTTAATATTCATAGGACTTATACTTAATTTTAACAATTTAGGAGGAGCACGTTGCTATAGACTAATTAACACCTAAATGACTCACTTGCAAATACAAAAATTCAGGGGGGTAAGTGCCCACCCTTATTTTACTAGGATATATTTGGTTGAGAGTTAGAATTAGTCAAATCATATTTTAGTCATAGTCAAAAGTATAACATGACTAAAAAAATTGGTTATGAAAGAACTTTTGATTTGAATCAAAGAGTGGCGTAGATTTGGCTAATTTGCTGGCACACAAAATCTATATCATACATTTGACTATTTTTAATTAAAAAATTGTGGCTAAAGTTAGTCAAATTGCCTGGATTAGTCAAAATCTAACAGTAAAACAAACAACAGACAAATTAGATTAGTAATGTTATATTTTAATTTGATAAATTCTAACAATCAATCAAACACACTCTAGATCCATCAATAATTGTTACATACAACTGTGGAAAATCTTGGTATGTGTGGTTTGGTCCTATAGTGAAAGTTTATTTGGCTGTATATGTACAATATCTAGTAAAGTCAACTACACTTTCCACCAATTTTGAGTTGACGCCTTTGGGCAAAGCAAGAACGATAAGCCAAGTATTAGTTCATCCCATATGGAGATAAATAAAAGCATATTAAACTTTATGATGTTACAAATGCCAAAATATGTCAACTATGTTTATCTAAACTAAAAACATAAACTCAAAAGATACAGGACAAATCATTTCATGAGTTCTTTAAAAAAAGGTTAAATACCTTCCTCTGTATATAAAACGTGACAGAAAAATGCATGTAAGAAATGCACTCTTTCAACTTAGTAAAACTCCTCTTCTATTCAGATTTTTTCACCTGTTGTAACATTGTTCTAACTATTTCATGTTCACTTGATCTTGCTAACACTTAACAAATATGCTGGACAGGTGATTGTTCCCACGCTTAAGCACAAAAAAAAATAGCTGGGTAATGGATTACGCCGATATATAGTTACAAAAGGTTTGAGTTTGCAAATTTTTATTAGCACAAGCGAAGCTAAAGTTCAAATTTTAGTTAGAAGTTCTAGGCACGTTTCCAAAATTTGTAGACCTTGGTTAAGTAGTAAAAAAAGTTCATATTTCTTGATTGGGACAAAGATTACCATCCATGGTAAATTGCGATATTAATTAAAGCGACCATTATGCATAACCTGAGAATGTGTTTCTCTAGTTTCATCAAAATGGGTTCCAGACTTTGTCTAGAAGTTTCTTCATTTTTGCGAGGGCAACACGTTTCTTAAATGTTTATATTTATTTTCATCGTTAGTCCATCCAGCCCAAATCCAACCTAAATTTAGCCCAAGTTTTGCATGCGCATTTCTTCTTTTTATGCTTTTGACTGGTTGCATGCTAATTGTCTAAATATTATTCAAGGAAACCCTAATATAAAGGCTTAGATAAACCCAATCCCTTCAACATGTTCAAAAAAATTCCAAGGCCATCAACACCCCCTGAATTTTATACGAAGCTTCAAGTGTCGTGGACTTGTGGAGCATGGAATATTTTTTTTTCCTGATCCTTGGATTAAGCACTGGACGGCTCAAAAAATGGCAGAGATCAACTGATCATGCAACTCGATAAATAAGGTGTCATGTTACGTACAATCTGAATTGGTCGTGAGAAAATTTTTCGACGACAAGGGAATCTCCAATAATTTTATAATTAATCAAACTAGTACTCTAAACTTAATTCATAAAATTTTTCTAAAAATAAACTAAAAATTGTGTTTTCAAACAAGTCCTTAATGACATTTAGTTATAGTTCAGTTTCTATCTCATAAAATTAAAACCAACAAACCTTAGTTCCTCGGAGTCCAAAAATTGAAATTAGAGATGTATAGCCTAGAGTTCTTGTTTTTCTACTTTAAAATCATATTTAGCATTTTGATCTCTAATAAATAGAATATAATATTAATTGTTATAATCAATAACAAATTATGTAATTGTTATAATTGTCCGGACAAATGATATATGGACTTTTGGAGCTAGAGAAACCACAAAAGTGAACTCTACAACTTTCTATAGAAATTAACTTTAACTTCTCTCAAACAAAAAAATCCAAATTTAAAACTATGATATTTGACCAAATATCTCCAATTTCTACCTAAAAATTAGAAACCGAAACCAGATAGACACCCTTTAGATTCAATGCTCCAAATGTTGTATCTTCCTACGACAAGCATTGGAAGCTTCCACTTACAAACGAGGATTCACGACATGATTCGTATGCTATTTAGACGGTTGGAGTGCATCCCCAAATTAAAAAATCGATGTAATATTAAAAATGTTCTATTTATTTTTCTAATAATGTAGGGTGACAAATTAATCATAGAAAAAAGAATATAAGAAGACACATTAAAAACACACACACACAAAACTTCATGCTTAGAAATTCAATACATCTGGTGTTTAAAAAAATTCTCTGAGAAAATATTATGTGTCACACATGTAAAATAATATCACCATCTAAAGATTATTTTAATAGGTTGATTTTTGGGAAAATGGTTAGTGGAGAGAGAAAATGATAATGTTTGTTAAAAGAGAGAAAAATAGGTAGAAAATAACTTAGCTCGTAAATAAAAGAAGCTGATAATAAAAAAAATCCGAACGGCTGCCCAGCGAGAACACCTTCTTTCTTCCCGTGCAAAAAAAAAATTATTTCCTCTCAGACGTCCGAACTCATCGGTGCTTCGTAAGGCGTTTCAACAGAATATTCTCCAGTATATTTTGTGTCATGTATGCGAAGTACTATCTGAAACATCCCTCTACTCCAACCCATCGGAGCTTCGCGAGGCGCTTCGTACGGCCCACGAGTAAATTAAATTTAGGTGGTTTTAGTAAAATATCAATAATTTTTAATTTAAAAATTAAATATATATGATGTTTGGTCTCTATATGAAAATAATTTAAAGATCTACAACTTTCTCAATATAATCAACATCTAATTTGAACTAGATTAATACATAAATTAAGAACAAAATTGTATACAATTCGGTCGCACGAAAATCGACGAAACAAAAAATAAAAAACCTGAGGCTTCGGACGCCTCAACCAGCGTTTTCTCTCTCCTGAAAACCAACAAAAAATAACATTTTATTTGAGACATTGGCCGAAGCTTTAGCGTTGGAGTGAGCCTTATACTCATCCGAATAGTAAGGTCATTGATGCCTTAGGCTGAGTCCAACGCACCGGCATTTTGCGAGGCGCTTCAACAGAATATTCTCTAGTATATTCTGTGCCACGTATGCGAAACACTACCCGAAGCACTCTCCCTCTCCAATGCAAAGGCGTTTCGCGAGGCGTTTCGTACAGGCCCACGAGTAAATTAAATTAAGTAATTTTAGTAAAACATCAATAACTTTTAATTTAAAATTCTAATATATGCGATATTTGGTCTCTATATGAAGATAATTTAAAGATCTACAACTTTCTCAATATAATCAACATCTAATTTGAACTTGATTAGCAATAAATTAAAAAACAAAATTGGATGTAATTTGAATGCACGCAAACCGAGGAAGAAAAAAAAAATTTTGCTAGTGTCGCGACGCCAAGTGAAGCGCTGCCCCTCTCCTCAACCAATTAATTTAGTATTTTTTTTTATGTGGATCCACCTGTCAGGACTCTATGACGCCGATGTTGGACTCGGTCTTACTGAGTATGCATAGGACCTCTAACTTCCATTCTAATTAGTTTCAGACGAACGCCTACTAATTTTAATTTGCTATGTATGATCACGGAGGATGCGTCCCCTGCAGGAGAGGATCCAATCTGCAAAACTCGAGAGATCAAAAGAACAAGACGCATAAGCATTCAAGACAACAATGGAGAAGATAAAGCAGATCGGTGAAACCCTGCGTGAGTTCAACATACTGTCTCCCAACGCCCGTTGTGCAGAGTTTTTGGTGGGCGTACATCGGCGACAGCGGCTTCGCCGTACTTCGCTGCCGCAAGATCGTCCACCGTTCAAAGGTGCAACAGAGAGGCTTCAACCACCCGTTCCAGCTCAGCGCCCAAGGTGGTGACAGCGTCACCCTGGCGAAGGCGGGCGAAATGGCGGTGAGGGAAGGCGACGTCGTGGTCCTTGGGACCGACGGGCTGTTCGACACATGTTCGACCACGAGCTCGAGCGGGCCGTGCAGATGGGAAGGACGCTGGGCTTCTCGCCCAAGAACATGGCAGACATCGTCGCTGGCCTTGCTTACGAGAAGTCAAGGAGCAGGGCGAAAGACTCGCCGTTCGCCGTCGCGAGCCGGTTGCATAGAAAAGAGAGCGACAAGCATGTCGGCGGGAAGAGGGACGACATTACCGTCATTGTTGCGTTCGTTGTCTGGTCGGATTCTTGATCCAACCGGAAACCGGAGTGTGGCTTCTGGGTGTTGTTTTTCCTAATTTGTCTGTTTGTATCAGAAATCTTTAGTCAGTAGTACTGTTTAGTTTTGGTAAGTGTATGTATTTTTTTTGTTTGCAACATTGAATGAATCTCTTATTATTGTTGGACCAAAACCTTCACTCTTGCATCTATTTTTCTAAACTTCATGAAATCTCTCATATTTATCATCACCGCTAACAGTTAAGCGGGGGAGATATCATATGATGCAGGTGGTGGCAATGGGATGTGTCGGCCAATTGGGGAGACTAGTGACGTTGTCGTCCATGGGTAACTATGGTTGATGGTGATGACAGGATGAGGGGGGAAGGGGGTGTTAACACCATTCTCATTATTAGTGATTGTGATGGGAGATAGTAATGGACAGATAATGACGGGTTGGCAACTAAGACAATAATTTGTGAGATACAAGTGAACCACATATTTAACCCATCAAAAAACTTGTGAATAAGAAAAAAAGCTAATTTAACCGGTTAATGCAATTTAATCACCTTAACTCAAGATTATGTTAACCTAAAGTTAATAAACTAACCCAATGTTAACCCTCGTTGTCTCTTACATAGATATATGCTCATATGGTGGTACCAAACTAAATAACTAAATTAAGCCTCACTCTTAACTATAATATTACAGACAAAATTATGCATTTCAGATTAAATCCATTTAACCCAACTGGTTAAACCAAACAACACTTTAGAGTAACAGGGTTTGTGACCAAACAAAAATCTAGATTAAACTAACCAATCCATGTTAAATTAAATCAACCTAGTTATTTTAAACCAAAGCCAACCGAGGCCTTTAATGATCAAATGTACCAAACGGTCAACAATGTATGTTGTTTGAACTGCAGTACAGAGCAAAGGATAGTAAGGACGTTTGGAAGGGCAATTTTTAATTCATTTTTATGGGATTTTTATTGATAGATTTTGAATACCAGTTTGATTGAATAAATTTAGGTGAGATTCTTTTCTCCGTTGAAATTTATCATTGTACCTAGGGCTGCAAGAAAGCTTGAGATTCTCGAGCCCCTCAAGTTCGATTTGGTTCTCAAGTTCGATTTGGTTTTTGGCTCGATTGGAGATCAACTCAAAAACTGAGTTGAATTTGAACGTCTTTTCTAATTCAGATGGAAAACGAGTTGTGTTCAATTAGTAAGTTAGCTTGCTTAGTTTTGACTTGATATAACTTGAATTTTGTAAATATCTCTTTATTTAATTTCAGTAGATATAACTAAATTAGGGTTTTAACTTTTATTTTTAAAAATTGCTATCTCTAATAGTCTCGTGTAGCTCCAAATATAATTACAAGTTAGGATTTTATATTCTAGGAAATTTTTTTTTTGACACTATAAAAGTTTTGAATTATGGTTTATGAGGTTGACAAGGTGAGTCAGACCCACATGTCAGTGAGATCTAGTACCGAATATAAAATATTGAAATTCTATAATGGTATAAAAAATTCTCCCAATTTTTATAATTATAAATTGCAAGTTTATCTAAAAATTTTGTTATCTATATTTGACTCGATGCCAGTTCGAGATCAACTCGACCTCATTGTGAGTCATAAGCCAACTTTTTATTTTGATCTCTTACTCAGTTTGATTTGAACTTGTTCAATTTCTAAAATAAATTGAATTGAGTAGGACCTAACTAGCTCGAGCTCACTCGTTTTCAACCCTAGACTTGTACCCAAGCAGAGCCTAAGTTTGTTGTTGATTGTCTAATGTCCATAGCAATGACTTGATTTTATTATATTTCGATGTTAACTCGATAATTCTAAACAAGAACTGTGTTTCTATGACAGTGAAGAGAAGAATCGGTGCGTGCAACTGGTTGCACAGAAGAGACCTTCAGTTATGAGTTATGACAAGTGGAATCAGCGTGTGCAAGTCCTGGATGAGACCAAATAAACAACGTTTCGTGTACTCCTTTCGTTGGATCTGTAAAGCCATTGTAAGAATTCTAAGATCTATGAAGCTTCCATATTGTAAAATTTCCAACAATGATATACACACAAGAACAGAAAGAAGAATAGCAAAATGTTGTTGTAGATCGATTAGTTTAGTATTCAAGCCAGTATGGCATTTTTTGTTATGGAGCTGAATATTGTTGACCCATCAATAGCACATGGTGTGAGAATGTGTTGGAGATTTGATCTTGTGACCTGCCATTTAACCTTTCAGGCATATCTTACTAGATCATCCTGTTTTACTATAAAAATTACTACGGGCCCTAGTTGGTTGGCAACCACAAGTTAGAGCAAAAGTTGGGTGTATCGGAGCTATTTAGGTAAAGTCGGTCCAAAGATTTTGAGGATCTTATAAAAATAAAAATAGACCATAAAAAATACATAAATATTTGATGACATAATTATCTAGAACATTGAGCTACTTCTAACCTAGTGTCAGCAATTGGTTAGTGATGAAAGAGTAAAGTTATGATGGCCTTGCAGGGTGTGGGGATGCGTGATTGTTAGAGGTAGATTGGTGAAGGGTCTGAGTTGCTATTTGACACATGCAAGAAATGGTTTTCTGACTTATTGTTTAGATGCGGCTTTTTAAAAGATGAGGTATAAGGGATGGATAGTAAAAGAGACAAGAAGATGAGAGTAATGATTAGTGAGTGGTCTGATGGTTTATTTTGATAGAGAAGAATAGTTTTTTAGGAAAGAACACATGAAAACACAAAAAAATTGAGAATTAATGAGAAAAAATATGATATAGAAATATTGAGATGGTTATTTGTTTGTATTTTTATCTCATTTTCATAGAGTGTATTAGACATCATTAAGAATAGGTATGAAATACTAAAAATGTTGAGTCTTATCAAAATTAGGTGTCTTGTATGGTCGAACATCTTGCAGTTGCAAAGACCGACTCTGATTTAGGCTATTTTTTAATTCAAAATCATATTTATCCATCTGTCTATGGCACAAATTTAACTAAATTTCGATGACGTGTGACAAAATGCCACACTTCGCCCTCCTATACAGTACACACCTAAATTTTGAATTTTTTTTTACGAATAACCCAATAAAAAAAAAAAAAAAACTAACCCAAAACTTCGCTAACCTAATTAGCGACTGAAACTCACAAAATATTTGATAATATTGTGAGCGGGATTCAAATCTTGCTCTCTCAACAGAGAGTTCAACCTCTTAACCAACTGAATTACAACTGATTTGTGTAAATTATTGCTGTGACTACTTCTTTCAGTTGCTAGCCGGACTAGCGACTGAAAGCGGTCATAGCACGATCCTGAGCCAGCGGTGCATTGGGTCATACCACATCTTCAATCGCTCGCTCAGTTAGCGACTGAAGATTAGTCGCGCAATCCAACTCGCGATTGGAAGTCAGTTTTGAAAATTTTAAAGTTTTAGATTAATTTTCGATTTTCTTTTTTTATTGGGTTATTCATTAAAAAAAATTCCTAAAGTTTTGTGCTGAATTATGTTTGCAAACCAAATATTCCCTTAAAAATAGCAAGTAGTAGTCCGAGCTATGCTGCACCAATTCAGCATTCCACTCACAAAGCACAAACAAAATCAAGTGATGACTGTTCAGGTTAATTAGCAAAGACAACGACTGCAGCCTGATGCAGGCTGTCAATGTCTAAAGTCTAAAGTCTACCCACTAACTGAAAGTCCAGAGCGCTGTGCAGGACAAGGAGGAGTGAAATGCTAAGAATTTTTGGTGCATGACTTGCAGAAATGTAAAAGACTCCTATAAATGTAACACATTTCATGGATGTAGCAGCATGTAACAATCCTACCACTTGATTCAACACAACTTACAGCCATTACTGATTTACATGTAGAAAAGGAAATCGCTGCAGGGGAAAGAGATGTCAATTTTTCATAACTTGATTCATAAACTTCAGAATTACAATCAGTGAACCTGACTTATCAGACCCTGAATTACTAATGATGATGAGATTAGTAGAAGTTGCCTATGGCCCTGATAATCTACTGAAACTTCATAGCATGTAGAACACAAGATCACCGTGACTTCCTATGCTGTTTTAGAACTTCTTTTGCAAGGCTAGTAGCAGCATCAAGAAGAGCAGCACAGGAAATCTATGATGCTTGAGCAGCAATCATAGCAGCAAGAACAACTGCACAAGTATGATTAAGACATTTACTTAAGAAAAGAACAGGGGTCTGATTGGACCAAGCAAGAACACTTACCATTCGTTCACGGCCTTGTCTTGGAAGTCCTCAGTCGCAGACATCACCTGAGAGGATGGGGGATCCATCTCCCAAGTTTTCTTTGTGTTTGAGGAGTCGGGTCCAAGAAGAAGAGATGGGCGGAAGAAGGCAAGACGCTGGGAAGAGTAAGGGCGAAGGCAAAATAGGCTGGAATATGGAAGGCAAATGGGAAGCACATGGCCTATTTGATGGGATGGGAGGCGGTATATAGGGAAAAGATTATGTGGGGGTTTTAAGGTTCGTTGCGGACTGTGGAGTCATCTGATTATTATTCTGTCATTTGATTATTTTGCGGGTTATGTTTGGAGTTTTGCACCGGCCTATTTGGGCGTCCACCTGCACTAATCGCGGATGCCAAGATTAATAATACTTTTTTACTTCTCTTACCTCAAAACCAGGGATATGAAACTTGATATCAATGAAGGTGGGGAGTATTGGTGTATATTTTTGGAGTTATTTTATCCGAACTTATGATTAGAATTGGTATAGAGAATAAGTTGAGATGTCTAAAATTTTTTATCCATCTTAGCAATAATAGATTAGTATTTGTTAAAAGATATATCAACAATTTTGAAGAGTTCTTTTATTTTTGTTTTGTATGTTTTGAGCTCCTGTTTGGATTCTTGGCTAAAAATATATTTTTGATAGAGTAGTAATAATAATTATCTAAAGTTGCGACTATCCCGCCATTAATGAATTGGATTAATTAAAACATAACCGGTGCGGCTGCTGTGCGAGGTTGTCTTCCGAGAAAAGATACTTTAAAAGCTTTTCTCATTTTTATCAGGATAAGTCTGGCATGGCTGACCCTTCTTTCGTACGCTGCCTTTATTGCACACGGTACACGACTGCCTGGCTGTTCCAATCCAAGTTCCTAACCAGTAACCAGTTCAAATGGCATTTTCTGCATCGTCCTACAGCCCAACCATAAAGGGTCAGGACAAACACGAGGTGTCCCTGACTTATTCCAGAATCGCCCGATGGTGCATTTACAAATCAAAGCAAGCACCAGGGGAAGCAACCGTGCGGCGGCAATCCGGGGCCCGAATCTTTTGCACAATCGTACACCAGGATGCCGCGCTCGAACCCACTTTGGAGTTGGCGCATCTGGTGCGGGCTGCGCAGGCGTGCAGCTCTCCCCACTCCACAAGTGCCGTCGTGCACGCGTCCGCGTCGAACGCACGGCAAAAATGCCAAAAAAACGAGGAGACGTTCGCTGAATGCGACCGGTTGGTCTTGACGTAACCGGCCTGTGTTGCGCGACTCGCTCTCCCAGTCTTCGGCGTCCCACACCGGTGCGGTGCGCACGTATCTTCTGCAAACAGCGAGGTCTTTCAGCTAACTGACCAAACATTATACACAATTACACAGACAATTTTATAAACAACTTTTAAATTTACAAATATATGGTAAATATTAGTGCTGTGATTTTAGAAAATTGTCTAGAACTAAAGTCATATCTATTAAGGTGTCCTAACAAATATTTTTTAGAAAGAATCTCTACTATACCATTAGATTTTGTTAATCAAAAGATAGTATTTATTGCAAACAGTAAGGCCTTTTAGGTTGTCTCCAATCCATCGGCGCTTCGCGAGATGTTTCAACAGAATATTCTTCAGCATATTCTATGACACGTATGCGAAGCACTATCCGAAACACTCCCTACTCCAACCCATCGGCACTTCACGTGGGGCCCGCATGTATAATATTTATTACAAATTAACAAATTGCCAAAATGAAATTCAGATAATTCGAAGACAACAAATTAAAAGATAAATATTGTAAATAACATTAAAAAATTAAAACTTTTTTTATTTAAATGGAACATGGAAAAAAACATAACACGTACTAAATTAAAATTCGGGAACAGTCGGCCGTTAACGACCGGCACATATAACTACTCCTCGGTACCGTCGCCCCCGAAACGCTGCCAAATGTGCTCGACAAGATCACATTCTAGTTGCCGATGCGTTATGCGAGCACGGGTCGCATCATTTCGATGTAGCATTTGTTCGAAGATTGGCGGAGTACTACCGTGGACAGTAGGCGGTGTTACGGTTGATGTCCTTTGACTATCGTACAACCGAGTGATCGGGTCATGAGATGTCGCTCATTCTCAATTATCATGTTATGGAGGATGACAAAAGCTTTCATAATATTGGAAAAAGTTGACTATCGCCAAAATCGACCGGAGCCACGGACAATAGCAAATCGAGCTTGCAACACCCCAAACGCTCGCTCCACATCTTTTCTTGCCTCTTCTTGGTGTTGTGCAAACAACCTGAGTTTCTCCGTTTGGGGCAATGGTACGGTCTTCACGAAGACAACCCACTTGGGGTAAATATCGTCGGCCAAGTAGTACCCCATATTGTACTCTGTCCCATTAACTGAGTACTGAAAGTAAGAGCTTGTCCACGCAACACATTAGTGAAAAGGGGGGTTTGGTTAAGCACGTTGGTGTCATTGTTGGATCCGATGACACCAAAGAAGGTATGCCATATTCACAAGTCTCTGGACGCAACCGCTTCAAGTATTATTGTAGTGACTCCTTGATCACCACGGGTGAATTGGCCCCTCCATGCAATTGGGCAATTGTGCCATTCTTAGTACAAGCAATCGATGCTTTTTAGCATCCCTGGGGAACCACGGTCCTCTCCTTCCTAGAGCAGACACTAGAGGTCGTCGACGGTAGGTTTACGAAGATATTCCTCCACGAACTGATCGATGATTCCTTCGATGAAACACTCCAGGCACCCGATGGCCGTGAACTCTCCGATGCGTATGTACTCGTCGACGGCATCGGTGGGGGAGCCATACGACAATATGAGCAAAGCCACAGTGCACTTCTGCAGTGGAGATAGCCCCTTTTGGTTGAGGGCATCTCTCCTCTCGGTGAATTACGAGGACCACTCCTCGAGAGTTTCGACGATTCGCAGAAATAGAGGTCTCCCCATTCGGAACCTTCAGCGAAACAAGTAGCTGGGGTAGACCGGGACGTTGGCGAAGTAGTCCGCGACTGACGGTTATGACCGCCTTCACGATCTCTTTCGATGTACCTTCTGCTACCTCCTCGGCGGCGGTACGAGGTACCAGCATTAATGTTGGCTTCGACATCACCAAGTGCGTGACGCAGAAGGGGTTCGACCGTCAGAAAGGTCTGTGCGAACCCCGTCGTGAACTCTTCCATTTGGTTGATGGCTTCGTCCTCATCACTACTTGTGCTTGAGCTTGAGGACATTTTTTGGGGCAAGGCAAGGTCTCTTGGTGAAGTTGAGATTACAGAGTTGAGAAGAGGAGTGTAGCTTCTAGGCCTCTAGAGAGTGTTTTAGTAATTAATGACAACTATAAATGCTATACTAACGATACCAGCTAAGTTGTGTCAAGAAGAAACTTAAAAGACAGGTCAATGAAAGACAAAGAAAGAGCCTCATGATGAAGAAAGGGCATTGATAAAAAAGGCAAAGGTATGAAATAGGGTCTTTTCCATTTTTACGATCTAAGGTGATTAGAGAAGAATTTTGACCGGATTTTAGGATAGTTGCCGTACTATTAAGAGGAGCATGTGGTGTATCACGAAATACTTCATCTATGTGCCACAAATCATAAAATCAACTTGCATTGCATACTAGAAGGTCATATACTTTGAAAATGCTTGTTCCAGCTCATTTCTGCTCAGCACTATCTCAGTCGGTCTGACCGTTTGTTAGACCGGTCTGACCGAATACATGGACTGACCGAATAGGATCTCGGACTAACCGACGTTATGTATAAGTGTAGTTTATTTCTTAAAAAGGTCAGTCTGTCCGTAGTTTAGTTCTAGGTCAGTCTCCTGGAACTTCTTGATTTATCCTTCAGTTATTTTGTGCTATGACGGTCTGACCGAGAAATCGGTCTGACCGTGCTTTTGAACTACGGTCTGACCGTATAACGTGTCCAGAAACTGTGTCGTCTCTGGACAGTTTCATGGTCTGACCAAAATTGACTCCGGTCTGACCGTGTGTGTGCCTGACAAGAGCAGTTGAGCATTTATTGCGCCTGTTTTATGCCGTTGCAATTGCGGCGGTCTGACCGGGAATATACCTGCGGTCTGACCGCCAAGTGATCTTTTTCTCCCAACGGCCTGTAACGGCTATATTTTTTGTGGGGGGTATATATACTCCCATGCACGGCCCTGTTCACAACTTTTGGCATAATTTTGAGCATTGTCATCATCCTTGAGAGCTTAAGCAAGTTTCATACACTCTAGGGTTCAAATTCTTGAATTTGTGAGAGTGTGCATTTGAGATCTTCTAGTGCATTGCATCTAGATCATTAAATCAATTTTGTGGCACTAGAAGAAGGCTAAGTGATCATCACCAGCTTGTTACTCTTGGAGTTTGCCGGCTCCTAGACGGCTAGGAGAAAGGTTTTGGTGAGCTCTTCAAGGAAAATTGTGAAGAAGCCTCAAAACGTCTTGTGAAAGGGTTGAGCACGCCTTGCCGGAGCGGTAAAGTGCATCCTTAGTGAAATCGAGGTTTGGATAACTCATCATACTAATCCGGCTCGAGATCTAGGTCACTTCTCGAGAGAAGGTTGACTAGATAGAGGAGCGGTTAGAGATTTGGGTTTGCCTCAACATGGATTAGGGGTGATCGGCAAATCACCGAGACCACGGGATATATCCTTGTGTTGAAATTGTTCATTGTTCATCTTGTAATATTTATTTGCTCTCATTTACTATTAATTGTTTGTTTTATTGAAAATTTACTAAAATCGCCTATTCACCCCCCTCTAGTCGATATCCTAGATCCCTTTCAAGGAGGGTATGGGGGGTCTAAATATATAAGGGGAGAAGCGACTCGATCACATGCGTCGGCTCCAACAGCTAAAGTACCGATCGCATGCGTCGACTCCAACCGCTAAAGTACCGATCACATGCGTCGACTCCAACGGCTAAAATTCCAAAAGTATCAATCATATGCCACAGTGTGAACAGGTTGATCTATTACGACTTAAATTAATAGTGCGAGTACAATTTTTGAAATGAAAAGTACATTGTTCGGGCTACTATTTATTCTTCATATCCTTAAGCTACTCGTTGATGTATTCTATTGCAGCTGCATCCGTCGCTTTACGGTCATCCGAGAAATGGGATGTATCCATCATAAGTAGTTTCATCAACGACTTTATAAATGAATTTTTTCTTTGTTTTTGGCCATCCCCTGCAATTTATCGGCTACAATAAGAGCTTTATCGGCCACACTAGTAAGCTTGGCGTTGGCTTTGCCGATGCGCTCTAGGGTCTCATCAGACGCCGATGATGTCTCGCCCAGTTTGCTCTTACCCTTCTGCTTCTACTTTGCCGCATTTCGCCCTCACGGTCGTGGAAGCTCGATGAGGACATCGTCGTTGTTCGACGATGACGTGTGGGTACTTTCTTCGTCGACGCGAGCCCTTTTCGAAGAATCGAAGCAGTTTCGGCACCACTTCGGTTGACCACGTATGGCATTCCACCAGTGCTCCAGGATGAATGGATGCCCACAAAACGCGTCGCAAGACTGCGCCCACCACTCTAACGTTGCCGCGTCCGCTTGCGAGGTGTCGATGGGGCCCACCTGTAGAGCTTCGAGGACGCCGTGTTGGGAGGCGTTATCTCTCTCCTCTCGTGCGCAAAAAATTATTTTTTATTGGCCGGACCCAGATGACAGAGCGACAAGGCGATTGGGTTGGAGTTCGTCTTAGCTAACTAGCAAAAAATTACACATAATTGTGTAGATAATTTTATAAACAATGTTTAAATTCATAAATATGTACTAAATATTAGTATTGCAAGTTTTTAGAAAAAATGTGTGTGTACGTGTAGAATCAGAGTAATATCCATTAAGGTGCCCTAACAAAAAAAATTCTAAAGGGAATCTGTCCACACCATTGGATCTTGCTAATCACCAGATAATAAAACTAGATTAACACATAATATGATACAAATTGTTAATCCAACTCTTAGGATAAGCTATTAACGAATATATCTCATGAATATAAATCATTTGGAGGGAATGAATTTCAAATTTGAAAATTCAAATTTTTCGTACGGATAACACATAAACAAATGAAAAATAATGAAATAGAACACAGTAGACCTAAATTACAAAAGTGACGTCAGTCGCCATACCCGGTGGCGAATTACTCGAAAAGACGTCCAGTCGCCAGATCAGTTGGAGACCAGAAGGTTCAGTCACCAGGCAGCATGGCGACTAAGGATCGGTCAGATGGTCGCCAAACGGGCTGGCGACTGATCGCCAGTATATAATACGGTCCCTGACGATTGGAGGAGTACAAGCAAACCAAAAAAACAAAGAAGGCAGAGTGGAGATAAGAGGAAAAGAGGAGGAGGAAGAGGAAGAGGAAGAGAAAAAAGAAAAGAAGAGAAGAAAAAACATATCCGAAAAAGGTATATATTTAAAACTCTAGCGATAATTAGTGTAAAGTTAATTAAATGTATTTTTTGTAAGTTTAAAATACAGATCTGTTTTAGAAATGCGTAAAATTGTGTTACTAATATAGATGTGTTGTAGAATAATTTGATCTGAGGTACATATACTGTGTAAATATAGATTTGTTATGTAGATGTGCTATATAATTAGAGAATAAGTTAGATTAATAATTAGTGAATCAATAATTTAGGAAATATGCTTCTATCGTAGAAAATGTGCAGAAAATTTTTGGATAATCCAGATTTATTGTGCGAATCTCAGATCTGAATTGTACATAATTTAAATATGTTGTGCATGTATGAATATAATGTATATATAATTTAGATCTGTTGTATAATATTATGTAAGTTTAATATTTTTATGGATGAGATGTGTGATGTGTATTAATTAAGATGAGTAAATAATTACATTATTGATATGTGAGATGAGAATATAGGAATTGTAGATTATATGTGATACGATAATCCGGTGACGTTAGATTAGTTGAGATTTGGCTCGTTCCAGTCGATCCCCCCCCTTCTAGATGATGCACATCGGTTGTCTCTGTAAGATCGAGGATGCCGACTAGAGGGGGTGATTAGGAGGCTTTTAAATTTTCTTCCCCACTAAGCAATTTCAACAAGGTAATTGTTTAAGCTAGATTATACAATGATGCTTAAAACAATTTAATCAATTAGTTGCATTCAACCATATAAAACATTTAACAATACATGCAACAATAGTGATATAAGCAATTGTGTCAAGATGAATACAAAACAAATAAGAATTACGTAATTGACACAATATTTTTACCGAGATCTCGGAGATTCGCCCGGTCTCCCCTACTCCTCGTTGAAGCGCTCACTCGGAACTTCGCTTCTATATCCACGAAGGATATCTCACTAGGGTTGCTCCTTCTCCACACCAGATAGGCAAGCACCGCACCTTCACAATCTTTTGTCAGCCTCTCCGACAAACTTCAATTGGAGAGATCTCGGCTTTCCTCCGGCACCGTCTAGGCGAAGGTGATCGCCAAGAGTAACAAGCCGGATGTGCTTTCACTTGAACCAACCACGTGCTAGAAATTCAATGATGCAAATGAGATGCTCAACACTCTAGCACTAGCAATCTAATGGAGATGAAGTATACTAAACACTCACTAACTCTCCCTCAAGCTTTCTCTCAAAGCCACTAAGGATTTTGGGTTCAAATCTAGCCTCTAGATGCAAAATAGCAATTTCAAACACTTGGCTAGCTTATCAGCTGAATAATGAACTCCTTGAGCACCCAAAAATGAAGCCAAACACGAACTATATATAGCCTCAACGACAAACTAGCCATTTGCAAAAAATCAGGCCAAAAGTGTACAGGCCGGACATTGTCTGGCCACTTCAAACAGTGTCTGGCCAGTTCAACGAAAACAGCCATTGCAATGTGTCAGTTACCGTTGGGCGATTTTTCTGTAAAGGCCGGACAATGTTCGGCCATTTCGGATAAAGTCCGCCCATGACGGACAAATGCCCCAGACGGATGCATTTGTCTCTGTTTCATTTCTGGGCTTAAAAAATTTGTAGTCCGGCCATATCGGACAATGTCCGACCACTTCGGACAGATAGCCCCGGACGGATGGATATTTCTCTGTTTACACTCAGCAAAAGGCTGAAAAAATTTGTTCAGGCCGGACAATGTCCGACCATGCTTGGACAAAGTCCGGCCACTGCATACTGATAGTAAAACAAGCATAATTTTTGATCCAAAGATCCGATTGAGATGATTTTTGGCTTGTTGGAAAGATAACTCAGAGCTCTACAATTTTGTCAACATGGGAAAGACCTAGAAGTGTCTATAAACTTCTAGAAAACTCAGAAACTTTCCTACTGTCAAAATATCCAATCCAAAAAGCATCTCAAATGCAATTTAGAGTATTTGCACATATGGATTTGCCGTTTTCTCGTGGATTTGATTGCTGTCACTCAGCAACGACCACGACCACACAGGTCTGACATCTGATCGAAAACAGGTGGTCGATAGGGTTTGGTCGAGCGTACGCAAGCGAGCCGAAGACTGGTACGACCAGTCCGAACTCCTACGACCACGCCCAAACCCTAAACAGAAAGCCGCCAAACAAGCGACACGACCACGACCACGTATCAACACTGATACGATCAGAATATGCAAATACAACCACGACTAGCTCTAGATAAATAAACCAATTTAAATAGCTGGCGATCAAGACTAAGTGCAGTTTTCAAAACATTTACTCTAATGCACATGAACTGTACTTAGACTTACTAGCAATGCAAGACACTAGTGCAAGATGATATGAATGCATCTGAGCTTCCGCACTAGATAGATTCAAGCTACTAGTTTCCGACCCCTCTTAATAGTACGGTCAAACTAGTAAAAACAAACCTATCAACCCGGTCTGTCTCCAAACACCGAGACCGGTAAAACCCTAAGAAAACAATCCTTAATCTTGGATTTTATCTTAGGTGGAGTTTGACCTCGTGAAGCTCGATCGCTCGATGCTCATCATCACAAAGCTCGATCCCGCTAAGCTTGACCACGCGAAGCTCGACCGCTTGACGACTGTCTTCGCAAAGCTCGTCCTTACTAAGCTTGACCTTGCTCGGGATGTCTCATATCGTCTTCATCCTCCTCACGTCCTTGCTCACTTTTATCCTGCAATCAAATTGAGACTACAATATGTATACTCAATATACAATATTAGTCTCAAATATAGGTCGTCATTAATCACCACTAAAGAAACTACTCCACACAGGAGTTAGCTCGACAGTTTCTCTTTCCAGTGAAATGACGCAACCATATTCAACGAGTAGCAAATGAGTATGAGATAGAATACAATCATATAGATCGTAGATGATAAACACATACGCACACGATCTATACTACTCATGACATGAGATCAATCAAATCAAATGACCAAAGTGATGAGCTCTCCCTCAACATATGTATCGATATCAAATTCATAACTGGAGTCATCAACCTCAGAATTTAACATATCACATCTCGATTAACCAATTTTCACAAGCTTGATGCAACCACCGAGCTCATCCTCTACATATGCATCAATATCAAACCCGCAACCGAGGAAAACATCCAATTCAGTGTTTACCGATAATCAATTCAATTTACTTATGCTAAATCAGGATTTATTTAAGTTGTCATTTGATCAACAAAACTGACACTCTCTAGATTAAATTTGATCATCATGGATTTATCCAAATCATCATTAATCATCAAAACCTACATACTTAGATCTACCTAGATCCAACAGTCTCACGACTAGCACGAGTAAATTCCCGATCATCTCTGCGCATAGTGGTTTACCTCCATGAAAATACTGAACACCTTTGTTTTTGTTGCAGGTAGAGTCGCAAGGGCAAGAAGGCTGTTGTAAGATCGAGGATGCCGACTAGAGGGGGGGTGATTAGGAGGCTTTTAAATTTTCTTCCCCGCTAAGCAATTTTAATCACGATAATTGTTTGAGCTAAATTATACAATGAGGCTTAAAGGCAATTGAAACAATTTGTTGCATTCAACTAAATGAACTATTCAATATGACAAGCAAGAATGGTGAATTTAGCAATTGTGTCAAGATAAATATAAAGTAAGTATGAAATACGCAATTGACACAATATTTTTACCGAGGTCTCGGAGACTCGCCCGGTCTCCTCTACTCCTCGTTGAAGCGCTCTCTCGGAGCCTTACTTCTATATCCACGAAGGATATCTCACTAGGGTTGCTCCTTCTCCACACCGGATAGGCGAGCACCACACCTTTCACAATGTTTTGCCGGCCTCTCCGACAAACTTCAATTGGAGAGATCTTGGCTCTCCTCCGGTACCGTCTAGGCGAAGGCGATCGCCAAGAATAACAAGCCGAATGCGCTTTCACTTGAACCAACCACGTGCTAGAAGCTCAATGATGCAAATGATATGCTCAACACTCTAGCATTAGCAATCTAATGGAGATGAAGTGCACTAAACACTCACACAATCTCCCTCAAGCTCTCTCTCAAATCTATTCAAGATTTGGGCTCAATTCTAGCCTCTAAATGCAATAACACATATGCAACTCAATTGGCTAGGTTTTCAGCTGAAGAATGAAGTCTTTGAGCACCCAAAAATGAAGCCAAACACGAAGTATTTATAGCCTCAACGAAAAACTAGCCGTTCGCAAGAAACTGGGCCAAAAGTTGTACAGGCCGGACATTGTCCGGTCACTTCAGACACTGTCTGGCCAGTACAAAAATTTCAGCCATTGCAAACGTGTCAGTGACCGTTGGGCGAAATTTGTGAAGGCCGGACGGATACTATTTGTTCGGACAAAACGTCCGGACAAATGGATATGTCTCTGTTAACTCTCGGCTCAAAAAAACTTGTACAGGCCGGACATTGTCCGGTCACTTCAGACACTGTCCGGCCACTTCGGACAAATAGCTCCGGACGGATGCATTTGTCCGTTTCATTTTTCGGCTCAAAAAATTTGAACTGGCCGGACATTGTCCGGTCACTTCAGACACTGTCCGGCCACTTCGGACAAATAGCTCTGGACGGATGCATTTGTCCGGCCACTGCACACTGACAGTAAAACAAGCATAAATTTTGATCCAGAGATCCGATTGAGGTGATTTTTGGCTTGTTAAAAAGATAACTCAGAGCTCTACAATTTTATAAACAGGAGCAAGACCTAGAAAGGTCTATAAACTTCTAGAAAATTCAAAAATTTTCCTACTGTCAAAATGTTCAATCCAAAAATCATCTCAAATGCAATTTTAGAGTATTTGCACATACGGATTTGCCGTTTTCTCGCGGATGTGATTTGTGTCACTTAGCAACGACCACGACCACACAGGTCTTGACATCTGATCGAAAACAGGTGGTCGATAGGGTTTGGTCTAGCGTACGCAAGCGAGTCGAAGACTGGTACGACCAGTCCGAACTCCTACGACCACGCCCAAACCCTAAACAGAAAGCCGCCAAACAAGCGACACGACCACGACCACGTATCAACACTGATACGATCAGAATATGCAAATACGACCACGACCAGCTCTAGACAAATAAACCTATTTAAACAGCTGGCGATCATGACTAAGTGCAGTTTTCAAAACATTTAATCTAATGCACATGAACTACATTTAGACTCACTAGTAATGCAAGACACTAGTGCAAGATGATATGAATGCATCTGAGCTTCCGCACTAGATAGATTCAAGCTACTAGTTTCTGACCCCTCTTAATAGTACGGTCAAACTAGTAAAAACAAACCTATCAACCGGTCTGTCTCCAAACACCGAGACCGGTAAAATCATAAGAAAACAATCCTTAATCTTAGATTTTACCTTAGGTGAAGTTCGACCTCGTGAAGTTCGACCGCTCGACGCTTGTCCCCGCAAGGTTCGACCTCGCTAAGCTTGACCTCGCGAAGCTCGACCGCTTGACACTTGTCCTCGCAAAGCTCGACCTTGCTAAGCTCGACCTCGCTCGAGATGTCTCATATCGACTTCATCCTCTTCACACCCTTGCTCGCTTTTATCCTGCAATCAAACTGAGACTACAATACGTACGCTCAATGCACAACATTAGTCTCATATATAAGTCGTCATTAATCACCTCCAAAGAAGCTACTCCACACAGGAGTTAGCTCAACGGTTTCTCTTTCAAATGACATGACAAACTATATTCAACGAGTAGCAAATGAGTATAAGATAAAATACAATCATATAGATCGTAGATAATAAACACATACGCACACGATCTATACTACTCATATCATGATATCAATCAACCTAGATGACCAAAGTGATGAGCTCCCCCTCAACATGTGCATCGATATAAAATCCACAACTGGAGTCATCAGTCTCAGATTTAACGTATTACATTTTGATCAATCAATCAGCACAAGCTTGATGTAACCACCGAGCTCCTCCTCTACATATGCATCAATATCAAACCCGCAACTGAGGAAACATCCAATTCAAGGTTTACCGATAATCAATTCAATTCACTTGTGCTAAATCAGGATTTATCTAATTTGTCATTTGACCATCAAAACTGACATATTCAGATTAACTTTAATCACAATGGATTTATCCAAATCGTCATTAATCATTAAAAGCTAGATACTAAGATCTACCTAGATCCAACAGCTGTCAGTTGGGAGGACGGATAGGTTCCTTACACTCGCTGCTAGAAGCAGACAACAGCGATAGATGTAGTGCTTGAGGAGAGGCCATACGATTCCATGACATACGACGACTATCTCCGATGGTACATCCCTCGCACTAGTGCTCGCATTGCCCCATCAACTCTGGTGCTTGAGGAAGTGCCTGTTCCGAGCGTGCATCAAACATACGACCGACATCACACATCCCGGGTACACCGCTAGGTACACACCGATAGTCCATGTCCTGCTTGTTATTTTTTATTTCCGCCTCCCATTGTCTTGTGGTCTTGCAGGCTGACAGCTTCTGTGCGGTCACCTCCATGACACGGCTGCTAGTCCAGCGAAGGCAAGTACATCTACCTATTACGCCCGAGGAGTATGAGAAGGACATCACCTACATTCACCGACTTGCCTCGCAGCTAGCCTTTAGAGAGTGCCGCTACTGCGTCGACATTTGTTGCACCTCCACTGCCATGGGTCCCGCCTAGCCATACGCTGTCGCAGCCGACCTCATCGACCCAACATAGCCAGGCCCTTAGGTATGGCCATCAACGCCTCGATTTATCTCGGTGTGCCCCCGCCCCGCTCTTACCATACAGGTGTTGCACCTCATGTGGAGCTACCGTCGCGTGGTGTGGTGTATGGATCTCCAAGGGTCTCTGTGCGCCGCCTTCTGCACCTACGTCCGATTCTAGCCTGGGCTTCGACATCGTGTTCGACTCGGACGACCAATACGTCGCCATGTCGCAGTAGACGGTGGATAAGCATCTAGCTACCTCCTCGACTGGTCCATTTGCACCTCCCAGTAGGCGCCCACCATACATTCCTCGGTCGGTCCGTGTCGATCCGAAGGTGGTCCTTGACCCTTCGTGCGTGGAGTACGTCGACATGTTGTAGAGGAAAGACGACGCCGACCAGAGCCAACATCAGTTAGCATCTGCACAGCTTGGTGGGGCGCCTCCACCATCGCAGACCCTGTGGAGCACATCCCCCATACGGACGCTCCTGATACAGGCTTTGACTGGGCGAATACCCACCCCCCCTCGACAGCCATCACAAAGGACGGTGCATCTGCATAGCACCTTCTCATCGTCGCCATTTCAACGAGACCGGAGGCTTCGTTTGAAGAGGGGCCGACATTAGTTTTGTTATTTTCTCCCAATATGAAACATGATTTATATTCTCATGTATGTATTACTTTTGATTGCATCATTTCTCTTATGTTTTCAGTACCTTTTCGACGTTTATTTTTGTTTTTGGTAACCCGACAAATTGAACCAAACACGAAATGTACAAATCAATCAACCTAACCAATCACGAGTCTTTTCCTCCTTGCCTGGTCAGCTGGTGGTGCTTCGATAGCCCTTTCTCAGTTTCATTTGCAATTCTTCTTCTATTTTGGGTTATTCATTAAAAAAACACTTTCATACTGTTTTTCGTGTTCAATTTTTTTGGGGGGTTATTTTACAAATAGAAAACCACATTTCTCAACTATTTTCATAATTCTCACAGAAAATTCGGCCAGAAAAGCAAGGTGAACGACCTATCGCCACCCCATCTGGCGACTAGTTGTGGTGACTGATGACATGATGACTGGTCCAAAACGCTCAAAGTCGTTATGTGGATTGGCGACACTGGTCGATTCTCGAAAACCTTTTTATTCTTCATTATTTTTGATTTTTTGTTATATATATGTGTTATCTGTACGAAAAATTCTTGAAAATCTTACTTTATATAATATTATAGATAGACAATGATAATGATATTTTAAATTTTTTTTTATAGTGGCATATCTTAAGGAACTTTGTACAAAGTAGTTAACAAGGAAGCTCCGCATCATTCTCCCGCCCTCACCACTTGACCGTCTCTTCCTGGGACTAGGGTTTCACCATCGAATCGTCCATGTACGGTAGCTCCGGCGGGCAATACGGCGGTGTCGGCGGCACCTCGGCCGCCGCATCCCTCTTCAATGGTGGCGGGTTCATGCCCTCGCAGGCGACGCAGACCCCGGAGTCTAGCGGTTTCTCCAAGGTCTTTCTCCCAACCCCTAATTCGACTTAATCTCCCGCCAATTTGCTCCTTTTTTGCCTCCAATCTCTCTCTTTTTTTTTTTAAATTCCCCGTATGCTCAGAGTCGCAACACCCAGACGCTGCTCCCGCTCACCGTGAAGCAGATCATGGATGCGTCCCAGACCGAGGACAAGTCGAACTTCGTTGTCAACGAGATCGACGTCTCCACGGTATCAATTTTGCGAGTTCGCGTGGTGGTTAATGTTGTAAAAATCGTTTCTTTCAGCAGTTCTGGGCTAGGTTTTTGGTTCGGGTGGTGTGTGCTGTTGGGGGGGGGGGGGGGGGGGGGGGGCCGCGTGGGGTGGGGTGGGGGATTCATTTTTGATGCTTTATGTGTGCTCCGTCTGTGCAAGATTGTTGCTTGGTGATGTTTGGTTGGGTAAAAAATGTATTCTTGGGGATGAAACTGTTTAAAATGGCTCATTGAAATCTTTGTAGTTATTTAATATTCTGTATAAAAATGTTGTCCCTATTATAATTTTGTTCTGTCTCGTTGGTAGAATTCACATTTTATGTTTTGAAAACTTCCCTTTAGTGACTAATGTACTGTTTGGTAAATTCTAGTTGCTTATTTACTTGGTGCTGTAGTTGGCCGATTGTTCATGAGGTTGTTCCTGGTTTGAAATGGCTATTGCTTTCAGCTGTTTGATTTCTCTCAGGTTGGTAAAATCACACCTTGTATCACTAATTATCATCATTGGTCTGGGTTGCAGGTTAGGCTTCTAGGACGCATTGTGAATAAGGTTGAGCGGGTCACAGATGTATCGTTCACTCTTGATGATGGTACAGGCAAGATCGATGTGAATCGCTGGTAAGATATTAGATATTTTCTTTGGTTCATTTAACAAATGTTTGGATTATTGCTCAACTATGTACCTCCATATATTCATTTCTTAGGGAAAGTGAGACATCTGACACCAAGGAAATGCTTGCTATCAAGTAAGGATCATAAATTAACCCTGCTGTCTTGGTGGTTACTCCTGATATACATCACATCAGTCACTTTGCTTTATTTTTGTCATTACAAGGAATGGAGACTATGTTATTGTCAATGGTGGTCTAAAAGGGTTTCAAGGAAAGCGTCATGTGGTGGCTTACTCCGTGCGGTGAGCATCACAATTTTATTTTATTTTTTGAACTCATGTAAGATATTTTTGGCTACCAATCACCTTGCATTTTATTTTCAATATTTCTTGTCAGGCCCGTAAACAACTTCAATGATATCACTCACCACTTTCTCCACTGCATTCATGTGCATTTGGAGCTCACCAGACCAAAGGTACTGTAATCATTGGCAGATTAGAGCTTAGTTCCTTGGCATATCGTTTGATATCTGTATTTGGAGGTGATTCTATGTGTTTCATTTTGAATGGTGTTATAATTCCTGATAGGTGCATCCGTTGCAACCCCAAGTAAATAGTACTACTGCAACAGTAACTCCTATTAAAAACGAAGTGATGGGGAACCGGAGTTCATTCAGCAGTAACCAAGCTGTTAGAAATGACATGACAGGGAACCAAGCTACCTTCACTATTAATCAGGTAGTTTTGGTAAATCTGTCTTTATTCCACTTATGATCTATCAAATTGTTGCCCACTTATGTTTTCATTCTTATTCATTCAGGCCCCAATGTATTCAGCAACTGAGAGTACCCTTGGGACTGAAACATCCAATTTGGTCTTGACTGTTTTTAATGATCCGTCAATTGTGTAAGTTAACTGTGGAAGTTCTCCCTCTTTGTCATATACTAATACTGTTGCTTGACAGGCTAGTAATTGCTTTGGATGTGTAGCTTGATGTGTATAAACATAAATACTCTTGAAGATGGATGTTTCTGCTTGAAAACACTTACAACAGGGTTTATGCCACTGAAGCTGAAAATTGAGTGTCCTCTGTCATGATGTGGTTTTATTAGTGATTGTTATGAGCAATACCCTGTTCTCAACTAAACAGGGTTTACTAAAGCATCTGACTAGCCGAAACTGTCTAGTCTTTCATAGAGCTTGCTATTTGGCAACAACTTTTATGGTTTCACCATTTCTTTCATATATTTAATATCACCTGTGTTCCTTGAAAAGGTTAATATGCTGAGGCCTTTTTCATTATGCTAATTATGAACACAAACTTGTTAGTGTAAATGGCTTAGTGTTCTCAGAATTCTTCTGGTATAGATGACAGTCTGATGATAATATTTTGTGTTTCTAAAGAGATAATGAGCATGGAGTGAGTTTGGATTATGTCAACAATCGTCTCAAACTACCAGAAGATCTGCTCAGGTCCCTCCCTCCCTCCTCTCTCTCAACTATATTTTTCTTGTTTTCACAATCCTGCTGTGTGTTCCAGGAAGATCATTCAAGATCATGTTGAGGTTGGCAATGTTTATTCGACAATAGATGATAATCATTACAAATCCGCATGCAATGGTTGATTATGATCGAGCACACCCATGCTGGCGTCATGCTCTTCTGTGGAGCCATGACATTATCTGAAGAAACCTAAGCATCTTGCAAAGCATGCAGAATTGTTTCTTCAATAATGATTTGCATGATGTTTGGCGGACATTGTACAAGGGGAATAACTAGTTAGTTAATCTGATCGTCTAAATGCTGTTCGCACATAATGGATGAGTAGGTTAGAGCTCTATTAGCAGCTTATGTATTTTTCTATTTAAGTTTATGTACACTCTTGCAGTACCCTATAAACTATTATAGTGTCCATGCATGCAATGCATCTTGTGGTATTAGGGCATTGTCATCTTATACTTGCATAGTTTTGTGACAAGATGGAGAATCACCTGGAAACAAATGAATGCAAATTCCAGCAAGAAGTGGCCTCACTTTAAAACTCTGTGACAGAATGAACAAGGGAAAAGAGACTCAAGTGGCATGGCCCCAGTAATCTCGTAATCTGAAGAACACATAACAGCTGCAGGATATACCTCTCGTGAAACTTCGCCTCCTTTGGTTTCATCTAGATAAAGGCCTTTCCGCACGTTTCTCTAAAGGAAGTATATGCATTTTCATTTAAGTATGGATGGACACTAGGTAGAACAACTACAATCATTTTAGAGATGCTTGTTTACTATTGGAAAGCAGTTCTGACTTCTCTACAAAACAGAAAGCAAATCAGAAATAAGTTTCCGATAGTGACTACAATTTACAAAATGATGGATGATAGAATTTGCCATTCACTGTTCCCTCTCTGACCGATGGTAACTAACTTTTAAGGAAGTTGTCAACTTTGGCATTTGCTGCTCTTGTCAAAAACTTCATGCAGATGGGAGGCTTCACCTTGGCAAGAGCAAGAATGGACTGGGGCAGAGTCCAGATCCCATCACCACATATCAAGCCTGATGCAACAGCAGGTCCAAATGCATTTGCATTAGCCTTGTTCAGCCTTTCCCAGACAAAAAGTATCACACTGCCCAGGAACATATCAATTGCGAAATATGATCCTATGTAGAAAGGTATTGCCATTGCCATAGGGAGTGGGATAAACCTTGCAACCTTATGCGGTAACAAGTCTCTTATCAAATTGATAACAATTGCTGCAACAAAGAATATGTAGCAGAGAGTAAGACAGTTCTTTGGAAGCGACGAGAAGCCATCAACACCCAGTATTGCCATGTTGCGGTACACAATAGCGTAAGGTGCTGGGTATTCAGTACCACTTGTACCAATGTCACTGAAAGCCTTGTAGAATAGCCAGAAGACACAAGGTGCAATGACACAACCCATTCCAGTGCCTATCACTTGGCTGATAAACATGGACCTTGGTGATGCTAGAGTCAAATATCCAGTCTTGAAATCTTGCATCAGGTCAGAAGCAGTTGACACAATGCTCATCATGACACCACAGGCAGCAAGTCCTACAAGCACACCACCATGTGAAGCACCCGCCCACGCACCAAATACAAAGATTGCAAGTTTACCATAGGTGGAGGCAAGAGACCAATCAGTGAGGCCACTTCCATAGGCATTACAGAATGCCAGTACAGGCGCGACAACATAGGCAGCCAAAATGTAGTACCACTTGAGCTGCGGGAATATCTGAGGAAGGGAACCAATTGATACAGCAGCAACTACGATATAACCTCCATATGCAACTGACTTAGGAATTTGATCTTTTGTAAAGAGCTCAATGCGACGCTCATCATCAAAGGAGACAGCTGCAGTGGTGGCCATAGGACTGCCATTGTCTGAGACAGGGAGCATGCTTGTAGAATTCTTCTTAATCATTGATACAAAGCCAGCAATTGTGCGAATAATCACCTTCAGGAAGTTGTACAAGCCATCCCCAAGAATCAATGCAATGGATATAAACACCTGTAATAGTTAGCAGCTCCCTATTAACTGCTTAATTACAACACTATTTAGCATTGGAGAAAAGAGAACCAGCAACGGGTAGGGTATGAATATTTACCCTGTAAGCCTGCAGTCCATGGAGACTTGTTTCTGGGAGAGAAGCGTCATACCAACTTCCTTTCTTCTTGCTTATGAGAGGCCACATTATTCCCCATGAAAGGATGCCGCCTAGCAGAACAGATACATTCACAATGTATGGGCAGATCATTCCAACTCCAACATATGTAGGAGAAAAATCAAAGTAGAACCTGGAAGATGACAGGTCAAATACAATAATGAGAACAATGCCTTGAGTCTAACTCTTAATCAAATGGAAATGGTAAGCAAATGTTCATACACCAGAGATCATTAAATACCCAGCTTATTGTTCCACCATAACAAAGGACAAGACAAGGTAATGTCACATGTTGTAGGGTTGTTACCAGATAGAATTAGATAGCTATAAGCAACTTTTGGATGTTCGGCATGTCATAATCAATGCTGTTATTGAAAGTTGAAAACAAGACTTCTCATACTCTGACCTGTTCGCATAAGCTTCAAGGCCTAATGTTGGGAAATTCTTGAATCCACAGTCATCCCCAGCAGTGTAAAACCACTGGAAAAAGCCCCAGAAGAAGCTAAACAAGAAGTACTTGCCCAATGTCTTCACTTGTTTTCTGAAATAGATCACTCATTGTCATTTAAGTTGCTTGACATGTACCAGGCAAATAATCAACACAGGTAAAAGTAGCAACAAGAAGTGACATATCATTTACTTTGCAAGCTTGGCACCCTCGGGTGTGTGGAAACCATTTATTAGATAAGCAGTTGCTGTGCCACTAGGATAGGTGAGCCTGTAGTCAACAATCATAATCTGAAACAGTAATTCAGCTGATGATTAGAGCAAGGTTTGTTGATCCACTCTAATGCAGTAAGAACATAGTGGAGAAAAAAAGTTGAGGGTTTACTTTTCTTAGGGGCACAAGAGCAAATAACCCTATAAAACTGACAAGGAAGAGAAACCCAATCATCCAACCAAGGTGAGGATCCTTGATGTTCTGGGCATTTTTAATCTCTGTTGTTTGCTTAGCGATTGTTTCGCTCATGCCAAATAGGTAACTGCCAAACCCACCTGATCAATTAGCATGAATCAGTACAACAATTAGTAAATGTCATTGCTCGTACATTCCAACATACTAGCAGAATCAAGGATTTCACAAGGAAAGTAGCATTCAAATTTCACAAGAATTTAGCGTCCTATCCAATGCTAATAATATACTTATCATTTGAAATCTATGAAGGTAATAAGCAGGCTAATGCGTCCAAAAGGACCAAAACCAGCTAGTGCAGAGCCTAGTTCTTATGAAATGTTGTAGTAATCAGTAACACATGGCCAAAGCACACATGGCCCAAGTGTCGTGTTGTGTGTGCTCATTCCCATGCATCAGTACAAAGAAAAATTGTTTACGTATACATCATTCCTGAAAACAAGCTAAGCACTAAGCAGAATGCAATCCTGAAGAAATTAGTCCATCGATTGTAATATTTGTTTACATTTTGCCAATGATTTCACATGCACGAGTCATGTCGATTAGAAAAAAGTACAAAGCAATGCACCATGTATCTATTTAAAGGTGAGGAATCAAACCACGCAAGCTCATCAATTCCAGCTTGTCCTGAATCCTAACTGCAGCTTGGTTGTCCAATGCTGACCACCAAATGACGGCATTGGACACATTACCAGTGCTATTTCCAAAAAAAAAAAAAAAAAAACAAAGAAAAATGTTGACAATTTCTACTCATCTGTAAAGTATTCATTAAAGTCGTCATGCCCCCATTCAGAATTCCACAACTGAAGGGTCCATTCTGCCTGCCATACAGCTATTAGCGCATAATTTTGAAAGCACAGGGCTGTCCACCAAACCATGACCAAGCTACTTCCAAATCCAAGAAGAAGATTTCAATTTCTTTCCTTTGTAATCCTTTTACCTTATCAAGGACCGCTCATGAATCAAAATTGAAAGTGATTGATTCGTCATTTTCTTAAAAAAAAACCAATAGATTACTGGATGCCTCAAGCTACCAACTACAGAATTAATATGGTCACACGGCCACATTGAAATCTGCAACACACCCTCCCACCCAAGCCAAAAAATTTTGGCACCGCACACACACACACACACAAAAGGATTCCTCTATTGTGCGATTCAAACAACACATCAACACTTTTGAGACGGAGGCGAGCAAAAAAATCGAGGAACTCGATACTTCCAAAGAGACGCTACAACTCGATACTTCCAAAGGGATGCTACAACTCGATACTTCCAAAGAGACGCACAAACTTCTCACCAGTCTTCATCTCAGCCGTCCGATTCCCGATCGAACGGCTCACGCGCGTTCGTGGAAAGGTTGAGGAGTCCGAACATTCCAAACCCATGTTTTTCACACATCAGAAGCCGTAAGTAATCCGCAGAAACTACCGGAAGCTTCCAATGATGCTGAAGAGGTAATGGACCTTACCGCTGAAGGCAATGCCGTAGGCGGAGACGACGCAGGTCTGGATGACGGTGTTCTCCTGGCGGGTGAAGGGCTGCCTGAGCAGCCCGACCCGCTCGACGGTGGCCGTCCAGAGGCGGACGAAGAAGAAGCCGAGCAGCCCCGCCGAGACGTTCAGCGACGGGATGATGCCCGTCGTCAGGTTCAGCTTCATCACGATCACGCTAAACATCACGGACAGGAGCGCGCTCACCACCAGCGCCCGCACGGTCAGCTGCTCCCTCCACGACGGCACCGCCTTGTCCGCGAACACCCGCTCCACCGACGCCTCCTCCTCGGCCGGAGGAGGGGCGCCATTTCTTCCCCCGTCCGCCTCGTATTCGACGCCCTTGGCGGTGCCGGCTATGTGCCGGTGGCGGAGGGTGGCCAACTCCACCACCTCCTCATCTCCGCCGGTGGTGGTGAGGGTGGTGGTGTGCTGGGCCATTGGATTGGGTTGGGAGTGAGAAATGGGAGGGGGCATTTAGTATTTACTCTCTCCCGTTCAGTCCAGTCTTATAGTTTCTTAATTTTATTTATTTGAAATTAATGATATTTCTTCTGCATTTATTTATCCCTCTTTCTTCAATATTTGTAACTAATAACTCATATAAAATATATACTTTCTTATTTTCAACGTATTTATGATAAACACTAATTTATTTCTTTTTATTTATAATTATCTTAAATTTATAGATTTTTTAAATCATGTGTATTGTCAAAATATGTCTTACATTATATTCTCTTCATTTTCAAAAACATGTTATTTTAACCTTCTAGTTTTGTTTTTTGGTACATATCATTTTACTATTTCGAAACACATTTGTATTCACTTTCTCTATGTATTCTTCATTTAATATTTCAAAAAAGATAAATATGTGATTTAGAGAGTTAGAAGAAAGCTAAATAACTAAAAAAATGATAGTTTTGATTTACTATAACCATCAACATATTGTTTCAGTTCGATAGAAACGCAATTCTTTTTCTCAAGATCTCTTGAATGAAATTAATAGAGTGTATAAAATAAAACCACTACGATCTTTTCTCCTTATACTTTATTTTTTGTGTTAGATGTCAAAATAACATATATTTAGAACAGAGGGAGTACAACGGAGAGAGTATTGTTTCTAAGTTTTTTGATGACTGTGGTGGGAAGGACAAAAAAAAGTTAAGTTTATCACACACAGGGACAGATCTAGCACTGGGGCTGCTGGGGCCAGCACCTCAACTACACAGCCGACAACCCCAAGAACCACCTCTCCTCTTGTCCTCTGGCCTCTACTCGTGCCGTCGCAACCTAACTACGTCACTTGCCTGCGAGCCGTGGCCCTCGACAGAGGAGACTGATTGACCGAGGAAGTTGTAAGCGCACGGTGCACTCGCGGGGCCGCCAAGCCGCGATGGAGGAAGAAGCTCCGCCATGCGCACCCGTGCCCAGTGCCCTTATCCATTGCTCACCCGCGGCTCTCACGCCCTAGGCCGTTGCTACATCTTGGGCCACGCAAATTGCAGGCCATCTGAAATCTTGGCCCAACTCAAAAACAAATAAACCTCAATTCCTCAAAGCCTTGTGTAGACTGTAGTTGTGTTGCAATTGGAGGTGGAGACGACAGATCTGAGTTCTGGATTGAGTTGCAGAGACGGAGTCGCGGAGGCGAACTCCAAGTAAGCTGGAGCCTGGAGGGTGGAGGCAGACTGGTGCGAAACTCAGATTGAGGGCAGAGGCTGGAGGGCGGAGGTGAACTGCAGCGGCGGAGTAGGCGTGCGACGGAGGGCAGAGGCAGACTTGTAGTTGCAGCAAACTAAGGCGTGAGGCTGGCGCACCACGGCACGATAGATCGGTGATCGATGCGAGCGTGTGGCAGAGTGAGCGCATAGCGTGGGCCCGTGAAGAGGCAAGGGCGGTGGGTGGCAGCCCATGGTCTGCGGCCGGGCAGGGCAGCGGAGCAAAGCCGCGAGCCCACGAGGTTGTGAGGGTGAGGACGAGGCCGGTTGCCTGGTGCAAGCGTACAATGCGGCCAAGGCACGGCACCGGACGAGACACGCCGGCCCAATGAGTGACGAGAGCTGCAGAGGTGAATTGTGATTGTACATTTGTGATTAATTGTGTGATGTGATTTGTGAATTGTGATTGTGAATTTGTGAATTTTTCAGTGAATTGCGAATTTGTGAGCTCTGCAGTGGCCAATGAACAAAGGTGCTAATAATTTCATCCCCAACGAACAGAGGAGCAAACGTGCAATGGTAATAGATTGTGAATTTTTCAGTGAATTTGTGAATTTGTGAATTGTGATTGATTGATTGTATTGCTATAATCTTTGTGAATTTGTGGTTCAGAGAATCAAACAATTAGAGATTCTATGATTATGCATTGCAGCATTGATGCACTTTTGTTCGAGGCTTCCAGCAATCCAGCACAAACTGGGAGCCTAAGAGCCTGAAATTATTTGCACAAATTGTAATGTTTTATGATTATGATGTTTTTTCAATTATTTGCGTTCTTGGTAAATTAGAATTCAAGGAAAGTTTAAGGAAATAGCCGAGAGCCTGAAATTTAAGTTTGTGTAGATTAGAATTCAAATTGTCTGGTAACTGTGATTGATTAATAAAAATAATGTTCATTTTTGCTCATTGTCATGTGAATTGAGATTGTCAAGTAAATTAGAATTCAAATTGCTTGAATTCAGTTTGCTCTTATGTTTTTGGGAGTTTCTTGCCTTTCAGTTCGTGGACCTTGAGCTTAGATCATTTCTGAAAATAATTTCATTAATCAATGTCCTTAATCGATTAATTGTCACTTTATATATGTCATTACTAAGATACTATTTCAATATTTTACATATCTTGACTTTGATTCTGAAGTTTTCATTTATATATGTCAATATATGGATCCCGTATATTGATTTCTTTAAATTTACTTCTATCATGACTATTATATGTATATTAAATTTACTCGGCTCATATTAGTCAAATCTCACGAGCCCCAATTTATCTAAAACCTTTGTCCGCCATTGCACACACACATATTGAAAAAGTAGATCCAGCTGTCCAAGAGTAATAGGATTGCTAGATAAATGTTTCTACTCTCATTAAATATAGCAGGATGTTTTCTTTTTAATTTTTGTTATATATATACACTATTCTACACCCATCTCTAGAATAGTTATTCTATACCCAGTCTAAAAATCGTCCGATCTAATTTATTAGAATAAAATACAACCGTTGGATAGAGATAGCAGTTATTCTCTGTTTAAAAGAATTTAATATCGCTTTATTCCATAACGACAGTTACTGATCGATATCCGCACCAACCGCCTCTTCATCTTTTTTACTGCGCTCTCACGTCTTATTCACATCCAATAAATTTATATTATATGATCAGTAAATTTACTGACAAAAATATATAGTATATGTCTATAGTATATGACCAATAAATTTATACTACACGATCAGTAAATTTACTGACAAAAATTTATAGTATAATTTATAATATGTGACCAATAAATTTACTGGTCATATACTATATATTTACTGGTCCGTCTAGTAAATCTGTGGTATACGATCAATAAATTTATATTACGCGATCAGTAAATTTACTGACAAAAATCTATAGTATGTGACCAATAAATTTACTAGTCATATACTATACATTTATTGGTCCGTCTATTAAATCTGTAGTATATGACCAATAAATTGATATTACGTGACCAGTAAATTTACTGACTAATATGATTTCGATTGCTATGTCTTAGTTGGTTCCTATTTTTTTAGAGTTCCTATTTTTTTAGAGATAGTGTGCGGTTATAATAAATCGTATGGGTTCCTATTTTTTAGGGATAATCGAGTTGTTTATGGTAGTTACTATCGTCAATAAAATTCTAATATCGATGTATGATCCAACGATACAGAAGGTGGACATAACATAGTTATTCTAGGGTGGGTGTAGAATAGTGTTATATATATATATATATATATATATATATATATATATATATATATATATATATATAGAACAGATTTATAATTTATAAAAATAAATATAGAAAGAAAATTATACTACAAGCCTTAGTTAGCGAGGAGATGGGATTGCTGTTTTGACTTCTTGGAATTATAGTAATATATCGATCACTTTGTTTTCCTTTTATTATGACATGGGCTTGTGCAGAAGGGAATCGTGATCCCGAGTCCTAATCATGAACTTGCTATAGTTTTGAGCACTCATTGACAGCCAAAGTTCCTTGGACGATATTGTTTGCATTATGCTTTCTCTATCGCATTAACATGGAGCACATAGCTTTCGACCTCAACCATTGCAAGATTGGGTGTACCTTGTTAATGGCGAAAGATCCGGCGTGCTATTTTGGTGGCCAGAAACAATGCTACCAAATAGGTGTATTTTATCGAGTACAGTAGGTGATGGACATGGATCACCACAACTTTATCTAGTACAGTAGGTTCTCAACTTTAGCGCCGCCAGCTAGCATGATCAGGACGAGCCGAATGCACCGCAGGACTCGAATTTGGCACGGGAAACCTACCGACCGTTTCAACTCTCAACCATGCAAAGAGTACCGGGACAAAAGCTCTAACGGAAAAAAATTTATAAATAACCCAAAGCAAAAAGATAATTTGAAAAATAACCTACACTTTATGAAAATTACGAAACTATACCGCCACTTCATCTAATCGCGTCTCACGACCGCGACAATAAACCGCCGGGAATTTCTCGCGCCTGACGACCGCGACATGATCCCAACGCCACTTCTCGCCGACCACGACCGCGAGAAGGTTTTATTCCCAAACCAGTGCGCGACAAAGGCTGGCAGTAGTCTTTTCCAACTCCCATCCGCGACCGACAGTTGTTTTTCCTTGTCGCATCTCCCACGCGCGACAGTAACTTCCGTGCACAATCTCGTGAGTTTTCGTGTGTTCGGCCAGCTTTTAACCCTCCCCATCCGGTCACTCTCTCTCTCTCATTCATTGCCCTCTCTTCCCACACTTCTTGTACTGAAAAATTTCTGTGTTTGAGCTAATTTTTCTTCAAATCTGATCGTTGTTTGAAGTCAGTGCAGTTGAGAAAGTTGTAGCTTGAAGAAAGATCTTCCAAGCGTGGTAACTTTCGTTGAAATGCGATTATTTTGCTAATTTATGTGCTAACTATGTGATTAGTAACTAAGTTGATGTTAAAAGTTAATATTAGCTGTTATATTTACGTTAGATGTTAATTAAGTAGATGTTAACTAAATAGATGTTAAATGCTTATGTTTAAAACACCTCTTCTATGTTTATGTGAGTATTTACAGTAGTTTGATCACATTGTTCTTCTGCTTTGTAAATCTTTCTTATGTTAAAGTTTTAGCATGAGGTGGAAAGTTGGTGAAACTTGACCAGCCGGTGAATGTGTGTATTTGGTCATTATACTGTAGCATTAGTAATTTTCTCAGATTTAAAATGGTCATTGTACTGTAGTATTATTATATCTTTTATGTGACTCTAATTCTTTTGACCTAATTCTAAATACAAGGGTTTCAAATAACCTAAAACATGTAAGTTTTCTACAGCGACATAGCTCAAATTAATGGCCATTTGTTGTGTTAAAATCTATCACAACCTGAAGGTTACCGGAGGTTTTATCACAGTTTTTGTTTGATTGTTGAATTTTTATTGTGCTAAAATCTTAGCATGAGGTATCACATGAGCTGAAAAATTACTAAGACTTGGCCAGTAGGTAAATGAGGACACTTTGGTGAGTTTACTGTAGCATTAGTGATTTTATCAGGTTTAAAATGGTAATTTAGCACTAATAAAGTCCAAAATTACATGCAAGGACTTCTTTTTAATTTGTAAAAACTTGAGGGCTGCAGGGAAAAATAGGGTTTTCTGACAAAGGGGGTAATTTGGATGAATTACTGTTTATTTAGTGTATTTTTAAAGTTATTTTAGTAATATTCTAGCATACAATCATTAAATTCTAAAACTTTAATTATTTTTGAGGGCTTTCTTGAAAAGGTGTCTTTTATAAATAATCTCTTCAGATACATAGTCATTTTTGTAACAAAAATTATAAAGTTTTCCACATGGGCCTCCTTGTAATCTGATTCTCTTTTTTTCAATAAGGCTTTTTTTTTATGATGCAATTAATTAAGGGACTAAATTGTGATTATTCCTTTTGCAATTCAATCCTAAATAGCTGAAACATTAGTAATTAAATTTATTACAATTTTCCATAATTTTTAGAAATTTCTCTTGTGCATAACTTAGCTTTACATTTAGGGTTTGTTCTATCATTTTATGCGAATCAATTCATTTAACCTAATTTTAAATAAATGCAGGGTTTGCTTGAATTTATCCAAATTGCTCTACTGCCTCACATTATAGGTTTCTATATGATCATGCACTCAAATGCAAAAGAATTTAAAATTTAAAATCATGTTAAAACATTAAGAAATTTGGGGCATGAGAACAGACCAGTTTGAGTCCAACTCAGCCAAAACCAACCAAAACCTGATCCAACTAGACCAATTCGACCAGTTCCGAGACTAACTCGCTCAAACCGACCAAATCCAAGACCAATTCGACCAAAATCGACCAGAAACTTCTCAATTCGACCAAAAATCAACCAAAACCGACCACAATCCGACCACAACCGACCAAAACCGACCAGAAACTTCTCAATTCGACCAAAATCGACCACAACCGACCACACACAATCAATTCGACCAAATCCGAGACCAAACCGAGTCCTATTCGACCGCTGGCGGGTTATGTGTTCGAATGAATGCCTTTTCGACCGCGAGTGCGTTTTAGAATTCTCTTAGGGTTTGCGACCAGGACTGAGGTCGTGTAATTTTGACCAGTTGTGTTATTCTTGTCCCTTCGGTTTTCTTGGTTGTTGGAGGGTCAAAACTGGTCGAATTGCTCCCAAATTTGGCAGAATTGTTCCTTGGAACATGATGATTACAACCGTGGAAGAAAATTGTGAAAATAATGAAATTTTACACATAAAATATCGCATCAGGGAGTTGTGAGCATGAGATGCATGTTCTTGTTGTTGTTTACCCTGTTAGACATCAATCACATTAAAACAGAATGGTGGATTGATGATTCAAATGCCCATAGTGGTTGGTCACCTGTACACCCTTCTTGGCAACATGTAAACCTTGACCTAGATTATCACTGGACAACTGAAATAGAATTTTTTTTGTAGAAATCATAGCAATATTAGTTGGTTTTCGAAAAGATGGATGCATTAAATTTCCATTATGATAGTCCAGATTATCCACTTTCTCAATGAGATGGTACAGTTAATTAAGGGTTTTGTTACTGGCTTCACCATACACATTGATTAATTGATTAATATATGATTTACATCATGTTTTCCTAGGACCACCAATTGTTCATATCAGTTTCTTTAGGTTTGTGAGCTACAATTTGTTGCCTGCATCTTGTTGATCCATTTAAGAATATAATCATGTCTTTATTATTTAATTCCAAAATTTTAATTATTTTATAGGACCTCTGTGTAAAGGGTATTTTTAGAAATGTTCCTTTAGTTCATGGGTCATTTTGGTTTTTCACTTCACGAGCCACCTTGCAATGTAATTCTTTCGTTTTTATTTCATCAAGTATTTTCTTTTATAAATAATTGGCTAAGACTCAATTGTGAATATTCTTTTCACAATTATATTCTTAAATAGGTAATTGGATTTATTTAAATTTTCCATGAATTTTAGATATTTTTGTTGTACATAGTTTAAATTTAGGTTTTGAGCTTTATTTTATCATTTTATGTGACTCAAATTTGTTTGACCTAATTCTAAATAAATAATAGGGTTTACTTGAAATTTATTCAATATTTTATTCATAATTTCTACGTTTCCTATACATCCCCAGAACATAGAAAGCTTTTATAAAGCAAAAAGAATGAAAGGGTATTCCAAAGAAACATACGTTTTTTCAACAATATCGTCATGCCTGTTTTGCATTTTTAAAACCGGCATTATCCATGAAACAAATGCTAGAAGTTACAGGAGAATGGAGCGACCAAGAAATTACGTATAAATATGTTGATTATGTTAACTATGTGATTGAAAAATCATCATATGTTTACTTATAATTGTTGCGTAAATATGTTCCATAGGGAATGGAGCAACCCGAAAATTTTTGCATATTTTATGGAGACGGTTTGATTCGTGATGGGCCAAACGGTGTAGATATGAGTCACTGCAAATATGTTATGGCCGATTTGAGCATACATAACACATCTTTCACGGATCTTAAATTATGGATACTTAGTTTGTTCGGCAAGAGTGCAGAACATGAGACAATTCAAGTAGAGGGGCTCATTGTGAAGGAGACAGTCAACGGCCCATACTGGGTGTTGCGCGAACTGAAAGGGAACAACTCGTGGGGGTCCTTTGTGAGGAGAGTGAAGGACCCTTATGGCGGTTTGGGTGGTCGGTTTTTTGTTTATGTCCAGTTCGGTGACCTAGAACAGCCGGAGGGTGACGTTGGAGCCGACCCTAGTAGCGACGCACGGGCGGGAGAAATGAATGCACTGATTCCGCCACCATTCAGCGCTAGTGACTGGTCAGAAGCTTTTTGCCACACACGTGCTGATGTGTGTGAGTTCTTGGAAGGTCTTGGAACTGTGTCCGACGAAGATGATGAAGATGACTTGACAGACTGTGAAGCATCTGAAGACGCTGACGAAGATGATTTCAGGACCCCCCAACAATGGATTGATGAATCTGGATTTAGTTCGGCAGTGCTGCCGACGGACCAAAACTCAAGATGGTTTTTTGAGCAAAGTAGCATCCAACTCGAGCAAGAGTTTCGAACGGAAGAAGATGTGCAAAATGCCGTGGCTAGATGGTCTCTTGCACTCAACCGACAGTACAAAGTGGTGAAGTCTACCTCCAGGTTATACGATGTCGCATGTCTTACACCAGGCTGCGCATGGAGGGTTCGTGCCATGCAACCAAAGGATGACATTGGTTTTGTGGTCACGAGAGTTAACGCCCATACATGTGAGCTTACTGAGGCATTGGACAGCCATAGAAACATGACTGCGGCATATGTAAGCAACATCATCCAGCCCGCAGTGCGGGAGAACGTATCGATAATGCCAAGAGAGATCATCAAGCAAGTGACAGATCGATGTGGTTATCGTATCAGCTACAACAAGGCATGGAGAGCAAAGCAGAAAGCAATTGAGGACATGTATGGCACATACGAGGATGCATACAACACAGTGGTGCAGTTGCTTCGAAACATTGCACTAACGAACTCAGGCACATTTGTGGATATGCTCGATCAGACAGCTGTTGCCCCAGATGGCAATACCATAGAGAACACAAGAGTTCTGCACCGTTTGTTCTGGGCATACCCGCAGTGCATAGAGGCATTCACATGGTGCCGGCCGGTGTTATGTGTGGATGGCACATTTTTGACTGGGAGGTACAAAGGGACACTACTGATTGCAGTTGCTGCAGATGCTAACAATCAATTGCTTCCATTAGCATATGCAGTTGTAGAAGCCGAGAGCACGGAAAGTTGGTTGTGGTTCTTGGTGAACGTGAAGCGAGTGGTTGTAAAGGATCGTGAGAAGATCTGCATTATTTCTGATCGACACAAAGGCTTGCTGAGAGCCATTGAGATCATGCAGGGCGCTCCCGATCCACCTTACAAGTGGGAGGACGTGGTGAGCCGTTGGTGCATGCGACACCTTGCAGCCAACCTCTTCACCAAATTCCGGAGCAAACAAATCATGGACCTATTTAAGAGGCTATGCTCGCAGAACCAAGTGAGCAAGTACGACACTATCTTCGAGAAGCTCGAGGAGTTGACACTGAAGTACACAGCTAATAAAGGGTCCGGGGCCGGCGATGGGGATGCTATAAGCAAATTTTTACAGTGGATCAGCGACAAAGAGAAAGAGAAGTGGTCGTTGCTGCATGACGAGGGTGGGGCAAGGTATGGCATCATGACGACAAATCTATCTGAAGTTTGTAACTATGTTTTGAAGGGGGTGCGATGCTTGCCATTGACCGCGATTGTGGAGATGACATGGTATTGCACTGCGCAATATTTCAACAATAGAAGCCTTGCAGCCAAGATGCTGGTCGACGATCCATTTAGAACCTTACCGGACGTGGTGCAGGAATACATGAATTTCTGGATAAATAAGGCCCAGACGCACGAGGTGGAGATCATCAACCGATTGCACAAGATAATTTCAGTTCGACTGCGCCAGAAGCAGGTTAATGGCCATCTCAGAGCCGGCAGGGTACACGAAGTCATTCTGGGGGATGTTGCGGAGTGCACATGCAACAAGGCCATGTTATTACACAAGCCATGTTCGCATGTCATTGCTGCATGTGCGGCACTCGGTATAAGCCCATCTCCATACCTTTCTGAGTTCTTCAGCCTTCATAACCTTCAGCAGACTTGGAGTGGTATTTGGAGGGTTTTCATGAAGGTTGGTGATTACAAAGTAATTCCATCTGGTGAGACCAGGTGGATCCCACCTTTCAACCTCAGGAGAAAGGGACATGGTCGTCGGAAGACGCATCGCTTGCACAATGATATGGAAGAATCACAGAAAGCGAGCACTCGAGGTAGAAAATGCTCGATTTGCAAACAAGCCGGGCATACCAGAAAGAATTGTCTACATGCACCCGGCCCATCCACCTAGTATTCACACATGTAATAGTGACGCGTAACGAGTCATGTGATCGTTCATGAGTTCTGTATTCTGTCGTTATTTAATATTTTCCAATATTTTGGTGGTCCTTTCACATTCGTAACAGTGGATGTTCTATGGATACTCTAATTGAGCTAGAAACTTCTCTATTTATAGTACACAGGTAAACATACCCAAAAAAAAACTCCTTGACAGACTCTTGGTATTTCGAATTGTTATGCTAACGGTAATTAATTTATGTAGAGATGGCTCACGAGGATGTACGGCTTCCAGAGCTACTCAGTGGCCGATGGGACAATGCTCATCGTGGGCGTGTATTGTCGCGAGGTGGACATCTTGAGCCACTTGTAATGAGGGCTCCCATGGAGTACTGGCCTCTTGATGCGAGATACATCCCTATTCTCGCAGAGGCGGGTTTACTACCGTTTGCTCGTATGCTGCAAACTGGTCATGGCCTCACATTGGATCGGTCGTTGGTCACCGCATTGGTGGATCGATGGCGCCCCGAGACACACACGTTCCACTTCCGATGGGGGGAGATGACGATCACATTGGAGGATGTGGGTATGCTCCTAGGCCTACCTGCCGCAGGAGCACCCATCGTTCCATCACCGCCGCCTGCAGACTCGCGCACTCAGGTAAACCTTAGGTTCAACATCGTTCAACAGGCAGATCAGATCCCATCAACTAGGCGTGGTGTGCCGCATAGGTTTTTGTTGCGCTACCTTGATTGCCCGCCTGATGCACTGGAGCATGTTGTGCGCCAGCATTTGTTCGCATACCTGTTGGTAATGTTCCAGTATATCCTGTTCCAATCTACACACGGGGATACAGTTCGCCCATGGTTAATTCCATTGGTGGAGAGCATTGTCGATGCCCAACCAGGGCATGTTCCCCAGTACAACTGGGCCATGTCCGTGCTTTGTGGAACATACCGGGGGTTGTGCGATGCATGTGTCCGGATTGCCCCAGAGTCCGTATTGTCGGGATGCTCCCTCCTTCTATAGCTATGGTCTTGGGAGCATTTTCCAATTGGCCGGCCACACTTGGATCGACTGGTGCATCCGTACCCCGAGCCTGATGATGTCCATGATTGGGTGGATCGCCCAACCATGGGGACAAGATGGATGCACGGTTGACCGAGATGGTCTGCGAACCAGGTTCGCCGGTGCTACGTCTTGTACCAAGGGGATTTTGATCTACTCCACGAGTCGCGAGTCGTATGGTGTCCTCCGTGGACACCAGATTTCATTGAAAGCATTGCACCGCATGGCATATCGATCATGTGCACAGTGGGCAACGATTGTAGGATGACACGACGTCATCTTGTGTTCTCTCATATGGTGGAGCCGTACTACCCGGAGCGGGTGATGCGTCAGTTTGGATTATATCAGCACACCCCACCTCCGGAGAGAGAACGTGACAGGGATCTCCCCAAGGAGGTGCACAGGTACACCCATGCGTGCATAAGATTTGAATTCTGTTTTTCTGTTTCGATACCTACCATTACCTCCATTTTATTTTGTAGGCAGAGTAGGCAAGGAAGGCAACCCGACAATTGGGCGCACAAGAATGGCAGATGGGTGCAGGAGTGGAACGAGCTTGCACAGACCGATGTAATTGCAGAGGTTCGAGTGTACGATCACAGTACGTACCAAGCGTATCTTGATTGGTACATGCCCCGTACCCGCACGCGGCTTTCTCGTGTGCCTGGGGATACACCAACACATATACCGCATTCGGAACGTGTGCAATTAGGGTTTGATTCTGATTGGCCGGGCCGGATACATCGCTCAGTACGTTTTTACGATATTTCCCCTTTTGCATCCATCATTTACTCATTGTACTAACTAATACACTATTTGTCTTTCTCAGTTCGACGTTGCAGCTGCCATCGAGCGGCAGACTAGATCGATTTTGTCTAGCATAGCACGCGGAGGTCGCTGGTGCCGTACTGAGTTTACTGGAGCCATCCGTGCGGTGAACACTGCTGCCCGACGAGTCATGAGCGACCTAAGTTGCGGACGTACTACTGACACATTCGTGCCAAGACAGCCTATGGCGCGCCCACCAAGCCCAAGGTCTACTCGACCCTCCTTTGCACGCCCCAGTACCTCGGGCACACGTCCTACTCGACACAGCGCATCATCGAGGTGGGGTACTGACACAACGGGCCCATCTAGCACCCCATCAATTCTTCCACGCTCATCATCAATGTTTTCTCGTCGCGATGGATCACTACATATAGGAGAGCCATCGACACATCATAGCCCAGGAGGCAATGATTCCGACGACTCCGACGACCCGGAGGACATCAGAAGAGCTCAAGAGGCTGCTGATAGGACTTTCGCAGAGCAACTAGCCGCAGACGATCATCGTTGGGATCAGCAGGATTTGGACCGTGTGAACCAGCTTTACTCTGCTCCTTGGATGCCTCCGGAGCAAGCACAACCTGCTGAGGGGGCATCTTGGGCATCTTGGGGTCAGCCGTCGGAGCAGACAATACATGCGCCACAGGGGGCTGAGGCTGAGTGGGTGGTAGAACAGAGGGAGAATGCCGATTGGGTGTCCAACATGCTGGGGATGGATAATCCCTATGCACATCAGCACCGCACGTATGACGAGCTTCAACCGAGTCAGCTCCATGATGCTCCGCCACCCACACAGCCTTCACAACCATTAGGGCCGTCAGACCACTACGGACCTTCTACTGCAGCTGGTCGGAGACCACATAACCCGCCTGATACTTATTCACCCTCGCCTTTTCAGAGAGATAGGCATCACAAAAGAGGGAGGCGATTTAATAATTAGATATGTTAATGGGTCAGCACACCATGGGATGTACTTCCAAATAATATGTACTGATGGTTTGTTTCGGCTTTTCAGTGTGGCGTTCCATCTTTTCAAACAATTAATAATTTCCAAATATCGGAGTTCAAGTTTAAAATTGGCCATGCCAATGCCCATGCTGGGCTCTGTTGCTTAGGGTTTGGGCCCTTCAGAGCCCCGGTTTGTCCAATTTTCATCGTCTTCTTCGTTCTTTATCCAAATAAACTCGAAATTCTTCCAAATTTTGTATAAATTATCTCTGAAACATAATAAACACAATCATGAAGGCGGATTGTAAAAATGATACAAAAATTCACATAAAATATCACGTCAAAAGAGTTGTTAGCATGAATTTAGATGGAAACTTAGGGCAAAAGCTATACCAATTAAGCACTAATCAGAGATTTTCTCATCTTTGAAGGTTAATTATTTGAAATGGAAACGACTAGAGGAGATTTGATAATTAGATATGTTAATGGGTCAGCACACCATAGGATGTACTTCTAAATAATATGTACTGGCGGTTTGTTTCGGCTTTTCAATGTGGCGTTCCATCTTTTCAAACAATTAATAATTTCCAAATATCAGACTTCAAATTTAAAATTGGCCGTTCCAATGCGCATGCTGGGCTCCGTTGCTTAGGGTTTGGGCCCTTCAGGGCCTCGGTTTTTCTAATTTTTATGGTCTTCTTCGTTTCTTATCCAAACAAACTCGAAATTCTTCCAAATTTTGTATGAATTATCTTTGAAACATAACAAACACAACTGTGAAAGCGGATTGTAAAAATGATACAAAAATTCACATAAAATATCATGTGGAAAGAGTTGTTAGCATGAATGTAGATGAAAACTTAGAGCAAAAGCTATATCAATTTAGCACTAATCAGAGATTTCCAAATTCAAAGGTTAATTATTCTAAATTGACAAGGAAAGTATAAAAAAAGTTATTATTTTATGTAACATTACAGTGGAAACGACCAGAGGAGAAATTGGCGAAAATCTCTTTTCTGTCGCGGCTCTGAAATGGAAAAGGTTAATGTCGCGGTTTCAAAATGGAATAGATGCAGTTCGCTGGTCGAAAACAGTAATGACCCTTCTGTCGCGGTTCCAAAATGGAATAGATGCAGTTCGCTGGTCGAAAACAGTAATGACCCTTCTGTCGCGGCTCCAAAATGGAAAACGTATATGTCGCTGGTTGAAAACGGAAAAGGTGGCCGTGGATTTATGTCGCGTCTCACACCCGCGATAAGCATCTTCTCGCACACCACCAGATTAGTTTTACAATTTCGTTAAACTGTGTGTCATTTCTCAAATTACTTTTTTGCTTTGGGTCATTTATAAATTTTTTTCATTTTATGAGTGTGATAGTCGGCACTCATCTTTTTACGAAATTCGAAACAGAGCTTGACATTATTAGCCATAAAAACCTCTAACATCCTCCAGCTGGAGTATTTCCGAATTTATTGCTGAGTATTTCACAAGTACAAGTACATGGATTAGGTTGCTCTCATAGTTAGAGGAGGTGTTCAAAACCTCAATCATTTAATTAAAATTTAAATAGTCTATATTGATATATAATACAAATTGAGATGTTAATCATCTTACATAATTTGTAAACTTTGAAAAGAAATTTATTGTATTTATCACTATAATTGTAGTATGGCAGCTATAGTAAATTTGGATCGTCTGATCTGAAATTGAATATTCTAAATTAAAACATGAGTTAAAATGAAAATTTGCTCATTTATTTTTCACCGTGCTTGATCTATTCTGTTAAATATTAATCCAACAGTCTGCATGCATGTGCAGTTTGATCCACACTGTAGCAGATCCGTTTTCGTAAACTTTTGCTCTACTTTGATCTAAGTTATTAGTTTTCGGCGTGATAATTCAAAAAAAAAGACACATATATTTTCTTCTCTAATACAAACAACCTATACAAATCCTATACATGCTTATAACAATTCCATGATGAATTCCATTTTCACCGATCATGCCAAGCAAGATATAGGAAAAAAAATTTGCATCTACTAATCTCGTGCAGCAAAGAGTGTTATAAGAAAGATTTTCTTGTTTTATCAAAGTGCCAGTGTACTAGGGATAATTTCCATTAAGTTTGCCTATCTTTATTTATTGGATAAGTTAGATCTACAACAACTAGTATTATAGACTATAATATTAGATTTTGTCTAATGTGTGAGATAATATATATAAAAAATATTTTTATGTGAGAAGAGACAGATTGCTAACACCACCACTCATAATATTGTCTTGAAAATTCTAAGTAGTCTCTTAAGGTTTCTTGGTCCATTTCATATAAATAAATTGGTTCAAGACCTATTTTTCAATTTTTTATTTAAAATTGATTATCTAATAAGACAGCTCCTCATAAGCCCGACTCTATTTAGCAGTGTGTTTTTGTCACATTTTATTAAAAGATATTGCATTGTTTTGTGTGTCATTCTTTTTTAGAGTTGCGTCTCCTATTCTTATACGTAGCCACTTTACGAAATAGGGGTAGTACAAAAATATGAAATATGTTGAGCAAATGATGGCTAGGTTGCCAAAAAAAAAAATTCAGGTTTTATCAGGAATAGGTGAGCTTGGCTCACAGATTTGATTTGATATATTTGGCAGTATAAAATATGATCGGACTAGTTGAACTCAAGTCAATTCTCCCAAATTCAACCGCATGACTGTGAACTCAAAATTCAACGCAGTCCTTCCCTCGACTCCATTAGGTCAACCTGTCCAAATCTACTCAGTCCAACAATTATGAAAGCCATCCCTATTATTGTCTCGACATCACCGACGTATTTAAATTGTGATACAAAATGTGTCTAACGTCTAAATCTTGTTATGAATATCTTTAAATATTGTGTAAAGAGATAATCAATTTAATAAAGAGAGTCTCTATTTTCTCCTTATTATTTTGTGTTTATTTATTATTATTCATGTTTATGATCTAAATAAAAATTGGCCAAAACAGTTTTTTTATTAATAATCCAAAATAAAAAATAATTTAAAAAATAACCCACAGTTTATCAAAATTGCAAAATTATTCCACCAACTTATTTAATCGCAGTCTGGAATCGCGGGAGGACGAATTAGGCATTTATTGCGCCTAAGGTGACAGAAACCTTTTTCCCATCTCATCCGCGACATAAATTGGTCGAGTGGTTGAATGGTCGAGTGGTCAAGTACGCTTCAATCACTCGATTAGTTTCTGTCGTGAATGGGGTGGGGAAAAGTTTCTGTCGTGCCTGTGAGGCGCGATAAGTGTCCGATTTGTCCTCTTGCGGTTTCTGATCGTGATAATTGACTTATCGCACGCAATCAGATTATTTTTTCTAATTTCGATAAATTATAGGTTATTTTTTAAATTATTTTTTTTATTTTTGTTATTAATAAAAAAAAAAGTCAAACAGCTAGATTCTGACAGCTTTCGCAACTTTTTAATTCTCTGTGTGAAGCACTTTTAACAGCATGCATGTGAAAACTGAAAAGCACTTTAAAGCAGCGGCGCATCTTTGTTTGGCACGGGTCTCGGCCATCGGGGTTAGTATGGCAGTGCTACGCTGGTCGTGTTTGCTATCTCAATTCTCGTACAAGAACACAAGTATACTTCAAGTGATAGATTGAGATGCTGCCTGGTTCGTATTCTTGGAAAAAAAAAATGTCTAACTAAAATTTTGTTTGAAAAAAATATCTAGAGATTGTTTGTTTGTCATCTTTCTTGTACTTGACAAACTATATTTGGAGCCTTGTCTAATAATACTTGGAAGTCCTAAGCACCCAAAAATAAATTGCCTGATACAAATCTGATTGACAAATATTTTCAAGGCTTCAAACACGAACCAAACAATTTGTTATTGGCAGGAAGGAGATTCCCTAGCAAGACTTTGTTTTGTTATCACAAGGAAGTTTGATGTGATTATCTCATTTGAAACGGGCAAACCATGTTGGCATTGGCATATCCGAGGGTTTTTTTTGGACGTCCTATAATCAGACGACTCGTTCGGTCTTTCTACCTATTTTAAAGACAGCAAGTGTTTTTACCTTAGTTATATACGACTAGTACTCCCCATCGTATTTGTTAAGATTCGTTGATTCTGATTAGGCCCAAGTACTCAACGGGCAGATCTGGGCCCTGGTACAATGGTAGCTGGGCTATTATGTCGGAGCTTGACTCTTCAGAAGCTTCGTCTATTGGCTGGCTCATCAGCAGCAAATGGATAGCTAGCCCCGTTCGGGCTTTGATAAATATCACGACAGCTTGTGTGACGGGCGATGCGATCAGAACACACCGATACGTCCAGATCAACAAAAACACCACGTCAAAGCACTAATAAACAACACGTCCTCATGTATTTACGTCGCTTTCGTGCGTGCGGTTCATCCAAAGCAACCATGCATTGGAACATGAGATGACACCTTTGAGTTAGTTGTGGTGCTCTCAATTCTAGGATTTGTTTTCAAATATCCACTCGCTTTATTTATAAATATATATCATTTTATATTCATACACAGAAATTAATAAATGATTTAAAATGATTAGTCTAATATTTTTTAAAATTTGTGTAGGATATTAATTATGGTGAGATAAACTTTATAGAAGGGATGATATAAAGAAAAAAAGTAAAAAAATTCTCTTTGAAAATGTAGTATGACATATATTTGTAAATAAGGAGAAAAATTTAAAATGACATACATTTATAAGTAGAGAGATTATCATTTTTTTCAAAATTATTTCCACAAATATTTTCAGTTTATGAATTATGGATAAATCTTTTCATACTACATTTCTTAAATTGGGTGGACGGATCTAAACTCATTAATATCAGTAGATGAAACTAATTTGTACATATATTTATTAGGGATATTCTTGGTGTATTTTATTTAAAATATAATTATTTTGATAATCACAATTTGAAAAAAAAATACAATATTTCAGAACGAATGTAGGAGCTTGTTGTGATGCTCCCGTTTTCAAATTATACTAGTTTTGTTGAGGTTGTGTTTGATGTTGTGTTGTGTTTTAGAAAATAGATATAATAGTGTTGTATCACACTTTTCCATGGTCCTAAATTGAGCATGTCAAAAGCTGCATGTTGAGTTTTCACTTCACTTTTTTCCTGAGAGAGAACAAGCTCTGAATAGTACTATGCTATGACAGGAGCTTCTAATGCACTTAAGGATCTAAACCCACATATCTGCACCAGCTAACAAATGGTTTAAACCTATAATTTACATGTGCTTGGATTTGAATCTAGGTGTCCACCGAAAGATCCGCCTATCTGAGTGTCTGATCTCTTCATGGTTGGCACAGTCTTCTTGGACTACAATTTTCATATCATGCATACGACTTGAGTTTGGTATATGTTTTTCTTTCAACTTGCTTACTGCATTTGTGTGCGCAAAAATGTGTGTTTTTCCTGGTAGTCTTTTATCCTAAGGCTCATAGCCCACCGGTGACCTCTCGGTATGTGCGAGCGACTTCCCGGGACGATTATGCCCGCAAGCTAATGCATAGCCGCCAAATGTATTAAATTCACGACTTTAAAATTTGTCAATTTTTGGTACGAAAACCCTAATTAAAATAATAATTTTGTAAAAAACACAAAAGAAAATAAAATTATAAAAATGACCACAGTCACCAGTCCAATTGGCGACTGAGTGGCCGCAATCCTAAGTCACCAGCCCAATTGGCGACTTAAGGTCACGTCCTCAGTCGTCAGCCTAAGTCGCCACTTGGGTTGACGATTTAGGGCCCTTCTTGTCTGCCAGATTTATTTATAAACTAACATTTTTTTATATTAGTTCCAAAATAACCAACGTAGTTTTGATTATTTAAAAAATAACCCATGTGGTGTATGTTGTTTGTAAAATAGTCTGCAAGACTGTTTTTTATGCATGAATAACCGAAATAAAAAGAATAATTGTAGGTTAAACATAGAAAGGCATATTAAACAACCGCAACCCGCCCAATCAGGGAGAAAAAGAGTCGCGAGGGGTTCGGTTGATTGATTCGTATGTTTCGTGGTTAATTTAATTTGTGGGGTTACCAAAAGTGAGAATTGAACGTAAAAAATACTGAAAAGTAGAAAGACTAAATTGTAGAAAAACCATGTTTCATACATACATGTAAACAAAAATCATGTTTTATTGAGAGAGTAAGAAATTTGAAAAAAAAACTAATGTCGGCCCCTCTTCGGACGACGAGGCTGGTCCCGCTGAAACTGTGAGGGTGAGAAAGTGGTGCGTCCCCGCACCCTCCTCTGTGATGACTGTCGATGTGGTGGTGGTTGGGCGCTCGCCCGATCTAGACCTGTATCAGGAGGGTCCTGCGACGGCGGAGGCGCATCACCAAGCTGTGCGGACGCCAACTAATGTTGGCTATGGTGGGTGTTGTTTCCCTTCTGCAACATGTTAGCATAGTCCGCGTACGTAGGGTCGAGGACCACGTCGGGGTCATCATGGACGGACTGAGGCAGAATGCAGGGCGGGCGCCTATTGGACGGTGCGGATGGAGCAGATGAGGACATACCGGCAGGCTCGTCCACCGTAAGCTGTGACATGGTGACGTACTTGTCGTCCAGGTCGAACGTGATGTTGAACCCCAGGCTGGAATCGGAGCTGGAAGGGCGCGCAGGGGTACCCTCAGAGATCCGTACACCACCACGCGACGCCACGTCCACGTGAGGTGGAACACCTGAACGGTAAGAGCGGGCCGGGGGCGCACCAAGATAAATCGGGGCGTCGATGGCAGTACCTGATGGTCCGGGTGCATCGGGCGGATGAGTGGCCGGTTGCGACGACGTCTGAATGGGAGGGGCCCTCGGCGGAGGAGGTGCAACAGATGTCGACGAAGTGGCGGAACTCTCCTGCAACAGCTGGGTCGCAACTCGATGAATGAAGGCGATGGCCTTCTTGTACTCCTCGAGTGTGATAGGTAGACGTGACTCGTCCCGATGGAGTAGCGTCTGCGTGGTGGAGGTAATCGCACAAAGGCCGTCAACATACAAGACCACAACACAATGGTAAGCGGAAATAACAATAACAAGCAAGAAACTGAGTATTTGTGCGTACCTGGCGGTGCACACGAAATGCGTGGTGTGGATCATACATCTGCTGCACACTCGGGGCAGGGATTTCGGCGGGCGTTGGAGCTGGTGGGGCAATGCGAGGAATGGTGCGGGGGATATACCATTGGAGGTAGTCGCCATATGTCCTCGGATCGTATGGCCTATCCTCGCGCACTAGATCCATCCCTGCGCTCTGCTCCCAGTGGCGAGTGTACGGAGCCTGCCGATCCTCCCAAGTGAAAGCCTTCTTGCCCTTGCGGGTTTGCCTGTAGGAAAAACAAAAGTGTTAAGCCTTTTCGTGGAGACGAAACACTATGCATAGAGATGATCGCGAGTTTACTCGTGCTGGGCGTGCGACAGCCGATGTGGAGCGTCGACAGGAGGGACCGGCTGAAATAAGCCAAACTGCCGCATCACCCTCCATGGAGCGTATACTTTCAACATATGGCTGAAGACAAGAACACATCGGGTGAGCCATAAGTCCCAGTCCCCTGTACATATCGACGAGATCCTGCCTGCAGCTGTGCTCTCAACATAGGTGGCCGTCCAAGCCCTCCAGACAACACGCGAGGGATGGAGCAGCTCCAGCTCATCGTTGTACGCCTCGTAGCATGCGTGCACTTGGACCGTGGCCCATTGCAGCTTGTGCTGCAACCAGCGATCCCCCATGGTCGGGCGATCGACCTCGTCCTCCGCATCCCTGGCCGGGTACCCCTCCGGCAGCTGCACGGGCACATCAGTGCCGAGCGGTCGTCCTATAGGAAGGTGCTTGTACGACCACAGGAGAATAAGGAGAGGACATCCAGCCATAACTGCCTGTCGGGCACGGCGAATGCAGGCATCACACAACGCTCGATACGTCGCACACAGAACCGCCTAGCCCCAGCTGATTTGTGGAATCTGCTCGATCGGCATGTCTGTGAGCATTTGTGCCAGTGGAACAAGCCAACGGTCCACCGTGTCGCCGTGTGTACCTGCAAACAAAAACAAACAGGAAGTTAAGATTTAAATGTAGTAAGTAAAATACATGTGTATGTACCATGAGTAAGCGTACCAGTGAACATGAAGTTACCAAACAGGTGTAGTAGGTACGCCTCGAAGTGTCGGCTGACTGTCCACTCATCAGCATTTGCTGGGCATATCCGAAAGTGAGCGAGCCAGGCTGCAGGAACTCCCACGTCATGGTGGAAGGGCTTGTGTCCTAGAGGCAGGGGGTGAAACCTTTGTGTGAATGCCACATCCCACCTGGCAGGAGTGGGTGGTGGTACCCAGGTCTGTCCGCGAATCGGCAGGCCGAATAACATCACCACATCCTCCAGGGTGATGGTCATCTCCCCCCATTGGAAGTGAAATGTGTATGTCTCGGGGTCTCCATCTGTCCGCCAGAGCAGACACCAGTGATCGATCGTGCCTGAAGGACTTTGCTCTGGTGATCGTCCTGACAAAAGGAAGAAGTCCCACCGCCCTCAGCCGTGCGATGTATCTCCTGTCAAGAGGCCAGGCCATGCCCGACGATCGTAGGCGGAACGGCTGAAGCTCCTCTCCGGTCCTAAGGGCTCGACCTCGATGACGATCATCGTAGTACTGATCCAGTAGCTCAGGAAGCTGTCTATGATCATGAGCCATGTCTGCAAGCAGGAACATTGAGTTAGTACACCATACGAAATGAGTGACAAACAAACATAAAATACATGAGAGGAATGATTACGCATTGCACAACAGTGCTGATTGATTCACGTTCAGTGTGATCTAGATGCATTAGAACATGTCCTCCTTGTGTGGCCAAGCTGTCGACAAACAGCACACTTTGGCAGCTCATCGCGTTCTGCATTATCCATGTCGTTGCTGATTCGAAGTCTTCGTCGTCGTCCAAGGCCTCTCCGCTCTAGGTGTGGGGTGGAACATACAAGATCTGGCCTGCTCTGCGTGACAGCTCTCTGTAGTGCACCTGAGTTCCCAAGACCTCGAAGTCTGCAGTCCATGTTTTAGCAAGGAACCGTGCGCCATAGTAAAGTGATATATACGTCTCAATCGACTTGTTATCATGCGCACACGCTGCCATCATATGGGAGCACGGTTTATGCAACAAAGCAGGTTTGTTACAATTGCACTTGACGCCGTCTTCAAAAATGACACCTTGCTTTTTGATCGACCGCATGTATCCTCCTCCCACATTCTTACTCTTCAGATAAACAACCCAACTTTGCCTTCTGCTGTTTGGAATGCACTGGGCTGAGTGTTTGTGAGCGGCCACGGCTTTCATTTCTAAGTACCTCTGCACTTCGTGAGGATATTTTGATAGTGTGACCCCAAGTAGTGCTCTTGCAGCTGTACTCCTTGAAAGGGATCTAGGATATCGACTAGAGGGGGGGTGAATAGGCGATTTTAACAAATTAACAATTAATCAAACAATTAATAGTAAATGAGAGCAAATAACTAAAACAAGATGAACAATGAACAATTTAACACAAGAATATATCCCGTGGTCTCGGTGATTTGCCGATCACACCTAATCCACGTTGAGGCAAACTCAAATCTCTAACCGCTCCTCTATCTAGTCAACTTTCTCTCGAGAAGTGACCTAGATCTCGAGCCGGATTAGTGTGATGAGTTATCCAAACCTCGATTTCACTAATGATGCACTTTACCGCTCCGGCAAGGCGTGCTCAACCCTTTTACAAGACGTTTTGAGGCTTCTTCACAATCTTCCTTGAAGAGCTCTCCAAAACCTTCTCTCTAGCCGTCAAGGAGCTGGCAAACTCCAAGAGTAACAAGCCGGTGGTGGCCACTTAACCTTCTCCTGGTGCCACAAGATTGATTTAGTGATCTAAATGCAATGCACTAGAAAATCTCAAATGCACACTCTCACAAATTCAAGAATTAGAATCCTAGAGTGTATGAAACTTGCTTAAGCTCTCAAGGATGATGACAATGTTCAAAATATACCAAAAGTTGTGTACAGGCCGTTGGGAGAAAAAGATCACTTGGCGGTCAGACCGCAGGTATAAGCCCGGTCAGACCGCCGCAATTGCAACGGCATTAAACAGGCACAATAAATGCTCACCTGCCCTTGTCAGGCACACTCACGGTCAGACCGGAGCCAATTGCGGTCAGACCGTGAAGCTGTCCAGAGACGACATAGTTTCTGGACACTTTATACGGTCAGGCCGATAATTACGGACAGACCGGCCAGACGGTCAGACCGTAGTTCAAAAACACGGTCAGACCGATTTCTCGGTCAGACCGGTCTAATAAACGGTCAGACTGCCATAACACAATAAAATAGAAAGATAGGTCATGAAGTACCAGGAGACTGACCTAGGTTTTTACCTACGGACAGACCGACCTTTTAAAGGAATAAACTACACTTTGACATAACGTCGGTCAGTCCGAAACCCAATTCGGTCAGTCCATCTATTCGGTGAGACTGTTATAACAAACGGTCAGACCGACTGAGACAGAGTTTGGCAGAAATGAGTTGAAACAAGCATTTTCAAAGTATATGGCCTTCTAGTATGCAATGCAAGTTGATTTTATGATTTGTGGCACATAGATGATGTATTTCGTGATACACCACATGCTCCTCTTAATAGTACGGCGACTATCCTAAAATCCGGTCAAAATTCTTCTCTAATCACCTTAGACCGGTAAAATGGAAAAAGATCATATCCCATACCTTAGCCTCTTTGATCAATGTCCTTTCTTCATCATGTAGCTCTTTCTTTGTCTTTCATTGTCCTGTCTTTTGAGTTTGATCTTGACACAACTTAACAGGTAACGTTAGTTCAACATTTGTAATTATCATTAAATACCAAAACACTCTTTAGGGGACTAGAAACTACACCCCTCTCATGGAAGTATTTAGCAGTGCGATGCCATGTAAATTCCACAATTCCGATGAGCGGAAGCCCTCGCACCCCCCTCAACACAAAGTTGTACACCTCCGCCATATTGGTTGTTATTATTCCGTATCTAGCTCCTGCCTTATCGTGCAGTAGTGACCATTTCTCTGGAGCTTTGTCACCGATCCATTCACTAAATTTCTTTGTTCTTGATCTCCGGCTGCGACGTATCAGCTCATCTGAAGTTCCCACGACATTTTCTCCATCCTCCGCCTGTTTCGAACTGCTTGCTTTAGATCTTTGAGCTTTAGCTAGGTTCGAGGTATTTTTCTCTAGCTCGTCCCAAATTCGTTGGAACTTATGGCCCTGGTTCTGATCACACAACCGCTTGAACTTCTTCATCAGGCCTGTGTTTCTGTAATGTGTGAAAAAGTTCGCCGCAAGATGTCGTTTGCACCACCGACTTATCAAGTCATTCCATCTGTACTGTGGGTCCTCTGTGCACATAATGAACTCAATGGCACTCAACAGGCCCTTGTGTCTATCATGGATGACGCACACATTCCGTCTATCCTTCACAATAGCTTGTTTCAGAATTGTAAGGAACCACACCCAGCTGTCTGTGCTCTTGCCTTCTACGATGGCGTACGCCATCGGAAGTAGCTGATTGTTTGCATTTGCACCAACAGCTGTCATTAAAGTTCCCTTGTACTTCCCAGTTAAAAATGTGCCATCCATGCAAAGTACTGGCCGCATGTACTTGAATACAGAGATAGCCTGCCTGAATGACCAGAATATACGCTCTATGTACTCCGCTCCATGCACTACGTCACTGTTTGTGCCCACAACTGGCCTATGAACCATGTCCATTACAGTGCCAGGGTTGGTATCGACGATTTGCTGTATCAGTCTGGGCAGGTAGTTATATGAATCGTAGAAAGATCCAAATAGCATCTCAAGGCCAAGTTGTTTCGCTCTCCATGCCTTGTCGTACTGAATGCTGTATCTGAATGTGTCGGCGATTTGAGCGACAATTTCTTTTGGTGCCATGTCCAGATTTGCATGAAGGTTCGCCAAAATCACATTTGCCACAAAAGCGGATGATATATTCCTGTCGCTCCGTGAGGCTTCTGTGACCGAACAGTCATGTTCGGTGATTCTCGAAACAACAAAGTGTTCACTATCCTTGTACCGGGCAATACGAACATAAAATCTACATCCCTCCACCGTGCACTTCACTGCGTACAGATGCGGATTTGTTCTATCCACCTTGAAAGAGCGACGTAGTGCAATGGACCACATCTGATCCGGGAGGATCTCCAAATCCTGATCGCATGCGGCTTCGCGACCAAGTCCTGATCGCATACGGCTTTGCGACCTTAACCATGTTCGGGAAGGATTCGCGAACATGGATGGGTCCGCGACCAGGAAAAGGAATTCGTTCCCTGTTCGGAATTGTAATCCGATCCGAATGTGTATAACTAAGTTTATCTGTTTAGGATTAGTTATATGAGTCTAATACGTTTAGGTTATTAATTCTGATACGTACTCATACGATTGGACTATAAATACCTTGTAATAGGTCTAGTTTAGATCATCGAAGAGCCATAGAACTTATTTGAGTTTTAGACACTTATAGTTCCTTCGACGTAGACAAGTGTGTCTAACGTTCGATGTGTAAGCCCTCTTTGAAATAAAGAGTTGTGCAATTACTTTGGGTTTCGGGTATAAGATCCCGTTATTCCGCATATTAGAATCTGGGCGAGCCTAGTGCGAAAACCAAGGCTAGGTCTCAAACGGATCAACATCGCCATGCCTTGCTTTGCCTCCTCCTTGCTTCCGAAATGTTGTCCTAAAATTAATATTTGCTCATCCGATGCCGAGTCTGAACTGCGATCATCGTGTAGGATCAAGGATGCCGACTAGAGGGGGGATGAATAGGATGTTTTTAAAATTTCTTTTCAATTAAGTAATTTTAAAGAATAATTGAGAGACCTAAATTATACAATGAGACTTAAAAGCAATTTAATCAACTTGTTGCATTCAATCAAATGAACTATTCAATAAAACATGCAACAATGATAAATATAGCAATTGTATCAAGATGAATGTAAAGCAAATATGAAATACGCAATTTGACACAATATTTTTATCGAGGTCTTGGAGACTTGCCCAGCTCCCCTACTCCTCGTTGAAGCGCTCACTCGGAGCCTCGCTTCTATATCCACAAGGATATCTCATTAGGGTTGCTCCTTCTCCACACCGGATAGGCGAGCACCACACCTTTCACAATCTTTTGCCGGCCTCTCCGAAAAACTTCAATTGGAGAGATCTCGGTTCTCCTCCGGCACCGTCTAGGCAAAGGTGATCGCCAAGAGTAACAATCCGGACACGCTCACTTGAACAAATCGAGTGCTAGAAGCTCAAGAATGCAAATGAGATGCTTAATACTCTAGCACTAGCATGCAAATGGTGATGGACGTGCACTAAGCACTATTAGCTTCATACAATTGCTCTCTCTCAAATCACTCAAGATTTGGGCTCAATTCTAGCCTCTAAATGCAATAACACATATGCAACTCAATTGGCTAGGTTTTCAGCTGAAGAATGAAGTCTTTGAGCACCCAAAAATGAAGCCAAACACGAAGTATTTATAGCCTCAAAGAAAAACTAGCCGTTTGCAACAAACTGAGCCAGATTTGTACAGGCCGGACATTGTCCGGCCACTCCAGACAGTGTCTAATCAGTTCAATGAAAAATAGTCGTTGCAACATGTTAGTTACCATTGGGCAAAATTTGTGAAGGCCGGACGGATACTATTTGTCCGGACAAATGGATATGTCTCTTTTAACTCTCGGCTCAAATAACTTGTACAGGTCGGACAATGTCCGGCCATTTCGGACAAAGTCCACCCATGACGGATAAATGCCCCGGACGGATGCATTTGTCTCTGTTTCATTTCTCGGCTCAAAAAATTTGTACAGGCCGGAAAATGTCTGGCCATTTCGGACAAAGTCCGGCCACTTCGGAGAGATAGCCCCGGACGGATGCATTTGTCCGGCCATTGCACACTGACAGTAAAACAAGTATAACTTTTGATCCAGAGATTCGATTGCGGTGATTTTTGGCTTGTTAGAAAGATAACTCAGAGCTCTACAATTTTGTCAACAGGAGCAAGACCTAGAAAGATCTAGAAACTTCTAGAAAACTCAGAAACGTTCCTACTATCAAAATATTCAATCCAAAAATCATCTCAAATGCAATTTGGGGTATTTGCACATACGGATTTTGCCGTTTTCCCGCAGATGTGATTACTGTAACTCAGCAACGACCACGACCACACAGGTCTGACATCCGATCGAAAACAGGTGGTCGATAGGGTTTGGTCGAGCGTACGCAACCGAGTCAAAAACTGGTATGACCAGTCCGAACTCCAACGACCACGCCCAAACCCTAAACATAAAGCCGCCAAACAAGCGACACGACCACTACCACGTATCAACACTGATATGATCAGAATATGCAGATACGACCACGACCAACTCTAGATAAATAAACCAATTTAAACAGCTGGCGATCACGACTAAGTGCAGTTTTCAAAACATTTAATCTAATGCACATGAACTACACTTAGACTCACTAGCAATGCAAGACACTAGTGCAAGATGATATGAATGCATCTGAGCTTCCGCACTAGATAGATTCAAGCTACTAGTTTCTGACCCCTCTTAATAGTACGGTCAAACTAGTAAAAAGAAACCTATCAACTCGGTCTGTCTCCAAACATCGAGACCGGTAAAACCCTAAGAAAATAATCCTTAATCTTGGCTTTTACCTTAGGTGAAGTTCGACCGCTCGACGCTTGTCCCCACAAGGCTCGACCTTGCTAAGCTTGACCTCGCGAAGCTCGACCGCTTGACACTTGTCCTCGTAAAGCTCGACCTTGCTAAGCTTGACCTCGCTCAAGATGTCACATATTGACTTCATCCTCTTCACACCCTTGCTCGCTTTTATCCTGAAATCAAACTGAGACTACAATACGTACACTCAATGCACAACATTAGTCTCATATATAAGTCGTCATTAATCACCTCGAGAGAAACTACTCCACACAGGAGTTAGCTCAACGGTTTCTCTTTCAAATGACATGACAAACTATATTCAACGAGTAGCAAATGAGTATAAGATAAAATACAATCATATAGATCGTAGATGATAAACATATACACACACGATCTATACTACTCATATCATGATATCAATCAACCTAGATGACCAAAGTGATGAGCTCCCCCTCAACATGTGCATCGATATAAAATCCACAACTGGAGTCATCAGTCTCAAGATTTAACATATTATATTTTGATCAATCAATCAGCACAAGCTTGATGTAACCATCGAGCTCATCCTCTACATATGCATTAATATCAAACCCGCAACTGAGGAAACATCCAATTCAGGGTTTACCGATAATCAATTCAATTCACTTGGGCTAAATCAGGATTTATCTAATTTGTCATTTGACCATCAAAACTGACATCTTCAGATTAACTTTAATCACAATGGATTTATCCAAATCTTCATTAATCATCAAAAGCTAGATACTAAGATCTACCTAGATCCAACACATCGCGGATTTGTGCATGAGCAAAACCAGTTGGATCTAACCATTGCTGCGGAGGTCCCATCCCACGATAATCTTCTTCGTAGACAAATCTGCATAGTCTGCATCCACCTCCGAACCTTCGCTGCCTGAGTATTGCATACCCTCGTATTCACCTTCGTCGGCGTAAGCCTCGTCCCCAGGCCAGAAATGCCCACTCATGAATCCTGTGTTCGGGACATCGGCAGAATCCTGTGCTATTGTTGGATCAATGAATGGCTCGGGTACTTCTTCCGCCGGTTCGATGTTTAGTATCGTTACATACAGCACACAGTCATCTGGGCCATGAATGGGATTTAACACTCTTCTAACTAGAGAACCCCAAGATCGATCACCTTTAAGTTTACATAATTTTCAACTACCTGTTTCACCAACAGGAACCAATGCTTCTATGATAATTTTGTGTAAAGATGGGTCGATATTTAGTATGTCCACGACTCGGGTCTTAAGTTCCTCAAAATTAACTGCACTGAGATCATTCAATTCCATTTCTACACGATGAAAGCAACATAGGTCATCCCCATGTGGTTCGTTTCTGATTACTTGTTCCCCGTGAAAAACATACACTATTCTTCTTTCTGACATTGTCTACGACAAAAAAATAAAATCAATCTTTGCTTTATTTTTTAAATAATCTTATTTGTTAGCAATTTAACACACAGCTCATCCATAATATTATATACACATCATATTTATAAATACACAACATAATACAACAGATCTAAATTATTTTACGTACACACACTAGTACAGAAATGCAGTCTACTAACCCCTATCTTCTATCGGTTATTAGCGAAACAGCACAAAACCGATAGAAAATGTGCCTCGCGGTCATAAAAGCCCGACGGATGTATTTTCCCTATCGGTTTCTAAGAAACTTACCGATAGAATAAATAGTATGATTTACTCTAGCGGTGATGAACATATTTGCCGTTAGAAGAGATGCATAAGTACTGACGGAAGAATGTTGTGCGCCGATAGGACTGGTCGACTTCAACAACTAGACTTATTCTATCGCTACTGTATGAATATACCGACAGAGTATATTAAAAATTCCTATCGACAATATGTAGTTCGCCGATAGAATAGTTGACCTTCTACAAATATTTTTATTCTATCGGTAATGAATTCTTTTACCGTTAGAATATATAGAAAATTGCTTAGAACTGTTCGTCTTCTAATAGTTTTATTCTATCGGTAATGAATGTTTATACCGGTAGAATATTGCATAAAATATCTTAGAACTGTTGGCCTTCTACAACTAGTAATATTCTATCGGTAATGTACGTACACACCGATAGAGTATGTACAAAAATTCCTATCGGTAATATTTATTGTGCTGATAGAACCATTCGGCTTCTACAGATGTTTTTATTACTAACGATATTCTGTTTTCTTACCGATAGAAAATATATAATTGTATAAATACACGGGTATGTCTCTTTCATTCTCACAGTTCATCTGGGGCTCATAGTCCTAACCCGTAAGCTCCATGGACGGCCGGCGCACCTCTACAGGGGACCGCTGCACCTCCGCACCTCCATCGACGCCCTCTAGACGTCGGCATCCCAAGGAAGGTACATAAAATTTCTGCAATATTGTTAGATTATTCTAATCCAATTATGGCAATAATTCTGCTTTTTTTGTATCCTTCATTTTGATGTGTCTTCTTTTCAATATGATTATGATCTGTTCAGGTCCTTGGATGATGCTCGTGAGGGGCAACGTATTTCACGGTTCTTCATCGCAGTACACTGCCTACGTTGGCTTGTTGGCGAAAGAAATGGTGAAGATCACCGTCGAGAGCTGGAAGGACGTGAAGGGCGAGATCTTGGTTGGCTCGGTCGAGAAGATGCTTAAGCCCGGCGTGTTTCTCAAATCAGGACCTATAGAAAGCATCTTACATGTTTTTGCATGCACCAGCTTGTGGCCAGATGCTTACCTGCTTGGAGAAGAAGAATTGTTGTTATTTGCACAGCCATTCTACACCATCACTACACAGAACAACATCTTGGAAGGTAGGTTCTTTTTGTTAATGGAGTTGAGTTGAGTTGACTTGAGTTGATCGAGTTTGAGTCCGAGGAAATCACCAATACGTACAAATGTATGTCGACGGCAGTTCCAGCTCCTCGGGCGTCTTCGAACTGAACTCCTATGGTTAAGTCCAATGTGGTTCAGACATTTGCTATTTTGGATGAATGGATTTGTGATGTATCAGGTCTAACTTGTAGTCGGTAGTTGCATTGTGGCAACCTGCAAAGGTTCCCTTTTATGTAAAATGCATGTATGGGCCACTGGGTCCTCGTCGTGATCTGTTGTTAATTTCAGACGTGGCTTTTGTAATATACATCGAATGTGTGAATTGTTGTATTTGTATATTGTTGTATATTTGTGTATCATGTATTGCTAATTGGGACATGAACTTGAATGTGCGGGGAGCATTTGTGTATTTAATTGTATTGGTAGGTAGGTGTGTATTTGTACTGCTGTTTCAGACATGCACTTCAATTTGTGAACTGGCATGTGTATGTTTGTACCTGAATTTGTATTGGTGAACTGGCATGTGTATGTTTGTACCTGAATTTGTGAACTGGCATCTGTAATTTCTTTGGCAAGATGAAGTCCCAACTACCTACGAAAAGTATTTTTGTGTCTCCTAGTTAATCCACAAATTAGCATTTAATATATTGCTTTATCTTCTAGTTAAGATCCGTTTGATGTAAGATCTGTTTGATGTTACATTGATATGATTCCTTGAATGTGAGAAATGGCATGTGCATGTTTGTCCCAGTTTGGTAACAGTACCTCCTCTAACGGTAAGTACACATATTTACCGATAGGAAAACACATATATTTGTTCAGTCATGCATATTCTAACGGTAAATACACATATTTACCGATAGGAAGCACATATATTTGTTCAGTCATGCATATTCTAACGGTAAATGCACATATTTACCGATAGAAAAATACATATATTTGCTCAGTCATGTATATTGTAACGGTAAATACACATATTTACCGATAGGAAGCACATATATTTGTTTAGTCATGCATATTCTAACGGTAAATGCACATATTTACCGATAGAAAAATACATATATTTGTTCAGTCATGCATATTCTAACGGTAAGTACACATATTTACCGATAGAAAAACTCATGTGCGTGCTGTGTCATGCATGATCTAACGGTAAGTACACATATTTACCGATAGGAAAACACATATATTTGCTCAGTAATGTATATTCTCTAACGGTATGTGTGTGTTTTTACCGATAGAATATGTGAGCGGCAAATTACCTAAGTTAGTCTGACGGTTATTTCATGTATTTATCGTTAGAAAAATGTCCATTATAAGGAAAACCCCACTCGACCATTGCTGAGCTGCTCTTTAATTTGTTCTGTTGCACTCTGTGTTCCTCTGTTTGTGACGAAAGTTCCAGCTACACTGCTAGGGTGATCAGCGCAGGCTGGAGGGAAGTTGATTGCGCCCCTCTCTTTAAGGTATGCTTAATCGTCGACACTTATCTCTCTCTCCCTCTAGATCTCCCTTCCTCTCTACTTGCAAGCTAGCTGTATTGTGTAGTTCCAAGTTTGTAGCTCTAAGCTTGGGAGCTTGGTAGCTGGAAATGCGTCATGTTTTAGGAGCTAACTAGCTTGTATTGTGTAGTTAGCTAGGTTAATTAGTGTTAATTTCGTCAGGCTAGGGTTCAACACATGTATCTGTTGTAAGAGGCTGTACATGTACATATACATAACTTAATCGGGCAGGTTTCATGCATGGCTTACTCGTTAAATTTTGTTAATTGTAGATGGACAGGAAATATTGGATGTATGGAATAAAACGTACTACTCTTGAATATTTGGATGGTGTGAATGAGTTTATTAAATTTGCTGAGCAACAAAAGGAGAGGAAGGGAGAGAAAAATATGCTCTGTCCTTGTACAGATTGTATGAACTTGAAGAGATTTAGCAACTCTGATCAAATTAAGAGTCATTTGATTCGTCGTGGTTTTAACGCGCGATACACCCGTTGGATATGGCATGGCGAAGATCTTGAGGAAACAAGCACCACTACTACCAATCAGCACGACTCGGATGTGGATTGCAATAATATCGATGATCATCCCAATTTTGGTAATGTTCATTCCGATGTGCACGTAGATGATGATGATGACAATCTAGATGAGATGTTACGTGATGTAGAGGAAGATTACAACGAAAATGACTTCTGTGAATTTGAGAAACTGATTGCTGACTCTGAGAAGCCTCTGTTCCCTGGATGTGCAACATTTACAAAACTGTCTTCTGTGCTGACATTATATAACTTGAAGGCAGGAAACGGTTGGAGTGATAAGAGTTTCACGGCACTATTAGATCTTCTAGCGGACATGCTTCCAGAGGGAAATGAGTTGCCAAGATCTACTTACCAAGCCAAAAAACTGTTGTGTCCGTTGGGAATGGAAATCGAAAGAATACACGTATGCCCAAATGATTGTGTGTTGTACCGTAACGAGTACTCCAGTTTGCATGTTTGTCCAAGATGCGGCGCATCGAGGTATACGCGTAGGGACCGGATTGACAGTGAACGTCACGAGGTAAGGAAAGGGCCCCCGGCAAAAACTGTGTGGTACTTGCCTGTGATACCTAGATTGAAGCGGCTGTTTGCAAATCCGAAAGTCGCGAAGCACTTGCGTTGGCATGCTGAAGCCCGGAAACAAGACGGAAAACTGAGACACCCAGCTGATTCTATTCAATGGAGAAACATCAACAGAACATTTGCTGAGTTCGGCGGCGAACTTAGGAATGTAAGGTTCGGGCTGAGTACAGATGGTATGAACCCACATGGTAATATGAGCAGCCGGCACAGCACTTGGCCGGTTCTTTTATGCATCTACAATCTTCCTCCTTGGTTATGCATGAAGCGCAAGTACATCATGATGGCGTTACTAATCTCAGGACCCAGACAACCCGGAAATGATATTGACGTGTTTCTAGCGCCTTTAATCGAGGATTTATAGAAATTGTGGAGCGAGGGTGTGCACGTGTGGGATGCATACAAGAAAGAGAATTTCATCTTGCGGGCCCTGATATTTTGCACCATAAATGATTTTCCTGCCTACGGCAATTTGTCGGGGTATAGTACGAAAGGAGCCAAGGTTTGCCCTATTTGCCTAGATGAAACTGAGAGCATGTGGCTGCGAAACTGCAGGAAAACAGTGTACATGGGTCACCGCAGGTTTCTTCCGGTGCATCACACGTACCGTAAGAAGAGGAAATCATTTAACGGGAAGCCTGAGAAGGGATCAGCTCCAGTGTTTCTGACCGGTAAGGAGATTTACTCACGCGTGAACGACATCAAAGTTGAGTTCGGTAAGCATTCTAAACCTCGAGAAAAAAATGTTTGGAAGAAGAGATCGATTCTCTGGGATCTACCGTACTGGGAGCACTTACAAGTTCGACATTGCATTGACGTCATGCATGTAGAGAAAAATGTCTGTGACAGTTTGATTGGTTTGTTGTTGAACATTCCGGGAAAGACAAAGGATGGTGTGAAAGCTCGTCGTGACATGGTGGAAATGGGGATAAGGACTGAGCTTGCACCTTTAGAGAATGGAAAGCGTACATACCTCCCCCCGGCCTGCTACACGTTGTCCAAGAGCGAAAAAACAGAACTCTGTCGGTGCCTGCACGGTGTTAAAGTTCCATGTGGGTACTCCGCGAACTTGAAAAAACTTGTGTCTATGAAGGACCTAAGACTGGTTGGCATGAAGTCCCACGACTGTCATGTCTTGATGTCACAGATGCTTCCCATTGCTATCAGAGGCATTCTCCCAGTTAAAGTCAGAGAGACAATCAAAAACCTATGTTATTTCTTCAACGCAATATCTTGCAAGGTAAGTACGTGCACTCGTACTTTAAGTTCACTACCTCCATTTGTAGAGCTTAATTAGAAGATTTTTCTGATATGAATATTTGGCGCAACTGTGTCCTCGTAGGTAATTGATCCCGATGGACTGGACGCTTTGCAACGCGACGTGGTTACAACTCTTTGTCAGCTCGAGATGTATTTCCCTCCATCCTTTTTTGATGTTATGGTCCATCTGATTGTTCACCTTATCAGAGAAATTAAGTTTTGTGGACCTGTGTGCCTGCGCTACATGTATCCATTTGAGAGATTTATGGGTGTATTGAAGGGATACGTAAGGACTCGTCGTCGACCCGAGGGGAGTATCATGGAAGGTTATGCCGCCGAGGAGGTGATTGAATTTTGCACAGATTATATGGCCGGGGTTGACCCAATTGGTGTTCCTAGGTCCCGACACGAGAGTAGGCTTGAGGGAATTGGAACGATTGGATTCAAAGCTATCGTCCCCACTCGTGATGTGTACGCAAAATCACATTTTTGGATCTTACAACACATGACGGAGGTCGAGCCATACATACACGAGCACAAGGTAATGTTACGGTCACAGAATCCTTCGAAGTCAGACGTTTGGGTAAGCAGAGAACATAACAGAAAATTTGCTGAGTAGATCCAAGAAAGAGTCACGCGAGCTGCCGAGGGCTCTGTAAGTGAAACTGTGACATGGTTGGCTAGAGGCCCAAGATTCACTGTAGGGACTTGGCAGGGGTACGACATCAATGGGTATTCATTTTATACAAGAGCTCAAGACGCCAAGAGTAGCATGCAATGTAGCGGAGTGACACTGTTTGCTATTTCCGAGGATGCCAGGTCAGTAAGGGCGCTGAACTCATATTACGGTGTTATTGAAGAAATATGGGAGCTCGATTACGGATTACTTAAGATTCCCCTGTTTCGATGCCAATGGGTCGAAATCCCTCGAGGTGTTCAAGTTGATAGTTACGGGTTTACTCTCGTCGATCTTGGTAGAGTCGGACACCAAGACGATCCATTCATACTTGCAAAGCAAGCCACACAGGTATTCTACATCGTTGACCCGGCCAATCCAAACTTGCATGTTGTCCTCCACAGCAAGAGACGTATTGTTGGGGTCGAAGATGTTGTTGACGAAGAGGAGTATAACCAATTCGATGAAATACCTCCATTTTTAGAGGACATTCAATCTATCCGTACTGAAGATATCGACGAAACAACGTATCTGCGAGATGACCACGAAGAAGGATTATGGGTTGAGAACCATTGATGATTAATTTCTATTTCAGGGATAAATGCCAAGCAAACAGCCCACAAGTTCTGCAGCAAGGTGAGGAACTTATCATTAATACATCAGGCAGTACATTTTTCTTTAGAATTTAATGATAAGCTAGTTCACAGCATTAATACATCTCAATTTTACTCCACAGCATGAGTTCTAACATGTACAATACCTTTATCCTGTAAATATTTAATTCTTCCCTTCAAATAGCACTTGCAAAAATCTCATCGCAGCCTCTTCAAATTAAGTTCAGCAAAAATCCCTTTTTTCTGACGGTATTTTGTTATTTATACCGATAGAGAAGGACATCTTCTCTCAGGCACTTCAAAACGTTTTCTATCGGTATTGTTATATTTTACCGTTAGAATAAATTCGTTTGTCTCACGGTATTTGTTGTCTGACGGTTTTTTCCTGTTTTTACTGATAGAAGAAGACTCTGCCACTTTGAATTCTCAAACGTGTCGCCATGCGTCGCCTTGGAAACTCTATAAGTACCTCACCATGCGTCGCGGTATTTTGTTGTTTTTCTAATTCTCGAACGGTTGGACTCCTCATCTTCTCTTTCACAATGGCAACCTCTCCCCGGTAAGAACTCTAAATCTCCTCGGTTTACCCCTGTATTGTTAATCCATGTTCAGTTCATTCTTGACCTGTTGATTTGCACAGGGAATGGTAGCCGTGGAAGACACTGCCAAAGTGAAGGCTGACCTGAGGGCCCTCCAGGAGGAGCACAAGCTCCTTACAGCCAAGCACACTCAGCTACGGCTTGACCTTGACGATCTCTTCCAGCGCATTAAGCGCATGAAGACGGATGGTGACAATGCTAGGGCGAGGACGAGGTGTCTTCGCGAGGAGAAGAAAGCCGTGGATATGACCATCGCTGGCTGCGGTTTGACTATGAAGGATACCATAGCGAAGCTGAGGGAGGTCGCAGGCCTTCTTGACGCGGTAGTAGTTGATCCTAGGGACAACTTGTCGCTAGAGGAGTCCTGCGTCCTGGCTGCAAGTTTAACTGACTCTATTCTACATGCAGCCAGGGCTAAGACCACCCCTTGACCTAGCATTTTGGGTTTTATTTTTTTTTGTAAGTGATAAAACAACAATGAATGAACAATTTCTTTTTATGTCAATTTTCCAATTTTCCGGCTATCTTCCCTCTTTCTTTAACATTCTGCAGCTTTCAACCACGGTCTGTTTGATGTTAAATTGTGGACCTTTTCATTACTCTGACGGTATTTTGTTGTTTTTACCGATAGAAAAAGGGCACACAAATCTCAAGCACTTAATCAAAAAAATTTTCTGGGGAAAATTGGGCTCACGGGATTTTTTTGTTTATACCGATAGAAAAGGGCACCTTTTCATTACTCTCACGGTATTTTGTTGTTTTTACCGATAGAAAAATGGCACCCAATCTCAAGCACTTTAAAAAAATTTTCTGTGGAAAATTGGTCTCACGGGATTTTATTGTTTATACCGATAGAAAAATGCATCCACTAATTCAAATATTTTTCCGGGAAATTTACTTTTTCTATCGGTATTATTTTGTTGTTTCGATAGAAAATTACATAAGTCTATCAGTATCATTTTGTTATACCGATAGAAAAGTTCCTCCGCTACTTTATTACTCGTACACGGCCCTTTAGTTTCCCTCCACTCGAACAGTTCCACCTTAGAGCACTGCGTCTCTTCGAGAGCGAAGAAAACCCCAACCTCCGCCGTGAGCACTCACTTCCTCTCTCCCACACGACGATCGCCGGCTGGACACTGGTTCGTCACTGCCACCGGTTCTTATTTTCGTCCTTCGCCCGCCGCTGCTGCGTTCTACACCGCCTCTCCATCACCAGAACTGATCGCCGCCGTAAATACCCTAATTCGTCGTTCTATTTCCAGCATCTTCTTTATTTGATCCTAGTGTTTTGCACGTACTAATTCTTCGAGTTTTGCAATTACACTAGGGTTCCCTATTGTGTTGGCTTATGTACATTCCGCAGGCAATGTTGATTTTAATTAGGGTTTACATAATATGTTCCAGTGCTGTAATGAACCTGTTTTGAGATTTTAACTTCTCTATACTGTTGTATGTGTGATCAATTGTATCCAACTGCCATGTAATGCAGATTATATGTTGGAGGTGTTCTTACACATATTCTATCGGCAGCTCATGTGTTTACCGATAGAAAATTTTTCTACACAAGTAGTAAAACTTAATTTGGATCTGGAAGGACATGAGTCATGCAATGTACTAGTTTGGTTGGGAATTTGTACTCACTTCGTATGAATATATGGCAATGTGGATGGGTCTTCGATGTATATGTTTCAAATGCCTATATACATGACTTTTCCCAACCTAATAGCTGTGAAGTCCTGATGACTCACATACAGGCTAGGCTAAAGATTATGCACAGTGGCACTTAGATGCTTGTGTGCATATTTACGTGTGAAATAATAATGCTGGCCCATGAATATTAGTGTAGCAAATCATCGAGAATGTTATGTGATGACAGTGAATGGTGGCTTGTCAACAAAATTCCATATGTAGAGAACATTGTTATGTTCTATCGGTATCTCACGTGTTTGCCGATAGAAAAATTGTCTTGTGTGGAGGTAATTGTTATGGTCTATCGGCAGCTCATGTGTTTACCGATAGAAAATATTTCTGAAGAGTTCAGTAAGTAATTTATGCATGTCTTTCTTTTTGTATTATTTTCCCTTTTGCCGCCCTAGTTAGTCTCCAGTCCTGGGCTGAGTTATGGAACTCCAAGGCGAATTAATTGCCATATATATGGTTTGTTGAAGGTTTTGTAGGGGAAGACATGTCGTCGTCTTCATCGGATGGTACTAGTGGTTCGACTAGGGCCAACCCCATCGTAACTACTGAAGATGGGGCTGTTACATCCCAGCGCAAGAGGGTGGGGCCAGGCGCGACGACGTTGGGGCGTTTGGCCAAACGCACTGATCTTTCTTGTGAGTTCAACCAATTTGGGAGGCCGATTGGAAAGAATGCTGGGAGGTACCCTGCCTACGTTGGGCTGTTGGCGAAAGAAAGGGTGAAGATCACCGTCCAGAGCTGGAAGGACGTGACGGCGGACGAGAGGGATAGGTTGTGGGCGGAAGTGAAGGTTAAATGAACTGAAATCGCTGAACTCTTTCGTAATCACGTTCTCTTGGCTTATACTAAAGTTTAACTAACTCGTGATTAATTGTATGCATTTTTCGGAAACAGGCTAAGTGGAACATCCCCGACGATACACCTAGGACTGCCTGCTTGAAGGACATGAACGGAACATGGAAAACCTTTAAGAGCTGGCTCGTCAGTAACTTCCTAGCTGCGGGGAAATCTCCTTGCGAGAAGTACCCCTTCATATCAGAGGAGGTATGGGAGGAATTCACCAAGCAGAAGGGGACTGAGGAGTTCAAGGCCCTTAGTGAGAAGAATAGAGCGATCCAGAATAGGAACGACCACCCGCATCGGCTCGGATCCCGGGGCTATGCGGGGAAGGAGGAACAGTGGAAGAAGGAAGACGAACAAAATCCTGTCATCGACACCCCTGAGTTGCCGCTCTCCGAGATCCGGGATGAGAGGTGCAAGCGATGGTGGAGGGGGAGGGGGTCCGTGTCGTCCACGGGGTCTGTGCAGTTCGCAACCCCTGGGGACGCCGACGTTGTGAGGCGAATGGTAAGTTGGCTAACCTCGTAAACTGTGTGCGCACAAGTGTATATAAGGCAATTTGTCTCACAAGGTACCTTCAAATGTAACAGATCTCTTTTGAGAAGGAGGCAGCGGAGGGATTGTTTACCCCGCAGAGGGAGAACGACATCCTCACCCGGGCTCTAGGAAATAAGGAGCATCCCGGGCGGACACGGGCCGTGGGAGCCATTGTGTCGTGGAAGGCCGGTTTCGTAGATCCGGCTCCACCGAGGAAGAAGGCCCGCACCTGGAAGGAAAAGGAAGCTGACCTCTCCGATAAGATACGGGCTGAGGTACGGGAGGAGATACGGGCGGAGATGCGGGTTGAGATACGGGCTGAGGTACAGTCTGAGGTGCAGACCGAGGTCGCACAAATGAGGGAAGAGTTTGCACGGTTGAGACAAGCATTGCTGGCCAAGAGTGCAGATGCGGATCCCCAGGACGACGGTACCCCGCGGGGTCGGATAAGCAGTTGCGCTTCGAAGGTACTCGCGGATCCAGTGGATCTACTTGAGGTACTGCAAGCCTTCATCTGTGCACTTAAGTTGATGCAAGCCTTCATCTGTGCACTTAATTGTTACAAATTTGCAGGGGCCGGAGGGCTGCATCCTACAGAATCACGTAGGCGCCGGGCAGGATGTGGTTGGACACGGCTTCGTATATTCATTTGGGCCGGATGTCCGGGTCCACTGTGTACCTCTGCGGTTGGGTTTTGCAAAGGTACAGGTGGACATGGCCATGCCGGGCTACAACGATTCTCCATTGCCAGTCCCAACAGAGGAACTGCAGACACTTGCTGAGGCAGTGGGCTCCTACGTACAGTGGCCCAAGAAGTGTCTTGTAATACAACCGGTAAATCCTACACATTTTAGATTACATCCTACTCAGTACACTCAACTTGCATAATCTAACATACGTGCTCATTAATTGAAGTGGCCTGCCGCGGGGCTACCAGGGGACTGCGCCCCCAGCTCGGGGCATGAGGGCCGATCTCGTGCGAACCTAGACACATCAAAGACGGCCTCGACCCCACCCAGCGCATCCACGCCTCCACCTCGGAAGAAAGCCGCCATCACCTCGCCCTTGCCTTCGAAGGTACGCGCTCAGTCCCCAGCAAAAGGCAAGGGCGGCAAAGGCAAGGGCAAAGGGCGACAGGGACTGCCGCGGACGTTCACGAACGCGCTCCCACTCCTGTCGGAGGCATCTTTGCGGAAATTGGATCGATCAACCAGAGACCTCCACGACTGGTACCTACATCGAGCTCGGCGCAGCCTGAACTTCTTAGTTCCCTACAGGCCTGGGCAGTTCCACCGTGAGCCCGGGACTATATCCGTGGCACACGAGGATCTGTTCGACCTCTACAACTGCCGGGAGCTCGATATGTCCATCATACGGACTGGAGTCCTGTGAGTTTGCTGATGCTATGTATTGCTGTTTTCTAACTCTGTTTGCTAACTATGCATTAATGTTGCAGTTCATTTGAATACTGAGTAACTTTCTGTGAAATTAATATTAATCTCGTCCTTCGCATGCAGGTGCATGTACAGGCTAGCATCGGAGGCTGCGTGTGACAAGGTGGGTTTCCTCGACCCAGAGAAAATAAGCCTCACGATGCTAGAGCAGGACGCCGCGCACGCTGAGCAGTACATATCCAGCGCGCTGATGGCGCAGCAGGACAGAGACTTCATTCTGGTGCCGTACCACCAAAGGTTAGTGCATTTCGTACTAATTTAACTCAATCTTGTATGTTACACCTGAGATGTACTTTGAGCTAGCAGTCCTCTTTTACGTACAATGCAGGGGCCACTGGATCCTCATCGTGATCTGTCCGCCGAGGAACGAGGTGTACTGCCTCGATTCGATGCGTGACAGATTATCGATGGAATATGTGCTCAAGGGGAATATGGAGGCGTAAGTAACTTATATGTTTGATTTATATTTTGACCTCACTAGCTAATGATAATACATTAACTGGCAATACTAACTGAAATGCAGGGCTTTTGATAAATATGTGTCCGCTGGAGGGAGGCATGCCGCACCGCAGGGCTCCGTACTAGCTTGGAAAGAATATGAGGTACTCACGAGACTTTTTGTTTATGCTTAATTAGTTTATGGAAACAATATATAGCTAACATGTCTTCGCATATGCAATTATCTCAGTGCCATCAGCAGCCGCAATCGTGGGAATGCGGGTTTTATGTGCTGCGCTACATGTACGACCTAGTGCAGACAAACTTTTCCCGATTCCCCCAGGTAAGCATCGATAGCTAACTCAAATTTCAAAAATGAGTGTCACGTTCTAAATTAGGATCGAAGTTAGTTACTCAGTATGCACACATGCTTGCAGATCGCCATGTCGAAAGACCAATATGAAAATGCAAAGATTATATATCTTCGACAAATCTGGGCACAATATGTCATGGGGGAAGTAGCGCCCAACCATCCAGCATGACAATTTTCTCCTTTTTGTGTACTCTGCATAGACTGTTCATATACATGTGAATAAATATATATATGTGAATAAATGTCCACATTGGATTGCAATCTGTATTTGTCCATACATATGTGAATAAATGTGAATAACTGCCTAATGTGTCAATTTGTTCTGTGAATTTACCTTGCATCTGTACTGTATTGTGTATCTAATCTATACTGTATTGCATCTGTACTGTATATGTGAATGTACTGTATTGTGAATGCAAATAAAGTACTGTATATGTGAATGCTCTATCGGTAAATTCATCAACAACCGAGAGACTACTGTACTTTTTTCTATCGGTACAATCAAAATTAACCGTTAGAAGAGTGTGACCTTTCATGCCGGTGAACTCATACATATCCGATAGAGTACTAAGCTTTTTTCTGTCGGTAATATTGTAATTAACCGTTAGAATAGTGGTACTTTTCCAACCGCTGACGACGAGTTTTCTATCGGTACACTCCTAATATGCCGATAGAGTACTAAGCTTTTTTCTGTCGGTAATCTTGTAGTTAACCGTTAGAATAGTGGTACTTTTCAAACCGCTAGCGACGAGTTTTCTATCGGTAAACTTGTAAGATGCCGATAGAATAGTATGATTTTTCCTATCGGTAAACTTATAATTAGCCGTTAGAATAGTGGTACTTTTCCAACCGCTGACGACGAGTTTTCTATCGGTACACTCCAAATATACTGATAGAATATTATGCTTTTTTCTGTCGGTAAACTTGTAATTAACCGTTAGAATAGTGGTACTTTTCCAACCGCTAACGACGAGTTTTCTATCGGTACACTCCTAATATGCCGATAGAATATTATGATTTTTTCTGTCGGTAATCTTGTAATTAACCGTTAGAATAATGGTACTTTCCCTGCCGCTGGACGTAAGACTACGACGGGTTTTCTATCGGTAGATTCATAATATGCCGATAGAATAGTGAACTTCTTCTGTCGGTTATTTACCGATAGAAAATGTCCAGTCTTGTTCTATCGTGTCTATCTCTATCGGTACAAAAACCGATAGTAGAAGGGTGTTTTTTACCGATAGAAGACTGCATTTCTGTACTAGTGACATCACATCTTGCATGAAGGTTCACACACCATATCTAAATCATTAACATATTTTCGACGAATTTCGAAAGCATATCTATACTCTAAACTAAATTTGTAAAGCATATATGTATTTTCCACAAATTTTAAAACAGATCTATACTCTAAACTAGCAGATATGTATTTTCCACAAATTTCTAAATCAGATCTATACTCTAAACTAAATTTCTAAATCAGATCTATACTCTAAACTAAATTTCTAAATCAGATCTATACTCTAAATTAATTTTCTAAAGCAGATATGTATTTAAACCTAATTTCTAAAACATATATGTATTCCAAATGTAATTTCTAAAGCAGATATATATTTTTCACGAATTTCTAAAGCAGATCTATACTCTAAACTATATTTTTAAAACAATATGCATTTAAAATTAATTTCTAAAGTATATATGTATTTTAAATTTAATTTATAAAATTGATATGTATTTAAAACTAATTTCGAAAACAGATTTAATTAGAAAAGTTTAAAAAAACTTACCCTTCTTTTTCTTCTTCTTCTTCTTCTCTTTTCCTCTCTTTTCCTTCCCTCTCTCCAACTGAATTTTTTTTTCGGCGCACCCTCTCAGTCGCCACCTCTGGTGGTTATATAGCGCCCTAAGTCACCAGTGGCGAATGAGGATGCGCAAGCGTCAGTCGCCAGCCGGGCTGACGACTGAGGGTTTCGGTGCTAAGTCGCCAGCCCGAGTGGCGACTGTGGTTATTTTTGTAATTTTCATTTTTCTGTGTTTTTTATGAAATTATTATTTTAATTAGAGTTTTCCGTACAAAAAATTCAAAATTTGTTTCTCTGTAAATACAGAAATTACCATCTGAATTTGTTTCTCTCCTATTTATTTCGTTTGTATCCACAATTAGCTAAGTTAAAATTTAATTATGTCACAATAATTTAACTATCGTTTAGTTTGAAACCAAATTTTGATATGGTAACTGAAATAGCTAATATTTGATTGTCTTTTAGTTTGCTTTTTTATTAAATCTTGTGTGGTCAATTTGGCAGTCAAATCTTCATTATTTCTTTTTATGATAAGTGAGCTCTCACTTGACTAATCAAAATTAGTTGATTTTAGGGCTTTATTGCTTACTTGTAAAAATTGATACAATTGTTCTTCTTTTATAACCCTTAACAAAAGATTAATAAGAATCCTAATAGAAAAACTAATACGAATCCTAATAGACTAGGAATACTAATATGCTACTATATTCAACACTCCCCTCAAGTGGGGCGATAGATATCAATCATCCCCAACTTGTTACAAGCTACACACACTCTTTGGGACTAATTCCTTTTGTCAAACAATTAGCAAGTTGTTCTCCAGAAGATACATACTCTAGTTTTAAGTTTTCTTCATCTAAGCGCTCTTTAATGAAGAAGCGATCAATTTCCACATGCTTGGTACGATCATGTTACATTGGATTATTAGCAATATTGATTGCTGACTTATTGTCACATCATAGTGCCAAAGCTCCACCTCGAAACAATCGTAACTCTGACAACAAACCTCTCAACCAGAGTATTTCACATAAGCTAGAAGACATAGCTCTGTACTCTGCTTCTGCTGTAGATCGAGAAACAACATTCTGTTTCTTACTTCGCCATGACACCAAGTTTCCTCTTACAAAAACACAACACCCTGATGTTGATCTCTTGTCATCTAAACAACTTGCCCAGTCAGCATCACAATAGCCAACCACATCAAGATTCATATTCTTCCTAAACCAGAGAATTTTTCTTGGACTACCCTTCAGATATCCTAGAGTCCTATATGCTACTTTCATGTGCTACACTCTTGGATCATGCATATATCTACTTACCACACTCACCGCATAAGCAATATCGGGTCTTGTGTGACAAAGGTAAATAAGATGCCCAACAAGTCTTTGATAACTCTCCTTGTTAGTTGGGTTTCCACCTTGATCACTTAACTTGTGATTATGCTCAATGGGAATAGAGACAACACGACATCCTAACATTCCAGTTTCATTCAGCAAATCTAGAGTATATTTCCTTTGTGAGAGAACTATACCCTTTTTAGATCGTGCAATTTCTATGCCAAGAAAATATTTGAGATGACCCAAATCCTTCACTTCAAATTCTTTACCTAACTTGTTCTTCAGATGGACAATCTCCGCAACATCATCACCTGTGATGACAATATCATCGACATAAACAGCAAGTATTGTAATGAATGCTCCAGAGTGCCTGAAAAAGATAGTATGATCCCCATTACACTGCTTGTAACCCATATTACATACTGTACGTCTGAATCTATCAAATCAGGTCCTTGGAGATTGTTTTAAGTCATACAAGGATTTTTTCAGCTTGCACACCTTTCCACTATCACCAAAACCTGGTGAGACCTCCATATATACCTCTTCCCGTAAATCACCATGCAAAAAGGCATTCTTCACATCAAGCTGATGTAGGGCCAGTTGAAGTTTACTGCACACGAGATTAAAGTTCTCACCATACTCATTTTTGTTACTGGTGCAAAAGTCTCATCATACTCAATCCCGTACATTTGACTATATCCCTTTGCCACTAATCTCGCCTTATATCTCTCAATCTTGCCTTCTGTATGTTTCTTTATGGTATACACCCATTTGCATCCAACAGCTTTCTTCCCGACTGGAAGAGAGACTAGTTCCCAAGTCTCATTTTTTCTTAATGTCTGAAGTTCCTCCCGTATAGCACGAAGCCACAAAGGATCTTGCATTGCCACTTTCCAATCTTTTGGTATGGGCACAGATTGTAATAATGCAAAGAAAGACTTATATGCAGGAGACAAAGAAGAATATGCGACAACATGAGAAAGATCACCCTCAAAATCATACCTAGCCGGAGGCTTACCAGCATTGACTCGGGACTCTCTACGATGAGCAGTAGGAAGATCAAGAGATACATTACCACATGTTTCAGAGGGAGACGAGGTCAAAGGTGAGACAACTGAGGAGGGGTCAGTGACAATGACTTGCGTGGATGACTGGTCGTCAATCTCAATCACAGGAGATTGGGGCTGCTGCTGCTCCCCCTGAACTCCAGTGCCACGAAAACGCTTCATCTTTAGAACTCTAGTATCCACCCCCTCATCTGCAACAGGACATGGAATTATACCCACAACAACATCGCCACCTCCACCATGGTCACCACTACTCACTTCATGGTCACTACTACTCATTTCATCATTCTCCCCCTCTCTATCGGCACTAGGCAAGCGAGAAGAGATATCACCAAATAAAGACGTCAATTCAGTTTTCTCACCATAGAAGGGCTCAAACTCCCGAAAAGTGACATCCATACTCACAAACATGCGTTTGGCCTGAGGACTCCAACACATGTAGCCCTTCTGTCGAGAAGAATATCCCACGAATATACACTTCAAAGCCTGAGGGTCCAGCTTTCCTGTAGAGGGTCGATAATCCCAAACAAAGCACACACATCCGAACACCTTCGGAGGGACAACAAATATATTCGTTCCCATAAGCAGCTCACAGGGAGTTTTCATACCTAAAATTCTTGAGGGCATGCGGTTAATTAAGTAAGCTGCTGTCATAATGGCTTCACTCCACAGGATTTTTGGCACATTCATCCCATACATGAGTGAGCGGGTAGTGTCCAAAAGATGTCTGTTTTTTCGCTCGGCCACACCATTCTGTGCTGATGTATCCGGACAGGTAGTCTGATGCAAGATCCCTTGAGCTGAAAGAAAAATCACAAACTTCTTGTTGACATATTCAGTTCCATTATCAGTTCTAACAATACGAACATAAGTATTGAATTTTCTTTGCACAAGAATAGAGAAATCTTGAAAGCAATGTAAAACTTCATTCTTATTCTTCATCATATAGAGCCAGGTCATACGGGAATAATAGTCAATGAAAATAAAAAAGTACTTAAAACCATGAATAGAGATAACCGGAGAGGTCCAAACATCTGAGTGAATAAGTACAAATGGTTCAACACTACAAAGCCCAATACTACTATAAGATGATTGTGTGTGCTTGCCAAACTCACAAGCATCACACATGAGTTTCTTCATGGGCACTCGACTCATAACATCCAGATACATACTCCTCAGTCGGTCAAATGATAGATGACCCAAACGATAGTGATAAAGCATCACTTCAGCCTCTTCTCCACCTACAGCAATAGTCAAAGCAGCACTCACAGCATCCACAATCCTTCTATCCAAATACCACAATCCATCACGCCTAGTCCCAGTCCCCAAGACCCTTCTTGTCTGCCTCTCCTGAATATGACAGACATCTCAGTCAATATAAACACCATAATCAATTTGATTCACCAAAGCACTCACAGAAAGAAATTGACCGGGAAGGATGGAACACGCAAAACAGAGAAAAGTGTAATGGTAGGTGTAGACTGAACTGTGCCAATTCCCTTGATGGGTTGTGCAGCCCCATCAGCAGTTTGAACAGTTTCACGATGCATGGAAGAATATGGAGAATATGATGCAAACTCATTAGAAGCACCAGTGATATGTCTAGATGCACCTAAATCGACTATCCAATCTAAAGGAGAAGTATGTGAGGATGCAAAAGCCTGTGCCTCAATACCTGTGCCCCCATGGGCATAATTGGCAAAAGTACCAAATGTAGTGGTCATAGGGATCTCCTGGGTGGCCATGGACTTGCTGGTGGAACTCTCAACTTTTGCTTTGAACTGTCGTAGCTCCTCCAATTCAGAAAGCTCCTCTTTGTCATCCGCAACTGATCTCTCATCAGACACGACAAGATTGACTTTAGGACCTTGGCGCCTACTGTTGCATCTAGGCCTTCATGCCTAACCCTAATTTGATGATTAATGAAAAAAAAGTGTTTTTGACTAACCGTGCTTCTGAGAGTTTTGATACAGAGTTTGCTCTAGAAGAATTACGAGATGATCAAGATGAACCCGACATGAAGTGAAGCACGAGGTGCAGAAGTTCAGAGACAAGACAAATCATGAAGATGCGAAAGACCTAAGGTATTATGAGTTTTTATTTTTACCGATCTCGGCGTTTGGAGATGATCGGTTAGGGAAATTTTTTTAGTTTTAACCGTACTATAAAGAGGGGTGGCGAAAGTCCTCTCTTTATCTCCAACATAAACCGAGAAACTTAGGTCATTGTATTGCATCTTTTTGGTTGGATTTGATTTGAACTTAATTTGAAAAATCTGGTTTTTCAGTTCAGTTTTTGACAATAGAAGAGTATTTGCAATTTTCAGAAAGATCTAGGCAGATCTGGTTTTTGCTTCTGTTGACAAAAATGTAGCCCTTGAAATTATCTTTCAAACGAGCTATTAAACACCTATTTTGAATTTCTGGATTTAAAGTTATTTCTGTTTTTGTTCAGGCTGACTATCAGTTTGCTAAATTGACTGTCAGTTTGATTGTCAGTTTGTTTAAACTGACAATTGTCCAGAGAGGGTGTATTTTGGACTCAAATTTTTTGTACTAAACTGACTGTCAGTTTGTCCATACTGACTGTCAGTTAGGGTTTCGACCACAGTGTTTTTAACTGAGTTTCTATTTGATTTTGGTCGAGTTTGTGGTCGAACTGACTGTCAGTTTGCAGAACTGACTGTCAGTTTGCAGAACTGACTGTCAGTTTGCAGAACTGACTGTCAGTTGTGGGTTTCAAGTTTCCTTAAACGACCACAAATGGCTAGCAATTTTTGATCCATAAATTTTGTCGGCTGTTGTGCACTAAACTGACTGTCAGTTAGGAAAACTGACTGTCAGTTTGAGTTGCTGATTTTCAGCCCTAACTCTAACGGTTCATTTGTTTCTTGAGGCTATAAAAAGGGGCTTTGGGCATAAGTTTTATAACAACAAGCAGTAGCATTTCTTATACACTCTTGAGCTTTAGTTTTCCACTTAAAATCTTGATCTTTTGATCAAGTTGAGTGTTTTCGATCAACGAGAGTTTCAGTTCTTTTGCATTTGCATTCACTTAGCTTCTCGGTGCGTGTTTGGAGGTCAAGAGAAGACCTCGCTGCCTGTTACTCTTGGTGAGCGCCCTCACCTAGACGGTTCGGAGGCGTGGCCGTTGACCTCTCCAGATCGGAGATTGTCGGAGAGGCTCGGCAAGCTTGTACAAGGCATCGGTGCTCGCCTTTCCGGAGTTGACAAGGAGCAACCTTAGTAGATAATACTTTTCGTGAGTATTGAGGCAAAACTCAAGTGGCTTGAGTGCTTCAACGGGGACTAATGGAGACTGGGCGAGTCTCCGACACCTCGGTAAAAACAGCTGTGTTCGTTCTCTATCTTCTCTCTTTAATATATTAAATTGCATTTGGTTCTTCTTGGAATAAAAACTTGTTTTTATTGGAGTTTTTAAAAGCCTCTTATTCACCCCCCCTCTAGTCGGCATCCTTGATCCAACACCTACCACCACGTTCTCTACCTCGGCCTCTACCACGTCCTTCACCACCCCTACCACGCCCAAAATCGTGTGATTGTGGGTAATTCCAGCTAATGTGGCTAATCTTTCCGCAAGTAAAGCACTCGCTGTGATCTGCAACAGTCAACGCGGATCTAGTAGGAGGTGGTAGGGTACCCGATGTCATGACCCGTAACCAGGTCTCCTCCATCACTATAGCAGCAAATGCCTCCTCCATGGTGGGCAGATGTGGCTGGTGGCAAACGGCAGCTTTTCTAGGCTCAAACTCAACATTCAATACTTGCAGAAAGTCAAGTACTCTCCTGCGATTCACCCACTTTTTGAACATAGTCAGATGTTCAGCATGAGGAATGTCTAACGGATCATAGTGGTCCAAATCTGTCCATAATCGCTGGAATTCATTGTAGTACTCGGATACAGTCTACTCCCCCTGAGTCATTCCTCGAAGTTTCCCATACACCTCAGCCATCATTATGGCATTACCAGCTCCAGAATATAATTTAGTTAGTACAGCCCACATCCCGACTGCGGTTGGAGTGGCTTCCATCATCCCAGCAATAGAAGGATTCATTGAGTTAAGCAACCAAACTTTCACTAGAGAATTAATGGTTTTCCAGTTCTGCCATTCTGAACTATCTTTAAGGGGCTCGACAGATGTCTCCTGAACATAGTTAGCAAGCCCCTTTGCCTCTAAAATCATAATCACTCTTCTAGACCAACTCAAATAGTTTTTGGTTCCCTCCAGCTTCACATCATTTAGCATGAACTCTATCTTTTTCACCATCTGTGATATGGCACTGCCATCACAACTTTGTCCAATGATGAGATGTCATTCGTCCTCATTGTCATCATCTCTATCATCTTCGCCATAAACTCCTCCATAGTTGGAACTGTGGTTGTCATCTCAACAGGTCCCAAAAAGAAATTGAGCTCATGCACTCACAAACCCCTTCTCTCTCTTTTTTTTACGCCACAGAGGATTTTGTATACATAAGATCCAGATCTACCACATAAGATCTTGATTTGGAGTCCTCTAAATCACTGAGGAAAAAAAAATTTGGCGGGCGGGCTCGGTGAGGCGTTGGCTCGGCAGGCGATGTGTGGACACAGACTCGGCGGTGGTTGCGGCGCACGGGCGCAGAGCGTTAGCCGCCGTCGCCGAGCGCAGGCTGCCGGGCGTCGGTGGCGCGCGGGTGCAGAGGCGCGGCGGCGGGCGACCGATGAAGTCAGGTAAGTAAACACGGCGGTGGCACTTGAGCGGCGATGGCTCTGATACCAAGTTGATTTTAGGACTTTATTGCTTGCTTGTAAAAATTGATATAATTGTTATTTTTTTATAACTCTTAACAAAGAATTAATAAGAATCCTAATAGAAAAACTAATACGAATTCTAATAAGTTACGAATCCTAATAGGCTACGAATACTAATATACTACTATATTCAACAAAATTTGACTATAATAAATTTTAAATATTGTTTGGATTGTAATTGATTTTTTAATCATATCATCTATTTAGTCATGATCAAAATTTGATTTGACTTCTTTTTGGATAAGAATCAACATACCCGAAATTCACGACAAATATTTTGGTTTGAAGTGGCACGGGTAGACCACTCTATATGCCATTAGGTATTATAGAATGAAACACGCACATTTATCTTTATTTACATCATTCGATTAAAAAAATTAACAATCAAGATATATGAGAAGGTTATAATTTCTCGTGAAAAGATTAATCATCTTAATTTCTTTTTTCTATTAACAATTTAAATTCTAATTAACTAGTTGAAATTTTAGAAAAAATATTTTATATTTTTTTATTGTCTAAGACTGAGAGCATATCCATCGACCAGTATGGCGGTCGATTGCTGAAGAAAGACATTGTTGTGAGGATATATACGATGTTTCACCTTTTATTAGGACATGTTTAACTTTTAAATTTTTCAGGGACACGGATGGAGCATTGGATTATTTCTAGTGCCCAGGTTTTATATTGTTGTATTCTATCATAGTTATGACATGTTTTGTGAGGGTGTTTGATCTATCCTACGAGTCTAATTTGATTCAAAGAAATAAACTCGTGTAGTTATGATAGAATGAGTAGATGTAATTAGATATTATTTATTTAATTACTTGAACTGATACAGATTAAAATAAAATATTATTTGATTGATTGTTTAAGTGGTCCAAGTGAAAATGTGTGATATGAAAAAATTATTAGAGTTGTTAATTTTTTATTGCACCAAAATAACTATTAGTATATCTTAATAATTTTTAATTAACATTAACCTATCTTAAAAATTCTTAATATGTGTTAATCACTCCGCTAATAATGTTATTAGATTGGCTTGTCTTAGTGGGAAGCTCAATTCAATATTCCCTAAGAGTCTGATTGAAATCATCTTTTTCTTGCATCTACAAGTCTAATCTACTACATCCAAACGAACACATAATTCTTCAAAAGATTTTGTATGAATAAACTAAGTTGAGATTAATACAGGTCCAAGGAACCCTTATTTTCACCAATAGATCTTGATGCAATAGTCTGCTTAATCCAATAAATTTTGATTTTAGGTTGTTGTATCTCTTTATTTTATGTTATTGTATTTTTTTAGTTAAATTTGTCATATATTTTCATTTTATATTGTCATATTTTCTCATTTAAATTTTTTTTTTATTTTTAGGTTGTCAATTTTTATTTTAAATTTTCACAATTTCTTAGTGAAATATTGTTGGATTTTTATTTTAGCTTATTACAGTTTATCATTTTAGATCTATTTTCGTATTTTCGTAGTTAGTACTGAAACCCAAAAGAAAAGAAAAAAAAGAGAAAGCCCATTTACCGGCCCGTTCCAAGTTCCAATCCAACAAAACCCAAACCTTACTACAAACCACCGGTCCCCTCACGCCCAAAACCCCAACCTTCAAACCCTCCGAACTCCAAACCAATGCGCAAGAAACCGTCCTCCGCCGCCGCCCTTGACGACATGGAGGCCGTCACTGTCGGCGCGAAGGCCGCCATGCTGGCCGACGTTCTCTCCGTGGCCAACCACGGCGGCATCCGTTCGCACGCCCTCTTCTTCGACGCGCTCGTGGAGCTCATACCCCCACGGTTCTACCTCCCGGCCGCAGACGAGGACCGCCCGTGGTACCAGGGCCTCTCCAAGGCTGCCAAGGCGGCCATGAAGGCGCAGTCTCGTGCCAACATCAAGGCTGCCCGCCGTGCCCGCCTCGACCCGTCGTCCCCGTCGTCCTCCACCCTCGACCTCCTGAAGAAGTCCGTCTCTGATCAGGCACCAAACGAAGAGCTAAAAGAATCCCAAGAGAAGGCCCGGGAAGAACTCCATGAATCTGAGGATGAGTCGAGCTCCGAGGAGGAGGGGGATGAGGAAGACGAGGATGAGGATGAGGGGGATGATGATGAGGAGATGCCGATTGCACCGGCTGCCGTCGTGTCTGAAGACCGCTCTGTGACTTACGAGGAGCTGAGAGAGCGGCTCCACCGCCGCATCGCCGAGCTCCGGGGCAACAGGTGCACCCGGCCAGAGTTCCTGAATAAGCCCAAGAAGGAGAAGGGCAAGAAGGCGAAAGGTAAGAAGGCGAAGAAGGGGAAGGAGGAGGGCAGGAAACGCAAGCGTGAGAATGACAGTGAGGATGCGGAGGAGAAGGGTGAGAAGAAGCTCAAGAAGGAAGCTGAGGAGAAAGCATCTGATATTGCATACGGGAATGTGTGGGTTGACCCCAAGGAAGCGAGGAGGAAGAAGAAAAGGAGAATTAAGAACAAGAAGAAGGCACTGGAGCAGGCCAAGCGGATGCAGGAGGCGAAGAAGGATCCTGTCAAGGGGAGCAAGGTGTCATGGAATGCGGCTGTCAGCCGAGCTGCTGGGGATAAGGTGCATGATGACCCAAAGTTGATTAAGGAGAGCATGAAGAGGGAGAAGAAGCGACAGCAGAAGCACGCAGAGCAGTGGAAGGAGAGACAGAAGACTGTGGAGAAGCAGAGGGAGGAGAAACAGCGGACTAGAATGGAGAACATCAGGGAGCGAGCACATCAGAAGAAACAGCGTAAGATTGAGAAGCGTGAAAAGAAGCTCTTGCGCCCTGGTTTTGAGGGGCGCAAGGAAGGGTACGTCAATGAGTAAGGTTTGTGTTGAAGATTGTTGAGCGATAAAGGACTACAATGTATCTGTTCGATTGCATGACTACAAATGTTGGTTTTGGTAATATGTTACCAAATTATTATACTGCCAAGATACCTTTGTTACAAGCATTGAATTTGAATATTTGGCAGGTCTTCTGCAGAAGATTATGGGATATTTCTTCAGTTCTGTTTTCATTTGAGCTATAGATGAGCTTGACAAAAAAAAAAAGAACTTTTTTTATGTGCCTTTCTAGTTCATTGTAGCACTAGAGTGACGGAGTGCTAATGCTAAATCACACTTCAGTACTATTGTTTTGTTTTTGTGGTGCTATTGGCGATTAAAGGTTCTCTATGGATGTATGGGGAGCTTTGTGTATGATTCCTTCTTTCATGAGTTCTGACTTATTTGGGTAAATTAAAACCTGTGATTACCTTGTTTTTTCTCATAGTAAGCACATATTGAATATAATTTACCTGCAAAACTTATTTTGTAAACTTATTGTAAGCACTGGTAGGATGTTGTATCATGTATGTACTATATAACTCAACATAACAAAAAAGAAGAGGGTTCATAACATGGGTTACTAGGTCCATGATATATCTTCAATATTTCGTATGTTTTCTGCCTTATTTATATCACAGCACCAAATGTTTATCTCTGTGAATTTGGTGTGGCTGAGCACTTGTCTAGATTGATGGACAGTTAGTTACGCTTTTGGACAAGAAAGGCACATACACATGGTTTTGGTTGGTCAAAATTGTTCTTGAATTCTTTGCATGTTTCAACTTGGAAGGCATGGTTCCAGAAACAGTTATAGTATCTGATATTTTGTTTGGTGTAACATTTTGGAGGGTCAACATCAACATCTAAATTTTATGAACTGGCTAATGTATTGGATGTAAGGCTGGTATGTATAATTATGACTTGGACAAACTTGTGTCAAATTAATTTTTATTTAAAAGTTTTACACTATTCAAACTAATTTAGACAAACAAGGATGTTCATGCATCCTTTATAGGTACTATTTTGAGCGGTGCATTCTCCTATCTGACTTAAGTTCTATTTGTGTAAACAATGCTTGTTCCAAGTGCTAAACCTGCTTTGTAAGCCATGCTTGCTCTGAAAAGATTAAAACTCCAGCATTTTTCTGTCTTGAAGTCTGTCTGGAAGTGTTTGGTCTGTAAGGCATGCTTGTTTTGAACTACTGCAGCATGCTAACTGTTGAGATATATGGAATTTAGTTTCTGAAAATGCAGTGCCTTTATGTTGTGTGATACTCAGTTGAGCTTGTAACCCCCTACGTCAATGATCCAAGGTTTTGGGAAATGCCCTTTGGTCTGCTTATGGATTTGAAATAATCCATGGAATGCTATTCTAGGTGTTCTATAACATTTTGTAACAGCTGTCTTCTATCTGTTATCTTTTTATAAGCATGTAAGAAATTGCAATGTTCTGTTGCAAAGATGATTTGGAAGATGATCCCGGAGTAGTTTTTTCCGTGATGCATGTTATCATTGCTGATTCTCGATGTTGGCATCTTCAATTCGCATAACTTCAGTACATGTTATACTCCAGATTTTGCATGTTTGTGAAGTTATCAGTTAAACGATATACCTTGATAAGATATGTTTCACGTTGATAGAAGTTGGGTGAACCAGCAGTGCTAGCTCACTGTTGGTTCGTTGCCTCCCAACCAGATTGATGTCTGGGACTATAAATCAGCTGTTAGTTGCCCAAAGATTCTTTCTGGTTTCCTCTAAGCCTGCATACCCCGCATGCTTGTCATATGTTTTTGAGTTGCAGTTCAAGATTATGCGTGTCATATGCCTGAGTTGCGGTTCAAGATATCTGGAAGGTGGGAAATTGGGAGTGTATGCATTGTTGGGATTAGTAAATTTGTGATCACAACAGGACGAAGAGCAATTGGTTTGAGATTACAATAATCGGAGGTGGGTCAATATATATTCTACACGTATTCACAAAATAACTATTTTATATTCAGTTTAGGAATCATTCGATCTAATTAATTTAAACAAATTACAATCATTGGATGAATCTAGTAGTTATTATCGTAATATGCAACAGATGGCGTCAGTGTCAGCCGTTAGATATTCAAATAGTAGTTTATTACAACCGATATCAAATTTAAAAAATATAAGAACTGTGCATCCTCTTATTCTTTCTACTGGATCTCTCTTCCCATGTCACTAGCTAGTAAAAGCAAAAGTCATTGGAATAGTTCATCTCCTCGCCTGAACTCAGAATCACAAGTAGTTGCGCTCACATCGCCGTCAAAAAATGACACCAACGATAATGATAAAGTATTGTGTTGCTAGTAATTGTTGTAGTATACAACAATAATACGATCAATTACTGTCTTTGTTGAGGTAAATTATTGTCTTTAGTTTGTTGATTTCTCATTCGTCTTTCTCACATAAATAATTCTACATATTAAGACACATAACTACAACGATATGGTGATATTCTCACCCCACCAAGATCAACAAGGACCATGTAAAGAATTATTTATTACATTAACTATGTTTGAAGTATTACTGCATCTCCTTCGTTGATCTTGATGTGGCGAAGATGTCATCATATCAACGTGGTAATTACGTAGTGACTGGCGAAAAGTTCTCCATCAATGCTTGTATCTTCTGATTAATGTTATAGACAATCTTGTATATGCAAAGTTTAGTAATGAGTGTTATGGAAATAATAACATATACAAAAAAACAGTAATTGTCTTTCATCATAGTATTAATAGGTGTTAGGACAGTAATAATACATACAAAGAACAATAATTGTTCTGCGTCATGGCAATAATGAGTGCTATCATAGTAATTGCACATACAAAGAATAGTAATTGTATTACATCGTAACAATAATGAGTATTAGAACAATAATGACACATATAAAAAACAGTAATTATCTTGTATCATGACAGTAATAGGTGTTAGGACAGTAACTACATAAATAAAAAATAACAATTGTCCTGCTTTGCCACCACCTATCTCTCCCTATGTTGTCCCTCTCTCTGCATCTTCTCCACTCCCTTACTCTCCACATTCTCTCACTCTCCTCTATCTCCTCTCTCCACTTTTTTCTTTTAACCCAAATATCTTCAAATCTAGGTGGAATTTCGAGTTACTGCAATTGCAAAAATTGTAGATCTAGGGATGCTCTTTCAAACAAGGTAAATTTTGTTGAAATCTGATTAATTTTTTGCTAATTTTTTTGATAATTATGTAATTAATAATTAAGTAAACAGTACAAATACATCTTAATTAGGGACAACAACTTACAGTAAGTTGGAGAGGATGGCATTCTGTAGCAATTTTTTTTTCGGATGAACATGTATTTAATTCGTTGATAATCATACGTCATAGTTATGGCCATGGTTAATTTAGAGAGTCAAACATTTTAGCGTATACTATTTATCTGTTAGTAAAATTGTAGCATGTTAATTATATTAACTGAGATGATGTTACGTAGGTTAACAATGTACCATTGATGACTTTGGAAGTATATAAAAATCAGATATATAATTAAATAATACAAAAAATGAAGGAAAAATTGAAAAAATATTTATAATCTTAAAAATATTTATAAAACTAACAAAAAAATTTATAGTTTTAGAATTCCTAAAATTATTTACTAATTAGAAAAATAATTAAATTTCCAACATTGCATAAAAAATGAAAAAATATTAATAAAATTGAGAAAAAAATATTTTGTGCACCACATCATTCACATTACTTAAAAATATAACATTATTTAGAAAAGTTTAAAAAAAGCATTAAAGTAGGAAAAAATCATAAATGTGAGAAACAAATATTGTAAACAAGTTATAGAATAATTTGAAAAATCGTAAATGTGAGGAAAAAATGCAAAGAATTTTATAAAATGCAAACAAGCTGTAGAATAATTTGAATAATCACAAATGTGTTGAGAAAATTGCAAGATGTAAAGTTTTAATTTAGTAAGCAACTTTAATTGTTCTGTTTGAAACAATAGAATTCTGAGAGTGAAATGAACAGAGATATCATGGCTAGATCTTTGACTTGTTTGTTTTCACTTCATTATCCTCAGAAGCATCACCCTTTTCTCCTTGTGCCTGCTCAAAGCAATAATTAGTGTTAAAATAGTTAGTGGTTTAGGGTTTAAGGTTTTAGAGTTTACAATTTAGGGTTTAGAGTTAGGGTTTTGCATTACAGTAGAGTTTTCACATCTGGTTTGAAAAATCTAAAGGACTAAGTCTACTTGAGTTGTCACATTCCGTTTGAAAGGTTGTCACATTGGATCTAAAAGGCCTGCCCGAATTGACATATCTGATCCAAAATGAAACTCATCTCAGTTTTGATTCAGACATCCGTCACTTCTGCCTATAAATACGAGTTGTTTTCTCTATTCAGTTGCTCACCTACTCTCTCTACATCTAGCTATGTAGACTTCACATTTTCCATCAACAACATTAGCTAAACCTATGTATTTTTTTCTAGTGTGAATGATAAAGTCTTAATTAATGCACACACGAACAAATGAGATACGAAATTGCACAAAAGTGATTGTATATACAAAAGGGATCGCTAATTACGGCCTCTATTTGAGTAGACTAAAGTACAAATAATTAAGGGATTATTTTCATTTGATGTGGGTTAGTTTCACACTTCTCTTTTTATTTCGGGATATTTAAAAAATTCCAAAGAATAATAATTGTCTTCCATTATAACAGTAATGTGTGTTACTATTTAAATTACCTAACAACTATTGAGAAATGTTAGCATTGTAATGTTCATACAGTGATAATGTTTTAGTTTACCGTCAGTTAGTAGATGATGCGAACATTTCTCAATATATAAGCAACATATAACAAACTTAACATTAATAAAATGGTGCAAGAGACAACTATTTATATTTTGTATAAAACAAAAGTAAAGTAAATATAGTTAGTAAAAGATATAATTTTATATTAGATTGTTCTAGCATCCTCATTCCCCGTGCATGTTCTTCAATTGTGTCCATAATTTCTAGATTTCCCGCATCTTTTTTTTTTGTTAGTTGGTTTAGCCTCTATCAGATTTTTTCCCCTCTATTGTCTTTTCCTTTCTTTGTTGGAAGACAACAGTCGTTTTTAATAATGAACATCATTGTCAATGTGATCTTCATCTCCCAAATCAATCTCTTCACCATCATCTGTCTCATATTGTATTTCTTGTAATTGGATTCCAAGTTTTTGAGCACTTCTGTCATCATGTCAAACGTTTGGGTGCTTTTCGATGCCTTTCTTACTGTTGTATCTTCACCATCAGTCTGCATTGTCCTTGTTATTCTTGGTGGATGTCTCCATGCCAATGTAGTAATTACTTTCTCATGCATTAATTAAATATGTCAGTAACAAGGACGAAAAATTATCAAAATGGTTGCATTAATATAGTTTATCTAGCGACAATAGTTTATAGTACTTGAGATAATAATTTATTTGATATATTGCTATATTATCACCATAATATTATTGCCTTTTTACTACCTAATTACTGTTATATTAGTGCCTGATTACTGTCCACATACATTTGTATCACTGTTATTTTACAATATGATTACTGTCATCATTACTGTTTGATTACTACTTGCTTAACATCATATTACTATCATTTTACTAACTAATTACTGCCTGCTTACGAGCATATTAGTACTATTTTACTAATGAATTACTGCTACATTAAGTTTGATTACTACCTACTTACTTTTCAATTACTATTATATTACACTATGATTATTGTGAACATACTTTCATATTACTGCTATATTACAGTTTGGTTCTTATTTTTGTGAGATTGTTGTGCCGATTGTAACAACCCCTTACATGGAACAACCTAGTTGTTAGTACCATAAAATTTTTTTATTCATTAGTTAGTTACTCCCGTCCAAAAGAATGCAAATCTTGATGCAAAATCCAACGTCTTTCAGGATGGTATATATATAGAGTATGATTAGTCTACACCTAGATATAGATTAATTAGTTTGTACTCACTTCATTTACCGTTGGATGGGTCTATCTCCCAACTTAATCCAATAGCAATTACCCAATAACTGACTCCCACCAAAACAACGTTAAAAAATTCCGTTAAACCCAATCCTGCACCATGCTGACATCATCCAATCTCTGCCAACCATCTCCAGCCTAGCATTAGCCCACTTCCTTTTCTATGCTTGTCTCTAAAAAATTTGCTATATTTTGTACGTCTACTTGCTACAGTTTGAACATATCTTTGACAAACATGAACACAATTATAAACCAATCTAATGTTTTAGATATTTCATTGGCATCTTTTTTCTTCCATAATTATGTTATTTTTTATATAAAGTTATCATTTTGTCATGAAGTTGCTATACTTTAGTTTTGGTGTTACTAAAACTCATTAATGGAATATATTAATATTTATTGTTTGTTTATAAAGTTATAACAATTTCTCATACAATTGCTACATATTATTTATGTAGTGTATTAGATATCTCTACTTTTAGAAAAATTACTATAAAAATTTTTACCACAACTAAACAATTCGGTTGCTATTCTACATATTAAAAACAAAATTACTATAGAATCTTTCTGATATTATCATAAGAGATTATCTAATAAATAAATAATATAATTGCTACACCTTGAATGCATAGTTGCTACGTATCATACAAATTTGCTTCAACTTAAATGAATAGTTGCTACATATCATACAAAATATTGTTACAGATGGAGTCAAAATTTTGACAAAAATACAAAAACACATAAAACAAAAAATTCGCAAAAATTTTTAGATCTAACACAAGAAACATCACTATTGACTTGCTCCACACCTAATGAAACATGTTATATATACTTGATGTGAAGAAATAAAAGAATGCGACACATAGTAGCATTGGCAAGAGAGGAGAAAGTATCATCTGACAGTGTGGAAAAGACGCGGCTTGTGATGACATTGGAGCAGTAGATGAGAGTGTTGCCATAGAGGAGGAAGATGTATTGTCATGGACAAATGAGAGGACATCAGAAGAGGAGGGAGAGAAATCTGGTGGAGATAAGATGATGGTGTTACTGAAACTACTAGAAAATATAGTGAGTGATTACTAATGGAGAAGATATAACGGTGTTAATTTTGCAAATAACAGGTGAGATGGGACACAAATCTTGAGGCATGTGAATGAATGTGTGTATATACTAGGAATCTGTGTGTGTGAGAGAGAGAGAGAGAGACTACTATTAGGTATATATATGAAAATACTTCTATACTCTTAGGTGTATGTACTCGCAACATTGAAAACTTTTAATACTATTTTACTTGTAGTCTATATATTGTTTTGGTTATGTATAATATTTTTAATAAAGTATGGTTGTTTCGCCGAGAAGATCTCTCTTCCAGGAAATTTGTCTCTTTTTCGTGTTGTAGGCGTGCCAGTATACATAAGTATACAAATAAAGGGTAGAGAATATACAATCTTAGAGGAAATAATGCACTTCATTAATTCTGAAAAGGATTACAAGTTGTAAGTCTTTTTGGGATTTACAATATCTCATTACGCCAAAGGAAAGTACATATTGGCTTTAAGGGATTGCATGATTCATGATTTCTCATGTTTTTTTTGAAAAACTCCTGATTAATTACATCTGTAAAATGAATCCACAAAAAATCTCTGATTAAATTGTGCTTATGGTCGTTGTCTTCAAGCCTTGAAATAATTTTTCCCTTGATAAATAGATGCAATGCGGATGTCCATGCATGGAAATATGCAAACTCATAGTTTCAACAGTTTATAATGCTATCACAAAAATATGGTGAACATTGAAATATCCATCAATGTCCAGCTAGAGAGTTGCTCGGCCTAGTCGGTCGCTAATAGATGGATGGATGCCTTTGTGATGAGGACATCACTAGCTCGGATATGAACAAGGCTCCATCCACTACTTCCACTACTTTCTCGCCGCCACGAGAAGATCAAAGAGAACGGCGAGTCGGCATAAATCCATGTACTGAGCCATTCACTACGCCCATACCGGAGGATCAACGAGCTACATCAAAGGTGGAACAACCCATGACGCATCAAGCCCAGCCCAAGATCAAGCCCAACTCGTCCGCGGGTCCAGCTCGGCCATCCAGCAGCAGTCCAACTTCAAACGGATGCCCAGGCCACGTACGGAGTCCGTTTGGGGTGAATGAGCACTTTACGGAGAAGCCCACGACGCCACTTTCCAATGGATCTAGCTCCACTGCCAAATTCTATCTGGATCGCCCGCAATCGACGTAACAATTCACGGACAAATTCTGCAGGGTGCTGTGCCACCTCCACTTTGGGCCCAAGGCCCATGTACCCCTAGGGTTTCACGTCCATCTCTTTGGCCGCCACCTCTGTTATAGATGGCCGTCACCCTTCCCGTTCTTCCTCTAGTTTTGTTTAGATTAGTTTTTCCCATATGGGAAACTTCATCGTTGTATTCTTGTGTCGCCTAGGCCAATAACTACATGTTACACCACCTCAAATTTATCGTGAGTTTCATTCATATTTGCAATTCAGATTGCTTTTACTATCGTTCTTGCTTGTTCTTTGGTTGCTTGCAGGAATTGAACCTTGTGTTCAGGTTGATCGTGCCCACGGCAAGATCAATAACCCTCTAGAGTTGGTTTAGCGATTGCTAAGGCGCATCGTCGTCGTACGGTGTAGTCGGATCATCAAAGTCACTTCCACCAAATCGAAAGCATCCCTTTCATTGAAAGATCGGGACCCATATTCTTCATCAAGTGGTATCAGAGCACCAGATTGCTCGGTGAGAGTTTACTGGTTTACTAGATTAGTTTTTTTTTTTCATACCTAGAGTCCAAAAAATTGCCCTACAAAAAGATTTATTTTCCGTTGTCCAAACCATCGTCATTAGCCTTGCATTCAGTTTGCAGCTTTGAATTTTCATCCATCGTTGTCGAGCGCTGGTTTTTAGTATTAGTCTTGGTCTAGTTTAGTCTTGCATCTCATCGCGGAGTCGAATTGCACGTCGATATCCTCGTCGTCGCGTCTAATTCGAATTTGCCGCTGTCCAGTTTGTTGTTTTCATCATATCTTCCTCATACAAACTCGGATTTTTGCATTCTTATACTTGTTGGAAACATCAGATCGTGCTCTACAACTTTTCTGTTGAGATCAAAGTCAGATTCGGCCTCCATCTATGAGATATTGGGTCATTAATGTTGATAGTGTAGAGTTTGAATCTAATACGTCTGTTTCGGTATTTTCATGATAGCTCTTTTATCCGAACTCAGATTGGGATAAACTTATACTTTCTGAAATCAGTGCGAGAAATCCCACAAAAAGTTAGTTGGGGTTATATTCAAATTTGGTTGTTTTTATTATGCTAAAATTTGGGCAAAGTTAGTTGTGTAATCTTCAAGCTCTAGTCCAATTCAGATTCAAATTGCTCAATCTAAGATAGTTTCAGTAAAATTACCATATCTTTTGATTCCCAACTCTGTTTTTGACGTTCTTATACTTGTTGGAAAGATAAAAAGATCCTCTACAACTTTTTTGTTGAGTAGATCTTCAGATTCAGAGATTTTGGTGTCCGAAATTACTAAACAACATTTCTATCCTAGTTGTACAGCCCAAAAGAAAAAGGCAAAGTGCAACAAAAGCCGCACTGTTCATAAAAAGAAAAGAAGTAAGAAAAAGGCAAGTGCAAAAAAAAATCAGAGAAGAAAAATGTGTGTAGCAAAAGAGAAGAATTTTCTGTGGTGCATCTTTTGGTTTTAGTACTTTGTGTTGCTAGTTGCTTGCTTGAGTTAGATCTGAGTCTAGACTAGTTCCAGCACATTGACTATTACTTTGGACTGATTTTCAATCTTACATTATTGATCTTGAATTGTTGCTACATATAATAGCCTATCCAAGCTCCACATTCTACCTGTACGTTTGTTCGGTCCCTGGGCAATCGCTTTATCCAAACTTCAGAGAACTTTTGACACCGCCAACGGCCGACAACACCTGCTGTATGGTAAGAACTTGTAAGAGCTTTGGTTCAGGCTTGCGAGTTGAGCGACTATTCACCACATCCTACGTAGTGATAGGAACATTATATTTTGATTTTGTTTCTTGTCTTCTACTAACAATGTCAGGTGACGAGGATTCACTGCATCATTCTCCCCGCACGAAGGGCATTATTGCTCACTTTGAGAGGATGACGCGGATCACCACCGAGGGCCTTACGGAGGATGTACGACTCACTAATGAGTGTATGTCGCTGCAAGAAGATCATCTCCGGTCCATCAAGGCCGCACAGGGAGTTGCTAACACTACCCTTGCCACCATTTTGTCTAGACTTGATATGCTTGCAACTGCTGCCCCAGGAACTTCCATGCCACCGCCTCGTCTCCCAAGCGACAATAGCGGCGTACTATGTGCACAAAGGGTTCCCATTGGTGCCCCGGGTTCCCAGCACATCCCCGCTGCCTCGGCCACCCAGACACAAATCGCCAACGCTTCGGTTCAGCACTCTAGGGCTACCGTAGCTTTGGGACCTGAGTTAGAAGATCAAAACGGTGAGAACTACGATGACTACGCCGCTGATTTGGAGGATGAGAATGCCGTCAATTACGACAACGACCGCGACAATCGTCGACTACGTTTTAATCGGCAGGGTATGCGACGTGATCGTGATGATGTTTTCTCTAAGGTAAAATTCAATATGCCGCCTTTCGAAGGTAAATATGATCTTGATGGATACCTGAATTGGGAATTACTTGTTGATCAAAAATTTGCATGCCATGATTTCCCTGAGGATAGAAGAGTTAGGGCTGCTACTAGTGAATTCACTGATTTTGTTTCTGTTTGGTGGAGAGAGCATTGCCCCATTCATCCACGTAATATACCCACCACTTGGGAAGCATTAAAGCGGATCATGAGACATAGATTTGTTCTCTCATATTATGCTAGAGATTTATTAAATAAATTGCAGCACCTACGCCAAGTTACTAGTTCAGTGGAGGAATACTATCAAGAATTGCAAATTGACATGTTGCGTTGTGGTTTAATTGAGAATGAGGAAGCTTCTATGGCTCGTTTCTTAGGTGGTTTAAATCGAGAAATTTAGGACATTCTTGTTGCTAAGGAATATATTTTTTTGTCTCAATTGTTTAATCTTGCTTGTGAGACTGAAACTCAAATTGAATATGAAAGGTGTATATCTGAAATTAATGTCTATAATTGCAAGGGTGAAGAATTTTCTTTGAAAAAACGGCCTCTTGCCATGTCCCCAAATGTGACTAATCTTTTGCAGGAAAGTGGTAACAAGAAACAATGTGATCAACTAGAGGATTGCCATAGCACTAATCATTTCACATCAAGTTCCTCTAGTTTTCCTTTGAACCTATAGGATAGATTTCAAGAAGGGGAGTATATTCATATTGCTTTGCCTCGTGTTGGTACTAACCTTTTGCAGGAGATTATGCTTGAGTCGAGGATGACTCAAATTCACAAAGGGGAGAATGATGAGGACATCACTAGCTCGGATATGAACAAGGCTCAATCCACTCCTTCCACTACTTCCTCGCCGCCACGAGAAGATCAAGGAGAACGACGAGTCGGCATGAATCCATGTGCTGAGCCATTCACTACGCCCATACCGGAGGATTAGCGAGCTACATCAAAGGTGGAACAACCCACGACGCATCAAGCCCAGCCCAAGATCAAGCCCAACTCGTCCGCGAGTCTTGGCCATCCAACAGTAGTCCAACTTCAAACGGATTCCCAGGCCACGTACGGAGTCCGTTTGGGGTGAATGAGCACTTTACAGAGAAGCCCACGACGCCACCTTTCCAATGAATCTAGCCCCACTACCAAATTCTATCTGGATCACCCGCAATTGACATAACAATTCGCAGATAGTATCTGCCGGGTGTTGTGCCACCTCCACTTTGGGCCCAAGGCCCGTGTACCCCTAGTGTTTCACGTCCACCTCCTTGGCCGTCACCCCTGTTATATATGGCCGTCACCCTTCCCGTTCTTCTTCAAGTTTTGTTTAGATTAGTTTTCCCCATGTGTGAAACTTCATCCTTGTATTCTTGTGTCGCCTAAACCAACAACTACAAGTTACACAACCTCAAATTTATCTTGAGTTTCATTCATATTTGCAATTCAGATTGCTTTTACTATCGTTCTTGCTTGTTCTTCGGTTGCTTGCAGGATTTGAACCTCATGTTCAGGTTGATCGTGCCCACGGCAAGATCAATAACCCTCTGGAGTTGGCTTAGCGATTGCTAAGGCGCATCGTCGTCGTACGGTGTAGTCGGATCATCAAAGTCACTTCCACAAAATTGAAAGCATCCCTCTCATCGAAAGATCGGGACCCATATTCTTCATCACTTTGCCTCATAGTACCCGGCATGAATGATGTCCAGCTTTGTCAGTCACGAATAAGAGTTATTCGGCCTCGCCGATAGCCGAACAAAAATGTCGCCTTTGCCTCATCAGTACCCAGTGACATGAAAATATGGAGTGATAGTGGATTGTGATAACATATTTGGCTTCCTTAGCTTCAGGAAGTGCACATTGCATGGTATGGCAACACATCGGAATATTCCTCAATGGCTTAAAAATATTTGGCATGTCTTGACGACTTCAAACATGATTGAACATTTGCTCCCGTTTTCTTGACTGTATGGGAGTCTTTTTGGCCTCTAATCGCCATGAAACTTGAAGGAATAGTTTCTGCATAGATCCTCGATTGTTCATCAAAATTTGAGTTTAATCGGATCGTCGGATTGAAAACTATCTTCATTGCATTACTTGTACATCAAGCTGGAATTCAGCAAGACAGTGACTGTTTGCAATGGTCTTCTGATGATCTCTTTACCCTCTAATCGAGATGAAATTTGGAGGAACTGCTTCATCATGAGCCTATTGTTCTCCATGAAAATTTAAGGTTGATCGGACTTCTAGATTAGAAGTTATCATCGATCTTCTCACAAATATCAGGCTGGAAATTAGCTCCGATCAAATTGCATCTTGGTGACCTCTGATTGTGTTGAAACTTGGTGGATAGGTTTCATATAGAGTCTTAAGCCCTGCATAAAAATTTGGGATCGATCATACTTCTGGATTAGAAGTTACCATCTATCTTCTCCCGCGGGATCGTTGAAATTCATTAAGGAACAACTCATTTGTTGTAACCCTTTTGAACTCTGGTCAAATTGCCACTTGATGACCTCTGATCAAGTTAAAACTTGGTGGAATAGCTTCTGGATAGGTCTTTGATTGTTCATCAAATTTTTAGATAAATCAGACTGTCGGATTTGAAGCTATCTTCAATGCATCGCTAGTATGTCAGGTTGGAATTAAACAAGACAAAGCCTGTTTGCATTGGTCTTATGGAGATCTTGCACTCTGATTGAGATGAAACTTGAAGGAATTCCTTTAACACAATCCTACTATTCTCCATCTAAATTTGAGGTTGATCGGACTTCTGGATGATAAGTTATCATCGATCTTTTTTCATGGGACAGATTGATCTTCAACTGGACGGAGTCTCCTTGCAATAATCTTTGGTCGGATTGCATCATGGAGACCTTTAATTGAGATAAAACTTGGTAGAATAGCTTCTAGAGAGGTCTTTAATTGTTCATCGAAATTTGAGATCAATCGAACTGTCGGATTTGAAGCTATCTTCAATGTATCGCTCGTTTGTCAGGCTGGAATTCAGCGAGACAGAGCTTGTTCGCATTGGTTTTCTGGAGCTCTTTTTGCCCTCTGATCGAGGTGAAATTTGGAGGACATCTTGCACATTGGGTCTTCTATCATATATAAATATTTGGGGTTGATCGGACTTTTGAATGAGAAGTTATCATCGATTTTCTTCTGTGAGGCAGATGGAAATTCATCAGAATAGAGCATCTGGTCCAATCTTGAAGATTTTTGCTTGAATCAACGCAATATGGTCTTGAGTGAATTGCAAATTAAGATCTCCACCCAAAAATGAAACTTAAGGGTTTCGATGAATGAAATTCCGATCTAAGATCTTGATGAGGATGCAAAATAAGATCTCCACTTAAAAGTGTGAAACTTAAGAGTTTCAATGAATGCGACTCAGATCTTGATCATTTGTCATCGAGATCTTTGATCAGGTTGCAAATATGATCTTCACTCAAAAATATGAAACTTAAGAGTTTCGATGAATGCAAATCAGATCTGATATCTATTGGCACCGAGGTCTTTGATCAGGTTGCAAAATAACACCTCTACTCAAAAGTATGAAACTTAAGAGTTTCGATGAATGCAACTTAGATCTGAGATCTATTGACACCGAGATTTTTGATCAGGTTGCAAAATAACCCTGCATTCAAAAGTGTGAAGCTTAAAAGTTTTGGTGAATGCAACTTAGATTTGATCTCTCATCGGGGCACTCATTGAGCTAGGGCTGCTTTGCATAGTTGACTGGGACCTTCAGTACTGCTCCTTGTTTCTCTTCATCTTCATGTATAAGCTAGCATGGGCAACTTGGATGGCTTCCATGGTAACCTTCATCGCTTGCCCAAGTAGATTTGCATAAATGAAAAGATAAAAAAGGGCTCTTAGTCAAATATGAGCTCCTAAGACCACCACCTCCTTTGCCCGTGGTTCTTGGTCTGCTCGGCCTCCCGGGCTCTTGGCCTCCTTCCACTTGTCCACCTAGTCTTCAGTCCACCAGCAAAAGATTAGCACCCCTCTCTTTTTATAGAGTCTCTTAGTTGGTTGCAACCATGCAACAACTAGAGATATTTGAGGATTTCAATTTGAATATGAGATAAACTTTAGTTATTTAAATAAAATAAAAGAAATAAGGTTAGAGATAAGTCATATTCAAACTAAAGTTGAATGTCGGTGTGACCAGGACTTGATCCAGGTTGAGTTCGACCAATCCGAGTCTGATTCGAATCTGACTAGGATCTGGTTCGACCAGCTCGAGTCCGAACCAGGTTTCGACCAGTTCGAATCCGAATCAGATTTCGACTAACCCGAGTCCAAGTCTAATTTGACCAGTTCGAGTCCGAACCAGGTTTCGACCAATCCGAGTCTGAATCAGATTCGACCAGCCCGAGTCCAAATCTGATTTCGACTAGGTCTAGTTTGAATCCAATTTGACCATGCCAGTTTTGAGGCTGATTTCAACCAAAAGAGATTTTCAATCAGGTTTTTGACCATTCAGACATATGTGTATTTTTATTTTAGTCCTTTTGGTCACATGAGACTTTTCTTGATGAATTTTATTACAAAAATTCGTCAAACAATGGTATATACTTTGGCTATATTTTTTTTTTCATAAATAACATATCATACAATTAATAAATATGTATATTTAACAAAGAAGTATTAATGAATAAGTATGTTATATAATTACAAAATTCTAAGATATATTTTTTATAAATAATTTAGTATACAACTAAAAAAGTATATACATAACTAAAGAAGTATCTGTAGTATATGAAAAAGATATTTATAATGTAATTTAAAAGTCAAGAATACATACTATAAGAAGTATATTTATTCAAAATCAGATTGTGCAAAATCTACAGTGTAATGAACACAAATATATAAATTTACCAGATAAAGGGTTGTCGTGGTATAAAAAATACCTCGGCAGATTTGATGACGTGCGCAACACGTGTTCCTCAACGCGTGCTGACCGTGCGACGGGTCACCCCCCGTTGGACAATCTCAGAGATTGACACAAGGGTTTATACAGGTTCAGACCTCAGTGGAGGCCCTAGTCCTGTCGACGTGCTCCCGACACGTGTCGGCAAGGGGGATCTCCTCCGAAGAGAGGGTTCCAGAGCACGCCTATTAGTTTTTATGATTGGAGTCAAATGAATGTCTTAGGTTACAAAAGAGGGTTACAAGGGTATATATAGACCCCAAAAGACGCAAATTACTAAACTACCCCTGCTACAACCGTAGGATCGAGGGCAAAACAGTCTTTTGACGAGGTCTAGGGCACCGATTTCGGACACGTGGCGGCCCTCGAAATCAGTGCCCATCAGGGGAGCGCCGGGGAAATCTCCCCTGAGCCCGGAGGAGGGGCTCCGGGAGAGGTCTCTCCCGAGCCCGGAGAATGGGCTCCGGGAGAGGTCTCTCCCGAGCCTGGGGAAGGGGCCCCGGGGGAGGTCTTTCCCGGCCCGGAGAAGGGGATCTGGGAGAGGCTTCCCCCGAGCTCGGAGGAGGTCCTCCGGGGGAAGCTTCCCCCGAGCCCGGAGAAGGGGCTCCGGGGGAAGTCTCCCCCTGGACCAGAGAAGGTGCGCCGGGGGAAGTCTCCCTCGAGCCCGGAGAAGGGGTTCCGGGAGAGGTCTTCCCCCGAGCCCGGAGAAGGTCCTCCGGGGGACGTCTCCCCCTCGACCGGAGAAGGTGCGTCGGGGGAAGTCTCCCCCGAGCCCGGAGAAGGGGCTCCGGGGGAAGTTTCTCCCTAGCCCGGAGAGGGTCCTCCGGGGGAAGTTTCCCCCGAGCCCGGAGAAGGGGCTCCGGGGGAAGTCCCCCTGGACCGGAGAAGGTGCGCCGGGGAAGTCTCCCCCGAGCACGGAGAAGGGGCTCCGGGAGAGGTCTCCCCCGAGCCCGGAGAAGGGGCTCCGGGGGAAGTTTCTCCCTAGCCCGGAGAGGGTCCTCCGGGGGAAGTCTCCCCCGAGCCCGGAGAAGGGGCTCCGGGGGACGTCTCCCCCTCGACCGGAGAAGGTGCGCCGGGGGAAGTCTCCCCCGAGCCCGGAGAAGGGGCTCCGGGGGAAGTCCCCCTGGACCGGAGAAGGTGCGCCGGGGGAAGTCTCTCCTGAGCCCGGAGAAGGGGCTCCGGGAGAGGTCTTCCCCTAGCCCGGAGAAGATGCGCCGGGGGAAGTCTTCCCCTAGCCCGGGAATGGTTGACATTGCTAGTATTTTCCCCCAACAGAAGGCCCCCGCACCCCGGAGGACATTTGATGTCGTCAGGGGGTGCGATTCGTTTTTTAGGGGAAAATAGTCCTCTCCAGGAGAGCTACTCCGGGTGCACTTCGTCCTTTCCCCAGAGGGGAGCGCTATTTAAGTTAACCATGTGTTGCCTCGGTATCCGTGTGACCCTTCGTATTTACGGTGGAGATCCCTCGAGCTGACACGTGGCAGCCATCGGGGGCACCTCAACCGCCTATATAAGGAGGGGCCCGCCTCAAGGGAGGCACACTTCTCCTTAGGCCTCATAGTCCACCACATTCTCCAGAAGTAACTCCTTCCCCGGCTTCAAAAAACCCTCTTCGGGAGAGACGAAGAAATGGCATCGAAGGGACGCGGGAAGGCTTCAAGTGTCCCGGAGGACGCAACCTCAGATTATCTCGGGACAACAGAGTTCTCCGCGGGGGACCGGGACACCCTCGTCTCCTGGAGGATATTTGCGGAGGGGGACATTCGTGTCCCGGCTGTGGGGGAGACGACCCCAAGTCCCCGGGACGGAGAGGTGGTGGCCTTCATGGCCTTCATCCAGGCAGGCCTGCGGCTCCCGATCCACCCTCTTCTCCGGGACTTTCTCCGGGAGCACGGGATCGCCTTAAACCACTTAACACCCAACGTTCTCGTGAGAATGGGGTTGTTCTTGTGGCTATGCGAGACCGCTGCCGGAGTGGAGGGGACGCTACGCCTCTTCTCCTACTTCCACCGGGCTGCAGCGAAGAGTTCCCTGGTGATGAAGCACGGGCCGAAGTCTACTTGCGGCTCGGTGATGCTGAAGTATGCCCCTTCCCAGGCGGAAGAGTACCCGGTGACGGCCTCCCAGGAGCATTGGGAGGGATGGAGCCGGAGATGGTTCTATCTCCAGGTGGGTGACCCGGAGATGGTTTACTCCTCGAGGCCAGCGACCCTCGGTCGTTCCCCCGGTCCCCGGTCTTGACAATGGAGGAGCTAACCTCCATCGCGAAGATGACGGAGGCCCGCTCCCGGAGGAGCATGCGGGATTTAGCGGAGGAGCTGCTTCTCCTCCGGCTTAGCCCCTTCAGCCGGAGCAGGAAGGGTCCGGGACTTGGCCCGGAGCTTCGTCCTCCGAGATTCCCGGTGTCACGACGTAAGTTTCCACCAACTGGAATTTTGCCTGTTTCGTAGGGATTGGTTTTGCTAATTGTTTCTTGCAATTAGGTCCTACAAGTCCACCCGGGAGAAGGCAGAGCACCTCCTTGGGAGGTACTACGAGGACGAGCACTCCCGGTGCCTCGCCGCCATCGGGGAGGGTCCTCCCCGGAATATTGTGGCCGAGGCCTTCGGGATGACCCTCCCGGACAGGGTTCCACTTCCAACCCCGAACTCCCACAGGCGGCGGGAGACGGGGGCGCTCCTGGCGGCGAAACGCTCTAAGACCGCGCAGGCGCCGGGAGCGAGTTCCAATCAAGCCCACGCCTCATCACCGGCGCCGGTGCGGGGGCCAGCGGGGACACCTGGTGCCCCGGAAAGGATAAGACCTCCGGGGCGAGCGAGGTCCTCCCCGGCCAGGGCGACTTCGGAGACGCCCCGGACACCGGGGGAGGTGAGGCCGTTGCCGGCCCAAACTACGGTGACGCCCTGGGGGCCGGGGGGGCTGTTCCTCCGGCACAAGTGACTCCCCCGGGGGGATCACAGCCCCCGGAGCCGGGATACGAGGAGAGCCCCACGGACACGGCCACGCTGGTCGCGCAGCTTGATGCCTTGGGGGCATCGGGCGTGTACGACCACGTGGTCGTGGAGGAGGATGAGCCCACCTCCGGGGACTACGACGCCACTCCTTCCCCGGAGCAAGCTCTCCGGGAGGATCCCCCGGGGGTGTACTTCCTGGGGAATGGTGGCTTTGCGCGCCTTGAAGAACTCTTCGCTCCCGACGCCATATCTTCCCCGGCGCCACCTCCCGTAGGAGCAAGCCATCACATCCCCCCCGGGGGTGACACCTTGGCGACACTGCGCCCAGGGAGGGGAGTCCCCCGGACGCTACAACGCTCACCTCACGCGGGGGACGGGTCCCCCGGCCCTCCCCCGGGAGACGTTCTCCAGGGCTCCGGGAGCGGGGGTGATGACGGGGGCCTGCCGATGGGAGGTGACCCCCGTTCCCCGGCGAGGGGGGCATCTCTCTTTTCCTCGGAGGAGGCACGCAAGCTCTCCTTGAGCCTCGTCACCCCTAAGGTGCGAGCTCATGTCCGGGAGGGAGGCATCGACGAGCGCTATGGGGAGGTTGTCTCCTTGGCTTTACATGTAAGAAACTTCACCTCTCCCCTCGTTGCTTACATTTACTGATCCTTTTTTCTTAGACCACCGCCGTAGCCCGCGCTGTCCGGACTCGCCTCGCCCGGGAGAACGAGGACATGCGGTCGGCCTTGGCCTCCGCGGAAGCAGAGCGCGACGCCACCATCCGGGAAAGGGACGCGGCAGTCTAGGCCCGGGAGAGGTTCGTCCGGGAGAGGGACGCAACCTCCCAAGAGTTGGAGCGCGTCCGGGCGAAATTATTAGCCCCCGCGGAGGTTGCCCGGGACACCGCCATCCGGGAGCTGGAGGGCGTCCGGGAGCGGTTGGTGTCCTCCGAGCAGGCTCACTCCTGGGCACTTCAGGAGATGGAAGCCACGGGGGCTCGAGCCCTTGTGTCGGCGGGGAATCAACTCCGGGACACATTGATTGGGCTCGGGGTCGAGTTCCGGGAGGAGGAGAATCCCCGCAACCCGCTGATATCTTTGGCGGAGGCTTGTCGATTCCTCACCCGGCACATCGCGGTGATCCCGGAGGCCGCGGACGTTCGAGCCCGGGCCTTGGCGTCTACCACCACCTCGCTCGTAGCCTCCTTGGTGGAGTATCAGGGGGTTGGGGCCCAAGCTATTGGGCGCCTTGTCCCCCGGAGCTTCCGGGGGTTCTATGAGCCCCGCCGGGCAGCGCTGGAGGAGTTGGCGGGGGCTTTCTACGATCGAGTAATTGATCCCCTGCGAACTAGGCGTCCCCAAGCGGCCGAAGGGGAAGTTCCGGGCGACGCCTCCTCCGGGGGGGACGACGCTGGGCAAGTATGAGCCTCCTGTCCCCCCCTGGGTAGACTAGGGGATTCTTTTTTTGTGCATAGGATTTTTGTTCCGGGTAGTTCCGTAGGGGGAACCCCGGATATGTAAATCATTTATCAATGAAATGGAAAATTTTTGCTAGGTTATATCTTGTTATGGTCAGGTGCCCGGGGCGGGGGTCCCGGGAAAAGACGTGGAAATCACTCCCATCCCCGGGAATCTCGCCCCCGGTGTCCCCGGGGGGGACAAGCCTTGCTCCGATGGTTGCCCGATTGGCACTTGGCGAATTTTGACAATCACTGCGCGGAGTTGCCTGAACCTTCCCCGGGAGTGTGGGAGGAAATTCCCTTGCGAATCGAACCTCCCGAAGGGTATGAATACTGGCCGGAGGACATGTTCAACGCAGCGAGGCGACGAGTTCGGAGTTTGTACCGGGACATGGCGAGGGCTTGACGATGGGCTTAGGGGGTGCTAGTTCCCCGCGTTAGACGTAGGCAGGCCCCCATATGTCCTCCGGGAGTACTCAACTCCCGGTTGTACCCTGTAAGCCTACTGGGAGAGGTTGTCTCCCGGCTTGTTTCCCATGGAATAAAGGGTGCCTTTTCACTTATTTCGCGCTTTTAAATCACCGGGTGAGAACACGGGGGATGAACTCCGGGGGAGTGAGGCTCCACCTCCGGAGACACCTCCTCCGGAGGACGAAATTCGGGGAGTAAGGCTCCACCTCCGGGGGAGATAGCTCCTACTCCGGAGGACGAAGGTTCGGGGGAGACCACCTCCGGAGACAACTCCTCCGGGGGACGAAATCCGGGGAGCAAGGGCTCCATCTCCGGAGGAGGTTCGGGGGAGCGAGGCTCCTCCGGAGGAGAAGGTCCGGGGGAGCGAGGCTCCACCTCCGGAGACAACTCCTCCGGGGGACGAAGGTCCGGGGGAGAGGCTCCTTTGGAGACAACTCCTCCGGGGGATGAAATCCGGGGAGCAAGGGCTCCATCTCCGGAGGAGGTTCGGGGGAGCGAGGCTCCTCCGGAGGGGAAGGTCCGGGGGAGCGAGGCTCCACTTCCGGAGGAGATATGACTACTCCATGAGAATTCTAGATGCCTTAGATGCCTCCCGAACGGAATTAGCTGGGTATTTTATCTCCTCCCCCTGCAGCGGGGGGTGACCTAGACAGGTGGCCTGCCCTGAAATCATAAGAAAAATCCCGGCAGTTCCCTTTGAGGGGTGGCACCCGCAAGGGGTTATCCTCGTGCAAGCGAGTGTGGGGATAAAGGATCTATCGGTCGTGCGACCTAGATCACTCCCGGAGGAGGGAGAGCATGAAAACAAGCTCTAGAGTATATGGGGGGGGGGGACTAGTCCCCCAAAGTGACTCGTTACCTCGGTTCGCTGGGAACCAGGTTGCCGCTTACACCCTCAATCCACGAGGGGATATTGTAAGCCGTCCAAGGGGGAACGGGACTCCCGCCGTCGGGACTTTTAAGGCTGAGCTGAAGCCTGTAGCCTTCTCGCGATGAGGGCATCCTCAGGGGGCATCCTCACGGGGAGGGCATCCTCATGACGAGGGCGTTGCCTCAGGGGCGCTTAAAGAAGTCTGCACCACCACATAACATAGAGAGCAAAAACCATTCGCATTGATTAAAACAAGCTGGTACAACGCCTCCACCCTTTGCGGAATCACAGAAAAAGGGGGGGGGGCAAAAGGCCTTGAGGCAATTTTTACAACTCACCGTGCCTTCCCCTTGTGAAGTCCAAAAAAGGGGAAGGGGGGAGGCTCGGAGACTAAGTGTAGAACCTGCGGAGCAGGTCCGCATTCCATGTGTGCTTGAGCTCTTGGTCTTCGAGAGTGGAGAGCTTGTAAGCCCCCGAGCTAAGGATCGTGGAGATCCTGTATGGCCCTTCCTACTTTGGGCTGAGCTTCCCTTGAGCTTGAGGGTCGGTGACGCGCTTGAGGACAAGGTCTGCCAAACGGAAGGCCCTCCCCCGAACACGCTTGTTGTAGGCGCGCGCCATCTCGCGTTCGTAAATGGCGTTGCGGAGGAGGGCTCTGTCCCGCTCTTCTTCGACGAGGTCCACCTCCAGCCTCTGGTTGTCTTCGTTGGCCTGAAACACGGCGGCCGAGACTCCCTCGAGGAGTTCGACTCGCAGCGATCGGAAATTGATTTCCGAGGGGAGTACTGCTTCAGCCCCGTACACGAGCGAAAAGGGGGTACGCCCTGTTGCTCGGCTTGGGGTCGTTCGCATTGAGCAGAGGATGCTCGGGAGCTCCTCTACCCATGCCCCCCGCCTGGAGGCGCTTTGCTCCAGGCGGCGGCGGAGTCCTTGGAGGATAACCATTGACGTGCTCGACCGCCCCATTGCTCTTGGGGTGAGCCACTGAGGCGAAGTGGAGGGTCGTACCCAAGTTCTGGCAGAACTCGCGAAAGATCGGGGAGTCGAACTGGGTTCCGTTATCCACGGTAATCTCGCGGGGGACCCCGAATCGGCACACTATGTTCTTCCAAAAGAACCTTTGCACCGCACGAGACTTGATGGTGGCCAGGGGCTCGGCCTCCAACCACTTGGAGAAGTAGTCCACGGCCACAACCGCGTACTTGTATCCCCCCGACGCTAGGGGGAACGGGCCTAGGAGGTTCATTCCCCACCGCGCGAAGGGCCATGTGATGGGGATTGCCTGTAGAGTTGCGGAGGGTAGGTTGGAGCTTTTTGCCATTTTTTGGCAAGCCCCGCAGGCAGAGACGAGGTCTCTTGCGTCGCGGGCGACTGTTGGCCAGTAGAAGCCCTGGCGAATGGCTTTGGATGTGACGGCCCGGGGGCCGAGGTGAATATCTTCAAGGAGCTGAACTCCCTCCTCCCGCGGGAGGCAGCGAAGTAGCGCAGAGGCTCCTTGCTTGTATAACGTCCCTTCTGTTGCATCTAGGCTTTCATGCCTAACCCTAATTTTGATGATTAATGAAAACAAAGTGTTCTGGACTAATCGTGCTTTTGAGATTGATTGATACAGGGATCAGTTGGGAAGAAATGCAAGAAGATCAAGATGAACCCGACTTAAAGTGAAGCACAAGATGCAGGAGAGCAAAATACAAGACGCAAATCATGAAGATGCAAAAGACCTCAGGTATTATGAGTTTTTATTTTTACCGATCTTGGCGTATGGAGATGATCGGTTAGGGAAATTATTTTCTAGTTTTAACCGTACTATAAAGAGGGGTGGCGAAAGTTCTCTTTTTATCTCCAACACGAACCGAGAAATCTAGGTTATTGCATTGTATCATTTTTTGGTTGGATTTGGTTTTGAACTTATTTGAAAAATCTGGTTTTTCAGTTCAGTTTTTGACAGCAGAAGAGTTTTTTGATTTTCTAGAAAGATCTAGGAAGATCTGGCTTTTGCTTCTGTTGACAAAATTGTAGCCCTTGAAATTATCTTTCCAACGAGCTATTAAACACCTCTTTTAGATTTCTATATTTTAAGTTATCTCTATTTTTGTTCATGTTGACTGTCAGTTTGCTAAACTGACTGTCAGTTTGAATGTCAGTTCGTGTTAACTGACAATTGTCCAGAGAGGGTGTATTTTGGGCTCAAAATTTTTGTACTGAACTGACTGTCAGTTTGTCCATACTGACTGTCAGTTGGGGTTTCGACCACAGTGCTTTTAACTGAGTTTCTATTTGATTTTGGTCGAGTTAGTGGTCGAACTGACTGTCAGTTTGTGTAACTGACTGTCAGTTGTGGGTTTCAGCTTTCCTTTTTCGACCTCGAACGGCTAGCAAAGTTTATTCCGTAAATTTTGTCGGCCGTTGTGTATGTAGCTGACTGTCAATTTGCATAACTGACTGTCAGTTTGAGTTGCTGATTTTCAGCTCTAGCTCCAACGGTTCATTTGCTTCTTGAGGCTATAAATAGGGGCTTTGGGCATGTGTTTCTTACAACAAGCAGCAGCATTTCATATACACTCTTGAGCATTAGTTTCTTATATAAAATCTTGATCTTTTGATCAAGTCGAGTGATTTTCAATCCACCGAGAGTTTCAGTTCTTTTGCATTTGCATTCACTTAGCTTCTCGGTGCGTGTTTGGAGGTCTAGAGAAGACCTCGCTGCCTGTTACTCTTGGTGAGCGCCCTCACCTAGACGGTTCGGAGGCGTGGCCGTTGATCTCTCCGTTCGGAGATTGTCAGAGAGGCTCGGCAAGATTGTACAAGGCATCGGTGCTCGTCTTTCCGGAGTGGACAAGGAGCAACCTTAGTGGATAATACTCTTCGTGAGTATTGAGGCAAAACTCAAGTGACTTGAGTGCTTCAACGAGGACTAGTGGAGACTGGGCGAGTCTCCGATACCTCGGTAAAAATTGTGGTGTTCGTTCTCTTTTCCCCTTGATTATATTATTCTTGATTTTATTTTATTTGTTTTAAGTTTTAAAGTTTTTAAGCCTCCTATTCATCCCCCCCTTCTAGTCGGCATCCTTGATCCAACATGTGGTATCAGAGCACGGTCTCTCGATTCATTAGGCTTTACCGCCTAGAGAGAGGATGTCGTCAAGTGGAGATTTTCTTCTCGGTCATACCGGTCGTGCGCCTAGCTTTGATGGGACAAACTATCCTTATTGGAAAGTGCGCATGTCGGTATTCCTAGAAGCTATGGGGCTTGATGTATGGGATATTGTTAAACTCGGTTTTACTCCTCCGGATGATCCGGCAAGTCAGTCTGAGGACGACAGGAGAAAACTGCATTTAAATGCCCGTGCAAAAAATACACTCTTTGCCGGTTTATCCTTAAATGAGTTCAACCGTGTGAGCAATCTCACGACTGCTCATAAGGTTTGGACCACCCTCGAAGAAATTTACGAGGGAACAACAAAGGTTAAAGAGGCAAAATTGCTAATGGTGAGGCAAAAATATGAGACATTCACCATGTCATCAACCGAGTCCGTGGATTCCATGTTTACTCGGTTAAATAACATTGTGAATGAACTCAAGGGTCTTGGTGTTGTTTTTACTGACCTTGAGCTTGTGAGAAAGATGCTTAGGGCCTTGCCGGAAAGCTTCGACACTTTGGTCACGGTTCTCACAAACCCCGATCTATCGACCACCACACCAACCGATCTTTATGGGAACCTCATCACCCATGAGATGCACAAGAAGGAGAAGAAGGAAGCAGTCGAACCAGCGGAGACGAAGAAGAAAGCTTTGGCCTTCAAAGCTAATACAAGAAACGATTCAAGCGATGGCTCCTCCGATGAAGACCTCGCACTCATGGTAAAGAACACTCAAAAACTCCTTCGCAGGTTGCATAAGAAAGGTGTCAACATTGACACACGACCAAAGGGGCAAAAGCAAAACAACTTCAAGGACATCATTTGCTATGGATGCCATGAGAAGGGACACATAGCATCAAGATGTCCAAACAAGAACAAGGCGTGGAATAAAAAGAAGAAGTTCTTCAAGAAGAAGAATGAAGAAATCAAAGAAGCCTGTTTTGGAGAATGGATGTCCGGCGGAGAGAGCTTCGACTCCGACTCCGACAACGAAAGAAGTTGCTCCAAGAAGATGGCCGGATTAGCTCTCGGCAACATCAACACTTCAACTAGTTCATCCATTTGCCTTATGGCCAAAGGCGATAAAAAGGTACATTCCAACGATCCATCATATGATGACTTAGTTGAAATGATAACCGAATTAAATGAAGTTTTTGGAAAAACTAAAATGAAGTATAAGGCGCTTAAGGAAGAACATTCTTCCCTACGCGCTCAATACTCCGAGCTTAAAGAATCTTATGAATGCATGCTCATAAAAGATGTTACAAATACCTCATCTAAGGAAGATGCTTCAACTTCATGTAATTTGGATGAATCTCCCTCTAGTAGTCATCACATTCCATGTGTTTCTAATGATAACATCTTAAATGAAAATAATGAACTTAAGGCACAAGTTGAAAAACTTGGAAAAGGCTTAGAAAACTGTTATAAAGGTAAAATATCTCTTGATCTAATCCTTAGTAAACAAAAATGTTCTTTTAGAAAAGAAGGATTAGGATACTTTCAAAAGAAAGGAAGAAAACAAAATTCTAAAACGATATTTGTTAAAGCATGCAACACATTTTGTCATACATGCCATGAAACCGGTCATTCACATGAAGCATGTCCCTTAATGACTCCTAATTATTTTGATACTTGCTACATGCTTCAAAAGTCGAGAAAAGGTTATGCTATAGCAAAGTATGTTGGTGCACCCATGTTAAATAAAAGAAAGAAATCTATTTGGGTGCCCAAAGTTTTGATTGCTAACATTGAAGGACCCAAAAAGATTTGGGTACCTAAAAGAACTTAATTTTTTTTTTGCAGGTGAACTACAAGACCGGTGGGAAGCATTGGGTGCTAGATAGCGGATGCTCCGAACACATGACCGGTAACAAGAAGTTGTTCACCTCACTCAAAGACAACTCAAGCGAGAACCAAAAGATTACCTTTGGCGACAACCGTCAAGGAAATGTGGTAGGCTTGGGTAAAATCGCAATCTCAAATGATCTTTCTATTTCGAATGTTTTGTTGGTCGAATCTTTGAACTTCAATTTGCTTTCCGTTGCACAAATTTGCGATTTTGGTTTTAGTTGCACGTTTTATCCAAAAGAAGTTTTGGTTGAAAGTTTAAAAGATAAATATTTGATCTTTAAAGGCTTTCTTTTTGGAAATCTTTATTTGGTTGATTTTCACTCAAAAGATGCATCTCTGTCAACATGTCTTGTCTCTCAAATCTCAAAAGGTTGGCTATGGCATAGACGACTTGCATATGTTGGAATGCATCAATTGAGAAAACTTTTAAAACGTGATTTGGTTGTTGGCTTAAAGGATGTGAATTTTGAAAAGAACAAACCTTGTAGTGCTTGTCAAGCTGGCAAGCAAGTAGCTACTTCACATCCAACTAAGCGCATTCTTTCGACTTGCAAACCTTTGGAACTCCTTCATATGGATTTATTTGGACCTTCCGAGTTCCAAAGTATCGGGGGTAGCAATTATGGTTTTGTGATTGTTGACTATTTCACTCGCTATACTTGGGTTTTCTTTATTTCCCAAAAATCTGAAACCCCCGATGTTTTCAAAATTTTTGCAAAACGTGTTTCTACTGAATTCGAATTATCCATCAAGAAAATCCGTAGTGATCATGGTGGAGAGTTCGTTAATTCAACTCTATTTGATTTTTGTGACTCTCTTAGAATTAAACACGAATTTTCCACATCCTACACTCCACAGCAAAATGGAGTCGTTGAAAGGAAAAATCGAACACTTATAGAAATGGCAAGGACTATGCTGAGTGAGTATGATACTCCTACTCGCTTCTGGGCTGAAGCCGTGCATACCGCTTGCTATTCTATAAATCGGCTTTATTTGCATCCTCTTATTAATTTGACTCCTTATGAGCTTCTTATTGGGCGCAAGCCAAATATTTCTTATTTCCGAGTCTTTGGATGCAAATGTTATATTCTTAAGAAAAGAAATTTTGGTGGTAAATTTCAAAGAAGAGTAGATGAAGGCTTTCTAGTCGGATACTCCACCACTAGTAAAGCTTATCGTGTTTTTAATAAAAATACAAGTTGTATTGAGGAATCTGGTGATGTCGAATTTGATGAAACTAAAGGCTCACAAAAGGAGCAAGTCTCTCATAAAGTTTCAGGTGACGATCTTCAAGAAGCCATGAAGAACATAACCATTGGAGACATCAAGCCAAGAGAAGAAGATCAAGAAGATGATGTCAACATTGAGAATGTTGATCAAGATGTATCATCATCTCATGTTGATCCTCCAGAACATGATCAAGATGAAGCAATACAAGACGAAGCACCAAGACAGCATCAAACGATCACCAAGGATCACCCTCTAGACCAAATATTGGGTGACGTCAGTAAGGGTGTTCAAACTCGATCTCGTATTGCTGCTTTCTGTGAACATCATTCATTTGTATCTTCACTAGAACCTAAACATGTTAATGAAGCTTTAAATGATCCTGATTGGGTTAATGCCATGCATTAGGAACTTAATAACTTTGCTAGAAATGAAGTTTGGACTCTAGTTGAAAGACCCAAAGATCATAATGTTATTGGAACAAAATGGGTTTTCAGAAATAAGCAAGATGAAAATGGTGTTGTAATTAGAAACAAAGCTCGTCTTGTTGCTCAAGGTTTCACTCAAGTCGAAGGTTTAGACTTTGGTGAAACTTTTGCACCTGTAGCAAGACTCGAAGCTATTCGCATTCTTCTTGCTTATGCATCATGTTTTAGTATCAAACTTTTTCAAATGGATGTTAAAAGTGCTTTTCTAAATGGTGAAATTTCTGAACTTGTGTTTGTTGAACAACTTCCCGGTTTTGAAGATTCTAAATTTCCAAACCATGTGTTTAAATTGTCCAAAGCTCTCTATGGTCTCAAACAAGCTCCTCGGGCTTGGTATGAGCGTCTTCAAAACTTTCTATTATCAAAAGGTTTTAAAATTGGGAAGGTTGATACAACTTTCTTTACAAAGAAAATTGAAAAAGATTTGTTTATTTGTTAGATTTATGTTGATGATATTATCTTTGGATCTACTAATGAACATTTCTGTCATGAGTTTGGAGAGATGATGTCTAGGGAGTTCGAGATGTCCATGATTGGTGAGCTGAGCTTCTTCCTCGGTCTACAAATCAAGCAACTCAAGAACGGGACGTTCGTGAGTCAAACAAAGTACGTGAAGGACCTGCTCAAGCGTTTTGGGATGGAAGATGCTAAGCCAATCAAAACTCCCATGGCGACCAATGGATATCTGGACATGGACAAAATCGGCAAATCGGTCGACTCTAAACTTTATAGGTCTATGATTGGTAGTCTTTTATATCTCACTGCATCTAGGCCTGATATCATGTTTAATGTGTGCTTATGTGCTAGATTTCAGTCTGATCCTAAGGAATATCATTTAACTGCTCTTAAAAGAATCCTTAGGTATTTAAAATGCTATCTCAGTTTAGGCCTTTGGTATTCTAAAGATGCAAATTTTGAATTAATTGGGTATTCTGATTATGATTATGCTAGGTGCAAGATTGATCGTAAAAGCACATCTGGTAGCTGTCAGCTGCTGGAGAGATCATTAGTATCATGGTCATCTAGGAAGCAAAATTCTGTAGCTCTCTCCACAGCTAAAGCTGAATATGTGTCTGCAGGTAGTTGTTGTGCTCAATTATTATGGATGAAGCAGACATTTTTGGATTATGGGATTATATTTGATAAAGTGCCACTCTTGTGTGATAATCAAAGTGCCATTAAAATTGCTAATAATCCTGTTCAACATTCTAGAACTAAGCATATTGAAATAAGGCACCATTTTATTAGAGATGATGTGGCAAAAGGAGATATTGATGTGAATTATGTTAGAACTGATATGCAACTAGCAGATATCTTCACCAAACCCTTAGATGAATCAAGATTTTGCTTTTTAAGAGGTGAACTGAACATTATTGATATATCAAATGCTAATTGATGTGCTAAATGTGTTGTTTGTATAAAATATTATTATTTTATTCCCTCTCTGGTCTTAGACTGCTTCTGGTCGAAATTGACCAAATTGACAGTCAGTTCGTATAACTGACAGTCAGTTTAGTGCTTAGGAGCCTGGTCGTAGTTCCTGGTCGTGTTCGAGTCTCAAACTGACTGTCAGTCTCATACACTGACTGTCAGTTTCAAAACTCAGTTCTGTGAACTGACTGTCAGTGTGGCACACTGAATGTCAGTTCCATGTTTCTGAGTTTGTAACTGACTGTCAGTTTGGGTCTCCAGAACCCTTAAAACCCTCATTCTTTTTCTTGCCTCTTCATCTTTTCTCGCCGCCGTTTCTGTTCTTGTGCTCCCTCACCGTCGCCATTTGCTCCACCTCCTCGCCGTGCCGCGCCGCCGCCTCCTTGCGCCTCCTCTCGTCACCGATGAACTTCTCACCGCCGGCGCCACCATCCTCGCCGGTCTCGACCTCGGCGGTTTTTGCACCTCTGTTCTCCGGTTTCTTCATCGGCTCGGCCTCACCTCGTCGTAGATCTTTGGTGAGATCCTCCTCGTCATCCAGAGCCTCCTTCCTTCGGTCATCTTGGGAGTTGTTGCAGATCTCCGGCCGACGACCTCTTCTGTTTCGGCTAATCTGTTCGTCTCCCTGCTCAGGTCGTTTCGCCTCCTTCTCTGTTTGTTTCTTCATCATGTCTGATCAGCCCGGTCCTTCGCGACGCGTGGCCCGACGGAAGAACGCGGCAAACAGCCAGCGTTCATCGGGTCAAACGTCCGAGACCCGGCCTTCGCCTCCGCTTGAGCGCGTGCCCGTGGATTATTCATGGTGGCACGCGAGCCACCTTCGCACGCTCCGCTCCACAAACCCATATCTGTCGCCGCGTCCCACTGGTCGCGACGCATGCGAGGTCCTCACCTGCTACACAAACCTCCATTTAGACTTGTTTACCAGTGTCTACAGCCGTGCACCCATCTTCGCCCACCGCTCTCTGTCGTGGGGTACGATCGCCTCTCGCACAGGCATCGCCACCCTCGCAGATTTGTTCGGCTCTGTAGGGATCCGCGACCTAGTCGCTGATTCTTCTTTGCTTGGGCTGAGGGGCCCATTCGCCAGTTCTACTCCACCGTCTTCGTCTTCCCTCAGCGCGACTTCATGACCTTCATGACAGGCTTCCAGGTCTACACTGTCACGAAGGATCAGCTGGAGTCGGCGCTTGGACTGGTGCGCCCTCCTTCTGGCCGCCAGCTCCATACCTTACCTGACCTCGAGCGTCGAGAGGTGGCCATGCTTTTCTCCGGCCCCTTCCAGCTCCGTCACATTGCCGGCCTGTGCCGCGATGTAGACCTAGCCCTGTGGATCCTCCGTCTCACTCTGGTCCCCATGAGCGGAGATAGGGCTAGGATCACCTATCTGGCCCTCCACGTCCTGATTTCGATCTTTCAGGAGGAGCCGTCAAAGAAGAGGGTCCAGTGGTCGTCGCGCGGTGGGGTGGAACGCGCTTCTTCTTCCGGCCTAGGGACCGGAGCCCACTCCGCCACAAAGTCCGCGAGGACCTGCGACTTGATCGCGGTTCGTCTGGTTAGGGATAGCGAGAAGGGGGCTAGCTTAGCCCCCCATTTCCCTATCCGTCAGGTGGCTTCCTTGTTCCGAAGCACCTCTCCCAAAGGGAGAGAGGAAGGCACCATGATGGGGTGGCCTAGGAAGTAGTGGCGGAGCTTCCTCGAGGCCATTAGGAGGGCATAACAAACATTTTCCACCTTTGTGTATCTTGTTTTAGCACCTTGGAGAGCCTCGCTCACATAGTAGACGGGGCGTCGATGCCCATCTTCTTCCTTGACAAGAACTGCGCTAACGGCAACCGGAGTGGCCGTGAGGTAGAGGAGCAGGGGCTCCCCCTGACGTGGGCTCATGAGCATCGGAGGGCTCGTGAGATATTTCTTCAGGTCCTCGAACGCAGCCTGTGCCTCGGGGGTCCAATGGAACCCCTCAAGGCCGCGGAGGATCTTGAAAAATTGGAGACCGCGTTCCCTCGAGCGCGATACGAAGCGACTTAACGCGGCCAAGCGGCCGGTAAGTCGTTGTACATCGTTGACAGAACGCGGTGGAGGCATGTCGAGGAGGGCCCGAATTTTTTCAGGATTGGCTTCGATACCCCTTTTGGACACAAGGAAGCCAAGGAGTTTTCCTCCGCGAACGCCGAACGCGCATTTTTCCGGGTTAAGCCTTAACCCGTACTTATGGAGATTGCGGAAGGTTTCTCCCAAGTCTTCGAGGTGGGTGGCCGAGCGCGAGCTCTTGACGACTGCATCGTCAACGTACACTTCCACATTGCGGCCGATTTGATCCCTCAGGACTAAGCTCATAAGGCGCTGGAAAGTTGCCCCTGCGTTTTTCAACCCGAAAGGCATGTGGACATAACAAAAGGTGCCGAGGGGAGTTATAAAACTCGTCTTTTCCTCGTCCTCCTCCGCCATTCGGACTTGCTGATAGCCCGAATAGGCGTCCAAAGCACATGTCCAAGACAACATAATTAATCCATCATAAATTTTTAATATGCGATTAAATCACACACATGGACTACTTAGATCATACCTTAATGCACCCGAATACCACACAAACGATTAGTTATCATCGTGAACTGATCTACTAGTAGTGGACGACTTAATGATAGTGCGTAGATTGGTGGCAGAGCTACATGCATTCATGGAGGTGCAATTGCACCTCCAAAAATTTGAAAAAACATGAACAAATTCTGAAGTTACAGTCAATTTACACCCTCATTATAATCTACTTTACACTCTCATTCCAATCCTATTTGCAACTTTAATACCAACCCAATCATCAAATCCTACTAATATTCTTTAATCTTATTTTTTTGTACCCAAATTTCTAAATTCGGCCCCAGCCGTAGAATATGGTTCACAGCATATCTTGATGGTGTGGACATGCAGCAACCATAGCGTGAGCTTTGGTTCATTAGTGCACCTCTTTTTCTTATTCTCTTCTCCTTGGAAAGTTGAGTAATTAGTGCATCATTTTTTAATTTTTTTACGAATAATTCATTAAAAAAATAATTTCAAAAATAACTTGAAATTTTTAAAAATATCTAAAATGACCTTTAGTCGCGAGCTCCCATTCGCGATTGAATTAAACTTCAATCGCGATCTGGGCTCGTGACTGAAGACGTGGCATGGCCCTCTTGCACCGCTGGCCCAGGACCAGCCACATCAAATCCCCACACACACACGCACCAACACTATTCATCATCTTCACTTGTGCACTGCTAAAAAGAGGGTATTATCACTAGCTCGCTCTTGGCCACCACCGGTTCGAATTTCCTGCCGAATCTCTTTCTCTACCTCCACTTAAGCTTCTCAAGCTACCTATAGAGTTCTTCTGCCACCATTCGCTGTAATTCCTCACTTTTCATTCTTTGGCCGTCGTCCCCTGAGTTTTCCATCGAACTACTCTCCGGTTGCCAAAACCACCCGACCCAGTGGAGTAAAATCTTTGTCTTGATCATAAAAACAACTTCCTTCAAAAGAAATCCAATGATATGCCATCAATTGACAACCCGATATTGCTCTGTGCTGTCGGACCACCTTGTCGTTGTTGCTCCGACTGGCGAAGTTCCACCCAAATTGACCACACAGTTAGCATACCCTCAACTCCCTCTTGCTCCCATGCAAACCAATTGAACCTCGACAACCTCTATCGAAAAATTCAAAACTGTCACCTTTGAAATCAACCACGCAGCTAAGGAAGAGAAAGCTCGATTTTGGGGATTTTTTCGATAGGGCATTGTAGTCCGATTAAACTAGTGTGGAGCATGAGGGGGACGAGGTAAACATGTTGGCGAAGTTGATTTCAAAGGCGATCGTCCGATGTGGCCCAACGACAGTGATGCGGCGCCACAGAACAGAATAAGACTGGACTTGTCCAATGATGAAATTTCTTGAGGATTCTTCTGAAGGGGATTGATTCTTTGGTAGAAAGGAAGGTTTTTCTTTACTGACTCGGCTAGTTTTGGGGGGCCATGACATAGTCTGATGGGCTGAGTAGAGCTCTGCAACCGGCAGTAGAAAAACTTGGAATTATGGTGATCAGCTGCGGCAGCACTCGAGTGGTTGCTCGTGGAGTAAGTTGGGGCGTAGAGGAAGGGATGGGGCTGTTATTGAGGCTGGTGGTAGCTGAAGATGGCCTAGTGCCGAGAGCTCGTTTTCCAGTGACATGAAACTTGCCGGCGACGACGATCACAACAAGGGAGTCAAGATTTGCCTAAGCAAAAAAGTTTCTAAGGCCCAAAGGTGTTGATTAGGAAGAAAAATTTGGAATTTTTCGGTCTCTTGATCAGTCTGATGGAGGGTACAGAAGAAATGGTCGCCGCGGGCGAAAACAATGGTCATAGTCGAACAGACTTGGTCGAAAGTTTTCAATCACAAGTCCAAATCGCGACTGAAAGACGACGTGGTCGAGTCTTGAACCAGCGGTGCATATGGGCCGGCCACGTATTCAGTTGCGAGCTGGGCTCGCGACTGAAGATCAGCCGCGAAGGGGAGCTCGCGGCTGAAGGCTATTTCTGACATTTTTAAAAGTTTTGGGTTATTTTTGAAATTATTTTTTTAATGGGTTATTTGTAAAAATGATTCATCAGTTTTCACAAATGCATCTCCGTATCATAGCGTGATCTTTGGTTCATTAGTGCATAACTTTTTCTTCTTTTCTTCTTCTTGGAAAGTTGAGTAATTAGTGCATCATTTTTGACAAATGCATCTCAGTATCATTCACGCATGCTAGACGGGTGTTTAGGATTGCTCTTGCATCTCGTTTCTGGGTATAAGCTGTAATTATAGGGCTAAATAACCTATTTTATGATTTAAGCATTTTTATAGGAATGATGCAGCTCTATTTTGGTCACTTCTTTCACTCTAGAAACCAAACAAACCACAAGATATTGGAGGGTTAAAAATATCAACTACGACTTTAAAATGTAGATCTTGGAACTATTAGCCAAATACTCTTCTAACTTTAGCTTCTAGTTAGCTTCAGTGAGAAAAAAAGTCAGAAGTTTGTTAGAGTTGGAGCTGGAAACAGGTTATACTTCTTGTTTGTATGATGTTTGGATCTTATAATATCTGAATTCGACAAAAATCATCTACACTCAGGGAACAAGGATATATAAATTAATGCAGTACAAATTAGACGTTTGAGTAATCTTTATATATAAATAAAATTTATCTTGCTTAATTATAGTTCTATCCGATCCAACAAAGAATTCATATATATGATATTTGTGTTTTTATCTTGGCTTAACGCAAATAAGTTGGACGGAAGTAGGCTTCACCGCAAACTTGCAATATGTGATTAAAGGACACACGTGGGCCACTCGAGCCATTCCTCAATTGGATACACGTACCATATTCCTGACCGAGTGTGAGCGCGTAGACTCATAATTCACATCATATCTCCATCAAATGATGACACACCAAGCATAACGTGAGCTTTGGTTCATTAGTGCATCACTTTTTCCTCTCTTCTTTTTGTTAGTCGACTAAGTAGTGCATCTGATCCGGGAGGATCTCAGGTCGCGTTCGCAACGGATTTGCGACCACGAAAAGGTTTGCGACATTGGAAAGGTTTGCGACCTTGGGAAGGATTCAAAGTCTTCGAGCCTTCAATGTTGGATGATGAGCCAGATACCATAGTACCATCTGTTGAAGACTTGGTCTATCAACGAGGCGAACCTTTACGTGAAGATGTGATTCTGGAGAGGAAGGTGACTACCACCCGCAGTGGCACAAAGGAGACTTTTCGAATCGGTCGGAAAGATCAACGAGCACGTGCGGCAAAATGGTACACAAAAGAAGATGGACAAGCCCAATTTCCACATCTCCAGTTTGATCGAGAGGTCGCAACGGGGGTTGGCTCCTTCTCAACAAGGGAGTCATGATCCGGGAGGATCTCCAAGTCCTGATCGCATACGGATTCGCGACCAAGTCCTGATTGCATACGGCTTTGCGACCTTAACCGTGTTCGGAAAGGTTTCGCGACCCTGGATTGGTTCGCGACCAGGAAAAGGAATTCGTTCCCTGTTCGGAATTGTAATCCGATCCGAATGTGTATAACTAAGCTTATCTGTTTAGGATTAGTTATATGAGTCTAATACGTTTAGGTTATTAAGTCTGATACGTACTCATACGATTGGACTATAAATACCTTGTAATAGGTCTAGTTTAGATCATCGAATTCAATCGAAAAGTCATAGAACTTATTTGAGTTTTAGACACTTATAGTTCATTCGACGTAGACAAGTGTGTCTAACGTTCGACGTGTAAAGCCCTCTTTGAAATAAAGAGTTGTGCAATTACTTTGGGTTTCGGTATTTCCGAGTAAGATCCCGTTATTCCGCATATTAGAATCTGGGCGAGCCTAGTGCGAAAACGAAGACTAGGTCTCAAACGGATCAGCATCACTTTTGACAAATGCATTGCTCTATAAGTGTATTAGTCACGCACCGCAGACATACTCAATGTTTGATTCGACCTGATTTCGACTCTTGATTTTAAATAGAAACTGAAATTGTCTAATCAAATACTTTATTTTAAAGTTTAGTTATTTTTGAAATAAAAAAAGCCAGAAATTATTTCTATAAACTTATGAAGCTTTTTTTTTTATGACTTCTCTAATTCTAGAAATCCAAAATATCATCTTTACATACCACCATCATAATAGAATTACATGACATTAGAGGTTTAAAAATATCAAGTACAACTTTGAAGTGTAGAAGTTATGTTGTAGACCAAATACCTCTCTAATTTCAACTTCTTACAAACTTCTATGAGATAAAAATTGGAGCTGGAACATGAACGCAGAAGTACACTCCTAGAACTATTTATATCCATCAAATTAAAACACCCCACCACATGACACACCAAACGCATGAACTATTTATATTGCTCACCATGATCCCAGTACTGCCAATTATATTTGCTACTGCCATCTCATCATTTTTTGTCGCTTTTTTGCACATGCATGACGCAGTTATGTGTCGTCACTAGATTCAATAGCACTTCCAAAACAAGTTATTTTTACAAATTCTCTTATTTTACGTGATCTGCACTAGATCTTTTTCGTTGGATCTGTTCTGCACCGCTCACGGCAAGCAGCTGTGCCACCGCTCGCCGCGCACTCGTAGGCTCCTCCAAATCTGGTGCCACCAAGCTGCTCACGGTTACACGTGCTTGTCGGTACTCACAGTCGCATGAGGCCGTGCCTCCAAATCCAACGTCGTCGCCATTAGATCTGACACTACCATGCCTCCAGACCCAGTGCCTCCAAATCCGGCGCCACTCCTCCCCGTGTGAACCCTCACCGCCACTTCAAATCCGGCGCCCCTAGATCAAGCACCGCTCCTCCACGCGAGGACTCGACTGCTCACTGCCACTTCACCTCACGCATGCCGCCGGTCCACCAATGTGAGAAAGTATGGAATGTGAAGAGGTGAAAGGAGATTAATTTAAAAAACCAAAAAAATTTTGAATCATCGTTTTCTGTGCCACTCCCTCCAAATGCCTAAAAAACTAATTTTTATTTCTATAGTTGGTGCAAATCTCAAAGCAAAAAATTGGATGGTTGAGATAATGTTAGTGCACACATGTGTTGGTGTAAACTAATCATCCTATGAATAAACGAGGATAAAGATGCATTTGGCAACTTCTATTAAGTCGAGTTTTTGTTTTCGTTGAAGTTAAAATACAGAATGTTGTTTAGTGCTTATAATGTGTGTACAGTATGTGTCTGTGCTCCTGAGAAATAAATGTTATATATTGCCTAATGTATATCTAGAAGCGCCTCGTCATGCATGATTACCATGACCAAAACCAAAGAGTATGCTTTTTTATATTATGCATCTGTAAATACTGTGACATTACATGAAAGTTTTAAATTGTGTCTCTCGCAATGGAGATAGAGTTAAATTGTGCCTTTGTGATTTCCACATTTTAAGTTGGTCGTGTTCGGTTTTCGCTAGCTAGCTTGTCTGAAATCCAGCCAATTAACAACAATTTGTCAATTAAAAGAGACTTTGACGTGCATGTCATGAAACTCAGCAATAATTAATTATGAAATGGTTTCTGTAGATTAAAATGATGCCTTTATGGATCATTTTCCATGCAGTTGAAAGGCTTTGAGATGCTGAAAGCAGTTCATCTGGAGGCAGTGCCATTCAACACAGAGAAGGACCTCATCACTCCAACTTTTAAGCTCAAGAGGCCACAATTGCTGAAATATTACAAGGTTAGATAGGCCAAAACTATATGTTCTTGCTTCACATTTCTCTACTGTCCATTTCCTGAAGAATGCAATTAGTTCCTGGATTTTTATTTATGCCAAGAACAAAAATTGTTGCAGGATCACATTGATCAGCTGTACAAGGATGCCAAAGGAACCACATATTAAGTGATTGTTCAAGAGGGAGCTTGTACATATCAATAATTATGATTTAAGGCTTGTATGTCAAATTTCATGATGTGTGAACAAAAGAAAAGTGAGTTTATCATGGAACTAGAAATAGATTGTACATCTTGCTTCTATGATGTTTGGATCAAAAAATATCCGAATCCGATAGAAACCATCTGCACTCAAAGAAAATAAGGATATAGATATTAAAATGGTATATAAATTAACTTTACAATTAGCGAACTATATATAAGTATTTGTATAAAAGTATTTGCATTTGATTAGTTTTATCCATATCCGATAAGTTGAGTTTCATGTATTAATCACCTAAAAGTTTAAACTGTTGAGAAAAAATAATTAATATACTCATATTTAAACATGATCTAACAAATTTGCATCTATATCTCGCAATAAAATATGGATACAAATATAGTTTTGTCATCTCAAAATTAGTGGTGTTGACTTTACGAAATATTGTACACACATCTAATTAATCCACCACATAACCGGCTGATGACCACCAAAAAATTGAGCTCTGCTAGTGGACGACTGAGAGAGTACCGCCCCATCAGTCCTATTCATGGCGTCTCCAAAATTATGAAAAAATTGCTAGTTAGAAGACGCAAAATGGATCGACATACTGATAACACATTCAAGACAACTTCATGTATGTATCAACACTCACAGGGCTTGATAGGGCTTGATATTGATAAGGCATTTGATTATTTTGCTGGAAATTCCTGCTCGAACTCTTGCATCTAGGGTGTGGTCAAAGATGGCAAGACTGGATATCTACACTATGGGCCACTGCATCCACAACGCATATTACTCAATGGTACAGTGGGTGAACCCATTCGACATAGTCGTGGGCTTAGACAGGGTGATCCATTGTCCCCAATTGCAATGGAGGGACTCAGAGTTCCGGTAGATAGGGTAGAAGAAATTGGAATCCTATCAGGTATTGCACAACAAACAGCTAGAATTAGATGTTCTATGCATGCAGATGATACAATGCTGTTCATCAAGCCTGAAGTAGAAGAGATGCAAGCTCTACTCCGTATTCTTGAATTCTTCAGCAATGTCTCACGACTACGAATTAACCTCAACAAGAGTTCAGCCCTGCCAATCAAGTGTAATGCACAGACAAAGACAAATTATATCGCAGACACTGAGTTGTCCCCTCCAAGAATTCCCAACAAGCTACGAATTAACTCTCATCAATGGGAGGGGCGAAGCAGAAGTCCATGGAGGACAATGCCTGGTCGCATGGTCCAAATTATGTAGGCCACTTTGCTATGGAGGGTTGGGGATTGTGGACATCAAAACTTTCACCCATGCACTACAAATGAAATGGATGTGGCAGAGTTAGAACTGTGCAGATAAATTGTTAGTAGCACTTTTTCTCCAACACAACCCAATTACCATGGCGACGTTTGAAGCTTCAACAGAAATTTGCTTAGGAAATGGATGCAAGGGCAGCTTTTGGCAATCCAAATGGCTTCAGGGCACTATATTTAGGACATTGCACCAAACCTTTTTAAGGCGGTCAGAGTCAACAAGAAGACGATGGCAAATAGACTGCATAACAGCCAGCGAACATAACCTTTTTAAGTCTTTCAGGGAGCAATCACTTATACTTGGGATCCAAATAAATAATGTAATGCAATTTTCTTTGAATGCCTATTTTTCTATTGTTTAAAAATTCTTTGTTAAGAATGACCTTTTTTCTTTGAAATTCCTTGGAATATTCATGATATAAGTGTCCCCCACTTTTAAATCCAAAGTTTGCATATTCTTTGAATTTATTCTTTTAAGGGCTTTTTTAGAACACATGATTTTTAGAGAAAAATTTCTATTAGCTCTCACTAAATGTTTTTCTCCTCCAAAACTTCTGTGCTTCAAACACGGCCTAAAGTAAAAATGCTGGTATTATTACCAAGATTACAAAGTTATTTGTTTAAAAGTAAAAGGAACCATGGATACATCCAGTACTACAAAATACATAATTGAAATTATATAGAAACATAGATTTATTAGTTTGTTATTAATGCACATATAGGCACGGCAGTTACTACATTGCAATCCTTAAACTTATGGAATCACAAATAATACAGTAGGTATTACAACACTTATTCGTTAATTATATTAGAAATGAAGCATGGATTAAAGCCAAATTTGATGGAACACCAGTAGTAAATTAAGTTGTTTCAAAATAGACTATCCATCTTTTGTAAGTGCTAAATTGGAGATACAATATGATTTTTTTTAACACTTTTTAACATTACCTTTGTCGTAGTAGTCTTGTAATGTCAAATAAAAAGAGGTAAGGAGAGAATTGTGGGGAAGATACCGACTTTCAAGTGGGGATTACTTCTACTAAGTCTTTGACTTAGTAGAGCACTTTCAGTTAAGTTGTGTTTTGGGTTGTTATTTTCAAATTCTGCTTTTGCTCTTCATGGAACGGATGAGTGATACAATGCAATGCAATGTAGGTTGTTGTAAAGGTGGCCTTTACTTCGTCAGTCCCGGTCGTGGAAATGTCTGGCCTCGTCGGAATTTAGATGAATATAAGGTCATATGACTAGCTTCATTAGCACTTAGCTATGCGACATCCAGCCTCATTGATCACAGACAGACTTGTTACCTTCGCTTCATCAGTACTCGGCAACAAGTTTGTTGGTGAAGACAGTCCAATGCAGTGCAGGATCAAATATCCGGCCTCATCAGTCATGATCGGGATGCATAAATGAGTGATAGAACTTCATTAGTCTTGCACAATGTACATTTCTACAATGCTTTGTCGAATAGAGTGTGCTCCCTTGAAAATGGGGTATGAGTAGCTTGATATGAAGGTGACGTGTTAATCATGCCTAGTCTTATTGGCTAGTTAGACAAGCACATGTTGTGGAAAACTCTGACGAAATGTAATGCTTCTTCGGATCTTTTGAAGATCAAGTGGAGTTTTCACCCCTCTGCCTTGATTGATGAGCCATGAGAATGCAGAGTTGATTACACTCCCGAGGTGAGGATATCACTTATTTACAACTTACCATTAGGAGAAAAAGCCATAGTAGTGGGGTTGAGCGAGGTAAAAAGCTTTGACTCTAGAATCTTTGACTCATTAGCTATTTACCACAGTTCGGATTAAAATATAATTTATGACAATTTTTTTTATATAATACCTAAACTACCCTTGAGCCACCTGAAGTTCATGGGCTTAACATCGCAAACTTCCTTCTGACTCCATCTCATCCCACTGCCTCATGGCCAGAGCTGGATCTAAGCTTATGCTCTCTTTGCATGCGTTGTGCCTTGTCTACGTGGTGGCCAAGAGCGAGCAGGGCAACGGGGTAGTGGAGTGCTGCGATTTGGCTACGAGGGGCGAGTGCGTGGTGAGGCTGAACCGGTGTCAGTGGTGCCGCAGCGAGGCGCTCAATGACATTTTCTTTGGGGCCGTTGTGGTCGCCGGTGGCATTGACTAAATTATCCAGTAAGTACTCCTAGGTAGATAGGACGTGTCGACGTGAGAACTGAGGCTAGCGGTAACGGGGTTGCTGTGTGCTCGCACAGATAAAAGCAATTGTATGCTCTTGCCGTCATCAGAATAGTGTGGGTGGCGAGGCAATGAACAGCCGTGACAGGGAGGATGAGGGTGGTCTGGAGATGGTGCGGTCGTCGGGAATTGAACAGTGGTGGCATGAATTGTGGTGATGGTGGTGAAATGACACAGAAAAAGGAGAGGAGACAACAACTAGATGATGGGTAGTTGCCGACAGTGATTGTTAAAGTAGGTTTAGTAGAGGCCAAGAAGCAATTTTTGAATAGGGATCAACAGCGGCGATGGCTGGAAAGTAGTCCGACGAGTAGCATAGGGGACTTCAACAACCACTGATCCCTCCTCACTGTTGACCAGTAAACAATAGCATATAATATTAGGCAATAAAAATCCAATTTTATATAACAAAGCGTCCAAAAATTAGTGTCATATTATATTAGGTACCAAAGTTTAATAGCATAAAATCAATTTTTCCTTTTTTTTTTGTTTAAAAGATGCACAAAGTATGCATTGATTCATTAAAGACATGTTTGGTTCAAAAATTTTGCTCAGTATTCTCATTACACATAAAGAGAATATATTGATTGTTGTTTGGTTAGATTACTCCATAACCACAATATCTATATTGAAAATAAATTTCAGTTAAAATCTCAATACACTCAAGTTGAATATAGTAGATTATAAAACTTATTACGATTACGATTACAACTTGAATCATACATTAGTTGGTGCTCGTTCGGGATCGATGTTCCATGATATGGCAATGAGCACCGACCATGTGTTTTGCAATGTGGATTACGACTTGGACCGCAGGCTGAAAGTCTTGCGTCTACATTACGAGACTGCTTAGTCTCTGTCCTTGTCAACCAAACATCTCGTTTTTTCTTTCCTGCAAGTTTAATAAAGTGCAATATGTATTAAAGAGCCACGAGCAAAACCTGTAAAGCTCACACATCCAGTCATGCATCCCACTGCCAACTTCTTCAGACATTTTTGGATTATGGGATTATATTTGATAAAGTGCCACTCTTGTGTGATAATGAAAGTGCCATTAAAATTGCTAATAATCCTGTTCAACATTCTAGAACTAAGCATATTGAAATAAGGCACCATTTTATTAGAGATCATGTGGCAAAAGGAGATATTGATGTGAATTATGTTAGAACTGATATGCAACTAGCAGATATCTTCACCAAACCCTTAGATGAATCAAGATTTTGCTTTTTAAGAGGTGAACTGAACATTATTGATATATCAAATGCTAGTTGATGTGCTAAATGTGTTGTTTGTATAAAATATTATTATTTTATTCCCTCTCTGGTCTTAGACTGCTTCTGGTCGAAATTGACCAAACTGACAGTCAGTTTAGTGCTTAGGAGCCTGGTCGTAGTTCCTGGTCGTGTTCGAGTCTCAAACTGACTGTCAGTCTCATACACTGACTGTCAGTGTGGCACACTGAATGTCAGTTCCATGTTTCTGAGTTTGGAACTGACTGTCAGTTTATCAAACTGACTGTCAGTTTGGGTCTCCAGAACCCTTAAAACCCTCATTCTTTTTCTTGCCTCTTCATCTTTTCTCGCCGCCGTTTCTGTTCTTGTGCTCCCTCGCCGTCGCCATTTGCTCCACCTCCTCACAGTGCCGCGCCGCCGCCTCCTTGCGCCTCCTCTCGTCGCCGGTGAACTTCTCACCGCCGGCGCCACCATCCTCGCCGGTCTCGACCTCGGCGGTTTTTGCACCTCTGTTCTCCGGTTTCTTCATCGGCTCGGCCTCACCTCGTCGTAGATCTTTGGTGAGATCCTCCTCGTCATCCAGAGCCTCCTTCCTTCGGTCATCTTGGGAGTTGTTGCAGATCTCCGGCCGACGACCTCTTCTGTTTCGGCTGATGTGTTCGTCTCCCTGCTCAGGTCGTTTCGCCTCCTTCTCTGTTTGTTTCTTCATCATGTCTGATCAGCCCGGTCCTTCGCGACGCGTGGCCCGACGGAAGAACGCGGCAAACAGCCAGCGTTCATCGGGTCAAACGTCCGAGACCCGGCCTTCGCCTCCGCCTGAGCGCGTGCCCGTGGATTATTCACAGTGGCACGCGAGCCGCCTTCGCACGCTCCGCTCCACAAACCCATATCTGTCGCCGCGTCCTACTGGTCGCGACGCATGCGAGGTCCTCACCTGCTACACAAACCTCCATTTAGACCTGTTTACCAGTGTCTACAGCCGTGCACCCATCTTCGCCCACCGCTCTCTGTCGTGGGGTACGATCGCCTCTCGCACAGGCATCGCCTCCCTCGCAGATTTGTTCGGCTCTGTAGGGATCCGCGACCTAGTCGCTGATTCCTCTTTGCATTGGGCTGAGGGGCCCATTCACCAGTTCTACTCCACCGTCTTCGTCTCCCCTCAACGCGACTTCATGACCTTCATGACAGGCTTCCAGGTCTACACTGTCACGAAGGATCAGCTGGAGTCGGCGCTTGGACTGGTGCGCCCTCCTTCTGGCCGCCAGCTCCATACCTTACCTGACCTCGAGCGTCGGGAGGTGGCCATGCTTTTCTCCGGCCCCTTCCAGCTCCGTCACATTGCCGGCCTGTGCCGCGATGTAGACCTAGCCCTGCGGATCCTCCGTCTCACTCTGGTCCCCATGAGCGGAGATAGGGCTAGGATCACCTATCTGGCCCTCCACGTCCTGATTTCGATCTTTCAGGAGGAGCCGTCAAAGAAGAGGGTTCAGTGGTCGTCGCGCGGTGGGGTGGAACGCGCTTCTTCTTCCGGCCCAAGGACCGGAGCCCACTCCGCCACAAAGTCCGCGAGGACCTGCGACTTGATCGCGGTTCGTCCGGTTAGGGATAGCGAGAAGGGGGCTAGCTCAGCCCCCCATTTCCCTATCCGTCCGGTGGCTTCCTTGTTCCGAAGCACCTCTCCCAAAGGGAGAGAGGAAGGCACCGTGATGGGGTGGCCTAGGAAGTAGTGGCGGAGCTTCCTCGAGGCCATTAGGAGGGCATAACAAACCTTTTCCACCTTTGTGTATCTTGTTTTACCACCTTGGAGAGCCTCGCTCACATAGTAGACGGGGCGTTGATGCCCATCTTCTTCCTTGACAAGAACTGCGCTAACGGCAACCGGAGTGGCCGTGAGGTAGAGGAGCAGGGGCTCCCCCTGACGTGGGCTCACGAGCATCGGAGGGCTCGTGAGATATTTCTTCAGGTCCTCGAACGCAGCCTGTGCCTCGGGGGTCCAATGGAACCCCTCAAGGCCGCGGAGGATCTTGAAAAATTGGAGACCGCGTTCCCCCGAGCGCGAGACGAAGCGACTTAACGCGGCCAAGCGGCCGGTAAGTCGTTGTACATCGTTGACAGAACGCGGTGGAGGCATGTCGAGGAGGGCCCGAATTTTTTCAGGATTGGCTTCGATACCCCTTTGGGACACAAGGAAGCCAAGGAGTTTTCCTCCGCGAACGCCGAACGCGCATTTTTCCGGGTTAAGCCTTAACCCGTACTTACGGAGATTGCGGAAGGTTTCTCCCAAGTCTTCGAGATGGGTGGCCGAGTGCGAGCTCTTGACGACTGCATCGTCAACGTACACTTCCACATTGCGGCCGATTTGATCCCTTAGGACTAAGCTCATAAGGCGCTGGAAAGTTGCCCCTGCGTTTTTCAACCCGAAAGGCATGTGGACATAACAGAAGGTGCCGAGGGGAATTATAAAACTCGTCTTTTCCTCGTCCTCCTCCGCCATTCGGACTTGCTGATAGCCCGAATAGGCGTCCAAGAAACTCATCAGCTCGCATCCCGCGGTGGAATCCACGAGTTGGTCGATCCGCGGGAGCGGGAAATCGTCTTTTGGGCAAGCTTTATTGAGGTCGGTGAAGTCGATGCACATTCTCCACTTGCCGCTTGCCTTCTTTACGAGGACGGGGTTCGCTCGCCACTCGGGGTGTGGGACCTCCCGAACGAACCCCGCCTCCCGGAGTTTAGCGATCTCCACCTTGATAGCCTCCTGCCTCTCAAGGGAGAGCTTTCTCATCTTCTGCTTTACCGGGGGACGACCGGGCATTACTGCGAGCTTGTGCTCGATAACATCCTTGGGCACACCCCCCATGTTTGCGGGCTTCCATGCGAAGACATCTGCGTTTTCGCGAAGAAAGTCGGTGAGTCGCGTCGCCTGTTTCTCGGGGAGATCAGCCCCGATCTTGATTGTCTTCCCCTCGTCCTGGAAGAGAGAGACTTCCCGGAGGTCCCCCTCAGGGCGAGGCTTGGGAAGGAACTTGTCGGGGAGCGTAATTGGCACGTTTAGGGTCGGGGAGGAGCTCCCTCCCCCCGGGGCCTTAACCAGGTTAACGTCCCCGATCACTGCGGAGGCGCGCTCGTAGAGGGAGCGAGCCACACCCTGATCACCATGCACGGAGATCACCTCGCTTGGCCCGGGGATCTTCATGCAAAGATAGTTGTGGTGGACCGCTGCTCCTAAGCGGTTGATGGTGGTTCTCCCCATTATGGCGTTGTAGGAGGAGGGGAGATCCACCACGTCAAACCGAACCATTTCGGTCCGGTAATTATCTGGGGCGCCGAATGTCATCGGGAGGTCGACCTTCCCCACGGGATGTATAGCTTTCCCCGGGACGAATCCTTGTAGGGGCCCCGCCGCAGGTTGTAGGAGCTTCTCGTCCACCTGCATTTCTTTGAACGCCTTTAGATAGAGGACGTCCGCGGCACTCCCGCCGTCCACCAGGATTCGAGGAAGGCGACAGTTGAACACGGTGGCGGAGACGATCAGCGCGTCATTGTGGGGGAAGCGCACCCCACTCGCGTCTTCGACGGTGAACGTCAACGGGACGTCCGACCATCTTGACGGCCGGGACGTATTAGTGGCCCCTATCACCTTCACTTCTCGCGCATACTCTTTGCGCTGGCGTTTGGAATCTCGCCCGGAGGCAAATCCCCCCACAATGACATTAATGTGCCTCTGGGAGGTTTGGAAGGGGAGCTCGTCGCTTGAGCCCTTTTCCTGGCCTTGCTTCTGACGTCCCCCTGGGGGAGCGGGGAGTGCCGCCAAGGCCGGCGATGGAAGGGGTAAGTAGGTAGGGCCTCCTCCCCCCGTCCCATGTTGCTCGAGAAATGCGGCGAAATGTTGGAGGAGCGCGTGGCATTCCCGGGTTGCATGGGAGTTGGACTTGTGGAAAGCGCACCACAAAGTGGCTCCAGGCTCCTTGCCCCCTGGCTTGGGGGCCTCTCGCGGACGGGAGGTTTGGCTTCCTCCACCGCCTTTGGGCTTGAAAGAGGGGCGCTGTCCCCGGTTAGGCTCCCGAGAGCCGCCTCCGCCTTCGAGGACGAAAGTGTCCCGAGGCCTTGGCTCGCTATGGGGCCCCCTCCGGGGACGTTTGTTGGAGGGGTCCTTCGAGTCCCTCTCCCCGGGGCCGAAGGTCCCCTGATGCTACTTCCAGAGATCGTCCTCTTCGGCTCTCGCGTACTTCTCAAGTACGTTGAAGAGCTCGTCGGCTGAAGACGGGCAACTCCGGGAGAGTCTTCGGTGGAGCTCTCCCGGGAGAATGCCGCTCTTGTACGCTTCAATCACCGTCGAGTCGGGGACGTGAGCCACCTTGCTCTTGATCTGGGCGAAGCGTTTGAAGAAACTTCGTATCGTCTCCCCCGACCGTTGGCGAACGGTATACAATTGCGACGAATCCAGGGGACGGATGTAATTCCCCTGGAAATTCACGCAAAATTCGCACTTTAGCTGCGCGAAGGACTTGATGGACCCACTCTTGAGGTTATAGAACCACGACCGAGCTATTCCCGAGAGGTAGAGGGGGAAGACATTGCATTGGACGCTTTCGTCCCCCCAACCGCCGAGATAGCCGTGGAGTACACCTGCACGAACTCGTAGGGGTCGGCCTCCCGTTGTAGTGCTCGATATGGGGCGGCCGATATGGCTTCGGCCACCGAACACGCCTGAGGCGGCGGCAAAGGGGTTGGTTGGCTCCTTCCACTTCCTTTGGGGAGTCCGCATCGTTATCCCCCTTCACAGGGGAAGCGCGTTCATTGTCCGAATCGGAAAGGGGTCCCAACGGACCGCCTGCCTTCCGGTATCGTCTTCGTTCTTCGGGGTTGGTGGAGCTCACCTCTTGTACCTCGGGGGGACCTCCGGAAGTGACGGAGGCCTCTTGCATGGGTCTCTTGCCCTTGTCTGTTGGGACAAGGGAACCGCGCCTACGTGCGAGTGATTCCCGGCCGTGCCGGGATGGGGCGCCTTCGGACCTTGCAGCGCGCATGCGCTCCACCTCCTCCCGAGTGAACCGCGTTTGGTTCACCGGGGGAGCCCGAGGAGGGGGACCCGGGGGTGGAGGCGGATGTGCGCCCGTTACCGGCGCAGGGGAGGAATCGCGGGCCGGAAGGGTTCCAACTATGGAGACGGCCCGTGGCGTGGGAAGACTTCCCAACGGGGGAACGGCCTGTATTGTAGGAATCGCCCCGCAGATACCTCTTGGGATAGGCGCAGTCCCAGGGAGGGGAATCCCTTCCGGGACAAGGGACGACTCGGGGACGGGCGGACTCCCGGGGAACGGAAGTCCTCCGGTGTCGGGAGCACCTCCTAGGGGAGGTCCACCAGAGGGAGCTCCTCCCGGGGCAGGGTGTTCACCGGGAGTGGGAACACCTCCCGGGAAGGGGTAGCCCCCGGAGACGGGCGTGCCCCCCGGGAGAGGAAGTCCTCCGGAGGTGGGAACACCTCCCGGGAAAGGGTAGCCCCCGAAGACGGGCGTGCCCCCCGGGAGAGGAAGTCCTCCGGAGGTGGGAACACCTCCCGAGAAAGGGTAGCCCCCGGAGACGGGCAGACCCCCCGGGAGCGAAGGTCCTCCGGAGTTGGGAACACCTCCTGGGAAAGGGTAGTCCCCGGGGATGGGCGTGCCCCCCGGCAGAGGAAGTCCTCCGGAGGTGGGAACGCCTCCCGAGAAAGGGTAGCCCCCGGAGACGGGCAGACCCCCCGGGAGCGAAGGTCCTCCGGAGGTGGGAGTGCTTCCCGAGAAGGGGAAAGCCCCCGGAGCGAAGAAGGCTCCTGGGTGTCCCATCATGAACGGAGGTGCCATTCCTCCGAACTGAAACGGGTGCAGGTACGCGGGGGCCGGAGGCCGCGCTATGGCGCGCAACAACTCCTCAAGACTATGTTGTGCGCGAAGCTGGCCCTCCACCAGCGCCCCGAGTAGCGGGTCACCCGAAGTTGAAGGCATTGCCTGGGAGACACTTGGTCCCCCCGAACCGGGACCTTCAGGAAGGCTCGCAGGAGCCGTTCCCCCGCCAAGAGTGGCGGGAGAAATGAGTGTTGCCTCCCCCTAAGTGTCCCCGGGAGGAGTTGTAGCGACGACAGCCCCTTGCACCGGCGGTGCAGGGTTGCTAGGGCAGGCGTCGTTAGGGATGGAGGTTAAGTGCCTCATCCTTCTTGGAGCCATGACTATTTGTCGAGTCCCCACGGTCGGCGCCATCTGTCGTGGTATAAAAAATACCTCGGCAGATTTGATGACGTGCGCAACACGTGTTCCTCAACGCGTGCTGACCGTGCAACGGGTCACCCCGCATTGGACAATCTCAGAGATTGACACAAGGGTTTATACAGGTTCAGGCCTCAGTGGAGGCCCTAGTCCTGTCGACGTGCTCCCGACACGTGTCGGCAAGGGGGATCTCCCCCGGAGAGAGAGTTCCAGAGCACGCCTATTAGTTTTTATGATTGGAGTCAAATGAATGTCTTAGGTTACAAAAGAGGGTTACAAGGATATATATAGACCCCAAAAGACGCAAATTACTAAACTACCCCTGCTACAACCGTAGGATTGAGGGCAAAACAGTCTTTTGACGAGGTTCAGAGCACCGATTTCGGACACGTGGCGGCCCTCGAAATCAGTGCCCATCAGGGGAGCGCCGGGGGAAATCTCCCCTGAACCCGGAGGAGGGGCTCCGGGAGAGGTCTCTCCCGAGCCCAGGGAAGGGGCCCCGGGGGAGGTCTTTCCCGGCCCGGAAAAGGGGATCCGGGAGAGGCTTCTCCCGAGCTCGGAGGAGGTCCTCCAGGGGAAGCTTCCCCCGAGCCCGGAGAAGGGGCTCCGGGGGAAGTCTCCCCCTGGACCGGAGAAGGTGCGCCGGGGGAAGTCTCCCTCGAGTCCGGAGAAGGGGCTCCGGGAGAGGTCTTCCCCTAGCCCGGAGAAGGTCTTCCGGGGGAAGTTTCCCCCGAGCCTGGAGAAGGGGCTCCGGGGGACGTCTCCCCCTAGACTGGAGAAGATGCGCCGGGGGAAGTCTCCCCCAAACCCGGAGAAGGGGCTCCGAGAGAGGTCTCCCCCGAGCCCGGAGAAGGGGCTCCGGGGGAAGTTTCTCCCTAGCCCGGAGAGGGTCAAGGTGCTCCAGGGGAAGTTTCTCCCTAGCCCGGAGAAGGTGCTCCAGGGGAAGTTTCTCCCTAGCCCGGAGAAGGGGCTCCGGGGGAAGTTCCCCTGGACCGGAGAAGGTGCGCCGGGGGAAGTCTCCCCCGAGCCCGGAGAAGGGGCTCCGAGAGAGGTCTCCCCCGAGCCGGGAGAAGGGGCTCCGGAGGAGGTCTCCCCCGAGCCCGAAGAAGGGGCTCCAGGAGAGGTCTCCCCCAAGCCCGGAGAAGGGGCTCCGGGGGACGTTTCTCCCTAGCCCGGAGAGGGTCCTCCGGGAGAAGTCTCCCTCGAGCCCAGAGAAGGGGCTCCAGGGGACGTCTTCCCCTCGACCGGAGAAGGTGCGCCGGGGGAAGTCTCCCCTGAGCACTGAGAAGGGGCTCCGGGGGAAGTCCCCTGGACCGGAGAAGGTGCGCTGGGGGAAGTCTCCCCCGAGCCCGGAGAAGGGGCTCCGGGAGAGGTCTTCCCCTAGCCCGGAGAAGATGCGCCGTGGGAAGTCTTCCCCTAGCCCGGGAATGGTTGACATTGCTAGTATTTTCCTCCAACAAGGGTAATTGCAGAACTCAGAGTGGAAGACGGTCGGCGTTCTCAAGCGGCGGGCTGACGGTGCGGTGTCGCCGGCGCACTCGAGTGGAAGAACGGCCGGCTCAGCCTGCGCGGCGTGCAGTAGGCGCAGCAGCGAGACCAGAAAGAGAGTAGAGAGCTCAAGATTCAAGAGAGGGAAAAAGGATAACGTCTCTAAGGCTAAGTCCAACGCCGCAGCTTCAGCGCTCTGACATGCGGGCCCCACGGGGAAAAAATAATAAAAAACGCGCGCGAGGAGAGAGAGAACGCCACGGCTGGCGTCGCAAAATCGCGGTCTGACAGGTGGGGCCCACCGACGCCTCGCACGCGTGGCGCCCGCGTTGGAGCACACGCGGCGCCCCGGGACGCGGTTTGTGGGCCCCACCGCTGTCCCCCGCGTGCGCTGCTACTCGCTGATCGCGTGCACTGACATGTGGGCCCAAATGCGCGTCACGGCCCACATGTCAGCGAGGTGGGTGCACGGTGCGTTTGTCGCCACGCGTTTTGGTGGGGCCCACAAAACGCGTGGTGGCAGTAAAGGCGGGAAGTTTGGTGCACACGCGGGGTTTTGGTCAGGGTCGCTGATTTGCGGGCCCGGTTTCTGCGGGACCCACCTGTCAGTGAGGGGGCTGTTTATTAGGCGCAGAAAACTAGCCGTTGCGCAATAAATCTCCCCGGTCCCACCTGTCAGCGAGACAAAAAATAGCCGTTTTATTTATAGCCGTTAAAAACTAGCCGTTTTAAATAATTTATTCGTTTTTAAGCCTAGAAATTCATAAAAAATACCAAAAATTCACCAAAAATCACCAAAAAATTCTGAAAAATTGTGTGCTCCCCTGGCTATAAATAGGAGCAAGTTTCAGCTCATTTGCACTCAACACAAGTTCAAACCACACACTTTTCCAGCAAAGTTCAACCCGTTTTTTCCCAGAAAATTTTCCGATGGCCAACACTCCCCCCCGCGGTTATGTGAACTGGTTTGGCGAGCCTAATTTCGATGAGGAGAGCCCCCAAGCGCCAAGCGGCCAAAATCCGGCCAGTTTTCAGCCCCCTCCCCCACCATATCCGATGTGCTATCCACCATACGCCCCACCCCCTCCATATGGCCAACCATATCCATATGCACATCCGTACGCACAACCCCCTTACGGCCCTTACGGTCAGAATCCTCATTTCGTTGGAGCTCCGACCATCCCCGCGGAAATGTCGCCTCCGCAAGCACCGGCAAAGAATTCCCGCTCCACGTCGGTATCAGATACCGGCAGTCCGCATAGCACGGGCCCGGTCGAGTGCGAGGACGCCGACGATGCCGGCAAAAGCGAAGGAACCGCCGCACAGCGGCGTAAACGAATGAACTGGTCACAACCGGACGACATGCGACTTGTGAGTGTTCATCTAAATATTAAATATTTGTATGGTACATTTTTTGTCCACAGGGTTTGTCTTAGTTTTTCAAAAGTTGAATTTTTCGTCCTCCAGATCAGTGCATGGTTTAATAACTCTCTTGATCCGGTGGAGGGGAACTACCAAAAGTTCGACGTATATTGGTCGAAGGTCGCTGAGGCATACAACAGGAGCAGTCCGCCCGACCGCAGACGGGACGTTAGGCACTGCAAAGACCATTGGCTGAAGAACAATAAAAAAATTGTTCACTTCAATGGTATCTATTGTAGGTTGAGGGATGCCTACGCCAGTGGTCGTTCGGACGACCAATTAATGTCTCAAGCACGGGACATGTATAAGCAGGAGGTGGGTCATCCCTTCATCTTGGAGCACTGGTGGACTGCCGTGCGTGGTCAACCGAAGTGGTGCCAAAGCTACCTCGACTCTTCCAAAAGAGCTCGCCTCAACGAAGAAGGTGCCCACACGTCGTCGTCAAACAACGACGACGAACCTGTGGAGCTTCCACGACCGGAAGGGCGGGATGCCGCAAAGAACAAGCGGAAGGGTAAGACAAAAATGAGTGAAACATCCTCGGCGTCCTCGGCGTACGAGGAGACCCTGCAGCGCATCGGCCAAGCCAATGCCGACCTCGATAGGGTGGCCGACAAAGCCGTTGCTGCAGCCGAGAATTTGCAAGAGATGGCCAAAAGCAAGGAAAAAGCCACATTTATGAAGTCGCTGACGAAACTGATTATGGGGGATACATCCAATTTCTCGGATGCTCGTAAGAAGGCGCATGAGGCCACATTAGAGTACGTGAACGACATGATTAAGGAAATGAAGAATAAGTAGTAACTTGAATGATGTACTTTTCCTTTGTAAAATTGTACTCGCATTATTTAATTTAAGTCGTTTTGGATTTACCTGTTTGAATTTTAGCCGTTGCTTTTGGCATGTGATCGATATGTGTTGCATGCTTTTGGATTGTACCCATTGGAACCAACACATGTGATTGATGCCTTTGTATTTAGCCGTTGCTTTTGGCATGTGATCAGTACTTTTGAATTTTAGCCGTTGCTTTTGGCATGTGATCGATATGTGTTGCATACTTTTGGATTGTACCCGTTGGAACCAACACATGTGATTGATGCCTTTGTATTTAGCCATTGGAAGAGGCCCATGTGCTTGATTCTCTTCTCTCCCTATATATCAGAACCCCTGGAGCCTTCATCTTCACAACATCTTGCCTTGTCCAAAATATCTTGCCTTGTCCAAAATATATTGCCTTGTTCAAAAAAAATGTCCTCTAGCTCAAGCACAAGTAGTGGCGACGATGAAGCCATCAACCAAGTTGAAGAGTTCGTGGCGGCGTTTGTGCAGAGTGGGTTGACGGTCCAACCCCTGTACCGTCGCGTTGTTGACGACCTTCAAGCCAGCATAGACGATGGTACCTCGCACCGCCGTCGACGAGGTACCAGAAGGTACATCGATAGAGATCGCGAAGGCGGTCATGGCCGTCTAGTCGCGGACTACTTCGCCGACGTTCCGGTCTACCCCGAGTATTTGTTTCGCAGACGGTTTCGAATGGGGAAACCCCTCTTTCTGCGAATCGTCGAAGCTCTTAGGGGGTGGTCCCCGTACTTCAATGAGAGGAGAGATGCCCTCCTTAGAAAGGGGCTATCTCCCTTGCAGAAGTGTACAGCGGCATTGCGCATGTTGTGCTACGGCTCCCCCGCCGATGCCGTCGATGAGTATGTACGCATTGGAAAGTCGACGGCTATTGAGTGTCTGGAGCGTTTCGTCGAAGGAATCATTGATCGGTTCGCGGAGGAATATCTTCGTCAACCTACTGTCGACGACCTCCGGCGTCTGCTCCAGCAAGGAGAGGAGCGAGGTTTCCCAGGGATGCTGGGAAGCATCGATTGCATGCACTGGGAATGGCGCAATTGCCCAGTTGCGTGGAGGGGCCAATTCACCCGCGGTGATCAAGGAGTCCCTACAATAATACTAGAAGCGGTTGCGTCCAAAGATCTGTGGATATGGCATGCTTTCTTTGGTGTCGCCGGGTCCAACAACGACATCAACGTGCTAAACCAATCCCCCCTTTTCAAGGATGTGTTGGCCGGCCGAGCTCCTGCTGTTCAGTACTCTGTTAATGGGACACAATACAATATGGGGTACTACTTAGCCGATGGTATTTACCCCGAATGGGCTGTCTTCGTGAAGACCATTCCCTTGCCCCAAACGGAGAAACATATGTTTTTCGCACAGCAGCAAGAAGGAGCAAGAAAAGATGTGGAGCGAGCTTTTGGGGTCTTGCAAACTCGATTTGCTATTGTCCGCGGCCCCGGTCGATTTTGGCAACGGTCAACCCTTGCCAATATTATGAAAGCGTGTGTCATCCTACACAACATGATAATCGAGGATGAGCGACACTCTCATGACCCGACTGATGCGTCGTACGATAGCCAAGGGACATCTACCGTTACACCGCCTATTCTCCACGGGAGTGCTCCGCCAATATTCGCACATATGCTAGCTCAGAATGATGCAATCCGGGCTCGCCCAACTCATCGGCAACTGAAACGGGATCTAATTGAGCACATTTGGCAGCATTTCAGGGGCGACGATACCGAAATGTAGTAGTTTGTCCGGAGTTTAGTTTAAAATGTATTAGGATTTTAATTAGTATGTGTCTTGTTTATTTCTACGTGTGTCATTTATTAAATAAAAAAATTTAAAAACATTTTGAATTTTTTTAATTTTATTTACAATTTTTATGTTTTATTTGGCCGTGTTCGAATTATCCGAAATTCATTTTAGTAATTATAATCTTTAATACATATTATATATGCGGGTCCCGCACGAAGCGCCTCTCGAAGCGCCTTTGCATTGGAGAGAGACGCTTGGAGAAGACGCCTCGCGAAGCGCCTTGCATTGGAGTAGGGGGATGTTTGGGGTGGCGCTTCGCACACGTGGCACAGAATATACTGAGGAATATTCTGTTGAAACGCCTCGCGAAGCGCCTCGGGGTTGGACTTAGCCTAATGATATAAGAACTAGTCAAAACTGATTTGGAGCCATTAACTCAACAGAAGTCCAACCGAGTTCCCTTGGATTAAGGAAAGCCACTCGCTAGAGCAATTTTAGCGCCGCTGCGATGGCAGTTCAACTCGGATTCTGTTGTCCCTACGCCGCAGCCACTGCAGATCCACTCTATCCATAAATACGCATCGCAGATTCACACACGCAGCCACCTCCCAGGAGAATCCTGCCAAGTGAGACATGGCCACCGATGTCGACCAATCTGAAGCCGGTGAGGAGGAGATTACAGCCGTGGCGCCCACGGCCGCGGCTGTGGCTGTCAAGGCGGAGTCCGTCGAGATGGTGTTCGACGGGCGGCCGGTGCCGACGTGGCGGGAGCAGCTGACGCTGCGGGCGTTCGTGGTGAGCGCCGTCTTGGCCGTCCTGTTCAGCGTGATCGTGATGAAGCTGAACCTGACGACGGGCATTATCCCGTCGCTCAACATCTCTGCGGGACTCCTCGGCTTCTTCTTCGTACGTGTCTGGACGGCCGCCGCTTCGCGGCTGGGCCTGCTCAAGCAGCCCTTCACGCGACAGGAGAACACCGTCATCCAGACCTGCGTCGTCGCCGCCTACGGCATTGCCTTTAGCGGTATTTACATTTGCGCAATGCCCAAATGGCTTGCTCTCTTCGTTGTTTCAGTGTTTCATCTATTTTTTGTTCTAAATACTGATGAACTTACAAGTTACAATGCTGATCTCTGCAGGGGGCTTTGGCAGTTACTTATTCGGCATGAGCGGAAGAATCGCAGCGCAAGCGACAGAGGCGAATGGCGCCATGAACATTAAAGAGCCGAACTTGGGGTGGATGATCGGGTTCCTCTTCCTCGTCTGCTTTGTCGGCCTCTTCGCGCTTGTGCCCCTGAGAAAGGTAAAATCTTGATAAAAGCAATGGATGTTCTTATTTCTGCCATTGGTGTGTAAAACATAATCTAGTTTGTTTTGATTAATAACCATTATGCAGGTTATGATCATCGATTACGGCCTGAGCTATCCAAGCGGCACGGCCACCGCGACTCTCATCAACGGCTTCCATACTCCTCAGGGCGCCAAGGAGGCAAAGTATGTGACATGAGAAGTTCTAGTTCTGTTCTTGCCTGTGGTTCATCTAGTACATGCATGTCTAGAAATCTCAGAAATACCTAATTGTTTCTTTCATTGTTCTTTCCATTTCAGGGAGCAAGTGAAGACCCTGGGCAAGTACTCACTGTTCAGCTTCCTCTGGGGATTCTTCCAGTGGTTCTACACCGCCGGCGACAACTGTGGCTTCGAGAATTTCCCTTCCTTGGGCTTGCAAGCGTACGAGAGGAAGTTTTACTTCGACTTTTCACCGATCTTCGTCGGCGTCGGGATGATCTGCCCCTACATTATAAATATCTCCGTTCTCCTCGGAGGCATACTGTCATGGGGATTGATGTGGCCGCTGATAGAGGAGAAGAAAGGGATTTGGTACCCCGCCAGCGCCACCGGCGGCGACTTCCATGGATTGCAAGGATACAAGGTTTTCATATCCATTGCGATGATTCTTGGCGATGGATTCTACAACTTCATCAAGGTTGGCTGTCGGATGGTCAAGGCATTCATATCTGCAGCTAGGAAGAGTAATTTGAGCACACTCCCTGTGGCTGGTGATGGCAGCGTGTCCATACCAAGATCCTTTGACGATGAGCGCCGCATCGAGTTCTTCATGAAAGATCAAATTCCACTGTGGGTAGCATTGTCTGGCTATGTCGGCGTCGCCGCCATATCGATCGGTACCGTGCCCAAGATCTTCCCCCAGCTGAAATGGTACTACATCTTGGTGGCCTACTTCATGGCGCCGGTTTTGGCCTTCTGCAATGCCTATGGGATGGGGCTCACCGATTGGTCCCTTGCTTCCACCTACGGGAAGATTGCAATCTTTGTCTTCGGTTCATGGGCGGGCGCGTCGCACGGTGGCGTGATCACCGGCCTCGCTGCATGCGGCGTCATGATGACCATCGTCGCCACCGCTGCTGATCTCATGCAAGACTTCAAGACTGGGTACATGACACTAGCATCACCGAGGTCCATGTTCATCAGCCAGGTAATAGGCACGGCGATGGGCTGCGTCATCGGGCCCTGCGTCTTCTGGCTCTTCTACAAGGCGTTTGGCGACGTCGGCCTGAGCGACAGCGAATACCCGGCGCCCTATGCCATTGTCTACCGCAACATGGCCATACTCGGCGTCAATGGCTTCTCCTCCCTGCCGCAGCACTGCCTCACCCTGTGCTACATAATGTTCGGCGCTGCCATTGCCATCAACCTTGCGAGAGACCTGGAGCCGGAGAAGGTGGCGAGGTTTATACCGGTCCCCATGGCTATGGCGATACCTTTTTACATCGGATCCTACTTTGCGATCGATATGTGCATCGGCAGCGCGATTCTTTTTGTGTGGGAGAAGACGAACAAGGCCGAAGCAGACGCGTACGCGCGCTCGGTTGCTTCCGGCTTGATCTGTGGTGAGGGCATCTGGAGCATGCCTCAGTCTTTGCTGGCTTTGTTCAAGGTGCAGCCTCCAATCTGCATGAAGTTCTTGCCCAGATCGGTGAACGCGAAAGTGGATGCCTTCATTGAAACCCTATCGTAGTGTTTGATTTCTTTTGTTAGCTTTAGACCCTATCATAATCAGTTAATTCCATGATCCTGGACAGGGGTAGTAGTATGCTGATTTCTTTTGTTTGTTTTGTTTAAGTCGTCTGTGATCTGATTAGAGACTCCATTAGATAACTTGTAATATTCTGAAGTAGGATATGTCCTCTCTCTCCCTCCCTCCCTCCCTCTCGAAAATATAATGTTTAATCAGTCTTGGACAATATTTGGCATAAATTAAAGGTTGCATCTCATCTCCATAGAATTTGCGTGTTGATTGCTTACAGTTTGTCAAGGTCTGCATTCTGAAGCTGTGCAATTTTTTTTTATTTCAATGTTCTCGGAATTATGTAATCTCATTGCAAAAAGAATTATATGGATTTGGCTAGTCAGACATTAGTAGAATGCCAGGTATGAGAGGGTTCTTGAGTTTAATTTGCATTCTTTACGGGGATAGGCTAGTCTCTCTATTTTGCACAAAAATTTATTGTTGTCTTTTTATTCTTAAAAGTTTCAAATTGGTCTCTTTATTTTCTAAACCAGTTCAAAATGATTATTTTGAATTTAAATTAGAATTAAAATAAGTTGAAAAAGTATGGAAAAATGGAGAATCAAATTACTCAAAATGATGCATATATAATGGTTATATATGGTGGTTGTATTAAAAAAAGTTTGAAAAATATCAAAAATAATTGTAAAAAGAAAATATTAACAATAAAAGAACTATTTTAAGACATTCAAAAATAGAAGAACTAATTTAATTTTTTTGGAAGTAGAATGATTAAAATGAGTTTATGAGCAAAATGAGCTTATCCCTTCTTTATATCAAGGAGAACACCCACTCATTCTATATCCCAAAGAGAACTCTCATATTTTTGGTAGACCTAGTTCCAAATCACGCCTTCGCAAAAGGCTGGTGTGTGTAGAAAAACAGGCATGCTACAAAATCTAAAATCTAGCATGCTACAACAAGAAAACAATGACCATTTTCTAACAGTATATATCAAGAAGCTAAAAGCTGCCTCAGGCCAGAGAACCTCCCTAACACAAGATCATTAGCAGTGTGCTTATCTCACAGGTGGGTCAGTCTTCTTACTCCTTCACGAAGCTTCCCTAATTATATCAAATTGAAAACCTGGAACATATGCTCTATATTGAAGTCCTTTCGTAGGCAAAGTAAAGAATAACTACTGGAAAGTTCCAGTAAAATGTGATAGCTGGAACCCTCTTGCAGTCTTAGTTGTTAATTGCCATCAGACCAAACTTCCTCATGGATTTCTAAATCCAATGCAACAGATAACTGAAAACTGCCTTAGAATCCGTCACATGGAGCGTAGTTATGAAAAAAGAGAGTCGAGCATAGCCGCATATAAGTGTTTCTAAGGTCGACGCGTGCAGTTTTCAGCCACCAATGTTCATTTCCATGGCTGCACTCTATTAACAGGGTTTACAGTGTCTTGCAACATGTTTTCAGTGTTCTTGCTGATCCAAATGGATAACTTGATCCAATTGGATATGCAATGTATTGTCAAGACACTCACACACATAAGTGATCGTAGCTAAGAAAATAAGAAAAACAACTCTTTTATTATGAGAAATACTATTTGTACAAACTACATACACTCTCTGCTCAAAAAGAAGATGCCCTCTATCTAATTACAATACAGGGTATTTAAAGACTTTTAATTAACCAACTGCGATGAGTCAGCTGCGAGGTTCCCGGTCATGAGCTGTACGTACTGAATCCACATGCGTCCGAGAGTTACGCTCGTCCATTGCAAGCCTTATGACTCAGTTCGAGTACCATGTGCGTGCGAGAGTTGCGCTCGTCTACAAACTCGGCTCGATCACCAACCAAGTTTGGTCGATCTAACAACTCAGCTCAACCATTGACCAAATCTTTATTAATCTGAGATCATCCCGGATTATGACTCCCCTTTTTAAGAAAGGAGCTAACTCCCATTAGTGCTCAAAACTGAAGATGAGGGAACTGCGCTTGGCCGTTCTCGCATGTATACCACTTTGTAGCACTTGCTCGTTGATCTTTCCATCCAACCCGAAATGCCTCTCGCGTGCAGCGATGCGTTGTTGTCACCTTCGTCTCTAAGACTACGTCTTCAGTAAGAGGTGTCTCTCATTGGTACACTAAATCTTCGATAGATGGCATTATTGTGTAGGGCTCGTCATCCAACATGGATGGCTCAAAAAGTTTGAGGTGCTTGACATTAATCACTGAGTAGATGTCCATATACTGAGGAAGTTCGAGCTGATAAGTATTATCACTAATTTTCTATAAAATCTTGAATGGACCATAATGGATTAGTTTGATCTTGTTACCTTCACGCTTGAGTCGGTCCTTGCTTAAGTGGAGCCAGACCAGATCACTTTCGTGAAAATTGGCTTCAATTCGGTGTCGATCATGTCACGCCTTATTTTTGAGCTAAGCCTTTTGTAGGTTCTTCTCTACTTCACCATGAAGTCATCGGATGCCCTCCAGGAAATGTTGTGCTTTATCTTGATCACACTCCTTGGTGGTTGGTGGGGAGGTAGAGATTATGAACTTCAAGACAAATGGGTTTTGTGGCACGAAACCCAAACATACCTCAAAAGGAGACTTCTTGGTGGAACTATGTACAGCTCGATTAATTGAAGGCGAACTGTAAATATGGTATGCACTCGTCCCACGTCTTGGGGTGCCATGAGTTCTAACCCCTTAGCAAATGTACAACCGTCCGGTTAACCACTTCGGTTTGATCATTAGTTTGTGGATGAAAGGTTGTACTCTACTTCAACTTGGTATCCATCATTGTCTAGGGAGATTGCCAAAAATGGTTGAGGAAGCACGTATCACGGTTAGACACAATAGAGCTAGGTAGCCTGAAATGCATCCAAACATGTTGAAAGAATAAACGCGCTGCCTCTTCTCCCGTAACAGTTTTCTTGCATGGCATGAGTACCACCATTTTGGAGAAGCGATTAACGACCACAAATATGTAGTCGTTGCCACGTCAAGTCTTCGGTAATCCACTAAGAAAATCCATAGAAATGCTTTCCTATGAACGTGAAGGAACCGATAAGGAGTATACAAACCCAACTTCCGATTTGCAGGTTTGGAGATGCTATAGAGGCCACAGCCCCTAACAAAATGGGCCACATCATGCTGCATGCGCTACTAAAAGACATGTCAATGAAGATTTTGGAGTGTCTTCGTCACCCCAAAGTGTCCAACAACCTTTGAGGTATGTGCCTCACGTAGCCACTACAAGTGGTGTGCCCCGCGTGGCACACAAAGAAGCATCCCCTTGTACAGGAGCCCGCCTCGGAAGGCTAACTCCGACGGCCTTACAGTTTCGAGCTCAACTAGTACTGTTCGAAAATCAAGATCCTCCCCATACCAAGTGGTATAATCCTCATAGCATGAAGGTTCGACCTACATAAACGTCGACAAGCAAAAGGCAGCAACTGGGGGCCGCAATAACATGTCAGCCAACTTGTTATGGACGCCCTTCTCGTATTTGATCACCAAGTTGAATTACTGCAAATAAGACATCTATTTCATGTGATGAGCTTGTTGGAGTTTGGATTGGGTCTACAAATACTGGAGCGGGTGATGGTCAGTGTGCACCACGATCTCCTTGACCAAGAGATAGCAGCGCCAATGTTTCACCGCTTGATGGAGCGTGCACAACTCCTTGTCGTGCGTTGGATAATTCTTTTGGGCACCTTGGAACAACTCCAAATGATATGCCACAGGTTGGCCGTCTTGCGTAAGAACAACACCCATGGCATTGCCCGACACATCCGTCTCCAACTTAAAAGGCCTCTATTTTTTATACAAACTAGGTAACGCAAGAATGGGCGCCTCGCTAAATTTTTTTTAACAAAAGAAACGTGTCCTCATGTTTTGTAGTCCACTCAAATTTTTGGTTGGCTTGAGTAAAAGAATGTAAAGACGAAGCCAAAATAGAAAAATGTTGAATGAACTTACGAAGGACATGCACCCATAAAGCTTCGCACCTCCTTCATGGATCGAGGTCTTGGCTACTCGTGGATGGCCTTCACCTTGTTGGGGTCGATCTGTAGCTTACCATCACCGACCACAAAGCCAAGGTACAACAATGTTAGCTTTCCAAACTCACACTTCTTGCCGTTGAGGCGGAGATGATGTTGCCTCAATTTGTCGAACACCTTTTGCACATACATTAGGTGCTTCTCCCACGATTGACTATAGATGAGGATGTTGTTGAGGTAGACAATCACAAAGTCGTCGATGAAAGACCATAAGATGTCATTCATGAGACATATGAAAGTGGCTAGAGCATTGCAAAGTCCAAATGACATGATCAACCACTCGAATAGGCCTTGACATGTCTTGAAAATGATCTTCCAAGTGTCATCCTCACGGATACGCACTTGGTGGTACCCATATTTTAAATCCAACTTGGTGAAGAACAAAGAATGCTTCAACTGGTCCAACAAGTCATTGATGCGAGGAAGCGGGTAATTGTAACACCCCTGTTTTTGCCAAACCCTAAAATAGCCAAAATCCACATCTTGACCCCAAACCCTAATCTGCTTCAGCCATTCCCTTCTAAATGTTGTTCAAAACATTTTTCCCTTCGGGATCATCTCCAAAATCTCATCCTAAAACTGAGTTTCGACTCTTGCCGTCTCAGAACCCTAATTACCCTAATTTTACCCTAAACTGCTTTTCCCCAATTTTGTCGAAACCCTTCAGATCTTGCTCGATCTTACCAAACTTTGGCCAGATGAGTTCTAATAATTTTATGCAACTTATCTGCGAAATCAGATTTCAGATCGGACCCTCAGATCTCCAAATTTGCAATCAGGCCCAAGTTCTATTCAAATTTTCCTCACAGAACAGTCCCTGGAACAAGTTTCAAAAATTGCAGAACGGCCCAAACTTCTTTTCAGGTCCATTCGACCAGCACCTGGTCATGGCCTACGACCAGCGCGAGCCGCCGTTGCCGCGCCGTGTTTTCGCCGCGTTTGCTCACCGCCGGCCACCGCTTCTTGTCGCCCGTGTTGTGAACAACCGAGCCACCCCGCGCGCACGTGCCAGCGCCATTGCTTCGCCTTGTCCAGCGGTTAAACGGCCGCGCTCTAGCAGCGTTTTCGCGCGCGCATGCCCGTTGCCGTGGCATTGCATGCGTGTACGTGTCGTTGCCGGAGCTACGTTGTCGCCTCCGCATCTGCGCCGTCCCGGACGAAGTTCCAAGGCACCCTGGCATTACTGGCAAAGCTGCAGCACCGCCTGAAGCAAATCACATCGCCGTCGCCGTCGTTGCACCTGCGCCCGACAAGTTTCTCCCCGGCGCAAGCAACCGCTGTCGTGTTTTCCCTCGCAAGCTCCGTCCCCGTGCCTATTTAAACCCTTCCTGTGCTTTGAGAGCCTCAAGCCTCCAGAAAATCGGCTAAGTCCCAAACACCACCGCGAACACCTTCTTCTCCGGCGAGCCAGTGAGTGAGCTACGGTGCCAGCCCATTTCACAGCCCCTTTCTCCAATCCAAGTTCACCAGTGAGTTCCCCTCTTTCCCCTCTCTGTGTCATAGCAGCCAATTGCATCCCGGCGATCCTTAACGCCGGCGATCATCGGAAAAGCCCATTTGCCCTGTTTCCCCAATGCTGTTCGATTCATCCCAAATTGGCCTTCGTGTTAGTAGAGAAAAGGGATCAGTGAGCTTAGTAGAGCAAGCCTATAGAATCAAAATCCCCAATTGAGCTCAAATCGAAGAAATCCCATTTTGGAACCTCGGCCGTTCGCCGAACCTCGCCGCCAAGCTTTTCCGGCCATCTCCCAGCAAAATTAACCCCTCCAGTAGCCTTGTTGTGCCCTAGAGATCATCCCCAAGCTTGGAATTGAGCTCTTTCGCCCTGTATCAAAAATCCCCAATTCCAAAGTCATCCTCTCCGGCACAGTTCGCCGGAATTCTTTCTCGGCCGATCTAGCCCCTGAAACCTTGTCCCTTAGCTTCGCCTCACCTCCCTGAGCAATTCTTTCCACTAGCTCGACACCTGGATCTGCCTAGATTGTGAGTTATGCCTTTGCCAAATGTTTGTCCAGAGCTGTGTCTGTGCCGTGTCGCCACCGCAGTTCATCGCCGGATTTGGCCACCCTCCGGCCACTTTCAGCTCTTGTCCCTGTTGAGTGATTTATTCCTGTTAGTAATGCCTACCTCCCAGACAAAGTGTTGCATCAATTGGAGCCCTGGATCAAAAGTTAAGCCATGCCCTAGTTTCTGGCCATGTCCAGCACTATGTCAGTGCATGTCAGCCACTGGCATTAGCCTTGTTTGACCCCTCTGGTTGAGCAATGGAAATGTCACTTTGTCCCCTAGATTCCTGGAGTTGTGTTTTACATCTTTCCCTTCTATCACTTCTCCAGAAAACCATCCTAAGATCAGTTTAAAGATATGCCAAAGCCATGAACCGAATGTCGACCCTTCGACGTTCAATCCTTTTTAGCTGTTTCTTCGACCAGAGCCCTTGTGACCTTGCCCTAACCTTTTCCCCTGCATGCATGACTTATTTACTTAACAATTTCTATGGAAACTACTTTCTGTATGCTTATGGTATGTGTTTGTGTGTTAATTGATTGCCGCAGAGTCAGAAGCTGAAGGAGCGGAAGAAGTCTTTGAAGATCCGTCTGAGTATTTAGACCCAGCATTGCAAGGCAAGCCTCATTCCTTTGATCATGTCTCGCCCAATATTTTCATATGAAGTATATTCACTGTTTCTTACTATGCACGCTTATTTGAGATACAAGTTATGTTTGAATGACATGAGTAGATATTACCTAAAGAATCATGAAACCCCTTTTGTTATTGAACCTTCATATATATGCTTTTGTCACCCTAGGACTCATATACTGAATATCCACATTAAACTCGAAATGGTCAAATACATGAGAAGTTGTAATAAAAACCGTTTTGTCAAGAAAACTGATAAAAGGGATCAGTAGTGAGGATTGGATTGTATGGAGAGGGTGCGGTGCGCACCAGGGAATGTGAATGTTCCTCACTATTGGTTCATAAGGACAAGAACCTTGTGTTGTGTCTCTATGCGAATTGTAAACGTACCAACCACTTGCCTGGTATGGGACAGGCACAACTTAGTAGCTTTTTGGTATTAGCAGTTCCCTGCATGGTTTGACGATCTGGTTTCTCGCGTGGAAACTGGAAGGCCAAAGTTCGGCCACGAGTGATGTGAGTTCAGAAAAATGATGAGAGGAAAAGGCGTAAAAGAAGGAAGGCGCCCTAGACCTGATTAAGCCGTGAGCGGTTGTAATCTTAAAGGGTCGTATGTCTCGCGTGGACATAGACCAAGGCTATGTGTCCTGCGGGAACATAGACCAGAGAGGCTAGGAAGTAAGGCAGTGGGGAAGACCCACAACGGTACTTGAGACTTAACTGTCTATTTACCGGGCGGGGATACTGTTAATACTGAACTGTAAAAGCGTTGTGTGATCTCGGCCTTGTCACATGTGTATAAGTCACATGTAGCTGATCCGACTTGAAAGCCGAGTGAACCAGTGGATTTAAAAAGAGGTACACCTTTGCAAAGTGTAAAAGAAGTATCAGATACTCTGTACTCCCAGGTTCAGGAGTCTTTTCGTAGTGGATGTTATCCATGGGTTATAGCACAAGTAATGTTTTGGAATGTTTTCATAATGCGGTTAACAAAGTAGTGACTCATAGGAGACCACTACATCTAATGTTTTATTGAAAACCTGTTTAATGTTTAAAGTATCATTTTCATGACAAAAGTACTGTTTCACTGAACAAATGACTTGGAAATCTATATATCTCTATCCATATGAAACTAAAACCCCGGAATCATATGTTTCACCCTCATGTAAGTACAATTGCATTAATCTCTGGAATGAGTGTTGCTGAGCACCAAGTGCTCACCCTTGCATTTATATCCAACTGTAGAAGAGGGATTCGAGAATCCCGATTCCTTCAGTTATGAGTACTCAGCAGAAGATGGAAGTGCCCCGGACGAGCCCACTTTCTAGAAGGTTTGCGCACCAAGTCAAGTCAGATGTGGGAGAAGCCCCTCCAACCCCGCTGCGGATGGAAGTCAAGCTGTTTGTCGTCGCTTTGTGTTTTATGTTGTGTGTTCGGTACTTGGATATCGATTCTGGTTCTGATAAACTGGTTATTTTCTTAGCAACTCTACTTAGCGCCATTTTCGGTGCTTTGGCTATGTAATATTGGCCATGTTGGCCTGATACTTGTTTAATGATATTACTATGCTTGTGTGGTTTGAGCTCATGTGGCATGATGCTGTGTGTAACCTACCTGGGCGGTTACCAAGGTGATCCTCAAATGGGGGTCTCACAGTAATGATTCTTGATTGTGATTTTGTTAAGTGTCTGGTAGTCGATGCACATACATCAAGCACCTTCTTTCTTAGGAACAAGCACCACTAGGGACCCGCAAGGAGAATTACTTGGCTACATTACGTCATTATCAAGTAATTCATTTATTTGCCTCTTGACTCCTCATTCTCCAACATTGAGTTGTGGTACATGCTGAGGTTGAGTAGTGGTGCATCAAAAATGAATTGGATGTCTTGTTCGACCGGTCGTCTTGGTGGTCAACCATGTACTTCTTCAAACAGCTCATAGTATTCTTCGAGCAGGCTTGCCAGTTTACCATTATTCTCCCTGCAAGACAATATTAGTGCCAAGAATTCACCATCATCTTGACTCATCGAGCGAATCATTATCAACACATTTGTGGCATGCATTGACGATCTGTTTTGCTTGATTGTCCGTCATCATTTTTGTGGAGTCGATGTGGTTGTCCTTGGTGATGACAAACCTTGCCTAGTTTTTTGTGAGCTTGTAGTATTGAGCTCTTCAGTGGAAATGGGTGTCACGATCATACAAGAAAGGACTACCAAAAATCACCTGACAAATGTCAATGGGAACGACATAGCATTGCACCTCATCAATATATCGAGAAGAGATTGCAAATCGTAGCGTATACTGACTCTTGATTTGTTGGCTCACGTCAGACTTAAACCATCCCTAAGGGTATGGTTGAGGATGTGTAGTCGTCTTTGTTGCATCTAGGCCCTTTTTGGGTTGATTTTGATTATTGATTATATTAAGTGTCTTAGACTAACCGTGTCTTTGAACTATTTGTATGCAGTGTTATTTCTGTAAAGTTTGCAAGTGATCCGGGAGGAATGCAAAGGTCGCAGTGTCACCTGAGGTCGCAGTCCAAGGATGCAAGCGCAAGGTCGCAGTGTCGCCCGAAGTCGCAGTCCAAGGACGCAAGCCAAGGTTGCAAGTGCAAGGTCACAGTGTCACCCAAGGTCACAAGCGCAAGGATGCCAAGAAGGAAGCAGCAAAGACTAAGATAAGTGCTTGTTTATTATATCGTTCTTGGAGTTTGGAGTTTGACCGGATTTTATAGAAATTCTTTTTAGTTTTTAACCGTACTATTAAGAGGGGTTGCAAAATCTCTTTTTGTTCCAGCAAAAACTGAGAAACTCTTAGGTCATTTGTTGTATTCGCATTCATTCATATTCTTGGTCGAAATATGAGAAAGAAAATATAGATTTCAAAGAGGAACTGAAACTGATCTTTTAAACACTATTCATTCGACCAGAGGTCACTCGAGCATTGTTCATTTGACTAGATATTGTTCATTCGACTAGAGGTCACTCGAGTACGGTTCATTTGATTAGACACTATTCATATGACCAGCAACACTGTTCATTCGACCGGACAATCTAACGGCTATTTACTAGCCGTTAGAGGTCGTACTTGGCTGTTAACTGTACTGATTTCTTTTCTTTTCAACCACAATGGCTAGCTGAGAGGTTGTACTATAAATATAGGTGTTTTGAGCAGTATTATGATCCATTTCAAGCCATATTCTGATATACACCTTCAAGCATCATCTCTCTACTCTTTTGGGCAGTTTTGAGAAGAAGTTTCAAGCAGTTTTTAAAATTCTTTGGAGCAGATTTTGATCAGTTTTATAAACAGTTTTTGAGCAGTTTCTGTTCACATTTTTGAGTAGTTTTATAAACACTTTTTGAGCATATTTTGATCAGTTTTTAAAACACTTTTTGAGCAAATTTCTAAACTATTTTGAGAAATGTTTTTAAACATTTTGCGCAGTTTTTCTAAAGAATCAAGATATATAATTTTTTGATATGCACTTGAGCCCAAGTGCTAAAATCTTAATCTTTTGATCAAGTATCATTCATTGTGATTGAAAGAGATCTTCTGAGAGCATTCATTTGCATCCTTAGAAGTTTCTCGGTATTTGTTGGGGATGAAGAGAAAATCTTGCAACTTGTTCCTCCTGGTGAACGCCCTCACCTAGACGGTTTGGAGGCGTGGCTGTTGACCTCTCCATTAACGGAGGTTGTCGGAGAGGCTCGGTATATTTGTAAAAGGCATCAGTGCTCGCCTATTTGGAGTGGAGAAAAAGCAATCTTAGTGAAAAATATCCTTCGTAGATATTGAAGCAAGACTCATTCATTTGAGTGCTTCAACTAGGAGTAGAGGAGACCGGGCAAGTCTCTGAGACCTCGGGATAAATCACCGTGTTTGATTTTTTTACTGTTTCTTAGTGCAAAATATTATTAAGTTGTTTCAATTTATTTGCTCTTTATCTTTTCCTTACAAAAAATTTTTTTAGTCGAAAAGTTTTAAAGCCTCCTATTCACCCCCCCCCTCTAGTCGGCATTCTCGATCCTACAGTCTTCAAACCAAGTCAGCGTACTAGTCCGGCGGAGACCAAATTTTTTGACTCGCGGGGTGGAAATGGCTACTACAACTTCGTGCTTCACATATATGTTGATGGTGAATAATTTGTCTGTCAGGTTATGGTCTAATGAAGGACCCAAGCCTGTCTCCTACAGCATTGCCATCAAAGATAGGGTCGTATCCGCTTCCACCACCGAGTTTAACCGGACGATGTCCTCTTTTGGCGAAGCCGAGGTAGCTGTAGCCGCATGTTTGCCAGGTCCATCCTTCCTTGATCTCTTTGGTGGAAGTTTAGGATGGAGTATATAAACTTCTCTTTTGTATGACCTGCAACTTGACAATGCTCACAAGTAACACCCGTTCTAGACATGGGGATACCTTTTCTAGAGCTTGTCTTTTCCTTTGACTTGGGCGAACCCTCCTTCATATTTTTGTCGTTGCGGAACTTGTTCTTTTTCTCGATCACCATAGCAGTGGAACTCACGCTCGAGATGTCGTGGACGCCAAACAGACTCAACTCTGTGTTGATCGTCTTCTACAGCCTCGACGTGTATTTTTTGAATGTTTGAGAGTCAGAAAGTAATATGCCAATGGTAATCACTTGTCTCCGGAATTCAGTGGTGTAGTTTTGGACGGTTTGTTCGCGTTGTTGATACAAACGGTGTCAACGGTCCCACCTCTCCTCAAGGTAGCCCATCGGCTAAAACTCCTGTCGTAGGACCTGCTTGAACTGTCCCTAGGTGAGGTTGTTGGCTTCCTCGTCAGCGACACATGCCTTCCACCACATTTTGGCATGGTCCTTCATCTTCAATGGTGCAAATTTTACCTTTTTAGCACTACCGAAACCTCGAACGTCAAAGTAGGTCTCAAGCTGGTCGATCCACGAGTCCAATGTGTCGGCATTGATTGCCTCATCGAACATTGGTATGTTAACCTTAGTTTCAATCTTGAAAGTTCCGTTAGCTAGGGAAGACGTATTGGCATCGTTGCCGATGTCGAGGTCATCCATGTTGTCTTCGTCTACCGGTGTACGCAAGCTTCTCCCAAACCTCATGTCAAGTGTCACCTTCGCCTTAGAGGCATCGACTTCAGGATGCAAGGTCGTGATCTGCTGCTTAATCCAAGCAAGCACAGTACCTATATTGGAGGAGAGTTTGGCCACTTGGTCGGCCAAAATAGCTTGAGTGGTGACTTCATCAGACATCGTCGGAGACGCGATTGCCGGTGCCGTCAAATACTCGCCTCAGAAAGTAGCAAGGTGTAACGGAAACTCGCTAGACTTGTTGTAGCCAACGCAAGTTTTTACCATCCACAGGACAGGACAGTGCTCTGATACCAACTTGATCCGAATGGATAACTTAATTCAATTGGGTATGCAGTGTATTGCCAAGACACTTACACACATGTGGTTGTAGCTAAGAGAGTAAGAAGAGACAACTCTTTTATTATGAGGAATTAATGCTCTTTGTACAAATACGTACACTCTTTGCTAGAAAAAGAGATGCCCTCTATCTAATTACAATGCAGGGTATTTAAAGACTTTTAATTAACCAACTGCAATGAGTCAACCGCGAGGTTCCCGGCCGTGAGCTGCACGTACTGAGTCCACGTGCGTCCGAGAGTTACACTCGTTCACTGCAATCCTTACTACTCGATTCGAGTTCCACGTGCATCCGAGAGTTGCGCTCGTCTACTGCAAGCCTTATGACTCAGTTCGAGTTCCACGTGCGTACGCTAGTTGTGCTCATTCACCGCAAGTCTTATGATTCAGTCCGCCAACAAACTCGACTCGACCATCGACCAAGTTTGCTCGATCCAACAGCTCAGCTCAACCATCAACCAAATTTTTATTAATCTGAGATCGTCCCGGAACACTTGCACTATCAAGGGAGAAATATGCACTTCACTCTTAACTTCACTAAGATTAATTAACCAACTGCGATGAGTCAACTATGAGATTCCTGGTCGTGAGGTGCACTTACTGAGTCCACGTGCGTCCGAGAGTTACGCTCATCCACTGCAAGCCGCACGACTAGGTTTGAGTTCCACGTGCGTCTGAGATTTGCATTTGACCACTGCAAACCTTATGACTCGATCCACCAACAAACTCGACTCGACCATCGATCAAGTCTGGTTGATCCAACAACTCAACTCAACCATCGACCAAGTCTTTATTAATCTGAAATCGTCCCAGATCACTTGCACTATAAGGGAGAAATATGCAGTTCACTCTCAACTTCACTAAGATTCTAGGATAACAATTAATCGATGGCATACTTCGATGTCTTTAGTTGCTACTTTCATGGGCATTGCCCGCTAAGGTACTCAATTTCCATCTTGCACAAGGAACATGAAAAGACCTCAATGGCATCCACCCTACCTAAGGAGTTTTTTTTATTAATAATCCATATAAAATAATCATTTACAAAAATAACCCACAGTTTGAAAATTTTACAGAAATGAACCGCCACATCAGCCTGTCGAGTGCTGGGCACTTGACAAGTACCTGTCACGTGGAAAGAGTTTATCGAATGCCCATGACTCGACAAATTGTTTGTTATTATCCTGTGTAATCCCAATATTATGTGTAATACCAATAGGTTAGCAAATGACTCCTAACCCAACTGGCTAAGACACCCCTCTCTCACACCCCTAGCCTAGGTTCGAATCCTGCTGACTACAACTAAAACTATTTTTTGAGACCACAACCAACTATTTTTTGAGACCACGACCACGAGCATGTCGACAGGTAGCTTATTGAGTACCCAGCACTCGACAGGTCCATTTCTGTAAAATTTTCAAACTAGATTATTTTTATAAATAATTATTTTATGTGAGTTATTAATTAAAAACACTCCCTACCTAAGGCAATTCAACCTTCAACCATACCACATTGTTCAACTATAGGTTACGACCTTCTCCAACAACGAAACCTAAAATTGGATCTCTATATCCTGATATACATACCACCCTTAAAAGATTTCATCCCTATATTTGAACATACTCCAACAGCAATCTCTAAATATCACTCTTCATCCCTAAAAAATAACTGCCAGATCCAATTTCGCGCGCACTGTTCATCATGAAGTAAAACCCAGGTGCTGGGCTCGGCGGCGCGGGGAACTGGGGACCGGCGGCACGAGGAGCAGAGGCGCGGGGAACCGGCGTCGAGGGGAGGCGCGGCGCGAGGAGCGGGGGACCGGCGGCGCTGGGCGCGGGACCGGGGACCGGCGACGCGGGGAGCGGAGGCGCGGGGAACCGGCGTCGAGGGGAGGCGCAGCGCGGGGAGTGGCGGCGCGGGGAGGAGCGCGTGGAACCGGCGTCGAGGGGAGGCGCGGCGCGGGGAGCGACGACGCGGGGAGGAGCGCGGGGAACCGGTGTCGAGGGGAGCCGCGGCGAGGGAAACCGGCGTCACGGGGATATTTGCGTTTTCTCTGTAGCATATGCATCGACGGGAGCGAGGATGCGTCCCTTGTTAGAGCAGCCGGGAGAACCCAAACGACACGTGTAATGCATTTTTTTCGGGTGAACAGTATTTTACGGCATCTCCTGGAGAAGGTCTAATAATACAAGATAAACAATGATGTGAAATCTATAATCATGACAAAACAGAGTGTATTTAATCAAAGTATGATAAGCAACGACAGTACAATAACTTAACACCGTACAAACAACTCACATGAACTGACATTTCTTCATTCCAAAAGTTGAGTTATTATTCATGTTAGCAACCATTAGTCTGCCTCCAAAGCCTAGTGTTTACCTCTCTATGGAGCACTGTCCGCGATCCTTCCGTGAAGAAAAATGTGCTCAATACAAATATTCTAACTAAATTAAATTCCCAGAAGCATATAATAATCTCCAGCTAAGCAGACCCACGTGGCACTTCCTCGCTAGCAGATGCTTCAGGCGCAAGTGCTTCATCGCCAGCAGATTCTTCCGACATAACCGATTCCTCAGCAGCAGGCTCTTCCAGCTCAAATGCCCCTGCACTTGCAGACTCAACCACAGCAAGAGGTTCCTCAGAAGCATATTCTGCCACCCCTTCGCCATCGGAGCTCAACCCAAGCTCCTTCTCAAGCTTCCTCCACCCAGACAGCAAATTCTCAGGGAACTTCTTTGTCACCTTGGCCACAACCTTCTTTGCCTCGACCACCCTGTCTTCCTTCATCAACCCCACAACCAATCCCTTCATTGTCCTGAAATCTGGCACCTTGTTCCTCCTCAAGCTGTCCTTGAAAACCCCCAACGCAGCATCGAAATCGCCATGCGCACATAGCTCCGCTAGCAAATGCTTGTATGTGGCCGCATTTGCAGAGCACCCCTTCTCCCCCAGCCCACTGTACAGCCCCTTGGCATCCTCCATCCTCCCATTCTTGCAATAGCTAGTCATCAGGAAGTTATACGTGATAGTGTCTGGCTTCACCCCGGCAGCCTCCATCTCAGCCATCACGCCAAGAACCTCCTCCGGCTTCCCATGGAGCCCAAAGTACATCGCCTTAACATTATATGTCGCCTGGTCAGGCTTGCACCCACTCTCCACCGTCTCCTTCCATAAGCGCTCCGCCTCATCGGTCTTCTTCTGCTTATACATTGAATCGATCAATGTGGTATATATAGTGGAGGTGGGTGTGATACCTTGCTCGCGCATTTGCTCTAACACTTGTTGTGCCTTGGCATCATCTTTAGACATGCAGTGGGATTTGATCAGGATGGCATAGGAGGTGGCGTTGGGAGTGATGGAGAACTCCTTGGAGAGTTCTGCGAAGAGGTCTGGAACGCGGCGGTGGCGGCGGCATCGGAGGAAGGCGGAGAGGAGGGCATTGAAGGGGAGGGGGGAGATGGGGCTGGGGAGGGTGGCGGCGGCGGAGCGGAAGGCGGAGAGGGCGTGATCGGGGAGGTTGGCGGCGGCGAAGGACGAGAGCACGGCGGCGAGGTGAGGCTCAGTGGGGGAGGCCGGGAGGTGGGAGGAGAGGAGTGTGGCGGCGTCGGTGAAGCGGCCGGAGCGGGAGAGGCGGCGGGCGGTGAGGGAGAGGGCGTGGCGGGTGGAGCCGGCGGAAAGGGAATCGGTGGGGATGGACTCGAGGAGGGAGACCGCGCGGTCCGGGTCGAACTCGCGGCGGAGGCGGGTCTTGGCGGCCGCGGGGGTGATGTTGGTGGTGCAGAGGGCGCGGAGGAGGTCGGGGTGGCGGCTGCGGCGGAGGAGGGAGGTGAGGGCGGCCATCCTTGTGGGTGGTCGGGGAGTGGCAGGGGTTTTGGGTTTGGCTGGGTTAGGTTTTCTGTCGGGCGCTTCTGATGGGCCTCTTTGGGCTTTCGAACTGGACACAAGAAGCCAAGCTGTAAAATTTTTTTTCTCAAAAACAAAAAAAAACTCCACACACACACATACATATAATGCATGCACACGTTTTTTTTAAAAAAAAAAAACTTGCACCATCTACACTCTTCAATTTTTTTCCTAGAGATAGGGGTGGAAACAGAGCCGATCGAGTCAGGTTCAACCCGGCTTTGGATCTGAACGGAGCCAGATATGGATATGGAAACTCAGATCCGACCAGATTCGGATGCGGATGCGGATCTAGTTTTGTTGAAACTTCCGCGTTTGGGTTCGAATTTGGGTTTAACTGAAATATACCGGATACGGATGAGCATACGGGTTATATATATATATATATATATATATATATATATATATATATATATATATATATATATATATATATATATATATATATTAGTGACAGTATATCAGTATTGAGTCAAAATTTTCTAGTTGACGCCGCCACAAACCCTAGTTCCTCCGCGGCTCCACCTCCAGTCACTTCCTCCGCCGCCGCCTCCGCCTCCAGTTGAGGCCGGTACGCCGCACGAGTCCTCCTTGACTCTGCCCCTCTACACCTCCGCCTCCAGTCGCCTCCTCCTCTGCCGCCTCTGCCTCCAATCGAGGCCGGCACGTGGCTTCGCCCCTCCGCCACCTCCTCCTCCAATTGACGGGCGTCCTCCGCCTCCAGTCGAGGCCGGCACGTTGCACGAGTCCCCCTCGGCTCGGCCGCCCCTGCTTCCAGTCGCCTCCTCCTCCAGTCAACGGCACACGGTATATTAATATAACTATGGATGACAGTTTTGTGATTTGTGAATCAATAGTTCACTAGTTTAGTAGTGCTGCTTTGCTATATTGTGATGATTTGGCAAATTGTCAGTGTATAATAGTATAAGCAAATAAGAAAAAAAGATTTCTCATATAATTGTTATTTGGTTCTTTTCTCATGATGCCTGACAGCCTGAGCATGTTGAATTGTTGATTGTTGAGGCCACTGATAAATGGATTGATGGTTGATGGAATTGAGTGAACCACTGAACCTACAAGCGTTGAATTTGCATGGACAGTTGGACACTGTGTGAGTACCATAAGTGATAAATGCATGCTCAATTTAGTAGTATGCTTCAATAATTCTTTTTTGCTATGTGCGTTGCACAACCTTTTAATATCACAAATAATGTTCTATGCAAGTGAGTGTTGTTTTGCTACTATATCTGTACACATGTAAATGGCTTGCAAATTTCATAGTGTTCTACAATGTATCTTATTGAGAAAATAGAATCTAGTCAAGGTGGATGACATATCTGCGAATCACTATTATGCCTAACTGTTTCGAAGATTTCAGTTTGACATGTTAGATTCATGAAATGTGAAAATGTTACTACCCATGTAATCATACATTCATACTGCTTTATGTTCATGACAAGGAAAAAGTGGCCTCAAGTAATACCCATTTTAATTGTTCTTAATACAGATATTCTTATTAACTCTCAATCTATGATTAACTGATTATAATTGAATTTGCAGGGGTAACAATAACAAATAGAACCTACAAGCGTTGAAGAAGGGACTCAAGGGAGAGCTGGAGAAGGGTCTCAAGAGAGAGCTGAACCGACCTCAGTTGACATCGAGAGTGTTGAACAAACAAATGTGGCCGGAAGTAGTGAAGCAACTAATGCCGGGAATACTATGAATGCTGAAGAAGCTTCTAAAGCAAAGGGTAAAAAGCTGACGTCTAATGTTTGGAATTATTTTGATAGAAAGGAGTTTAAGGAAGTTGTGAATGGAAAGAGTGTCACACCTGTAGAAGCTATTTGTAAGACTTGCCCAAAAAAGTTAGATGGTAGAAGTAAGAATGGCACATCTCACTTGATGAATCATGCAAAAAATCATAACTCTAAATTACCTAGAGGTCAGAAAATGATTGCATATTCATCACATGGTGGTCAAATATCTTCTGTGGAGGCATATAAGTATGATGAAACAATAAGTTTGAAAAAACTTTCTACCTCTATTGTGATGCATGAATATCCATTTACCTTTGTTGAGCACAAGTACACTGTTGATTTTGTCAAATCTTTGCGCCCAACATTCAATATGAAATCAGTAAAGTCTATTAGAAACAATATCATTGAGCTATATGATGAGGAGAAAAAAATTGTCTATGATATGTTTAGATTTCTCTCTTGTCACATTTCTACAACAATGGATATTTGGACTTGTACAACACAAAACAAGAGCCAATGATGTTCTCATTAACTTGTGACAATGATAGAGCCAATGATGTTTGCATCAAAGATGTAATCAAGCGTCTTAATCAACAAAAGTTGTTTATCAGTGATGGTGCTTTTTTTTAATGTTAGATGTGCCGCGCATATTATAAATTTTGTTGTTACAGATGGGATGACAATGATAAGAAATGCTATTGAAAACATTCGGCAAACTGTATTATTGGTGAAAAGTTCAACCTTGCAATGGGAAGAGTTTCAAAAGAGAGCAAAAGATTGCGATTTTGATATTTCTAAAGGGTTATCTAATGATGTTACTACAAGATGGAAGTCTACCTATTTCATGCTTCGGGATGCTTTATACTACAAAGATGTATTCTTGAGGTTGAACTATTCGAATCCGATAAAGAATATTTGTTTTCCAACCAATGATGAGTGGAATATTGCTATAGACTTATTTTGTTGTTTAAAGTCATTCCATACCATTACTGAGTTTCTTTCTGGAACATAATATCGTACATCAAACTTGTTCTTTCAGTAGTTTTGTGAAGTTAAACTGATATTGCAAGAATGGAAGGACAGTGTTGATATCCTTCATGTGAATATGACAATATTAATGGAAGAAAAGTTTGACAAATGTTGGTGTAAGTCAAACATAATTTTGCTTGTGGCATCTTTACTTGATCCAAGATATAAGATGCAGATAGTTGAATATTACTACCCACAGATTTATCAAACTAGTGGAGAGAAAGAGATCCAAGTGATCCATCAAGTTATCAATTCACTTTATACTCAATATGTTAGGCCAAATGAGCACGTCATGCATGCTAATTGCTTTGGAGTCTCTCAGCAAGGCACAAGTAGCTATCATGAGAGGAAAAGAAAATTTAATGAGTTTCTTCTTCAGAAATCTCAACAACAGCCTAAGAAACTGATTTGGATTTGTATCTTGAGGATATCACTCTTCCATGGGATAGTGAAAGTCCTTTTGACATTCTTTCATGGTGGAAGATAGAAGGTTATAAATATCCTATTCTATCAAAGGTTGCTCGTGATGTGTTAGCCATTCGTGTTACATCAGTGGCTTCTGAGTCAGCATTTAGTACAGATGGACGTGTCATTGACTAATACCTAAGTAGACTTGCTCCAGAGACTGTTGAAAGGTTAATTTGCACTCAAGATTGGATTAGAACCAAGTCAAAAGGTGATTAATATATATATATATATATATATATATATATATATATATATATATATATATATATATATATATATATGTTTCATGTTTATAATTTGTAGTTTTATACTATATGACTTGTGTACATTTGTTATTTTTTTGTATTTGTTGTAGGTCAACTACAATCTATTCTACATGACATTGTTGGAGATAATTTCGAAGATGGTGATGCGAGTGCTTTGCAAGAAAATGATCATGTTAGTGCTTATTTTTATGTTTAGATTGTTGAATGATTATGCTCTTAGTAAAACATGATATGAGAACTCATTGTTTAATTTTGTTCAACCTATAGGTGATCACATCATTCAAGTCGACTAATGAGTTACGGAGTTGATGGTTGGTGGCTCAGTGGATGATGCACTATGCTATATTGCTATTGTATTTCTTATGACCTATGACTTTATGAGCTATTTAGATACTTTGTTCTATTTGAAATGTTTGTTATGGATTATCAATTTATCATATGTAACTTAAGTTATGACTTATAGTGTTGTGTATGAATGATGTATGAAAACCTTTTATTTGATGTAGTATGAACTCATTTATTATATTATCCTCATTATGTATTAACTCTTTTATTATATTATACTTGTTGTGGCTATTTTATTTGGTGTAGTATAATTTTATAAATCTTTTATTATGTTATTCTTGTTTGTTTTTTATCATAATCATATTTATTTTGCAAATATCCGTGTCCATATCCGTTCTGAATCCATTTAATATCTGTATCTGTATCCGTATCTGCTTCGAATCTGTTTAGTATTTGTGTCCGTATCTGCAAAATATCCGCTTCGTATCCGTATCTGCATCCGCATCTGTATTCGTATCCAGAAGAAAGATGCGGATGCAGATATGGGTTTAGGTACTATCTGACTCGAACCCAACCCATTTCCACCCCTACCTAGAGAGCTAGATGTAAGAAGAGAAGACTTCATTTTTTCCTAGAAAACTAGATTTAAGAAGAGGATATTGATCTAATAGTGAAAAAAAGTATATACGAGATAAGAAAAAAATAGTAGATGGATCTTATCAAAACTCAAAAAAAAATAATTTTAGTAAAATACTTGTAGTCGATGAAATACTACTTATATTTTTATTAAATTTTCAACTTTGATAATGACATGGAACTAATTATTCCACTAGTGTGCAAAATGATATGAATTATACAAATTATTCAATTACTAACATGACAATGTGTAGACTTTGCTAGAAATTTTCCATCCAAACAATATTTTTACTATTTGAATTTGCATCTGAATCTGACATATAGAATACCCATATCCATATTTGAATCTCGAAAAAAAAATTAATGATAAAATTATATACTAGCATATATAAATTTCAATTCCAATTTATTTATATAGAAAATATTTTTTAAATTTGCACCATGTCAACTTTGTAATTAGATTCTTACTACTAAGCAAGTGCACGTTCCTCGTACGTTTACAAAATATATATTATTTAGAAACATCAGTTTATTGTTCATCAAATATTATCTAACAAATTTCGATGCATGCATAGCAGAAGATCTATAAAATTATCAATATGATAGGATGTGTTAATTAGAATTATGGAGAGCATATAACATCAATACTTTGAAATTGCACATGATGATAGATAACAAAAAAAAAGTAAGAATCTTGATTATATCCACCAATGTTGGATGAAAGAAATATTAATGTGTTATCTGTAAAACATCAAAACTCTTAAAAGGGAAAATTTCTTCCATACCACGATAAAAGATATGAAATTGTGGTTTGAAGTCTAACAATGTGAGACTAGATCTACATATTAGTGAGATGTCTAATAAAAATACATAATATAAAAACTTTGTAGTGGGATAAAAATTTTGACCCTTTTAAAAATAGAATTGAAGCAAAACACTACCGATGATATTTCAAAGTTAGCACCCGTCTTAGATATTGGTGACATTATCTCAAATTACAACTCAACATAAAACCAAATAACGGTTTCAAAATTGCATTCCCTCGGACTAAAATATATAAAACTATCTTTAATTGATATTGTTAGTATGAAGTATGGATCATATATTGTAAAAAAAAAAGTTATATTTTAGTTCTCTAACTCAAAATGACAACTTTTTGAAAGGCCTAAAAAGCCTCTTGATTTCAAATTAAGTCCTATAAATTTTATTTGTTTAAAACTACCAAATTTACTAAATCTTTGTGTCACTTACATGTTGTTTTATATGAAACATTAATAAAAAGGAAATTTCTCAAATGTTAAGATATTAAAAATCAAAATTAAAAGAAAATGGCATATTAATATTGTATGTGTGCCATATTTTAGATATTAATCTATACATATCATAATTATTCTGAAAAGATGCCATGCAATTGTTGCACAAGATTGTTGGACAGCTAATGCTAATAATTGTGATTAGTGAAAAATTTAAATAATTACTTGTATTGAAAAAGTGTTTGCTTATAAAACCATAATACTGCAAATCCATCCATCCAAATATCTTCTCAGCCCATCTTGCATAACAAGATACAAATAACCAAACAATTATTTGCGTAATACCATCTAGGATGACACTATTAGGGGTGAAAATGAGGTGGATAATATACGCCTGATCCAATGTCATATCCATACAATTGTTAATATAGGTTACAATTTTAAGATCCGGAGGGTATTCGTATCCATATTCAAATTCGATTTTTCTTTTCTTTCAGATACAAGTTAGGATATGAGAAGGGTGATATCCGATTTTGTATCAGTATCTAATCGATATCCGCTGACATAAGAAAATAGATATCCATTTTGGCCCTAAAACCACATATCTATCCTTATTATCGGTATGTCTACATGTTTATTTTATTATTATAGGTGTTTGGACTTGTCAATAATAACTATAAAATAAAAGAAAGAAAATTATAAATTACTATAAGCTCTCTATATTTGCAATTTCTTAAATTATAATGTGTATTCTTGTTGTTAATAATATCTATATTATTTTTGGAACTATATTGGTATCCGATCTGCATTCGTTTCATATCTAGATCCATAACTATCCAGATCTGTATCCATACCGGTCGATATCCGTATTCGTTTCTATATCCAACAAAAAATATGGGTTAGGATATGGAAGAGCTACTATCCACCCATAAGCAACCTGTTTTCAACCCGTTTTCATCAAGACCATTGCAAATAGCTGTCTCACTGAATTCTAGCTTGACGTACAAGCAATGCAATGAAGATAATTTCTAATCCGATGATCTGATTGATCTCAAATTTTGATGAACAATCAAGAATTTGTCTAGAAACTATTCCTCCAATTCTCAAGCCTATCACAGGCCAAAAAAGCTCTCATCCAATTAGTCGAAGGAGAACTAATGACCAATTATGTTCAAAGATGTTAAATTAAGTCGAAATCCTACTAAGTCCTTGATGGATATTCCAATGGGCTGTCTACCATGTAACATACTTTTCTTGAAGCTAAGGAAGTCAAAGATGTTATCACAAGTCATCCATCCATAATTTACATGTTGTTGGGTACTGATGAAGCAAATGCAAAATTTTTTTTGTCCGTGACTGATGAAGTCGGACACAATTCATGCCGGGTACTGATAGGGCGAAGGTATCCATTTATTTGCGACCGACGAGGCCGAACAACTCCCTGGCTGGGCACCGACGAGGCGAAGGCCACATCTTGTGATAACATCATAGACTGACGAGACTATGGATTTGCATACTTGCATGCATGGGCGTACACATTGCAGTTATTCATTCAAGGGCAAAGTTATATTTTGAAGCTTGAAAATGAAGACTATCAACACAGCTTAATCAGAGATTTTCTGTGGACTTATTCTACAGATGTAATTAACCAGGAGCTTTTCAAAAGACCTGAGGAACCATGAACCATGCAATCCTCTGAAGAAAAGATGTACTTTCCTTTAACGCAATGAGAGATTGTAAATCCCAAAGAGACTTGTAACTTATAATTCTTTTTAAGAGTTAATAAAGTATAGTATTTCTTAAGATTGTGCATTCTCTACTCTTTTATTTGTATACTTATGCATACTGGCACACCCGCACACGAAAATGGGCCAATTTCTCGAAAGAGATATCTTCCCGACGAAACAACGCCCAAAAAAGATATTTTTGTAAGTTCGATAAACTATGTGTTATTTTTCAAATTATTTTTTTATTTTGGATTATTAATAAAAAAAATTTTCCTTTAGGTTGTCGCAGTTTTTTTAGATTATCGCATTTTTTAGAAATTTCTTTTGTATGTAATAGTAGAAAGTACCTTACCCATGCCATATTTTTAAATATTCCATTAAGAAATAAAAATTACATAAATTGAGTGATCTAGAAAATTTTTGCAAAAATTACATCTAGTTGTGCCATACGTCTTTGTGATGAAATTTTTATTGAAATAACCCTTTAAAAAAATTGCAAATCTAAGATTGGCTAACGTGCCACATCTGGTTTGCAAGGTATGCCCAATTTGTCACATTTGGTTTGAAAACCATGTTGGAGAACGGGTTGCTACTCTAGCCTTAAATCCAAAAAATTTAATCCGAAAACCCAAAACCCATGCACACATAAAATCATAGATCAAGAGGTTTCCCACTAGACGCAAGGATGCGACAACGCATCAGCGGAAGAAGAATCGATGTCGCAACCGAATCGTGACCAACAATGCAGCAGTAGCAGCTGCACCTCTACGGAAGTCTACACATCTAGAGGGGGAGCACCGCGTATTTGTGTGCTAGCACCAGCACACGCAGCTAGGGTTTTATGAAATCTATCTTATGGATGGTGGCGGCGGCCATAATAGATCAGATGTCTTTTGCATGCCCACCCCGCCTCCTTTTATATGGCCTTGCAGATAAGTCCTACTCAAATGTGAATTCTAATCCCAATGGTAAACCCATTACCAATAGAGAACCTATTTTGGATCCCATCTTAATTAATGCTCCAACCTATTAAGTGTGTGACCCTATAGATTCGTGTATATTTGGCCAGACCACAAACAACTTTCCAAGTCACAAGTCATAAGCGGTCCCTAGCAAGACATTATGACTACCTGTATGTACACAAAGATCATATTCGACGAATCTATGCAACTTATCATGGATTATCTTTTTGCCTCACGATACCAGATCGAACTCAAGGTGAGAAACGTGTCATCCTTGAATAATTCGGTCCTTTCTCAATCTTGTAATGAACTAACCCTTTTCCAAAGTTGACTCTCAACTATATTTGACATGGTCATGCACTTTCTTAGTCCAATTACATCCAGAGGCCCAGAGATATCTCTCTCAAGATATGAGAGGGGCAAATTCTATCTTGACAATTCACTTCCAACCACATGGTTCATAACATATTTGTATGTCATCTTTATGACTACTTGGTTAAGAGCAGCGATTGATGACACTAAGGTATACTATTACGCATGTATGAAACCGTGATGATCTCAGATTTAAAGATAAACCGAAATAATTGCTACAAACATACTTGATGACATATAATAATCTCAACAATGTCTCAAGATGGTCCATCCAACCAACATGTTCTCCAACATGTGTCCATGACATTGACTTGATATCTCATATCCATGGTCCGTGAAACTTGACTATCAATCAATGATCGTGCTGACTTATCTTACATTATTATTCCATGTAATATCAAAAGTCAGAGATGTTTAAGATAAGTATCACTGATAATACTGTAAGTAAATTGAGACAATTCATATATCATTATAAAGAGTTCCACGAATAAATCACATACTTGTTGATTGATAAAAGTGATACTTTATTCAGGGAATACAAAAGAATTCATAAACATGACATGATACAACCATCTCCATGATTGTCTCTAGGGAATATCTCTATCAAACCATGCCTCCAGTCTGAACAGCCTACCCGAGTTGTCACATCCGGCCTGAAAAGCTTGCTTCGGGTTGTCACATACATTGGAAAATTAAACTTGTCTCAATTCCGCTTCTGACATCCGTTACTCTCTTCTATAAATGCACGTTGCTCTCTCCATCATTACTACAGAAATGCTATTTACTATCGGTTCAAAATCAAATCTACTATCGGTTCTCTTACCGCTAGTAATCGGTACGATAGAAGAAACATAGCACATCCCCTATCAGTTAAAAACTGATAGTAAAATACCTACACCTCCAACGTTTAGTAATCGCTATCGACAATTCTATTATCGGCTCAATGATCTCAACCGATAGTGATGTTATATTTGTTGTAACGGTTATTCATTGGAAACCGATAGTAATGTATAATTTTTTCTATCGGTTAAAACTCAACACAGTTAGTACCACAACTTTCTTCTATCGGTTGTAGGATATAAACCGATAGTATTACAAAGGATCATTAACAGATACAGTGATACACTAATACAGCAAATTTAATTTATTCACAAATACACTAATACAAAGATATACACATGCATTGGACAAATTGAATTTATTTACATATTGAGTTTATTCGCAAATATACCAATGAATTTACACACATACATCAATCAACACATTCAATATATATTACACAAGTCATTTACGATGGATCGTTGATAGCCACTTCTTCCATCACATATTGAGCCCAAATTATTCGTAGCTCCTTCAATTGAGGCAACTCATATTGCTCTTTCAACATGGTGCTCTGCATGCGTGTATGAAGTTAGGAACGTATGAGACATCCAATGTTTGACTTTGAGTCAGGAAAAATGGTTACCTTAGGGAATTGGGCAAAGTTTCTCCTGATCAGGTCATACATAAATCTCATGACATAGAAGCCACATTCCCATGATTGTGGTTGCTGATGGCACTGGGATAATTGCATATGCAAAGACATAAACCCACATTAACTAGAAAGAACTAATTAAACTTAAATTAAAAGACTCATCATGAGTAGTTCCATCTGTATTAATTACCTCATATTCTTTCCAAGAAATTGTTGTGCCCTTCGACGCGTCATGCCTCCCTCCAGCAGTAACATAATTTTTGAAAGCCCTGTATTTAATTTAGCATTGCCGGTTAATATGTTATCATTAATTAGCTAGTCAGAGAAAAATTTAAAACAACTGTGTTACTTACGCGTCTATGTGCCACGTGAGGGTGAAAACACGCGCCACCCTGTCGCTCATCGAATCGAGGTAATAGACCTCATTCATCCATGGGCAAATGACGGCGAGGACCTAGTGGCCCCTACATTGCATATATAAGAGAACCGTTTCATACATATGTTAGGCATAACATACAAGAATGAGTTAAATTAGTAGGAAATGTACTAACCTTTGGTGGTACGGCGCAAGAATGAACTCTCAGTCCTACTGCGCTAGTAGTGCCCTTGATATGTATTCCTCCGCATGTGCTTGGTCGTGCTCTAGCATCGTGAGGCTTATTTTGTCTGGGTCGAGGAAACCCACCTTGTCACATGCCCTCATCGACGCCAGCCTATACATGCACTTGGATGCAAAGTAGACATTAGTAAGTAGTGCATACAAAGTGATTAGATTTATGAAATGAACTGTGATAACTTCACACAACAGGAAACTCACAGGACTCCAGTCCGTATGATGGACATATCAAGCTCCTGCCAGTTGAGGAGGTCGAACAAATCCTCGTGGGCCACCGATATGCTCCCGGCCTCACGGTGAAAATGACCTGGCCTGAAGTGAACTAAGAAGTTGATGTGGCGCCTAGACCGGGTCAGGTACCACTTGTGGAGACTTCTGGTTATTTGATCCATATTGCGCAGAAGGTACTCCGACACGAGTGGGAACCCGTTCTTGAACGTACCCGGCTGGCTTTGTTTGGCCTTGCCTTTGGCCTTGTTTTTGGCCTTGCCCTTCCTTGCCTTTGGGCGGCGAGTGAGTGTATACCTTCGAAGTTTGAGGTGCGATGCCGCCGGCCTCATTTGATGGCGAAGGGTTTGAGGCCGTCGGAGGAGGCATGGGGGCCGAAGGAGCTCGGTCATGCGTTGTGCTGGGGGTGGTGTCCTCAGGAAGTGAGCTGGTATCCATCGTCCACTTTAAGTTACGAACGCATAAGTTAGATTTTGCAAATTGAGTATATTAACTAAGTTGTAAGCTAGAATGGCTAGGGTTTACCTCCTGTAGTCTAACACCCTTCTTGGGCTACTGTATGTACGAGCCCAATGCCTCGCCAATTGTCCGCATTTCGTCCGTTGGGACGGGCAACGGAAAAGAGCTGTAGCCCGGGAGGGCCATGTCCACCTGTACCTTTGCGAATCCAGGCTCCAGAGGTACGCAGTGGATCCGGACATCCTCCCAAGACTGATATACGACCCCATTTGCAACCACTACAGGTTTGTCGCCTATGTTGATCAATAGGCTACAGCTCTCTGGCTTCTGCAATTTGCAACAATTATAACAGGTTAGCAAAACAGTTCTAACGTAACGGGAGTGGCATCAACTGAACTGCATATATAGCTCAAGACTTGCAATACCTCAATCAGGTCCACCGGATCCACGTGAACCTTCGAACCGCAACTACTCGGCCTGGCAACGTCGACCTCGGCAGCTGGATCTAAACCCTTGAACTGCACAACTCGGCTGAGGCATTCATACTTCTCGTTCATTTGAGTGAACATGTCCGCGAATTGTGCAGTCACATTTGATCGTATCTTCTGAGACAGCTCCGATTCCCTTTCCTTCCAGCTGTGAGCCTTCTTCGCCTTTTGCCTGGGCTCCGAGAAGCCTTCCTTCCATGGTATCACAACCCCCACGGTTCGCGTTCGCCCTGGATGCTCCTGGTTCCCTAGAGCCCGGGTAAGGCTGTCGTTCTCCCTATGGGGAGTGAACAATCCCTCGGTCACCTCCTTCGAGCAAGATATCTGTTACATTCAAAGCTCTCCATTGTGAGGAAAAAATATATACAAACTTGTGTGCACCCTAGTGATCATAGTTTTTCTACCACACTCTATGATTCCAACCAGGAAGTTAGCCAACTTACGATTCGCTGACACGGTCCCTCTGGCCAGCCACCAGCTCTTGCATCGCGGATCGCGGATCTCGGAGAGCAGTAGGTCAGGGGAGTTGACGAAATTCGACGCCTCGTCTTCAGCCTTCTTCCACTGCTCCTCCTTCCCCGCATAGCCGCGAGAGCTGAGCCGGTGCGGGTGGTCGTTCCTCCTCTGTATTGCCTTATTCTTCTTGCTAAAGGTATTTGTACCAGAAACAAGAAAATTAATGCACCGCTGGTTACTGCATACAACGGTGTAACCAAGCAAAGGAACCATACATACCTTGAACTCAGGGGTCCCCTTCTGTTGGGTGAATTGCTCCCATACCTCCTCCGTTATGAAGGGGTACTTCTCGCATGGAGATTTGTCTTTAGCGAGGAAGATATTGACAAGGACGCTCTTGAAGGTTTTCCACGTGTTGTTCATGTCCTTCAAGTAAGCTATCTTGGGACCATCGTCGGGGATTTTCCACTTGGCTTGTTTCAAATGGTGCATACAAGCAGGACTTACCTAATCTCTGGGATAAACCAAGGGAATGTGATTACTCAAGAGTTCAGTGATTTTGATTAATTTTACCTTCACTTCCGCCCACAGCCTATCCCTCTCGTCGGCTTTAACGTCCTTCCAGCTCTGGACGGTGATCTTCACCCTTTCCTTCGCCAACCAACCAACATAGGCAGCGTACTGGCCGGCGTTCTTCCCGATCGGTCTCCCGAACTGGTTGAACTCACATGAAAGATCAGCGCATTTGGCCAAACGGCACAACATCGTCGTGCCTCGCACCTTCCTCTTGCGCTGGGATGAGGCAGCGTCATCTACGTTCGTCTTTGCCGAATCACTACTATCAGCCGAGGAAGATGCCGACGTGGCTTTACCTAAAATTCCATGAACAGATCATCAATTGATATGAAGAAAGGTACATGACAAAGTTCATAACTAAAATGGATTGGCAATGATGAACCACCTCTTTTTGATAAAATGTCAAATTTTCATTCAAAAGGCCAAAAATCATCAATTCCTATCAACATGGTCTTCAAAATAGATTTAAAATGGATTTGTAAACTCAATTTGCAAAAAGTTGTCGAACTTCAACCTTCTTGCTTAACATAAAGATCATTTGATAACTCTTGATTGTAAAATTAATCCTATTTGGAAAAAAATTTCAGAAAAATATATTTCATGCAATGAAAATCATTTCTGTAAATTTTCATTTCAAATGTATTTGATTTGAGCAATAGTTGATTCTTTTTCACAAATGAAATATGAACTCTGCAAAATTCAGACTTTTCAATGTACTATAGGTTGACAATAACAAACCGATATGACATACTCTATTTCCTATCGGTTTGACAATTAAAACAGATAGTACTTAAGTTTGTATTCAGGAAAATATATACGATTAGCAGTGCAAACTATACTAGTCTCTCTGCAGGAACATAAAGAATCATGGTTTTGTGATAAAAATTTAAATGAACCAAAATTTCAGATGAAAATTAGAAAATGGGAAATAATTAACAAAAAATTCAGATTAGTAGTGCAAACTATGACATACTCTATTTTCTATCAGTTTGACAATTAAAACCGATAGTACTCAAGTTTGTATTCAGGAAAATATATAAGATTAGCAGTGCAAACTATGCTAGTCTCTCTGCAGGAACATAAAGTCTGTAAAAATTTAAATGAACCAAAATTTCAGATAAAATTAGAAAATGAGAAATAATTAACAGAAAATTTAAATTATGGTCTTTACTATCGGTTTAATAAGAAACCGATAGTGGACGACACTGTACGACAAATTGCTAATGATTTTCATCAAGTCTGTAATTCTTATAGCTATCAAGTTTGTAATTCATGCACTTTTCATCTAGTTTTATATTTGTAATCCATTGAACCACATATGAACTATTGCATATAAATTTAAGAAATTGACGCGAGCAGTTTGTGTCAACGATTCGGACTCGGGGTCCTCAGCCGAATTTATGCAAAATTTATAATAGCGAGACCTTTCAAGATGACCCTCCGGGAAGGTATGTAGAAATATGGAGAACAGGAGCACAGAGAGGTTTATACAGGTTCGGGCCCTCGATGGTGGGAGTAATGGCCCTACGTCCTGTTGGGATTTCACTATACGTGGCAAAAAGATTTACAAGATGGCGGGAAAAAACCTTCACAGGCAAAGATTTTTCCTATATAAGTGTACAGAAAGAAGCCAGGGAGGCTTATAAAAACTATCTAATCTAGGCCGTAGACTTGGCTGCTTGAGTGGTTGAGATGTGTTGTATCTCGCTTTGATCAGAGACGTTGATCTCTTTTCTTCTCGTCCTTCTTGTTTGATGCATCTTGCCACCCTTTTATATTAGTCGAAAGGGTGCCATGTCGTAACTGCATCAGACAGTTGCTTGGATGCGGTTAAGAGAACCGCTCTTAACCCCCACGCAGGTTTAACACGTGTTATTCATGGATAACTGCACGTATTAACCTCCTGACGGTTGGTCCTCCACGTGGAAGAATCTCTGGGATACTTGGGATACTGGTCGAAAGTGCTCTGACCGCGGGATGTTGGCTGACCGCGCAACATCTCCAACATTCTGTTCGCGTATAGCACACGAACTCCTGACCACGCACTAGCTGCGGTCTGATCGCGCAAAGCCTACGACCTCGGGCTGATACTTCTCAGAATGACTTGAGTTCGCACCACCAGGCACGTGTCTGGCTCGAATCTGTCTTGAACCAATAGTGCATTTATTTGAACTGACTCGGGTGTCAATCCTCGTCAGCTAGCCCCCAAATTCGAAGAAAACGAAGAGACGTGTTTATTTTGAATTTTTAAAGACATGCATCGGATTTTTAACCTGACTCTTCAAATCCCCCGCTTAGTGGCGCACTAAGTGGGACGGTTTGTTCCCCGAGACGGGTTCTGGGCATTGCGTGACAGGTAATGATGGCGCTGTTAAAACGTTTCTTAACCCGAGATAAAATTGTAAATGCTTTAAAAACCCGAGGCGTTCGAAAAGTAGACCGTCACCTTGGCGGCTATAAATTCTGAAACCTTTGAATTGTAGAGCCCCACAATTTCTTCTCACGGTTAAGTTTTTCAAGAATTGCCTTCTTCCTTCTCTTCATACACTTCCTGATGGCAGATCACAATATCATCGAGATTGAAAGTGATGAAGAGAAAGTTCTCAAGCAGGAGCCTCAAATGCCTGAAGATCCATCTCCTTCAAGGAAGAAACCCAAGGTTGACGAAGGATCTTCCAGCAGAGCAAAGGTAGAAGACGTTCCATCGTTCTTTCTTCCTTCAGTTCTTTACTCCAATACTCCCTGCTTTTGTTTGGGTGATCGATTTTCTGGTCGGCAAGCGGTGACTACTCGACCAGAAGATCCTCAACTTGTGTTGGGGGAAGCAATCTCCTGGTGGGAAGGTTGCACTTCCACCATCTGGTGATCATCCGCTTTTATCGGATGATCTACTTTCCAGGATGGATATATCAACCTATCACGAGCAGGGACAGGTAATAATTCTCATCTCCTTTTGCTGATGGTTATAGTTAGTACAACTAACTTTTGCAAATATAGGAGACTGGAGGCCCTAGTGATCAGCCTACTATGATTCTGCCTCTTCTTCTTGGGCAGATTCTTCCAGAGGAGAAGAAGGCCCTGGAGAAGAAGACCGAAGAGATGTCTTCGGCGATTCTGTACCTGGCAGAATGTTTTGAACAATCCCGTGAAGAGGCACACCAGTTCTGCCGAGAGAGGGACCACGCTCAGCAACAGTGAGAACTCTCTAATTTGATTAGGAACAGTAGTGCGTCTCTTGTTAGGGACGATGTAGATAGGCTTAGATCAGTTGCTAGTTCTCTGGGGGTTGTCAGTGTAGATCCTACTGACAACAATATGTCCCTAGGAGAACTCTACAAACTTCTTTCGGATCAGGTCGACGCTCTGGTCGCCGATATCCCTTTTGTATGTAAAGAATGCAAGAAATAAAATCTTTCTCTTTATACAAATATTCTTTGCATCGTCTATGCGAATACATGGTCGTAAGTAATGTCTTTGCGACCACTCATACACAGGGAAACTTCAGTTCTACGATCAGAATCACACTTTCATAAAAGTACCGCGACCAGCACTGATAGCGCAATCAGACTTAAGGCCGCGGTTAGAACCGAAGCTTACTGCGACCAGAACTGAGACTCGGTCAGACCGTCACTTCGATTAGAATCGGAGCTTAATCGAAAGCATGGCTTCGATCATACCACAACCCGATCAGAATATATCCATACATCCAAAAATTGGGCCATAGGATTTTTTCATGAAAACATACAAGGCACATGAAGGGAAACGTCCTCTGGAAGGCCCTGAAAAACTTTTCAGGCTTTTGCACTTTCAGACTCTGAAACAAAGAAGACTTTTTGTTTCAGATCCGATGCCTGGAACACTTTAACGGGTTCGCCAGAGACAGTATCCATTATGGGAAATGAATAAAATATCCAGTGAAACGTTTGAGTGGAACGTTACTCACAGAAGTGCACCCCCTTGGGTCTATAAAAGGAGCAGGTAGCTTCTTGAGGAAGCCACACGACCAAAACCCTTGTGATTTCCGCCGCACAAAACCCTCGCTTTTCTCAACCTCCATCTTCCCAAAGCCGCCAACTTTTCCCCTAATTCCTCACCAAAAATGGCGTCTTGGAGCCAATCAATCCATCATTCCGAGGAGAGCCTGTTGGCACTAGAGAAGGAGGAGATCCTTCCTCCGCGGCTGCTAATCAACTGGCGGCCAGAGTGGCGAACTGGTGGTTTTTGAGGAGTATCTGCGGTGTGGGTTCCGATTCCCTGAGAGTCGGTTCCTAAAGGACGTTCTTGAGCATTATGGGTTGGAGCTGATCAACCTCCACCCAAATGCAGTCCTGATCCTCGCAATATTCCAACATCTGTGCGAGGCATACGTCGGAGTGTATCCCAATGTAGAACTCTTCCGACGCTTCTACTTCTCGGCGTGGTCAAAGAGTGCCAACGCCGCCGGATGCATATACTTCCGGATAAGGGAGAAGAGAGACTATCCCTTCCCACCCCTGCGTGACTCAGTGCACGGGTGGCACCAGAAATGGTTCTATTGCACCCCGCCAACCGAGAGCGGGCTGTGGTTCGAGAACTCGCGGCCGGAGAAGCCGAGCGAGTTGGACTCCCTCCCGGCGATGAACTCGGAGTTCATGAAGCACGCCGAGGTGATCCTTCACTTAGTCGGACAAGGGTTGACAGCACGCGACGTCATCCGAGACTTTGTGAAGAACCAGGTGAGCCCCCTGCGTGAAAGGGCTCATCCGGCTTGGGAGATCAAGTCCATGGCGGACAGTACCTTGGATTACAATGAAGGTACCCATCTCTGGCATTGAGATCTTTTATTTTTGAAATGCATCAGTTAACTCGCATTCTGGAACAGTCCTGCCCTCATCCGAGATCGAGAGGCGGACTAACTACCTCCTCAGGGCTTATAAAGCTGAGGTAGAGGGCCCCAAAGGATCGCCTCGCCCCCAGAGCTTGGTTCACGCCGGCGACGATCTTAGACAGGAGCGCCGAAAGGTATGTTATCTTTCACTTGGCTTCTGTTTTGCAGGTCTTATGTATGTCCAGCACTGACAATTTTGCCGGAATGAGAACAGCTCTTAGGGAGGTTCGCCGAGGCGACGTTCTCAAGCGAGAACGTCGGTTCCCTGGGGAAGCCGACGATGAAGCACGTGAAGAAGGTTTTCTCGAAACCCAGGACGAGGAATCCCACCCCCAAGAAAGCCAAGACAAATCCTGGAGAGGGGTCTTCACGGAGCGTCCCTCCTACCGCAAGGAAAACTGCGGTAAGATATCACGTCCCTTCCGTTTTTCCAGGTGCAGACTGGAATCACTTCTTCGTCGTACAGGGGGAGAGGATCGAGGAGGAGGAGGATGATGATGTCCCCCTAGTCCGCCGGAGGAGGAAGATTGCGGGCTCTCCATCCGGTGGCGCTCCAACTTGTCCCGCAGAAGCAACTGCTACCGCAGAAGCGACTGTAGCAGACTTCGCGGCCACCGAAAGTCCCGTGGTCGAGGGTAACACCCCTGCTCCTGAAGCCCCCGAGGCTTCAGGGTCAGTTGCCTCTACTTCCCTGGTCGAAGGGGCGACCATGGTAAGATTCTTTCACAGTCTTGTTTTCTTCAATTCCCCCTGTATACTTGTTCACTGAGTTGATGCTTATCCAGGGAGAAGAGCTTCCTCCTGCGACTCATGTGAGTCCTAGGGAGGAAAATCCTTCACCCCCGCGGACAGGAGTGGAGGTAACCGAACAAGGCCCCGTGGTAGTTGCAGACGAGGTGCCGGCCCCAGAAGTCCAGGACCCATCTAGGCCTTCGGATGCAACCTCGCCAACCGGACAGGTTGCCCAGGTAAGAACTCTTACCATTTGTCTTTATCTTCCCTTAGAAATGTGCTTACAGAGGAATACACCTAGGGGGAAAAGGCCTTGTTCACCAAGAGGAAGACCAGGACAGACGACGACTGTCCCCTTTCTCGAGGAGAGCCTTCCCTGAAATCCCAAAAACTGATGGGATTTCAGATAAGGTAAAAACCCTATCTTGGTTGTATTGAAATAAGTTGTGATGATCACGAATTATGTCTGTTGGTCCATTTTTCCTTGTCAGGCGAAAAGAAGCAACACCTAGCCCTTCAACTGCTCCGGGGAGGATTGAAGTCGCTGCTAGTGCCAGAGCCTCCAGTGAGGAGCGCTCCGCCCCCTTGGTCCAGGAAGTAGTCCGGGCCGTGAGGGGAGAAGCAGGCGCGGAGACCCAGTCGCAAGCAACAGCGACTGGGGGTAGTGCCCAGCAGGCACTCCCACCGGCTGCCTCTGTTGTGGCCGCAACGGGGCCTTCAACGAGTCCTCCTGTCATCCCGGAAGACGTTTCCTTCCGGGAATTCACAAAGGTATGATGAACTTCTCTTTTGGTGCCTGGATTGTACATAGGACACCTTTAACTTCTTTTTGCATCGCAGGAGCTATCCCAGATGACGGCCAGGTCTCTTGCTATGATAGCGAGCGTTGAGGCCATACAAAAAGAGCGAGACAACTTGCGCAGGTAAGGATCATTACACTTCAACTTGTATAGATACAAATTGGTTATGACCACTCCTTCTGTTCTATCACAGAGAGGTGGCGTTTCTGAAGAAAGAAGTGGCCACGATCAAGCTTCATTCGATCTCAGTGACTTCACACCAAGGGATCGAGATCAACAAGCTGCGGTCACAACTCTGGTAAATCGACTCCTGATTAGAAAGACTTAACATCATAACCTGTGAGTAACCCTTTCTCTTACTGCAGCGCAAGCAGGTCAAATAAGACAACTCAGTCAGGACAAGGTGATCCTCCAGGGCTCTATTCAAACCTCCGAAAAGGCGAACAGAGAGCTGAGCCGTTCGATCTTTGAAAAGCTGAAGACGGTGGCTCGTCTCTTGAGGGCTGATGTGGTCGAAAACACAAGAGATAACCTCAGCCAAAATGACTGGTCTACGCTGGTCATTGCCTAGGCGGAATCACTTCTCGAATATCTTCCTGAAGATACACGGCGACGAGAAGAGGCGATCAGAACCAGGGTTCGGCCAGCCGCTTCTGCCATTCTCAGCCGGTTTCGACTTCACCATGGCCCAGATGCAGATCTGAATCCATTGGTGGGACCGGTTGAGGTCGAGAGTGAGGAACAATTGGAGGCCGTCATAGAGGAGGTTAGACCCCTTGTAAATAAGCTCCTGACTGAGCTTGGGATCGAATGATCCCTACATCTGTATAGAAACAGTTATGTATAATGCAATGTATGTTGAAAATCATTTTTGAAAATGAATATACTTTCAAATATATTCTTGTTTTATGTTATTTCATATTATAAACATATCCCCCTAGCCCCCGCCTGTGATTGTAAATACTAAAAACTTAGTATTACAAACGCAGGAGAGAAGTGAATATAACGACCAGGGATATGTGATCAAACCAGCAATTATGATCAATGTAACGCCTAGCCTTGTTTGCAAACCAGCAGCCACTCAGATGACCGAGGACTTGCCAGAAAGCCCTGTATGCGTTGAGAAACGGCTTATTTAGGAATGATTTGTCTGGAAGCGGTAATGAGATCGTCCAGCGAATCCGACTAGAACGTTGTAATGATCTAACCGCCGGCGACCAGCCCCCGAGTAGAATTCGCAGTACATGGGCATAAAGGGAAATATTCATCGTATGAAACCAAAGCATTTTTTTGTTTTATGAAAAAAAAAATGCTAATTGAACAGGAAAAGGGATTGAGTACTTACACGTAGAACTTACGAAGTTGATCAATGTTCCAGGTATTGGACAGGATGCGACCATCCTCCATGGCTAATCGTGCTGACCCTGGTCGCGGCACTGAGACAACAGTGTAAGGGCCTTCCCACTTCGGGGAGAATTTGTTGTGATTAGACTGGTCTTGGATTTTTCGTAAGACCAAGTCGCCCACGTTAAGACTACGTGGTCGCACCCTTTTGCTGTGGTACTTGCGCAAAGCTTGCAAGTATGCCGCGGATTTGATCAAAGCGCAATCACGCCTTTCTTCTAAGTGGATAAGATCCTGTGATCGCTGTTCGGACTGATCAACTTATTCGAATTGTTCTGTCCGAACAGACCCAATAGTAACTTCCATCGGCAACACAGCCACGGCCCCATAGACCAGATGGAAGGGCGTCTCACCGATGGCTCGACTAGAGGTAGTTCATAGTGCCCACAGAACGGTATAGAGCTCGTCTGCCCAAGCCCCTGAGTGAGTCTTAAGGCGATCAAAAACACGTTTTTTGATACCTTGCAGTATCTGCCCATTGGCCCGTTCTACAGCACCATTGCTTTGTGGATGTGCCACAGAAGCAAAGTACACCTTGGTTCCGATCTGATCACAGTAGTCTAGGAAAAGACCACTGGCGAACTGAGAACCATTGTCGGTGATAAGACGGTTTGGAACACCAAATCGAGCAACAATGTTCTTATGAAAGAACTTTTGTGCTGCTGATGCAGTAATATTTCGTACCGGTTCGGCCTCAATCCAGTTTGTAAACGTGTCAATGGCTACGAACAGAAACTTGTACCCGTTGACCGCTTGTGGCATAGGACCAACAATATCCATCCCCCAAACCGCAAAAGGCCATGCGAGGGGAATGGTTTGTAACGCATAGGCAGGTTGATGAACCTGTCTCGCGTGGAACTGACACTGAGGACACATCTTGACCATATGCTTGGCATCATCAAGTGCCGAAGGCCAGTAGAATCCTTGTCGAAAAGTTTTTCCGACCAGTGTCCGATATGACGCGTGCGCACCGCATACACCGTCATGTATTTCCTTCAAGAGGGATTTTCCTTCCTCCTGAGATATGCAGCGCATGAATATTCCTTGAGTACCCTTTCTGTACAAAACCCCATTTATGAGCTTGTACAAACACGCTTTTCGAATTAACCGATCACTTTCGGTTTCGTCCTCGGGTAGGGTCCCATATTCAAAATAGACTCTCAATGGATGAGTCCAATCCTGTTCCTGACCGAGGTTGGTAACGCAGGCTATTACCGGATCATCCTCGACCGAAGTCATGATCGAAGGACGGTCCAAGTGTTCAATGAACACTCCTATCGGAGCGAATGTGCCTGAGGACCTAATTTTGGACAATTGGTCTGCGAGAATGTTGTCCTTTCGCGGGATGTATTGGACTTCGAAATGACTGAAATGTTTCTCCAATCTCCTCACTTCCCCCAGGTAATGAGCCATTGTCTCATCGGAGGTGCTGTACTCCTTATTTACCTGGTTTACGACCAGCTGTGAGTCTCCCCTCACCACTAATCGACGGACTCCGAGGAATTTTGCTGCCTGGAGCCCTGCAAGAAGACCTTCATACTCTGCGGCGTTGTTGGTCGCAACAAAGTGTAGTTGGATGACATACTTAAACTGTTCGCCCTGAGGCGTAACTAAGACCACTCCAGCCCCCGAGTGTTGAAAACTACGGGAGCCGTCAAAGTACATTGTCCAGTGATCGGGGCATTCCAATTCCTCTGGCACCTGCACGAGTGGCTCAGGGTTGGTCCATTTGACCACAAAGTCGGCCAAAACCTGAGACTTAACCGCCATGCGGGACGTGAAATGGATATCAAAAGCACCGAGTTCGACCGCCCATTTAGCGATTCGACTAGATTTCACAGGATTTCGGACAATATCCCCCAAAGGAAAGGAGGAGGGTACTGTGATCTTGTGAGCTTGGAAGTAGTGTCGTAACTTACAGGAAGCCATCAGTAGCGCGTAAAGTATCTTCTGGACCTTAGGGTAATGCTCCTTAGGACCATGAAGCACCTCGCTCACATAGTAGACGGGTCTGTGTATTCCTTCCCTATCCGCGATCAGGACGGCGCTGACCGCGTGCGGTGTGGCCGCCAGATAAAGAAGCAATGGTTCTCCTTTGTCGGGAGACACCAACACTGGCAGACTAGATAGATATGTCTTTACCTCCTGAAACGTTTTCTCGGCCTCATTCGACCATGTGAAATTGTGATGCTTCCGCAAGGCTTTGAAGAAAGGTAATCCCCTTTCGCCTAGTCGCAATATGAAACGACTTAAGGCCTCCATGCGACCAGCCAGGCGTTGAACATCTTTCATGGTCGAGGGCGACCTCATTTGTTCGATGGCCCTCTTAGGATTAACTTCAATGCCCCTGGAACAAACAAGGAAACCAAGAAGTTTTCCTGAAGAAACTCCGAAAGAACATTTCTCCGGGTTTAATTTTATTCCAAAGCGATTTAAATTACAAAAGGTTTTAGCGAGATCGTCCAAATGAGACAATCTCTTGGTACTTTTTACAACCAAGTCGTCTACATATGCTTCGAGATTACGCCCTATCTGGGAAAGAAAGGTCTTTTGCATTAAGCGCTCGTACGTGGAACCTGCGTTCTTGAGACCGAACGGCATTCTGACGTAACAGTAGGTGCCGAACGGGGTGATGAAGGCAGTTTTCTCTTCATCTTTTTCTGCCATGCTAATTTGATGATATCCTGAGTAAGCGTCCAGGAAGCTCATCAGTTCGCAACTCGCGGTCGAGTCGACCAGCTGGTCGATGCGGGGAAGGGGAAAGTCGTCCTTCGGACAGGCACTGTTAAGGCTAGTGTAGTCGACGCACATGCGCCACTTGCCATTTGACTTGCGGACCATGACCGGATTGGCGAGCCATTCCGGGTGATCGACCTCGCGAATAAACCCGACTTTTAGGAGTTTGTCCAACTCTTCTCGGATGGCTTCCTGTCGGTCAACAGCAAAACACCTGAGCTTTTGCTTTATTGGTCGTTGTCCAGGTCAAATCGCTAACCTGTGCTCAATTACTTCCCTTGGGACACCGGGCATGTCGGACAGTTTCCACGCAAACACATCTGCGTTAGCCAAGAGGAAAGTAATGAGCTCGAGTTCCTATTTGTCATCCAGACCTGATCCGACCCGAATCGTCTTGGATGGATCATCTGGATACAATGGAACCAGTTTTAGTTTCTCATCTGGTCGAGGAGCAGCCTTGATCGCATCGGTGGCGACTGTGGCGACCTGGGCGTCCCGGAGGGGAAGTTGATCGACCATCTCCAAAGATAGCCGGTCGCACGTGAGTGCCCGTTGCGACTGTCTCAGACCGAGATGACACCTTTGGGGCCAGGCAATTTGCCGCACTGGTAAGCATAGTGCGTTGCCATCATGAACTTAGCAAGAGTTGGCTTGCCAAAGATTGCATTATAAGCCGAATCACAATCGATTACGTCAAAAGTAACCAATTATGCTCGGAAGTTATCCGGTTCTCCCAGTGTGACCGGGAGGACCACTTGTCCCAACGGCATCATGGAGGGGCCTGGGATTATCCCATAAAATGGATGGATTATGGGTTTGATCTTCGAACGAGGGATTTGCATCTCGTCGAGTGCCTTGACCAATAAAATGTCAAGGGAACTTCCCCGTCGATCAGGACCCTTTCGACTCTCGCATTACTGATGATCGGGGTAATGACCAGAGGGAGCCTCAATGGTCGAGTAAGCCCCGCGGGACAATCAGAGCGATCGAACGTCAAAGGTGTATCCGACCAACGGGGGTATTGAGATTCACCAAGAGACGTCTCTGTTTGGTTAACCTCTCGATAAAAGGCTTTAAACTGCCTTTTGGAAACAAAAGAGGAAGAACCCCCGAAAATAACATTAATGTGATTTTGAGGTACCTGGTAGGACATCTCCTCGTCTCCGTCGGCGTCTCTAAGTCAGCATGCCTGTTCTTTAGCCGGTAAGGTCGGCATTGGCCCAACTCCCTGGTAGAAGTCATCCAATTGCTTCAACCAACTCCTGTAGTTCTTGAGGTTGTAGCCTGCGGAGTTGTGGAGTGGACACCACTTCTTGCCTTCCTGCCGATTAGTCGACTTTTCTGGCTGGTCGGCACTACGACCACCAGGAGCAGTTTTATTCTTAAATGAAGGCTTGTTACCTTTGGTAGAAGACGGCTTCTCTGCGACTGCAACCTCGCGGTACTGTCCAGAGCAGTTCCTCTTCGATTTCTTTGACTTCCCACTCGACGAAGATTCCGGCTTCTTGCTTGAATCTTCTTTCCTGGCGTCTTTGAAACCTGGTTGAGGTGGTAGGTCACCCTTGTCGACTATCCGGTTCCATTCGACCGCTTCGGCTGCGTCGGAATATCGATCGGCCATGTCGAAAAGATCAGCCACTGATCGAGGAGGGTGGATAAGCAAGTCTTCGGTGAATCTCCGGTATCGAACGGCATGTTTAAATGCCCTGATAACGGAGCCGTCAGATATGTTCGGGATGGTATTCCTCACCCCTACAAACCTCTTGACAAACTGCCGAAGAGTTTCGGTCGAAGTTTGTCGTAGACGATGAAGATCGTCCTCTTTACCCAGCTTTTGATAACAGTTTTGGAAATTGCTGAGGATGGCGTCGCACAGCATTTCCCAATTGTAGATGGAACCCTTGGGCTGATTAAACAGCCAGGTTCTAGCCGGTCCTTCGAGGACTGTAGGCAGGTAGTTGGCCATGACCCGGTCATCGCCTCCTGCTGCTTAGATGGCAGTGATATAGATTTGAAGGAACTCGGATGGGTTCTGAGTTCCGTCGAACCTTTCGATGGCCCCTGGTCGAAACTTATCAGGCCAAACGACCGCACGTAGGCCGGGCGAGAAAGCTTTACAACCGACGTAGGGACCGTGAACTGCCCTATGACTCTCAACCGGGTCACGGGCGACTTCACGCAACGGTGGAGTTATCCGTGGTCCCAAACGAGAGTGGACAGGGACCCGATCCCTACCACGAGAATCCTGTGTTCGCCTGTACTTGTCCTGTCGGGATAGTACAGGCGGCGGGTAACTTCGCCGACCAGAACCAGAGTGAGAACACTCTCGTTCGCGGGAACGTGTTACCGACCGGGAAGAGGCCGTTGGGGTCGCCTCAGATGCAACCTCATCCAGTCTTTCCGCCAGGATCCTGGTGAAGGCTGGTTTCTGCGCATCTGTGACCGTAGGAGGGAAGTTACGCATGACTTCCGCGATAGATCGCAGTCGACCATGGGTACTTCTCCTAGGGGCACCAGGTGTTACCGTTTCTTCGTCCACCGGGAAACGCTCCGGAGGCAAAGAAGGGGTCCGGTCGCGTCTACGACCACGTGACCGTCAAGAAAAACTCGGAGCAGCATCGTAACGAGCCTGCGCATCTTGAAGAGCCTCTAGGGCAGTTCTACGCAGTTCATTGTTTTGTTGCTCGAGATCTTGATCCTCCTTCTATTTGCGATCCCGTTCTTCCCTATCAGCCTGTTGATCAGGAGTTTCCTCTGATAAGGCAACAAACTGTCTAGGGAGAGAGGTTGCCGACGGGGAAAACATCTCAGTTTGTTCCGAATCGGACTCGAAATCAAAGAGACGGTGGAGGTTATCAGGGTCAAATCTTCCTGGGCTGATTTCCAGGTCGATATCATCCTTCCCCTCAGCGGGGACGTATGACGGACCGGATTCACCCTCTAGCGCATTAAGAACCTCAGTGGGTTCTGACCTTGCGCTAGTCGCACCCTGGTCGATGGACATGACCTGGAGAGATGATTCAACCTCTGGAAGATTTTGGCCTCCAACCTCCTCCATCGGAACAGGATCGCTTGGAGAAGGCATTGGAATGTGAGCATAATCCTCGAGATCAAAATCGTTCTCGGAATCATATACTCCAGCCATATTTCAGCGAACCTCCGGATGAAAATTAGGACGCCTTGAGAAAGGCCCCACGGTGGGCGCCAGCTGTCGACGATTCGGACTCGGGGTCCTCAGCCGAACTTTTGCAAAATTTATAATAGCGAGACCTTTCAAGATGACCCTCCGGGAAGGTATGTAGAAATATGGAGAACAGGAGCACAGAGAGGTTTATACAGGTTCGGGCCCTCGATGGTGGGAGTAATGGCCCTACGTCCTGTTGGGATTTCACTATACGTGGTAAAAAGATTTACAAGATGGCGGGAAAAAACCTTCACAGGCAAAGATTTTTCCTATGTAAGTGTACAGAAAGAAGCCAGGGAGGCTTATAAAAACTATCTAATCTAGGCCGTAGACTTGGCTGCTTGAGTGGTTGAGATGTGTTGTATCTCGCTTTGATCAGAGACGTTGATCTCTTTTCTTCTCGTCCTTCTTGTTTGATGCATCTTGCCACCCTTTTATATTAGTCGAAAGGGTGCCATGTTGTAACTGCATCAGACAGTTGCTTGGATGCGGTTAAGAGAACCGCTTTTAACCCCCACGCAGGTTTAACACGTGTTATTCATGGATAACTGCACGTATTAACCGCCTGACGGTTGGTCCTCCACGTGGAAGAATCTCCGGGATACTTGAGATATTCCCGCTATAGGGACAGATGAATTCCAAATACCCTGGTCGAAAGTGCTCTGACCGCGGGATGTTGGCTGACCACGCAACATCTCCAACATTCTGTTCGCGTATAGCACACGAACTCCTGACCACGCACTAGCTGCGGTCTGATCGCGCAAAGCCTGCGACCTCGGGCTGATACTTCTTAGAATGACTTGAGTTCGCACCACTAAGCACGTGTCTGGTTCAAATCTGTCCTGAACCAACAGTGCATTTATTTGAACTGACTCGGGTGTCAATCCTCGTCAGCTTGGTCAAGAACACTTACAGTCTTTCGTGGAGTGGCCTACGATGGCGCGATGCAGTGGCCGGAGAAGGTGGAGAACCCAATTGCGATCGGCAATGGTGGCGCAGAGGAGCGAAAAAGCGAACATCGGGGAGGCTAAGGTTTTCCGCGCGCAAGTATTTGGAATGTGATCAATTGCACTGGAGGGAAAATTGTGCGAGGTTAACCTAATATATGAATCTTTACTATCGGTTCATAATCACTAAACCGATAGTAAATACAATGGAAGTTAGGGTTTGGAGTGTTGGCATTATTCACTATCGATTTTATGATTATTAACCGATAGTAAATTAAGAACAGGGTCTCATAACACAATATGAATTACTATCGGTTATGAACAATAAACTGATAGTAGATCTTAATTTCATATCAGTTTGGAAATTCAAACCGATTGTAGAAGACAATGTTATTGACCCTAAAGGGTTTTCCTGAGAACAATTACAGATGGGTCTCAGTACATCATTTTGCACTTGTAAAGACACCTGAAACCCCATGCAAATGACCTCCAATAATTTTGAAATAAATTAACAGTAAAGACCAATCATGGAATGAAAATTTACAGTTTTCATATTGATTTGTGAAAAGAATCAATTATTGCTCAAATCAACTTCAATTGAAATGAAAATTTGCAGAAATGATTCTCAATGCATCACGTATGTTTTCCCAAAGAATTTTTGAAAAATGATTTGAAGAATTCTTCAATTAAAGATCCAAGTAATATACGTCACTTACATATTGCAAATTAGTCAAGAATGGTTGTCCACCCATAATCCTTCTTCGTGGTCGTCTCGCAGGTAAGTTGTTTCGTCAATATCTTCGGTAGGCACAGATTGAAGAATTCCATCTAAAAATGGAGGTAGTTCGTCAAACTGATCATACTCTTCTTCATCCACAACGTCTTCGACCCCAACAATACATCTCTTACTGTGAAGGACAACGTGCAACTTTGGGTTGGCCGGGTCAACGATGTAGAACACTTGTGGCTTGCACAGCAAGTATAAATGGTTCATCTTAGTATGCGACTTTACTGAGATCGATGAGAGTAAACCCATAATTGTCGACTTTAACACCTCGAGAGATTTCGACCCATTGGCATCGAAACAGAGGAATCTTAAGTAATACATAATCGAGCTCCCATATTTCCTCAATAACACCGTAATATAAGTTGAGTGCCCTTACTACCCTGGCATCCTCCGAAATAGCAAGTAGTGTCACTCCACTACATTGCATTGTACTCTTCTCGTCCTGAGTTCTTATGTAAAATGAATAGCCGTTGATGTCATACCCCTGCCAAGTCTCTACAGTAAATCTAGACCCTCTGGCCAACCATGTAACAACTTCATCTGCGTTGCCCTCAGAAGCTTGCAGGACTCTATTTTTGATCCACCCAACAAACTTCCTGTTATGTTCTCTGGTGACCCAAATCTCTGGCTTCGAAGGATTCTGTTTCCGTAATATTTCCTTGTGCTCATGTATGTATGGCTCCACCCCCGTCATGTGCTGTAAGACCTAAAAATGGGCTTTTGCATACAGATCACTAGAGGGGACGACTGCTTTAAATCCAATCGTTCCAATGCCCTGAAGCCTGCCCTCATGCCGGGACGTAGGAACGCCAATTGAGTCAACCCCGACCATATAGTTGGTGCAAAATTCAATCACCTCCTCGGCGGCATAACCTTCAATGATACTGCCCTCAGGCCGATGTCGATTCCTTACATATTCGTTCAAGATACCCATAAATCACTTAAATGGATACATGTAGCGCAATAATACGGGTCCACAAAACTAAATTTCCCTGACAAGGTGAATAATTAGATGGACCATAACATCAAAAAAAATGGAGGGAAATACATCTCTAGCTGACAAAGAGTTGTAGTCACATCACGATGCAAATCGTCCAGTCCATCCAGATCAATTACCTGCAAGGACACAGTTGCAGCAAATATTCAGATCCAAAAAATCTGACAAGTTCCACGAATGGAGCTAATTAACTTGCTAGGAGTACACGCTTACCTTACCAGATATTGTGTTGAAGAAATAACATAGCTTTGTAATTGTCTCTCTGACTTTGACTGGGAGAATGCCTCTGATAGCAATGGGAAGCATTTGTGACATCAGTACATGACAATCATGGGACTTCATACCAACCAGTTTCAAGTCTTTCATGGACACAAGTTTTTTCAAGTTCGCAGAATACCCGCATGGAACTTTGACATCATATAGGCACTGACAGAGTTCTGTTTTTTCTCTTTTTGACAAAGTATAGCAGGCTGGGGGGAGGTATGTACGCTTTCCCTTCTCCAACGGTGCAAGCTCAGTCCTTATGCCCATGTCGAGCATGTCACGGCGAACGTTGATGCCATCTTTCGTCTTTCCTGGAATGTTCAACAACAAACCAATCAAACTGTCACAAACATTTTTCTCTACGTGCATGACATCAATGCAATGTCGAACTTGTAAGTGCTCCCAATATGGCAGATCCCAAAGAATCGATCTCTTCTTCCAAACATTTTTTCCTGGAGGTTTAGAACATTTACCGAACTCAACTTTGATGTCCTTCACACGCAAGTAAATCTCCTTACCAATCACAAACACTTGGGCTAATCCTTTCTCAGGCTTCCCATTAAATGACTTCCTCTTCTTACGGTAGGCGTGATGCATCGGAAGGAATCTGCGGTGACCCATGTACACTATTTTTCTGCAGTTCGATAACCACATGCTTTCAGTTCATCCAGGCAAATAGGACAAGCCTTGCCTCCTTTTGTACTACACCCCGACAAATTTCCATAGGCTGGGAAATCATTTATGATGCAAAATATCATGGCCCGCAACATGAAATTCTCTCGCTTATGTGCATCCCACACCTGCACCCCTTCGCTCCACAATTTATGTAAGTCCTTGATTAACGGTGATAGAAACACGTCAATATCATTCCCAGGTTGTCTGGGTCCTGAAATTAGTAACGACATCATGATGTACTTGCGCTTCATACATAACCAAGGAGGAAGATTATAGATGCATAAAAGAACCGGCCAAGTGCTATGTCGACTGCTCATATTTCCGTGTGGATTCATACCATCCGTACTCAACCCAAACCTTATATTCCTCACTTCGCCGCCAAACTCACCGAATGCTCTGTTAATGTTTCTCCATTGAATAGAATCAGCTGAACGTCTTAGTTTTCCGACTTGTTTCCGACCTTCAACATGCCAACGCAAGTACTTCGCATCTTTCGGATTTGCAAACAGCTGTTTCAATCTAGGAATCACAGGCAAATACCACACAGTTTTGGCCGGAGGCCCTTTCTTTACCTCATTACATCCATTGTGATAAATTTTGTCCCCATGCTTATACCGCGATGCACCGCATCTTGGACAAACATGCAAATTCTCGTACTCGTTACGGTACAGAACACAATCATTTGGGCATGCATGTATTCTTTCGATTTCCATTCCCAACGGACACAATAGTTTTTTGGCTTGGTAAACTGATCTTGGAAACTCATTTCCCTCTGGAAACATGTCCGCTAACAGATCTAATAGCGCCGTGAAACTCTTATCGCTCCAACCGTTGCTTGCCTTCAAGTTATATAATCTCAACACAGAAGACAACTTTGTAAATTTTGCACATCCGGGGAACAAAGGCTTCTCAGAATCAACAATTAATTTCTCAAATTTAGCTAAATCGTTTTCGCTGTAATCTTCTTCTACATCACGTAACATTTCATCTAAATTGTCGTCATCTACATGGACATCCGAATGAACATTACCAATGTTCTGATGATCATCATTACTGCAATCCACTTCCGGATGCTGCTGAGTGGTAGCGGTGCTCGTTTCCTCAAGATCTTCACCATGCCATATCCAATGGATATAGCGTGCATTAAAACCACGACGAATCAAATGACTCCTAATCTGATCAGAGTTGTCGAACTTTTTTAAGTTTATACAATCTATACAAGGACAATACATATCTTTCTCTCCCTTCTTCGCCTTTTCTTGCTCAGCAAATTTAATAAACCCATTCACACCCTCCAAATACTCAATAGTAGTACGTTTTATTCCATACATCCAATATTCTCGGTCCATCTACAATTATTTCACAAAATTGACAAATTGAAATAAATAATTAATGACTCAGGGCATGCATGCATGAAACATCATCAATTAGCTAGGCCATATGTGTGTACAGCTGCTTAATTATATTAAATGGATATGTATGAAACCCTAATTAACTTGATGCATTAATTGGAAGAGCCAGCAAGCTAGTTGGTTAACTTCAACCATAAATCATTCCTAGCTTAACTTCAGCAAGCTATAGCTAGCTAGCCAACCTAGCCTTCTAGCAAGTTTGGAGCTACATGTATCTAGTTTAATGAATTGCAAGTAGAGAAAGAGGGAGAGTGTAAAAGAGTGATCGAGAGAGAGAGGTGATGAGAAGATGACAATACCGAGGGGATCGAATTATCAACCTCTCAGCTAGCTTCTCCAGATCACTCTAGCTTGGAGCGTGGATGCACGTACGGTAGAAATGAATCGAGGATGCAGAGTGCAGAGCAGGGGTCGAGATAAATTGTACAATTTTACTATCGATTCAAAAACACAACCGATAGTAAACTAAGGTCCCCATTGTCATAACCATTAGTTTATATGACGCCATTTTACTATCGGTTTGTTTTATATAACCGATAGTAAAATTTACTCTATTATATTGGTTTGTACAGTAGTAACCGATATAAAAAGTCCGTAATTTCACTATCAATTACGAAAGACATACCGATAGTACTATTTCATCTATTATATCTGTTGGTATAGTATGAATCAATAGTATAAAGTCCGCAATTTCACTATCAGTTATGAAAGACAAACCGATAGTACTATTTCATCTATTATATCGGTTGATACAGTAATGACCGATAGTAAAAATGTTTGCATTGCACTAACGGTGTACCAGAATATAACCGATAGTAAAAAGCCCCTTCTCCACCGCTGTCGTCCTACTCTATCGGATTTTTCCCAGATTGCTTATAACCGTTAGAAGATATGGGTTAGTGGATTGCATTTCTGTAGTAGTGCATGTAGTTGCTCACTTATTCTCTCTACATGTGGTAGTGTAGACTTTGCACCCTCGATCAACAATTTTAGCTAAACTTATGGCTTCGCTCGGTCTGTTGTCCATAGGATGATCCGGTGAAACATATGAACCATCGCCATTATGTCATTGTAACAAGCCATCAGTCAAGCACAGATTCTAGGAAGAACCAACTTACTGCTGAAGGTACTATGGCTGCACAGACATTAAGGTTTCTACAAACAGAGATGAGAATGTTCTACCATGTTTAGGGTTATCCTTCTTAGTAATGTACTTATCGATCAAGTTTTTTCTTCAGAAGGTTGAGCCCAAGTGTAACATTATTGTGTGGATCGATGAAGACATGACGAAGTACACTAAGTCATACTGCAAATGTTGGGGAAAAGTGAAGGCTCACTGCAGGATGTTTGGTCTTCTGGAGAACCCAAAACCAAGTGAGGCTGATTCTTACAATGAGGCAGAATGGCGTTGGAACCCATAGAAAAAGAAGAAAGAGTAATAGTAGCCCTGGTACAGCTAGCTTAATTTGTTATGTGTTCACAACCGGGTCCTCCCTAAAATCTTGTTACAATTTTTAATGTTTCACCAAAAAGGGTTTATGAGATCTCCTCAATACAAGACTTGATTCATTGAAAGGGTTGTGGAGATTTTAATGGTAGGTTTGAATTTACTAGCAAAAATCCAGTTAAGAATGCACCCTCTGTTTACAAATATGTCATTTTACCTTCATGCACATGAATTTAGACATGACATAATATAATCAATTTAGCCCTATTAAAATTTGTGTAAAGTATTAATTATGGTATGTTGAGTTTTAGGAAAGGAGAGGGCATAAAAGAAAAGAATGTGGAGGTTAGGGTTAGGATTAGGTTTTCGGTCAGAATATGATGCATTCAATAAATGTAATAGTAGCAAACATTAGAGATTGAGAAATGTTTGTACTTGTTCCAAATACATAGTAAGGCACTAAAGATTTTGATGTCCCCTTTTATGCACTGGCCTGTCCCTTTGAAAAGGTGACAACGAATATGAATCCGGCTAGACATGTGATCATAGACCGATAGCTACAGAAGGTTCGTATCACTGCATGTGCTCGGTGGATTGAGATGGCTGTGTCAGTGACGGAGGATCTACGACCTAGGTGGTTCGAGCTCATCAGGCAGGTAGTACTGTTATGCATAAAGGTCGGAAATCCCTAGCATGTTCAACACCCAATGTTAATTGTGCCAAGGGGGGTGATAGTATGGCTGATAATCTGAGATGCCCTGGTAATGCTAGGGCTGGCAATAGAAGTGTTGAATCTCCGCCTAGTCAAGGTCCTCATCAGTTGCTAGTTGGGAAGCCATCTTAGTGTTAGCAATCTCTTGGGCCTCCCTGTGATCCACATATGAATCATCGTCTTCATCAGAGTTGGGGGCGACTTCTTCTTTTTTATCATGTATGTGAAGCAACCTTGAACGACATGGTGGTTTGGGAAGGCAAGCCCAACAGCTACTCAAAGAACAAGTGCACGAAATCAGTGGTGAGGTAGTCGAAGATGATGGCCTATCTGAAACAAAGGTATGGCATGTAGGTATGAATGTGCCACACTTGCTAGATGCGATGGCTGAGGTCTTGGTATACTTGGATGGTTGTCGTCTGACATACTATGTCACGCTATGAGTGGTGGTGATGTAGGATGATACTGGATTCTGATGGACAATGACATCGCTTGGTTGTTGGTGACCCAAGTTAGTCATGATACTTCGCACCTTAGATTCCATGGTTTGTAGTGTAGTGGCAACCTCTGTCTATATTGCACGACCAAATTTCCACAAAATGGAAGATGCAGTGTTGTTAATGTCCCTTGCGTTTTCATACTGACAAACCAAATTAAAATGTGTGTTAATATTCTAAAGTTCATGAAAAAAAGACAGATTGTCAAGAAAGATGTGTACCGAATAATGAGTCTTTGCAGTCATGTCAGTATCGAAACTTGTGCAGGCACTAACATTGTAGAGAAGGTCAATAGCTCAATTTGACCGCTGCATGGCTAATTCTCACACATGTTTGTGACACATACCACTGAAGGTACCTACGATAACTGCTCAGGTTGTATGATCGATCTTCAAGAACACGGTTTATGTGTGCCTCATCATCCTACTTTGTTACCCATCAACATTGGTGATTCACCCAGTCATCGCTTCCTTTCTAACCCCTTCTTATCTTCCTGCATTAAGTAAATCTCTGGCAATGTTATGTCTAAAATCCAACAAAAATGCATGCCTACATTAAGTAAATATATAGCACAAGTTAGACGTACCCATGGACATCTCTAGGGAGCTGTTGAGGTGGAATGAGGGGTATCTCCTGATAAAGACCAAACTATCGCATAACACATTCCGGTGTGTATACCTCCACCATGTACAAGAACATGAGGTGGCACTAAGTAAGCCATCAAATTGAGTCTTGTGAGCTCTGCACCAATAAACCATGAGGTGCAATCTCTGAGATGAAGTCATCAATCCATGCTCCATATAAACACGACTGTCATGTAGTATCTCAAAGTCAGCCTAATAGGTTGTATAGCATCATAACACCTGATGCTCGGACCATTTGAGTGTCCCTATGGCCGTACGTGCCCATCGTAGGCTTGTCTATGTCATCATCTCCATCACCATAGAGGTGATGCACTACAGGGTACTGGTGGGATGGAAAGCTTGATGCGTGGTTGACAAATTAGAAAGTTCTCCCAAGACCACAACTGCAACAATGTGTAGCATCTAGATAGCACTAGATCAATGGCTGTGGACCGCACACATCCATCACATAGGCCCCTGTTGATCACTCACAAGATCACAGTCACCCAACTATATGGCAGTATCTCTCTGGGTTGTGCGTCAATAATGGACTCTATGATTGGTATATAGAATGGATACACCCTATCATCTAGGTTGATCCGTTTGAGACCTAGCCTTGATTTTTGCACTAGGCTCGCCCAGATTCTAATATGCGGAATAACGAGATCTTACTCGGAAATACCGAAACTAAAGGTTGATCGAAAACACAGTTTAAAATAATTGTACAACTCTTTATTTCAAAGAGGGCTTTACACGTCGAACGTTAGGCACACTTGCCTACGTCAAAGGAACTATAAGTGTTTAAAAGTCAAATACGTTCTATGACTTTTCGATGATCTAAACTAGACCTATTACAAGGTATTTATAATCCAATCGTATGAATACGTATCAGACTCAGTAACCTAAACATATTAGACTCTTATAACTAACTAATCCTAAACGGATAGACTTAGTAATCTATATTTGGATCAGATTACAATTCCGAACAGGGAATGATCACGAAACCTTTCCAAACACGGTTAAGGTCGCGAAGCCGTATGCGACTGGACTTAAAGATCCTCCCGGTTCATAGGTTGTAGCAAACATAACCCATCCAAATAGCACCAAAATATAAGAAAATAGATGCCTATACATAATATCATATGGGGCATCATTAGGGCACACCCGATATCGTCAGAGCCATAACATTAGCACACCCTTACTATGTGCAAGGATCAGATCATTCTCATGTCCAAGACCAAATCTCTGCTGGATCCTCACCCATCAATCTGTCGGTGTTGTTGGTGGCATCAAAATGTCCCTCTTGATTGGCAATCCAAATAGCATAGCCACGTCTTGCAGAGTGACTGTCATCTCACTCCACTGAAAGTGAAAAGTGTGAGTCTCCAGCTGCCATCGATCCACTAGTTCCGATACAATGATCTCTCTAAAATGAATCTATGGCTCATGTGTAATAACCTAACAAGAGGTAGTAGTCTAGCATCACGAAGGTTGGCACATACCTAGGGTGAAAACGCCACTAGTTGCTTGGGGGCCTCGATTTCAACATGTGAGACTGATGTCCCTGTGATAGTAGCCTCCTACAATGATGGAGAACATAGAACTCAGATAGAAACTCGGGCAATCTATCCACCCCCTCATTGGCCATGACCCTTAAACCAAAAAATATATTACTAACTTAAATGTGAAACATTCTTCTTGGAGTTACATATATAACCAATACAGTAAATAGATTGTGCACAGTGCAACATATAATAATTTGAGTTCAATGTACATAGTTGAAGTTCAACATATAGTAATTAAATTTTGATGTACATAGAGTTCGAAATACATCCCTCATTCATATACCTCCACATACATAATTAAAGTTGAACATACATAAGATCTAATACTCAAATTAATTCTCTCTTGACGAACTTGCTTGATTCTGGGACAGGACACTACCTTTTGGTGTGCCCTGATTATTTGCACTTACTTCACTCACTAAGACTACCACGCTCACCACGGTCACTTTCATCCATATTGTTATGGATTTAACATGGCTGACAATGGTCAGCCCACGATCGCTTCAACCACACATCCAAAATCCATGTGATGGCTCCATGCTAGATCTTCCTGTAACTTCCGTGTGTCATGACTTGTTGAGCACACTGCTCCATATGGTAGACAGATGTTCGAGGCTATAGTACTCGGAGAAGTACCGCATTGGCGAGAAGCAGATGGCTGAGCATCCTGCAATGAAATGAGAACAAGACTTGTGCAATGTAGTGGTTTGTTGCATATGCATGTTGCAACTTCTCCTATGATGCATTGATGAACCTTATCTGATCTCATGTGACTAGATATATGTTTCTGTCTCAAACGCACCTCATACTTCCTCTCAAACCCATTAATGCAAAACACTGAGTGGGACATGGCTTTTTTTATCTTTTGATTCATGTATTTCTAGACAACGTCAGACAAATTCTGCATTGGATCATCAAGTAATGTCCTTGCTGCGTTGGATCAATTTTTGAAATAGATGGCTGTGTGAAACCATGTCATTAATCTCTACAATTGTTGCCAGTGAGAGAATGTAAACCCTTCAACACTACATTGTACACTTATGACAAATTGGTTGTCATGATTCCGTATCTTGCACATATGTGTCCTTCAACTGTGACCATGTTTCCTCTGAGAGGTCATCACTCTAGTGCGAAAACTTCTTAGACCTACACCTTCGACCTCTTCGAGAGCTTGCCTCGCATTCATCAACCTCAGCCTCAACCTCATCTTCACCTGACAGTTCGTGCTCCATGCTGTATTTCATCATCAACTCATCAAGCATCTTCCAATTTTTTTTTGTATTTGTTAAGCTGATTCTATAAACATAATTTCTTGAAAGTGACCATGAGCTCTTTGTTCTTAAAACAGGTAAAGAAATTTGCTGTAAGATGTCGCATGCACCATTGACTTTATAGGTCATTCCACTGAAATGCAGGTTGCTAGCCATTCTTCATCAAATCAATGGTAGTCATTAACCCTATGTTGTGATTTGTTACTATACAAACGTTTGGGTGATCCAACACGACTACTCGCTTCATGTTCACCAGAATCTATAACCAACTCTCTATGTATTCACTCTCTACTATTGCAAAAGAAACAGTAAGTAAATGGTCATTTACATTTGATGCGATTGCAGTTAGCAGTGTCCCTTTGTATTTCTCTATCAAGAACATTCCATCCATGCATAGGACCAATCAACAATATTGAAATCCATGTATGCACTATGCAAAAACCCAAAATATATGGGCAACATTTCTTGTGCTACTTCTGTTCCTTGAATTTCTTCATCAAATATATCTACAACGGTTTCTAGGTTGGTTTCTTTGATTTGATCTAGTAATCTAGGGACATTGTTGTATGCCTCCTCAAAAGTGCCAAACAACGAATCTATTGCCTTCTTCTTCACCATCCATACCTTGCTGTATGTGATTTGATACCCAAATGTCCTAGCCACATTAGTCATAATCTCCTTCAGTGGTATAGATAAGTTGGCATGCACCGAATGCTCAATCACACTGCCTAGATATGATGAGCTCATGTTTTAATATTTGTCTAGTGCCTCAGTAAGTGTACAAGCATGACTACTGACTCTTCTTATTTAGAAGTAAATAGCATTCTTCGGTTACATTGCACGCACCTTCCACTATAATCCCAAGATTTGATAGCGCACCACATATAGATTCGGGGTCGACTTGTACACCTTAAATGGTCGATGCAATGACAACGCATATGACGTGATCTCCCTCTGTGCATCATGCTTGCTTGAGAACTACTGCTCTAGCAACAGTGTTTGCTTGTCAAATGCCCAAGAGGAGTTCTGTTCCTGCCCAACCACCGTTGAACTAAATCAAACGGCATCTAGCCACTTTGTGGGTGGGCCCATCTGATCTCCATCTTCTCCTTTTGAGTGATCATCTCCTTCTGGGTCTGTATGATCGTCATCAACTATTTCATTTAGAAAATCGGCAATAAATTCATGAGCATCAATTCTTGCTTCCAAATCTTTGAGCAAGTCTCTCCGCATCTGCATCTGCCCTAGTTCCACTACCACCAGCCACATATGTCTTGCTATTGCTCCCACCTGCCATATCAATGGTTGCTATGCTACCACCACCGCCCATTAAATTTGCACTTGATTGTTATATTTCATCAAATTTGACATACAACATGGTCCTTGATCCGGGAGGATCTCAGGTTGAGTTCGAAACGGATTTGCGACCACGAAAAGGTTTGCGACTTTGGAAATGTTTGCGACCTTGGGAAGAATTCAATCTCTGGTCGAAATTGTAGTCCGATCCAAATATATATAACTAAGTCTTATCTAATAGGTTTAGTTAGTTTCCAAGTCTAATACGTTTAGGTTATTGAGTCTGATACGTAGGGGTGTAATTGGATTCGGATCTAATCGGATAATCCGGATACCGAATTCGAAAAATCGGATCTGGATGTCTTTTCGTATATCCGATTATCTAATCGGATTCGGATTCGGATATACATCCGATTATTTTCGCGGATTCAAATTCAGATCTGGTATGAAATATTGGATCTGGATTCGAATTGGGATTCGAATAATATCCGAATCCGTTTAGAATTTATATTTTGATTTTAGGTCATATAAATAGAAACCCCACCCGTTTTCCTCCATTCCTCATCTCCCGTCCCTCGTCGCTGCCGCCTCCCCGCCGCCTCATCCCCACCTCGTCTCCCCGCCGACCTCGTCCCCCGTCGCCGCCCCCGTCCCCCACCGACCCCTTCTCCCCGCCGACCACGTCCCTCGTCGCCACTGCCTCCCTGCCGACCCCGTCCCCCGTCCCTCGCCGCCGCCGCCGACCCCGCCGACCCCGTCCCTCGTCGCCGCCGGCCTCCCCTATCTTCTACTTAGTTTTTGGTTTTGTTTTCTGTTCTGGTTGAGATCAGCTGAGATCTTCAGAGCATTTCAATTCCTTATTATCTCATGACTGCCCAAAAACAAAAACAAAAAAAAGAACTAAAATGATTTGGGAATTGTTGCTATTTAGTAACTCTGAGTTCTGGTGTTGTGTGAGTTATGTTTTGTGCAGCTTCATTGTGTTTGTGTCTGTAGTGTCTAGAAAACTCTGAATTGCAATGCCATTCCAATTTATCTTTGTGATGTATTTATCTATTGAGATGCTGTGTGAGAGTTGATGAATTAGTGATTTTTGCTGAGTACCAAATATGCACTCTTGCAATTCTTCTCCTTGAAAAATATGTGATTTGCATAGTACCAAATATGCACTCTTGCCTCACCATTGCATTCAGTTGGAGAAAGGGTATACCCAGATCAGAGAGAGAATGGCAATGAGCCTCAGTGGGATGACTTCCAAAGAGAAGACTTTTGAGTTCCAAGGTTGCGATCCTCGGGTTGAGTCATAACTAGTATCATATGAATTTATAATGTGTGATATTAACTAATGTCTCCTACATATTTCCTTTAACCTTAAATTTATTTGACAATTTTGTAAAAATAATATGATGTTAAAACTTTAAAACAACAGTATAATCCGAATAACATTCAAATTCAATCCGAATGAAGTAAAAATCAGATTCGAATTCAAATTCGATAACTATCCGATTCGTATCGAATCTGAGTATATCCGAATTCGTATTCGAATTCGATTAAAGTTAATAGGATTTGGATTTGGATTTGATATGACCAATATCCGACCGAATTCGATCCGATTACACCCCTACTGATACGTATTCATATGATTAGACTATAAATACTTTGTAATAATTCTAGTTTAGATCATCAAAGAGTCATTGAACTTACTTAAGTCTTAGACACATAGTTCCACGACATAGGTGAGTGCGTCTTAACATTCGACGTATAAAGCCCTCTTTGAAATAAAGAGTTGTACAATTACTTTGAACAGTATTTCGATCATCTTTGGGTTTCGGTACTTCCGAGTAAGATCCCATTATTCCGCATATTAGAATCTGGGTGAGATTAGTGAGAAAACCAAGGCTAAGTCTCAAACGGATCAAGTTGGTATCAGAGCAACTTTCCTATTCTATGGATGGTAAAGACTCACCAGAGTTAAAAAACCTCCGGCGAAACTCTAGGCGATCAATTGACGGTTCCTACTGCCGCGTCTCCGACAATGTCTGACGATACCTCCGTTTAAACTAACCTAGTCGAACAAGTGGCTAAACTCTCCACTGACATGAAAACTGTGCTTACTTGGATTAAGCAACATGCCATGATTATACCTCCTGAAGCAGGGAAAGTTATGGGTGTGAAGACTGGTGAAGACTTGCGCAGGGCAAACGAAGATGAAGACGAAGGCGACCATAAAAACGACGACCTCGCCAACATATACTTAGCTATTGGATCTTTTAAGGTCGACACTAAGATTGACATACTCATATGTGATGAGGTGATCGATGCTGAGAAGCTTGACTCATGCGATATCAACTTGAGACTTACTTTGACCTGAAAGAGTTCAGTAGCGCTCAAAAGGTCAATTAGCACCTTTGAAAATGAAGGACCAGGCTAAGACATGGTGGAAGGCCCTTGTCGCCAGTGGAGAAACTGATGACCTTGCGTGGGGGGCAGTTTAAACTACTCATGTGACAAGAATTCTATCCGATGGGTTACCTTGAGGAGAGATGGGAACGTTGGCACATATTGTACCAACGGCACCACCAGACCATCCAAGACTATACTATGGAGTTCCGGAGACAAGCAATGGTCATCGGCATATCGCTATCCGATCCTCAGGTATTTCGGAAATACACATCTGGATTTCAAAAATCGATCAGTACTGAGCTAAGCCTATTCGTCATCCAAGACATCACGACCGCGAGCACAACTGCTAAGCCTATTTCGTCATCCAAGAAATCCCGCAGCGACAAAGGCATGAAGGACAGTGCGATCTCGACAAAAAGAAAACCAACTCCGAAGAAGAACACTTCGAAGCCGGGCACGGGTACTTTTTGCGATCATTGTCAAGTCGCGGGACATACCACGGACAAATACTACAAGCTTCATCCCGAACTTCGACTGAAGAAAAACGGACCAGGGAAAAGAACAGCCACGGCTACTGCGACTTCACCCGATGAAGAAGTTATCCGAGTGAATTCGGTTGATGAGGCGGATACGACTTTGTCTCTGATGGCAATGCCAAAGGAGAAGGGTTCAGATCCACCGAACGACCATCACCTAACGGAGGACTTATTCACCATCAACATCCAGGTGAAGCACGAAGTGGTCACAGCCATCTTCGACCCCAGAAACCAAAAAATTTGGTCTCCGTCGGGCTGGTTCGACGACTTGGTTTGCAGTCGACTCATCATCCTCGACCATATCCTCTGGGATGTTTCACTTCTGACATGAATCAGCAAATCGAGAGTCAGTGTACTCTAAAGTTTGCAATATCTGCTCGTTACATTGACGAGGTTCAATGTGATGTCATTCCCATCGATATTTGCCAAGTGATTTGTGGAAGTCCGTTCTTGTACGATCGTGACGCCCATTACCACCGAAGAGCTCAATAGTATGACCTCACAAAGGATGGGACGAAATTCATCATCAGCAAAAACGACCACGTCGACACCAAGAATTTGTTGATAGCAAATCAGGCAAAACGGATTGTTAATGCATGCTCAAAGTGTGTGCTGAGCGTGATGCGTCCAGTTAAACAGGAGGATTGTGCTGCATCGAGTATGGAAAGTGGTGGTTGTTTGGCGCGCTTGCTTGAAGAAAACAACGCGTTGTTCGCAGAGGTACATAGTCGATCACCACAATGAATAGTCGAAAACGACATGCAACTTGTCTCTACGACGCCATTGTTCAAACTTCGCAATCCTAACTTTGGGATCGGTGATGGTATCAACCTCGACAAGGGGAAGACTATCCGCGAGTGGCCAAGGCTACAATCCATGACAGAGGTGCCAAACTCCATGAGCGCTTATCCGTATATTCGATCAGACGATTATAGCATTGCTCATCGTGTGTTCGTTCCAAGGCTCACAGTCGTTCTCTACATCTCACAGTTGGTCACAAACGGGAGTTGGCTCTTTCTCAATAGGGGAGCCATGATCCGGGAGGATCTCAGGTTGAGTTCAAAATGGATTCACGACCACGAAAAGGTTTGCGACTTTGGAAATGTTTGCGACTTTGGGGAGGATTTGATCTCTGGTCGAAATTGTAGTCCGATCCAAATATATATAACTAAGTCTTATCTATTAGGTTTACTTAGTTTCCAAGTCTAATACGTTTAGGTTATTGAGTCTGATACGTATTCATATGATTAGACTATAAATACTTTGTAATAGTTCTAGTTTAGATCATCAAAGAGTCATTGAACTTACTTAAGTCTTAGACACATAGTTCCACGACATAGGTGAGTGCGTCTTAACATTCGACGTGTAAAACCCTCTTTGAAATAAAGAGTTGTGCAATTACTTTGAACAGTGTTTCGATCATCTTTGGGTTTCGGTACTTCCGAGTAAGATCCCATTATTCAGCATATTAGAATTTGGGCGAGCCTAGTGTAAAAACCAAGGTTAGGTCTCAAACAGATCAGCCCTTCTATTCAATCTAGATTTAGGGTCATTCACCAATTGTAAGAATTGACCTCAGGATTTGTCATTTTTCAACTCGCGGAGCACCAATTGGAGACTCAAAGAATCATGTTTCCACTTAGCCAACACCCCTTTCACGATAATCCTATGTTTATGCATATCAATACAAAACTGACTGAGGATCAAATTCTGCAGTTCTTTAAATGTTGTGCTATATAGATCTTTCAACTCTACCATTATATAATTATAATTACTCATATCAGTCTCATATGGTCCATTACAAATGATATCGTCCCCCATAATATACACGCATCATTTGTTGAGCCATCCCTGAATATTACCATACAAACCATATTAAATCTCCATTAATATCATATTCCTACAACAATAAATATTACCATACCAACCATATGAAATCACATTTTCTTATTTTAAATTGTCACATTTTATTATTTTATATTGTCACATTTTCTTATTTTAGTTGTCAAATTTTTTAGGTTGTTGCTTTTTTTTTATTTTAGTCAACTATATGATTTTATAAAATTTTAACCAACTACAATTTTCAACAATAATAAATTTTTATGACATCAACACAAATGTCATACTAACCTACATTAACTTCTAAAAATGTATTTAGTAAATATAAATGTCAATTTTTTCTATCTTAGGGTGAACAACTCTACACTAATGTATTAACAATACACTAATGAAACATATATAACATATCCAAATCATGTCATTAACAAAAATACACTAAATCATGTCATTAACGACAATACAATATCTCCAACAAATCCAAATCAAATACTGATTAACCATATCATTAACATTAAACTAATGCAATTTTTAAAAAAGTTATGTAATCTTGTAGATCTCTTCGTGCTCTTTAACAATAAACTAATTTTGTTGTCACATTTTCTTCTTTTAAGTTGACACTTTTTTAGACCGTCATATTTTTTAAGAATTTTTTTGTATGTAAAAATTGTGAGTACCACACATGCCTATTTTATTATTATTTAGATATATTAAATATTCTATCAATATTCCTTTTCACACTTTTCTTTTGTTATACTCATACTCATACGAACAACATTTCAAACTGTTCTTTTGCTAGGCTCACAAGAACCAGTTCTTCTTGAATATATTAATTTTTTATATAATTGTTCTTATTATGTGATTTTAAAATTTTCTTTTCCTACGCTCCTGTATTATGTGGATTTTACTATATAATTACTTTATGGTCTTTAAAAAATTAATCTATTGAAATTTTCAATACTAATTAATTTTGATTACAATACATATGTCATAATAACCTATACTTACCTTTAAAAATGTGTCTAACAAATATAAATATCAAGTTTTTCTATCTTAGAGTGAACAACTCTGCTGCAACATATCCCAATCCCATACTAATCATGTTATTAACAATACACTAATGCATTTTTAAAAAAACTTATGTAATCTCGTAAATCTCTTCGTGATCTTTAATTTTCCTTTCATGCAAACTCTCAATTTTTGAATTTAAATAGCTCAAAATAACCTCAAATCTCTGCTACACTCTCTTCTCCTCTCCATTGTGTTTTCTTTTGTTTTGGTGCTTTTCATTTTGTAACAGCATGCATGTATGTATAGAGGGGATCAGCTTTAGCTTCATGGGAGAGGGAATGCACAACAGCATGTGGGCTGACTGTAATCGTAGAGAGTGTCAGGATTCCTGTCTGCCGCACTTGGCATGTATGGTTTTGTTTTTTTCCCTGCCAAACACAAGCTTCAAAAAACTCTAAAAACCAAAAAGCACTAAAAGCCAAAAAGCAAAAGCTATGGCAATCAACATGATTGACATGATTGTTACTGCAAAAGTGACATGATTGCTACCACACTTTGGATGTGTGGTAGAAAACTTTCCTCCACACAATATGTATGTAGCAGGTCTTTTTTTTCTCTTATACAGTGTATTTTTTTGTCGCACAATGTGTTTTGTGTATCACATAGACAACTTATCTCCCGCACAAGGGAGTGTGGTACGATTCACGTATCAACTTCACAGTCAATCGTACTATCAAATTAGATTATTTTTGAAAATTTTGTGTATTCTAGTTAGATTTGTAATTTTCTTTTTAAATGGGTTATTTCTATAAAAACTGTCCGTAAAATTATAATCCAGCACACTAGATAGAGTGTTTGTAAATATTTTTATTAATTTTTTAAATTAGAGAATGGTTTGTTATGGATTGAGAGGATACATCTAATAGAGGGCATTTACAAAGAAATAAAGTAAAAGTTATCTAACTATAACTTGTTTTTAATTAAGTAGTATAGATGTAAATAACAAAATTATTACATAAGCACAATTCATTCTAGTTGTGTTTTTTACCAATAAAATAACAAAATAAAAAATTAGTAATATTCAATTGATATCAAAATCTAATTGCAAACTAAGAACAATCATATCCAAATTCAAATCAAGCACATCCAAATTTGGATCAACTCTATCATAAAAATATGAAGAGGGTGAGGGTTTGATCAGATTAATATTCGAATTCAGGCCCGCATCAGATCCGGTTATACTTATACCCTTTTTACCAGACTTCGCAGCAACACCACCTCCCCCCCTTCCCCTTGTCTCTACGACAGTCCTCGGAATCCTACGAAATCCTCGCAGCTTTGGGCTCGCGCGCCACCCCCCGGCGACCGCCTCCCCCTCACAGACGCTGCCATGGACGCGCTCGTCTCGGCGGCGCTCGAGGAGGTGTGCGCCCGCCTCTCCTCCGGCCTCCCCGTCCCCGACCTTTGGCCGGCGCTTCGTGGAGCTCTCGAGGCGGCCGGCCTCCCGCTCGGCCCCGCCGTCAAGCGTGTCTTGTGGACTCGCCTCCTCGCGCTCCCCGTCGTCAGCCTCGTGGTCGGCGACGGGGATGGGGCGCCCGTCGCCGCTGAAGACCAAGCGGCGAAGGACGTGGAGGAGGCCGAGCGGCGCGGTGTGCGGCTCGTCGCGAGCCCCGCCATTAGGGACAACTTCCTTGGGATGTACGACCGCAGGGTCGCGAAGTCGGAGTTAAGTGCAATCCAGAAGGCGACGCTGGAGCGCGTTGGTGCAAGCAGGTGCGCTTCAGTGTACTTTTTAAGCAAAGCAGCATATACTTTGCTATTGACTAATGCCGAGTTATTTATGAGTTAGTAATTATATGAAATTGGTGCATAGTTCGTGAACTGGTAAGTCAGCAAAATCAACATTTTCCAACAACATCCAGTGGGAAACAATAGCTATTAGTATTTGTTGTATTCTTTGGGTGTTGGTTCTGTTTTTCTCCATTTTTTGATGCATATTGTGTATCTAGGTAGCGGACATATCATGTATTTGATAAACGTCTGACATAGTTAACATCTTGTTTTTATCATAGGACTTCTGGTGTAACACAGAATGATCTATGCAAGGCCTTTCACATTAAAGGAAACAACTTCCATTTTATTGCGAAATGCCTTGAATCGCAGCTATTAATAGTTAAACAGTCAACTATTATAAAGGTGAAAGACCACGGAGCTGAGGGAAAAGATGCTTCACAGAACAAACAGATCATCAACACCAACTCACTATATCTCTCCCGATATGCCAAACACTTGAATATGAATTCTCACCAAAGAATTGAGATTACAAAGCCAGAGCTGTTGGAGAGCAATGGTGAGACCAATGTAGATGCTTTGCAAGAAGACATGTCTTTCAGCGTTAATTCCAAGAATGATGTGTCTATTCAGGACTATCTTCCAGCAATGAAAGCCATCTGTGATAAACTTGAAGAAGCTAGTGGAAAGGTCAACCTGCTCTTTTTTTTTTTCTATTTGATTTTCTGTTGGACTTTGTATCGTTTTCTTAAGTTTGCTAACTCTTTGCAATGTTTACACCCCCCTATAGGCTCTTGTGGTGTCGGATATAAAAATAGATCTCGATTACAGGATGGCATGTGGGCATAGAGCATGGAGAAATGTAAGTTTGCAGTGACATCATGCATGCGTGGTCTACTTTGAGGTTGCCTACATTATGTAGTTTTATTGAGACAAGATTTTCATTAGGTATTGCATAGGCTAAGGGATGCACATCTTGTTGAAGAATTCGAGGCCAGAGTTGATGATAAGGTAATGGTAATGTTTTATTTGTTTTACTCGCTATCAATTACTATGCTATTGTTTCTCTAATAAACATTTCTGTGGTTGTCTTGTTGCTTCAAGAGATTATCTCTCCTACCTTTTTGGGCTTTATTTCTTGAATACTGGAATAGGTTCATTTTAGCACCGTATGTGCCTGACTTTATTGCCTGCTAATTTACTGTTAAACTGTGGTATTATAGTAATTTACTGTGGTAACATATTTTGTGTTGTAAACTTTGTGATTGGTATTGCACTACTACCAGTCAGATTAATTCCTTGTGTTTTTCTGCTTTATTTATTTGCATACAGGTTTTTCATGGGTCTCTGATGGTACATATATTTGGAAAAAACAAAACTTATGAGGATAACATCTAGCGAATAATTCTTTTTATGATAACTAATATATCTTATCACCATTTGAATGAATTAGACAGTAAGATGACTTTGGGTGCTTGTTTGGAAATTGTTGGCCTGGTTACTTTTCTGTTGAGGACTAGGTATTTTTTGTATGTCTTATATAATGTCAGGATGACATGTTTGGTTGTCATTTGCCCATGAATGCAGCTCAGATGCTGCATGAAGCTTACACATTCAAGAACACAATAGCTGATCCACAACTTCAGTGTTTCAGTCATTGTTTCTAATCCTTTACTTCATCAGCAAATGCTTTGTCTGGACAGTGAGTTTGTGCCTACTGTTTTGGCTTGTTCTAAGATTCCTTTTTCAGGTTGTTCGCTGTTTACGCCTGTTGAAAAAATTTGATCCAAATGAGTTTAAGCCAAAAACTGTATCGTCCACCTATAAACTTGGCAAGAAAGGTCAGGTAACTGATCAAGTTGTGGAACTTCCATTAGAGAACTGTATATATGATATGATCAATGCTCAAGGGCCAAAAGGTATAACAATCGTTGAGGTACTTCTCAGAACTTTCCAGCAGAGCTAATTTGGTTTATTACTACATGTTTTTCTTTGGCACCTTTAATTCCATCAAAGCAGTAAGCACGCTTTTGCATTTCTTGTGATTGCATATTCTGTCCCATTTCTTGTGATACATGCTCCACATTCCTTTTTAAATGTTGAACCTGGTTGCTGTTTAAGATCAGACTGAACATATTGGGTTTGGTTCAACTGATTCGGTTGTTTCACTACCTGATTAGTTAATTTAGCAACATGGAGAACTCCCATGCCAATACAATGCAGCACCTGATGTTGGAACTTTACAGTCGGTTGCCTGATTTGGGTTCAAAGCTAAATTTTTTTATTCCCAATGACTAATTGGCTGGAAAATTTCCTCAACCCAGTATCATTGTTAATACCCATGTTTTTTCTGCATCATCATCATCACCATTGTCCACATTTTGTTTTTGTGAAGAGATTGGCAGTAATATCAATGATGACCATGGGCAAAGAAAAATATCGAGAGCTCCCAAATTAGTGACCAATGTCAATAATCATACTCAATCCAAGTTTAGATCCTGGAAGTTTAACATGTCAGGCCTGGTTCTCTGGTTACTTTTCTTAGGGTATGACCTTTTACATAGTCATAATCCATCATCTGCACTATCAGTTGTACAAGCCATCTAGTTCCTCCCCTCAACAACTGTTAGCAAGGTTCACTGGTATACATTGCTGGCTATCAAAGGTGCCCATATACTTGGTTGGTATGCTAAGGCTACTAATAAACTGGCTGTTATGTTTTGCTTATACACGGGTGTGGTATACCTGCTTGTAGGCTGCATGTAGAACACATATAGCAGTGGAACACACATTTCTTGTTCTTTTTTCCCTGTTTCTACTTATATATTTCTAGCATTTTTTTTAAGAATTTCATTGTTATTTATGTTTTGAAAACACAACATTACGCAGCAGAAATTGGTATTGCTTATTGTCATCTTTTGTGGCATTTGTACCATTGAATTTGTTTTATTTCTTGAATTTACTAAATTTATGTTGTCAAATATCTTCCAAGTAGCTTGGCAAACGGCTTGGGCACAACAATTCCAAAAAGCTTTATAAACGGGTATCATCCATGCTTGAGAGATTTAATTTGACGTGGGAGGCCGAAGTTCCAGACAAGACATCACAATACCGGGTTTGGACTTTGCAAAACTTCTCACACTATAAAGCTGGTACCGCTCTACAAAATTTTGAGGCACTTCCGGATGATCATGGCAGTTGTTCTGAATTGTGGTCCCTAGTTCCATTTAAAGAGTCAGATTCTTCTAGCCCACAGGGTGAGTCATTTGTTAATAAGAAACTCATGTTTGAAGAGAAAAGCCATGATGAACCAGTTGGATTGCATCTCCAGAGCAATTTTGATGTTTGTGCTGGAGTATCTCAGCTAACTAAAGAAGGTATACTGTTCTAAAATCCCATGAGTCTGCTTATGCTGCAAAATTTTGTACTTCAAATCATGCTACTACAAGTGCTTGTGGTATTTATGCTGCCTGACTTGACTTGTTTGTTTTGAGCACCTTTCTAGATCAAAGTTGTACTCTTCGGTTTTGAGATGCATTCTTGTTCATTAGAAAACAAGCCAGCTCAACTATGTTGATAGGCTATGTTTGATGTAGACTGTCACATTAATCCCTGAAATTGTTGTTTGCTCGGCTAGTTATGTGCCCAAATGGTAGTTTGGATAGCTAGATACTTTACCTGTATATGAGTTTTCAATATTCCTTAACCAATGATAGATAATTTACATTACACCAAAATTCATTCTTGTGGGATATTGATGAACAACCGCAAAAACCTAATCTCATTCTCCTGAATGCTTCCCATGCCTAATTGGTACAGCATGCAATATTCAAAAATTAAGTTAAGGTACAATCCAAATTGCAATATAAATTATCCTAAAAGTTCAACTTCAAGGTTTATAATACATATTGGAAAATTCTGAAAGTAAATTTATGCTTGAAGTTTAAACTCTAAATTCTAAAGAACAAAAGCAAGATTTAGTGTCCCTTTAAAATTTGGATGTTATATTTTGAACATGAATATTAAATTTAAAGCTTAAAGTTTGAGGCTTGATATTACATTATATAAATTTGGGAAAAGTCCTATTTTGGTCCTCCAACTTTCTAAGACCACATTTTGGTCCATTAACTTTTGGTTTGAATCCTATTTTGGTCCTCAAAAAATTTGGTAAATTTTTGTATTACTGATATGTGAGCCTAGATCTACTTGTCAGTGACCTCTTTGGACTACTGTTGTTTTTTTTGACTAGTGTTGTTTTTTTTGAAGGATGAAGCTCCTAAATGGAGCAAATTTCATTGTTGTTGAGACATGGATATAATAGAGAGATTACAAAGCATTATCCAAACAGCGTAAGGATAAACAAGGTTACAAAGCTATGAAATCATGTCATCTAAAGAGCACAAGGGCCTAAGAGAAACATGCCTTACATCACAAAGACCTTGTTGCAAACTCCCTTAGGTTGTCTATGTGTGTTGAAAGTTTGTTGCTGGTAAGCCTTGATCCAAGAGGAAAGCAAAGGGCATTTCATGGGCAATAACCGAACCTAGATGGCATTAGGATGATATGTCTTGCATGATCCGATCCTGGTAGCCATGAAGGATAGTGGTGTTTGTACCGGATTTGGAGGCTGAACATCACCCTCGTCAGTGGCTCTCTACGGTCGAGGTTGAAGATGATGTTTGTCGGTACTTCGTTAGTTTGTTCCAATTGATTTGACCATAGAGAAACCAACAAGAACAGATCTATGTAAAACTTCTCAAAATCATAAGTCCAGATCTAAAGCCACATGAGACAAAAAGAAGAAAGAAAGAAGAGATTATTTATACTACAAACTCCTCATCTAGGTTGATTGGTCTCGAGCTCATCACCGACAATGCCATTGAGGAGGGGTTGAGCAAGTCTGACATCCAACCAGCAACGACAAGCGCCCATCGATCAACTCCATGGAAGAAACTTAACAAAAGAAAGCTAAGAGGAGGAGAGCAAACACTCCCCCCCCCCTCCCACACACACACGCGCGCGCACACACACCAACACACCTCATACACACACACGCGGTCGGAGGGGAGGGGATGCAAAGCCCTTGACTTGGAGTTTTGTGGAAGCTTTCTTATTGTCTACACGTTTTTGCTCCAAATATCTAATTTTGGACCATCATTCAAAGTTGGGAGACCGAAATGTTGCATCTGAAAAATTTAGGTCTTCAAATCGACCAAAACCTAAAGTTGGAGGATCAAAATAGAACTTTTCTGTATAAAATTTGAACTTCTGAGATACTAAGATGTTATTGGTAAGCTAATACCGACAAATGTTGTGACTCAAATTTGACAATCTGAACTTTTGAGATTTGAAAATTGAAAATTTTGAAAGTGTTCAATACTAAAAATCCATAAAACTTATGCTTTAAACTGAAAGTGGAAGCTAACTTTAAACTAGATATTTGCAGGCAGATACATCCAATAAAGGTTTATATTAAGTTCATCACTTGAATTCCTGTTTAGTAGGGTTCTTAAAGTTCTTCACATCAAATGGGCATAATCTTTATGCATTCTTAAAAACATGAATGAATTGTGCAAATAATGTTGTAAAAGCTTATGGTTCCATGGTCCAAATAGCTCATATAATGATATAACTCCATCCAAACAATTAAATAATCAGATACTACTATGAATACATACATATCATTAGTATACAGTCTGTTTGAAATACCATATAGTCTTCTCCAATCCAATCAAAGCTAAGGTTAACCTCATCAGTATAATCCTTTTTGGTTATGCCATATTATGGAATCCATACCTCCAGAAGTTATTTCAGCCAATTAAGAGTGGTCTGAGGCTTTGAGCTCCGGTTTGCTCAAGTACTATGAAATCAAGCTTGATTTTGCAAACTATGGCTTATGCTGAGTTTAAATGAAGATTTTAGTACTTTTCTCTTTTTGATCTGAACTTAGTCTTGGCAAGTATAAAACGTGGGGTGACAGGAACAAAAAGTCGTTCAACTCCATGGTAGTGAGTCCATTTGTTCTGTTTCAGCTAAACTTGCTTCAGGCCAGAGACAGAGGCGTCGTGGCCCTCCATCAACTTCCGATGATCGAAGGCATAGAAGGATTCTACACATGTTGAAGGTTTCTTGCTAAGTATTCTTCAATTCAAACTTTTCATATGAATGATCTATCATTTCTAGTTTTTGTACACATTTGCTGTAATTTACTGACTTTTTGACTTGTTAAGAATGATTGTATGACATGAAATCTGCCCTGAGCTTGGCTCTCTGCTTGATGCAGTTTATATGAGAATAAAAAATCTTCTATGACCTATTTACAGTACATCCCATGTGTTCTGGGCATACCTAAGTGGTCTCCTACCATTGTATCATAAGCCAGTAAATCCCATACACTTCATCTCCCACTTTTTTCTTATGTGAATTGAAATCTGCATGTGTCATTTTAAACTGCCATTATTGTACAATCCTTTTGCACAAGAGAAATCACACTGTTTCTCTTTAGTTTTCACATGTGTCATGATAGTTATAGCCAAGTATATTATTGTGGTTAAAAGGAATAAATCAAGACCAACGCTCCCTCCCCACCCCCCAAAAAGTAATAGTAGTTTTATAGATAACTCTAGTCTTTGTATTCACTGAAAAGCATCCACTGTGGAGTTCTATCTAAACCAAAGTTCTACTGGGGAACATTTTGATGTAGAAGGGGTAGGTACGACACGGTGGGCGGATCGAAGAGGCACATGAAAAGGATGGAAATGGGTAAACTAGACGAGATGTGCCATCGCAATCTCAGATCTAAGGTTTCTGAAAACTCAGAGAACTAGATAATTTTATTACTATGAATTGCTTTTCGCACAGCTTGAACTATGGCGCTGTATTTAAAGGCTTTATTACAGCATTAGAATAGAAAATCCAAATCATACTAGCGAGAGAGAGAGAGAGACTCCTGATGCTACTATCATTTGGACTCTCGGTTTCCATATTTTGTAACTGTAGCGAAACAGGCTGTATCCTCGTTGATACTATCCAAATTTAACATGGCCACCATGCAATCCACTGTGGGAACATGGGAAGAAGCAAAATGAACCTTCATATACAACACGTGGGTCATCTCTGTTCAGATTCGTCAACTTCTCAGATTCAAACAGAAAGGAAACCAATTTTAATCCGATGCGGTCAAGTTTGACTTTGCTCAACAAACTTATTGTATAGGTACTAGGTAGCTTGCAAGATCCTTCGGAATTGATATCTTTGATCTGTCACTTGAAGTGACAATCCGTTTAAACCGTTAGACTCGTGATGTCAAAACGATCAAATCAGCACCACTTAGACTGATCTTGTTTCATAGCTGTTTTTCACTTCGTCAATTTTTTTTTTCATTTTTTCCATCTGTCCTTTTTTATTTGGTGTTTTTTTTTCCAATGAGAATCCTTTATTAACAATATGAATTGTTTTGTATTTTCTTTTGTCTTTGCAGAAAAAGAAGTTTGTTCTGAAAGTAGAGTTACATAAATGGCTAGAGAGACTTGAAAAGGAAAATGGAAAAACAATGGATAGGAAAACTTTAACTCGTACTTTGAATAAGCTCCAGCAAGAGGGTATGTGCAAATGTATCAAAGTTAGTGTTCCTGTGGTTACAAACTACACTCGTAGTCGTCTCATAGATGTAATATTACATTCTTCCATTGGGAACTTGTCCTCGGAACTGGTGGATCAGATTAGGATCAGACAAAGGAGTTTTGATATTGAAAACCGTTCCGGTGTAACAGTTAGACGGAAGCAAAATCAACATGTGGCTGCAATTCCTGATCTGAGGAGGTCTTGCAGTGCTAAAGATGAGAAACCATTAATATTAGAATCTATGCATGCCAATGGTTTCATAACTGCAAAGATGATTCGGGCAAAGCTATTGCATAAATTTTTATGGGTTTATGTTAATGGCTTACCAAATTGGTGCAATGCATTTAGTTATGGTAAAGAAGGGCATGATGACAAGAACCTTAATCAAACCTGTCAGTTATTTTCAATGGCTGCAGCTACAAAAGAAATGCCTCTTGAACTTTTCCTACAAGTTGTGGGATCTGCAAAGAAGATTGATAACATGGTAACTAAGTGTAGGCTTGGAAAAAGGCTTTCAGAAATTCCTATCAAGGAATATAACCAGCTCACGGATGCTTATGCCAAAGGTCGACTCTCACGCTTAATAAATGTTTTAGATAAACTTAAGGTAATGCTTCTTCTCCTCAAACTTGTAATTATTATTGTGAAAAATTTGAAACCTAAGCATATTCTTAAAACAAGTACTGAAGTATAGCGCTTTTATTTTCCTTGTTATTGGTTCACTGCACTATTTTGGTTTAGCAAGTCTAGTTCATGTTTATTGCAATTCAGCTTACATGCTATCTTAGTTCACAAAGATGCAGTAGACTGAAACTGACTAATTCTGTGGTGCTATATTTGCTAGTTGGTCCAACTCGCAAAAGAAATTGTAGAGGATGCCGGTGTGCCATCAGATGCTGTGCCTACACATTCTATGGAGCTCAGACCTTACATTGAAGAACCTATGTCAGCAATTCTGCCATCTTCTAATGCAAATGCTAACCATCGTCCAAAAATTCGGCACGATTTTGTGCTTTCAAAACATGAATGTGTGGATGCTTATTGGGAAACATTGGAGTACTGCTATTTAACAGCTGGTTTGGCTGATCCTTCAAGTGCCTTCCCTGGCTGTTCTGTACCTGAGGTTCGTTATCACTACTGGTATCATTGCATTATCTTACATACTGATGTCTCACTTTTGGGTTTACCTGTTCCGGTCATCTTGTTAATGGCCATTTTCTTTTCTCCCTGTGCTGTGGAAACATTGTGTGCATATATTTTATTGAGTTTTAACTCTTACATTATTACCTACACTGTAGATTGCCGTTTACACGTGTTTCATCGTTTCCATTTCCCTGCTTCTTCTTGATGAAATCTTTTCTTTTTTCTGAACCATGGTAAAAGATTTGTCACATTTGTACGGGCATCACTGACTTGTGTCCTTTTTTCTGAATTTTGGTAAAAGATTGTGCCTATATGATCCTTTCAGACAAAAGGTGCATGTCACATTAGTATGGAGACTGCTGAACTGTGTCTGTACTAGTTCATAACTTCATATATTATCATGACCTTGGCACTGTTGCCCCTGTGCAATATTTTTCTATCACATTTGGCTGCTGCCACTGTTGATTGTTTCATTATTATTCATGATAGGTTGATGCTGCCAAAATCTCTTAGCACTATTCTTGTTTGTGCCTTTTTTGACTGCATATGTTGCCAGCTCCAGGCATTTTATGATTACCAAAAAGGTTTTTAAAATATATTGTGGAAGTACATCATCCCTACTGAAAAAGATGTTAAGTGACCTTGGCTATTTTTGTAGCTTATTGATTGTGTCATGACTTTTAGTTGTGATTCACATCTGTACTATTTATAATATGATGCTTTGTTCCATGTAGGTTTCTCATCCTCGGTCATGGTGTTCGCTTCGAGTTATGACAACTGAACAACGACTAGAACTACAACAGCGTATTATGAATGTCAGTGAAAAGGGAAAAATTCCTTTTAAAGAATGTGTTAGAATTGCAAGGGAGTTGGATCTCTCTGTTGAGCAGGTAAGTTTTTGGAATTTTCTCCATTTGTATCTAACGATCTGATGGACTACATTATTTAGCATTTAACCTCATCCTGTAGTACTGTGTCCCTTCAACTACTATGCTAATGCTTCTTCCTTATGTGATTCTGTCCTTGGAAATATTACCAGGACTTACAGCCTGGCTGTTTTGTTATCTAGGGTGTGAAATTTTTTCTGGCTGATTGTTTCTTTTCCTTCTGTTATTTTTTCCCCAACTGGGACAGCCTTTTTTCTATTCTGTCTATTGTTCCTTTTCAGCATTACTGATGCGTAGCAATCATTATGTACTTCCATAGGTGCTTCGTGTTTCATATGATAGGCAACATTCTCATCTTCATGGACAGCCCAAGGTCCCATATATGCAAACACAGAGAACAGTTAGTTCTAGATCACCTCAGAAAAGAAAAAGATCTGCTGATGAGATGACTCTCAAGTTCATTAAGCGGAAGATTGAAGTCAATGAATCGGGCGAACAGAGATCGTCAGCCCAGTCTACTGTTGAGGAGGAAATACTGGGGAGAATCTCTCTGTCCTCCACTGATGTACAATACCAAAATGATCTGCCAGTATCCAGAAATGACTGCACTCTTGCACAGCAGGTTGGTTCCCCCCTCCATGAGGAAGATAAGGAGAGCAATCCAATGATCAGTCGATCCACCATCATAAGAAAAGGTTGCATGAGAACTAAAAGATTCTTGTGGACTTACAAATCTGACAGGTAATTCTTTTTTGTCTAGCCATTTCTATTGGGTCTCAACAATTCTGATTTATAGACCTTATTGCTGGAGATAAAAGTTTTTGCATGATTCTGGAGCCTGATTGATTATTTTTATTTGCAGACAATTACTGATGCTATACACAAGATTTCGTGCAACACTTGGGGCAAGGTATTATCGTGTAGACTGGAATTCTCTCTCTGATCTCCCAGCCCCATCACTTACATGTTGTAGAAGAATGGCATCACTAAATAGAAACACAAACATAAGGAGAGCTGTGCTGCGACTCTGTAACCTTCTTGGGAAACGGTATGCTAGGTACCTTGAAAAGGAAAGGAGAGGGAAAGAGAGAGAAATCCTTTCTCAAATATCAGATACTACACTTGAAACCTGTTTTGATTCAGATTCCGAGCAATTCAATTGGGATGATTTTGAAGATCCAGAAATAAAAAGTGCCCTTGATGAAGTCCTTGAATCTATTCGAATAGAAAAGGTGGACCATGCCAAGAGATTTGGGCCTAAGAATGAGAACAGTGGCACTAATAAGGGCGTAATCAAGGAGATAACAAGTGGGCAGGAACCAGTAAGTAATTATTTACTTAGCTCAACTGCTAACATTTCATATTTCATGCTGATTTGTTTTCACCTTGGAAAAATCAGGCTGTGCAAGGTGAAACCAGTCCAAGCACCGTGACTTCTGAAAAGGGGAGCCAAGATCATGCAAAAATGAGTAGAAGTTTAAATGTGATCCCCAAAAGTCAATTCACGGATGTCCCCTGCAAATCTCATGAAAGAGTCATTAGGGGTAAGAAAGATGAATCAACTAAAAGAGATGTATGCAAATCCTTGGCAGTTGCAAATGCGTTAGAGCTTCTCAAATTGGTATTTCTTAGTACATCAGCAGGGCTGGAAGTACAAGCTTCATTGGCGGCAACCCTCCAGTTATATTCAGAGAATGAAATTTTTACTGCCTTTTCCTATCTCAAAGAAAAGAACTTCATGGTTAGTATTTGGTAACTAATATTTTTCCATAGCTTTATTCAATCTCTTGACTTACTGTACTACTCAGTTCATGCCTTTTGGTCTATATCAAATGCCCCTGGTTGGAATGCAGAATTTGTGAACTGAGATGCAGAAATGGGTGGAAATTTCAGTAACATCATGCTGAATTTAAAATTTTAAATGCAATATTCAATTTTTTTGGTCTGAAGTCCAGAAGGTTTTTTGCCATTTCTTGTGCTGTGCGTGAGCATGCTATTCAAACTTACAAATAATACTCTTTACAGAACTCCAAAGTTGTTCAAGCACAGTATCATATCATGAAAATAATATCCTTATAGGCCATGGAATATAAACTTGCTTGAGGGGAACCATGGTGAAGCCAGAGTTTGGGTTCTGATGATATATCCTGACCAAACCCCTTTTTAGATTTGTTAGGGTGGTATGTTTCTGCATGCATGCACTTGCCTATGTGTGTTGGAGGTGGAATTCCAAAGCTTACATCTTATCCTATTGTCACCATGTTTTAAGCACTTGAGAGTTTTCACCTAAGCTACTATGAGTAATATCTGAGAAGTTTGTTAATTTTTACTGTAAAGGTCGATAGATCCATTCAGCTGTCTTCATAGTAATGTTCTTAATCATGTCAGGAGGAATTGGATATAGTCATGCATGTACCTAGGTTGTAGTAGGCAGGTTGAATTTTGTGAGCATGACTTGCAGTTTAAGGGTACATCAGTTCTTTTATTGTTGTTCATATTCTTTGGTTTCCCCTATTTTACAGGTCACTGGAAATGGAACTAAGCCATACACCCTTTCTGGAAAGTTCTTCTATAGTGCTTCTCACTCTCCATTCCCATTTGGTTCAGGAAAAAAAGCTTCTGAATTTTCAAAATGGCTTACAGGGCAACAGAAAAATATTATGGATGATGGAGTTTGTTTGTATCCAGATCTACAATGTGGAGAAATTCTTCATCTCTTTTCTCTGGTTTTTTCAGGAGAGTTGTTCATATCACCATCCTTGCCAAACGAAGGAGTTGGTGAGGCTGATGAGCCTAACAGCTCCAATCCTATGGTTGAAGATATTAGTGGTTTTGATGATGTTACACACAAACGCAAGGCTGACAAGATGAAACTGAAAAGCAGTAAGGCTAAGAAACACAAGCCTTTGCCCAAGATAGAAAGTGACTTTTGCTATCGTCGAGAGAAGGGGTTCCCTGGTATCCAAGTGACTCTGAATCATGAGAGAGTTCAAGAAAGTTATCTTATGCAAGCATTATATGATAAAGAATGTCTTGTTTTCACTTCAACAAGGGAAATGAGTAATAATGATATTGATTCATTGGTAGAAAACCATGATACGCCGTTGTTTTTAAACAATTCCAGTTCATGTCGGCATTTACTGTCTGAATCTCAGTTGGAAAACTCTTACAGTGGATGGCCTTGGGATGCTATGAAAAAATATGCTGACCAGCTATTGTCGGTATCTGGTAATCTAGATGAATTGCCCACATTGTGTTCTGACTTGTTTAGAAATGCATTTTGTGTTATTCATCAAGCTGGTGAACAAGGAGTGAGCATTAGAGAAATGTCCCAGGCACTGCAACCGCTAGGTATATGTCATTCTCATCATCTCATTGCATATTGTATAGAATTTAGTAGTTAAATGACACTACAGTTTTTACTTTTAGTTGGTATAGTTCATTTTATTTTTTGGCCTTATCTACTGTGCAGGAATTCAGTTAATTGGTGTGATTGTTGATATGCTCGACAAATTTCAGTTGGCCATTAAGGTAAGGCTGTAAACATGTATATGATTTGTACTTCATTTATTTATAGAGACCAAACTGTTATTTGATTTTTTTTTTTTTATTGAAGGAACTATGTAATTTTACTTGCGTTTTGTAGCTAGTTGTTTATAGCCCCCACTTTTCTTGTAAGAGTTTGCCATTGAATTTGAATAATATGCTCTTTTTACCCCAATGTGCTTATTCTTCTGTCATATTTAATAGAAATTTAAAGTTGGCACTGAACATGCCAATAATGCAGCCAAAATTTAGGGTCCACAGATGGATTTTATTGGGATTTGGTAGGATTTGGAGGTACAGTAGAATTTGTTTGGAACTGGGCATGCTAAGCAGATGAGCAGAGGAGAAAAGAGGAAAATTTTAGTTATAGACCAGTATAACTGGTAGAGAATATAGATTTCAATAAAAATCACTGATTTCATGTATGAAAATATATTTTTCTGTGCATATTTTGTGATTTTATTTACATACTGATCATAAGAAGACAATTTTCAGGGTGTTCGCAGTTTGGTGTTCAAATAATCTCATTACTCTTGTGTGCTCAAATCATAACCATATCAGGTGCATTTTTTGCATGCTGTGAGCCTGTGAGATTTTAATGCATGCACGTGCGTGTGCACGCGCATGCATTTTTATTTTTATTTTTCGACATTGGGGTGTGGGACCGAGCTATTTGGAGTTAAAATGGATGGGTTACTCCCAATATAAGGAAAAAAAATTGCTGGGGGTTGTCAGAATGTCCTTTGGTACAAATTGACTTTTGGCATGTTTTAAATTGTCCTTCCCTGTTCATTCATGGACAAGAATCATTGTGTTTTCTTAATATCTTGCTTTATAGGTCAATGCATATGATTGTCTGAAGATCGTTGACTCATTACATAAGTCGAAGTATCATATAACCACACTTCAAGTGTGCGATCATTGTGGCTGTTTAGGGGTTTCAACCTCTCAAAAACTAGGTACTGGAGAAACTGAAAAACTGTTGAAAGAGAAGCATGCCATGTCTAATAATTTGCAGGGAACTACTAAAATGCTTGGTGATGGGCACACCGTGACAGTTCTTAATGTTCAAAGTAAGTCAAGCTTACCACATAGGTGCAGTCAACATTTTGGAGACGATAAGTCATCTGCTCCAAGAAAAGAAGATACAGAAATTAATTGCTGTCCTGCTCGTGAAAGTCATGTCTATCACCCTATATATCCCTGGATCAATGGTGATGGCAGTATGAATGGCACTGTTTACGAAGGTTTGACTCGTCGAGTTGTAGGCTATGTCATGCAATATCCGGGGATAGTGGAGGTGCGTGCTTATTTGTGTCTCCCCATTTTGCATTTGAGAGCTTTGGCATATTCTTCTTTATGTTAATGTGTTCCAAAGTTTTGCTGTGTTTGATTCCATTCCTAAATATGCTTGTGTCTGATTCTCTTAATCCCTGTGTAATGTTGGATGAAAAATGCACTAAATTACTTTCTATTCTTCAATTAAGGGCTTGTTTGATTCATAGTCACATTTTGTCTAAATAAAATATGTCTTGCCACATCCACATGTGCTACACTTAGGAAAAAAAATGTAAGTATCACATGTGAGTCTTTTTGTCAACAAACCAAATAGGTCCTAAGTCTTAAATTCTCCGGGATATTCTTATATTCTTCGGGTGGTGCTTTCCTTTGGTAGTTATTTATAACTATCACACTTCCCTATCTTTTTAGTTATGCTTCCATTTGTCATTATCACCATTGTTATTTTAAAATTCTGACTGTATACTTTGCTCTTATCTTGGTGTCAGGAGGATGTTATCCACCGGATGGATGTATTGAATCCTCAGGTACACCACCGTTTACACTGATTTAACATTTGTGCTCTTATGTGTAATAGTATCTTCCAATATTCCAATACTACTACTTTAAATGGTAATGTTGCATTATCTACCTCACAGATATGCCTTCTCTTTTTGCAGACTTGCAGGACGTTGTTGGAAAAGCTAGTAGTTGATAAGCACCTTTCTGTTCGGGTGTTTGAGCAAACTGCGCCTACGCCTCCTACCATACTGCAGGGTCTTTTCAAGCATGATTCTTGTAAAGAAACACCAAAGTGTAAAAAGCATTACTTTGCTAATCCAACGAGTACGTTCCTGTTGTAAAACTTATATGAATTGTAAATTAACCAGTAGTCCTTTGAGAGATTAAACTAACCAGTATTTATGCATCGAAGTACAATGCTTACAGAACTGTTCCGGCTCCACAAATCACTGGGACGCAGGCAGTAGGATTTCTAGCTAGGTTGGGTATTTAACATAACCTAAAATTTCGACTGTTAGAAACAAGGCTTATTGGTGAGTAATAGCGTAGGAATAAGCCAAGTTTCAAACAAAAGGAGCGTGGATACAACATAATGCAATATTGTTGACAAATGTGCAGTTCTGGAGGAGAATGACCACTGAGGCTACAGAGGATCTAAAACTTTGGATTAACAAGCTTGATGTATCAATTGAATGCATTTAAAGGTCTGACTGGAATGGATGATTTTCATAGGAATTTGGGAAGAAATTTCTCATATAATGAAAGTGAATATTTAATTTTCTCTTAAATTCCTTTATAAAACCTCTGATCAAAGTTAAGTCCTAAACTTATAACCAACATTCCACTAGCTCTTGCGCACATAAAGTTTTCTTCTCAGTCAATGAAGGGTAGGTCCTGCCCATATGAAAATTGGTAGTTGAAAAAGAATTTGAAAAAAAAATTGCTTTCAGATAGAGTTTGACTTCGATGCGTGCTATAAGTTAGTCTAAATCACTCTGGGGTAAAAAAAATAAAAAGACTTTTTTATTTCAATGTCTTCCGTTTCTCTTTTTTTAGAATGATTTATAACATGAATTTTCGGCAAATTTGTAGCACGTGTGAGACACTATCTACAATAATTTTTTCTTCCAAAATTTTTTTTATCTTTTTTAGTGGTAATTTGTAGGCATTTGCAAGATACTGTCGTGGACTTCTCAGTCGTAGTCTTTTTCTGATTTTTTTTTTTTTTGCTGGCGAACTTCTAAGCCATGGTCTTGTAAACGTATGCTAGCTTGCGAGGCTATTTTACATGCTCAAGCTTACCTGGATCATACTCTTGCTTTGCTAATTCTTGTTCTTGTGTTGTAATAAATTCTCCCAGTGTCTCCGGGTCCTGGGATTCCAATCCGTGGACTCAACACCTTTGGAATCCTCTCCTCACATAAGAGAGCATGGCAATAAATGTGAAAACTACATATTTGAATTTTTGAGAAGTCTTTTCTCCGTTGCACGATACGACATAAGATGTATAATTTTTTTATTGTTATAAAATATAAAATATGTATGTAAATTTATTATTCTCTTTTTCTATTTTAACTTTGTTTACTTCTTTATTTTCTAATATTTATGATTGATCTCTCGTACTAATATTTTTTTTTCTTATTTTCAAAATATTTATGAATGAAAATAAATTAGTTTTTTTTCACTCAATATGATTTTGAATTTAAAATTTTCTTAATCTTTATGAGTAATTAAAATACACATTATATTTTAAAATTGAGGAAGCAGTTGTCTTTCCAATCCAATCTACACTCATATTCTAGAACGATAGTATGGGAATAATTCAACTCCAAATTACGAACACCTAGATTTTAGAAGGCTAAGGCAAACCAGCACAACAGTCGCTAGCGATGCGAATTAATTGCGTGCATCTCTCAGTGTGGACAGTTAGTAGTAGGACTGTGGAAAAATCGCATGATAAAATCGTTTACTGGCGATGGCGACTAGCAATGTAGAATTTCACAAGTCCACCCTTGCAGTCTTCCAGTACTGTCGTTACCGGTGAACCCAACGCTAAAGCTATAGCAATTCGTTTGTAATGCATACGTGTTGGCCCCGGCAATGACCGTAATAGGATTCGCCGGTATATAGCGTACATGCAGGGAAGCTTTAATTCTTGCCTCTCAAGTCTCAACCAATTTCTCTCTCAGAAGTAGCACTGAATCCCGACACCAACAACGCACGAACAACAAGCTGAGCGACAACGATGAGCTCCACCACAGTGATATGTTTCATGTCGCTCGTGGTGATGTGCTTAGCAGCTGCGCGGAGAGCATCGTGAGTCTCTGGAGGGATCATGCATATCCCTTCCTCTGCCGACCTGGCTCAATGCCCCTCCAGCTGCGGGGGTGTCAACATCACCTATCCCTTCGGGATAGGGCCTGCCTGCTTCCGGAAAGGCTTCGAGCTCACCTGTGACACCACCACTCAGCCTCCCACACTCTCTTGGGGTAATTTTAATATCACTGATATTTTCCCTGACAGTGTTCGGGTCTCCCCTACTGTCTTCAACATTATCATGAGACCAGGTGCGAACACCTACAACATGTCCTGGGAGTTCCCTACTAAGGTTGCTAGTCTGAGTGAAAATAACAATTTGTACGTCATTGGCTGCGGCGTCGAGGCCTATTTATTCAATCATGATAGGAACGAGACACACGGTTCCTGCATGAGTATATGCGTAGAGAACAGGACAATCATGGAGAAGAAATCGACACAATTTTTGGACTGTAATGGATTGGGCTGCTGCGAGATCGACATGTCGCCTGGGGGGATGCGAAGCTTTGGGTTAACACTGGTCCGCAATGATGGCATCATAGCACAATTAGATGCAGCGTCCTCTACTGTCAAGGTTTTCTTATCGGACTTCTCTGAGTTTGAGAGTTTTTTTTACTGTTAACTCAGAATTAAAAAATAATTTCGAAATTAACCCACAGTTTCAAAAATTTGCAAAAATGGCCTGCCACGTCAGCTTGTCGAGCTCTGGGAGCTCGACAAGCTGCTAGTCGCACGGGCAGCCTCTTGTCGTGCTCCAGGAACACGACTAGAGCTTGTCGTGCTCTCAGAGCTCGATAAGTCCTTGTCGTGTTCCTGGAGCACGACAAGCTCCCAGTTCAGCCATCTGCAGAATATTAAAATGTCCAGTGCTTATATAACAGATAAATGTCTTAGACCAACCGGCTCGCGCGCTCGCTCCTGAGTCCTCTGGCCCGGGTTCGAATCCCCGTTTCGGCAAATAAATGTTTTAACTTGTCGTGTTTGGGACCCGCGACAAGCTGTTGTCGTGGTTGGGGAGCGCGACAAGTGGCTGTGCCGTGCAACTAGCAGCTTGTCGAGCTCCCAGAGCTCGACAAGCTGACGTGGCAGGCCATTTTTACAAATTCTCGTAACTGTGGGTTAATTTCGAAATTATTTTTTAACTCTGGGTTAACAGTAAAAAAAACTCATGAGTTTGATATAAGAGATTTTAACTCAAGTTGGACAAATGCAAGCAATATTATGGGTCCACTACTTGATTTTGCCATCATAGACCAATCGAGTTGTGAAATTGCCACCGTGAATAACACAATTTATGCATGCAACGCTGATGCCACATGCCGAAATACATCAATTGGAGGTTATTATTGTCGATGCAATGATTACATTTTGGGTGACATCAATTCGAGGGTTGACACCAACAACCCTTACATTTTGGATGGCTGTAGTAGTTCAGGTCAGAACCCCTAACCCTCCCTTCTCTAGTATCTTGAAGGTTATCTTTTTAGTAAAAGTTTGAATTAAGAAAAACTTATTTTTATCTTATCTTATCAGTAAGAGTCTTAGTTAAATTCTAGGTAGAATGTTAATTAATTATTGTTTTTCTTTTTTTTTTTCTATCTCTAGGCTTATGCCTATATAATTAATAGATATCTTTTTCATTTTGTGGGCTTTCTAAAATAATCATATTTTTATGCTAACAATTTTAGCTTTTTGAGAGTATGTTAGATCAGAGTGGTTCACCTATAAGATTGAATTTATTTTTGAAATGACCTATTAAAAAATCAATTTCAACATTAACCTAAAATTTTTTAAAAAATATGAAAAATAGTTTTCAATCGCTGGACCCAAACAATGACTGAATTTCTGGGTTTCAATCGCTTATTAGGCCAACGACTTAAGAGCTAACACGACCCAATTGACTCGCTGGCCCAACACAAAGTCTAACATTCAATCACTTGACAGGTTTGCGGATTTCAATCACTCACCCGTTAAACGATTAAAGGCCGAGTGGCTTAATGTTGGGCCAACAAGGTAACTGGGTTGTGCCAGTTCTTAAGTCGCCAACCCAATAAATGACTGAAACCTAATCGCTGTTTGGATCCAACGATTGAATGCTATCTTTGATATTTTTTAAATTTTTGGGTTAGTTTTGAAATTAATTTTTTAATGAGTTGTTTCAAAAAAAATTCTATAATATTCTATCATATATATATAGGTTTTAGATATTTGTATAAAATACGACTTCAAATCTATTCGAATTATATAAGTTGAAAGACCAGGATGGCGAACCGAGAGGGGGGGTGAATCGGTTTTCCAAAATAAAACTTAAGAGACAAGTACAAGAAAACAAGAGAGGGTATAAAGATGCTAGGGGTGCTCGGATATCTCAAATATAGCTATCCCCAATCATAACACCATCTCTCTTGATATTCAAAAATCTCCATAACACAAAAAAAAAGAGAAATAAAAAGAAAACAAGAACTAATCAATTGCAAGTAATTAAACAATCAATTACGAGTATTTAAATTGCGAGTATTTAAACAATCAATTGCAAATATTTAAATTACGAGTATTTAAACAAACAATTGCGAGTATTTAAACTGCAAGTATTTAAACAAACAATTGCGAGTATTTAAACAAGCAAAAAAGAGAGAGAAGTTTCAACAACTTAAAAATATTCAAGAACCAAGAAAAGGATCAAGAATACAAAGTTTCAAAGGCTTAAACACAAAAGCGTAAAACTCTCTCTCAAAGGGGCAACTCTTCTCCCTAGCACTCCCCTTCTTATATAGAGCTAAAACCCTCTTAGAGTAGTCTCCACAACCAATGTGGGACTAAACTAACAGCTGGTAGAGGTTGGGCCCGAATCCCAATTCAGCCCAACTCTCATCAATCATTTTTACAATTTTCGGATTTACAATTTCAGAATTACAGCATTTTCTGAACAGCAGACACTAAAACTGTCATAACTTCATCATCTGAACTCTAATTTTGATGTTCTTGGATCCGTTGGAAAGCTAACTTCTAGCTCTACAACTTTTCTGTTGACACCTTTCTGAGAACAAGTCTATATCAGTGCAGAATTAGCTCTCCAACAGAACCTTTCGCATAAGCTTCAACTCGGAGTTCATAAACCATCTTGATGATTCCTCGGGTATCATGAGCACCACTTGTGCTCGCCATAATGTCATCACATGACCACCTCGATGTTGAATAGCTCGCCACATGCCGAGAAGTCTCTCTCGTTCCGGACCCCGACCGGCAACCTCCACACTTCGATTGGCTCGAGCTACTTCAACAATCTTGGTGCAACGCCATATCCAGGTGTTGGATTAGTCATGTAGAGCGTTCCCTCAAGTCTCTAGCACCTTCGGCATCTCTTGGACCAGTCAAGTCTCCGGCTCCTCCCTGAGCACTACTCCGATGGCCCAACCTTGCCGCAAGCGTACTATAACCCCGATATACCTGTAACATGCACCAAAACCAAACAAACCCATCACATAGCACTGTTCACACATAATGACAATATAAACGAACACAAACAATTCAAAACATTGTCAAAACATACATCACTCAAGAGACAATCACCTGGGGTTTACATTAGTAAACCAGGCTCCATAATAAATATAATTATTATTCTTTATATATTGAGATTAGTTTTAAACGGTTGCAATATTAATGTTATTGTATATTTGTAAATTGAAAAGCTTTTACAAAATTATTGTGCAATTGTGTGGGTTTATTAGCTAGTTGTAAGGATTTGTATATTTCTTTTGTTTTTCTAATTAAATATAAGAACTTATAATTTTTTCTTTTCTCCTGCTACCAATTCCTAGTTTTTTAATTGATACGGAAGTTTCTACTTATAGACGCGTGTATATGTGTGATTCTGTGTAAACAGGTGATAGTATGTAGGTTTTTTTTCTTATTTTTTTAAGCTGATAGTACGGAACAGAGCTTAGCAAAATACAGGGCCGCCCAAAAAAATTTAGTGACCATTCAAATGAGGTGAGTTCTATCTAAATTTAGTCTTATGAATATTTGAGTCAAGTTGAGTAGGTACACATTGTATTAGAATAAGTCATAGGGTTAGATGCGGTCTAGTTTGATTATCGGATTTCAAAATCAAGATTTGATATGATCTTCTAGACATCGAATTTGAATCAAAATCGGTCGAACTCATTTTGCTCGGAAGTATATAACTGTGTTTTGGAATATTTATGGTCTGAATGGCACTTTTGAGAGAGGGGTAGAGTTACCAATTAGGCCCTGTCAGGCCTGCACGGTGCACATTGTAATATGACACAAAATCATATCAAATTAATTTTGCTACATGCTAGTCAAGCTATTCATCCAAAAATATGTGCGGTCGAACACACATGCAGTAATAAAATACTACCCATTTGTTTTTCTACTTATCATTTTAGAAGAAAAATTTGTAAGAGAAAATAATGTTTAATGTTTTCAAATGAAATATAATCTTGTGTCTGTAAAGAGTCTAATATACGTTATTTCTTAAAAACTATAATTAAAGAAGAACGGGAAAATATAGTTTTATATAAATACATCCTCGTACCGGTCATCTCGTTCTCAGAATGCATGCTTTTCAATTTACCACTGTATTTCATCTCCTTAAAATGCTACACTATTTCTTTATTACTAACTTCTATCCATGTCTCATTAATTCCTGCGTCAATCTATAATGGAACAGGTTACAATCTCAAGCCTAAAGAAAATTGTACAAAATCATGTGGAAACATGAGCATTCCCTTTCCTTTTGGGCTGAAAGAAGGTTGTTTTGCAAATATGAATTTTCAACTTAATTGTACATCAGATAATGTCACTATTCTTAACAGAGGATACGCACAATTTCGTGTGATTGAGATCTCAGTGGAGAATGGGTCTTTGCTTCTTAACAACATGCTAAATGATAGAAATTCCGACATCATGACAATGATAGTAACTGGAAGAGTTGATGAGGAAGAATACAGACCGGGAAAATACTTTTTGATTCCACTCCAGAAGAAATTTTATTGAAGTGGGCTGTTTTCAATTTAACTTGTGAAACAGCTATAAAAACAAATGCTACATTGTATGCGTGCCTTAGTGCCCACAGCAAATGCCTAAATGTCGTCCATGAGAAAATACTGCTCCGATATCGATGCCAGTGTCGAACAGGTTACCAAGGAAATCCATACGTGCAAGATGGTTGTCAAGGTTCGGTTTCCTTCCTCCCACCTCACCTCCAGTGAATATTACTCACTTGCAAATTTTTAGAACCTGCTACCTTTTTTTTTAGTTGTTGTTTTATGAAGAAAAATTTATATATAAAAAATTCATTCTATATTTTCAAATTAAAATATGATTTTATCTTTTTAAAATATCATCACAGTTATTACTGAACTTTGGCAATTAATTATTTAGATACAAACAACATATCTAATATATTAATTATAAGTGTTAGAACTAGAATTATAATATTTAATTATTTTTTAAAAACTTCGTAGAGAGTTAAAACAACACCTAAAATATGAATATGAAAAATTTCTTACAACGCAATGAAGCTACGTGTGTGTATGGAGATCATAAATTAGATTAGACAAAGAAAAACTGATATTATTTTGAGCAATAGTGATCATATATTTATCAGTCGCATCAATATATAGTAGTGTAATACATTAGAGTCATCTACAGACATTGACGAGTGCTCACTGCCAAATAATTGCAATGCGATGACATGCAATAATTTCAATGGAAGCTATAATTGCACAAAGTGTCCGCACGGAAAAGAGTTTCATCCTACAAAAAAGAAGTGTGTTATGTCAACTAAGCAACACAATCTTCTTTTAGGTAAGTCATACTCAATTGAATCCCTTCGTTGAAATTTAAATTTACTAACATGTTTAACTGATTTTTTACTACACTTGATGGATATAGGTATTGTAATTGGAATTGGTTGTGGCATTGGCACCATTCTTCTTACACTTAGTGCAACTATATTTGCCAATAAATGGAAGAGAGGCACCCAGAAAAGAATTCGAAGGGTATACTTCAAAAAAAAATCAAGGCTTACTCCTTGAACAACTAATATTAGATGAAAGAGCCGCAGACAAAACAAAGATATTCTCTTTGGAGGAACTTGAGAAAGCCACCAATAACTTTGATGCCACTCGTATTCTTGGCCGTGGAGGTCATGGCACAGTTTACAAAGGTATTCTGTCTTATCAATGTGTGGTGGCGATTAAAAAGTCTAAAATCGTAGAGCAAAATGAGATAGATCAGTTCATCAATGAGGTTGCTATCCTATCCCAAATCATCCACCGTAATGTGGTAAAACTTTTTGGTTGCTGTTTAGAAACTGAGGTTCCATTGTTAGTCTACGAGTTCATATCCAATGGCACTCTATATGATTTTCTTCATGCTAATCTAACTGTGAGATGCTTGCTGTCATGGGATGATCGGATTAAGATTGCCACAGAAATTACCGGTGCATTTGCTTATCTCCACTCAGCTGCTGCAATACCAATTTTTCATAGAGATGTGAAGTCTTCTAACATATTGTTGGATGACAATTTCACTACAAAGGTTTCTGATTTTGGAGCTTCAAGATCTGTTTCTCTCGATCAGACTCATGTGGTGACAATAGTGCAAGGCACTTTTGGTTACTTAGACCCTGAGTATTATTATAGTGGTCAATTGACTGAGAAGAGTGATGTCTATAGTTTTGGAGTGATACTTGTTGAACTTCTGACAAGAAAGAAGCCCATTTTTGTCGATGAACTAGGTGCAAAGAAAAGCTTGTCTCATTATTTCATTCAGGGACTTCGAGATGGAGCTCTCTTGGAAATCATGGATCCCCATGTTGTTGAAGAGGCAAATCAGGAAGAGATTGAAGATATTTCCTCGCTTATAGAAGCGTGCTTAAGGCTTAGAAGCGGAGAGAGACCTACAATGAAAGAAGTAGAGATGAAATTGCAATTCCTGAGAACTAAGAGAAAAAGAAACTCCCGATTTTCTTCAGAAAACAATGGAGAGATTGAGCCTTCATTATGTTCAAAGGCTAACTTTAAGGCCCAGACACAAAATAATTTTAGCAAGACAGTTGATTTAACGACTCACGGTATCTTAGTGCCTATAGCTTGGAACAAGAACTTGCATCATCAATAAGTTTACCACCCTAATCATATATTCTATCATGTGAGGTGGATTGCTTTTTAGGATGCATCAATACTCATCTTGTATCTTTTTCTATGAAATACTTTTATGTACTTACATAGCCTTCTTGTTTTTGAGATTTTTATGAGCCTTATCTTAGACTCTTATTTATTTCTTGTGGGCTATGGATTTCTAGCTAGGTTGGGTATTTGAAGAGCTTTTGTTCGTTATTCGGTTATTTTGGTATTTTTTCAATTTTGATTATATAAAATTAATACCAAATAAAGTAAAATACAGTTTGGTTCAGTATTGATACATACCAAATTAAATTCATCTCGATTCAATAAATACCAAATTTATTAAACTAATGTTTCAAGTTAATGGTGCAAAAATCTTGGAAGCCAAAATTTTACCACACAAAGCAATGCACATGAGATTTATATTTAGACACTAAGATGCTTAGCTAGTTAGATTAATCACAGTAGGCCACATTTCTACCTCAGAGTACTTGTAATGAAGTACAGCGGCAGTAGTAGCAACTAAGAAATGTAACTTTATCATATCATGTCTTGGAGGAGGGACACAGGTAGAACAGAACCAATTGTAAATACTGAATTGTGCTTGAGCAGAGGCTGCAGGACAAAGATAACAAGCTCAGTCAATGACCGGACGCAGCGCTTAGCTTATGCAGAGGACCTTGACGAATGCCGACAGCCCGACGCCTCAGCAAGTCAGCACCTCAACTTGCCGTCGAAGCCGAAGCCGACGCGTGGTGTTTGATGGGCCTTGAGCCCTGGATAGCCTTGTGGTTTTGTGGGCTGCAGCCTCGCAGATTTGTGGCCTGCAGTTCCGGCTGTCTAAAGACCAACTTTGGTTTTCGTTTATCAGTTTTTTCCGGTTTTCACGTCTAAAAACCGAAACCGAAACATCCCGAAATCTATACCGAATACCAGAAATTCCTGTCCTTGTGTTCGTTGTAATAAAATCTCCCAGTATCTTCAGGTCCAGGGATTCCAATCCGTGGACTCAACTCCTTAGTGATCATCGCATTAATCCTCACCATACATAAGAGAGCTTATCAATAAATGTGAAAACTACTAGCTTGAATTTTAAGAAGCAATTAACTTTCCAACCCAATACCATACTCAAATTATGGAACGGTAGTATAAGAATAATCCAAGTCAAAATTAGTAGTGGAAGTGTAAAAACTACGGAAAAACTGCATGAAAAAATTGTTCACTGGCGACTAGCAATGTGGAATTTCACAAGTCCACCCCTGTAGTCTTCCCTACTGTCGCTACTGAAGATGGCCCGGAGAAGTGAAAGCCCTCCTGTTGCCACCCTTTGGAATCTTCTCCACACATAAGAGAGCTTGTCCATATATGTGAAAACTACAAGTTTGAATTTTGACAAGTAATTACCTTTCCAGCCCAATGCTACATTCAAATTCTAGGACGATAGTATAAGAATAGTCCAACTCCAAAATATGACCATCCATCTAGTTTTTAGAACACTAAGACCAACCAGAACATCAGTAGCTATAAATTAGACTATACAGAAAAAAGAAATTTCATTAGCGACTCCAGTTAATTTCGTGCATCTCTCCATCTCTCCATCTCTCCAGCTGGACAATTAATAGTGGAACTATGGAAAAATTGAATGACAAAATCGTTTATTGGCGACTAGCAATGTGGAATTTCACAAGTCCACGTTCGTAGTCTTCTATTGTCGCTACTGAAGATGGCCTGGAGAAGTGAAAGCTTTTGTCCAGGGATCAGAGGCAAGAGTATAGATGGTAGGCAAGGATGAAGATTTTGCACTGTTTGAGACGTCTCCTGTTGCCATCAACAGCGATGGCGCGGGCCGGGAGAGCCGTGTTTGCCCCGGCAACAACCGTAATACGATTCACTGGTTTATAGCATACATGCAGGGAAGCCTTAATTAACACTGAATTCCGACACCAACACTAACGCTATAGCAATTCGTTTGTAATGCATACGTGTTGGCCCCGGCAACGACCGTAATAGGATTCGCCGGTATATAACGTACATGCAGGGAAGCTTTAATTCTTGCCTCTCGGGTCTCAACCAATTTCTATCTCAGAAGTAACACTGAATTCCGACACCAACAACACACAAACAACAAGCTGAGAGACACAACGATGAGCTCCACCACAGTGATATGTTTCATGTCGCTCGTGGTGATGTGCTTAGCAGCTGCGCGGAGAGCATCGGGAGTCTCTGGAGGGATCATGCATATCCCTTCCTCTGCCGACCTGGCTCAATGCCCCTCCAGCTGCGGGGGTGTCAACATCACCTATCCCTTCGGGATAGGGCCTGCCTGCTTCCGGAAAGGCTTCGAGCTCACCTGTGACAACACCACTCAGCCTCCCACACTCTCTTGGGGTAGTCTTAATATCACAGATATTTACTCTCACAGTGTTCGGGTCACCCCTACTGTCTTCAACATTATCATGAGACCAGGTGCGAACACCTACAACATGTCCTGGGAGTCCCCCACTAAGGTTGCTAGTATCAGTGAATATAACAATTTGTACGTCATTGGCTGCGGCGTCGAGGCCTATTTATTCAATCATGATAGGAACGAGACACACGGTTCCTGCATGAGTATATGCGTAGAGGACAGGACAATCATGGGGAAGGAATCGACACAATTTATGGAATGTAATGGGTTGGGCTGCTGCCAGATCGACATGTCGCCTGGGGGGATGCGAGGCTTTGGGTTAACACTGGTCCGCAATGATGGCATCATAGCACAATCAGATGCAGTGTCCTCTACTGTCAAGGTTTCTTTATCGGAACACTATTATTTTGATATAAGAGATCTTAACTCAAGTTGGATAAATGCAAGCAATATTGGGGGTGGAATATTTGACTTTGCCACTATAGACCATCCGAGTTGCGAAAGTGCTATCGTAAATAGCACAATTTATGCATGCAACGCTGATACCACCTGCCAAAATGCATCAACTGGAGGTTATTATTGTCTATGCAGTGGTGATGTGATTGACATTAACAACCCTTACATTTTGGATGGCTGCAGCCAAGGTCAGAACCCTAACCCTCCTCCTGTCTCTCACACAGGCGCATGACCATGCCCATCTACCACACACATGCATGCACACACAGACACACCCATGCACGCGTTTGCACATTTGAATACCCACGAATTTTTTAAGGTGCTAAGGAGCATGTATATATTTTTTTTTTCCAAAAAACTTATTCCATCCACGTTTCAAAGATTAAACTTAATGTCTATTCTCTTTTCTCCTCCATACTCCTTCCTCTTCCTCTTCCTCTTCCCGTTTTTCTCCCCATCCTCTGCCACCGCTAACCACCGCCACACCACCACCACCTGTCATCGGGTCTTCATCGTTGGAGATGATAAAGAAAGAATTAGATAAACTCTAGAAAATTAAATTTAAAGTGAAAGATTTGATTTAACGGTGGATTTCATCTTCTCAGTCCCCATAACATAATTACAAAAGGAAACCAACATAAAAAATATTAAGACTCCAGTAAAAAACTAACAAAGTTAACATATCACTAATTTTAAAAATATAAAGTAACTCTAAATTTAGGAAACGTTTTAGCAATATTTTTCTTACAGAATGTGGTACTATAATCTGTTAGAAAACGACAGGCACAATTAGTAAGAAATATATCAAACAATGAACAAGAGACAATCAATTTCACGTGAAAAACCCTTGCAGCCAGCAAAATCTTCACTATTTTCAGAAGAGTTACAAACGCAGAGGATTACAATGAGATCTCGCTTTCTCGTACGGTTTACAAGAGATATATATAGATGGTGGAGACCACGGATCCAACTCGGAAACAAATCCGTAACGATCCATACGGATACAACTCGGAAACAGATCCATAATGATCCGTACCGCGGGAGGCTCCGCCCCCCGCACCCTTAGGGCGACCCCAGTAGGGCAACTTAATGAACCAGTCTGGGCTCCGCTCCGCTCTGGCCCAAACCTTCGGTTTGAGTCTCCACTACGCTACACCAGACTTAACCTTTCTCTGAATTTGGATCATATACAACATAATCCAATTTTGATATGATCCAAATGGCCCATTTTACATGTCGTAGTCACACCTCATGAGCATAGATTGAGTTGATGTATATAGTACCTATAGGAGTCAACCACACGAACTCTTACTTGACTTTTTTTTTTTTGGGTTGAATTGAGGACCAAAGCCCACGAAGGGAAATGAATAAGAAAACCCAAGTGAATGTGTGGGGTGTAAGTGGAAGAGTGTTAGACCTGATAGGTATGTTGGAATGGGTTCCTGCATCATTCATTGTTTTCTTTCGTACTGAAAAAGAGTACCTATATTGCCGGCCTTGCTATCTTGTTTGGTTCTCTCTCTTTAAACTCTGCCTTGTCTAAAGAATTGATTTTTTGGTCTAACAACACGAATAGAAAAATATGCATCTTTTAAATAGCAGGACAAATGAAAAACGGTGCCTGCCCTGCATTCTCTTCCACCAAAATGGGTTATTCCAATTTCCAATGGAAAAAGATATTTCTAGCTTTTGGGGAGAGTATAGGTATGAGGGGTCCACCTAATACAAAAAAAATAGAATTTTTTTACAGTTTTACCAATAAGTATATACTGATTTTTTTATCTTGTACATATCTCTTTATTTTTAAATCAAACTCCTCTTAGATCTAGTTTTTTAAGATTCACCTAATTCTCTTCTTAGTTATCGTGGCGAGGCGGCATAGTGGCATGTAGAGACAAGACAGTGAACCAGCAGTAGTGCCACCGACCACAGATGGAGGCGATGGGAAGTGATAACCACATAGGAGATGGGAAATGAAAGGGCGATGGTGCGGTGAGACAGTAACGGTGGTGCCATTAGCCACTGGTGGGAGTGGTCAGTAGAGAAGAAGAAGAGGTGAGGGTGCATGATCCATAGTCATGTGTTCTAATTTTTTGAGCTACAGGCCCACCCTATCTCAATTGGATCTCTTCTCGAGAGTACCAAAAAAGGCTATTTACTTTTTTTTATTGGTTTCAGGTAAAAACCAAAGATCTTGCACGATTGGTCTACCATTCAAAAATCTCACCTAATTAGATGGGGTGGATCCGGAAGAGCAGGAGGAGGAGAATGAGGGAGAAGAAGCGCAGAGAAAAAGAAGGTAGAGATTAAATTAAGATGTAGATGTGTGATATAAATAGTATAATTTTTTTAAAAAAAACACCTTCACTGTAGACAGCCTTTTGTTTAACCCAGGTATTGTGAGAGTTTATGAATTTCTTTTCTTTCTCTAGATTAAGATAAGAAATTCTAATATTTTTTTTCTCCTGCCACTAATTTCTAGATATTTTCATTTCTTAATCGACATGAGAGCTTCTACTGTTTAGAGTGCTCGATTTAGTGAGTGCACTTATGTATGTGGGCTGGTTAGATCCAAAACAACTGGAAATATAAAAAGAGGAACTTAGGAGAACAAGAAAGAAAGCAAATCTTGTTTGCGAATCAACTTTCAAATCAAGCAAAAGAGTTAGCTTGTTGGTATGTTGGAGGTTAGTCACAACTCAAAAGCAAATAAACCCTCCAAAGAATAAGCCAACTAACAAAGGATCAAAGAATTAAACAAATCTTATTTTTTCTGATCTATTGGAATATTTAGATTGGATGTTAGGATGGTATACATTGTCTAGTTTATTCCTGTTTTCTGTTCTTTTTTGTAGAAGTGTGAATTCGGTATTTTCTGTTCGGCATTTTTTTAAATTTTGGTATTGCACATTGAATACCATATTTACCAAAAAATATTTCATTTTGGTTTCAATAAATCCCAAATTAATTCGATATGGTATTAGAAAATACCAAATTTACTAAATTATCATAAACTTACATGACATCCTTACTTTACGATTTGAAGTACCACATAACGGCATAATATTGAAGATTCAAAGTGACCAACAAGTAAAATTAAATACCAAATAACATTAACCATAAAAAATTTGTGGATTAACGCTTAATAATAGAAAATAAAGAGTTCTAACTTCTGAATACAATTGATTATATTACTATTGCCAAACCAATCATAATCTACAATATATGAGTACATAACAAGAAAAAGATATCGTGAAATAGTTCATTGACATGATCACAGAATCATTGGAAAAGAATACACTAAGTGAATTGCAATGCTATACAGAGGTGCAATCACTCAGGACATAGACAATATACAACATGTCAACACCATACAAAATCAAACAATACAGAAGAAACAATCTAGAAGAAATGACAATTGAATCAGATGATTGTTTCAATTCACCTTAGAAGTCAGAATTGGTTCACAAAGAATTTCAATTCATTGACAAACTAAGCAGTTGATTCATATATTTTGCTTCAATTCTTTACTATCTAGTTCATACATTCATCACAGAAAACAAAAAAAGGGGGGAAAAAGGAAGAACAAGAGTTGATCACTACTTGCTGGTTGTTGGAGGGTTGCCTACGATTTGCTGGAGATGTTGCTGAGGTTCTGGAGCAGAGTTGAGGAAGGTGTTGTGGTTGGAAGAGGTTTAAGGCATCGCCAAGTCACCGTTGATGTCGAGGAGTGAGAGCTTGAGGTCGTTGTGGAGCTTATTGAAGTGGTGATTAAGGATCGATGAGGTTGACGCTAGAGTCGCCTGAGAGGAGGAAGTAGGCGGGGTGAAGACACACGGCGGTGGGAGGGAGAGAGGGAGGCAACACGGGGAGAAGGTGATGCGGAGGAGGAGGCGACACGGGGAGGAGGGAGGTGGCGGTCGGTGGAGGAGGCAGCACAAAGAGGACCAGATGAGGTGATGCGGGGAAGGAGGCGGCACGGGGAGGAGGGAGGCAGCAGAGGCGGCATGGGGAGGATCGGAAGAGGGAGGCGGTGGACGAGAATTAGGGTAAGGACTTAGGACGGGAGGAGCCAAGCCGCCGAGGAAGAAGGACACAGAAAATTAGAAACTCAATTTTTTTGATTTTTTTTTTTGGTAAAAACCGAAACCGTACCGAATACAGTAAATTAGCTAATTATTCTATCGAACCGCACCCTTTATACCACATAAACAGCTTTTTTTGGTTCGATTTTTTGGTTCAATCCAGATCTGCACACCCCTACTTTATTGTGTGCTTTTTAATTCATTTATATTTGTGGCTGCCGTTATATCATTTGGTATCAGTGCTTTAAATAATGATTATCGTGTTATTATGATGATGCTTGAAAAAATGCTATCGTAGTTCGTAGATGCTATTCTAAATTATGATTTTATTTTAAAATTTTCATTTATACTATTTTAATATTATTCAAAAGAGTATGAAATTAATAAAAATACTAAATTAAAAATAAAACAATGTCCACCTCAGAATTGTAAGTTTTTAATACTAGGTACACATAAGCCGCTTAAAATCCAACTTAAAAATATAAAGTAAACATTTTTTAGTAAAATAATATTTAATATATTAAATATGATTGGTCACAACATCAAAAAATTAATATTATATTTGTTGTGTCAAGAATCCAACTGTAGTTTAGCTTAAAACAATACATCAAGTGTAGCGGTTGCTATTTCCGCTACACGATATAGCATAGCGCTATTACAACTATAGTGATCATAGCTGTCATATTCTCGATTTTTCTCATAATGCAGTATTAGTGTTTCATAATCATTATAGCTTCGCACAACAATAACCCACTATTTAGAACACTAATATGTATTAGAATACATCTTGTGGTCTCACTACATCTTAAACATCAAGACAAACATTGTAATATGACATAAAATTAAATCAAATTAATTTTGCTACATGTTGGTAAAACTGTTTATCGAAAAATATGTGTGGTTGAACACATATGAAGTAATAGAACATAATTTTATGTAGACGAATTTTATCATACTTGAAAAGTATAAAGAGGTACCACTCTAAAAAAAATTATTCACCACTAATTAAGTCAAGTGTACTTTAGGGATGTAATTTTTTTAAGTTCATATCATTTAGTAACTACTAATTAGTAAAAAATCTTAATAAATTCCATATTCAATTCGCTAACATTGTTTTACTATCTCCATCGCCCTCATTGGTTGATTGAACACGATGGTTGCGCCTTGCCCTTCTTGATCTTAGCCAAGTTATCTCCAATGACATTTTGTTTCCTTCTCCCCTGTTTCGAAATTTCCACATCATCTTCCACCACCTCACACCTCCAATAATTTCAACCATCCCCTCCACATGTTTTAAATCACATCTCTACATCCGATAACTTCTCCCTCTGTTCTCTTCATAAAACACTAAGTTGTGCCAAAATTGTATAAATTTTATCAATTACTTAGTTTTAATAAACTATGTATGTTATAGGTTTGCTATGTAAATTATGAGAAAAATATATATGTGATATAATATGTATGATGAGAAGATCATGTAAATTATGCATAAACTATATATGCGATTCAGTTAGACACTATAACATTATCATGTAAATTATGTATAGACTATATATGCGATTCAATTAGACACTATAACATTATCATGTAAATTATACGTAGACTATATATGTGATACAATCGATCATGACGGGTTTATGTGTTCTTACTGTGTAATATATCATGCTATTATTGGTATTGCATATGCTCTATAGTAATATATAAGTTTACTGTAACTTTTGCTAATATACTTTTCAAAATGATGAATTGCTATAATCACCAAAAAAAAGATAATAACTGCTACCATAAAAGATTGATAAACACTATCATAAATAGAGGATAAATGATAACATAGATTACTAAATTACATAACTAACACTACACTATATTTTTTATTTAGTACTGAGCTACAATTCTAACACCTAATCAACTGATATCATCTATTCTAAATCATCAAATTTAGAGTAGCTGAACGATTTTTCTAGTTTCCAAGCATCGGAGTACACCTCGTTTATATAAACACATCCTGTTAAGGTGGTACCACTCATCTCGTTCTCAGGGTGCATGCTTTTCAATTTTGCCATTTTATTTTATCTCATTAGCAATGCTTCAGTATTTCTTTATTACTAACTTCTATCCATATCTCACTAATTCCTGTGTCTATCTACTACTATAATGGAACAGGTTACAATCCCAAGCATAAAGAAAATTGTAGGAAATCATGTTGAAACTTGAGGATTCCCTTTCCTTTTGGGCTTGAAGAAGGTTGTTTTGCAAAAGCGAATTTCCGACTTACTTGTACATCAGAAAATATCACTATTTTCGATAAAGGATTCACACAATATCGTGTAATTAAGGTGTTACTGGAGAATGGTTCTTTGCGTGTTACCAACATGCTGAATGAAATAAATTCCAACCACACATGGACGGTAGTAGGCAGAAAAGGGCAGGGAGACTACTATTTTAGGAGTGGCATTGATGGTCCTTTTTATTTCTCTGGAGAAGAAGAAATTTTAATAAAGTGGGTTGCTGCGAATTTAACTTGTGAAACATCTAGAAAAAGAAATGCTACATATGCGTGCCTCAGTGGCAACAGCAAATGCCTAAATGTCACTAATGGGAATATGCAGCTCGGATATCGTTGCCAGTGTTCTCCAGGCTACGAAGGAAATCCATACCTGCAAGATGTGCAAGATGGCTGTAAAGGTTCAGTTTTCTTCTTCCCCAATCTGCTCCTGAATTTTTATTAATTAATCAATTTTAAATAAAGATTCTAAAAATACACTCTAAACAAATGTGACAACATCAATGGTGGCGTTAGCACCCACCCCATGACATGTAGAATTTTTTTATCCTTTTTGTCACATGTGTCATAAAAAACTAACCCTACAAGTGATGTCATCTGCATAACTAACGTAACAAATTTTGAATGAATACATCTTTATATAAGTTATGAAGACTAGTACTACTACCAATGGTGTTAGCATTAGCAGTGCTAACACCATAACTAATTAATGATTAGCCTCCATAAATATAGGTGTTTTTCTTAAAACTGCTAGGTGTATATGCTAAAGCCTCTATTTGTCTGGAGATAATAAATCAGAGAAGGCAAATCTAAATTCAGCATTTCTTTTGTACAATGGTGCATACTTGTAATCTCCACTGATATATTAGAATGATTCTAGCTAGACACCGTCGCATGGACGCTCACTACCATAGTATCTACAGATATTGATGAGTGTTGATTTTCATATCATTTCAGATATTAATGAGTGCTCACTGCCAAATTTTTGCAAAAATGGTACATGTAATAATGAAGATGGAGGAGCTACTTGCACCCCTTGCCCTCATGGAAAAGACTTGATCCAAAGAAAAGTAAATGTGTTATGTCAGCTAAGCAACATAATCTTGTTTTAGGTAAGTCATATCCATCTATATCCCTTCTTTGCATTTTAAACTAATAGTAGTAAAATGAAAGATGATTCCATGACTATGATTGATTAATTTTTATATAGGAATTGCGATTGGAACCGGTTGTGGCCTTGGAACAATAATTTTTGCACTTAATGCAACTATACTCGTCAATAAGTGGAAGAAAGGCGTCCAGAAGAGAATTCGAAAGGCATACTTCAAAAAAAATCAAGGCTTACTCTTGGAACAATTAATCTCAGATGAAAGAACTACAGGAAAAACAGAGATATTTTCCTTAGATGAACGTGAGAAGGCGACCAATAACTTTGATGTTACTCGTGTTCTTGGTCGTGGAGGTCATGGCACAGTTTATAAAGGGATTCTATCTGATCAACGTGTGGTGGCGATTAAAAAATCCAAAATCATAGAGCAAAGTGAGATAGATCAATTCATCAATGAGGTTGTCATCCTATCTTAAATCATCCATCGCAACGTAGTGAAACTTTTTGGTTGTTGTCTTGAAACTGAGGTGCCTTTGTTGGTCTATGAATTCATATCCAATGGCACTTTGTATGATCTTCTTCATACTAATCTAAGTGTGAGATGTATATTGTCATGGGACGATCGGATTAGGATTGCGGTAGAAGCTACAAGTGCACTTGCTTATCTCCACTCAGCTGCTGCAATACCAATTTTTCATAGAGATCTGAAATCTTCCAACATACTTTTAGATGGTAGTTTCATTACAAAGGTTTCTAATTTTGGAGCTTCAAAGTCTATTTCACTTGATCAGACTCATGTGGTGACAATAGTACAAGGCACTTTTGGTTACTTAGACCCAGAGTACTATCATACTGGTCAATTAACTGAGAAGAGTGATGTTTATAGTTTTGGAGTGATACTTGTTGAACTTTTGACAAGAAAGAAGCCAATTTTTGTCAATGATCTGAATTTTTTTTTGAAATAACCCTATAAAAAAAAACAATTGCAAAACTAACTCTTAACTTTTTAAATTTGTAAAAATAGCTTTCAGTCGCGAAATCCCCTTCGCGACAGTCTTCAGTCGCTATACGGTATAGCGACTGAAGACGTGGCACGGCACAAATGCCCCGCTGGCACCTGTGCCGTGCCAGCCAGGTTTCAGTCGCTATACCGTATAGCGACTAAAACCCGCAGCTTTCAGTCGCTATACGGTATAGCGACTGAAACGCTTTATATTCCCCAGCCGTCCCTCTCAGAGTACAGTTCAATTCATTTTTCCGAAATTTTACAGAAATTACTGAGAGAGAAGGAGGAGAAGGAAGAGAAGAAAAAGGAGCAGAAAATTCTTTTTCGGAGATTCTTCAAATCGCTGAGGTATATTTTTTTAACTCGTGTATTTAAATTAATTAGATCGTAAACTCGTAGTATTTAGATATGATTTAGAATGATTGTTAGGGTTAGTGTGATTGTTAGGGTTAGTGTGATGGTAAATGCGTGAATGTGATGAAAAAAAATTTAGAGTTAGGGTTAGGGTTAGGGTTAGGGTTAGTGTATGTTCACAGATTAGGGTTAGTGTATGTTCGCAGATTAAAAAATTTAGGATTTCGCAGATTAAAAAATTTGAAGAACCACTAAAAAATGTGATGTTTTTCAAATTTGAATTTTATTAGTATGGACGTAGATTAAAATATTTGTTAATATGTAGATGTAAACATTTGTGATTATGTATATTAAAATGATTGTTATTATTAGGGTTAGGGTTTGGGTTCACCGCTGTCGCTTCTTTTAGTTGGGGTTAGGGTTAGGGTTAGGGTTAGTTATCACTGCTGTCGCCCTCACCGTCTTGGTCTTTCCTGCACGGGTTTAGAGCGAGAGGGGTTATTTTTTTAGGGCTGTAGGGAAACATCGTGTTCCCCAATAGCGACTAAAACGGTATTTAAACACCGTGCGTCGTTTTCACACAGTACGACCATTTCATTTTTCCGAAAATTCTGAAATTAGCACAGAGAACAAGAGAAGAGAAGGAAGAGGAGGAGAGGAGAAGAGAAGAGAATGGTTGGTTTTTTTTGTTAGATTTAGGGGTAGGGTTGTCAATCAGTTAGGGTTAGGATTAGGAATCGCGGTCTCATTGTCGTAGTCATCACCGCTGTCGCCCTCAACGTGTTGGCCTTTCCCGCACGGGTTTAGGGGTTATCTTTTTTAGGGTTGTAGGGAAAAATCGTGAACCAAACAATAGCGACTGAAACGGTATTTAAACACCGTGCGTCGCTTTCACACAGTACGGCCATTTCATTTTTCTGAAAATTCTGAAATTGGCAGAGAGAAAAAGATAAGAGAAGGAAGAGGAGGAGAGGAGAAGAGAAGAGAAGGGTTGGTTTTTTTGTTAGATTTAGGGGTAGGGTTGTCAATCAGTTAGGGTTAGGGTTAGTGTTAGGAATCGCGGCCTCATTGTCGTAGTCATCACCGCTGTCGCCCTCAACGTGTTGGCCTTTCCCGCATGGGTTTAGAGGGAGGGGAAAATTTCTGTTGTTTGGAAAATCATGTTTTTTTAGTACAATGAGCAATGTGAGTTCTCTAATTATACACTCTTGTACAGCTATGGAGCAACCCAATACAGTGTACGTTTATTACGGAGCCGGTGTAATCCGTAATGGACCAAACGGTGATGATCTTGGTGGTTGTATGTATGTTTGCAGTCAAATGAGACAACCACAGTCAATGTCTTTCAACGATTTGAAGATGTGGTTAGTTCACCTGTTACAACTCAATGTTACGACGGATAATCTCAAAGTGGAAGGCATGGTTCCGGATGGAAACAAATGGGTGCTGAAGAGACTGAAAGGTGACAAATCATGGGGTTCGTTTGGACGAATTGTGACAAATCCAGGCTATGCTGTCGGAACCATCATACTGTACGTTGAAATGTCAGTACATAGTTCGGAGGGCAGCCATTCGGTTGAAAGAGAAAACACTAATATCTGTACTGGAGGAGGTCGCGATGGCGGTGGCGATGTCGATACTGGTGCAGGTGCCAGTACCAATGCCAGTGCAACTGGCAGTGTACCTAACACAACTGGTGTAGGAAATACAACTCAATTTGGTGGCCATCAAGTAGATGCAGCTGAAGAATTACCAGAATTGGAGGAGAATTTTAATGAAGAGGAGTATACTGATCCGTCGGAAATGTACGAATCTCCTGATGAACCCACGGAACAGCATAATCCTATGAGTGAGTGGACTGATCCGTCATCCTTGAATAACGCTGTGGTTCATGATGAGCTGGGTTCGCGATGGTCTTATAATGAATCAACCGTCCAGCTTGGACAGTTGTTTCGGAGTAAAAAGGATGCAAAGAAAGCCATAACTGCCTGGGCTGTCTCACTAAATAGGCCATTCCGGGTGGTCAGATCAAATCGGAGCCTGTGGACTGTGAGGTGCTTAATCCAGAATTGTCCATGGTACGTACGTGTCTAGCGGCCACGAGATGACCCGTCCTTTCGGGTGACCAGAGTTGACGACCACGGATGTCTGGCTGAGGGCATGGTGCAGCATCATAGAAATATCACTTCCAGTTTTGTTGCCAGTCTGATTCTGTCAGTAGTGAAGGCAAATACGGCAATCACACTGAAGGTGATAATTGCACATGTCGCAGAGAAGTACGGTTATAATATCAACTACCCGAAGGCATGGATGGCTAAACAGAAGACGCTGGAGGAGCTTTTTGGTACATATGTTGAGGCATACAACTTAGTACCGAGGCTGTTGCGGCGGATATGCGAAGCAAATCCAGGCACAGTCACCGCAATTGTTGATACGCCGGCAATCGGCTCCGAGGGTGCTGTGATTCCTGGGTGCATGGTACTGCGGAGATTTTTCTGGACATTCGCACAGTGCGTTGCATCGTTCAGGTATATGAGACCCGTGCTTTGCATTGACGGAACATTTTTGACTGGAAAATACCAGGGAACTCTGCTGACTGCTGTGGCTGTTGATGCCAACGACCAGCTTCTCCCCATAGCATATGCTGTGGTCGAGGGGGAGAACTATAGCAGTTGGCTGTGGTTCTTGGGCACTTTGAAGAATGAGGTTGTGAAAGACCGGGAGCGCGTGTGCTTGATTCATGATCGAAATGGAGGAATGCTGAGTGCGATGGAGTACATGCGATCAGGAGAGGATCCATCGCTGAGTTGGGATGATTTGCAGAGTCGTTGGTGCTCACGGCATCTTGGCGCGAATTTTCACAGTCGTTTCAAGAGCAAGCGCCTGATGGTCGTGTTCAAACGGCTTGCCAAACAGAACCAACAGTCAAAGTTCTCACAAATCTGGAAGTCACTGGAGGAAAGTACGTCGGCGGAATTGCGAGAAGCAGGGGTTGCAGAAGATCGCGGCGATACTGGCACGGGAAGCCGCCGGGGTCGTCTCAGATTCAGTCAGTGGATTCAGCCCAAACCAATGGAGAAGTGGGCGTTGCTTCATGACACAGGTGGGGCTCGATACGGAATCATGACGACAAATCTGGCCGAGGTGTACAACTTCGTCCTCAAAGGTGTGCGATGCTTACCACTCACTGCAATAGTTGAAATGACATTCTATCACACAGTAGCGTACTACGACAGCAGGGGTTTGGCGGCATCAAGGCTTTTGCATGACCCCTTAGCACACTGGCCCAAAAAGATCAATGATTACCTCGAATTTCGGACAAGGAAATCGTTGACACATGATGTCACAGTACTGAGTCGCTTGCACGGGAAGTATGAGGTTCGGCTAAGGCACAGACATGTCTATGGCACACTGCGGGCTGGTCGGGTCCACGAATGTCGGATTTCAAATGCAGATGCCCAATACACATGCAACAAGCCTCAACTGCTGCACATTCCTTGCTCGCATGTCATCGCTGCCTGCTCTGTTCCTGGGATCGATCCGGCGCGGTACATATCAACCTATTATACTCTGCAGTACCTGTGGAAGACCTGGGATGGTGTCTTCAATGGGTTTGCGGCGGGGGAAAGCTATCGACAACTATCTCCGGAAGATGCCATCACGTGGATCCCAGACAAGAGGCTCCTCGTAGGCCATGTCGGCCGACGTCGATCCAGGAGGATAAATAACAATATGGATGCAGCGGAGCGTGAAGATGACGTACGTAGATGCAGCGCTTGCCGGCAGCCTGGTCACAGAAGAAATCGATGCCCGCGGGTGACAGGCGCACCATCTTCGTCGCAAAACTAAATGTTGTATTATTTCAAGTATTTAATGTTTTGTTGTGAGTTGTACCGAATTTTCATATATCAGTTGTACTTAACTTCCCTAATGTCTTCTCGTGAATTTACTGAATGTTTTTTTATTTACTCAATGTTTGTTTATGTACTCAATGTTTCAACTTCTCAACCAATATGTGACAACTGCAGGTATGGCGGACGACCATCAGCTTCCCGAGCTGATTTCACAGCACCATCAGGAGCGTCACCGTGCTCGACGCCTTCTACAGGGCATCGTTCTCCCAGCCTTGCGTCTGAGGGCACCGCGTGAGATGTGGCCTCTAGATGAGCGGTTCGCGCCTTATTTGCTCGAGGCCGGACTGTTGCCTTTCGCTCGCATGGTGGATCGGGCGAGGCGATTCCCTTTCGACCGAGCCCTCATTACTGCGCTTGTGGATCGGTGGAGGCCCGAGACGCACACGTTCCACTTCAGTTTTGGCGAGCTCACTGTCACGCTGCAGGACGTCAGCATGCTACTTGGCCTGCCTATCCGCGGGGAGATATATGTCCCAGCGGCCACCGAGAGAGCTGCATGGCGCCTAGATTTCCTACAGCGCTTCGAGGGAGTAGGGCCAGCGGGGGGGTTTGCGCAGGACGCGGGAGTTCCCCATAGTTACCTCCGCGCAGTGCGCGATGCTGCGCTCCCCGTGGCCGCTCCAGAGGAGGTCGTCAGGCGCCACCTTGAGGCGTATTTGCTGTACCTGTTTGGGTGGTTGCTCTTCCCTGGCACCCACGGAGACATCTGCGAGCGGCAGTACGTTCAGCTCGCCAGGAGTATTGCCGACTCGGCCCTGGGCCACGTGCCGAGGTTCAGTTTCGGATCCGCTGTGCTCTGCCACACCTACAGGGGGTTGTGCGACACCACGAGCAGAGACCAGGTCAGCTCTCTTTTCGCTGGGTGCGCCATTCTCTTGCAGATGTGGTCGTACGAGCATTTCCCCATCGGTCGACCGCTGGTTCCGCGGGATCAGTTCGCATTAGTCGGGGATGGGAGAGACGGCCCCGTGATGGGATGGAGGTGGGCTAGGCTGAGTTTGAGGTGGGCCACAGATCAGGCGCACCTCTGCTATCCTTCGTACGTCACAGACTTTGATCTGCTTCTCGACGACAGCGTCATCTGGGATCCGTGGACCACCGCAAACCTCCAATCCGTCGCTCCAGCCGGCCTTTCTTCTTTTTGTACGCAGGATGAGCCGTACTGGCGCACCCAGGTTCTACTCGTCTTCTCGCACATGGTTGAGGGTTACTCGCCTGAGCGAGTTATGCGCCAGTTTGGCCTACGCCAGGCTGTCCCCGTGCCGCCTCCTCGACAGATCCCACACCATATCCACGAGTACGTCAAATATGCATTACATTCACATGTTATTTTATACATAATTTCCATCACAACCTAATTTCTTTGTCCGCAGGCAATCCAGGAAGGGTCGAGTGAGGGACGATTTCATTCATCGACAGCAGCCTTATGTGCAGCAGTGGATGGATTGGGCGCACACACGCACGGTCGAGGAGCACAGGCCATACAGCCACGACATCCATTTTTCCTATCTGTCCTGGTACCGACCTCGCACGATCTACCGATTGACGGGCGGTCCACCCGCCGCGCCTGATGAGCCCATCCCTCCCGCCACCCTCAATGACGGCTACGACCGACGCCTAACTGGGCGAATCCACTCTTCTGTGAGTTCCTTAGCTCTTTGAAACCTTACTTTCACATGGATTGTCGTTCTATAATTGCATTAATTCGTGTGCACAGCTAGACATCCTCGGCGGCATCTCTACTGGTGCACGAGACATGATGGTCTTGTCCCGCCGCGGACCCACCATGCCCAGCGACGATGTGTACGCATATTGTTCAGAGGTCGAGCGGCGGGTCGATCAGATTTTAGTCGGTTTCAGAGTGCTGCTGCCACCTCACTTGACCGTGATTCCCCCACCATCACCGTCGGCGCCAGGTCCTTCGTCGCATGTGCCACCAGCGGACCGTCCGTCGTCGTCGCGCCCTCCACCAGCGGACCGTCCGTCGTCGTCGCGCCCTCCACCACTGCACACGGGTTTCGTGCCTGCCGACAGCTCTTCGGATGACGAGCTCGATACTCCTCCATGGCACCAGCCTCCTGACCAGGCACAGCAGCATCCTACACAGTCGACACATGTGCTTCCTAGCTTCCTTCCCGATGCTCCGCCGCCTACGCAGCCGACACAGCCTTCCCAGTCTACGCCAGCTGCGCAGACACCACCAGTAAGGAGGCGGCGCGTCAGGGATCGTCAGCCCCCCTCTCGGTACACACCATCAGAGTATCAGCCCTCCCCACAGAGGGGCAGGAGGGGGCACTAGTCCGATGTATGCTTTTCTCAGACTGTTCAGTTTTCGTATATTTTTGTTAGGTTTCCAACTTTTTGGGGTTTTATGTTTTCTACTGTTCTACTTTTGTATGACTTTGCGTTTCTACTTTTCAACTTTTACCTATTCATCTGATGCTCGTTTTCGTATGATTAATCTTTGCGACTTTTGCACCTACCATCTTTTGCGCCGAGACGTCTGGTTTCGTACAAATGCGTCGAACCAACGAGACAAAACTAGGTATCAAAAGCACGGTATAAATGCGAAATTGGTATGTACTTGTACGGTCCAGATGGCAAAACTTTGTCGTCTTACTCATTTTCGCAAATCAGCCTACAATTATCGCGGCTTATACCTTTTAAAGATTTTCCTCGGAACCTAAAAAGGCTAAAACCCACATCTCATCTCCAAACTTCGATCTAATTCAAGGAGTATCTCCCATTCACTATTCTGACCAAGTTTCCCTTCTGTAAGATTTTCAAAATCTCATCCGACGCCTTAGTTTCAAGTCTCGTCATTTTTTGAAATTCTAATTACCCTAAAGTACCCTGTTTTCGAATTATCACAAAATCATCAAATCTTGCCAAATTTCATTCAAACTTCTGCTGAATATGCTCCAGAAATAAAGTTACACTTGTGTGTGAGATTAGATCTCAAATCAGCCATCCCAATTTCAGAATTTACAAACAAGTCCTACTTCTCAAATGAAATTATTATGAAGTGTTTCGATTGCGACCACAGGGCAAAAGAGGGAGCAGAGAAAGTTTGCCAGTTTTCAGTCACTATACCGTATAGCGACTGAAAGCTGCGGGTTTCAGTCGCTATACCGTATAGCGACTGAAACCTCGCTGGCACGGCACAGGTGCCAGCGGGGCATTTGTGCCGTGCCACGTCTTCAGTCGCTATACCGTATAGCGACTGAAGACTGTCGCGAAGGGGCTTTCGCGACTGAAAGCCATTTTTACAAATTTAAAAAGTTAAGAGTTAGTTTTGCAATTGTTTTTTTTTATAGGGTTATTTCAAAAAAAAATTCCAATGATCTGGGTGCAAAGCAAAACTTGTCTCATTACTTTGTTCAGGGTCTTCAAGAGGGAGTTCTCTTGGAAATCATGGATTTCCAAGTTGTTGAAGAAGCAAGCCAGGAAGAGATTGATGATATTTCCTCACTAGCAGAAGCATGCTTGAGGCTCAGAGGAGGAGAGAGACCTACCATGAAAGAAATAGAGATGAGACTGCAGTTCATGAGAACTAAGAGAAGAAGAAACTGCCAATCTTTTCCAGAAAATGAAGAGAAAAAGCCTTTGTTATGTCCAAAAGTTAATTACAACCCTCTTGAACTGAACAATTTTAGCGAAGAAATTGATTTAACGACTCAAGGGATCTTAGTGAGCTACAGCTTGGAGCAAGAATCTGCATCGGCCATGAGTTTGCCACGCTAATCATATATTATATCATGTAAGGTGGAGTGCTTTTTTTTAGGATGCATCTAACTCATCTTATATTTGTCCATGAACAACTATTTTATGTACTTGCTAAGCATCATTGCTTTTCATATTCTTAGGAGCCTTATCTTAGCATCATCATTTTTTAGGAACATCTTAGCCTTCTCATATATTTCTGTTTTGGATTCACAAACCACTGGGTCACAAGCGCTGGGATTTCTAGCTAGGTTGGGTATTTGACTTAACCTAAAACTCGGTTAGAAACAAAGCTGATTGGTGAATTACGATTTTCACCCTATTTGTAGAAATGAACCATGTTTCGAACAAAAGCAAAGGAGCACAAGTATAATATTGTGCAATGTTGTTACAAATTTGCAGCTCTGGACTAGCAAAATGACCACCAAGGCTACACAGGGATCTCTTAATCTTAAGATTGGATTGACAGGCTTCATGTAGCAATTGAGTCGCTTTTCCCGAGTATTTGCTCTCAGCAAAAACTGTGCTGACTGTTTTATTGTTTTTTTCAAGTGTTTTTGACAATTGGCAAAGACTGAGATTCTTATAGTGAACTGACATTCCACTTACTCTTATGCACATAAACTTTTCTTCTCAATCAGCATAAGGTAGGGTTCTTGCCTATATGATACAAATTGTCGCTTCAAAAGGTTAAAAAAATGGAAAAAAAAATGAACTTAAGATAGCTTTTGGCTTTTTGATATGAGCTACACCTCGGTCGAAATTTATGCTCTTAATCCTTTTAGAAATAAACATAAGAGGCCATTTTTTTTAACCTAAATAGCAATCTTTCCTTTTTGAGTAACAGACTAGCAGTGATCTTCATCAAAGAAGTAAACATTTCTACTAATACATTAACACTAATGTCTTTACCAATTCATTTAACATCCAAATTAACCTGCTTAGTTATATTCACCTGCTAATGATTTGGAAACATTAGTGTTATCATGACACATTGCTATTATCACAATCAACTCTTTTTTGAGCAATAAGTCACGATAAACTGGGAATGTTATTTCAATGAAAAAGAGTTATTACAATTTACCATCAACTAAGAAGTTCATTCGAACACTTAACATCTTTCCATTGGAAAAAAAATTAACTAAATAAATCTCTTAAGCACGAAAAAAAACTAGTTTGCCCAATTTTTGATTAAAGTTAACTAAATGATACTTAGCAAGTAGCCTGAATAGTGAGCACAATGGACCCTGCGTCCCTGTCGGAGTTGCAGTGGGAGCCAACGAAGATGTCAGTATATTCCACAGTGCATGCCTTCGCCAAGAGGTCGTAGCCGTCTTGGACTCGCAGCCTCCCTCGTACGCGCCACCTGTTCCCCGAGTCAAACCAAAGCTGATGAAGTCGATGCTCGAGATGGCTTTGCCGTGGTCACACCATAGGGTGATGGTGTCACCCTTCTCAGCGTTTATGCACACCGGCCCAATCACCACAATATCGAACCCATAACGGGTCACCTCCGGTTTCCTCTGACAAGATGAGGGTGCTGGGCTCGCCGGGCTTCAGGAATGAATGAGGAATATGGTACCTATGTGCAACAGGTTTAACAAATTTCATCTTATACTTTTGTCAGGAAATTAGTTAAAAACGTGGTGTACAATATACAATCTCTGGGAAGGCTCTCCACAGTCAGCTAGGCACTTTTCTCTGTTGTCCCACGTTTTGTAGTCTCCTCTGTAGTCACAGCGGTGCCAACCGTCTATATCATTAGCAATGTAGATAGACCAATAGCGACCCAAGTTACAGCCGTTCATCCATGCCGCCTCCTTGTTAAGGCCAAGTAAGTTCAACACCCTCGCATCCCACAGGAGCTTAGAAAGTAGTCTTCAGATAGGGAAAAAACTTATCCTCTAACTATATATATTATTTGAGTGAGAGAAGTATATAAATTGTTAAATTACTCGTACCAAATGAAGGACCTGTCAACAGGGAGGGGGCCATTGTGCCACCTCAAGCTACGCTTGTGGAAGAAGTTGGTAGTGCGGCAGCGGCGGATTAGGAGAAAGTAGAAGGAGAGAGAAGAAAAATGTGTTTAAGAAAAAAAAGTGAAGATTAAAGTTAGATGTAAATATATGATATAAATAATACAAAATTTTTTAAGAAAAAATATATACCAATACACTAGATAATCCTACTATTTATAAGATAGTTTTTCTAAAAAAATCCACTTATCTTCTCCGTCCCTTCTGATATATTATTATATCACTAAAACATACATAAAATTCCCTTTAAAAAGCGCATGATTGAAAGTTTAAAGAGCTTAAAAATATTGATTATTCAAGTAGTCGGGTTTGGTAACTCTACGAGACAACTAAGCATGTGTAGCAGACATGTCGCCGCTATCCTTGGGCTTTATGAGGCTCTTGGCTTGATTTTCTGTTTCAAAGTGTTGGCGCAACCGTGACGTTCTGCTGCGGCACTGCAAAATGCAAAACACAATAGGAAGTAAATAGCATGCATATTCTAAAGATGAATCCAAAAACGAAACACGCATACCTTTGCATCTACAACAATGCAGATGAGGATCAGTCCTGGGATAGACGGCCCCTATTAAGTCTACCAAACGTGAGACATCAAAGTGCTATTTGACATAAGCTGTGCAGTAATCACAGGCACACCAAATGTCAGATTGGTGCATTTGCACGAGACCGTATCAGTCGTCGCCGATCTCGTCGTAGGGGTTCTGCTTCGCTAGATATGGGCTGCAGGCATTCATAATCATTGCCCATCCGTTATCATAGTCACACATGTCACACTAACGAAACATAAGGCTAAACCAAACAACACAACTATCTTGGACCACGCAGAAAGCTGAATGTTTGCTACTAATAATTTATGTATTTTAGTACTTGTCATGGTGTGCCTAGCCAAATGCCAAATAGTGTAAGATTCAAGTAAGCTAAAAAGAAGATTGCAATGTCGCAACGGATGCCCAAGAACCTACCAACAGAAAGGTGGTCATTCAATTAAGGCTCTAGCCTGACATAAATTTGCATCAATTAGTGATGCATTTCTAGGTTTGGCTATCTAACCTATCTGTCTGCTTAGTGCATTTTGCCTGCAATGGAAGGTGTGCTGACTCAAGATTTGGTCTAGATTTTTAGCTCCTTAGGAAATTTGCTGGAAACCACAGCCAGCTTTGCTTGATCCCTTGCAAGCAAATCCAGATGATCCTAAATATTCATACAGATGATTGCACATTAGGGACATAACGAAACAAAAGGTGAACGATAGTAATCCTGAATATTAATTCAGATGATTGCACATTAGCCAATCTTTGAGAGTTGTGTTTTAGGTATTGGCATATTCTCCAAAATTCAATTTTGATCACCAATTTACACTGTAATATAGTTATAAAATCTAATAAAATTATAATATTATAAAAATATTTTTCTAAGACAAATCTACTTATATCATTTTCATACAACTAATATAAATATTCACAAAAATGTTGATCAAAATTAAAATAGTTTGATGTCATTTTTTTTCACCGGAGGGTTACAAGCCTGTGTTAATATAACAAACTTTAATAAGAGATGGGCATGGCGTGTGGCACAGTTAAAACCGGTGTTAGTATAACAAACATATTAACAAACTGTATGATCAACTCACGTAACTAATTTAAACACCAAAAACCTTTCCGTGCAAGGAATCAACTGACGGGCTCAAGGACGCTTATTTGGCTTGTATTTAAACAGTCAAATATAAATAAGACAAAATAAATTTCTAAAAAACCAAAAGTTTGCCCAATTATGCAGGCATAAGGAGATTAGGATACTTAATAATATTGCTAAACATATTTAGAAGCTGTGATCAACTCAACTGATGCATACCGATTACTCATGATAGTTCAGACTTCAGAGTTCCAAGACTGTCGACAACAACAAATTTGACAATGAAGAGAGATCCGGGATAAAAACAAAGATTAAGAGATAATCCAGGAAGACCAGCAGACATAAGAATAAAACTTCTTCATTCACGATAAACATTTTTTGAGCATCCATTCACGATCAAATGAGAATGTTATTTGGAAATAATCATTACAATTTACCATCACAAGTTGATGGGGAACACTAAACAACTTTGGACCAAACAAAAAAAAATACTAACTACTCTTAAGAACGAACAAAAAAAAGTCAACTAAGTTTTCCAATTTTTGATTAAAAAAATTAATCAAGCAATATTTAGCATGTAGCCTGAATAGTCAGCACATTGGACCCTGTGTCCCCATTGGAGTTGCAGTCCGAGCGAATGAAGATGTCATTGTATTCCACAGTGCATGACTCTTTCCCGAGACATGCTTCCGACAATGCGTCGTAGGCCGTCTTGGACTCGCAGCCTCCCTCATATGCACCGCACATTCCCCGGGTCAAACCGAAGCTGGCAAAGTTGATGCTCGAGATGGATCTGCCATACACACACGACAGGGTGACGGTGTCGTCCTTCTCAGCGTTTATGCACACCGACCCAACCGCCACGGTGTTAAAGTTAACCTGCGACGGATCACCTCCGGCTTCCTCGAACAAGATGAGGGCGTTGGGCTCGCCGGGCTTCAAGAATGAACGAGGAACATGGTACCTATACACGTAAGGGAGAACAAATTTCAGTCTCATACTTTTGATCAAGAAATTAACTAACTGTGTAGTGTACAGCGTACCATCTCTGGGAAGGCTCTCCACAACCAGCTAGGCACTTCTCTTTGTTGTCCCACGTTTTGTAGTCTCCTCTATAGTCACAATGGTGGCAGCCATCCATGTCATTAGCAATATAGGTAGGCCAATAGCGTCCCAGATTGTTTCCGTTCACCCATGCCACCCCCTTGTTAAGGCCAATCAAGTCCACCACAACACCCTCGGATCCAACAGGAGCTTGGAACATGGTCTTTAGAGAGAGAAAAAAAACTCAGTCTGTATAACGATATAATACACTGTTAGAGCCAAATAAGTACATGGATTGACAAATACCTTGTACCAAGTGAAGGGCCTGTTTATAGGGAGCGTGCCATTGTGCCATCTAAAGCCATGCCTGTCAAGATGGATTTGTTTGAGCTCACCCCACAGGCCAGTCTGAAACCAAACGATCAAAGCAATGTCAGGACAGTTACATAGATCATCTATGAAAAAGCAAAAGGGGGATATATTTCTATACCTTGTATGACCAGGTGTTGTGGGAGAGATCAATGGCCAAACCGTTCGCTCCAACAAGCTTAACTGGTCCCCCGACAATACCAGCAGGCATTAGCTCGTAGTAAGTTCCATAGTTCTGTTTGACAAGATCACAAGAACACTCCTTAAGAACAATTCAAACAAAGAATGACAATCTTCTTTATAATTGTTTGATGTGAAATCTAATACCTTAAGGCCAACGGTGGCGCTAAGTAGAGAAATGTAATTCTTTCCAGAACGCAGCTTCACTGGTGCCTGGAACTGGAAAATGAACGGTCCATTCGGGGAATGTTGGTGTCCTGCCAGTACATTATTTTGGAATATTACAGCTACCATGGCACAATACGTGGTCACTAAAGAAAACCATGAACAGTATTGAGTTGTACTAACCAACAAGCCTCCCATTGACAAATGCATAGAGCTCATGACCAGTTGTATTCACATATAATGTGAAATTTTCTTCTCTATCATGGTACACACTACATTTCATGAGAAAATCAAATTTAGTGTCCGTCAATTAACATCAATGTGGGATTTAGATTGTTGTTATTATTTTATTTTGTAGATTACCTTGTCCTGTACCACAAGTAGTCGCTTTCATCAGCCCCTTTAACAATCTGTTCCAAGAGTTGGTTTGATTTAAAGGAATCAAGCTCGTCAGTTAAGAAGGGCTTCAAGTTCTCAGGCATCCAAGACCATTGCAATGATTCCGGCTCTTGCTCCACCGTGTTAGGCTTCTTCACCATGACAGATGTCTGTGTCTTGACCTGATCATGTAATCATTGTACCAGGGGTAAACATCAATAACTAAAAAAGCTATATCGCATATTTTGATCGATTCAATAGTGACAAAAGAAACTACCTTAGCACTGTTGTATGCCACAGTTGTGCAGTCAGGCATAATGCTGACAGACCATGCAGGAACAAGGTAAACAGATCCCTCAAAGGTAACATTAACATCTCTGTTGTCATATTTATTGCTGATGAAGCATGCCGAGGAACCATCCAAGTTATACTTTGTGGTCTACAATGATGAGAAGAGAGTGCAATCAGAATAAAATAAATGAAGACATAAAATAGTGACAAAAAAGAGGTGTCTTGGCTTTGTAAATCATACTGTAATATTGCCATAGTGCGATTCGCTGTGATCTCCATAGACCAAGTGTTTCTCGATGGACTTCAGTACAGCATGAAGTTGCTTCAAGTGACCCCACTTGGGTTGCCTAATGTTACCTAATGGTTACAAAGGCAAAGTGGATTAGACCTGTATATTCCAAACAGCCTCAACTAATAGGTTGAGAACTTGCAACTTACCATACTCATCCAAAGGTGCATCATAGTCATAGGTCGTTGTAATGTATGGACCCCCGGAAGTGCGGGCAAAGTTCGTTCCACCATGATACTGATGAACATTGGCAATGTAAAATTAGATTACAATCATGTGTAAAGAGAATCCAGAAATCAATTGAAAAAAGTACCATATAGTAATTTTGGAACACTCCACGATTTTGGAAGAAGTGGGCAACCGCAAAAGCGACATCCTCAGCAGGCCTATGAAAATCTGGCTTGTCCCATGCTTTGAACCTAATGGTGGCAACGTATAAGTTTAAGATACTCATCTAATCTAAAAAAAGCAAAACTCACAGTAGATGAGAGATTTACCATCCAGTCCAATTCTCTGTCCACATCTTTGGGATATTCCTCGTTGGGTACCAATCATGGCAATAAAAGCCATTGCACGTGTTGATCTAATAATCCAAATCATCTATGCAGTTAGTCATTTTACAAACAATCAAAAGTCTATATGACAAGGAGTTGGAGAAAACCTTACCACATTCAATGGTGTATGTTTGTCTTGCTGGCACATGATCCACGGAACACCAACAGTCTGATTGTTTGCCATGTCGGCACACCATTGAATATATTCCACGGCAGATTGCTTATCATCATCATTAAAACCATCCATGGCATTACCATACTCGTTCTCGATCTGCAGAGACTCAGCATTAACATCGGCATTAAAGGATAGAATGAAAATCTAATAAACAAGATAAGTAATATATACCTGAGCGAGGATGATGGGCCCTCCTTGGTTAGCGAAAAGATTTGCGTCCTTCATCTTATTAACTATGAGAGTGGTGAAATTTTGCATCTCGCTCTGTTCATACATAATAGAACATACTTAATTCTGTTTTATATATATATATATATATAAAAACACACACACACACTTCAAAATTAGAGATGTAACGTCAAGAAGTGAAATTCAAGACCTCAAAAGGCTGGTTGTGTAATCTGAGCTTCATGCCAGGAATGTTCCGGAGCCAAGCGGGAAGCCCTCTAGAAAACAGGGAAAAAAGATGATTAGTTTATTGCTATAATTTTTCAGTTTCTAGTAATGTGTCAAAATCAACATACCCGTAGTCCCATTCAGCACAGACATATGGGCCAATGCGAAGAACAGCATACAAGCCAGCATTCTGGATCTCCTTGAAGAACCTTACTATATCATAATTTCCCTCGAAATTGTACTGAATAAAGAATAGAAAAACGAAATTAGTGATACATCACCAACTTTGTTGATTGGATTGAGATGATGTCCTATTACAGAATTATATACAAACCTCACGAGGACGTGGCTCATGGCCATTCCAAAAGACGTAGGTCTCAATCGCATCAAGACCTCCTTCCTTTGCCTTCCTAATCAAATCAGGCCACATCTATATCCCAAAAAAATGCATGAAGATTAATTAAGTTTCAATGCGGTTTGCCATAAGTTTGAAACAGGCATAGGCGTGGGATCACAAAGATGTGTTATGTGCAATATAACATAAGAAACTGAATATAGGGTTTGATGTGAATTTTTCAAATGGATTTGTGCAGAATGCAAGCATTATACGAGAGAGGTGAAAGTCTCAGACAGCAAGGAACTAGGCTAAATTCCATAACATGAAGTGCAATTGCAAATCTTGGGACGCTATAGAACATTCATTCGTAATAAGGTGACTTTCTAGAACTTTCAAAGTTGGACAACGAACATGTTGAACAACATTACCAGAGCTGATAAACTCATGGAGATTACGCTTTTCAGAGGTAGATGGGCAGCAAATAAGATATTTCTGAAAAGTCTGTATTAAATTTTCTACATCTACAGACAAAATCTTTCAAATTTACTAGACTGTAATTTCTTCCCGTGGATGTAATCACCAGACACCTGACGGGTGCTGGGTCGTAGCTATCTTTCTTTGTCAGTAATATGTATCAAGATTTCAAATGTGCTTACTTCCCGACAGCACATGGAGTTTTTTGAAAAAAAAGAAATTACCAGTTTGAAACAGAACTAGAAAAGTGCATGCAACTCACCTCAGGTGTGCTCCTTGGGTAGTGGATGGATCCGGAGATGATGATGCGGCGCTGGCCATCTATTACAATGGCTCGACTGTCGGTCGAAACCGAGGTAGACCTGGCAACAGCCAAGATCGAAACTAAAAGGACTAATCCTAAGAAGGAGGATTTGCTAGACTTGCTAGACAGCTCCATTGTGGATGTAGTATACTACAGCAGAAGATTTTTGAAGTTGATGGCAGCCTTCGTGGATGAAGTACATATTTATAGCAGAGGCATATCCCTACGAAGATGTCTTTTAGGATTGATTCAACAGACGAATAATTGTCTAGCCCATCTTGAGAAATTTGAACTCAAACCTCCATGGAGCATACGGCATTCATGTGAGCCGTGTAATGGGTGGCCTGTCCGCGATTTGCACCTACAGCACGCATTGATGTGAGCCGTGTAACTGTAAGGGGTGGCCTGTCCGCGATTTGCACCTACAAAGAGACCTTTTATTATCGATTCAACTAACGGATAATTGTCTAATCTATCTTGAGGAATTCGAACTCAAACCTCCATGCCACATACGCCATTGATGTGAATCGTGTAAGGGGTAGCCTGTCGGCAATTAGCACTTTGCACCATGCTGCATCGCCCTTTTGGGATTCGTATCCTTTACGAACACAATACCCGGACTTACTTCTGCGAACACGACGGACGACACAGAGAGCAAGCCGGAGACACCGCCAGTTACCACCATCGCCCCCATGTGGGGCTGGCAGCTCAGCACGCGGGAAGCCCAGGGACGTCGCGATCTGCTCTGGCAGGACCGAGCGCTTGGACGGGGAAGGAGGGAGGCGCGACGTACTGCCATTCGTGCGGGGAAGCACGGGGCTGCGACCGGCTGTTTCGCCCGGGATGGGGTATGTTTACATGTGTGCCGGCGGTGGGCATGCGATAGGGGAGCGGCGGGCGGTGGTATTGAACTATTGATCGGTTGGAGGAACAAACACCACCACCAGTGAACCATCACAGAATACCAAACGGCTGGGATTCGAAGGTGTGACGATCGGACGTTTTAAGAATTTTTGATGACGTGACTGAGAAGGTTTTAACTACCGATTACTACTAGAAGTGAAAATTGACCGGTTTTAATCGTATTTTCCATTTTTGCACATTATGCAAAAGAATTTTGAAGTTCTATTAAATGCTATTATATGACTTCCTTTTCCCGAGTTTGCAAAATTATAAACTATATCACCCTACTTTTTTACTCGTCATCTTAGAATTTTCAATCTCTAAAATATAATTTACCATTAATTTTATAACTATACAATAGTGAAAAATATTAAACAATCATCATATAAAAAATAATTTATCAACAAATCTACTAATATTATTTTTCATATAATAGATTTTGATATTTTTTTTATATTAGTGGTCAAATTTTAAAAGTTTGACTTATGCATATCAAACAGAACAGTTTCATTGATAATCAACAAATACTCGATGTCTTTAAATTCACATCTCAATTCTGATATTATTGAGTGAAGAATAAATAATAGAGCTATTATACCAAACAAGAGAACTGCAATTCAACTCCTCAGCAAACCAACTAATGGCTGCAAAGCAACAGGATCACAATTGCATCACAATGTACATTGTTCTTATGTGTGCTCACATACTTCACAGGAGCAATGATACATATGCAGTAATTGTAATGAATAAATCAATATGTGGTAACTTATAATCATTGTACACATATTTCTCCTCGCAAGGGTGCTAGTAAACAGTAAGATTTGACCACAAAAATCAAAAATGCTGAGAATGACACAGCAAGAGTGCAAAGGTCAGAGAAGTTATCTCAAAGTAACATGCGAGACATTTCTCTTCAAGTATACAAATGTAACCATTCGGTGGCAGCTGAAACTGGAGGTACATGGAATTTAAATACGAACATTAGCGTTTGCTCGCTACAACTCTGTTGTTCTTGCAGGCTCACCTGTAGATATGCATAAAATGAATGAGTATGAGTAAGCTGCAAGGCCAGAAATTAGCATCTCAACCATACCTAACAAATAATATGAACAACTCTTCATCAGTTATTGCCCCGAGTTCCATTCTTCTCTCTAAAGCAGTCAGGCCCCCGCCATCTTTGATTGTAGTTCTTGCACCTCTGTAGAAAGGAGACCCCAATAAAATCATCCAGGTAGTTCAACAAAAATTACTTATGCGCATTTCCACCAATAGGTACCGAGTATATAACAATTAAGATTAAACAGACCATACTGTCAAGTGTTCAATCCTACCTCTTCAGCAAATGCTTGGTAAGGGCATCATTTTTCTTTAGGACACAATGGTGCAATGCTGTCCTTCCATGGAAATCCTGGATATTAATGTCAGCACCAAAAAGTAGTAGAAGCTCCACCATGACAGGATCCCCAGAATGACAAGCTAAGTGTAATAAGGAACAGCCTTGCAAACAACCTTCTGGTCCATCAGAATCCTCTATTCTCTCACAAGTTGCTGGATCAAATTGCCTCCTATCTGTAACTGGCTGAACATGATGAACATTGTTGTTTAAATCGTCATATCTCAAGTTAGGACTCACATTATCCAACACAAGACTGCTATACACTCCTTTCACATCAACTGCTCTTATCGCTTCCAATATATCAATGGCAATCTGATCTGTATCTTTCGCAATGAGAAGTTTGTCCACATACTGCATGGATGGATGATGACATAAATAAGAATTATATCAAGCAAACACATACATGAGAATCAGAATCGTGTAATTAGCATATTATGAATAAACAAGCACCACATCATACATGAAGCTGAACGCTAACTTCTGGTATTTTAAAAAGAAAAGAGGGGGCATTGTGTCCCTTTTTTTCTCATATAGATCTCATGTTCAAGCTTTTGGTATCCATACTTATTGTGCACGCAGCCATGTGATTATTTATGCAATCTCAAGAGTTGAAATCAAGGATGGATCATATCAAACAAGACAGTCATGTGTGCTCCAAAAATCTGAATTACATATGCAAGCTATCTGTTCAATAATACAGTCAAAATTTATCAAAGGGATCATATATTTGGCTGCTAGCTCATTGAGCATGTATCAAGTTCATAGAGTTGAACATTACCTCTAACTACAGGGGTATAATAAACCTCAAACACAAAAGGATCTTTATGTCCAATTTTGTTAACCGTCTCTGCATAAGAGACATTGAGACAAAATATCTCATAGAAATATTGCCAAAAATACAGGATTGATTTAATGGTGTGAGACCATGCAGATAGTAGGTGGCTTGCAAAAGCTGGAAATTGAAGCAACAAGGATTTCTAACTATAATCGTAAGACATCAAGACTGAACTTCAGTTCAACATAAGGCTCATAAATGTCAGAATTATTGCTTTTCAAGAACTTCAATTTTACATGCTGATCAATAAATGAATAACAGGCCACATGTTAATATTATTCAAAGATGACAAGAAGCACAGAAGAGCTTACCTTTGATTGTATGTACCTCTCCTTTATTGAGAAAGCATCACTAGGTTTAGGCTTTTCAATGAAAAGAATTGCTTTATTTGAGTCATCCATTCTGCATGGATATTGACAATATTACAACACATGGACAGAAAAATCAAACAAGAGAAAAAGGAGTGAAGTCCGTTCTTCAGTGTGATCCACACAGATTTTTTGCCAACACTCCAATGAATAAGAACTCTGTTCAATGACAACATAAGATTCAAAGAGTTCTTTTCTGATTCTTTGTAAAAGAGTTGAATGAGAAAGCTAGCACATATTGAACCTATTGACGAAAAGGAACAAAGTAGACCTGCTACTCCATAGATATCTTGCATTCTACTACATGGGCATCTACTGAACATATAATTCTTTTGACAATGCTGATTATGTTATTGAGTGTCTACCCTAATGGGACAGATTCATTTCAGTACACAGAGGAAATCAAATACTGAAGTCATTCAAGCGCAGTTTGGTCTATAATGCCAAATTCATTGCTATTTTTCGTACTATGCCCCTTATGTGCGATGGTAAGGCAAAGAATTACAGAATTTACAAGTCAGTCGAAATTATCTAAATAGATATATGCTAGTAAAATGTAAAAAACAGCCTGTACAATAATTCTTGTCAGCACAAGCTAGTACAGCCATACAGCTGCTGCTTTAGTCAGTGTACCATGGTTCACGGGCTTCATAAGAGAGAGATAACAACAAAGGACATGCATTAAACATAAGGTAAAAAGTAGTTTCTTGAGCAAATATATTGGCACTTAGTCTGCTTATCTGCTTCAAGCCTTCAACATACCTTTGATCTTCTTTGGGAAGCAGAGCTTCCCAAATGGAATTAGCGTAAGTATTTCCAAGCGCATGAAACAAATCCATAATTACAGGCTCCCAGACTTTCACATCTAGCCTTAAGGATCGCACCTACACCAAGTAGGACAACATCAGCTGCAATGCTGGATTACAGAATCCATTATTTTTGACTCAAAATCGATAGTTCTAGAGCAAGATCAATGTGGAACTAACTTCTGACGTCACGTATGCACAAATAAAAAACAAAAAACAACTGCTTGAGAGAGAGTGTGAGAGAAGGCAAAAACAAGGGCGAGCACCTCAGCTCACCCCACACCATCCAAACTAAGAAAAGGAAAGTGCACACCAAAAAAGAATCAATCAATTAATTAAACTTGACTAGCAAACTGTCACTAGCACACAGATATAGATACAATTCAGAGGTTAGATCAAAATTGAAATATTTCACATGCACCAAATCTTTTTCAGCTGTAGCAAGAAATAGAAACCTGTTAGCTCAAAAGCCAGAAGAGAATCAGACCAACAACAGCACGGAAAGACCTTTTATTTGGAGACGCTACAAAATTTTAGCAAGAGACCTTTAAACTCTAAAGATCAATACTTAACATATATGACAAAGGTTAATGTATTTGAAGTATTTCCAACATTATTGACAAACACAATTCGAGTGTACTGCCAGAAATGACATAGCAAAGGTATTAAAAATCATCCTTCCTACCAAGGAAGTGCTTCCAAGGTAAATATTGTTCAGAACTAAATGCAGCATTAACACACAAAATACAACAACTAGTGGTACTACAGCAAAGACAATCGTAGTTTACACTGACTTCCACCGATCATCCTTCACAATCATCATGGCACTGAACACTCGGCCATTTCCATATATCTACATTTACACTACTGCCATCAATTAGTTATTCCAAAATCCAAAGACTTTTTCTAAACAAATTGAAAGTGTAAATCTGAAGCTATCACAGAATAGCAGCAATATTTTCTAAGACATTGTGCGACAAACACGCAAGTTAAATTTACAATATGACCTAATATATTGAACCTTACCAGGAGACAATAAGAGATCTCACCTTTGAAATGTGGACCCCAAGGTTCCTGTGAGCCCCCGAGCACTCGATACATATTAGAATACCTAGGTTTAGAGATGCCCAATCGGGATCTGGAGCACTACATTCTGCACAGTCGTCATTTCCAGGAATATTTCTGAGATGCTGGAATATGCCATCATGTCCCTCTGAACTTTTATGCTCTTCGTGCAATAAAGAATTAACAGTATTTGCTGCAGCAGAGCCACGACTTTCTGCCTCTAAATTTCCATAGGACAGCTGAAATGAAATAAGCACAGAATAAAATTTGTACTGTGATATCTTGGATAATCAATAGCTTCAACACATGTATGTAATGTACTATGAGCGACCTAATCTTAGTACAAGACTAAGTTAATCATCATTCACAACATTGAAAGATATATTTACACCAGAATATTGCCTATTACATGATAGGGTAATGAGAGATGCATACAGTTCAATAGAACTACATTTTGTCTCAGCCAAACAGGTAAACCAATTGTAGTTGTATGGCATGTCAGAAGAGATGATTGCTGCACAAGAAAGTTATCTTTTTAGCAAACCTGCCGTGGGAATGGTGCATTGAGTAGTGATGCAATAACTCCAGTAATTTTCTCAATCCAGTCCTTTTGATCAGCCCCAGTTTCTGCCTGCCAACAATGATTTGGAAAAGTGTTTATATCTAAAGAAATTGATGTAACATACATGTTCCAGGTAAGATTACACAAAAAGATTCTAAAAGTATGTTTTGTATAAAGAAAGTTCAAGATCTGAATAATAACGGTTATAATTACCTGTAAGGTGTATGCCTTCATAGGAGAGATTATTCTGAAGCAAAATCTTAAATCATTTTCATCTGCGTCAATTTTAATTGTAGAAGTTCTGAGATCAATTGTATGACACCGAAGTGTCTCTTCACCCTGGGATGATACTCTTTGGTGCAAGAATCTGAATCGACCAAAAACACCAGCTCCTTCAGAAGTACCAGATGTTTGCTGTGCAGCCACCCCTTGCTTCCAACAAAACAAAAGAAAGAAGCACCCATAAAATACAGAATGAATAATATAAGAAAGACTGCTGCTTAAGATAATATATGTAGTAATTGGCTACTACTACAGGAAATAACTACTACACAAATCAATGCTTTTACTTTGAGGTCTGTTTTGAGAAAAAAAATTTAGAATTTTGGGGGAAGAGGCAAGTGTCCCTATGATTCAAATTATGTACCCATCAAACCTCCCTCCCTTTACAACAGTCCATCCCCACCCCCCCCCCCCCCAACCCTCTTCAACAGCTGGCCTCGAGGCGAGCAACGGCGACATGGATAGACACACAAAAATCATGACTTAGACACGGTGACACAACCTCACACTACTGGCCAAGGATGAGGGCAGCAACATGCGACACTGTAGCATCTCCACAAGTGAGGCGGCGGCCCAACCTAGCTACCAATATGTGAAGAGACGACCCAATGCGACACAACAGGGTGGAGCAATGCAACGCAACGAGGCTAGACTAGGTGGCGGAGTGGAGTGGTGTGGTAGGGCACATATGCCGACGATCAAGCGGCAGTAGGCATTGCATAAGAAATGTAGCTACATGACCACGGCGACTCACGACAAGTAACCCATGCTCGCATCAGCAGCCATGCGCGGGGCAACTATGTGTAACACAACATCGCCTCCAAGTGTGGATGACATAGAGGCAAGGCAGCAGCACAGCACGACTGCAAACGCACGCGAGGAGATGAGATGGCGGTCTAGCTACGCTACGCTCTAGCACGGTGGCCACACAATGGCCACACATGTAGGACGTGGATGCACTTCATCATCAATGCACAGCGGCGCTCTAACATTTGTGCACACTCGGATGAACTCGTATTGTGAATTTTGTGTAGAAATTATGGATATTAATTTTAGTATAACCGATGTACATTTCTGTATAACCAATGTACATTTCCAAATAACATATGTACATTTTGACAAATCTTGGATTATGAATAGTGCTCCTAAATACCCAAATTCCTTCAAAACTCAACCTCCATCCAAAAAAAAATTCAAAATTTGTACTACCCGACTTCCCTCCAAATGAAAATGTACCCATGTACATTTCATGCAAGAGACAATTTGCATTTTGTTGGAATCTTTATGTAGTTATATACTCAGTGTTTCGCACAAACCTCTAGACAAACGAATAAGGATGCGCTAGTAGGCACTACCCGTAGTAGGAATCCACTTTCATATATGGAGAAAGAACTTCTCTAGTGCTACATTTAAGATAATTCCATCTCATCCCGTGAAAACAATCTATTGTGCAACAATTTTGCATATTGCAAATTATGTAATACATATAATAAATCACTCCACTAGATGAAAAAACATGAATACATCAGATATACCAACAAGAGTGTAATCCACAAATTCATGATAATATTTCAAAAGAAGGCCAATTTCTTAATAAAAAAAATATAACAGTAATTGAGTGCATCATCCTCAATAAAAATCAAGATAGGTTAAGACATAAAAGCTACTAGAAGGAGATACACATAGATTAGGATACTTGATGTCTTAATTGCCAAAGATATCCTAAAGCTGTGACCAACTTAGCTAACTAAGATTGCATACCGATTGCTTATTCCCCTTATTCCCATAGTAGTACAGCGTTCCATGACTATCAAGAACAAAAAACCTCCTCTTCCATTCTCCTCGTAGATTTGCAGAACGCTTAAGAAGATAACCTTGTTTAATTATTTGAACCTGTTGAAGCAACAAATTAGTTAGGAAAGCAACAATACTCTACAAAGTGATTGTGAATTTACACAATGAAATACAGCATGGTTAGAAAAAGGAAATAATAGAAGAGTAGAATTTGAACAAAAAAACTACAAGGGTGTTTGGTTGGCATCCCAAACTTCCCCACCCCATGCAAGCAAAAAAATGCCTAACCAATTGTAGGCGGCCCCACTTTTTGGCACCCCAAAATTAACAAGTGTTTGTATTGAGCAAAGTGCGGGTTTCTACGGGGAACCGGGCATCCTTGTCGGGATGATAAGAGAAAAACCAATTGAAAATAGAGGCGGTAGATTGCTATGTTGCAAGAATATATATACTAATAATTATATAATGTTGGGTATACAAAAACTTAAGAAAATACAAAGAAAAAATAAAATAGGACTAGAACCACCAGGCAACCGGCCAGTTCCCGGCATCCCCGCTAGGTTTGGGAACCACACCCAAAACGGAATCCTAAACCCTAGTACTGAGATTGGCTAAATTTTTGGGATACACTGAAATTTTAGTTACAAACCAAACACTTCCAATTTTGGTCAAACCTGTCAAATTTTGGCCAACAATAAATTGGCAAGTTGGGGCAACAATCCAAACATGCATGTAGCCCCATGTTGCCAAGCCTAAGTTTGGCTTTGCCAACAAGATTTGGCTACTGTTTGGATTGTGGGCAAATTTTGGCATGCCACAAATATTTGGCAACTTTTGGCACTGGCTTTGGCTAGCTGATCTTCCTCTGATTTTAACTACGACAAGTAGCACTCGGATTGGCTAGCTAAATCTTGCCATTGTTGGATACGTGATTAAAATTTTTGGCCATACCGTACATTTGGCGACTACCAAAATATGGTATGGCTAGTCACGTCACCAATCAAACACCCCCAATATCTATGGATACATCGTGCCTGGCCTTTTTCCCAGGACCTCTTATGTATAGCAAATCAAAGATCTTTTTAGAAAGAGAAGGTCCTAAACATTTAAATGTCCTTACTAATGTCAGCTATCAGTGTCTTCAAAGCATTATGTGAGAGCGGTGGCATCCTTTTGCTTCTGGATATTTTAGAGAACTATTTATGAATCTTTACTCAGCAATGAATAATTAACTACCTCGCCGTTGGCAGTTGACTGCATCAGGGCTTCAATCTTTTTATAGGATTGAAGACCAACAACATGGATTCCATCACCGCTAGTAGATGTGTCCACATTAGTTGCCATTCTCAAGTTTGCTATTTCCTCTTGAGTTCTAAACTCTTGAATTCTCTTTGCAAGTTTATCTTGCTCATTGGTAGCCATTTCTTTTGATTGTTGTGCATATGTTAGAACCTGCATCAAAGACCTCATGGTTAACATATTCATGGCTAGCTTAAGGTCAACAGATTCGTGGTTATAAGATTGAACTTTTTATCGGTGGAAGATCAATACATCACAAGAGAGATGATCACACCTGGTGAATGAATGGCTCCAGTTGACTCAGTAGCTCATATCCCTAGATCATAAAGAAGAAAGAAAATAAAGAAAGAACCAAACCTACCAAAGAACAATAATCACTTCAACCATAGAAGGTAAGCATACCTGCTTAAAATATCTCAAATGGGCATCCATCACAGCACTTATTGATTCCAAGAACTCATACTTCTTCTTTGCTTCAATGTTTGCAAGGGCATTTACCTGAATTCCTTACAACCAAGGAGAACCATTGGCATGGTTGACTGATGTACTTAGAATTGTAAGAGGAAAAAAATAAGTTATTGGTACATACTAGATTAAAGCGGCATCTTTCAAAAGCTGACTTGGCATTGTGTAGATCCTGCTCACTTGGAGTTAGAGAGATGATGTTCAAGCTGAACAAATATTCAACAATAAAAAGAACACACTTTACCTCCTCAAGTTCTGTGACTAGTTCCGCTCTAGTTCCTTTCCGTACTGACACAAATTTTTCACGTGCCTAACAAGCAAGACAGCTCTAGAATCTTAGCAATCCAAGCAAGTAGATTTTAGTAAAACTTTAAGCCAACATGATATTGAACAAATGTTTCAGATCTACTGTTGTCTTATCATGGATCACATGCCAACATAAAAAAAAACGAAAATTAGATAATGACATAGCTAGAAGTCAAAGCATCACCTGATCATACCCCATCGTAGCCCTATCCAAACGCCGTCGACAATCCTATATACATGACAGCATGTTAAAACATAATATGAAGAGAATCCAGTGTGTTAAAATGACAACTTCCACATGAACATCAGTATGGTAGCGCCAAGTGCAACTAAAAAAGAACAGCAGTTAGAATTTATACCCAGGCCATGTCACCAAAATTCGAAGCTAGGCTGAATTTTAGGAGTACTACAGGTTTTTTTCCTTTTTTGGGAACAAGAGGATTGGTTTTCACCCCCATCAGGTATGAAGAACATTGAGCCATGAAATTTAATGCCTAAATTACTCCCCTACTAAATCAGGAAGCTTGAGTGGATGACATTGAATTACACTAATATGCGAAGAGGGAAAAAGAAAAAAGGGGATACCTTCACACCATGCAAATCTACATTGACAAACTGCATTAGACGATCACTTAGCATATGTTCCACCTGTTTGAGGCACACACTAATTAGAATGTCAAAGATAGTGACTAATAAAAGCAGAAAACCAAGCATTGTCCAAATGAAAATTCAACTTTCTAGAGATCAGATCAGCACATCAATATTCAATATTTCATAATTCGGATGAGCACAAGGCATAAAAATTCCAAACAGAACTTCGATCAGAGAACACATGAAGATTTTACACTATTTCCAGCATTCTCTCCAGCGTGGTTCCAGACCTAACCTATGCGGTCAAAGCAAGTATTTGCAACGACAATAGACATAACCATAAGAAACCAAGTACCCTTGCCCGATCTATAAAGCTCCTAGATTTGTCAGATTTCATAAAGTCAGAATTATGTACTGTTCACCAGATCATGTTCCAAATCTTTAGTAAGAGGTGTTTGGGTACTTGATTGCACATCTCTCCAGCACCACATCAAAACATTCACTAGTGTAGCAGGGAATATGCTGAACCAAAGCTTGTCTGGAGTGGAATAGCATAGCCCGATATATTGCTTTGACATCATGTTAAAGGAAACGGTGCCATGGAAGTGCTTTCTTTTTCAATGCAGCCCTTCCAATTGTGTAAAGGGCTCTAGCTTGAGACAGAAAAGCACTTCTACAGCATCATACATCAATCTTGGAAGTTCCACATTTATACAGTTAAAGATCCTAGTTTATAAGTTAAGAGAAAATCGTATCACCATTTTTTAAACTAATTTGTTCATATCCAACAAGACAACTCATGCAGATTAAAAAAAAATGAACCTTTAACAATAGAAAGGAATACAAATTGGACGCAAGAACGAAGAATGTATTATTTCTGTCAATTTAATTTCCTGCAACATAAAAATTATAAAACACCTCATCAAATAAGACTTAGACCACAATGTTGTAAACTAATAGAAATACAGATCAATAGATTATGTCAAGACTATCACGGGAACAGGTACAGGCTGTCCAGCTCAAACATAAGTCCAAAAGTTATGCTATTATCCAAATCCTAATATTCTCATGAATGAATTATCTATGAACAAGAGATGGTAGAGATTTCAACAGATGTGATAGGTCATACCTGAGAACGAAGGAGTTCCTTGTATGTTCCAAGCTCCCTAAAAGCAGTAGTAAACTTGGACATTACAGGCCCTGCAACAGAACCAAAAAAAAAAAATCAAGGTCAAGATACTATTCTCATGCTGAACTGTTTCAAGGGTTACTATACAAACTTGTGGGATATATTCGCAGTGAAAGGAAAGGGTAAGTTGCATCTTGCTATGACCACATCATGTTATTATCACTAAAAGCCATGGTTTATTAAGTGAATCTGAATCTACAGAACATCAACCAACGATCACACAATTTGTCTTTGGAGTATCATATTATGACATGTGAACAGTAATGACAAATATAGAAGAAAAAAATTCATTCATCCTTGTCTTCTTCTTTCTGTATCTATCATATATACTCCAGTGCCCACTGCTGATCTTTCCTAAATGAAGGTGCAGAGGTTAAAATGAGAATGGAGAACTCATTGAAGAGTTATCAAACAAACAAAATGACATTCAGCACTAAAAAAATACTAAATTCAATAGTTTAACTTGGTTTAGATAAGAAATCAGAACTAAATTAAGCAATGGATACATCAAAGCTTTAATTACATTACCTCCAATGGCAACACTAATAGGGTCATCTTGACCAGCACCAAATGCTTCTAGAGCATCGGCAAATGATAGATGTCCCACATATCCTTCATCAAGCGATCCCCTGAAGATAAGGACATTAGCAACACAGCAACAAAGTAGCATTCTAAAGTGCCTGTGGTTCCTCATTAATCCTAGAAGCTATCACAACCACAATGATTGCATAGAATATCTGAATAAGAGATAGTGAAACTGAAGCACCATAACAAGAAATGGAGAGAAAAGCTATCTATCAGCACTATCTTGTTTATCCAGTAAAAATTTACCTTGAGGAAATAAACTGAAAATAACTCACGTCAGACGAATGACACAGGAACTGCTACACAGTTTTTGAATATTGCAGGTAGGTTTAAGTTGTATGCCCAAAAAAAAAAAAAAGGTGAGTTTAGGTTGTGGAAACTTGATATTGATCTTCATGAACCAAAATAGTGGGATAAAATAAATGCATAAAAGGAATTTGTACAAAGAAAGACCATGAGGAACCTATGCAAGAGAATAGAGCATACATCTGCATTCATTTATATGCTACCAAGCTGTGCTAAAACTTCACATCAGATATTTACAGGTATGAATTAGGAGGTAGACGAGAATTTTACATGAATCTTTTACATCCCTTATGAAGGTTTGAACAACGTTCTTTCAATTCATCAGTAAGTTGCTCCAAAGAATTGACCTGCAGATCAATGGACAGGAGAGAAAAAAGAGCTCAAATCCATGTATACAATAGTAGAAACTAAGCATATCACAGATGGGTGCAAGTTTGTCTAAATTGAAAATAAATGGTAAAAAGAAGTTGGCACTCAAAATTATGAGACAAAATGTTGTCAAAAAAATATGCAACAAAATTAGTAAGATCAGCTTCCACGTCCCAACAAGGCAATCGTAAGCCTAGATCAATACTCTCTCCGCTTTCAAATAGATGTCATTCTAATCTACTTTTTTTTTTAAATAGATATCATTATACAAGTTCGAGACACATTTGTATAGCTTTTTCCATGTATAACCTTCCTTTAACAATACAAGTTTATTTTCTCAAGAAATTTGTCTACCAATGTTAAAAAGATATACATGTATTGAAGTATAAACAAACTTTTAATAAGATGTATTAATTAAGGTTACTTTGATCATTTTCTTTCATGCCTTGTTTCTAGAGTTAGATGCCAAAATGACATCATTTGGAAACAAATATGGAATTATTTCTGTCAACTTCTCAATTTACTACTTAAAAGCCACTTCAGGTCAAAAAATATTCTTCTGGTTCATTTAATCACTATTTTCTTAGAGAATTTTATCTTCAACAAAATTAGATAATGAACAACAAATGTTCACTGAGAACTTTTACCAAAGAGACATCCTAATTAAAACAATGAAGCATATAAGTTAGATATGTCAGAATGTTCATGTTGATCCAGTTCACTCTAATAATTCATACAAGCACAAAGGATATTGAAACACTGGTCTAAAATATTAGCTGTCTACAGTCCAGACTGAATCAATAGCACGACAACAGTAAAAGTCTAAGGTAAAATTGAGATTACTCCATGAAAGACAAGGCCAAATTATCACTGTTGAGAATTTAAGCCAAAAGACCAACTTATGAGCTAAAATCATTCCTATTAGCCACTGACTAACTTGAACTGAGCATTGTCCTGCACTGTTGCAGGACTTTAGCTTGGCATTCAACCATGTAGGTTTATTTATCTTTCCTTTTTGAGTAACAGACTAGCAGTGATATTCATCAAACAAGTAAACATATCTACTAATACCTTAGCTGACCGACAATGGAACTTATAACTAAGCAGGTGAGTTTGGATGTCAAATGGATTATTCATACCGCAAAGACAATACAAAAGCATTTCAGATCACCAAATAAAAAACAAAATAAAGAACCGCCACACAATACAAAACCAGATTTCCTAAATCATCTCAATTGGGTTGTTACATTTTTATCAAACCTATGAAAATGATTCACCACTAACAATGCAGCTCAAAAACAATATGAATCCATGAGCATAAACCATCAGTAACCAGCATAGCTCAGCCAAACACTACCAAGCAATTCTATCTATGCATTTTGCATCCTGAAACATGTACACATATAAAGCCAAAGTAAGGACCAGTTAAATCATAAAGGTTAGAACTTAAAATTGAAATCAATACAAGAACTAGAAAGACAACCAGCTTCCCAACATTTACTCGAGTCATTAACAAGCAAGAGCCGAGACTCCCAAGTTCAGTTCAAATCAAACATGATCTACCCATATCACTCATGTACGTGATATAACAACAGAAATTAAGATAAAAGGCACAATTAAAACCAGAAAGGCCATACCTTTCCGATTAAAATCTTTTAAAAATCAACGGAACACAGAACAAATCGAGATCTAAATACACAAAAGAAACGCAAATTCAAATCGATTTACCAGTTGAAGCCCACAATGCAATCCATTCATGAGGTCAAATCAACACTAACCTGCCCAATTCGCTCAAATCATCACAGAATTTAATCACATAGCCCAAGAAAACGCCACCCTAATCAGATAGCTCTCAAATTTCGATTCAAACTAGTTGATACCCACTGAGGCACGAGCGAATTAGTCAAGATCTCATAATACGAAAACGGCCTAATCCCCCAGTTCGCCCCAAAGCTTGCTACAGCAACCCAAACTCAATTACAACGCGATAAGTTTTCGCATTTCCTATTCAAATCGACCAAATACCGCTAATAACACATATCCCGATCAAGATCTCGCCAAAAGAAAGGAACCCAAAAGAATAAACCGAACAGACCGGATCAAGAACGCTGCGTGGGAAAAAAGAAAGGCACCTGCTTGCGGAACATGGGGGAGTCCTCAAGCTTGGTGAAGGCCGCCATGTCCTCGCGGCTGATCTCTCGCACCTCGCAGAGATCTGGGTGTGCGGTGGGAGGCGGGAGGTGGACGAGTCAGGCGAGCAGCTGCTATCGTAGTCGTAGTGGCGCTGTTCTTTTGGAGCGCGGTTGGATTCGGAAGCCAAGCGTAGATTAGCAGCGACCTGCGCGGCTGCGCCTGGTTGGAAATTGGATGCTAGTGCCTCGTAGTGCTTGACACAAACTTTTTAATTTTTGAATTTCTTTTCGTTAAAATTACTTTTTCTTTTGTTTGTTCGTTTTGAATTCTGACTATTGAAAACAAAAACAACTAAAAAATGTAATTGTTAGTTTGAGAAAAGGCCTTTAAATTTAGTACTATTGTTTTTTTTAAAAAACAAACTTCCACATCCACACTATCTATTCGATTCACCTCCACCTTTCCCCTCTCTCTTCGTTTTTTTCCTTTCTCTCTCCCATCGTCATTACTAAGTACCATAATCTCATGTATCCCTACCACCTAATGGCCACCAACGTTCACACTAATATCACCCATTAGTTAATCATCACTTATTGCAACCACCCATATTAAGAACGGCGTCAGCCTCGCTCGCCCCCCTCCCTCTTTTTCTCCTCACTGTTATCCTGTCAACCATCACACATCTCATAGTTGTTACTTGATTAAACAAATTAATCTCTTCAAATTAGATTAGACTCATACGAACAACCAATCATACTGAATTCATTTCCTGTTGTTGAAACCTGGAAGTGAATTCTTGCATATGATCAAAAAGCCAAGTCATTTGCGACTTGCTTCTGTTGTTGTCTGCAACAAGAGGTCTGCTCCCCGGCTAGAACACTTGTTCAATCACTCCTTGCAACCCCATCATTTCCTCCTATTTTGCTCATGTCGTCAAAATTTCCGAAGAAAAGGAACTCTGGATATTGATTGCACGGATGTCATTGAAGTACTGCAATTTTTCTAAAAGCAAAACACATGTTTATCGTACATAGATTTGCTACTTAATTCACATGTGGGTTCACTGATAAATAATTGTACTTGTTTGGTGGATTTTGTCATTGGCCTTAAGAAAATTGTAGACCAAAAGGTCCGTTCACTTCAATAACAAATGTACTTGTTTAATGGATTTTGTCGTTGGCCATAAGAAAATTGCAGACTTTTAGTCATTTGGTCCATGTGAAGGTTTCATCCAAGGCATACATGCTCTAAATTCTAATTATTTTTACATGACATAGATGACGGTGTACTGCTTTTGTTCATGGTTGCTCCTAAAAAAATTATGCACAATGTCATATGCAAATGTGGTGATTTTGTCAATGCACAAGTTAGCAACAACTAAGTTTTCACGGTTCTCCGATCTTTAAGGACAAATGCAGCTAATAGTTTCTTTCCATTAGACCAATTGTGTGTAAAAGATATCTCAAAAAAAAAAGAAAAAAAATTTGTGCGAAAGAAAGACTTTACTACTCTCTCTGGTTCAAAAAGTTTTTCAATTATAGATTATATACGGTCTCCAAGATTTAGTTTTGACTATTGTTTTACTATAATATATTTATAAATATATTAGTTGTCAGTATTTGAAAATTTTGACTATGTATAATCTTGAATTTAGAATGTTTGAAAAGTTTGATTATGCATAGTCTTAAATTTAGATTTAACATTATAGAATTTTTTTAAATAAAAAGTTGTTTGTTAAGTCAATGTTTAAACAAAGCAAGGCATGCAAAAATTAACTTGAGTGTCAACTTTTTCTAGAAAACGTAATACTCCTCTCAATTCTATTTAGCATTGAAATTGAATAAAAGTTATATTAATCGTGAGTACCGATACTAATACAAAAGGTGAAGAGAGAGGTGTTGGGTCCAACTATTTTAGTCATTGAAAGTGGACCATCAAAGGTTGATATAATCTTTGCAAAAAATTAGATAAGAACGAATCGTAGATGGGTGAATCCAAAACTTAAAACCCACGTTTTACAAAATAGTACAGATATCTGTCTAAAAAAAAGTAGTATAGGTAAATTGCGTATATGTGATATAACTATTTATTTACTTCACTAATAAGGATGAACAACACACTAATACACTATTTCACCTTCCATGCAAGGAGCAAAGAATTTTCAAGCTTATGCACAATGCCTTATGGCTATATTATTATTAATAATAACTGAACGTAAGGCACTATATTGAAAAAAGACTTAAACAAAAGCATGCTATATATTAGTGTTCTTGGTACAATATTTGTGCGTGTAACTAGCACATGCAGCTTTTGACATATTTTTGTCCATTTCACTCACTTTCACCTGCCAGTTCTATAACATTTATACAGCAGTATCTACATATCGGTATTTTATCTAACTTGATGTACAATCCACACCCAACAGGATATATATCGCAAATTCTAAACATACATCTCCTATAAAATCACACTTTCCAAATAAATCATCATATACGAAAGCTCAATTTACGAATCTCGCCATAAGTAACTTTAAAAGTATAAAAAAAATGCAAAATCTACTTAAATCAATTCTTTCTTTTTCTCTTCAAATTATATATATATATATATACATATATATATATATATATATATATATATTTAGATTAGAAACCAATATTACGTAATAAGACGGTATAACTCTCTAACCACGAATGGTAGCAATTAACAAATGAACGAGAAAATCAAAAAAAAAATTATGATGTGTACCCATCACGCACGCCGTAAAAATAATCACCAAAACCAAACCACAGCAACCACTACAAACTAAAACGTTTTATTGCACATGCAAATATGAAAAGAACGTCGATAAGATATAGGAAGAGCCAGAGCAGGTCGTGCACGAAAGGAACTCATTTAAGACAGAAGATCCGGTGGCTGGCTCGATCCGTTCCTCCTCCATGACAGGCCGGAAGCAGTTAATACGTAGCCTCTCCTGTTTTGCACCAACAAAAGATTTTGGATTGATTTTGGAGGCGATCCGCTGCATGCAACGCCCGGATCCGCTGCATGCACCCAACTCCCAACAGCCCCGAGCATTACTACCACACATGCGGCACGCGAGGATTCCGCCAAATCCGATCCGTGCGTGGCCGCCGTATCGAGATCTTGGATTCACTCCTTAACACCGCGATCTCTCGTGCGGTGCACTGCGCCGCGTTAAGATCTTTCCCGTTCTTCTTCCCCTTCTATGGCCTCGCCTGTATCTGTATATATATGCACGCGTCCCAAGGCTAAGTGTGTTCGTGGCTTGTGCTCTTATTACACACATTTCTACGTCGTGACATCCATACCACGAGTGGTTATAAGCGAGCTAGAGATGTCGAGCTCCAGAGGCGTGGGTAAGGCGGCGGCCGGCGGCGGCACGGGCACGCCGCACGTCCTTGCGGTGGACGACAGCTCGGTCGACCGCGCCGTCATCGCCGGCATCCTGCGGAGCTCTCGGTTTCGTGGTGTGTAATTGCATTGTATGCACGCTACACATGTCAATGCTTGGTTTTAGTTGTTCTTTTGGTGAAGTGTTGGCCTGTTTCTCTGTGCAGTGACTGCTGTGGATAGCGGGAAGAGGGCCCTGGAGCTTTTGGTCTCGGTACGTCATTTTTTTTGCTGTGCCTTTCTTTCTTTTTTCTTTTGTTCTCCTGTTGTGTGTGTGCATGTGAAATAACGTTTTTTTGTTGAGTTTTTAGGAGCCTAATGTGAGCATGGTAATTACTGATTACTGGATGCCGGAGATGACGGGATACGAGCTGCTAAAGAAGGTCAAGGTATGCAGGCTTGACAACATTTTTGTTGTATGCAAACTTTGATATCGTATATGCATGTGCGAATATTAAGAACTTGTGTGATGCCAATGGAAATGGCATTGATGCATGCATGCATGCATGCAGGGGTCATCCGAGCTGAGGCAGATCCCAGTGGTGATCATGTCCTCCGAGAACGTGCCTACAAGAATCAACAGGTTTTGAATTTGATACGTCCCAAAGTGCAACCTAGTTTTTTTTTTCTTTGTTGTCGGAAAATAGTTGTTAACATTTTTTTTCTTATTATGGGTTTCAGGTGCTTGGAGGAAGGAGCAGAAGATTTCTTGGTGAAGCCCATCCGGCCATCCGACATATCGCGAATATTCACCCGCGTGCTCCATTGAGTGCTATCATCATGCATGGCATTAATCTCTATTGTGGTTTCAGTGTTTTCAAGACTTGAACATGTCTGTTTGAGTTTATATTGCGGTGATTGGTTATATTTTGCTTGTGTTTCTCGTCATTGTGTTTGGAACTTGCAACTAAGAACAAAAGGCGGATGCCAGGTTCCTTTTAGTTTGTTTAACCTCAGTTTGTTGATGTGAGGCAATTCATGGGAGTGATGCTATTTTACGTCAAAATTATAATTTGTAATGAATTGTATGAATCCTTGTGTGATAAAAGATTTGTTGCACATTATATTTGATTTGAATTTATTTGTGGTGCAGTTATTCTGTTTTGAACATAGTTTGGTTTACGATGTAGAGTCTGTACGCTTTATATAAGCATACTACACAAATTAGGTATTTTGGTTTCTGATTTTTCCTTTTCTTTGGTTGATTATTTTTGGTTGGAAAAGGTGGTAATTATGTCTTCGTTTAGTGTCTGTTACACACCTTTTGCTTGCGTCCTAAGAGACCTCACCCTAATCACATTTAATATTTATGTCCTGGTACAAACATATCGATCGTTGGTCACTTTTGTGTGAGAATAAATATATAGTACTCGGTGTACACTATAACACAAACATTGATGAGGGCATAGTAACAAAATCCATTGATCAAAACAAATCTGGGAGATGGTTTTCTAGTGACACTACTACAGAATATATTATCACAGTCGGGTCAAAACAGTTATCACAGACGGTTCTGAACCGTCAGTGATATTCGAGTCACTAATAATCGACTACTATCACTGACGGTTCTGAACCGTCTGTGATTTTTCTCATCACAACTGTTATAAGATCAAAACCGTATGTAATACTCATACTACACAAATTGTTATAAGATGAAAACCGCCTGTGATACTCATACTACACAGACTGTTATAAGATCAAAACTGTCTGTGATACTCATACTATCACAAACGGTGTTAAGCTTATAGCCGTCTGTGATAAGTACAATATCATAGACGGTTTTGAGTTCAAAACAATCAGGGATAGTGTCATATCACATACTGTTATAACATCCGAACCGTCTGCGATAGTTTCCTTATCACAGACGGTTTTGAGGTCAAAATCATCTGAGATAGTGTCATTATCGGGGACGGTTGTAATCTCAAAACCGTCTGCGATAATGTTCTTATCACAGACGGTTTTGAGGTCAAAACCATCTAGGATAGTGTCGTTATCGGAGACGGTTGTCATCTCATAACCGTCAGTGATAGTATAAATATCACAGAGGGTGCTGAGCTTATAACCGTCAGTGATAGTATGAATATCACAGACGGTTCTGGGATTATAATCGTTCATGGTAGTATGAGTATTACAGAGAGTGTTGAGCTCAAAACCATCTGTAATACTCTGTGATTCATACATAGATCGATTTAGCACAAATGGTTTTTATATCAAAACCGTCTGCGCATATTAATATTTTTTAAAATAAATTTTTTTTTGCGACTAGCCTCAGCAATCATGCTAGTCATGCCCTCTATACAATAGCATTTCATATATACAGTTCATTTCATATATGCACAGTACTCAGAAATATATACAGTTCATCTCATACTTGCACAGAACTTAGAAACATGTACAATAGCATGCATTTCATATATGCAGCACAGAACTCAGAAATATGTACAATTGAGATTGAACAAATAAATGTAATCGACAATTAAAGTCAGTATGTTAGATGTAATAAACTATCTGCACCTATTTCTCAGTTAGATGCCCTACAGATAGTCTCAGTTAGTAAGGCCGCACTAATACGAACCTTGCGGGTCCCTAAACTTCCCCTTAGTTGATATAACCTCCATAAAGAAAAACTCAGCGAGCATCCCTTGGATTATACCAATCTGTCGAGGGTCAAAGCTTTCCGAAGGGAAGTCGACCCCCTGCAGCAAGAGTTGGTACAGAAAAAATTAGATCAATCCAGTTGTAAATTCTGCCAAATCGATACAAAGGGCAGCAGTTGTATACCTCGAGGAAATCTGGCCGGTGAGGGGTGATGAGGTCATACATGTGGCGCATCACGTAGAACCCACATGTATTGTCGTCCGGCTGCTAATGGCACTGCCAAACTGAGAGTTAGCTGGGGACACGTTATAAAGTAAAACATATGTCAGTTGAAATTTGTACCGAAAATTGTAACCACTGAAACTTATCGGCTCGCCGCTCGTGCTGTCGCCCTCCCTCGGCAAAGTAGTTCGTGAAAACCCTGTAGATAATCGAAATTGACAGTTTGAGGATAGTCGAAATTGACAATTTGAGGACAGTAAATCTAGATGTAAGACAGGTCCACATGAATATCATAAAACTTGTTAACCTTTTGAATACATCTCGTGCACCGCAATACTCGTACCCTTATTTCTGCAATGAATCAATGTAGAACAGCTTGTTCCTTTTTGGAATAAGTACTAGTAGGATTCAGTGGTAGCTACATGTTACGCGTAAAGAATTAATAATTTAATCTAAGTCTGGGGGTGTGCATATGGAGGCACTAATCTATGGGTGAAGTACTGATGAAAACACTCACCTTTGGTTGTAGGGTACAAGTATATACTCCTTCTCGACTTGAGCAAGCAACCCTCTTTTGATGTAGTCGACAACGAAGTCCGCGTCGGTCCTAAACATCACCTAGGCAACCATCTGGGGGTCCAAGAAACCGACAGGTTTGTGCTTAGCTTTGGCATATTTGGTCATGCAGCTGCACGGAACTAACCAATTAATTAATGGCATATATCCGTATATGCACAAACAGGCATAGGATAGTAGGATACTTACAGCATCCTGTAGGATCAAGGATGCCAACTGGAGGGGGGTGAATAGGAGGCTTTTAAAAACTTCAATTTAAAACAAATTCTAACAAATAAAGAATTCAAGAACAAATAACGATTATATTAGAAAGAGAAGGAGAAGATGAACACAACGATTTTTACCGAGGTCTTGGAGGCTCGCCCAGTCTCCCCTAATCCTCGTTGAAGCACTCAAGTGAATGAGTCTTGCTTTAATATCCATGAAAGATATTTCTCACTAATGGTTGCTCCTTGTCCACTCAGGAAAGGTAAGCACCGATGCCTTTTACACACTTGTCGAGCCTCTCCAACAAACTTCGAACGGAGAGATCAACGGCCACGCCACCGAACCGTCTAGGTGAGGGCGTTCACCAAAAGTAATAGGCAGCAAGGTCTCTTCTAGACCTCTAAGAATCACCGAGAAACTAATAGGATGCAAATGATGCGAACAGGAAGCACTCCGTAGACTTGAAAAGCACTCGACTTGATCAAAAGATCAAGATTTTGTATAAGAACTAAACCTCAAGAGTGAATATGAATGAGAGGCTACTGGATGATCAAAACACATGCCCAAAACTCCTATTTATAGTCTCAAGGATCAAACAATCCGTTGGAGCTAGGGCTGAAAATCAGTACCTCAAACTGACAGTCAGTTCACCAAACTAACAGTCAGTTTGTATTAGACCTGAAAAGCACTCGACTTGATTAAAAGATCAAGATTTTGTATAAGAACTAAACCTCAAGAGTGAATATGAATGAGAGGCTATTGGATGATCAAAACACATGCCAAAAACTCCTATTTATAGCCTCAAGGATCAAAAAATCCGTTGGAGCTCGGGCTGAAAATCAGTACCTCAAACTGACAGTCAGTTCACAAAACTGACAGTCAGTTTACAAAACCGACAGTCAGTTTGTGTCACGACCAGAACGAAGTAAAATCCGGAGAAAACACAGCTAGCCGTTTGAGGTCAAAAATGGAAACAAATCAGTGCAAACTGACAGTCAGTATGAGAAACTGATAGTTAGTTCCAAACTCAACGGGTGACAAAATTTACAGATAAAAATTAGTTAGCTGTTTGTGGTCGTATATGGAAACTGATAATACAAACTGACAGTCAATTCGACCACAAAAGCGACCAGATAAAATAGAAACTCAAATAAACTCAGTTGTGGTCGAAATGCAAAATGACAGTCAGTTTAGTTAAAAAAAATTTGGACTCAAAAAACAACATCTCTGGACAACTGTCAGTTTAACTGAACTGACATTTAAACTGACAGTCAGCATAAACAAAACAGCTATAACTTCAAATCCAGAAATCCAAATTGAGACTTTAATATCTCGTTTGAAAGATAATTTAAAGGGCTACATTTTTGTCAACAGAAGAAAAAGCCAGATCTGCCTAGATCTTTCTAAAAAATATAAAAACTCTTATGTTGTCAAAAACTCAACTGAAAATCCAACCAAAATGAATGCAATGCAGTGAGCTAGTAATTTCTCGGTTCATGTTGGAGATTTAGAGAGGACTTGCAACCCCTCTTTATAGTACGATTAAAACTAAGCAATAAAGTTCTTAACCGATTGAACTCCAAACGTCGGGATCGGTAAAAATAAAAACTCATATTAACTTAGGTCCTTTGCATTTCGCGATTTGCGTCTCAACCTTGTTGTTTGTGACTCGTGCTTTTTCATTTTACGTCTGGTTCATCTTGATCATCTTGCATTTCTTCCCAACAGAGCTCTGTATCAAAAAGTCTAAAAAGCACAGTTAGTCTGAAACACTTTATTTTCATTAATCATCAAAATTAGGGTTAGGCATAAAGGCCTAGATGCAACAATCTCCCCATTTTTGATGATTGATGACAACAAGTATTTTTTTAAAAAAATAAATAGCACCCCCTGAGTGTATGATATCTTATCTGTCACATATAAGCACAAATATATCAGTTCAGAAGCATACATCATACACGCATACATATCACATCATACTCATAAACCAAACACATATATCAGAGCATCACAGATATTCATCACCATATATATAGAGACAAATATTAGAGCATCACAATCCCAAAACATCATATCCAAAAACACAGAGATATATATAATTGACCAATATCCAGACATCATATATAAAAGGTCATAATCCATATAACAAAATCATCCAACATAAACATCCACAAATCATAAAGTCATAAAATATTCTCCCCCTTTGGCATCAAGCACAAAAAGGGAGCTAACAAAAAAAATAGAGCCTAATGCTCATCATCATTAGAGAAGACGAGGACTACTATATCTCTGGAGCCTGCAGGAGATCCAGTTGCGTCGACGACGGGAGACGCCGGAGGAGTAGCAACCAGAGCTGGAGAAGCTGGCGCTACTGGAGCAGCTGGAGCCGAAGCTGGTGCCGCAGGAGCCGGAGAAGCTGAAGTAGGCAGGAGGCTCAAGATCTCCTCCTGCTGAGCAAGTAATCTGAGCAAGATCTGATGGTGCTCTGCCTGGGTGCGCAGAATCTGCTACTGCACCTGGATCACCTGATCGAGCTGAGAGGCTGAAGCGGAGGAAGATCCGGTGCCTGTCTCTGCAGCCGGTGCTGGAACAGACTCCTGAACGGGAGCCTCGTCCTTTGACTCCCCCGCAGCATCATCATCAGATGCGGGAGAATCAGGGCTAGCAGCAGCCGCAGGCCGGGCACCGAAAAGCCTGTCAGCCTGGCCCGGAGGGTAGAACTGCAGGGGATGATGAGGCCGCGGGAGCTCAGAGTCCACGGCCCGAATGTGCAGAAGTACCGCCATGATATACGGAGCATATATCAGCTGACGGCGCGGAGATAGAAGGACGTGCTGAATCTCATTGATGATAAGATCAGCAACGTCGAAGGGCTCCTCCTGGAAAATGGAAATGAGAATGTGGAGCGCGAGGTAAGTGACCCTAGCCATGTCTCCGATCATGGGGACCAAGGTGAGATGGAGGATCCGCAGGGCGAGGTCAACATCGCGGCACAGGTCAGCGATGTGACGGAGCTGGAAGGGACTAGAATAAAGCATGGCCACCTCCCGATACTCTAGGTCAGGTAGAGTATGGAGCTGGCGCCCAGAAGCAGGACGAACCAGTCCAAGCGCAGCCTCTATCTTCTCCTTCGTGACAGTGTAGACCTGGAGGCCTGTCATGAAGGTGATGAAGTCGCGCTGAAGAGAGACGAAGACGGTGGAATATAAAACAGGGTTTTAGGGTTCGTGGAGCCACAACTGACAGTCAGTTCATAGAACAGAGTTTTGAAACTGACAGTCAGTTTGAGTCAAAAACGACCACAAGCTGCGACCAAAGACAATTGCACATAACTGACAGTCAGTTTGTGGAACTGACTGTCAGCATGATCATCGACTTCGACCAGAGGCTAAGAACAGGCTCCTAAGCAAAGGAACTGACTGTCAGTTTGGATAAATTCGACCAGAAGCAGGATTTGACCAGAGAGGGAATAAAATAATATTTTTAAAATATTTTAATATCATTAACACATCAACTAGCATTAGATATATCAATTATGTTCAGTTCACCTCTGAGAAAGCAAAATCTAGTTTCATCTAGGGGTTTGGTGAAAATATCTGTTAGTTGCATGTCTGCTCTAATTGATATATCTGAAAGTAATTAGAAAGTTCTTCTAGGGACGTATTGGCATTAGTAGGATCTACACTGGCCGCCCAAAGAGAACTACCAATAACTCTAAGCCTATCTACATCATCTCTCAACAAAAGAGTGCAGCTGTTCCTTATTGTATCGGAGAGTTCTCGCTGCTACCGAGCGTAATCTCTCTCCGACCGTAACCTGCGCGCTTCTTCGCGAGAACCCTCATAGCACTCTGCCAAGTGCAGAATGGTAGAAGACATCTCCTCAGAACGCTTCTCCAGCACCTCTTTTTCTTCTTGGAGAGTTCTGCATAAGGCAGCTCTCTCACCAAAAAGAGCATGAACTTCAGCAAGCTGATCGCTGGGAGCTCCAGGAGCCTTAACCTCCTGCACATGCATGGGTTAGTTTTGAAAGACATAACGACCAACAGAGGGTGAAGATGATTGCCAAGCTTCGGAGTGGATTTGGACGTGGAAGTGTACGACTTCCCCAGAAAGTTGATCACCCAGCAAAAGCTGAGGCCCACTTGGTCGCAGGGGTATGAGACTTCCCCTAGAAAGTTGATCACCCAATAAAAACTGATGATCCAAAGGTGTTGAAAAGGAGAAATTAGAAGGATTATTGTGGATCTCCAATGGTGGAGATGAAGATGCAACTGGAGGGGTTGCAAGGGGCAATGTGGCAACACAGGCCTCAGCACTCTCTAGAGTCTTCGCTGCAGTTCCACTTGAGGATCTTTCATCATTTTTGAGTCTCTTCTTTGGAGGGAGCATTTCCTCAGGCACCTGTGGATTTCGAAATGCATTTGTTTGGAGGTAATCAAGTCATAAAAGAAAGATCTACATTAGAGTTTCAGAGAGGACTTACTTTCTAAATATCCCGATCTAGTTCATTCTTTATCTCTTCCTCATCACTCTCAATTTCAATAACCTCATTGGAATCTCGGATCGCCATCAAGGTGGGAGTTGAGGAGGAAATAAAGCCAGGGATTTAGAAGCATAATTCCTAAAAGATTTAGCCAAGAATTTGTAAGTCTTAAGGGTCGAAGAGCCTCGCTATTTATAGAACCAGAAAGTGACGGTTCGTATGCGCTGGTGCCTCGAGTTTTAAAAAGTGCACTACTGGTTTTCAAGGTCAATAAATTCATGATTACCTGTCAAGAAAAACTCTGAGTTTTTCTCTGGAGATAAACTGCCACACGGCGGAACAGTGCCCACTTAAGAAGTTGAAGCATCAGATTACATAATTCGATGCAAATTAAATTTGAAGTAAATAAGTCTCTTCATTTTCTTCAAATTTGGGGGCTAGCTGTTGGGACTATCATAGTCGGTCCTGACATAAAAACCGTCTGTAATATGTGACCGTCTGTGATATTCAAAGAACGTTGAGAATTCAAAGCGTCGGACACTGTTGGGACTATCACAGTCGGTCCTAACATAAAAACCGTCTGTAATGTGACTATCATAGACGGTTTTGATCTGAGAACCGACTGTGATATTCAAAGAACGTTGAGAATATCGGTGCTCGCCTTTCTGGAGTGGACAAGAAGCAACCATTAGTAGATAATATCCTTTGTGTATATTGGAGCAAGACTCAATTTATTTGAGTGCTTCAACGAGGATTAGGGGAGACTGGGCGAGTCTCCGAGACCTCGGTAAAAATTGTTGTGTTAGTTCTCTCTGTCTCTTTATTTCAATATATTAAATTGCTTTTGGTTCTTATCTTTGTAACATTTGTTTTTAATTGAAAAGTTTTAAAGCCTCTTATTCACCCCCTCTAGTCGGCATCCTTGATCTTACACGTGGTATCAGAGCAAGGTCTCTCGATAAATTAGGCTTTACCGCCTAGAGAGAGGATGACGTCTAACGAGGACTTTTCTCTTGGCCATACCGGTCGTGCGCCTATCTTTGATGGGACTAACTATCCTTACTGGAAAGTGCGCATGTCGGTATTCCTAGAGGCAGTGGGGCTTGATGTATAGGACATCGTTAAACTTGGTTTTACTCCTCCGGATGATCCGGCAAGTCACTCCGATGACGACAGGAGAAAACTACATTTAAATGCCCGTGCAAAAAATGCACTCTTTGCCGGTTTGTCTCTAAATGAGTTCAACCGTGTAAGCAATCTCACGACTGCTCACAAGATTTTGACCACCCTCGAAGAAATTTATGAGGGTACGACTAAAGTCAAAGAGGCAAAACTGCTTATGGTGAGGCAAAGATACGAGACATTCACAATGTCGTCAACTGAGTCCGTGGATTCCATGTTCACCCTGTTGAACAATATTGTGAGTGAATTCAAGTGTCTCGGTGTTGTTTTTACTGACCTTGATATTGTAAGAAAGATGCTCAGGGAGCTTCCAGAAAGCTTTGACACTCTGGTCACGGTGCTCACAAACTCCGACTTGTCGACCACAACACCGACAGATCTCTATGGGAACCTCATTACCCATGAGATGCATCGAAAGGAGAAGAAGGAAGCAACCGAACCTTCGGAGACGAAGAAGAAGGCGTTGGTTTTTAAAGCCGGCACCAAGAATGATCCAAGCGATGGCTTCTCCGACGAAGATCTAGCACTCATAGTAAAGAATACACAAAAACTTCTTCGCAGGTTACACAAGAAGGGTGTCAACATCGACACTCGACCAAAGGGGCCGAAGCAAACAAATTTCAAGGACATCATATGTTATGGATGTCACGAAAAGGGACATATAGCGTCAAGATGTCCCAACAAGAACAAAACTTGGAACAACAAGAAGTTCTTCAAGAAGAACAATGACGCAACCAAGGAAGCATGCTTCGGAGAATGGATGTCCGGAGGTGAGAGCTCTGACTCCGACTCCGACGATGAAAGAAGCTGCTCCAAGAAGATAGCCGGATTAGCTCTCGGCAACATCAACACATCAACTAGTTCATTCCTTTGTCTTATGGCTAAAGGTGATGAAAAGGTACACTCTAACGATCCTTCATATGATGAACTAGTTGAAATGATCACTGAATTAAATGAGGTTTATGGAGCTACTAAAAAGAAGTATAAAGCGCTTAAAGAAGAACATTCTTCTCTACGCACTCAATACTCTGAATTGAAAGAATCGTATGAAAGTATGCTCATTAAAGATATTACAAATAATCCACCTAAAGTAGATGTATCCATTTCATTTGATCTAGATTCTATTACTATTCCTACTAGTCATCCTATACCATGTGCTTCAAATTATACTATCTTAAATGAGAATAATGAACTTAAGGCACAAGTTGAAAAACTTGGAAAGGTTTAGAAAACTGCTATAAGGGTAAAGTATCTCTTGATCTAATCCATAGCAAACAAAAGTGTTCATTCAGAAAAGAGGGTCTTGGATACTTTCCGAAGAAAGGGAAGAAACCAAGTACAAAAACTATTTTTGTAAAAGCATGCAACACATTTTGCTTTAAATGCCATGAAACTGGTCATTCGCACGAAGCATGTCCTTTAATGACTCCAAATTATTTTGATACTTGCTACATGCTTCAAAAGTCGAAGAAAGGATATGCTATAGCAAAGTATGTTAGTGCACCCATGCTAAATAAAAAAAGAAATCAATTTGGGTGCCCAAAGTTTTGATTGCTAACATTGAAAGACCCAAAAAGGTTTGGCTACCTAAAAAGACTTGATTCTTTTGTTTATGCAGGTGAACTACAAGACCGGTGGGAAGCATTGGGTGCTTGATAGCGGATGCTCCGAACACATAACTGGCAACAAGAAATTGTTCACCTCAATAGAAGACAACTCAAGCTAGAAGACAACTCAAGCGAGAATCAAAAGATCACCTTTGACGATAATCGTCAAGGAAATGTGGTAGGTTTGGGTAAAATTGCTATTTCAAATGATCTCTCAATTTCAAATGTTTTGTTGGTTGAATCTTTGAACTTTAATTTGCTTTCCGTTGCACAAATTTGCGATCTTGGATTTCGTTGTACATTTTATCCCAAAGAGGTTTTAAGTGAAAGTTTAAAAGATAATTCTTTGATTTTTAAAGGCTTTCGTTTTGGAAATCTTTATTTGGTTGATTTTCACTCCAAAGATGCATCTCTTTCAACATGCCTTGTCTCTCAAACCTCAAAAGGTTGGTTATGGCATAGGAGACTCGCACATGTTGGGATGCATCAACTGAAAAAACTTTTCAAACATGATTTGGTTATTGGCTTAACGGATGTGAATTTTGAAAAGGATAAACTTTGTAGCGCCTGTCAAGCTGGCAAGCAAGTAGCTATTTCACATCCGATTAAACGTGTTCTTTCGACTTGCAAACCTTTGGAACTATTGCATATGGATTTATTTGGACCTTCTGAGTTCCAAAGTATCGGGGGTAGCAATTATGGTTTTGTGATTGTCGATAATTTTACTCATTATACTTGGTTTTCTTTATTTCTCAAAAATCTGAAACCCCAATGTTTTCAAAAGTTTTGCAAAACGTGTTTCCACTGAATACGAACTTTCCATCAAGAAAATTCGTAGTGATCATGGTGGAGAGTTTGTTAATTCAACTTTGGTTGATTTTTGTGATTCACTTGGAATTAAACACGAATTTTCTACCTCTTACACTCCACAACAAAATGGAGTTGTAGAAAGGAAAAATCGAACACTAATAGAAATGGCAAGAACAATGTTAAGTGAGTATGATACTCCTACTCGCTTTTGGGCCGAAGCTGTGCATACTGTAGGATCAAGGATGCCGACTAGAGGGGGGTGAATAGGAGGCTTTTAAAAACTTCAAATGAAAAACAAGTTTTTGGAACAAGAAGAACCAAAAGCAATTTATATATTGAAAAGACAAGATAGAGAGAGCAAACACCGATTTTTACTGAGGAATCGGAGACTCGCCCAGTCTCCATTAATCCTCGTTGAAGCACTCAAGTAAATTGAGTCTTGCCGAGCCTCTCCAACAATCTCCGAACTGGAGAGGTCAGCGGCCACACCTCCGAACCGTCTAGGTGAGGGCGCTCACCAAGAGTAATAAGCAGCGATGTCTTCTTTAGACCTTCAAACACGCACCGAGAAACTACAAGTATGCAAATGCAATGAATTGGAATGCTCGGTGGATCAGAAAACACTCCACTTGATCAAAAGATCAAGATTTTGTGTAAAACACTAAAGCTCAAGAGTGAATATAACTAGAAAGTTGCTTGTTATATAAAACAAATGCTCAAGCCCTCTATTTATAGCCTCAAGCCTCAAAAGAGAGGTTGGAGCTCGGGCTGAAAATCAGCAGCTCAAACTGACAGTCAGTTCACCAAACTAACAGTCAGTTTAGGTCACGACCGGAGAGAAGAAAAATCCAGAGAAAATAGTGCTAGCATTTTGAGGTCGAAAAAGGAAACAAATAAGCACAAACTGGCACTCAGTATGAGGAACTGACAGTCAGTTCCAAAACCAACGCCTGACAAAATTTACGGATCAAAAATAGCTAGGCGTTTGTGGTCGTATATGGAAACTTCAAACTGACAGTCAGTTACCCAAACTGACAGTCAGTTCGACCACAAAGCGACCAGATCAAATAAAAGCTCAAATAGAATCAACTGAGGTCGAAATCCAAACTGACAATCAGTTATACCAAACTGACAGTCAGTTTAGTTCAAAAATCTCCAGACCAAAAAACACACTCTCTGGACAACTGTCAGTTTAACTGAACTGACATTCAAACTGACAGTCAGCATAGCAAATTGACAGTTAGCATGAGCAAAAATAGTGATAACTTTAAAACCACAAGTCCAAATGGAGAGTTTAATAGCTTGTTTGAAAGATTTTTTTTATGGGCTAAATTTTTGTCAACAGAAGCAAAAGTCAGATTTGCCTAGATCTTTCTAGAAATTGTAAAAACTCTTCTGTTGTCAAAAACTTAACTGAAAATGCAAATCTTTCAAAACAAATTTCAAATCAAATTCAACCGAAAAGAATGCAATGCAATAACCTAAGTTTCTAGGTTTATGTTGGAGATGTAGAGAGGACTTTTGCAAACCCCTCTTTATAGTACGGTTAAATCTAAAAATAATTTTCCTAAACCGATCAACTCCATACACCGAGATCGGTAAAAATAAAAAAAATGATATTACCTTAAGTCCTTTGCATTTCTTGAGTTTCTTTTCATCACTTGAGTTTTGTGACTTGTGCTTGATCCATTTTGCATCGGGTTTATCTTGATCATCTTTCGTATCTTCCCAACATGGTCCTATATTAAAAATTCTCAAAAAACACAGTTAATCTAAAACACTTAGTTTTCATTAATCATCAAAATTAGGGTTAGGCATAAAAGGCCTAGATGCAACACATACCGCTTGCTATTCTATTAATCGTCTTTATTTGCATTCTCTTCTGAATTTAACTCCGTATGAGTTTCTTATTGGGCGTAAGCCAAACATTTCTTATTTTCGAGTTTTTGGTTGCAAATGTTATATCCTTAAGAAAAGAAATTTTGGTGAAAAATTTCAAAGAAGAGTAGATGAAGATTTTTTAGTTGGATACTCCACCACTAGCAAAGCCTATCGCGTTTTTAACAAAAATACTGGTTGTATTGAAGAATCATGCGATAAGAATTCGATGAAACTAATGGCTCTCAAAAGGAGCAAGTCTCTTGTGAAGTTTCAGGTAAAGATCTCCAAGAAGCAGTGAAGAGCATCACAATTGGAGACATCAAGCCAAGAGAAGATGATCAAGAAGATGATGAGATCATTGGGAATGACGATCAAAATGTATCATCATCTCATGTTGATTCTGCAGAACCAAGTCAAGAAGAAGCAGTACAAGAAGAAATACCAAGGCAACGTCAAAATATCACCAAGGATCACCCTCTAGATCAAATATTGGGTGACGTCAGTAAGGGTGTTCAAACTCGCTCTCGTATTGCTACATTCTGTGAACATCATTCATTTGTGTCTTCTTTAGAACCTAAACATGTTGATGAAGCTTTAAATGATCCTGATTGGGTAAATGCCATGCATGATGAACTAAACAACTTTTCTATAAATGAAGTCTGGACTTTAGTTGAAAGACCCAAGGATCATAATGTAATTAGAACAAAATGAGTTTTCAGAAATAAGCAAGATGAAAATGGAGTAGTAATTAGATACAAAACTCGTCTTGTTGCTTAAAGTTTCACTCAAGTCGAAGGGTTAGACTTTGGTGAAACTTTTGCACCTGTGGTAAGACTTGAAGCTATTCGTATACTTCTTGCTTATGCATCATGTTTCAATATTAAATTATTTCAAATGGATGTTAAAAGTGCATTCTTGAATGGTGAAATCTTTGAACTTGTTTTTGTTGAACAACCTCCCGGTTTTGAAGATCTTAAATTACTAAACCATGTGTTTAAATTGTCTAAAGCTCTCTATGGTCTCAAACAAACTCCTCGAGCTTGGTATTAACGACTTAGAGACTTTCTTTTATCAAAATGTTTTAAAATTGGGAAGGTAGATACAACATTATTCACAAAGAAAATTGAAAAAGAGTTGTTCATTTGTCAGATATATGTTGATGATATTATCTTTGGATCTACTAATGAACATTTCTATCATGAGTTTGGAGAAATGATGTCTAGGGAATTTGAGATGTCAATGATCGGTGAGCTGAGCTTCTTCCTTGGACTTCAAATCAAGCAACTTAAGAACGGCACGTTCGTGAGTCAAACAAAGTACGTGAAGGACCTGCTTAAACGCTTTGGGATGGAAGATGCTAAGGAAATCAAAACCCCATGGCGACAAATGGACATTTCGACATGGACAAAAGCGGCAAATCGGTCGATTCTAAACTCTATAGGTCTATGATTGGTAGCTTATTGTATCTCACTGCATCTAGGCCTGATATCATGTTTAGTGTGTGCTTATGTGCTAGATTTCAGTCAGATCCTAAGGAATGCCATTTAATTGCTCTTAAAAGAATCCTTAGGTATTTAAAATGTTATTCCAATTTAGATCTTTGGTATCCGAAAGATGCAAATTTTGAATTAATTGGATATTCGGATTCTGATTATGTTGGGTGCAAGATTGACAAAAAAAGTACATCTGGTAGCTGTCAGCTTTTGGGGAAATCTTTAGTATCATGGTCATCTAGGAAACAGAATTTTGTAGCTCTCTTCACAGCTGAAGCTGAATATGTGTCTGCAGGAAGTTGTTGTGCTCAATTATTATGGATGAGGTAGACATTTTTGGATTATGAGATTACATTTGAAAAAGTGCCACTCTTGTGTGATAATGAAAGTGCCATTAAAATTGCTAATAATCCTGTTCAGCACTCTAGAACTAAGCATATTGAAATACGGCACCATTTTATTAGAGATCATGTGGCAAAAGGAGATATTGATGTGAGCTATATTAGAACAGACTTGCAACTAGCAGATATTTTCACCAAACCTTTAGATGAATCAAGATTTTTCTTTCTAAGAGGTGAAATGAACATTATTGATATATCTAATGCTAGTTGATGTGTTATCTGTGTTAAAAATATATTTTTTTAAATATAATTTTATCCCCTCTCTGGTCAAATCTGTTTCTGGTCGAAATTGACCAAACTGACAGTCAGTTCAGTTCTTAGGAGCTTGTTCTTTGCCTCTGGTCGAAGTCGTTGACCATGCTGACAGTCAGTTCCACAAACTGACTGTCAGTTATGTGCAATTACCTTTGGTCGTAGCTCCTGGTCGTTTTTGAGACTCAAACTAACTGTCTGTTTCATAAACTTACTGTCAGTTTCAAAACTCAGTTATGTGAACTGACTGTCAGTGTGGTACACTGATTGTCAGTTCCAAGTTTTTGGGTTTGAAACTGACTGTCAGTTTGTGTCTCCAGAACCCTAAAACCCCCGTTTATGTTCCTTTGTCTCTTCGCCTCCTCCTCTCGCCGCCACTGTTTTTCGCAGCTTCCTCGTCGTGCCTGCGCCACCACTCCTCGCCGCCGGCGTTTCCTCCTCTCGCCGCTCTCCACCGCCGTGCGCCGCCGCCTTTGTTGCGCCTCTACCACCTCTTGCCGCTACCATGTTTAGCAGCACCTCGTCGCCTCTGTTGTTGTGCCGTGGCTCGCCGCAGTTGAGCCGCTCCCATGCCTCCTCCTCGCCGTGTCCCTTGCTCGTTGGCCCTAATCTCTGCCGTCGTTTCGTCGGATTTCTGATCCTCTCTTCAGTTCCTCTGTTCGGCTCTGTTTAGGTCGTTTCTTTTCTCGCTTTAGTTTTTCCTTCTTTGTTTCCGTTTCGCCATGTCTGATCAGCCGGGATCTTCTCGTCGTGTTGCCCGACGAAAGAACGTGGCAAACAGCCAGCGTTCATCGTGTCAGTCGACCGAGTCCCGCTCCTCGCCTACGCCTGAGCGCGTGCCCGTGGATTACTCCCGGTGGCACGCGAGTCACCTCCGCACGCTCCGCTCCACCAACCCCTATCTCCAGCTGCGTCCCACTGGTCGCGACCCATGCGACGTCCTTACTTTTTACACGAACTTGCAGCTAGATCTTTTCACCAACGTGTACAACCGCGTCCCAATTTTCGCCCACCGCTCTCTGTCCTGGCAGACGATTGCCTCTAGCACAGGCATCGTCTCCCTGGCAGACTCCTTCGCCACCGTTGGGATTCTCAATTTAGTCGCTGATTCCTCCCTTGTAGCTTCTAGGCTCCTAAAGAGTGTTTTGGTAATTAATGACAATTACAAATGTTGAAGTAACGTTACCTGTTAAGTTGTGTCAAGAACAAAAAACACAGGATAATGAAAGGCAAAGAAAGAGCTACATAATGAAGAAAGGACATTGAGCAAAGAGGCCAAGGTACGGAATATGGTATTTTTCATTTTACCGGTCTAAGGTGATTAGAGAAGAATTTTGACCGGATTATAGGATAGTTGTCGTACTATTAAGAGGAGCATGTGGTGTATCACTAAATAGTTCATCTATGTGCCACAAGTCATAAAAACAACTTGCATTGCATACTAGAAGGTCATATCCTTTGAAAAATGCTTTCATCCATTCAAAACAGCCAAGTTCAGTCTCTATCAGTCTGACCGATTGTTAGCCGGTCTGACCGCAGAAATGGTCTGACCGAATGTTGTTTCGGACTGACCGACAGTAGTGTTGTAGTGTGTTTATTTTCTTAAAAAGGTCGGTCTGTCCGTGGCTAAACCTCAAGTCAGACTCCTGGAGCTTCATGATCACTTTTTAAGGAACTTAGTGTGTTAAGTCGGTCTGACCGTTTGTTGGTCCGGTCTGATCGCTAAAACGGTCTGACCGAGATTTTGTACTCCGGTCTGACCGTGTGGCCGGTCTGTCCGAAGTTTTCGGCCTAACCGTAAATCGTGTCCAGAAACAATGTCGTCTCTGGAAGGTTTCACGGTCTGACCGCCATTAGCTCCGGTCTGACCGTGAGAGTGCCCGACAAGGGCAGGTGAGCATTTATTGCGCCTGTTTAATGCCGTTGCAATTGCGGCGGTCTGACCGCCAAGTGATCTTTTTCTCCCAACGACTTATAACAGCTATATTTATTGTGGGGGGGTATATATACTCCCATGCATGGTCTTGTTGAGAACTCTTGGCTTATTTGTGATCATTGCCATCATTCTTAAGAGCAAAAACAAGTTTCATACACTCTAATGTTCACTTTCTTGAATTTGAGAGAGTGTGCATTTGAGATCTTCTAGTGCATTGCATTTAGATCACTAAATCACTAAATCAACCTTGTGGCACTAGAAGAGCGTTAAGTGATCATCACCGGCTTGTTACTCTTGGAGCTTGCCGGCTCCTAGACGGCTACGAGGAAGGTTTTGGAGAGCTCTTCAAGGAAGATTGTGAAGAAGTCTCAAAACATCTTGTGAAAGGGTTGAGCATGCCTTGCTGGAGCAGTAAAGTGCATCAATAATGGAATCGAGGTTTGGATAACTCATCATACTAATCCAGCTCGAGATCTAAGTTACTTCTTGAGAGGAAGTCGACTAGATAGAGGAGCGGTTAGAGATTTGAGCTTGCCTCAACGTGGATTAGGGGTGATCGGCAAATCACCAAGACCACGAGATATATCCTTGTGTTAAATTGTTTGTTGTTCATCTTGTTTTAGTTATTTGCTCTCATTTATTGTTAATTGCTTGATTACTTGTTAAATTGTCAAAATCGCCTATTCACCCCCCCCTCTAGTCGATATCCTAGATCCCTTTCAATCAACTGGGCCGATGGGCCCATTCGTCAGTTCTACTCCACCGTTTTCATTTCTCCCCAGCGCGACTCGCTGACCTTCATGACGGGCCTCCAGGTTCACACCGTCACAAAGGAGCAGTTTGAGGCTGCGCTTGGACTGATTCGCCCTGCTTCTGGGCGCCAACTCCACACTCTTCCTGACCTTGAGCATCGGGAGGTGGCCATGCTCTATTCCGGCCCCTTCCAGCTCCATCACATCACTGGCCTACGCCGCGATGTTGATCTGGCCCTTAGGATTCTTCGTCTCCCTTGGTCCCTATGACCGGAGACAGGGCCAGAGTCACATATCTTGGCCTCCACGTCCTGATCTCCATCTTTCAGGAGGAGCCATTCGACGTTGCTGATCTTATCATCAATGAGATTCAGCACGTTATTCTTTCTCCTCACCGCCAGTTGATATACGCTCCGTATATCATGGCTGTGCTTCTGCACATTCGAGCTGTGGACACTGAGCTCCCTCGCCTCACCATCCTCTTCAGTTCTACCCTCTAGGTCAGGCCGACCGCCGTCTCGGTGCCCGGCCTGCGGCTGCTGCTGGCCATGATTCGGCCGCATCTGATGATGATGCTGCAGGGCAGTCAGAGGATGAGGCTCCAGTCCAGGAGTCTGATCCAGCACCAGCTACGGAGACAGGCATCGGCTCTTCCTCGGCGTCTTCTTCTCAGCTCCAGCAGATCATCCAGACCCAGCAGCAGATCCTGCACACTCAGCAGGAGCACCATCAGATGCTGCTTCGACTGGTTGCTCAGCAGGAGGAGATTCTGTGCCGCCTGCTTGCCTCGGCTTCCTCGGATCCTCGCAAGAGGGCCCGCCCTGCATCCTCTTTACCGAGCTCAGCTTCAGTCCCTACTGCTCCAGCTCTTGCTGCACCGGCCTCTGCAGCTCCTGTTGTCACTCCTCCAATTTCTCCAGCCGTCGACCCGACTGGATCTCCTGCAGGCTCCGGAGACACAGCGGTTCTCGGCCTCTCGGATGATGATGAGCATTAGGCTCTGTTCTGTGTTGACTCCCTTTTTGTGCTTGATGCCAAAGGGGGAGAAGTATTTTATATTTGATTATGGTTGTATGACTTTTTATATATTTATATTGGAGATATTATTATGTTTTGGATATGACCTTTTTATGAGATATGGATGAGTTGAGTTTCTTAATGTGATGATCATGATGTTTTTGTGATGCTCTGATGATGATGTGTATGTGTGATATCTGTCTATGCTCTGATATATATGTGTTGGTTTATGCTCTGATATTTTTTGATATGATGAGATGCATATACTCAGGGGGAGTTATTTTATCGAACACTTGTTGTCATCAATCATCAAAAAGGGGGAGATTGTTGCATCTAGGCCTTTATGCCTAACCATAATTTTGATGATTAATAAAAACAAAGTGTTTCAAACTGACTGTGTTTTTGAGATTGATTGATACAGAGCTCTGTTGGGAAGAAATACAAGATGATCAAAGTCAACCTGACATTAAATAAAAGCACAAGTTGCAAAAGAGTAAAGACAAGACGCAAATATGAAGATGCAGGATCTAAGGTAATCTGAGTTTTTATTTTTTACCGATCTCGGTGTAAGGAGATTGATCGGTTTAGGAAAATTTGTTTTTAGTTTTAACCGTACTATAAAGAGGGGTTGCAAATCCTCTCTATATCTCCAACATGAACCGAGAAATTACTAGGTCATTGCATTGCATTGCATCTTTTTGGTTGGATTTGATTTGAATTTGGTTTTAAAAGATTTGGATTTTCAGTTGAGTTTTTGACAGTAGAAGAGTTTTTCAAATTTCTAGAAAGATCTAGGAAGATCTGGCTTTTGTTTCTGTTGACAAAAATGTAGCCCTTAAAATTATATTTCAAACGAGCTATTAAACTCTCAATTTGGACTTCTGGATTTAATGTTATGACTATTTTTGTTCAGATTGACTGTCAGTTTGCTAAACTGACTGTCAGTTTGAATGTCAATTTGTGTTAAATGAAAATTGTCCAAAGAGTGTGTTTTTTGGGCCAAACATTTTTGTACTAAACTGACTGTCAGTATGCCCATGCTGACTATCAGTTTGTGTTTCGATCACAGCTGTTTTTATCTGAGTTTCTATTTAAACTAGTCGATGTTTTGGTCGAACTGACTGTCAGTTTGGGGTTTCAGTTTCCATATATGACTACAAACGGCTAGTTATTTTTTATCCGTAAATTTTGTCGGCCGTTGTATATGTAACTGACTGTCAGTTTGGTGAACTGACTGTCAGTTTGAGTTGCTGATTTTCAGCCCTAGTTCCAACGGTTCTTTTGATCCTTAAGGCTATAAATAGAGGCTTTGAGCTCGTATTTTACACAACAAGCAGCCTCCTCTCATACACATTCTTGAGTTTTAGTTTCTTATACAAAATCTTGATCTTTTGATCAAGTCGAGTGCTTTTCAGATCCACCGAGTGTTTTCTGTTCGCATTATTTGCATCTTATTAGTGATTGTTAGAGGTCTAGAGAAGACCTTGCTGTCTGTTACTCTTGGTGAGCGCCCTCACCTAGATGGTTCGGAGGCGTGGCCGTTGATCTCTCCGTTCAAAGATTATTGGAGAGACTCAGCAAGGTTGTGAAAGGTATTGGTGCTCGCCTTTCCGGAGTGGACAAGGAGCAACCATTTGTGGATAATATCCTTTGTGGATATTGGAGCAAGATTCAATTTATTTGAGTGCTTCAACAAGGATTAGGGGAGATTGGGCGAGTCTTCGAGACCTCGATAAAAATTGTTGTGTTAGTTCTCTCTGTCTCTTTATTTCAATATATTAAATTGCTTTTGGTTCTTATCTTTGCAATATTTGTTTTAAATTGAAAAGTTTTAAAGCCTCCTATTCACCCCCCCTCTAGCCGGCATCCTTGATCCTACATATATATCATAGTCGATTTTGAGTTTAAAATCGTCTGTGATAAGTAGACTATTACAGACGGTTTCATAGTCAAACCGTCTGGTTGACTATCACAGTTGGTTTTGACATCAGAACCGACTGTGATTGTTGCATCTAGGCCTTCATGCCTAACCCTAATTTTGATGATTAATGAAAACAGAGTGTTTAGGACTAACTGTGCTTTTTGAGATTGATTAATACGGGGCTCCGTTGGGAAGATTGTCGAGATGAACAAAACGAACCCAACGCAAAAGAAGTAAAAGCACAAGTCGCGAATATGAAGATTAGACGCAAGCCGGAAAAGCAAAGGACCTAAGGTAATTATTTTTTATTTTTTCGATCTCGGAGTCAGGAGACAGATCGGTTAAGGACTTTGTTCTTTAGTTTTTAACCGTACTATAAAGAGAGGTGGCGAAAGTCCTCTCTTTATCTCTAACATAAACCGAGAAATTTAGGTCATTGCATTGCATCATTTTGGTTGGATTTGGTTTGAACTTAATTTGAAAAATCTGGTTTTTCAGTTCAGTTTTTGACAGCAGAAGAGTTTTTCGATTTTCTAGAAAGATTTATGCAGATCTGGTTTTTGCTTCTGTTGACAAAAATGTAGCCATTGAAATTATCTTTCAAACGAGCTTAAACACCTCTTTTGGATTTCTGGATTTAAAGTTATCTCTGTTTTTGTTTAGGCTGACTGTCAGTTCGCTGAACTGACTGTCAGTTTGAATGTCAGTTTGTTTAAACTAACTATTATCCAGAGAGGGTGTATTTTGTGCTCAAAATTTTTGTGCTAAACTGACTGTCAGTTTGTCCATACTGACTGTCAGTTGGGGATTCGACCACAGTGTTTTTAACTGAGTTTCTATTTAATTTTGGTCGAGTCTGTGGTCGAACTGACTGTCAGTTGTGGGTTTCAAGTTTCCATAAACAACCACGAACGGCTAGCAAATTTTCATCCGTAAATTTTGTCGGCCGTTGTACACTAAACTGACTGTCAGTTAGGCAAACTGACTGTCAGTTTGAGTTGCTGATTTTCAGCCCTAGCTCCAACGGTTCTTTTAATTCTTGGGGCTATAAATAGGGGCTTTGGGCATAAGTTTTATACAATAAGCAATAGCATTTTCTTGTACACTCTTGAGTTTTAGTTTTCTACTTAAAATCTTGATCTTTTGATCAAGTTGAGTGTTTTCGATCCACCGAAAGTTTCAGTTCTTTTGCATTTGCATACACTTAGCTTCTCGGTGCGTGTTTGGAGGTCAAGAGAAGACCTCGCTGCCTGTTACTCTTGGTGAGCGCCCTCACCTAGACGGTTCGGAGGCGTGGCCGTTGACCTCTCCAGAACGGAGATTGTCGAAGAGGCTCGGCAAGCTTGTACAAGGCATCGGTGCTCGCCTTTCCGGAGTGGACAAGGAGCAATCAATAGTTGATAATACTCTTCGTGAGTATTGAGGCAAAACTCAAGTGACTTGAGTGCTTCAACGAGGACTAGTGGAGACTGGCCGAGTCTCCGATACCTCGGTAAAAACTGCTGTGTTCGTTCTCTTCCTCTCTTGCTTATATTATCTGTTCTTGATTTGCAATTATTTGTTGAAGCTTAAAAGTTTTTAAAAGCCTCCTATTCACCCCCCCTCTAGTCGGCATCCTTGATCCAACAGTGATAACTTAACATATTCTCCCGACAGGCCTTCGCAGACGGTGTTCCATTGAAAAGTTCATAATCGTCTGTGATGTGTCGTCCTAGATGTCTGTTTCTGTGGTAGTGTGATTGAATAAATTTGCTCAAATATTTCTAGTAATTGAATTGGTTAGTACCTGATCTCTCAGACATCCCAAGGTAGCATAGGAGGGTGATGAAGATTATCCTAAAGATCCTCATCCCTCACCAGTAGAAGATGATAATCTAGAAGATCCATCTCTGCATATCACAATGACAAAGCATGATCTAGAAGGGGGTGATGTTGATCCTATCTGGGATGCTCTAGCTCCACCTCTTGAAGATGATTTGAATTGGCTAGCATGGCAGCTAGCTGGAAATGACTCAGTTTCACCCTTTTCAGATAATATTTCTAGCTCTTTCAGCTCAGTACATAATGAGGGTGGGCTAGAGATGACGAAGTTCTCTTCTGGCTCTTCTTGCTTGGTGCATGAGATGATTATGGCAATAAAGGTTTATTCCTGTGTTAGTGATATGTCTTAGAGAAAATCACAGAGATATATTTATCTTTATTATGTTTATGGACATTTGAATAATATGTTATTTTATTTTTTGAATAAATTATCATCTTGATTCGATCAACAAGTATGTGCTTGTTCGTTAAATTTTAAATTTATTTGATGGTATTATTCTATAAAATCTCTGATCTATTATTTTTAAATAGGACATTATTGATAATAGATTATCACATATATTAATTGATGATTATATTTCATAGACCATGTATATAAGATATTAAATTAATAATGTAGACATACGTTGGAGAATATAATGTTGGATAAACCCATTTTGACACACTGCTTAGATTTGTCATTTAAGTGTTATCAGTTGGTCGCAAATAATGTTTATGATTGATCCTTAGACTTAAGACTATCATAGTTTTCTACATGTGTAGTAGTATATTTTGATACTACCAAACATTATTTTTAATTGAGTGGTAATAAAGGTAATATTCGGGTATGCTATGAACCATGCGGAGAAATGTGAATGGTTAAAATGAAATTTGCATCTCTCATATAATGAGAGAGATATCTCTAGTCCCTCGATATAGATGAAATGAGAAGTGTATCTCCATGTTGTTTGTGGTTGCGTGTCAACTACGGAAATATCAATTTACTATGAGATCAAAAAAGAATTGAACTGTGCAAGGGTGGTACATTTCCTACCTTAGGTTTAATCCGATATTTTATGGCAAAAGAATCAATATGAATACATTATATAGATTCGTTAATTATGATCTTCGTGTTTATTTAGATGGTTGTTATGTTCTACTAGAGGCCACTACTGACTTACAATTCAGGTAAGTATTCTCGAGTTGTTACCAGATATGCATAAACCTAGAGAGTTACAAACTTAACGGGTTGGAACAAATCAATTTGGATTCGATCTGTTATGAGGTTTTTGTATCAGACTAGGAGACCTAATGTTACACTTCTCCAATTCAGATAAAATTCGTTGTGTGATATCGTATCATCTCAGGAAACATAATCTGGTAGAATTCCTTCTGCAGAGCTCTATATAAAGAGAGGTATGATGGAATTTGAGGATATCACGAAAACCCTAGCTGTCATCTCGTCTAAAGTTATAGCCTCTAAACTCTTATTGTGCGCGTTGGTGCTAACACACCGTTGTACGACATTTCATCCCGGAATGTGTGGATACCGGTAGAAGCACTACGGTAATTGTTGCACTGATCATGATGATCCGCGAGCGGTGACTATCATCTACATCCACTGATCAGGATGATTCGCGAGCGGTCATTGTGCATATTTGATCTTTTCACCAAATCTTCTTCTGCTATTGGTAACAATCTAATCTGTGGTCTATTATTTGCAGTCTTCGAATAAAATTTTTTGAAAAAATGCCAGTATAGTTTACTCGGTTTTCAACATCCTCACCATACTTGCCCTCTGAAAGATTCCTGATGAAGATTAGCCTTTCAATTTGTCTTCGGAATTCTTGGTGTTTGTTTAATTCTAAGGCACCTAGAATATCATCAGAGCATGACTTTGTTCTGCAAATTAATTATCCTGAAGAATCCATTTCTGAACTAAACCCTCTTTGTGAAAGAAACCGAGAGGGAAAACACCTTTGACTACTATGGGTCTTAGACGAAGCCCAAGATTAGCAACAAAGTTTCAAGGCTTCAAAACTCTAGTAGGCTCTTTGGTTGCCACAGAACTATCAATTGCCTTACTTTAATCATTTGGATCAATCTGTGGTATGCTTTCAGAGATGACCTCGAAGGAATGGCTCGAAGCCGTGATAATTGATCACATCAATGATTAGAATCAATTTCTTATTAATCATGAATCGTTCTGGACTCCTTGTTATGTAATAATTCCTACTTTTGCTGGTTATCTTCTCCTTTTGAACATTTATGGTGGTTGTCGGAGATGTTTCGATTCTATTGCTTTATTAGAAATGGTTGGAACTTTTTGTTTTGATATCTGTTTCAATAAATAGTTTTAAACAATTCAATATCTTGAACTGGAATATTCGTGGACTTAATTCGGAGATGAAATAGAAGGCTGTGAGGAAAAAAATGCTGGAAGCTAATTGCTCTATTATTTGTCTTCAAGAAACCAAAATGGAGCATTTTGATTCTTTCCATATAAAATCCTTTTGTCCTAAACACTTTGATGGTTTTGACTAGGGATGGCAACAGGACGGGTTCAGAGCGGGGGTATAGTTCGTGCCTCCGCCCCCGCCCCCGCCCCCCAACTAGCCCAGCGGGGCCCCGATACCCACCGAGGTCTCGATACCATGCGGGCAGCGAGGCCACGAGGGCGGCAACAATGAGGGCGGTGACGACGGCGAGGGCGGCGACGACAAGGGCATCGAGGCCGCGAGGGCGGCACGGGTGAGGGCAACGAGGGTGGAGAATAGAATAAATCTAGGATTTGTATAATTGTATTGTAGTTCACTCGTTTGTATGCGGCTTGCGGGCAGCGGGTTTGCGGGTGCAGGTTTGACACTTCACACTTGACACACACACACTTCAGACATTTGATAGTAGTTTTCGGGTCGAAGCGGGTTTTTGGATTCGAGTATTGATTTCGCTTATCCACTCCTAAAATACTGCAGGTATTGAATTTCTCCGGTACCCGTTCCTGCGGGTTTTGAATTTTCCCCATACCCGCCCCGTGGGTTCGGGTACCCGCAGGAGACGGGTATTACCCGCCCCGTTGCGATCCCTAGTTTTGACTTTATACCATCAATAGGCAATTCTAGGGGTATTCTAGCAGTATGGAACAAAAATCATTTTCATGGAGATTGTGTTTTTCGAAATAAATTTTCTCTGGCAGTGGAACTTCATCACAAGTCTACAGATAAATAGTAGTTGATTATCAATATTTATGGGCCTTGCAAACATGTTGAGAAAATGGAGTTCTTGGATTGGTTGCAAAATATTTCAAACCCGACGAATATGCTCTGGATGCTAATTGGTGACTTTAATCTTAGGAGATCCTCTGCTAATAAAAATAAGGGCTTCATAGATACCGAGGGCATTGATCTCTTTAATTTAGTAATAAATAAACTCCAACTGGATGAACTCCCTCTGAAGGGAATATCCTTCACATGGTCTAATATGCAAAGATAACCTGTCTTCGAAAGATTAGATTGGTGCTTTGTCAATGGAGCTTGGTCGAATGCTTACCCAAATTCTATACTTATGTCCTTGGCCAGAATAATTTCAGATCATGTTCCTTGTGTGGCAAAGATTTATTTAGATATTCCAATTTCGAAAACTTTTCACTTTGAAAACTATTGGACTTCTTGCGAGGGTTTTCATGAACTTGTTGAAAAAACTTGGAATTCTACACCTTTTGAATTTAATGTGACTAAAAGGAATGGCAGGAAATTCAAACAGCTGAGGAAAACCTTATATTCCTGGAGCACTCAATTCACAAAGCTCTGGACGTTTATTAGTAATTCAAATACTATTTTTGCATTACTGGATGGTTTAGAAGAACAAAGAAGTCTCTACAGGACTGAATACAATTTTAGAAATATACTCAAACATCATCTAAAGAAACTATTGAAGATACAAAATACTTACTAGAGGCAAAGAGGAAAGCTGAGATGGGTGAAATTGGGTGGGAAAATACGAAATACTTTCACTCAGTAGCAACCAATCAATTTAGACAGAATAACATTGTCTTCCTTTCAGATGATTCAAATAATGAATTGCACTCACACTCAGAAATGGTCCAACATATTTGGCTTTCTTTTAAAAAGAGGCTAAACACCTGTAACTTTGATAACATGGCTTTTAACTTAGATACTTTGCTTCATCACTTTGTCATGGACAATACAGGACTAGAATTGCCATTTTCCAAAGAGGAGATTGATGAAGTCATTAATCATATGCCCCTTAATAAGAGTCCTGAATTGGATGGTTTTAATGGATGGTTTTCAAGTCATGTTGATTAATCATCAAAAATGATTTCTATGAGTCAATAGATCACTTCTACAAAGGAACCACTGACATTCAGAGGATTAATTCTTCCTTAGTTGTACTCATACCAAAGAAGGAGGATGCTCATAGAGTCTCTTATTTCAGACCAATTTCGCTTCTCAATTGTTCAGTTAAAATCATAACTAAGTTGCTTGCTAATCAACTTCAAAAGTGATAACTCAGAGGAGTCATAGGAACCAATATGGTTTCATTGAGACAAGAACCATTCAGGACTGTTTAGCCTGGGCTTTGGAATATATTCATGCCTGTAAGCACAACACAGGAAAAATAGTTCTCCTTAAATTGGATTTCAAAAAGGCCTTTGATAAGGTAGAACATTGGGCAATCAAAGCTGTCTTCAAGGCTAGAGGTTTTGGTAACAAATGGATAAGTTAGATTGATCAGATTTTAGGCTCAGGAACATCTCACATTCTTTTGAATGGAATTCCTGGCAAAATCATTAATTGTAAAAAAGGTATCAGGCAGGGAGATCCGTTATCTCCTCTTTTATTTGTGTTGGTAGCTGATTTGCTTCAAAGTGTATTGAAGTCAGCAAAAGATATGGGGCTATTTTCTCTCCCTTTGACTGAGATTTCAAATAATGAGTTCCCCATTGTCCAAGATGCTGATCATACTTTGATAATATTGAGGGTTGCTTCAAAAGAAAATTTTCTTCTTAAAGCATTGCTTCAATCTTTTCTTACCCCGACACGTCTACATGTCAACTACTCCAAGTCTTTCATAATTCCAATAAATTGTGTCTCTAAAGATGTAATGAATCTGGTTGGTATTTTGGGATGCCGGATTGGTTCTTTCCCCTTTACTTATTTGGGCTTACCTTTAGGGATTAATAAACCTACAGTCTCTAATTTTGAGGGGCTTATTAGATGGATCCAAAGAAGACTAACCGGTTGGCAACATTCATTTCTTTCATTGGATGGCCAGCTAACATTGGTTAATTCAGTCCTCTCCTCTCTACCGATGTTCTATATGGCTATACTTAAACTTCCAAAATCGGTGATAAACAGAATTGATCAAATTCATTAAGCTTTTTTGTGGAGAGGTCAGAGCTTTTGTCATGGAGATCATTGTTTGGTTTCCTGGCAAAAAGTGTGTAAACCAAAAAAAGAGGGTGGTTTGGGTGTCTTAAATATTCGCACACAAAATATAGCTATACTTGTTGAATTTCTATTTAAATTCTTCAATCATTTGAACATATCTTGGGTTAACTTTATTTGGTCTCACCACTACCAACACCAACTACCTCAAGAGATGGTTCTCAAGGGCTCCTTTTGGTGGCGTAATATCTTGAAATTATTACCCTATTTTAAGGGTTTAACTCATTGTCAATCTGATAATGGTCTTACATGTTACCTATGGTCCGACGTCTGGAACTCTCAATTATTGTGTCTGAAATGGCCTGAGCTTTTCTTACACCACAATTGTAAGCTTAATGTTCAAGATTTTTGGAATATGGATTCTATTCAGAACCTTTTTCATTTGCCAGTATCAGAGACTACTTTTAGACAATTTCAACAACCACAAAGCCTTCATCAGACTAGTCGAAGGCAGGAACAAATTAAAGATAGCTGGTTCATGTTGGATGAACAAAAGATCATTTATTCATCACAAAAGGTTTATAAAAGACTAATTGGACATTCTCAACTTCATCGCATCTTTAAGGACTGTTGGAAAAATTGTTGTATGACACAAAACATTCTGGACTTTTCTTTGGGAACAACGGAAGGAAAAAATTTTCTCTTCATGTTATGATTGCATGATTTGCAATCACCACAATGCTGAAACACAGAGTCATCTTTTCTTTGTGTGTGATTTTGCCAACTCTTGCTAGCAAGAAGTGGGTATTTGTTGGAATTAAACTTTACCCTTTCATGATAAATTAAGTTTAGGCAAAACCCTTAATTCTAGCATCACTAAGTTCTACTTTGAAGTAATCATTCTGGGCTTATGGAACATCAAAAAAGTAGAAATCGATTGTTATTTCAAGCAACTCCAGTGGAAATCTCGGTTTGGAAAAAGTTATTGGTTATTGACCCGCGGTTAGTGTCTGAGAAGGCTCAAGTAGATAAGAAACTTGCAATATTTCATTAGATTGATATCCTGTAACTCTCCCTCTTCTGTCTCCTTTCTCTCTTTGTAATTACCTGTAAGTATCTTTTATATAAAATTTGACTCAGTAGGTTCCTACTGTTTTCCTAAAAAAAAGAAAAATTAAGTACACGTAATAAGTACAGATATAGGGTGTTCAGTGTTAAGTATATGTGTATATATGTATATGTATTGGATATGTCTAAATTTGACTTTAGCCCTTAGACTGTTGTATCTATAAATACTGGGCTTTTGACCCTAATACAACTTTGAGGTTAATCTTAACATGGTATCAGAGCCAAGTTTCACAACCCTAACCCTAACCTCCCATGGTTGTTGACGTTTTCGCCGCCGCCGCCGCCATCGTCGCCGTCAGATCCACGTTTCTTCGTCCCGTGGGCACCTCCGTCCCCGTGCCACCACCCTGCGCAGGTCCGCATGCTCATCGGTCTCCCCGCCCGACGCGCCACCCGCCTGATCGGCCTCCCCGTCGGCCTCCAGTCTGATCCGGCGCCGAACCGCCTCCCCGTCGGCAGCGCGCCCGCCTTCCCCGTCGGCGCCGTCTTCCCCGTCGGCTCCAGTCCGATCCGGCGCCGATCCGCCTCCCCGTCGGTGCCGTCCTCGTCCGGCGTGCCGCCCGCCGCCGCCGCCCCTGCTCACCGGTCGTCGGCCGCGCCCGGCGCCTGATCCGGCCTCCTTCCTCCCGACGCGCGCCTGATCCGGCCTCCTTCCTCACTTAAAAAAAAAAAAAAAGACTTCTGCACCCTTTTGTGTGTGCTCCTTTCAGTTGATGTCGTTTGTCTCCTCGGATCTTACGATCCCTTCTTCTGACGTTATGGCATCTTCAGTTTCTTCAGGAGGTTTCTCCCTGCCACTCTGTGATGTGAAACTCAAAAGCACTGCTGATTATCGCGAGTGGTCTATTTGTTGGATCAAGGATGCCGACTAGAGGGGGGGTGAATAGGAGCTTTTAAAAACTTAAAAACTTAAAGCAAATAAATGCAAATCAAGAACAAATAATGTAAGCAAGGGAAAGAGAACGAACACAACGGTTTTTACTGAGGTATCGGAGACTCGCCCAGTCTCCACTAATCCTCGTTGAAGCACTCAAATCACTTGAGTCTTGCCTCAATATCCACAAAGGATATTATCACTAGTGGTTGCTCCTTGTCCACTCCGGAAAGGCGAGCACCGATCTTGTACACACTTGCCGAGCCTCTCCGACAATCTCCAAACGGAGAGATCAACGGCCACGCCTCCGAACCGTTTAGGTGAGGGCGCTCACCAAGAGTAACAGGCAGCGAGGTCTTCTCAAGACCTCCAAACACGCACCGAGAAGCTAAGTGAATGCAAAATGCAAAGAACTGAAACTCTCGGTGGATCGAAAAGCACTCGACTTGATCAAAAGATCAAGATTTTATATAAGAAACTAATGCTCAAGAGTGTATATGAAATGCTGCTGCTTGTTCTTAAAAACTTATGCCCAAAGCCCCTTTTTATAGCCTCAAGAATCAAATGAACCGTTGGAGCTAGGGCTGAAAATCGGCAACCCAAACTGACAGTCAGTTTGCCTAACTGACAGTCAGTTCAGTGCACAACGGCCGACAAAATTTACGGAATAAACTTTGCTAGCCGTTCGTGGTCGAAAAAGGAAAGCTAAAACCCAAAACTGACAGTCAGTTACACAAACTGACAGTCAGTTCGACCACTAAATCGACCAAAATCAAATAGAAACTCAGTTAAAAACTCTGTGGTCGAAACCCCAACTGACAGTCAGTATGGACAAACTGACAGTCAGTTTAGTACAAAAATTTTGAGCACAAAATACACCCTCTCTGGACAATTGTCAGTTAACACGAACTGACATTCAAACTGACAGTCAGTTTAGCAAACTGACAGTCAGTCTGAACAAAAACAGAGAGAACTTTAAATCCAGAAATCCAAAAGAGGTGTTTAATAGCTCGTTGGAAAGATAATTTCAAGGGCTACAATTTTGTCAACAGAAGCAAAAGCCAGATCTGTCTAGATATTTCTGAAAATTGCAAATACTCTTCTACTGTCAAAAATTGAACTGAAAATCCAGATTTTCAAATTAAGTTCAAAACCAAATCCAACAAAAAATGATGCAATGCAATGACCTAGATTTCTCGGTTTGTGTTGGAGATAAAAAGAGGACTTTCGCCACCCCTCTTTATAGTACGGTTTAAAACTAGAAAATAATTTCCCTAACCGATCATCTCCAAACGCCGAGATTGGTAAAAATAAAAACTCATAATACCTGAGGTCTTTCGCATCTTCATAATTTGCGTCTTGTATTTTGCTCTTCTGCATCTTGTGCTTCACTTCAAGTCGGGTTCATCTTGATCTTCTTGCATTTCTTCCCAACTGATCCCTGTATCAATCAATCTCAAAAGCACGATTAGTCCGGAACACTTTGTTTTCATTAATCATCAAAATTAGGGTTAGGCATGAAGGCCTAGATACAACACTATTGTCATGACATCTCTTCTTGATGGTTTTGGTCTGCGTGGACATGTGGACGGGACACGTCGCCAGCCACTCCCCAGTGATCCTACTTTGTCTACTTGGGTTCGTGATGAAGCCCGGGTCAAGTGTCTTATTATGCAGAGCACTTCATCGGACATTCGGTTGAGTATCGATTCTTTACCCACCTGTCAGGATATATGGGATTTTCTTGCTGCTCGCTACCGACAGGTGGGTCATGCCCTTCGCTGGTCTCTTTGCCAACAACTTTCTGCCTCTCAGCAGGGCGATCAGACTGTGGAGGAGTTTTACAGTCAGCTCTGCAAGATTTGGCGGCAGCTGGACTCTATGGCACCCACCGATGCCGGACCTCTCACCCTTCGGTATAGGGAAGAAGAGCGTGTTTTTCAGTCTCTGATGCGTCTCCGGTCAGAGTTTGAGATGGTTCGCTCTCAACTTCTGAATCGTGAGACCCTCTGCTCTTTGGAAGAGACTTCCGGGCCCTTGTTGCTGAGGAGACTCGACTGCGTTCTTTGGCATCTCACTTCACCTCATCACCTTCTACGGTGTTGGCTATGTCGCGGTATAGTTCGACTTCTCTGCGCACTAAGGCGCGTACTCCTGCGGTTTGTTCACACTGTAAGAAGCCGGACCATATTATTCAGCGCTGCTTCAGTCTTCATCCAGAGCTGAAGGCTCAGTTTGAGCGTGATCGTGCTACTCGCCGTGGCCGTTCTACTCCTACTGTATCTTCTAGCCCATCCTCTGATCAGCCGGCTCCTCTCACTGCTGCAGAGCTGCGCCAGCTACATACTATTTTACAGCGCCAGACTACTATACCCTCCTCGTCTTCTGCTGGGGCTGCAGTTCACTCTACCCCATCATCAGGTACAGCTAGTCCCTGGGTTCTGGATTCAGGGGCATCTTTCCATATGACGTCTGATTGTTCTGCATTACAATCATGTCGGCCGTCCCAGGATCATATTTCAGTTCAGACAGCTGATGGCACTACTTTACCGGTTACACATCAGGGCATCATTTCTACCACTCAATTTACTGTTTCTGATGTCTCTTGTGTACCACAGCTGCAGCTGTGCCTTATGTCTGTCTCTCAGCTTGCTCGGCTAAAGTGTTTTATTGGATTTGATGATTCTTTTTGCTATGTGCAGGATCGTCAGACGGGAGCTCTCATTGGACGTGGCCGACTTCACAATAGCCCCAAGAGTCTCTACCACCTTGATTATCTACATCTTCCGGTTTCTTCTCCGCCCACTGCTACTTCAGTCTCCACTCCTTCAGTATTCGCGTCTATCCCTGCGTCGTCTATCAGCTTTCACCAGTGGCATCATCGTTTGGGTCACCTTTCTCACCCTCGCTTATCTAGTCTAGTGCATCAGGGTGTTTTAGGTCCTGTCACTTCTGATAGTTCTTTATCTTGTTCGGGTTGTAAGCTTGGCAAACAGCTACAACGTCCGTATCCTACTAGTCTTTCTAGGTCAAGTCGTGTTTTTCAGCTTATTCATTCCGATGTATGGGGTCCTGCTCCTTTTATTTCGAAAGGTGGACATAAATACTATATGATTTTTATTGATGATTTTTCTCGTTATTGCTGGATTTATTTCATGAAACACCGTGGTCAGTTGTTATCTATCTACCAGTCTTTTGCTCGTATGGTCCATACTCAGTTTTCCTGCTCCATTCAGACCTTTCGCTTTGATTCTGGCGGTGAGTACTTGTCCACATCATTTCGACAGTTTCTCTCTGATGAGGGTACCCTTCCTCAGTTATCTTGTCCAGGTGCTCATGCTCAATACGGTGTTGCTGAACGCAAACACAGTCACATTATTGAGACTGTTCGTACTCTTATGCTTGCCTCTTTTGTTCCTCACTCCTTCTGGGCTGAGGCTATTTCTACGGCTGTGTATCTTATAAATATACAACCGTCCACTAGTCTCGATGGTCGGGTTCCTTCTCAGCTTCTGTTTTCCACTCCTCCGACATATGCACATCTTCGAGTCTTTGGGTGTGCGTGTTATGTCCTCATTCCTCCTCGTGAGCGTACCAAGTTGACCACTCAATCTGTTGAGTGTGTCTTTCTTGGCTACAGCCGTGAGCATAAGGGTTATCGTTGTTACGATCCCTCTGCTCGTCGTCTTCGTTTCTCTTGAGATGTCACCTTTGATGAGAGTCGACCTTTCTTTTATTCTTCTTCTTCTCATTCGTCTGTTCCCACAGAGTCCATCAGTTTTCTCTCCATCCCCTCCTATTCCCTTTTTCCTTCTTCCACTTCATCTGCTTCCGCCTCTCCGTCTGATCATAGCTCTTCCCCTGTCCCACTGCTCTCTATAGTCCAACCTTCATCTTCTGAGACTTTGTCTTCTTCGTCTTCTTCGTCTTTGTCTTCTTCCTCTCCTGAGATCTCTTTGGATTCTGCTACTCGTGATTTGGCCTCTTCGGATGAGACTTCTACCGATGATCTGCCAGCATCATCATCACCCAGGTATGCACTTCGTGATCGTAGTACGCTTTTACCTCCTGCTCGTTATAGTATGCTTCTCACCAGTGATGTTCAGGAGCCTTGCAGCTACCAGGATGCGGCTCACATACTTGAGTGGCAGCTAGCCATGACCGAGGAGCTCTCCACTTTGGAGCGTACAGGGACTTGGGATGTTGTACCTTTACCCACAGGTGCTGTACCCATTACTTGCAAATGGGTTTTCAAAATCAAGACACGGTCGGATGGTTCTATTGAGCGCTATAAAGCGCGTCTTGTTGCTCGGGGATTTCAACAACAGTATGGCTATGACTATGAGAAGACGTTTGCTCCTGTTGCTCATATGACCACGGTGCGTACTCTTGTTGCAGTTGCTGCTACTCGTCAGTGGGCTATTTCTCAAATGGATGTGAAGAATGCATTCCTTCATGGTGATCTTCAAGAAGTAGTCTACATGCAGCCACCACCTGGTTATTCTGCACCTACTGGCCATGTTTGTCGTCTTCGTTGTGCTTTGTATGGTTTTAAACAAGCGCCTCGTGCTTGGTTTGCTCGCTTCAGTTCAGTACTTCTGGCTGCTGGTTTTGTTGCTAGTACTCATGATCCGGCCCTATTTGTTCACACTTCTGCTCGTGGTCGGACGCTTATCTTGCTCTATGTTGATGATATGTTGATTGCGGGGGATGATGAACAGTATGTTGCCTTTGTTAAGGCGCGTTTCAGTGAGCAGTTCCAGATGTCTGATCTGGGTCCTTTGGGCTATTTCTTGGGTATTCAGGTTCTTTCTACTGCAGATGGCTACTACTTATCTCAAGAACGGTATGTTCTTGATCTACTTGCTCGTTCTGGTCTCACTGACACTCGTACAGCTGCTACACCCATGGAGTTGCATCTGCAACTGCGACCCACAGATGGCTCTCCTCTTGAGGATCCCTCTCGATATCGTCACATTGTTGGGAGTCTGGTGTATCTGGCTGTCACTAGGCCGGATATTTTCCATGCTGTAAGTGTCCTTAGTCAGTTTGTCAGTGCTCCCACCTCGGTACATTACAGTCATCTCCTGCGGGTACTTCGCTATTTACGTGGCACTTCTTCCCGTGGTCTGTTCTATGCTCGGACAAGTCAGCTTCACCTACATGCTTACTCTGACTCTACTTGGGCGAGTGATGCTACTGATCGGTGTTCTATCACTGGCTATTGCATTTTCATGGGTACTTCTCTGCTTGCTTGGAAGTCCAAGAAACAGACCTCTGTTTCTCGTTCTAGTGCTGAGGCTGAGCTTCGTGCTTTGGCTACGACCACTGCTGAGATCATCTGGCTTCGCTGGCTTCTTGCTGATTTCGGTGTGACTTGTACTGCTCCGACGTCACTTTTATGTGACAACACGAGTGCTATCCAGATTGCGCATGATCCTGTTAAGCATGAATTAACCAAACATATTGGTGTTGATGCTTTCTTTACTCGTTATCATTGTGACCACGGCACTATTGATCTTCAGTATGTGATCTCTGATCTTCAGGTTGTAGACTTCTTCATCAAGCCACAGACACGCGATCGTCATGAGTTCAGTCTTTCTAAACTCAATACGTTTGAGCCGTCTTGAGTTTGAGGGGGTGTTAAATATATGTGTATATGTGTATATGTATTAGATATGTCTAAATCTGACTTTAGCCCTTAGACTGTTGTATCTATAAATACTGGGCTTTTGACCCTAATACAACTTTGAGGTTAATCTTAACATTCAGTTCCTGGTTTGCTTCATTTATGAATAGCATTTGTTTTGAGATCTTTGCCATTTCATAGAAACCTATTCAGCAGGATTTGTTAGTACTTGCCAAATTCATGGATTTGTGCTTTGGAAATTTTAAACTTGTTGAGATGTACTGGTCCAGGAATGCAAACAATCCATTGCAATATATTTTAGCTCCGAAGATTCTTGTATGTCTCTAGTGGGTTATAAACTAATAGACAAAAGTATTTATCACTATTATCCTGTATGTCATGGTCTGTCAAATAATGGATCATAGTAGCTCAAAACAGGAAAATAATTGTTGCGCCTCACGATTTTTCCCCTCGAAATAGAGAGGTAGAATAGTATACAAATGCAAACTATAATGTTGTTCTCCCCTAATATTTTTTCGGATTGGTCTATTTGGCACTTCTATATGTAAGTATCTTTTTTCTTGTATATGACTGGCTCCAATTTTGCCTTAACCTAGGTAATAAGAGTTCTAAGAGACATACTCCTAATAAAGAAGAAATAGTAATTTTTTTATGAATAAGAAGAAAAATAATTATTATTCTAATAAAAAAATTGACACAAAAAAATGAAAAAAGCCTTTTTGTTGTGCCCAATAAAGGGTTAGAAAGATTAGCAATCCCCAATAAAAGGTCTTGTGTTTGGTAGAGAACAAGTCTCTACATTTTTTTGGATGAACTAAATCCACATATTATAAAATGAGACAAAGATATCGGAGAAGTTGTGTTTGAGGAATTAGATCTTGTGATGTATATTTTTTAGCATCTCAACTATCTAGTCAAAATTTACATTATTTGTATCAATATTGAATAGAAATTGAGATAATTAATCATCTAGCGAGAAAGTTTAAAGTTCTCATCTATCTGATATATATTGTTTACTTATAATCTAACTATTAAATAAAAAAGATATGTGCCGTTTGTTCTTAAAAGAAGAGAATACCAATCTCATGCTTGAAAACCAGGTGAGACATCAATGCAAGGCTGTATGGTTTAGCTCCTCACCTTTTGTGAGGCATGCCTGATATTGTCTCAAATTTGTCCTAAGTTAAGAAGTGTCTTGTCTTTAAAGAACTTTTGATATTTTTTATAATTTTTTAAATCTTGTTTTTAATTAAATTTTTGATTAGACTTGCAAGACATGTCTTACTTGAGGCCCATAAATTTTGGTGTCTCACTCAAGACACATTTTCATGCAAAATTTATAATGTGGATAAAATCTAAAGTCATAATTTAAATATTGTCTTGTTTTTTAGAATAGTTAACTGCATATGATATGTGGAATTTGAATTTATATATTATTAAAATATTAATATTTTATTAAATTCACAATTTTGACCGTGATACAAAACTAATTATTTTCTTCTTCACACAAATTGTCGTCTTCGTCTCCCCCCCGCCCCTTTTTTTTTCTTTGAACAAACCCCTCTACAACTGTTCTGGTGGTGGTGGACGAAGCGGCTGAGGTACCATGGCCCATGGACAATAGCCCGAACTAAAAGCCGATAAAGACATAAAGCCCATTAAGCCCATTCGTACTACCTTGTTCCTCGTTCTCCCTTCAAACCCCGAGTCGCCGACCCATCTCTCTTCCCCAAGCCTCCGGGCAGACTCCGACCGAACCTCCCAACCACGCCCTCGTCGCCGGAAACCGCCGCCCGGGGAACAGTACGTATGCCCTCTTTCCCCTCCCCTCTCTGCATCGGCCCCGCCACGCCTTCCGGCTCGAGGTGGTGGCACGAATTTTGGCGCGGCTCGATCTCCGTCCGATTCGAGACCGCCTCCTCGTCGAAACGGGGATTAATTTATTTTGTCCTAATTTTTTGTGCACTTTTTAGATTTTTACTCTTCCAGAATGTTATTCAACTTGGCAGTTCAGTTCGATCCTTAGTGGTTTTAACTGTAGGCGTGTTCAACTTAGCGAATCCATCAGCTCCTATTTTAAATCGAGAGAAGTTGCTGTGCCTTGGCGTGCTATCGAGTATTTGCGCGCAAATTTTACCCTGTTCCGCTGTTTTAGCTAGACTCTAACTAGTGATCGACTTGTCCTATGGTATTTGGTGAATTCTAACTTCTAAGTGCTGCCGTTTTGTCCTTAAATTAAGAAGTCGCGATGCAGTGTGGATCTCAGAGTACTGTCTGGTGGATTACTCCTTACTACTAACTGGCAGTTCCAGGGAACAATTGGGGACTAAATAGTACAATTTTTGTTTTGGTTGGCAGCTTTGTATTCACTACATTTGGTTTACAAAATAAAATGGACCATACAGAGAATGAGAACCGCACAGACAACAGGCAAGATGACGAGGCTCATCATAGCAAACAGGATGACGAGGTAATTCTGATACATACATGTTAGTAATAATCTGAAACGAGTAATCTCACACTAGTATATATTTGTTCTTGATGTTTTACTGATGTTGCAATTCTTTTGGTCAGTGATAATATCTTTGCCCAGCTATTCTTAATCTTCATCTTATCCACATACTCTAAGAAAAGCTTCTCTATGCAAACTTTGCAACCTTCATCCGTGTAGGCAAACTGTTGGACTTGCACTCTGGTTAAATTTGGGAAATTGGCACACTGCAAACACTATAATGATCGCTGCAGACACAAATGAAGTTGCATTGTAACGAGGGATAGACATTAGGTTGTCAATTTGGCTTTGCTATAATTTGTTGGATCTATGTGTCTGTTATATTAGTGGGAGATGTATGCTGAGTTGCTTAAATGCAACTAGACCCTGTTAAACTTTTATTCCTTGCTTCTTCACTTTCCTTGGCAACCGTTGATGCTGTTATAAGTTATGACCCTTAAGCAGAAAAATGATAGTACTTTAAATTGTAAACAATTTCAGTGAGCATATGCTTTGGCAGACATCAAAGCAACTAGGATCTTGTATCAAAACATTGTGTGCAGTCCATTACCGCTGCTGTCTGTAAGATTTTGGGATTTCCCTATTGTTCATTATAGTTATTCTAGCATGGTGGTTGCAATAGTGGAATTCCTGTTTTGAAACCATACAATCTACATGTTATGTTATAAGCTGTTATGAGCTCTTAGCTGATATTATTAGGGCTATAATTTCTCCTTTTCCACTTAATTGATACATACCAAGTTAGGTAAACTAGCACTTTATTGGATAATCTAGTTATATTGAGAATTTTGAACTTGTTAAGATGAGCAGTAATATGTGTGTGTTGTCTTGGTGTTATTGCTCATCTGAGAAGTTTTCTTAACAATAGAAAAACCTAAAATGACTATTATGTCAAGATAAATAGGGAAGCAATGAAGCGTGCATTGACATTTTTGTGTTGAAATGTGGAGTGCATTCAACTACATTTTACTGAACCTATGCCTCAAAACCAAACAGACAAAAGTTATGATTAATCCTCCTTCAAAACGCATTTCAGTCTTAGTTTCATACATAAATATATTATTTTTGGTTACTAGTCCACATAAAAATGTTTTACTGTTCCTAATTGAATTCTAGTTTCTTTCACTTGAGGTGGTAAACAATACAACATGCATTCCACCTGAACTAAAGATAGAACATAAGGCCTTGGATGATGCGGATCCTCTTTTCTTTCTTTTCATTAATATGTTGTGCTTTGCAGTTGTAGTGGACCTTATCTGATGATTCATAAGTGATTGTATATGTTGGCTATCTGTTACTCTGAGCCATCTAGTGTTTTAACTTCAGAATTGGCTCAATTGATCTAAATATTTGGCTGTCTGCAGGAGGCCCGCCTTGAAGAATACAGAAGGCTTATTGAACTAAAGACTGCTCTTCGTCGGAGTAACCTAAACCCTGAAAGACCTGGTAGTATCATTTTTCTTAGTAATAACTTTACTTTGTAAAAGTTGTACCATTTACACTTTACTGCACCAGAAACAATTAAAATGAGTTGCACAAAAATTCCTGAGTTGTACAACTTGTTAGGTGGAAAATTGGTTTCTATGATGTGCAATATTATCAATGTGCGTCTATTTCTGATATAAAAGTTCCAAACAGTGTGAGTTGCTTGTTATTATTTTCATCTTGTATTGCAAATGTATCCCTTTGTTAGATAAGGGCTATACCAGTTTTATTTTCCCGAGAGTTTATTTATGTAGGGTTCAGCACTCTAGTTCGGCAGAATAAGCCTATTGATTGAGTACTTGGACCAAACTGAAGTTTAAAAGTCCAAACTACATGGCACGCAGAGAACAAGCACACTCACACATACATCTGCACCTTCTCAAGAAATGTATTTTGTCTCTGCAGCTGCAAGAGTTCCCCTGTTTGGGTGCATCAATTTTCTTAAACCTAATTCCACCACTCGTAGTTATTTTATGTTCAATACAACTGAAGATATATGAAAACTGTAGGTGGTAATGAAACAAATTTAGAAACATAACCATGACTGAGGGTGGGGAAGCCAATGTTGATATTTCTAACTTGAGATATACCCAAATATTTCCCCAATTTCATTGAAGCTACTGCACAGTTCATGTAATTGATATGTATCTATAAGCTCAGATATTCTGATTTTGTGTTCTCACATTGTTCTCTTATTGATTAATATGAGAATTTTCTATGAATGAGGCATTCAAATATTTCCATAGCTTATGCACATGTCTTTAACTTTGACAATGCAAGCAAGCTGATGTGTTCACTAACTGGTATTATTTTCGGTAATTGTATTTTGGATCTTGATATCCAGAATACATATGAAGGTATGTTGCATCGGTATGATGTTATGAATTGTTAATTTCAGATGCAAATTACCTGAGGACTCTTGACTCCAGTATTAAGCGAAATACAACAGTTATCAAGAAGCTCAAAACAATAAATGATGAACAAAAGGATGGGCTAATGGATGACTTGAAAAGTGTCAACTTGAGCAAATTTGTCAGTGAAGCAGTTTCTTATATTTGTGAGGCCAAACTTCGTTCTGCTGATATACAGGCTGCTGTTCAGGTAATGCACAAGTGCACAACAGTAACCCCCGTTTTTGTTACTCATGATACATTGTGAATATATGCCTGTCTTGTAGCAATGCTTGTTATGTTTTTGCTGAATGAGCCCTTCACTGTACTTGAGCAAGAACTTTTGTTTGTTTGTTGCAACTGGCTATTCAGGTTTCTGGACCACAAAAGGGAGCATGTTGTTTCCTTAATGCTAACCTTTCTAATTCTTTATATGATATTTTATGTTGCTTGTCAATCATATTTCTTTTTCCTCTTCGTTCCTTAACTACATAATCAACATGCATACTCTAGGCTTGCAGCTTCATTTTCACCTAGATTTTGGAGTTATTGGTGTTGAAATGTGTATATGTCATATGGTTCATTGCTTTAATTTCTGGATTTAGGTTCTGTTAATGAGAACAAAAGACTTGGGCTTTCAAATTGATCACTTTATGCTGAATTTCAATTATATAATGTGATAAGCCTTGTATCAAAATCTTGTGTAATGTAGGTTTGCTCGCTGCTTCATCAAAGATATAAGGACTTCTCTCCTTGCCTTGTTCAAGGTCTCTTGAAGGTATTCTTTCCTGGCAAGTCCGGAGATGATTTGGATGCTGATAAGAACTCAAAAGCTATGAAGAAGCGAAGTACGCTGAAACTTCTGATGGAACTGTATTTTGTTGGAATTGTTGAAGACGCCAGTATATTTGTAAACATTATAAAGGATCTTACATCATTGGAATATTTGAAGGACCGTGAAGCAACTCAGACAAATTTGTCTCTTCTCTCTACCTTTGCTCGCCAAGGAAGGTTTTTCGTAGGATTACATCCACATGCACAAGAAGCTTATGATGAGGTAAGAGAAATTTAGTCTCAACATCATTTATTAACAGATATTAACAATCTCAAAATAGAAAGATGATCACACCAGAACACTTAGTATGGGGCTGCTGTTGTAATCTAGTTTAATATATCTTCAGTGAGTCCACATGCTTATCCCCTTTTTCATTTTGGAATTAAAGTGCATGTACTTTTTGGAACCTTTTAAATTACTCTAGAAGATAACTAAACTTGATTAGTGTCCCTCTGTTAGGGACACATTTTGGGTCCATACGTACAGTCGGAAGAACAAGGGTTCAGCTGAGCAAGATTAGTTACCTCTATCCTTAGTTATCTCTACTCTTGATAATTGTTCCTATCTTTAAATTAATGGCTATCCATCTATCCTTGACTCCTTGGTACTTATTCCTATATTTTAATTAGAGTCTATCTATTAGAGATAGATCTATTATATAATAGTTATAATAGTCATGTAATGGGTAAGCAAGAAATAAGAAATATCTTTCTCCCTACCCTCTTCTTCAAATCAACTACAACCACCACGGCAGGGAAGCTCTTGCTATAGGGGTTGGGCCAAACCCTCCTATTCACCATTATAACCTCCTCTCTCTCTCTCTCTCTCTCTCTTAATTTAGACCCTAATAGCCTGGTATCAAATTCTATGGCTCCCGATCCTTTGGACGCTCTTGCCGCTCAGATAGAGGAAATCCTCACAACGATTGTTACATCGATGACTTGATCAACACGATGAAACCTTCAAAAAGCTTGATCCAAACGGCCAATAGGGCAATGTTGCCTCCTCGAGCCGTAGTGGTGGTTTGTGTATAGACCTACCAGGCGCACCTCGCTATTACAAACTTTCTTTTTCGACATTTGACGGGATAGAGGATCCCTTGGGTTGGCTCAACCGGTGCGACAAGTTTTTATGAGGCCAATGCACCTTAGAGGAGGCAAAAGTCTGGCTGGCATTTTACGACATGACGGGCATTGCCCAACAGTGGTATTATCAAGTGGAATGCGATGAGGGCACTCTATCATGGCCCCGTTTTAAGGAATATTGCCACCTATGGTTTGGCCCTTTGGTGCGGAGCAACCCCTTGGGCAAATTGATGCATCTCCATTATGCAAGCTCTGTCAACGATTACACGGAGAAGTTCGGCACCCTCATATACCTCATTGAGGTGATCTCTACTCAGCAACAAGTCCAGATCTTCACGGTAGGGTTGTCTGGAACACTCTAGATGGATGTTGAGTTGCAAGATCGATCCACCCTTCCGATGGCCATCAACCTCACTCGTGCTTTCAAGTGTCGTTATCAATTGGTTGCTTCGCTGGCACCATCATTCCGTATGCCATGAGACACTGACCCTCCATCCTTGGCTCCTACCCTTTACCACCTGTTGCTCGTGCTCGAGCGTCCCAGTGCATTGAACAGCATGTCGGCACCTCCTCCACCGACTGCTGCCCGCATTTTTCGCCACCTTTCTCCGGCTAAGATGGCTGACTAGCGTCAAAAGGGTCTTTGTTTTAATTGTGACGAGACATTTGTTCGTGACCACAAGTGCAAGCACCTCTTTTGGTTAGAGGTGATGGATGATGAAGACGATACTAGTGATAGGACTTCCGAGGTTGTAGACAAGCTCCCTTTGATTTCCTTGCACGCTTTGACAAGAATTAGCACTGGTCAAACAATGCAACTCATGGTACATATCAATGGTCACGATTTTCTCGCCTTGGTGGATTCTAGCTCAACTAACAACTTTATTAGAGAGGACATTGTGGCCAAGGCGGCAGTTCCGCTTCTACCGTGACTAGGGCTTTGAGCGGTTGTTGCTAACGGCGACCACATGACTAGCTATAGGATTTGTCATGCTCTGCCTTTATGCTTTGGTAGTGAGGACTTCTTTGTTGATTGCTATGCCATGTCCTTGGACGGGTTTGATGTAGTGTTGGGCTATCTATGGCACCACACCTTGGGGCCGATCCTGTGGGACTCAACACTCTCATCATGACCTTCTGGTGGATGAACCATTGTGTTATGTGGCATGACATAGCACCACATCACCCTCCGGCAACACGGGCCTTTGCTTGTACAGGCCAAGACTTGGTGCAGGAGTTACTGATTGAGTTTGCAGATTTGTTCGCCGAGTCGCATGGGTTGCTCCCTATCCAGAGCCATGATCACCGCATCCATTTTCCAGGCTCACCTTCAATAGCAGTTTGGCCTACCGCTACCTTGTCAGCCAAAAGGACGAGATTGAAAAATAGTGTGGGGCTATGCTTGAGCAAGGCCTCATTCGACCTAGTACATCACCCTTCTCATCACCGGTGTTGCTTTTCATAAAGCAAGTTGGCTCTAGGTGCTTTTGTATTGTTTATTGTGCACTCAATAACGCCACGGTCAAGGGCAAATTCCATATTCCAGTCGTGGATGAGCTGCTCGATGAATTAAATGGCGCTCGGTTCTTCTCCAAATTGGATCTATGCTCAGGCTACCATCAAGTCCGGATGCATCTGTATGATTTCTTTATGACAATCTTTTGGACACATCATGGACGTTTCGAATTCTTGGTGATGCCCTTGGCCTCACAAATGCACCTGCCACCTTCCAAGCACTTGTGAACGACATCCTACAATCACATCTGCGTTGCTCGTCCTTGTCTTCTTCAACGACAGCCTCATATATAGCCACTTTGGTTTGAACACCTTCGACACATTTGAAGTCTTACAAATTCTCAGACAACATCAACTATTTCTTAAAAAGTCCAAGTGCTCTTTTAGGGACACGTCGGTAGCATATCTTGGCCGCATTATTTCTTCAGCAGGCATGGCCATGGATTCGACAAAGGTCCATGCAATTCAAGATCGGCCTTACCTGACTTCCACCCGTGCTCTACAGGGCTTTCTGGGGCTTGTGAGCTACTATTGCAAATTCATCAAGGATTTGGGTTAATTGCTGCCCCTCACCCAAGTACTCAATGAGTCCTTCGTGTAGTCGTCATTTGTAGAGAACTCCTTCAACGTTCTAAAACAGTCATTGTCCACCGCACCGGTTCCTCAATTGCCGGATTTCACCTTAACTTTCATTGTTGAGTGTGACGCCTTGGGCTTAGAGTTTGGTGCAGTGCTTCACCAAGGTGATCAATCACTAGCCTACTTCAGTCAGCTTATCCTAGCACGCCATGCCAAACTAGCAACATATGAAAGGGAGCTCATCGGATTGGTCATGGCTGTTAAACATTGGTGCCGGCATCTATAGGTCGTCCGTTTCTAATTCGAACTGACCACTACAACCTCAAGTTCCTCCTTGACCAGCGCCCCTCCACCATTCCACAGCATCATTGGGTGAGCAAGCTTTTGTGATTTGACTTTTCTATCGAATATTGGCCAGGTCGCATGAATACTATGGTTGATGCTCTCTCACGTAGCAATGAGGACGTTGGCAGCTTGCTAGCCGTCTCTTTACCATACTTTCAACTGTACGATGACTTCTGCCAAGAGCTCTTGACCAACCCAGAGTTCCTGGACCTACAACAAAGTTAGCTGTCGGGTTGCTTTTGTTTGATTGGACTACCACAGACGGACTGTTGTTGCGTGACCGTAATATCTTCATTCCACTAAGGTTGGCTTTCTTGCCAAAGGTGTTAAAAGCTGCTCACACTGTGGGCCATTAGGGTGTGCATAAAACCTTGCATCGTTTTCGTATAGGTTTTGTATCTCTCACATGAAACAAGTTGTCCAAGACTATCAAGAGTTGCGTCGTCTCTCAACACAACAAATTTGAGCATCTTCATCCGGTTGGCTTGCTTCAACAACCTCTTCCGGTGGGTGCCACATCGTGTTTGGGCTGACATCTCGATGGACTTTGTTGAAGGATTCCCAAAAGTCAACGGCAAGTTAGTAATTTTAACAATGGTGGATCACTTCATCGCCTTATCTCAACCCTACATTGCAAGCTTGGAAGCTCAAACATTCTTTGTGAGGTGGCGTGCCTACACGGTATTCTAGAATCCGTTGTCAGTGATCGGGATTCTGTCTTCACTAGCAAATTCTGGCAAGAAGTTTTCAAATTAGCTAGAGTGTAGTTGTAGCTCAGTTCGATGTTCCATCCGCAATCTGATGGCTAGACTGGGTGGGGAACCATACCATTGAGATGTACCTCTGCTGCTTGGCTTGTGACCGCCCGCATCAATGGCTTAAATGACTTCCTTGGGCTGAGTATTGCTACAATACTTCCTATCACTCTGCCCTCTGTGACATTCCTTTTCATGTGGTGTATGGCTGTGAGCCGCCGGCCCTCATTCCATACGAACTAGGTACGGGTTGGATTGAGGCTGTTGAATGCTCCTTGCTCGAGCGTGATCAATACCTTCAAAAGGTTTGTGCATGTTTTCTACAGGCCCAACAACGTATGAAAAATCATTATGACATCATCGTGATCACGCCTTCGATGTTGGCCAATGGGTTTAGTTACGTCTTTATCATTGGTAGGCTTCTTCCATCTCCTTGAGTACCTCTTCCAAGGTTGGACCAAAGTTCTATGGCCCTTATCAAGTTCTGAAAAAGATCGAGCCAGTTGCTTACAAATTTCAGCTCCGGGAGAAAGCTAGGATTCACAATGTTTTCCATGTTGGCCTACTCAAACCATTCCATGGTACCCCACCATTGATTACTCCTAAATTGCCCAACTTGTTCAATGGCGAAGTGGTTTTCACCCCATAGATGGTGCTCCAAACTCGGCTGAACAGGGGTACATGGGAATTGCTTGTCACATGGGCTGACCATCCATCAACAGATTCCTCTTGGCTGTCCTTAGACGAATTCCGTCAACAATATCCATCTTTCTAGATTGAGGACAAGCCGTTTCTTTAGGAGGGAGAAATGTTAGGGATGCATTTTGGGGCCATATGTAGAGTCGGAAGAACAAGGGTCCAGTTGACCAAGATTAGTTATCTCTATCCTTGGTAATTGTTCCTATCTTTAAATTAGTGGCTATCCATCTATCGTTGACTCTTTGGTATTTGTTCTTATATTTTAATTAGTCTTTTCATTGGAGATAGATCTATTATGCAAGAGTTGTAAAAGTCATGTAATGGGTAAGCAAGAAACAAGAAATATCTTTCTCTATACCCTTTTCTTCAAATTAACTACAACCACCATAGTAAAGGAAGCTCTTGCCGTAGGGGTTGGGTCAAATCCTCCTACCCACCACTATAACCTCCGCTCTCTCCCTCTCAATTTAGACCCTAACACCCTCTAAAGGAAAATTGGACCGATGAGGTTTTAGATTTCCAAAAAATAGTACGACTTCAGTTCAAAATATTGGGGTCTATCAATTTTACCCAAACATGGGAGAAGTCTGCATGCATCCAACCATGGCTTTGAAAAATGGTTTTTACCACCTTTTATATTGACTAGTATACTGTTTTTACGGGTCAACCAATACTGCACATATATTCTATATGCTTCACCTGATATATCGGTTGGAAGATCGATGTATATTTAAATATGATAAACTCTCTGTCAATTTTTTTCGAAGTCTACAATATCCATATCTACCCAATATAAATTATAAAAATCAACCAAAAATCTATATTTCTTCCAAAACTTCTAAAATTTGAATTATTTTGAGTTACTATAGCTATAAGACACTCAAGAGAGAATAATAAGTGAACAATCCTATGATTTAGTTATGCTTGTGAAAAAATTTGAAGTTTCAAAGCTGATATACGTACTTATCATCCATTATTTGCCCAATTTTTGCGATCTAACATGCAGGAGGCAAATGAGTACACACCTGATATCCTATTTTTGGAACCATGAGTTCAGTTTGAAGCTTCCTTAGAGCATAATAAATGCGGAATCAATTTTGAACACTGCACTGACGTCATTCTAATCATTTGACATAATAAATACTGAATCAATTTTGAACTTCCTCTCAAAGAGACAAAGCCACCATTGTGGGGAATATAATGATTCAATGATCATCTGTGTGATGGTTTGATTTGTAGCATACAGTTCTGATTTTCCATCAAGCTTCATTATGTTATTGAAAGGTTGTGCTGACATGGTGAGCAATTTTGTGTGTGTGTGTGGATGTACTATTTCTATTTGCAATTTAGTTGTCTTTTTTTTCATCGAGTTTTCTCAGCATCAGGTGATTGTGAACTGCTGACAACTTGTGATTACTGATGGCGTTTGTTTCATCTGCTGCAGTTGTTTAAGGACCTAAATGTCACTGCTGATCAGAAGAAGTTCTTCAAGAAAACCTTAAGCTCTTACTATGACGCTGTAGCTGAACTACTCCAATCAGAACATGCGGTAACAACAATATTTTGGATTCTCTTATTTGTGTTCATTGAATGTATGCTATGTGCTGTCATCTTCTCTAATATCTTGATGCATATTATGCAGTCTCTTCGTCTCATGGAGGTAGAGAATGCAAAAGTTTTGAGTGCCAAAGGTGAACTAAGTGATGAGAATACAGCATCATATGAGAAGCTCCGGAAGTCTTTCGATCAGTTACTACGCGGTGTCTCCTCGTAAGTATCCATTAAAGGACTGCCATGTTCTTTTATTTCTTTGTTGGTTTTGTAGCAGCACAAGCTGCCATTTATTTAGTTCAGTAACTTCAGTTGTTTTCATATTGAACTTTACTGCATCTGGTGTTAGGGGCCTTACAGTTTTCATGCACAGCCCTTGGATTTAGTAGCTCTATTGTCTTTTGCAGTAGTACCATGACATCGGCAAGTTCTATACTTTCCCCTTTCAAATAATATTTAAATATTTTGCCTACTTCAAATGTGATAATCAGACATAGTAGGTGGAATCATTCATACCTCAGAGTAACTAGGATAAGAAAGCACTAACAGAGGTCTCAACTGTTTTTTCATGAACTGAGCATGACTAGTGGATTTTGGGATTCAGCGTCACAACCGCACACAAATGAATAATATTAATCGATTTTGCTATCAAATTCTGTTAAGAGATGAATAAAAAATAATTTTCATTGTAACTTGAAATATTTACAGCCGGTGCTTCTCTTTTTTGCATGTCAATACCATCTTTCGATCATATGCATTTTTATATATATCACTTGACAATTTTTACACTTTTGCAGGTTAGCTGAAGCTCTTGACATGCAGCCTCCAATGATGCCAGATGATGGAAATACAACAAGGGTTACTACAGGAATTGATGTACCCCCCTCTTCTGGAAAAGAATCATCTGCACTGGAACCCATTTGGGATGATGAAGATACTAAGTCTTTTTATGAATCTTTACCTGATCTCAGGTTTTTCTTTGTACTATTGCCAATATCTTGGTCCCCCCTTGATCCCATTTTAGAACTATATTAATTGTAGTATTTGATCATACTTTTGAAACTATGAACCCTTTTTTTTTCTTCTTTGAGCAGAGCATTTGTTCCTGCTGTATTATTGGGAGAAGCTGAGCCGAAGTTGAATGAGCAGAATGCAAAGACACGTGAGCAATCTAGTGTAAGAATCAGATATCTCAAAAGTAGTATGTTTTGCAAGTTCACATACTGGTATCTAACAAGATTTAAGATTTGATTTTATGAAATCGATTACTAGATATCACCATTGTGTCCATCTGTTTTGTTTGAAACAATTTTTTGCTGTTTCTTTTTTCCTTTTAGGTCTTTTTTTTCTTCCATTTGTGACATACTGGAAGTTCTTTGTCCAATTGGAATATCCTGTTTCTTCTTCCCCATTTCTTTTGGATAGCAAAAATCAGGCCTTTTGGGATATGGCTAAATACTCTGGTTAAATATGAATATATGATCGTGTATGGTACTTTCCATAACTACAATGGCTCATCTGGTGCAGTTTTACCTCCCAATTTATGCCAGCCAAGCATATGATGTCTGGAATTTTTGCAATGTTGAGATTCGTAGGGCATGCTCTTCTGAATATGTTCCATTCTGTTCTTTACTTTTTATATTGATGATATGGTTCAATACAATGTTAACATTTGTCATCCACATGTTGATTTCTGTACGGTCTTCTTTGTGTATGCCACGCTTGTGTGCGAGAGGGGGAGGGGAATGCGTTACTCCTTGCAATAGGGCATTTAGTTTGTCCTTTTTTTTGGTTTGGCAATTGGCAATAAACCATTGTATGAATTTGTTTTGAAGGAGTCTAATGCAGAGCCAGAGACTGAACTACATGATAATGCTCAAACTTCTGGCAGTGAACAGTTGGAAGGAAAAACAGATGATGGAGCCAAGGATAGAGAAGAAAAAGATAAAGATAAGGCAAAAGATTCAGATAAAGAAAAATCTAAAGAGAAGGATTTGGACAGAAAAACTGAAAGAGAGAAAGTAAGAGCCATGGACGGTGCAAGTTTGGATAGTCTGCTACAGAGGCTGCCAGGATGTGTTAGCCGTGATCTTATCGATCATTTGACGGTAATGACCTATGTTGCACACTTGTATTCTCTATCCTGTTTGCACTTGGAAGTGGTTATCATTCTTAAGCTATGGTATCTTTCTCCAGGTAGAGTTTTGCTACCTAAATTCTAAAGCAAATCGAAAGAAACTTGTGCGGGCCTTATTCAATGTTCCAAGGACTTCACTGGAGCTTTTACCTTACTATTCTCGATTGGTTGCCACATTATCAACTTGTATGAAAGATGTACCAAGTATGCTTTTATCGATGCTTGAAGAAGAGTTTAACTTTTTGATAAATAAGAAGGTAAGTTTCATATGCACTCTGCTTTTTGGCCTTGTTTATGCTTAGTGTGATGTTTTATTTGTCATATTAACAAATTCTTTTCCATTTTTTTTTTTGAGCTTGGACAATTTTGTTATTTGCCATTAGTTCTAGAATCAAAGTTATGGGGTCAAACACCTGTATAAGCAAAAATATATATCATAGTTATCAAGTCGTCGACTAGACGACGACTAGTCGTTCAGTCGGCCGGCCGCCACCAACTTGCACTGTCGACTTGACTGGAAGAAGCAAGTCGAGCGACTTGGCCGTCTGGTCGACTAGTCGTCGTCGAGGGTTTTCAGTCGTCGAGGGCCCACGGGCAGTGAGAGTTGAGAGAGATAAGATAGGGAGAGGAAGCGCAAGCGAGAGAAACAGATCTGAGTTAGATCCTAGACCGAGAGAAGACCTTGAGAGAGAGAGCGCACCCGTCGCTGTTGCTGTCGTCGTAATTGTCGCCATCGAGCCGTCCATCGCCGTCGCAAGTCGTCCGCCGTTGCCGCCTCTGACCCTCGAGCTGTCCGCCGCTGTCGCAAGCCCTCCGCTGTCGCCGCCTTTAACCCTCGAGCCATCCGCAGTCACAAGCCTTCTGCCGTCACAAGCCTTCTGCCGTCGCCGCCTTTGACCCTCGAGTCGTTCGCCGCTCTTGCAAGCCCTCCGCCGTCGCCGCCTTTAACCCTTGAGTCGTCCGCCACCGTCGCAAGCCTTCTGCCGTCGCCGCTTTTGTTTCCGTCGAGCTGTCCGTTGCCTCTAACCCGGACTGAGTTGTTGTTGCTGTTGGTTTGGTTCACTGTTGCTATTGCTGTTGGTTTGGTGCGACTGCCTGCTGTTGCTGTTGGTTTGGTTCACTGTTGACTTAGCCTCTTTTGATTGTTGGTTTGTTGCTGCCTCCACATCTAATGGCAAATCAAGGTTCAACCGGTTCACCCCCGGATGAAGTAGAGGGTAGAGAGTAGTATGATCCATCTAAGGATCCTCAATGTTGTCCAATGTTGTTTCATATATTTAATCATTAAGTCTTAATTCTTTTTAATTTGCTGTCATATAAAATAATTTTGTCGACTAGTCTACTAGTCAGTCCCATGGAGACTTTAACCGACTGACCGACTTGATAACCTTGATATATATATATCTGTAGTGACTTACTATTCTTCTCTATGTTTCTTTTCAGGACCAGACCAACATTGAAACAAAAATTAGAAACATAAGGTTTATTGGGGAGTTGTGCAAATTCAAAATTGCTCCTGCAGGTCTTGTTTTTAGTTGTTTAAAGGTAGGAATATCTTCTACTTTCAAGCTTCTCGCACTTTCATCCTTGGACTTTATGTTCTGTGATTTCTGAATTTTTCATGTTTTTGTTTAACCAACATAGTACTACTGCTGTACAATTTCTGCTAATGCTGGCATCACATAGCATATGTACTGATTTTTAATTAGAGAAATGGCATACTTTTGCCCCTGTGTGAAGTAATAATTAGTCCATCAGGTGTTGTTAGCTGTTGGTTTTTTCTACCTTGAATTTTCCTGAAATTATCTTTGTGTACTGAAGTTTTATTTCATGTTTTGCAGGCCTGCTTAGATGACTTCAGCCATCATAACATTGATGTGGCCTGCAACCTTCTTGAGACTTGTGGACGCTTCCTGTATCGTTCACCGGAAACTACAATTCGCATGGCTAACATGTTGGAGATACTGATGCGATTGAAAAATGTCAAGAATTTGGATCCGCGACACAGTACGCTTGTAGAAAATGCCTATTACCTTTGTAAACCACCAGAAAGATCTGCCAGAGTCTCAAAAGTTCGGCCACCTCTGCATCAAGTAAGATTTCCATATTTTCTCTGATCTCTTTTTGTACTCTGATGATTTCCATTGAACTCATATGTGAATTGTTACATGATCAATTGTTTTTTCCTTTCTGTGCAGTACATAAGGAAGTTGCTTTTCTCAGATCTTGACAAATCAAGTGTTGAACATGTTCTTCGCCAATTACGCAAGTTACCTTGGGCAGAGTGTCAGCAGTACCTTCTGAAGTGCTTTCTAAAGCTTCACAAGGGAAAGTACAGCCAAGTTCATTTGATTGCTCTTCTCACTGCTGGCCTTAGTCGCTATCATGATGACTTTGCTGTGGCTGTGGTAGACGAGGTTAGTTGCTTCAGTTGAGGCCTTAAACCATTTTGTTCTCCATTCCAAGAGAACTTGCTAGTTGCATGACTGATGAGGATTTCTATTGGGAGCTGTTAAATATGAGCCTGTAGCATCTATTTTATCTTGGGGTTCTCTCTCCTTACTCTTTTCCATTTTGATGCACAAAATACTTGTAGATATTCTTCAGAACATGTCTTTTTATTTGCAGTCAGCAAGTCTACTCCAAATTCCTACTTCATTGTTTTTTATTTTTGATATTGAGGTGTAATCTAGTTGAGAATCTTGGGATTGAGGTTTTGTTTTAAGTTGGTAGCCTAATATCATATATCTATTACCACTTGCCAGATGTAACATCTTCATCTGTTCTATTCGGTAACAATTTTCAGTTGTGTATGGATTAACTGGCATCTCAGTGATATAATTAATTGTTCATTTGGATTTAGGTTTTAGAGGAGATAAGAGTTGGGCTTGAGTTGAACGACTATGGAATGCAACAAAGGCGCCTCGCCCACATGCGATTCCTTGGAGAGCTATATAACTACAAGCATATTGATTCATCAGTTGTATTTGAGACACTATACCTTATCATTATGTTTGGTCATGGAACACCTGAAGTAAGTGAAAACATTGTTTAGCAAAGATTGGGAAGACTTCGCTTTGTTATCTTTCACTGAGTTCTAATCACTGATGCATATCTTGCAACAGTTTATATGTTAGCTTCCACTCTGCAGTTTAAATGCTGGCTCAAAGCATAAAACATTGTGCAGTTTTTCTTCACATGATTGGGTTTCTCTATATTTAAGAACTTACTTGATTAACCGATCTTTTTTTCCTTTCACTCGATGGAGCTCATGAGTTGAATCTATTGCAGCAAAAGATGCTACTATTTCTGCTTTTGGCATTACATTCTCAGATATGCTAGCTACACTTTAGTGTTCGAAATTGTATAATTTATAGACCTCCAAATAAAACATAGCATTATTTCTGATCTGCATCTAGGATAAGTATTTGCCAAGTGGAAAGGTGTTATTAAAATTGGTTATCTCACTCTTAAATCCTTTTAAATTCCTGTCACTTTATATTTTAGAAGGATTGATCATGCGTTGTTACTGAACATTCTTCTATATTCTTCCTGCGCAGCAAGATGTGCTGGATCCACCAGAAGATTGCTTCAGGATCAGGCTGATCATTACACTTCTACAGACTTGTGGCCATTATTTTGATAGAGGCTCTTCAAAAAGAAAGCTTGACAAATTCTTACTGCATTTTCAAAGATATATTATTAGCAAAGGGCCCTTACCACTTGATATAGAGTTTGACATTCAGGTCAGTTCCTTTTTCCTCATATATTTTGTATCAAGATATGGGGTGTTCTAAACATTAGCTTCTTGGTAGAGGTTGCTACTTGTGAGCATGCAACTTTTGTGGGTCTTCTCAGATGCTATGCCTGTACAATGATAGATCAGCATAATTGTAATCCTATGCATGATCCCTGACTACCCGTTGTTGGTGAATGGTGAATGTAGAATCTATGACTTTCTGCTGAAACTGTGATAGGACTACTATTTTTCTTGGTGTTTTCTATTGGTCTACATTTACTTGACTGTTCTATCAGTGACCACAGCTCTTAAATGTGTTCTTGCAGGATATGTTTGCTGAGCTACGACCAAACATGACTAGGTATTCATCAATAGAAGAGCTAAACACTGCACTTGCTGAGCTTGAAGAAAATGAACGTGTGGCCTCAGCTGAGAAGGCTGGAGGTGAAAGGCATTCAGACAGTGAATCTCGGAAAATGCGGACACAAAATACTGCTCTTGCTGCAAATGGCAAGAGCTCAACAGATGGAGTTGAGGAAAATGGCCGGGGCCATGAAGAAGCAGCAGACAGTGAGAGCTATTCAGATAGTGGAAGCATTGATCAAGATGGTCACGAAGATGAAGAAGAGCTGCTGTCTGAAGAGAAATCAAATGATGATTCAGAGAATGAAGACGACGATGAGGATGATGACATGCCAGTTGGTTCTGATGAAGACGACAGTGTTGAGGTTAGACAAAAGGTGGTGCAAGTTGATCCTAAGGAGCAAGAAGACTTCGACCGAGAGCTGAAGGCCCTGCTACAGGAAAGTTTGGAGTCACGTAAATCGGAGCTGCGTTCAAGACCCACTTTGAACATGATGGTACCGATGAATGTCCTTGAGGGGTCAAAGGACCCAAGGGCCACAGAATCTGAGAGTGGAGAAGAAACTGTGGATGAGGAGGGTGGTAATTCTGGGAGTGGCAGCAAGGTGCGTGTTAAGGTGCTTATGAAGAAAGGACACAAACAACAGACAAAGCAAATGTTCATTCCTGGGGACTGCTCACTTGTGCAGAGCACAAAGCAGCAAGAAGCTGCGGAGCTTGAGGAGAAGCAGAACATTAAGCGGAAGATTCTTGAATATAATGAAAGGGAGGAGGAAGAATTGAATGGAGGATCATCACAAATAGTAAATTGGGGTCCAGGAGGAGGCAACACCAGCAGCAGTATTAGGTCCGCCGGACGAGGCATTTGGGATGGTTCAGGCAGGGGAGGAGGTGCTCGGCATCGGCACCACATTGCTGGTGGTTTCTACCATAGTTATGGCAGGAGAAGATGATTAGCTGTTTTAGCATCACGAGGTATTTTTAACAAGATAAATCGTTTTCTCCCAGTCAACTTCCTATGGAAGAGAAATGCCTTAAAAGCTATTCCAGGAGGTAAAACTGCTTGGTGGAAAGCTTTTTCCATCCACTGTAAGGTAATGCTACCACTGATGGAAACTTTCTGCTAGGCTAGTGGCTTAATTATCGCATTGCTCCATAAAGTTGGTGGTAATGGTATTACGTGTCGGTAGCAGGTTGATCTGGTCGTGCCTGTATGGCTGTATATAAGATGTTTTCTCTGCCTCTGATGCTGAGTAACTTGCTTTGGTTGTAATATACTGCAGAGCTTCTGTGTGGCAGATATATTACTCGGATGCCCCATGTTAATTTAATGGAATCAGAGGTGATGAATGCAAGAAGTTTATGTGCTGCTGATCCAATCTTAACTCTCTGCTATCCCACAAAAATTGAACAACACCTACCTATGCTTTGGTTCGTTTATTTATTTTTTTGGCTGCCAAAAGTTTGTACATGAACCAGAATTGCCCACCTAACTTATGCATCTTACGTGGTGAATATTTCTTGGTGTGTAAATGTTGAAAAGTCCATATGGCACAGTCAAACTATTAAAGTATGAGCAGTAATTTATAATTTCTCTTAAAGTGGTATGCCTGCAATTTCCTCCTACAAATATGTATTATAAGGAGATTATATGACTAGATACCAACAGCATGCAATCATGTATTTATCAAGGGCTGACCATCTCTCTCATGTTCCCGTGATTTAACTCCAATGAACCATAAGGCCTGCACTTGACTTGAGATGCTAATTATGATCATAAAGACTCTTGTGCTACAGGTTGCAAACTCTTGGTACAAGTCCCTGCAATAATGCAAACTTTCTGTGGTCCAATCAACAGCAGATTTCCGAGTGAATCTACAATCTTCAGATCCAGTTCACTCATCCTACACATTTCAGTTTTCATGCATTTCAAGCTCTGTTCTTTTAATTCGTTCCTCTTTCATTACCAGACTTTCTCGGCTTCATGATTGCTTAACAAGTATGCTGCCATGTATACTTGTCTGCCATGATCTACTTTTCACCGAATAATTACACGGGAGAAAGCGAGATCCGCGAATGACTGGCATCGAGTATCTTGCCCAATGGACGCGGGCAACAGTGCTCCTGTAATTGCCCACCACAGCTCGAATTTGCATCTGGTGTTATGTGAAACGTCTATTGAAGTAGTACAGAAAAGCGTATCTCGAACCGCATAATTACCACTTACAGTGCTCCATCACAGTGCACAACCAATCTTTACGCCTTTACCCCGATTCATATACATCTGATCAAATCACCATGGTACTGTAATGTATATCATTGTGATTTGTGAGCAAGGTACGGTCAGGGAGGGAGAAAGGTTAACCATCCATAGTTGCAGCCATGCAGGAGCACTAGGAGAATAGTATCTGGGTGGTCTTTGGAATCTCTGGGGAAGTGGATTCTGTCATCGTGTCATCTGCGTCCTGGCTTTGTGAAGGAATCTGGTGTAATGTGGGGGAGAGGAAGCATCAAAGCATGGCCTTTTGGTGGGTTTTGACTCTTGGAGGGATCTGTGAGGGCATGCTGGATTCTATATCGCATTTCTAGCAAGCTAGTTGCCTTCCTTTTAGTTAAGGCGAATAAAGCGAGTGAGTTGCTTCTGCCTTCTTTTAGGTAGTGTGTCTATGGTGCTTTCTGTTTCTTCTTCCTCTCTTTGATCTTCCTAGTTGGATAAAGATAAATCTCACTCTGCCTTGATGTGGAAAAGAAAAGGTTTAGTGCATGCCTTTCTTCGTGTGCAAGCTATCATCGGCTCATCGCCTTTACCTGCTGACTATGCTTGCTCTCTCCCTGACTCGAGGCTTGCTCCAAAGATTATTTCGCAAGTAGTAGTTACTCTCCTATTTTTTAGAAACTAAATTGTACAGATTTTTAAAAAAATGGATTTAATAGTAGAATAGTTGATAATTGTAAATCAAATTATCGAACTACTTTAAAAGCTGTGCAGCTCATCTTTTTGAAAACCACTAAAGCACTTGTCTTGTTTTGCAAAATTGATTTGCAAAATTGATTCTCAGTTACTGTAAGAGACTGACAGATTGAGAATTTGTTAATTATGGGGTCAATTACAGTTATACAAGATTATCATTTTAATTTATCATATTATAGACTTGCAGTGGATTAATTTTCTTAAAATTTTATGTATTTATAATTTTCATGCAAATTTCTACCAACACAGGGTGTTTTTTGTAAAAGGGTTAGTTGACCCACAGCTAAATCTGTGGCTGTGTCACTAGTAATTAAGAGAGCTGGTTTTAGTTGTTAAATTAAAAGTTTATATAAAAAGATCAGCTAGCAAATACGGTGTAGATTATAGGTATAATATTTATTAAGAAAAAAGTTAAAGTTTGTTACCAAACATTCTTTAGATGATGTCACCTTAAAGTGTGCAGTCAGGGCAGTGCAGTGCATGCACCAAAGATTTACCTGCAAAATGGAGGCTTGTGTGCAAAAGGAAAACACACGGCATGTGTGTGGTGGGGGTCTGGATGGCTGGGGTCGAGACTCCAGAAGGGCCATCTGGCCATTTTGGCATGAAGGATTTGGTTTATACTCCGGTGGGCTCATGCTCCCACCTTGAATGGACCCACCTAAAAACAATACTTTCTTACTGGTTAGTGAGAGTGCCTAAGCTAGTGGCCACCAGCACTGAATTGCAACTCTGGCTAGCTGCTGCTTCGGGGCCCCCCTGTGGTTACATATGCCACTACATTACACACCGTTACCGACTTGAAAATAGCTTGGGGTTTTCACAACCGGAAACAATCCCCCCTCTCCTCCAAATATCATGAAAATGTGTCTTTGTTGACAACTATTTTTTAGAAAGTGAGAGTTACTACTTCGATATAGATGTCTTTGTTATCTAAAACTATTTAAAAAATATTGCACATAATATCATCATAACTTATAGTTTGTATATACATTAGTCATACAGATATGTCTTAACAACATGATTACATGAATTCAGAATATATTATCCTGTATATAGTATTTCCTTTTCTTCTTCAAAAAACATGTCATTTCTTTTTTTCTTTGAATTCATATAGTTCACCCACGTGAATTCGTCAAAATTTGTAAAATTATATTTTCTTGCAGTATTTATTTTTTTGAGAAAAAAAGTCTTGAAGTAATAATACACACTCATATCTTGAAGTAAAATTCTTTTTTCATATAGATATATCTTAATAATATGATTATATGAATTTAGAAACTTCCCTATGTTGTGAAGACCTGTTATCCTACATGACATTTTTCTTTTCTTCTTTGAAAAATAGTATATCATTCCCTTTTTTTTTTTTAATTCATATAGTTCATCCAAGTGGATACCTCAAAATTTGCAAAGTTATACTTCTCTTGAATTATTTATTTTTTGAGAAAAAAATCTTGCAGTAATAAAATCTATAGATGTATATAATATATATCTTGAAGTAAAATTCTTTTACATTTTGTAAAAATCAAGTGGGGTCATCTATCATCTATCCTATCCCAGATGGTATACATTGGATCCTCTAGTTGCATGCATGGCGTACTAGTTAGGCTCCTCTATTCTTTTATTGGAATCTTGATTTGATGGTTCATTTATAACACTTAGGTGCGTCTATTTATATTAATATTTAAGTTTTATTTGTTTAAAAGAGTTAACTTGATTGATATGATTGATTCTTTCATATTTATATATAATATTTTCTTAAATTATATCTGAAATATATGATTAAATTATGCATTATAAGATCTCTTAGATGGAACTAGGACAGAGTGTTACAATTACCAATTACATACGATCCCTACATCTCTTTTGGCTATCGACAGCTACTCCTTTCGTTAGTTATCTCAAAACACTTAAAACATGAGGTAGAAAATCACACACTCTCTAGCACGTGGGCACTGGACATTCATTAGCCAATTACCACAACAAATGTTGGAATAAAAATGAGTTTATAGCGAGTAATGTGTAGCACTAACGTTTAATCAAAATAACCATTTCGATGTGCTTAAGAAAATACAGTGGAAGTCCATCAGACATCAGGATGACTGGATCGAGGGGTGAAGAAATAAAGTGCCTTTTTCACCCTAGTGGTCATGAACAGGGCGATCAAAGTTGTAAAATGACCAACATAAACTTTAGACTGAAGGAACAAAGTACTCTTACAGTTTCAATCGTGCAAAATCATTATTGAACACTGTTTAAAATTAACACGCATATATGCTCTACTTGAGGTCATATTGTCACCGGCCACCACGCATAAAATAATGTTATGCATATTAGTTTATTAGTGTGCTCTTTATGATTTGTGTGCACGTTTAGTTGCCGTTTGTCTTTAATTTAGTTGTTTAATAGTAGCCAAGACATATTTTGTCATTGTTCGTTTTCAGCTTGACACTTGCATATATGATACAATAAATTAGAATTGCAGTCTCATATCTAATATAGTTAATTTATATGTTGATGATGATAAATGGATGTGTCATAACTAAAACACTATTGTTGTTGGTCAAGTTTAGTGCAGCTATAGTTTCAATTTATGATCAAAGAGAAGATTTATTTTGAGAGTTTATTCAAAAAGTTTATGCCATCCAATATCTGTATTTAAATTTGAAATATAGACCAGAAAAAATTTCTAATTAGATTTGTTTAGCACAAAGGGACTTTCCTGGGAGAAAATAGGAAGAACTGAATAGTGTGTGGCATTAAGATAAGGATAATATTAGAAGAAGGCATGCCATTTCGGCGTAACCTATTGTCGTACAGTTATCACTTTCCACGAAACAGTACAAGAAAGAAAGGGAGGGCCCACAGCATTTTTTTAAGTCGTATTGGTCCGGGTCTATTGGTGCTTTCCGTCTGGACCGTGCACTAGAAAAACGTACGTGTACCACCGCCTCTTTTCGCCGCCTCCACCGCCAATCATTGGCCGCAGCGTGTCAGCGTCTTACTGACCCAGGCACCTGCCGACTAACGGCCTCCAAACTCACCCAGAAAGGGAAATGATTAAGGAAATTTTTAATAAAGAAAAAGACCAAAATAAAATAAATTTTAAAAAAGAAAATATAAAAAAACAATTATGTGTAAGTCTCTAGAAGTGTAATTTTTACTACTAGTGCAGAGAATCTAGATATTGAATAGTATTAGGTGCACTGATTAGGGACAACTAGGTAAAATTTTTTGTGCGGCTGAAACTATCTAATATAGCCACATGCACAATACTTTCAATGCTGAAATTATGGCGTGTCAAGTTGGAGTCCAGTTTGCGTCACAATAGGGGCTACAACGAGTCGTTGTTGAGACAGACAATCAAGTGCTCATCAATCATTGAAACTCACAGCAGTCATAAAAGATAGAAATAACTTGGGTTCTATATGATATCAAGGTACTTGGCAAGAGTTTTGTTGAATTTAAACTTTGTTTTGTTCCTAGCAGAGCTAATTGTGCAGCACACTTATGTGATAAAAAAGCTTTGCCAAATAGTCAAGGGTGCATGTGGTTAAATACTGTACCGAGTTCCTGTCTAGATGTATGCATCATGCTTGTATTCTTGCTCTTGATGATAAAGGCTAAGCTCAAGTGAGTCTCAGAAAAAATATATTTAACAAGTATTCTCCATTTTTTTAGTGTTGATTGTTAACTTAGACAAAGCTGTCAATACGACGAAACTTTTTTTAAAGCCATGTTTGCATAAGAGGAAATATTTTCTAGGGGAAAGGAGATCTCATAGATTTGTATTAGTTAAATTAGAATCTCAAATATAATCTACAAAAATTTTTTAGGAATTAGTCAAAAAATGTCTTTTCAAACAGGTTCTATGAGTGAAGAAAAAACTTGTAAGATGATAATAAATTTAGGACAACCTATTACTAACTTGTTCTTTCACTTTTTTCCCCTTTTCTAAAATCTAAACGGTTGATAAGCTTTGAAAACATGTGCAGTAAACTTTTACTTCTATCGGATTTTTCCTACCACACGAAAAAAGCCGTTGATTAAGTTGGAAATTTGCGGAAGAATCAAGATATATGGTAGCATTTGCTATACATCATCACAGAAGGAAAAAGACACCTGTCTTAGATGGTGACAAGTTAGGATCTTCTTGAAGTGTTAGTTTTTAACATGATATTATCCATAAAACGAGTATATCTCATGTTAGCTTTGTACTAGCCTATTGGTCCTTTGTCCAGACGAAATATGCCATGGTCAATTGTTTCGACAGTTCTAAAAACACCAAGTATATGGTAAGCAATGTTGACACAGTCGCAATCTCGCATACCATGTGAACCGAACCAAAACTTATTTATTTTTCTAAGCTTGCGCATGGGCATTGCTCCTCGTATCGTTTTCCATAAATTCGAGTCCATGGTGCAGTTGACCGTCCATGTGGTGCAAGTAAAAATGTTTCGTCCATAGCATAATAAACAAGTGCTGGTAAATGGTGGCTTGTCAGAATTGCATGGGCGACGCGTGGGACGTTGCAGGTGAGCACGAGCGCGAGGCCAGGAAGACGTTCGCGCACGCGCACGTCATCTCCCACGAACGCCCGCTTATTTTACATGCGTGCCAGGATCCCCCTGTGCCACGGTACTCCGTTGTCCAGTATTGCTGCGGTGGCCTTGCTCTCAAAGGTTACTTTAGAGGAGATATCCTAGTCATCTCGAGAAAATACATTTTAATTTCCTAATTATTTGACTAGCTTATAATACTATGAAGAAAAACTGTACATATCCATAAATTCTGTTTCTCTATTTCTTTATTTGGAAATGGTGTGTATCAACCATCTAATGTTTAGTAGAGCATCAAACGCTTGATGTATTTGTTGTAACAATTCAAGTATAATGTTATAGACTTGTAGGAATTACAAAATGTTTAGTACACAAACGTATACTAAAAATACATTGATAGAAATCTACATATCACTAGCGGTACACTATAAATAGCTGAACGTTATATTTTAAGCTCCACGATGAGTAAAGGAATCATTACCAAGAATAAATCAAATAAGTTCTAAAAAAAAAAGAGAGAAACAAAGACAACAAGAGGTCCGACTGATTTTTTTTTTTACTTCACAGTTTATATTCCTTAAGGAGTACAAGACCCAAATCCGAATTCATAGAACAATCAACTAGTCCATGAGGCAGATTGACACGAAATATCCAAGGAAGTTGATTAAAGCGTGGTGCAACCCAGCTAATCTCTGTGATTTGTTGGACTCCATCAACACTTTATTTCAGATGGTTTAAGATTCTGATTGATTTAAGTTAAAACTCAACATTCTCAAACAAAATCTTAATAGTATGCAATACAGAACAACTACATCATAGCGAGTGGAGTGAATACATCCAAATAACATATGGCCTTTATATACCATTTTAATTCTGATAATAATAGAATAGTAGAATCTGATTCCTAGCCCATAATGAAAGATAAATAGGTAGGATACATAGAATGTGTGTGTATATATATCTCTCTTCATTGCTTCCGTATATTCTATCTCAAAAAAATCATATAAATAGTTACTAAAAACTCTATAAAAAATTAGAGAATGTGCATATTAGGTTGACCAAATAATCTACAAAATTTTAATTCTAAACCCAATGTATATTAGGAGAAAATTGGAGAAATAAAAAATGACAAATTTTAATGAATAGTAACTTTTATTTTTTTTATTTTTAGATTTATTTTTCAGCTAAATTTGTTTTTTTTCTCTTTGTATAGATTTAATTTGGATTTGAAATTTGTGAGATGATAGATTGATTTTATATCTACAATATCAATTTTTTTATAAATTTTTTTATGATCATTTACATAGAATTTTGAATTTTAAGGAGAAATGTATAGGAGCACTGAAAGGGTGAAATGTATTAGACACTTATATATATATATATACAAACACTATTCTATACACATTCCTAGAATAGTTATTCTATATCCAGTCTAGAAACTGTTTGATCTAAATTACTAGAATAAAGTACAACCGTTGAATAGAGATAGCGGTTATCCTCTGTTTAAAAGAATTTAATGTCGTTTTATTCCATAACGAAACTAAATATTTGAAATATTTTATTGTGACTGATCGATATCCGCACCAACCACCTCTTCATCTTCTTCACTGCGCTCCCACATCTTGTTCACATCTAGTAAATTTATAGTATATGATCAGTAAATTTACTGACAAAAACATATAATATATATTTATACTATATGACCAGTAAATTTATATTACACGATCAGTAAATTTACTGACAAAAATCTATAGAATAATTTATAATATGTGACAAGTAAATCATATATATATATGATTTTTTATTACGTATAATAGCTATGGCAAAAGATAGGATTTAGGGTTTTCCAAGTTCTCAAAAAATCTGAAAACATTAGGGGTGTAGAGGGTCTAATATTATGAAGATTTGCAAATTTTTATGACTAATGCAATTGTATGTGGGAGAAAAAAAAGACAAGATCAAATAGAATACATATTGGCCTGTTGATTGTCTTTTTTTTCTTCTACATACAATCATATTTAGTCTTAAAATTTTGTGGAGCTTAACAATCTTATTCCTTTATGTTCAGTAATTTTTTTTATAATTTTTGAGAATTTGAAACCACTTGAACTCTTGTATGTCATAGCTACACACTATATGACAATGTGTATTCAGGTGGTTCTAAATTTTCAATATATATATATAAAGTGGATTTGCTACGATGTGTAGTAGTTACAACAAAGAGAGGGTTTGAGAGTCTCCGAGTTCTCAAAAAATCTAAAAAATTATGGGGTGTAATATAATAAAGATCTGCAAATTTTTATGACAAAAAACAATTATATGTGAGAGAAACAAAAAAGAAAAGGTTAGACTAAATATATATTATTACTAATTGCTTGTCTTTTTTGTCTCTCTTATATATATTTATATTTGATCATGAAACTTTGTGAGACTTAATAATATACCTTCCTCTATATTTAATAATTTTTTTCATAATTTTTTAGAATTGAAAATTATCCGAACTCTTACACACACACATATTTTCTGCTCCTGCGTAGTATACTCATACTCATAAAATGAGAGATATATTCACAATATGAAAAGTATATTCATAAAATATACCTATTATTTTAACTAAATAATGAGTATATACTTTTTTTATAAAGTGCTATGGTGAATTATTTAAGTATTCTTTAGTATATACTAATAAATAAGTATAAACAATATAATGAACCATCGAAGAAGTATGCATCCAATACACATGGAATAGTCTTATATTACTATGTATGATGAGAAAAAAGTATTTATGACTTATTTAAGTATATATATATATATATATATATATATATATATATATATATATATATATATATATATATATATATATATATATTCTCCGATCTCAAATATTTGTCATTTTTGCTAAAAATTTGTTCATAAATACTTGTCATTTTATAAATTTTAAATAAAATTGGGTGGGTGAATATTTGTAATAGGAATTTAAAACTTATTAATTATAGCACATGGTTTATGTGCCCACACATTTATTATGGATATTCACTAAAGATATAATCACATTAATTTAAAGAATATTAGATAATTGAGAACAGAGGTAGTGTATAGAGGGTGCATGCACACACAGAGAATTCCATGATTATTTAAACTTGTTTTTTAAAATGACTATCTGAAATAATTTCTATTTATAATTCTTCATCCCTAACCGCAACTCATAAGTTGATTTTTCAACATCAGTCGGTTCGAATCTCTGCTTAATTCTGACAGATGGCTTAAAATTTGCAATCATTTGCAAATGCATCTAGCAGGAGGACGAGAGAGAATAAAAGGATCTCCCTTTGCTAGCCTAGTTGACTACCCACAAACACGACACATCATGTATCATTTGTAAACTAACACACCTGGCCCTCTACACGCCATGTTCGCACTGACTCACAAAGAACTCCCCGGTCCCAACCACTGACCCCACCAAATACACACTTTCCATCATAAAAATTTTTCCAAAACGCGCACAATTGGAGGAAGTAAACTAGTATTACCAACAATAAAGCCTACAAGATTATTAATAAACAAACAAATAAATAAGAGAAAAGAAAAACTAAGAGGGAATGAGTACTTGTTTCTTTCCTCATGAGAAAAAGGGAAACGGAAGAGAAAAGATTGAGATGAAGAAAAGAATCAAGAGAGAGTAATTAATAGTGGAAATAATTGTTTGGTAGCCATTGGGAATCCCAGTGCCACTATTTCCTCCTCCCATCACTGAATTCCAAGAGATATCAATCTCTCTCTTTCCTCCCTCTTTACCACCACTTCGTCTCTCTTCGATTCGGTGGGTGCAAGTTGTTAAATTGGCACACGACTTTGGCTTTTAGGGAGGGAGGGAGAGATAGAGAGAGGGAGGGGGCATATAAGTTTGTTCTTTGGAAGGCGGGGCCGCCGCTTTTTGGCCTCTCCCCTGCCTTCCCATTGGAGCACACAAAGCTGGACGGCACCATTTAAAGAAGAACCAAGTAACACTACTTCACACACCATCACAGTGCGCGGGCTCACACACACACACACGCACGCACCTACACGCTCACGCACGCTGAGGGAGCCACGCAGGAATTGTGCTGGTGTTTGGCTTCTCGCTCTCTGGTGGTTTCCACTACAGTGCAAGGACGGTGAGATCATTGGCTTTGGCCTAGGTATGCTTCTTGATTTGGTTTCTCTGATTGTTTTCAAGCTAGGATCTTTGCCTATGTTTCTTGATTTGGTTTTCTGGTAGAAATTTTACCTGATTAGGGGAGAATTTTGGGGTCTCGGTGTGAGCTTTGAAGTGAAAAGTGAGTTCTTGAACGGTGCTTTGCACGTACCTGTCTGTGTGCCCAGGCCCATCTTTTGTAATCATCATTTCTTAGATTTGGTTTTCTGTTTTGGCTGAAGTCTTTTTCTATTGGTTATCTAGTTTACGAGCAGATTGACGAGGTCTTATGATTTTTCGATGTGTTTCGTTCAAGGGCTTATTTTTGTTTTATGCCAAGAAAGGAGTTTTATGCTTCGATCGTATTTTGGAGTTTAGCTTCTCTCGTTCAGACTCTGCTACTAGTATACGGACCGATTGGCTGTGCCTGCCTGTGTGTTTTTCTTTCTTGGTTCGGTATTATAGAGCCCTTTCAGAAACCTAGTCCTGCGGTCTTTGCGAATTGCTTCCATAATTTGGTTGTAAGCATGATCAAAGCTGATGTTTTGGCTGTCGGTGTGGTTTGTGTGTGACACTAGCAGTACATGAACACGTGTTCGAGGTGTATCAACTCATTTCTGTCATGATTTTTGTAGGATTTTTGCATAAAGCCTTTGACCATGTTTGTCAATTCATCAATCGATTTGGTTTTCGTATATGTTTTTTTTTTATGTTTTTTAGGATAGAGATAGTTATTTAGGCCTGGATTTTTGGACTCGTGCTCTGTCCAGTCTATTTTATTTATTTATTTATTTTTTGTGGGAATTGGATAGTTCAATGTTTTTATGTACTGCTTTTCATAGGGCTAATGAGAAAGTGGTGGAATTGTGGAAGATTGAAAATTTGATTTGCATCTAAATTTTTGTTGTTGGGGGTCAATTTTGATATAAAGCCTAAAGGGATCTCAAAGAAAGGTTCTTTCGTTTATGGTACACTGGTCTAGCATCGAGCTCCATATGATTCATGTATTTAAAGAATTTTGGTCTGGTATACTGTTAAGTCTTTCGTTCTGCAGTGAGACGCTGGCTAGTTGCTATTTTTAGATTTTTGGCCTTGTGTCAAAGTATATCGAAAAACGTGCCTTGTCTAAAATTTTTAGCCTTCGGTGAGGCATGCCTTGTTAGACTCATCCAAGCAACTAGTTTTATACAAGATATTTAACAATATAAGTAAAAAACAAAATCATTCCATTTGGCAGATTTTAAGGTTAAGCAAGGTGAGGCAAGTTGAGACATATATCATGGTGGTAATTCTTTCTCCAAATTATTGGTTTCAATTCTATTTGAAACAAAGCAAGGCTGCATATTGGATGGTATTCTTCATGCTCTTAACCTTTTTTTTCCTTTAAACTGTGTTGTTGCAATATGATAAACTTGGATTGGATTAGTTTTGGTGATTAGAATGTATTATCAAGTTTATGCGAACTCTTATACTTTAATTTGCACTGCATTATGTTCTGTTTGGGAGGGAACATTCCTATTTTTTAAAAAAAATAAAAAAGATTGATTTGGCAGTCAGTTGAACTTCAATCGCTAAATAGTTCTTCTGTTTGGCATTTTAATGTCTTCTGCAGGGAAGTACTGTGGCGGAAGCTTCTCAAATTTAGAGATTGCTGTTAGAGGAGAGTTCTATATTGTCAGTAAAGTTCTGCTAGTAAAGTTTTGGGCATTTTCTTCTTAGTTTGGATGTAATTCATGGTTACCTGGACGAATTCATGGAGACCTGGATACCAAACTCTTATAGGTTGCATCAAAATGGGCTCTTAAGTTGTGCTACAAAGGTTCCCTAATTGAAGAAAAAGCACTAGCGGGTAATATAATCAAAGTGTTGTTTCAAAGCTTGAGGATGTGTTTGTGAGGCTGAAGTGCAAGCATCAAATCTGTTTCCAGAGAATTTTGTCCAGCATGCAGATGTCACCTGATCCTAACCTAAACTATGGAATGTTTCCACAGTCATTTTGCAGCCAACATGTGGTTTCATTTCAGACCAGCGCAATAACCAGTGGGTCAGGAGGCATGCCAGTGTGCCTGGACACTTCCAATGGGATGAATGGCCGCTTGGGAATGTTGAACAGTGCATCTTCAACGATTGTGTCTACTAGTTCACCGAATATGATTGCTGATTCTGGGCAGAATCTCAAGTATGGGGCACCAATGGCTGTGGATTGGTCGTATCTTGAGCTACAAGTGTTGAATGATGGCCTCAATAAGTATGTCACTGCTGCTTCATGTGGCATCACTCACTTCAATTTCACCTTAAAAATGAACATTTTATCGCATAGTGCAAACTTAATTTCTTGTAGTTTAACGTTCTAACATTATGCCTGACAATCAAACCTTTTGAGATATTTATAGTGTCTACACCGCTTTGGGACAGCAAGTGTTTGTCATGTGGGTGCTCGATTTAGTCAGAACTTGCCCCTCTTTTTTTAGTTTTTCCTTTGTTGTTCTAAAAGAAAGGGTGACTCTCCCATTTCTTCTAAGAATATGTAGTTCGTTGTTACATAACTTAAATTTGTTTGAAGTCTCATTCTCTTTCTTGAGTGAAGTTTTTGTTTTGAGTTTTCTACTTTCCCCTGATATGGAGGTATAATGCTCTTGTTATGAAGTTTGCCGAAACATGTCGAAGAGCTGCATGTTTTACTGTACTAAAAGAAAGGAAAGAGTTTTACAATGTCTGCAGAACCAGGGTTGAGATCTGATGATCTTGTCACAAGTTGGCTTGTCTATCTTCTGTTGAAGTTTGCATTCATTGCTTCATCCCTAATCTTATATTCTTGGGTGCACTGGTGATGAATTTCTCAGATATGCGAATGAACCGGGAATTATGAAGTATATTAAGATTGCAGCTATGTTACCTGACAAGACAGTAAGAGATGTCGCCATGAGATGCCAATGGATGGCGGTTAGTCCCTAATTAATTTAGATCTATTCAGCAGCATTTATATGATGTTTTCCCACTAATTCTTTCCACATGTCCATCCGCATGAAAATTTTGCATGTGTTTTCCCAATTACCAGTATGTTTCTGCTGAGTTATGTTCCTTTTGAGGAGCGGATAATTGCATCAGTTAACAGATCAAGTTCCAAAAATGTCTTCAGCTTCTTATTTAATTCTGAACTGTGAAAAATACAACTTTATGCAAAGATGTTTGTCCACACCCTAGATAATTTTCTTATCTAACAGAATACGTGGTCCCTCTCTCAACTTTTTGCTGGGGACTAAGAATAGTCTAAACTTTTATGATTTGTCAATTTGAAAGGACTATAATTACACTAAACCAGAGTTGCATATATCATAGTAGATTGTGTGATAGATACACTTATTTTTCCATGTCTAAATAAAATACTATAATGGCCCATTGTGAACTGTGAAGATAGTGAGATGTGAATGGTCCTCTTAAGTATCCTTCTGAGCCGTTATCCCATTGATATACATTTGTATTTGTGTCCTCTGCCCAAGTATAATATTAGTAGTGCTGCAAAGTCTTTCTGCTTTTGACATTACTAAGCTGTACTTGGATGTCTCTACTAATATTGCCAAAAATATTTGCAACCAGAAGATGGCATGCCCTTCTTTCGTGACAAAACGTGCATCTATCTTTTGGGCAGTGCTGTTACTTTTTTGGTTCATATATTCTTCATTTACAACATCAGAAATGGTTTCACTTACCTAAGCTAATTGATCAATTTTTAGCATTGGATTCTAGAAAAAAACTAATGCCTCGCAGTGAGCTGAGCTAAACTGAAGCGGTGAAAACATTGTTTGCAATGTATGTTATGACCCTTATTTTGAAACTCCTATGAAGACCCTTTCAAGTTCTGTTAAAAATCACTAGCAAAATGTGGGGGATGGTTTTTATACCTTGATTAATCTATAGTTGCTTTTCAGCTCTACATCAAATTTGTTTTCCTTTGCATTCACTTTGGTAACACTAATGATTTGGTTTGCTTATAGAAAAAAGAAAGTACAAGAAGACGGAAGCCTGAAGAACATTATGGTGGAAAGAAGATAAGAGATAGAAAGGTATAGATGCTCTCCTTATTGATAAAATTTTTGCCTTCTCTTCAGTGCGAATACTCTTATTAGGGAGCAATTCCTTTATTTGTGGGGAGCATATCCTACAGTTGTCAAATACATTTTGAAATCCCCTTCAGTTTATTCATGTAGTAATTATGTATGGATTATGAGAATGATGGAGGAAAGGAGAAAGATTCAAGGTCCTCTGGGCTTCTGTGCTCTATGTAATTTTAAGGTTGTTTAACCAGATCAGGGGTTAGAAGTTAGAACGAAAAGAAATATCTTTTAACCTCAAAAGTTTTGAAGTGGATGACAGTTATACATGATGTGCCTGTTCAGATTTTTCTTATTAGTTTGTGCACAATACATATTTATGTGCATATTTTTGACTGGTGCTAATAAAGATTGCTTCTCAGGAAAAAATGGTGGATTCTTCATTATGGGCTGCCAATCATCCTGTTCAGACAGACATCATAAATTCTTCTTTTATGACGCATAACACCATTCATGATAATCGATTTCTATCTGGAGGTTGGTAGGTCACTTATGGAGTTACATTGTAACTGATGGTGTTTACTGTTTCTCTTTGCATGCACCCGTCATGTTCTATGGTCCCATATTCCTTCTAGAATTTTTCTTTTTGTAGAAACAATAGAACTGTACCTTTACATATCATGTGGTTCAGTTGAGAAGCCTGCCAATAGGAATAATAGTACAAAAATATTTCTAGCCAATTTACATCCTTAGGAGTTAAGAGGTTTAAGTACTGGATATTTCCATAAAATTCCAAACCCTGGATCTCACTGTTGCTAAATTTACCTTGTGGACTATTATATTGCGTTAAAACACACAACACTTTTCAGCACATAGTATTGTTTGTAAGGTCAACTTCTTGTGCCAAATGATAGAACAGGAGTAGAGGGTAGCCAATTTGAAATCATATCACTAAATGCTCCATAGATTTGGATACGTAGAACCTATTTGACCAATTTGTGCATGTCCTAGAGGCTTCATGGACTAGATTCTAGCTTGAAATCCTTAAAAAAAAAAAGATTCTAGCTTGGAAGTCCAGACATGCACGGTACTTTAATGGAATAGACTTGCAAGTAATATGTCTTTAATCCATGAGCTTCTAGAAAAGAAAAGGATGTTGCCTATAGTATACATTTATCTATTTAAAACTTGCAACATAGATATGATTGATAATTATACATGTTGTTAAAAAAATACCTTTGTCTAGCCTCGCCTTCTTCTAACCACATTGTGAAATGTACATTATATTTTTCTATTTTCAGTAAGATCTATGTTTCCTCAAGATGACAAAGGATGAATTATTTTAGAAGCACAGCAACAAACAAATTTTCTTAAAGTCTGACTGCAGTGATTATTGATTTATTAATTCTCTTTATTCCCTGCGTCATATTGTCGTAGTAAATGCACTTGAAATCATTCTGTTTTCGCTAATACAATTCCTATTGACTGATATGATACAACTAAAGCATGTTTTGTCTTTTGGTTTCTTCTATTATCTATTATATGATAGTGTATGTATATTCGGTCATGTAGCCTCTGAAATTGATCAAGCAATGTTGCATCTACTGGAAGAAAATGCTCAGCTGCTTAATCAGATAGAAGCAAATATTTTGACATCACAGGTGTGTTTCTTTACTTACTGCTCCTTGTTCGGTGTTTGTTTCTTCATTATTCATATTCTATTATATTTTGGGGAAATTCCGAGGTCATATGAAAAAGGGCACAATGCAGTCAAGGTAGGTCTTTATTAATCTAATGTAAGGTAATTCTTAATTTAGTTTATCCTAAGAACTATATGTAAACCTGCATATGAGAGCATTAGTTGTGTTCTTTTTGAAAAAGAGAGCATTAGTTGTGCAGAAGTAAATTTATGTCAACTTCGTTACCTGTTTCAGGCTCACAACAACATTGATCTCTTCCATCGGACAAGAAGGAACATCAATACTCTCTTACAAAGGTGAACTTATACGTTATTAGATCTATGCAAAATTAACAGTACAGAATTAAAGGTACGTTGTACCTATCTATGCTATCTCTAATATGATGCTCTCTTCTATAAACAGCATGAGCCAAATGCCTGGAATAATGAGCAAGATGCCTCCATTACCTGTCTCGATGGATGAAAAGCTTGCTAGTTTCCTACTCTCTGGTGGGACAATGGTAGTAAGTTTCCATCTCTAATATGTTACCAACTACTCCCTCTGTTTCCATCAGCTAATCATTCTACTTTCTCTGTTTCCATATAAGTAGTCATTTTAGCCCTGACATGGGGAACACAGTATGAAAGAAAATGACCATAGTCTACACTTCAGTTTAAATGCTCTCATGTTTCTATACTTCAGTTTTCGTTGGTATGAGTATTGAAGTAAGGCTGTATAAGGAAAGTGGAGTACTATAAATTTATCTCGATATTGTAGAGAGACATATATTTATAAACAAAACAAGAAGACTAGAATGACAAGTATTTGTAAACAAAGATAGTAAATGCTAGCAATCGTTCGCTTCTCTCTCATAGGCTGTGCCAAATTCTGTAATGCTCACTCCTGTTGTGATTATCGTTTGAAGGCACAAGTTCTTGGCGGTCATTTGAAAGAGGAGCCAAGAGGATGGTAAGCCACTTACGAATGAGGCGACTGCTCAATTTTCATCAAGCATTTGATGATATATTTGGAGAGCCATTGCTTTGGTGTCTGCATGGAAAAGCAGAGGTGAAAAAGATCCCACTTTCCCTATTCGAAAACGAAAGAAGGTGATATGAAACACACGGCTGCATGGCCTCGAAAGACAGCAGTCAAGCACTATTGCTATGAATGTCTATATATATTAGTGATTGAAATAGGGAAGAGGTTTCGAAAATTGCAGTTTTCCTCGTCTTGTTGCACATATTGATTCTTTTTTGTTTCTCCTGATGTCTTTTGCTCTAGACCAAATGGTAAACTTAACAAAGATGTAGCAATGTAGCATAGACACTTGATATGAATAACTAGCAGGAAAAGCCTTTTTGCCGGTTTTTTTTAATTTTTTGAAGAAAACATTTGTCAGTTACCAGGTAACATTCTCTGTATGTAATGCAAGGCTCACGTTTATCCAATCTCATGAGCTAGAATATTTTAGTGAAAATCTCATCAAGTGCAGAGATGTTGTTCTTGTAGTATTCCCGTACTTGGGAGTTTATCCTTGTTGCATGGTCCAGCACTCCAGCAGCAACTGCAAAGTTTACATGTATCCTTGTGCAAGACATTTTGTACATCTATCCTTTTAGATAGGAATATTTTGCTCCATATGCCACGAAAAATAATGTATTTCTAAAAATATCATTGAAAATCAGCCCATTGGTTAGATGCTACTGAAAATCAAATCTGATTCTATATATATCATTTTTTTAAAAAAAATTTAAAATGCCAAAAATCTCCTGCCCTTCTTTCCCCACATTATGTTGTAGTGTTATATGATATTCATTACATGTGAGTGTATTCTAATAGCGTCTATTACATGTAGGTGTGTTCCGATGACATTACAAGTGATATTTGTGTGAAAATTTGAAATTTTCAAAAAGACATAAGAATGATTTTGGCCATATTCAAATTTTTTAATCGTGTTTTTAAAAGAACTTTTGTTTGCCATTAACACATATATTTTAGTGGTATTTTTCGATTTTTTTTTCTTCGGTGGCATATTTCCCTAGATAACATGTGCACAGAGCAAATAGCTGCTACGTTCATCTGTGCGGTAGAACTTACACTTAAGTGCTGTTGTTGAAGAGATCGGAGTAGAGCTTCCGAAGCTAGGACGCTGCTGCTCCGGCTTCGCCTGGATGAGATCGTTGCTCCACTGGTTTTATAGCCTTCTTAGGGCTTGTTTGGGTGTTTAGGATAAAAATCCCGCCGATCAGGATTTTTGGTTTGGGAAGGAATGGAATAAAAATCCAGATCATCCATTTGAAAGTTTGTGACAATGACAAAATGCACAATTGGGTGACTGATGGGAAGAACTAATGGATCACTAATCACCAAAGTAAGCAGGAGTATGAAACCATAGCAGCTTAGGCTGAACAGAATAAAACTCAGAGGCAACAATAGAAGTCACAGCACCAAGCTTGCTACATCAATATCCACCATATCCTCACCTGGATAACGTGGAAATTATAAATGGTCATCTCTACAGTAATCAAGAGAAGCACATGTATAAAACTTAAACATGAAAGCAATGCGTATACACGTGAAACTTGATCGTGACAAAACAATTTTCTAGAATAAATGCAAAGCCATCCTCAGATAGTCAGATACACCGTTGATTTCATACATTAGTATGAACAACATATTACCAAGCAGACTACAAGACCGAACCTCGGAAAGCAATCCACAACAACTAATGCCAAAATAAGAAATAATTTAAACCAATGCCAACATACAAAAGTATTGCATTAAACAGCAATTTAATCTCAGTGTCGCCAGTCATTCCAACCACATTGCTAAGCTTACAAATTAATCTTTACACCAAACTGTGGCTCAAACGTATGATTGCTTCCACAAAAGTAGTACAAAACTCTACTTTTCGCAGTGCGCTCACCTGCATCAATCGACAACCTTGCACCTAGTGCCCCACTGTAAATTATTAAAGAGAAAATTGATGTTCTTGACAGTCCAAACAGTGTTAGAGATAAAGAAAGAAAAGTGCAAAACAATTTGAGTGAATGACAAACCTGGAATTCGAAGGATCATCAAACCAAGCAACTTCTTGATGCATAATGCTCTGCAAAAATAGACAACAGAAATCACAATCAGAGCAAAACAATACAACCAAAGGATAAATAGATAATCTAGCAGCAATTATCATAATTTTACTAGAACAAGAAATGGTGTCTTACCAATTTAACTTGAAGTAAGTTTTCTTAACTCTTTCTTCAACCACAACAATCTCAACTTCAGCTCGAAGGAGAGAAAGATCTCTTGATTCGCAGTATCTTTGTAAACATCATAAGCCAAGACTTTTTCCTCATCAGTCACATCACTCATTTCATGTAATGCATCAATACACTTTAAAATTGAAAACTTCCATCCTTGTTCCGGTTGATGTTTCATGAGAACTTATTTTTTTCTAAATTCAAGATAAGTATCCATCCTCTCCAGAATGTTATTCTTGATTTTCTTAGACCCTGGTGGTACGATGGAAGAGCTTGATCTAATATTCTCAACATGCCTTTTTGAATATGAGCATGCATTCCTTGCTACTTGCTCCCTCTCCTCATTGCTTCTTCGCATCGACTCACCGATATCATGGACTAAATTCTCATCATCATCCCTATCATCTCTTTCCTCAATTGCTGCTCCACCGATATCATGTGCATCTACACTACTACTAGGTCTCTTTTTTGTGATTGATGGTTTGATAAAACTCAAATGATTTTTACCTTCAGCAATATGACCTGCTACAATGACAATTCAGTTATTCATATAAATTTTTAGATAAACTTCATTAAATCAAAACTAACTATTAACAATATGGTTTAGCGATATTACCTTGATAAAGCTGATCTAAGGACTCAAATAATGGAAAGTTTTTGTTCTGAAATTTTCAAACTTTTTCATTCTCCTATCAAATTCAAGATAAAGAATCATGTTAAGAACATTCAATTCAGACTTTTGTTAGTAGTTACTACACCATACTAACTACAAGGTCCATAAGTGTTTAACTTACTGCCGATATTTCATCCCAAACATCATCAGTAGTAATCATCATTCCAACCTTATTATCAAATGACACGCCACTCTTTTTACGCAAAACATCTTTTAGCCCTTGTAATCTTTCTTTATCTGCGACTCATGCTCCTGGATTTGACTTTTGCTAAAATTTGTTTCAGGAAACTTTGCATTGAATTCTTTCACTATCTTGTTCCATCCTTCGGAACTCCATCCATTGTTTGTTCAATATCTTGGTACATTATGTTCATGAAGCAAATCAACCAACACCATTTCATGTCTTAGCGTCCATCTTGCTCGAGTTTCCATGAAACCTAATTATGAGTTACATATTAAACAGATTAACCAATTATGTACCTCACAAATTTATGTACCTCGAACATGCCTACGAATAGCAAATCAATATCAACAGCCACGAACTGAAATTCACACCAAATCAAGCATCTCTTAATTCTCAAGTGAACCATACAAAAATATTGTCATACATATTACATTCAACAAAGATCAACTAACAAGATATTAACTAAATATTGATGACTCCTATAGTCATTCAACACTTCATTGTTGAAGCCACCTATTCCACCTCTTGTAGTCATCTCATATCTTGAGAGTAATCTCATCTCGCAAAGAATTGACAGCATTTTGTTGACTATTCATCGGCTCGACATCACCACCATACATGTCATCACCATTTGGTACCTCTACAAAGTGGCTCCCCGGAATCAAATTTTCTCGTCGACTCAACCATTGCTCATCGCCATTTTGACCTTGAATCAAGTTATGTAAGACAGTCGCCACCACTGAAAATTTAACTTGTGTATCCATTGAATGAAATGTCCCAATTTTTATAATTGGAAACCTCATTTTTAAGATGCCAATAGCACGCTCAATGTGATTCCGAAGTTGAGCGTGATGGAGATTAAAAAGTTCCTTATGATCATTTGGACGAGGACTACTGCGTCCTTGTTCTTTGATATGATATCGCACCCTTCGATATGGAGCAAGAAATGATGGAGTATTAGCATACCCTGCATCGACAAGATAATACTTTCCTCTAGGAACTTTGAATCCAGCTTGGATGGCAGATTGTAAGACCGGCATCTGATGCAGATCCTTCCCAACCGTTCGAAACATACACAAAATTTAAATCAAAATCACATGCAGCATTACGTTTTGAGAAAAGGTCCCTTTCCTATTTGTATATGGGGCGGCTTTGCTATTTGCTATAGTAACTAGGACGTGAGTTCTATCAATGGCTCCAATGCAATTCTGTAAAGGATAAATAAATATAAAAATGTATCCACTAATTGAAAGATAAATAAAAGTTTTTAGGTTGTAGCTATTACCTCAAAGTATGCAAATTTTGGATTGGACAATATCTTCCAATGTGTTTCAATGGATGGAAGCTTGACGAAATCATAAGTCAATGATGTGATAGCATTGAGGACTACTTTAACATGCCTATGAATGGTCTCACCACTGTGCTGGAATCTTTCTTGTAAAGATCGAAAGCTAGTATTCTTAGAAAGCATATACATGAAAATACCAAGTTGCTCTTCTACATTTAGTCCTCTAGTATTCTGCAAAAGATTTCTCTCCCTAAGCATGGCTGAGAAATTTAGAAATATTTTTGATTCCATTCGAAGTTCTGTGCGACAACGATTCTCATGCCCTCAATGATTTCACGAATCCAGTGTGCACCGGATAAAACTGATATATAGCATGGTTTCTTTTCTTCAATTGCTACTAGGTATAGAGTGGGTAGAACAAACAACATCATTTCGTCATCTTCCGACTCCACATGATCACTAATATCTTCTTCGGAATCCATTCTAGAGGTTCAAGGTCATATTCAGAGTCACATTCATTACTAACGTTAATAACTAATGAGTGCTACTGAAAAAAGATTGGACAGGTAGAAAAAAGCAGAAAGATAGGTTATAGTTTTGGCCTAAATTCTAGTTTGGGTTTAATTTAATAAGGAGATTCTTATCGAAATGGACAGATGGACGGATTACAATAGCAATGATCCGTTTGAGACCTAGTCTTGGTTTTCGCACTAGGCTCGCCCAAATTCTAATATGCGAAATAACGGGATCTTATACCCGAAACCCAAAGTAATAGCACAACTTTTTATTTCAAAGAGGGCTTACACGTCGAACGTTAGACACACTTGTCTACGTCGAAGGAACTATAAGTGTCTAAAACTCGAATAAGTTCTATGATTCTTCGATTGAATTCGATGATCTAAACTAGACCTATTACAAGGTATTTATAGTCCAATCGTATGAGTACGTATCAGGCTTAATAACCTAAACGTATTAGACTCATATAACTAATCCTAAACAGATAAGCTTAGTTATACCTATTCGGATTGGATTACAATTCCGAACAGGGAACGAATTCCTTTTCCTGGTCGCGGACCAATCCATGGTCGCGGATCCTTTCTGAACACAGTTAAGGTCGCGAAGCCGTATGCGATCAGGACTTGGTCGCGAAGCCGCATGCGATCAGGACTTGGAGATCCTCCCGGATCAAGCAAATTCTATCATATGTCATGGCCACATGGAACACTTAGTGCATTGAACGAATAGATATTAACAATGAGAATATGTCCCTGAAGCCAGAAAAAGGATAATAGATAATCCAAAGGATGAATCATTGTTGTATTTAAAGAAGGAAGGAATCTTGCTCTTGAAAAGGCTTCATGGATAATATGAAACTCAAGCTTGAACTATGGAGAATTTTACCACTAAACATTAAAACTACCATTACCACTAAACATTAACATTATTAGATATATACTGCCCTGGCTACATACATAGTAACCTAATCTTACTCCAACAATCAAAGAGAAATATTCAGTAAACGAAATGTTCAGTTTGAAATACCATTTTAACAAGAAACAAGCCATTATAAGCATAATGATGGATGCATCAGAAAGAGTTCCAAACTTAGTCTTCAATTCTATGAAAAAAGAATCTAAAACTGGTAGTGGTGATGTACTTACAACTGGTTCTTTTTAATTTTGATCTCAATTTGGGAGTGGGGGCGATCTGGTGGCCGCCGAGATTAAAGGCCCTGAACTTGATCTTGCTGATACTCAACTCCTCCAACGTCGAATTAATACAATGCACTAATGCTTCAGCTGAACAGAGAGCAAGATTTCCTCATCAGTCACATCACAAGACAGATCTAAAGCTGACCCAGTTGTGCAACAGAATCAATATTAGACAACTAATTATAAATAGGTTTCAACTACTAATTTGGATTGTTAGGTTGTAATTTTATCCTATTAGGGCCTGTTTGTGTGTGTTGGGAAATTTTCCCATACGAAATTAAAAAAAAACTTGCACAATTTTACAAACATTGGAAAAAATGCAGAATAGATCCACTAAGTCCATCTCAAATATAGAAGGAAATGGATATAGACATACCTCATTAATCAAAATATGAAATCCAACTGGATGCACATTCAAATAAGAATTTTCAATGCCAAAAAAAAATCTCTCTAATTGAGTCTGTATCCAAAGCTAGAAATTGACAATCACATATGGATCTAGATCCAGATCATACAAAATAGTAAACTTCCATATGTTAATTCAAATCCAAACTTGATTTGTATATCAAGCACATATCTAAGATTGGGTTAAATCAAATTTTATTACCAAAATTTTGTATTAGAAATGGGAAATCTTCTACAAGTTCATTTAAATTGAGTTATAGGTTGATTGACAACTTAAAAATTTGAACTGCATATCAAGTTTAGCAGACCTAAACAATAGTTGCAACATTTGATGGATATTGTAGTCCGATTCAAATTAAGAGACATCATAACTATATCAGTATTCATTTATTGAATCTAGCTAGTGTTGAATTTGACCTAAATTCATCTTAAAAATATGGACATGGATATGGTATGACCATTAAACAATCCAAATCCTATTAGTTTTCACCCCTAATCTCAACAAAGAATGAATTTGTTGGCGCAATATCTCACATGCAATTGCGACCTCAAATGCCATGGCCCAGGCTTATAAACAAATTCAATGCCATAAATGCCATGTTTACCTATGATGGCTTTAACTCCATTTATGCCGGGCTTATAAACAGCGCATTTATAGGAGATGAGATGGATTCAGGCTTATAAACAAAAGATCAATGCCATGTTTAACATTGTAATGTGAAGTCACATTACAATGTGACCACTTTCGCAAATTAGAAGTTCTTCCAGGTCTTCAGTATTAACTTGAAAAGTGCATTTGAAAGTTTGCATAGTACAAAGTTCAATTTTGTAAAACTGGTAGTGGTGGTAAACTTACAACTGGTGTTTTTTTCAATTTTGATCTCAATTTGGGAGTGGCGGGTGATCTGGTGGCCGCCGAGATCGACGGCCTTGAACTTGATCTTGCCGATGCTCAGCTCCTCCGACGTCGGGTGCTGCACCAACCTCTGCATCCACCCACACATACAATCCAATCAAATACACACACATACACACAGATCTAGCCATCCAACCAAGAAACTGCATTGAGAGGAGATCTGAGACATATACAAAGATATGGATACCTCGTCGTTGATGCTGGAGAGCTGGAGCTCGGCTGATGAAGAAGGATCATGGAGATCGTCGATGCCGTAGATCGTGGAGATTGGGGGTGAGAAGAAAAAGGGGAGATCGAGGAGGAAGAGAGAAGAAGAAGAGAGGGAGAGCGGCGGAGGCGGGAGCCGGGGGTGCAGATCTGGTCTACGGCGGCAACAGTGGATCGAGAGCGGAAGCGGTGCTTGGTGCACCAGATCCGGTGGATCTGGTGGCAACGCGCGAAGAGGGAGGTGGAGGGCGGCGACGCGGGTGAGAAGGTGGAGTGAGGACGCGACACAAAATGGCCACGATTTTTTGCTGGGCCTCCTGTGCCCATTTTCCAAACCCCCCAGATTGGACTTCTTGACCCATTTAAAATTCTGATTTTGGCCCATCCAAACACATTCCTAAATCTAGTCCGGATCCTAATTTCAGCCCACGAAATCCACCCAGAAACAGGCCAAATCCTAGACTTCCAAACAGGCCCTTAGTAGTAGTACTGGAGAAAATAACACAATATACAAGACAAACCAAAAAAAAATAAAATAGAAATACATATGGTTACGGAGGAGTTATAAGACCCTTTTTTTTTAAAGTGCTATTTGGACTTGTTCCTCGCTCGGCTGCAGAGAATGCTCTAACTTGCACGTCGTTAAAGGAAAAAAAGGGTCAGCAATTCTTACAGCCTTACAGTCACAGGCTAAACACACAAGTGTATTTTGATTTTGGGGAATATTTTTGAAGCACCTCCTCCTTCCCCTCCGTTGCCTCCACTCCTCCTCCTCCAGAGTAGCATCATCGGCCAGCCCAGGCAAATGGCTCACCGTGCCATTTTGAGCTCTCTCTCCTCCCTTCCTCCTCCACCTTCTCCTCTCCTACCACCTTCACCATTACTCGTCGTCCTTCTCCTCTTCCTCCTCTAGGAAGGCAATATCTCTTAAACCGAAACCCTAGTCCCGTTGAAATGGAGGTGATGACTAGGCATTGGGTCTGGTCCATCTCACAGGCAATCGCACCTCAAGCCTCCCCACTTCTCACCACCTCCTCCCGTCTCTTCCTCACATCGGCAGGTGTTAGGAAAAGTGGACAATGGATTTAACGTGAAAAAACCCCTTCAAGGTGAAAGGGAAAAAAAATCACGGAGAAACAAATCACTATAATGGTTCAGATTTTCAGAGTACATGGGGTGCCTATTTATAGGCCAAAAGGAATAGGAGATAGAATAGGATTAGGAGATAGGAGATAGAATAGGATTAGGAGATAGAGACATATCCCAACAAATCTCCCCTTGACTTTAAATCCATGAAAGAAATATTTCTTATAAAACTCGAAGAGCTTCAAACACCGCGAATGCCAACCAAGTCAAGGCAATGATTGAACTTGGTATTAGATAATGACTTTGTAAGCATGTCTGCAGGATTATCATCAGTATGTATCTTTCCACAACAATCTTGCCTTCAGCAACAACATCGCGGATAAAGTGGTACTTGATATCAATGTGCTTGGTCTTGGCATGATACATATCATTCTTGGTCAAACAAATAGCACTATGGCTATCACAATAAACAGTATTGACATCCTGTGGAATACCAAGTTCAGAAACCAGACCTTGCAACCAAAGAGTTTCTTTAACACCTTTCGTAGCTGCGACATACTCTGCTTTAGTAGTAGAAAGAGCAGCTATAGATTGTAATGAAGCTTTCCAACTCACTACAGAACCACATAAAGATAATACATAGCCAGAAATAGACCTCCTCTTATCAAGATCACCAGCATAATTAGCATCAACAAACCCAGTAACATTGTTTGACTTCACCAATTTCTTTTCAAACATCAAGCCATAGTCAGAAGTACCTTTCAAATAACGAAGAATCCACTTAACTGCATTCCAATGTTCCTTACCAAGATTATGTATAAATCTGCTAACCACACTAACAACATGAGACAAGTCAGGCCTTGTACAGATCATAGCATACATAAGGTTGCCAACAGCACTGGAATACGGTACATGAGACATATAGTCCTTATCTTCTTCACTGGTAAGACATTGATTTGAAGATAATTTAAAATGTGAAGCAAACGGTGTAGAGACAGGCTTGCAATTATTGAGACTATACCTTTCAAGAACTTTCTCAATATAACCTTTCTGAGATAGAAATAAAGTACCAGCTTGGCGATCACGCTGAATTTCCATCCCAAGAATTTTCTTTGCTGGCCCAAGGTCTTTCATCTCAAATTCCTGACTAAGTTGAGCCTTCAACTGAGCAACCAAATACTTGTCATGAGAAGCAATAAGCATATCATCAACATAGAGTAGTAGATACACAAAAGATCCATTTGGAAATTGCTTAGAGTAAATACAATGATCATAATTGTTTCGAGAATAACCATGAGTAATCATGAACGAGTCAAACCTCTTGTACCAGTACCTTGGAGCTTGTTTCAAATCATAGAGGGATTTATTCAAACGACAAACTAAATGCTCCTTACCAGGAACAGCAAAACCTTCCGGTTGTGTCATATAAATCTCCTCCTCTAAATCTCCATGAAGAAAAGCAGTTTTAACATCAAATTGCTCTAATTCTAAGTCAAATAAAGCAACAATAGCAAGCATAACCCGAATTGATGAGTGGCGAACAACAGGAGAAAATACCTCATTAAAGTCAATACCTTCTCTTTGTTCAAAACCTTTCACCACTAACCGGGCTTTCCACCTGGTAGGTTCAACTCCATAAAGTCCATCCTTCTTCTTATAAAGCCATTTGCACTTTAAAGATTTTTTACCTTTTGGAAGCTCTACCAAAGCCCATGTATGATTTTTGTGAAGGCTTGCAATTTCTTCATTCATAGCAGTTAACCACTTTGTGGAATTTTCACATGAGATAGCTTCTGAATAAGAAGAAGGCTCAAATATTTCATTAGTATCATTTGCAGTAATGAAAGCATAATTGGCAATATCATCAGTGTCACGATATCTAGCTGGCAATTGAGTAGTCCGTCTAAGTCTATCTCGTGCAATGCAATGATCATTAGAAATAGGAGGCTGAGAATCAGAAACTGACTGTGTAGGAGAACAAGCAGTAGAATCAACATGAACAGGTACGTCGACCTCAAAAGTTGGATTGCTTGTAGGAATAACAGTTTCAGATGCATCTGTGGATGAGGTACCACTAACAGAAACACCTCCAGTGGAACATAAGGAACTTTCATCAAAAGTAACATCACGACTAATGATCACTTTCATAGAATCAGCACACCATAAACGATACCCTTTGACACTAGAACCATAGCTAAGAAAAGTGCATTTTTTAGCTCTAGGAACTAGTTTTCCATCATTGACATGAGCATATGCAGGACAACCAAAAATTTTCAGATTTGAATAATCAACTGGTTTACCTGACCATACCTCTTCTGGAATCTGAAAATCAATCGCCGAATTGGGAGAGCGATTAATCAAGTAAGCAGTGTAGCAATAGTATCTGCCCAAAAGCCATGCTTTTCCCATAAGCCAGCATTGGATAGCATGCAACGGGCCCTTTCCAGAAGAGTGTGATTCATACGTTCTGCACGTCCATTCTGTTGAATCTTGAGCCCTAATTAGGGTTTTGGTGATTAATGACATCCGTGAGATTTGCGACTAACCTCTGTATGTGAGACTCAGGTAAATCAAAGGAGAAAGCATCAAGGAAAGACAAAGCAAGGTTATCAAGACTCCATGAAGCAAAAACAACGAAAATCTCGACAAGAGTACAAATACCTAAACCTAGCGCCTTCTCGTTTTAAATTTTTCTAGGTTAGATGGTCGTACTATTAAGAGGGGTCTTAGCACAAGTATCTTGATCAACCTTGAAGTTTTTAGAAGCATATTTGCATTTGCATTTGCCCTAAATCAAAGTTGAGTAAAAAATTCAGAGGTCTGTTTTCGTTTTGTACTGGCCGGACAGTGTCTGAAGTGACCGGACAATGTCCGGCCAATACAAACAATTTCAGAACTTTGCAAACAAGTGCAACAGAGACAAATACATTTGTCCGGTGCATCTGTCCGGTGAAGGCCGGACATTGTCCGAAGTGACCGGACAATGTCCGGTCAGTACAAATGTTAACAGCATATTGAATTAAGACAAATGTATTTGTCCGGAGGTTTTGTCTGAAGTGACCGGACATTGTCCGAAGTGACCGGACAATGTCTTGCCAATACAAAGTCTGGGCTATTGTAAAGGCTGTGTTAACAGAGATAAATCTATTTGTCCGGACATTTTGTCCGGACAAATCCCATATGTCCCGCCCATACAAAAATCTGGAGTGTTTTATGTTAAGTGTCAACAGAGACAGATACATCTGTCCGGCGTGTACAAATCTTTTTAAACAGGGGTGTCAACAGAGACAAATGCATCTGTCCGGACATTTTGTCCGGCCTTCACATTTTAATCCAAACGGCTACTTACACTTGCATTTCACGTGAATAACGGTCAAAATTTTTGTACTGACCGGACATTGTCCGAAGTGACCGGACAATGTCCAGCCAGTACAACTTTCGCCCAATCTTCTTGATTTCGACCGTTTTTGCTGAGAGTATAAATAGATCACTGTTGTAGATGTCTAAAACACACGAAATACATCTCAAAAACCCTGAGCAACAGTGTGCAAGCTCTCTCACACCCATTCTCTAGCAATTGAAGTCAAAACTTGAGAAATCTTGAGTGCTAGTTGAGTGAATTTGTTTTCAAGGCTTCTTGCATTTGCATTGTGTTCATCAAGCTTTGAGATTCATCAAGCTTTGTGCTAGGCTTGTTACTCTTGGTGATTGCCGTCACCTAGACGACTCGGGAGGTCCGGCGATCTCTCCATTGATGGTGTGTCGGAGAGGCCCGGCGATTGGTTGTAAAAGATCGGAGCTCACCTATCCGGAGAGGAGAAGGGCTACCTCTAGTGAAATCGAAGCATAAACTCAAGCGAAGAGCGCTTCAACGAGGATTAGTGGAAATCGGCAAATTTCCGAGACCTCGGGAAAACCTCGATCTTTTCGGTTACCTCTACTACTTGCTTAATTTTCATAGTGATTGAATTGTTGCTATTAATATTTTAGAAAGTGCAAAATCTGAATTGAATTGTCTTTCATATCCTTAGAAGATTTGTTATTGCAATCTTAGATTGTTAAACCCTAATTTAGAAGAAAAATTTTAAAACCGCTTATTCACCCCCCCTCTAGTCGGCATCCTTCGATCAACACATTCTACTGAGGTGAACCTGGAACAGTCAAATGTCTAGCAATACCATGATCAGCACAAAATGTATCAAACTTACTACTACAAAATTCCAACCCATTGTCAGTTCTCAATTTCTTAATTTTTCTGCCAGTTTGATTTTCTACCAAAGCTTTCCAAGACTTGAAAGTAGAAAAAGCATTACTCTTATGCTTTAAGAAGTAGACCCAAACTTTGCGAGAGAAATCATCAATGAAAGAAATAAAGTACTCACAACCTCCAATAGAAGAATGAGGAGAACGACCCCAAAGATCAGAATGAATATAATCAAAAATACCTTTACTCTGGTGAGTTGAAGTAGCAAAACTAACCCTCTTTTGTTTTCCAACAACACAATGTTCACAGAACTCAAGTTTGCCAATAACATGTAGACGACCTTTCTTGTGCAAGAGATGCATACCTTTTTCACTCATATGACCCAAGCGCATATGCCACAGCTTGGTATTAGAGGTGTTGGATGCAATAGAAACAGCTGCGTACCTGTAACTGTGGAACCTTACAAGTAATAAAGGTTGTTCACACGACTGGCATTTAAAATAACACGGTTGCCAAGAGAAATCTTAAGAACACCATTGTCACCGGTATACTTATAATCCATAGCTTCTAAGGTGCCCAAAGAAATAAGATTCTTCCTCATTTTAGGGACATGGCGAACATTTGTAAGGGTATTAAAGGTGCCATCATGAGTTTTTATCTGAACGGAACCAATTCCAATAATTTCAAGTGGAGACTCATCACCAATGGTAACAGCACCAGTTACAAGAGTATAATCAGAAAACCACTCTCTATGTGAGCAAATATGAAAGGTGCAAGCTGAATCAAGAACCCAAGACATGCGTTTCTCAATATCAGTAGTGACCATGAGTGCTTCTCCACTATCACTATCAACAATTCTAGCCTCAGCAGATTTTTCCAAATATGTTTTCTTTTTCTCTTCTTTTCTTTTCAATTTATCACACTGAGAAATATCATGAGTATTGGATTTACAATAACGGCAAAAGGTGTTGGATTTACGACCTTTGGATTTAGACCTAGACTTTGATCTATTTGACCTGCCTGTTTGATTAGATCTACCTCTAACAATTAAACCCTCACCCTTTCCACTGGAATGAGACTCAACATCAAATTTCTCCTTAGACAACAAATTTGATTTAACATTCTCAAAACTGAAGGTATCATGATTGCCATAAAGTATAATTTCTTTAAAATATTTAAAGGTAGCAGGCAAAAAGACAACCAACAAAATAGCCTTATCTTCATCCTCAATTTTCATATCTAGACTCTCAAGGTCCACAATGATAGAATTAAATTCACTAAGATGAGACTGAATCGAGGTACCTTCTGCCATGCGAATAGTGTACAGACGTTCTTTAAGGCGCAATTTGTTGGCAAGACTTTTCTTCATTATAACGTCTCCAACTTCGTCCACAAGGAGGCGGCAGTTTCCTCTTTAATGACTTCGCGTAGAACATCTGTAGACAAGCTGAGTTGCATAGCAGACAAAGCCTTCTGATCCTATTCTTCCCACTCACTTTTATCCACTTTGTCCGGTTTTTTCAGAAGAGCTTTCCGGACACCGAGCTGTGTGAGAACAGCCTTCATCTGTACCTGCTAGATAGAAAAACTGATCTTGCCATCGAACTTCGCAATGTCAAGTTTTGTAGTCATAATGACAAAGTGAAAATTAGGAACTTAGATCAAAAAATCCCTGAAAAATAGCAGATCACGTGACAAATCCAAATTCCCAATTGAAAAAGCGAAGGATAATTTATGTTTCCTGCGTCGAGATTGTACGTAGTACGTGGTACACGGCGTCGACGGCAGGAGACGTAGTGTTGGCACGGGAGTTGCGGCGTCGGCGCGGCTGGAGACGCGGGTGATGCTGCGTGGAACACCAGCGGCTGGGCGCTGCGTGCGGCTGACGGCGGCGGCTAGATGGAAATTTGTGGAAGGCTAGGGTTTTTTGTGTGGATGGCTGAGATTTTTGCGAAATATGGAACTGTGAATCAGGGCCGTTGGATGAAAACTCTAATACCACTTGTTAGGAAAAGTGGATAATGGATTTAACAAAAAAATTGAAAGGAAAAAAAACCACAAAGAAAGAAATCACTATAATGGTTCAGATTTCCAGAATACTTATAGGTCAAAAGAAATAGGAGATAGAATATGATTAGGAGATAGGAGATAGAATAGAATTAGGAGATAGAAACATATCCCAACAACAGGGAAGCCCTCCTCAGGTAGCCTCTGCGGTAGCGGTGTTGGCGGAGCGGAGCTCTAAGGTGTGGTGTATGGTGTCGGTGGCTTGCGATTTGGTCACCCTAGGTCTTTTCTGTTAGAGAAATCAAGTCTCTGCATACTGTAACGTCTGCATTATTCTTGAACTAATCCTATGGGACCTGTGTGTTGGGCAAACTAAGCTTTACAAACTTTCACATGGTATCAGAGCCATCCTGATCCCATCCCGATGGCTTCCAACTTCAATTCGTCCTACTCCTCAAACAATACCAACTCTTCTACCTCAAGTATTTCTGTCGGCCTCTTGCCTACACCTTCTTTCCATCATCTCATAAGCTTACGTGAGACAACTATTTGCTGTGGAAGGCACAGTTCCTGCCGTACCTATGAAGCCAACAGCTGATCGGGTATGTTGAAGGTACTGTCAAGCGTCCTTTGACGACAATCACTCAGGCTAGAGATGGAGGAGCTGCGGTGATTCCTAATCCAGACTACAATGTTTGGTTTCAGCAAGACCAGCTTTTACAAAGTGCACTGTTTTCTTCATTGAACAAGGAGGTCCTCTCAAATGTCATCCTCCTCTCCACTTCCTGCGAGGTTTGGCTCCCCTAGAGAAGATGTTCTCGTCAAGTTCTTGGGCTCGGATTCTGCAAATCCGAATGCAATTGTCCACGCTGCAGAAGGACTTATCCATCGCCGACCTATTTTCACAAGGTCAAGAACCTTGCTGATACTCTCTTGGCCATTGGAAATCCCCTGCAAGAGGAAGAAATTATTTCCTATATGTTGGCAGGCCTCGGTTCGGAGTATGATCCCCTTGTTACGAGCATCTCGACTCGTATTGATCCCATCACTATGAGTGATCTTTATGCCCATTTGCTGAGCTTTGAGTTGACACTCGAGCACAATAACTCAGTCTTCTAGATGTCGTGAGCAGGAACCAAGCTCGTGGTGGTGGATGACACGGCTGCGGAAGGGGTCGTGGCCGTGGAAGGTCGCCAAACAGCGAAGGCTATTCTGCACAAGGTGGCAACAATTCGAGGCCGAGCCAGGACACGAAGCTCTTCGCTGCTACCATCGGTTTGATCATACCTTCCAGAAAATCAGGTGGCAGCAGCAGTCACCAACTTCTACTCAGTCAACTCCAACTGGTATGCCGGCACTGGTGCCACGGACCACATCACCAATGAGCTGGAAAGGCTGACGACAAGGGAGTGCTACACTGGCGGCGATCAGGTTCAGGTTGCTAATGGGGCAGGTTTGTCTATTACTCATATTGGAAACTCTTCTATTGCTGATATCTCTCGACCACTATCTCTGAAAAATGTTCTTCATGTTCCAAAGATCAATAGGCATTTGCTTTCAGTTCATAAACTTGCAACCAATAATAATGCCTTTGTTGAATTTTACCCCAATTGTTTCTTTGTCAAGGACCAAGCCACGAAGACAATTCTTCTCACAGGCAAGTGTATGGATGGCCTCTATTCATTTGCCAACTACCGACCTAGTCAAGCATTGCTCTTGGCCAAACTCAAGAGTAATGGTATCAAAGGCTGGATCATCCATCCTCTCCAGTTGTTCACAAAATTCTACAGAATAATAAGCTTGTTGTTCAATAAAATAAATCTAGTTTTGTTTGTGATGCTTGTCAACAAGCAAAGATTCATCAGCTTCCTTTTAATTCTTCTTCACATGTATCCTCTTTTCCTTTGGAACTTGTTTTCTCTGACATGTGGGGGCCAGCTCTCCCATTCGTTGGAGGTTTCAAATACTATGTTTGTTTTATCGATGACTACAGCATATTTACATGGATTTATTTCTTGCAAAACAAATCTGATGTTGAACAAGTTTTCTTCCAATTTCAAAATCATGTCGTACGTATGCTTGGCTCTAAGATTCGTGCTATTCAAACTGATTGGGGTGGTGAATACCACAAGCTTCACAAATTTTTCAATCATATGGGAATTAATCATCGGGCTTCATGTCCTCATACCCATCAACAAAATGGGTCAGCCGAGCGAAAGCATCAGCATATTGTTGAGACCGGTCTTACTCTTCTTGCTCAATCTCATATGCCTATTCGTGTTTGGGATGAAGCATTTCACACTGCTTGTTTCTTGATCAATAGGATGCCTAGATGTGTGATTTCTCATGAAACTCCCCTAAAAAGGCTTTTCGGCGCTGATCCTAATTATTCCATGCTTCGGATTTTTGGCTGTGCGTGTTGGCCAAAACTTTGCCCCTATGACTCGAAAACTTGAATTTAGAACAAAACGATGTGTTTTCTTAGGTTATAGTAGGATTTACAAAGGGTATAAGTGTCTTTACCGTTCCACCGGGCAAGTTTACGAGACGTGGTGTTTGATGAAAGCATTTTCCATTTTGAAAAATCTTCCAAAAACGTGTTTCACAGTAGCTCAAATTCACCACAATTCACTGTCTTACCTCCTCTGATTGTGCCAACTCAATCCAATGAACCGTCTCTTACAGACACAAATCCGACAATAGCATCTTCTGATATCAGTCCAGCAATAGATGAGGTCCAGTCAGGTAATAGCCATGCTAACCCTGTAATCGACATTTCTTGTATAGAACCTGAATCTGCAAGTGCTCAAATTGATGTTGGTCGACACCCAATGAGGACAAAGTTGCAAAATAACATTCAGAGAGACCGAGGGAGATCGATGATGACACTATTTAGTACCCAGCAAATCGGAGGGCTTTCTCCATCTCTGTTATTGAACCAACAACACATGTCCAGGCCATGCAACATCCACAATGGAAGCAAGCAATGGACACAGAGTTCATAGCTCCTCCAGAACTAAACATGGCGGTTGGTTCCACCAAGGCGTGACATGAACATTATAGCTTGCAAGTGGGTGTTTAAACTCAAAAGGAAGGCAGATGAGGCAATTGATTGATACAAGGCACGGCTTGTTGCAAAGGGTTTTAAACAGAGGTATGAAATTGACTACCTTGATACCTACAGTCCAGTTGTCAAGCCCACTATTGTCCGCGTCATCTTGTCTGTTGCAATCTCTAAAGGGTGGACATTGAGACAAATCGACATCCAAAATACATTTCTTCATGGTGTACTGCAAGAATAAGTGTACATGAAGCAACCACCTGGTTATGAAAACACTAATTCCCCTCCGAATTATGTTTGCCGATTGGACAAATCCCTATATGGCATAAAGCAGGCACCTAGGGCCTAGCACTCTCAGTTGACATGCAAACTTCAAGAACTTGGCTTCATCTTATCCAAGACAGATACTTCTTTGTTTGTCTTCAATCAAGGTGGCATTACAATTAATATGCCCATCTATGTTGATGATATAATCATTGTGAGTTCATCTCTTGGTGCTTCAGATAAATTAGTTTAGTAGCTGAGTGACAACTTCGCTGTGAAGGATCTTGGATCACTAGAATTATTTTTGAGAGTTGAAGTAAAATCTATCCAAGATGGTGTCTTGCTGTCACAAGGGAGATATATCATAGATTTGTTAAACTGAGTCAATATGGGCTGTGTAAAGCAATATCGACACCAATGGCCACTGGAGAAAAATTATCGAAGACCCAAGGGATTCAGTAGCCTGATACTGAAGCTTTTGTTACAGAAGCATTGTAGGGGTACTACAATACCTTACTATTACACGGCCGGACATTTCATTTGTCATAAATAAGGTATGTCAGTTTTTACAGAATTCTACAGATCTCCATTGGTAAGCTATGAAGCGAATCCTATACTATGTCAAAGGAACTGCCACTCAAGGTCTGTTCTTTCAAAAAACGTCTTTGACAACACTCAATGCCTTCTCGGATGCCGACTGGGCAGGCTTTCTGGATAATCGGTGTTCCACAGGTGGATTTACAATATTTTTGGGTTCCAATCTCGTGTCATGGAGTTCAAAAAAACAACCTACTGTGTCGCCATCAAGCACTGAAGCAGAGTACAAGGCAATAGCTAATGCGATATCCGAGGAAATTTGGATTCAATCATTGCTAAAGGACGTTGGCCTCTTTCAATACAAGGCACCTAGACTTTGGTGTGATAATCTTGGTGCAACCTATTTGACCGTCAATCCCATATTTCATGCTCACACAAACCACATAGAGGTTGATTTTCACTTTGTCTGAGAACAAGTCGCATGCAAGGCAATGGAGGTTCGGTTCATATCTTCTAAGGACCAGCTCGCAGATATGTTCACTAAAGGTTTGGCAAGGTCCTCATTTGACTCTCTCTCTGTTGCAATCTCAACTAGAAGACTCCTTAGTTGTGATTGAGGGGGCTGTTAGAGAAATCAAGTCTCTGCATGCTGTAACGTCTGCATTATTCTTTATCTGATCATATGGGATTTGTGTGTTCAACAAACTAAGCTTCACAAACTTTCACAATCTCCAAGCATGAGCATTGAGTGGCCACGCCTCGAGTCTCTCCACTCCTCGAGGCCTCCTCCCATGGTGTCACTACTTCGACGGGGAAGTCCTCCTCCGGTAGCCGCTGTGGCAGTGGCATCAGCAACGGGAGCCCTAGGGTGTGGTGTATGGTTCGGGGTGGCTTCTGATTTGGTCACCCTAGGTAATTTGGGTTTCCACCTCGGTTTTGGTTAGCCCTGGGGATAAATTCTCAGCCAAAAAATGGCCGCTTGGATGGTGGTTTTTCTAGAGCTGAACCTACTTTTGCACTAAAAACTTATAATTGGATTTGATGTGCACCAACAATTCTAATTTTAAAGTTTACAAGATATACATAAAATCAAAACTAATTATATAATTTTGTTATTGATTACAATTAATCTCTTATTCTATTTATAGAGTATAAATATTATTTGAAATATTAAACTAGATAAATGAGAGCTAATTTCTAATATTTTGAAGTTGGAGCTAATTTCTCTATTTTAGAAGCCAAAACCAGAACTAACCAACAAAGACCTAGTCTGTACTAGAGATTATAGATGTTTTACCCATGGGATTGCAAAGGTATTTTTTGGGCCACCTGTCCACCTCAAGATTCATGTGTATATTCCACCTCCTGACTCCGCTAATAACCTTCAGCTAACACCAACAATAGAGTTAAGGCATGCTACTTGGGGCCTCCGTATTTAGATATCCATACAAGAATATTTTATTAGTCTGAAGTAGTCCACATAATTATTATATTGATTCTATTAGATACAGGTCTAATGCGATAGTTATTAGACTCAAAATATTAGAATTATAGATTTAAAATCTCTCTTCTCTCTTTGAAATAATAATTAGAAGAATATGTATGTGTATTTTTATCAGTTGGTCTAATTCCATTTCATTGGCATTGTACTAACTGAATCTTGCAATACTTTGTTTGTTCAAGTTCAAAACTCAACGGGCAAAGTTTGGTTTTGAGCCCAAACGTTTTCGTGTGTATGGAAGCAACTGCTTAGCAGTTTAAGCGGGTAGTTATACTTGAAACGACACAGTTAATGACATGATTGGCAACTTTAATTGTATTGCCGGTTGCCGCATGGAGCATTGCGTCGTTTTAAGACTACCCATTCACTGCTATAAATAGTGAGCATCATGTTGCATTAAGAGTACACATAATGACAGTATACAAATCACACAAATAATAGAGTGCCTCTATTCTCTCACCATCGAGAGAATATGAAAAGAGAAAACATTATCGAAATATAGTATATATTATGAGAGGAAGATATGAATCAAGTTAAATTTAAATGGAACACATTAAAATTGCCCCGATCATATCAAATCAGTGCTGAGTAGATCCTGATGTTAAAGATTTCCGCTTTCAGTACAGTGTAACAGTAAACATACCTCTCTTATGATACAAATAACCTACATACCTAAAAAATATACAAAAAGAAAGTTCTTTTTAAACCTTCCCATTGAATTTTCAAGCCCTACTCCTGCCACTGTCCCCGGCTCATCTTCTTCGCTTCTCTTATTTTTCATTTTCTTTTTATGAAAACCGATGCTTAATATAGATTTACAAAGCAAGTTGTACAAGTGCGGATCAATGTCTGGTTCGAATCTGGTCCCTTCAGGGCGGTCTATATAGACGGACCATAACATGGCAAAGTTGCCAATCACTGTACATTACTACAGGTCAGACTCAACATCAGATGTAACGGCATCAAGGACCATCCATTGACCAGCAGTTCCATGTCTGGTGGTTATGTGCTAATCATGTACTAGAGACGTGTATCCGCGAACGACCAACAGACACCAACAGCTGAACAACAAGAAGGCCATCAGAGCAAAAAACGGTTCTGCGCATTACTTCAGACAATCGGAAATCAATATACAGACAATTCATAGTACGATTTCTGCGAAGTGATGTTCCAACCTGTAGAAACTGACATACATCCCCGCGCATGGTTCATCTGTAGGCCGAACCTGGATTTCCTGCTAAGATAACTATCTTAGCAGCTGAACGTAACAAGAAAATATTTCAATCAGTCCAACTGTGATTATAAAGTCACACATTGCCTGGATTTCTTCATGTTTCTCATCTGGAAAAGGGTTAATTGGAAATAGGGCACTATAGTAGCTATGGGCCTTTGGTTGGAAACCAAGGATTAAAACACATTAGGTTAGGCGCATATCACACCTCTGATATTATTACACTCTATAATAAATTAGTATTTTTTTGATTTATGATCACACCTAAGAAAAATATAATAAAAATGTGCTTAATAATATGATAATCAATTTGATGATCACATTTTTAATTAAAAAAATATAAAAAAATTGTCTACTAAAATTTGACATGTGTAATCATGATAGTTAATCAAACAATAATCTAACTATGCATGACATATCTAATTTAAAGTATGATCTCAAATTGACTCATCTCTCTTTCTTTTCTTTATGAACAAAAACTAAATAGGCACTATGTCCTTTACACCGACATCACATTTCAAAATCATCCAAACGAAGTGCTGTCCGTAGATTTCCCATTCCATTTAGTTAGACAGCAGGTCGTCTACTGACAATAAAATCGACATGAAAATTCAACCACATGAGTGGCTCAAAATTTTTTGTTCTGGGTTGCTGTAGATCATATCAGTCACTATGTCCAATTGACAACAGTACTATATTCGTGCTTCAAGCAAGCTGAAAGACGATGATATACACCAAAAACATGGTCTGGTTTAGCACAAGGACAACAGTAATAACTAAAAATGCCAAGCCCTCAACTTGCCTCCGTTGCTTCCTTACCCGCGTTCTCTTCCTTTGGCAGCTCCTGCACTGTAGTCATGTCACTCACTTCACTTGCTACTAATGAATTAGTAGCAGAGACTCCATCTGCAGAAGCAACTGGGGTTGACCGGCCTGAGTTAGAGCTCACGTATTGCCCAACAGATTGCTTTGATGTGTTCAATGCAAGACAGCGTGGGCAGTAGTAGGTTATGTGTGGGTAATCTTCTTTCCGGGCTAAGCCTGCAAATTGGTACATTTTGTAAGGCAACCATTCATTTCAACAAAACAGGTGAAAAAAAGTCTAGAAGAGCATTAACTGCTTGTCATACACACCATTATGCATGCGACAATTGCCACAGATCAAAGCATAGGACTGTGATGGATCCTCCCCTACAAGTAAGGCAGCAATTTTAGCAACCCATCCACCATCATTGGTTCCTGAACCTTGATAATGTCCTACCACCATTGGGGGCTGTACGGTTTCCAGGCCAGAACCCACAGTCTCACTGGATGGTGCTCGTTGGGCTGAAGTATGAGCCACTTTGGTGCTTCCATTGCTGTTGCCTCTTGCGCTAGTTTGCTTCCTATTTCTCAGCCCATCAGATGGTACTAGCTCAACATCATTGCTTCTAGCCTGTGCTGCATCCGATTTTGATTCATTCCCAACATATACTTTTAAGCCAGTTTCTGCCCCCAGCTTAGATGCTAAAACTGAAGCTGCTGCAGCCTTTGCTGCTGGATCAAGATCATATTTCTGCACATGCCCAAGTTAGTCTACACTTCAACATTGCTTAAAATTGCTGTGGCAAGGGGAACAACAAAATTGATCCAGGAACTTTTGAACATCTATAACCAAAGTAATGACAACCAACCTGAATAAGTTGTTGCGTAAGGTAATAATTTGTTCTCTCTTTCAGCTCATCAATCTTGGCTTTCCTCTCAGCTCTCAACTTTTCAAGTGTCTTCTGATCTTTTCGCTCAACTGTGTACAGATATGAATGGGTAAGTGATTTAAGCATACTATTAAAGCCTATTATTAATATGTTATAAAAACTCCTTATTGTTTATATGCAAGTATCTACCTTCTGTGGGTAGGTTCAACCAACTGCAATAATTAAAACAATGTATGACAAAATTACCACAATAGTACATACCCCCAACAATTGTACATACTATCTTCTTAGTTGATCATTCAATTGCACTAGACAAAAGCTGCAAACTGTTCTAGAAGACGGATTATGATTCTCATGTTTGAGAATATCAATTAGAAGGTACAAGTGACAAATTAGCTCTTGAGCTTTGTGGTCAAGTTCATTTTAAATATCAAGCTTTTAATTGGAGAGTTAGCTCTCCAACTTCAAATTTGTGTTAAATGATTGAAAGATGCACTTAACAAAAAAGAAAAAAAAAAGTTGGAGGGTTAGTTGGTTCCTATTTAAAGTTCAAGGCTTCAAAAGAAATTGACCCCCAAACTAGGGACCATTTTGATACTTTTACTCATAAGAACATCCTTCCACTTATCAAAAGAAACCAACATTCAATGCGATCAGTGAGTTTGTACATAACAGAAACTACAGACAAGAACATGAAAGTTTATAAAAGTCCCGCCCAATATATAAATGACAGATACAGGACTTGCTATAATAAATTCTGATTATAAGAGTTTTAAAATGTTGACCTATAAGACTCAATATAAATGGTAAATCCTGAGAAGAGCTTTGAGATATTTACACATCCTTGTGAAGCTTACGAACGTTGAATATATCATAGAGGATACAGCAGGCAAAACAAACATAGGTAGCACTCGAACTGCCCTCATCTGCCAAGTTAGATCCTCATATCTTGTCATCATGATAGCATAAACAACAGCTCCCACCTGAGAACAGTATCAATTATCAAACCATTAGCAATTGCTTCCGGGATTTATGCAAAGCAAAACACTACTGTTCTAAAGATAAAAGGCACACCAACATCATGTAAAGGGAATCAACCAAAAGGGAGATAACACTAGAATGGAAAGAGGAGAGCACTATTTATTTTCAACAGCTCATAGTTAAAAAATGTTCTAGAACATAATAAGTCAGATAAATGGTAAAGAAGTGCAAGTTAAACCACAGTGTTATGTGCAAGATGGAAAGTGCTTCATGTTACTCAATGAGAAAATTCCCATTTAGTTGATCCAAATATTACCGTAAACCAAATATCAACTACAAGGTCAAAAAGCAATCCTTCACTTGATAATATATTCTACTTTGCTAAACAAAGTGGCACTAGTTACAGGATGTGCTATTTTCTCATGGTGTACATTCCCTCCATACAAGTTCCAACATGTAGAAGTTAAGGATTTGAAATAAGTTAACAAACTGATCGGCATGAATTTAAACTTAACAGAATTCCTTCCAAAACTCAATCTACCATCTAACAAATAACCTCCATACTTTTCTCCTCAAACATACCAACATCAACATCACTCTGCAAGCTATACACATTATGAAAAAAAAAAAATGAAACCAATCAACAAATTCACAAATATTGAGCTTTCAGTAAAATGCAAACCAGTGAAACCACTGTCACAACTGTAAAATCCAACAAAACACTCCATTCGAAGCTATTGCTTTCCTTGCTTTCAAAATCCAATTTTTATACATCAAAATAATGATCAGACCAAGGAACTATGATAAACAAGTAGTTTCTCTTTTCTGCGTTCAGTCAATGCATTAGCCATAGATTATTCCTTGAGATACACTACACCATACATTTCAGTGGTGCAATTCCGACACTTTAATGTAAAAGACTACTACCATTAACATAAGTAGACATCATACTACTCCTGTGAAAGAGAAAATCATGCATTTGCACTTCATCATCCGTGTTAGAAAACGACAGGCACAAATAGTAAAAATAGTAAAAAGTAGATCAAACAAAAAATACGAGACAATCAATTTAACGTGGAAAACCTTTGCGGGAAAAAAATCATGAGCGCCAGCCGGCAAAAAACTTCACTATTTTCGGGGGGTTACAAACGCAGGGGATTCAAATAAGATCACAAATTCCCGTACGATTTACAAGAGTATATATAGAAGGTGGAGATCTAGAATCCAACTCAGAAACAGATCCGGTAACGATCCGTATGGATCCAACTCGAAAACAGCCTTCCTCAGAATTTGGATCATATACAACAATCCGAACAGCAGCTAGACAGAACAATCAACTATGCTCCTTTCAGTGAAGTAAACCACTTCGACAATCCTATGATTCTACTTCTCAAACAAGCCAAGGTGAAACTGTAACACTCCAATGGTATCCTGCTTTAACATGTCAGCTAATATGAGCACGGCACTAATGCACTATAGATATCAAATTATTAAGTATTTGATTAGAAACAACTTAAACTAAATTGGAAATATAATACCTCGTGCAATACAATGCACAACGACACCAACACATCCATCCACAAAAGAATTGCACTTTATAATCCATAAATCTAAAGCTACAGTTACCTTTTCCATCGGAGGGCAATCTAATACTCAATTCACCCCACACACAACCACATTTCAGTCTTTTCACTTTTTCAGACATCAGCCAAAAAATGGCAAAAGTGAACTGAAAAATTACAAGAGCATCATCAGCAGAACACGTCCTCTGCGAAATCTCAGAGCCTTAGCAAATCCAAACACAAACATACCCCACAACTTGTACGACCAAATCATCCCAAACAGGCAAAGCAGTACATAAGTAAAGCAAGCAGATTAGGAAACCTCGGCGAGGATGGAGAGCACGATGAGGTTGCGGACGAAGCGGCGGGAGGCCTGCGTCCGGCGGCGCATGCGAGCGTGCACGGTGGCCTCCTCCTTCGACAGGTACTGCAGTCGCTTCTCGTAGTCCTCGCGCCCCCCGCCAAACAGCCCGCGCCAAATCCTCCCCAGTAACCCACCACCCTTCCTCTTATCCTTCTCCTTCCCCTTCGTCTCCGCCGGCGCCGGCGCCGGCGCCGCCGCCGCCATCTCGTCTACATCCGCCGACGCCGCCGCCGGAGAAGCCATTACCAGGAGCGGTGGATCTGGGCTTCGCGGGATCAGATGAGAGAAGAGGGGTGACTTTGGCTCGGCTTCTGTGCTGTCCTTGGAGGCGAGGGGTTTGGCTCTCGAGCTCTCGCTACTGTTTCGTAGGATTCGCCGTCCAAGGGGGGAAATGGGACGACGAGCACACGTCCGTGTCCGAGTTAAGACACGCAAGGACGCGCCGTTAAGTGACACGTCGTCCCGGCCGTCTTTTCTAGTTGGAAATCAACGGTCCAGATGAAAGCAGGTTTCAATTTAACCATCGTCCAGTTGTTAGATCAAACTATCTATGTACTAATGATAACTATCTTATTTGACGTGTTACAATGTATGGTACACCTGTTACTTGTTTACGCTGTTTGCAATTTGTCACCTTTAACCATGGAGTACGGGATTTCACAGGACTGACGATAAGGCAATACTTTAAGTCACGTTAAAGACTTGACGATAATATAAAGAAAAATACACTTGTCAATAGCTAGTAGAGTATATGCAGCAGCTATCATAGCATGCGCTTGACTTCGAATATGTTTAGCTCATTATAAAAATAGATAGAAACTATGTACGAAACATTTTACACATAAAAAAATCTTCAAAATCATCATAACTCGTATAAATGATTTTTAATGTATGGAATACAAATATGATACATCGGAGTTATTCGCACGAGATCCGATAGCTCCGAAAGCCTTTCTGTGTGTATAATATTTTCTACACAATTTTCGTCTTATAAAAATTGTCAAATTAGGACATGTTTGCAACATATGAATTCTACAAAAATTTTGAAGAATATTCCACATCCAATGAGAGTAGATGTTTTCTTTCCTTTAAAATTTTTATAGAATTACTACAATTCAAATGAGACCTTAAATTATGATCTATATAGTATGACAAAAAACAGTCACAAACTAAATAGATACCAGAATCTCTTTTGTTATCAAATATGAGGCAAAAAAATGGGATTTATTTGTCATAGGAAGAGAGAGAGGAGGTGTGATCATGACCGAATTCTGCTCAATTTATTTGCCCAAAATTAGTGTAGAAAACAAGAAATTGCAGCTAAAGGAAGACAAATGTATTTGGTTAGTTAAAATAAGATTATGAACCAAAGTATTGTTAAGTATAACTGGTATAGCCAGGTTGAGGTTTGGCAAAATTTAACCATGACGGAACACACCTTGATCGTTATATGAACGAGGAACATAAAAATTCTTTCACATTTGTTTTAATTTTTTTGAAGCTACGAAGCGGGTGAAGTCAACACGCATAAAGGAGACAGATCACCCGAAGTCACCAGCTCTGATCTACCGGCACCGGAGTGAAAGCTCCCCATGCGTTATGATGTCTGCATGTTCCTCCATCGATGCAGCCGCTGCATTAAAAATACCGGACTAAACTTGAGGCGATACAACTATAATCACAACACGTTCCCACTCCACAAAGATGTCAATCTTGGCCCCATCATCGATGATGGTTTCGCTTCTAAAATGAGGTAGTCGGAATTAGACTAATTGCTGCTATTAATTGGGTTTCTCCTTTCTCAGAGAAATTGTAAAAGACTTACTCAGCCGGTCCAAGTCTTCCCACTAGAAGTCCTCCGATAAGAGCTGTTTAGGTTAAGTTTCTTTGTCAAAACCAGTTTATAAGCCTATAAAGAGATTTATTTGAAGGTTTCCAATAGATGAGCTCAAGATTATTGCATGATGAACCTCAAAATTAAATCTCGTATGACATTTTTAAAAGGCGTAATAACACTAGACGTTCTTTTATTATCTTATTTTGTTCAATCAAGTTCTTACACTCTAATTTTGTTGGTTTTAACTCATGTTTGTAAATCAAGCCTTTCTTTTGAAATAACAGATGTGACATGACAATTTACGGATGCCACATTGATTACTAGATCATGAACGAAACCCTTACATGTATATATAGGAAAAAGAGAGAAAAAATCATCACAAAACTATGACATATGGAAAGTTTTAGGGCCATGTTTTCTGATGATTTTTCTTTTTTCGCATGCATACATAAGTATTTTCGGATGACCTAGCAAACCATGTTCACGGTCCTTAGATGCCATGTCACTTTTTCGTTTGTCATATTAGCAAAAGAGCTCAATTAGACAATTACTACTAGTATAGATGTATATATCAATAAAATTAAAATATAAGAGTTTGATTGAACAAAATCAAATAATGGAGAGAACTCTAGAAGACTAATTTTGCCTTTTTAAAACTAGCTCGCTTTGCTCCCATTGGAACTACAAATTGGCTGTTTACAGGAAAGGCCCAGGCCTGAAGACCTAGCCTAGTCCGGCAGCAAGATCAAGCCCAATATCAGGTGTTCTTTTGTTACTTTAATTATTATAAAATCGAGAATTTTCTTTTAGAAATAGTCTTCTTTCACTACCCCGGGTGGTGATTAAATTTCAATCGCTAACTATGCTGGCAATTGAAACATGTTATGCTGATTAGACGTACATACAAATTGTTGATTGTATATGCAAAGTTCCTAATTGAGTGCTAACACGACTTTTAGTCATGAACTAGATTAGAGACTGAAATGTCCTTGTGATGTTATGTGGGCTTAGTGATTTTCTAATTTTTCTGTAGTTTTGTGTTTTTTTAGAAAAACGTTAATCATATTAAAAAATTACAACATGAAAAATTATTTACAATTTATGTTCTATATTGTGAATTTTTTGTAAAATTTTTTGAATTTTCGATAATATTAATTACCAAATTCATAGATAAAATATAGAACATTATAAAAAATTCTAAAAATTATCCAAAAATTTTACAAAAATTATGCAAGATTGAATATAAAGTATGCATGATTTTTATGTTGTAACTTTTGAAAAATATATACATATTTTATTTTTGGGGTTTTTGAAAAAAATCACTGAAATTCCATGAATTTCTATATATATAATAATTCAAAACATTCTTAAAAAATGTTACAAAAATTAATCACAAGATAGAATGTAAAATATAAATAATTTTTCATGTTGTAATTTTTTAATACGAATGACGGATTTTTCCAAAAAAAATCACAAAATTTTAAAAAATCAAAAAATCATTGTACCTACATGACGTCACAATAATATTTCAGTCTCTAACCCAATTCATGGCTGAAAGTCATATTAACACTAAGTTAGCAAGTTGGTATGTGCAACCAATAGTTTGTAAGCTCAGTCAGCATACCACATTTCAATCACTAGTCCAGTTAGTGATTAAAATTCAGTCGCTAATTAAGTTTCGGTCAGTGATTGAACTTTATTTCTATAATTATTTTATTTTTTATTTTTTAAATATTTTATTAGGCTATTTTGAAAAAAATTCCGAATTCGAAAATCGAAGCTATTAGTTTTTCCAAACCAGCCTGTCTCGATACGAAATTGAAAACTGTAATCTTCCATACAGGAAACTATCAACAGGATCCCTGAGGGTATGTTTGGTTCCTTGCACGAGGATAGACTGGTCCGTATCAGTGGGACAGGCTGGATGAAACAGACTGTGAGATGCAGTAGAGATGTTGTTTGATTGGTTGAATCAGTGAATATTGGATGAGTGCTAAGTTTGTTTGGTTGACTGTATTAGAGACTGGTTCTGGTGGTTGGCTGTATCTGCAAGCCAGGCTGCGAGAAAGGCTTAGATTGCGCGTATCCCTGAACCAGACTGCTGAGGTAGTTTTGTATCACACGGACTTGACTGGAGGGATCAATACAAATAATCAAACACTCAAAAATGCATCTGTGAGTCAGACTAAATCCAAAATCCGTAACCAAACACACCATAAATAGTTACTAGTCAGTACTAAACCAGAGAATCCGTATATTAGTAGCTGAAGCAAATTGAAACTGTCGCCTAAATTGTGTATGATATGCCAATACGGCCATAAATTGCTTCGAAAATATTATATTTCAGCCTGACAGTCACAGTGAAGAGGACGAAGATACTTCTCGTCAATCATACGAATATAATAGATTTTTTTAGGAAGTTTCCAGAATAGTTACTGGAGCTATATGAATGTGGTAAGAGATAGGGCAGTGTAATTTATATGTTCTCTCTTTTATATATCTAGTTATATTTTTGTCTCTGTAGAATATAGATCATAGTATTTAATATATATCATAAAAAATCACTATTTATAAAAAATAAAATATAAAAATAATAATAATAAAAAAGAAGACATACAAGACTCAGTCATGTAGGCTGAGCCCAAATAGTGAGACAAAAATGGGGAAAGGATGTTAAGGAGTGCTATTGGGCACGGCCAGCGAGGCCCATCGTTGGAAGAACCTCTTGTACACCCACCATCGTCCATATATCATACATAGGTTGCTTCATCTTACAGCCAGTGTAACTTGGCTTCGTGATACTTTCCTCCGACTGTCTATTCTAAATTAAGTCAAATTAGTCTTATCAGTTTCAAAATCGGTTTACTTTGGTTTTTTTTCAGTGTTTTCCAACTAAAATTACTTTGGTTTTTTTTCAGTGTTTTTCAACTAAAATAGCAAGCGGTGATGATGGGATCCGATATATAATTAAGTAGTGTCATGTGGAATTACTTCGTATCATATACGTAGAAATCAATGGAGATAAATTTTACTCACTTTGTTATAAAATATAAGACATATTTTGACCATGCACATGAAATTAGGAAAAATATAAGTTTAAAAGAACATTAAGAAAAATAATTAAATTATCACCACTCATAAATTCTTTAAAGATAAGAGAGAGAATGATAGTGTAATAGATTAATCATAAATAGTAAAAATTGAGCAAATTAATTAAGTATATATAAAAATAAAGATGGCATTAAATTTGCACACATGCCTTACAATGCAACGGAAAGAGTAGTATCATTTGGTGCAAATTTTTTGGGCAAGTTTTGTCGATACAATTGAAAAAGTACATAGTTTTGTATCTATTATTGAAACATTTATTTTTCTTATTTACTAATGAAGCATGCACTAGTATTTTGTATTTATCATCGTTGTTTGGTCAATCACTAGTTAACGAAGCAAATGACATTTTTATCCTATAAAATATACTTTTTTGTCTTTATAGAGGTATATTTATAGGCAAAATATATTTTTGATGCAAGATTATTGTTTATTTGAAACAATATTTTTTATAGTCCTTCATAAAAATATATTGCTCCATTTTTATGAGTAAAAATATCATCTGACAAGAATAAAAATAAAATTTCTTTGGATGATTGGTGGTTGATCAAATGGTAATGATAAATACAAAATACTAGTGTATATTTTAGTAATTAGTAAGAATAAAATTGATTTTTCAATATACATACAAAAATATATACTATAAATAGTGATGCGAATCAAATTTTCTTTTCTTGTTTTACATTACGATGAATCAACTTTACGTGATGCCCCGTCATCACTAGAAATTGTTTACATTCACATCACTAGAAATTGTTTACGTTCAAAAGTATAATAGAGGAGTCAAATTGGGCTTGGTTCAAAAATAAATGGAGTAAGTCGACTTATTTTAAAATAAAGAAATCAAAATAAACTTGAAAAGAGAACATAGAACACAAAAGTATATTTATCCGGTGCTACGATGGATTGTAAAGCTCCACACCGGTGGTAATGGAACAGAATCTGCAAGCTAGCTTTTTTCTAGGTGATCGGACATGCGTGTATTGCCAACTGAAATGGATACCTTGATTGAAAGGTACTATGTTTGAGCAATGACGAAAATTGGAATCAAATATGGCCCACATGTTTTATGCTCGCTAACCACAGAATCGTTCTATTTGGAGGGAGAATCGCGCTCATCTTGTTCCAAATTGAGCGGTGTCACCGGTGCAACCTGCGAGGGATCCAAGGCTGGCCCCCTCAAGCTTATGCAAAACAGAAAAAAGATTGTCTTAAGATATGTGTACCAGTTTTCTTTTAATTTTTTTTATTATCTACATTACATATTTAAACCTAAATTTAATCTTCACTTTTCTTCTTCTTCTCCCAACTTCTCTTTTTTTGTCACCACCGCCTCCTCACCCCATCCCCTCGCTTAGCTATTGTCAATGATCACGTCGGCGCCGCCCACAACCTATCCCCACCCCGTGTGGGACACCAATATTCATGATGACATCAGACCCCTCCTTTATTGCATCCTCTTCTCCCTCACCGACTACAGTCGTTCATGACCGATGGCGTCTTTTACGACCATGACCACTGCTTATATCATCACTTGCCTCCCCTACTTATTGTCATCGCCCACCACTACCTCACTATTTTATCACTAGAGATATTTAGGAAGAGATTAAGTGAACTTTAAAATATTAGATTTAAGAAAAGAGATTTTATCGATAATAAAAAAAGATATATGTAAAATAAAAAATTACATGCGCTTAGTAAAATCCAAGAAAAAATTGCCAAAAACAACATAGTACCTGCATTTCCATGGCTATCATGCCCGCCAAAAACTGAAGTTTTCTTCGGACGCGACCACGTGCCATAGTTAGATGCAGTAAAGGCCACTAGCTATGCTACAGTTGATCAGTGTACATGCAAAACAGCAAAAGAAGCCTTAACAAAAATTTGAACTTCCAAATGGAACAATATTAAAATATTTATGAAAGATAGGGAAGATATATTTACAATGTGCCGGATGCTTCAATATATTTCTTTTAGACTCTGCATTAACCATTCGTTATAACCTGATACTAAAAAAGAATTTACATGTGCTGAATCGTTTGGCCTAGTTTAAAACATAATAATTCGATATGAATTTTAGAAGAAAGAAAATCTTAGTTTGCAGTCAAACACTAAAATTTTAAAATTGAATTCTATATCTTAGTGTCTGTGAATTGGACAAGAGAGTACACTGAACGGGGTTGTAGACGGGAGACAAGTACAACCGCGTGGAGGAGGCCTTTTCTTTCACATTCTGGGCGTCTCTGATATCAGTGGAAGTCAAACAGACCTGCACAGACGAACTGAGTACAACACGTAATTGGTCAGATCGCAGGACGTACGTTCCTTCTACCAAAGTACTAGATCTTTGGAAAGGAAAAAACTTGTGTGTCCACGTGAGCCCAATCAAGAGACCTGGCATTGTCATCGGAACACTCAAGTGGAGGAATTGCTATTTAGAGGATAGTGCATGTATTTTCATGCCATCAGATCGTACAACAGGTACGTAGAAAATTAAAAAGCAAAAAAATATTATGTTTTCATAAAAAAATCAATCACAGTATTCTTATTTGATTTAAAAAATAAAAATATCTGTAGTATCGTGTAATAACTCCTCTTAATGATTAATGGTCTTGATGTATACTAGATAATTGATTGCACAACTTTCTATATATATAATAAATTTACATAAAAATCAATAATACTATGTAAATTTTGAAGAACTTGATCACGTTAAAGATGTAACATATAAAAAAATTCTAAATACACCACTAATTATGATTCAAAATTTAGACCATGTAGAGGACTTCACAATTTGATAGCTCTTAATTGGTTTCAGACACAGGGATCCACCCAAGATTTGATTCCCAAGTCTAAAATCATTGTGCTTTAGTGGATGCGATCCAAAAACTTCCCCGCTAATCTTAGTTTCTCAATGTGGGAGGACGTCAATCGTGATCCCTTGTGAGCTGACAAATTGTTGTTGGAGAGGATGATTGGTGATGCCGTTCTGAGTTATCACACTAATCACTTCCGATGGAAGCTGTATGAATTTTTTATTCGGTAGTTCAATAAACTGATCCATGAGAATCTTAGCTCGGATCTCTATAGTAGATTCTGTGGGCAATAGGCATGCATTGCCCATCACCGTTGAGACTGACATCCATTATATTAATTATTTTAGTGATTAATGATAAATTTAATAATAAAATTAATATGAATATATATTTTAGTCTCTATGATAATAAAAAAAGATCATCCCAAAGAGAATACATAATTAAGTTTTCTTAAATATATACAAGCTTTATTGAAGATAAAATCAAATATTAAAAATTTATTTTCTAGAATTTTATTGGTCTTGTTGTTTTTGGAGATGACAGAGTTGCTAATATTTGTTTCCTAATTTTAGCCACACTATAAATAGGGTTCAAGGTTAGTAGCTTCATGATATACCATATTGGAAACTCAAATATATACATCATTCACTCACTAAATTATAAAAATATTTTTGAGTTGATTTGAATATTATTAAAGGCATCAATGATTAAATTTACAAAATATGACTTGGGTAGAGACTTTGAAATGGTTGCACTAAATTCTTTATAATTTTTGCAGTGATCTAACTTGAATTAAGTCTTAGTTATATTCAAAAAGTTGTACCCTTCAAGTTAGCTTTTCAACGAATCAAGAAGTATCTAAATCGGATGTCTATATCAAAAGTTATGCCCGTATTTTAGAGTTGCATAGTCTAGTCAGACAGAATTGGACATATGGTGGTACAGTACTGAACGTACGGTAGAACAGGACTAGATGTCCAGTCCCCCTGTAACGGCTAGTTTTTTTGACTGTTGGATCCGACTGTTGAAATCCACGGCACATTCGATAAATTGTGCCTATTTCTGTCAACAGAATTTCAACTGCTATATTTCTTGTTGGGTGTATTAATATATGGCTTATAACACTTATTTTCTAGAGTATCAAACTCTTAATTGCATAGAGTGAAGACTTTTAGTAGCATACATCGAGCATATTATGAGATGAGAATCTCGTGTTAGTTTCTCTTCACGTATTTGAATTTCTTAGCACTTGATTGACATCAAATGAAGTGTTTCGACCTATTACTTTTGGTGGTCGCCACCACCTACAAAGTCATGGTAGGCCGGTGATCTCTCTATCAACAAAAATTATCGGAGAGACCCAGAGAGAAGTTGTGAAAATTTGGTGCTCACCTATTCAGAGTGGAGGAGTAACTCTAATGGAATTAAAGTAATGCTTGTGCAAATGCACTTTAACGAGAAGTAGGAGAGGCCAACGAAGTCTCCAAAACTTCAAGAAAAAATCTTTTGTGTTATTTTGGTTTAATTGTTTTTGCTCTATTTTTATTGTACTTGATTTGTTTGTATTGCTTCTATTTTATTTATCACTTTAGATTTACAAAATTTATTTGATCACTTCAACCATTAGTTTCTATTTAGGGTGATTATAAAATAAAATTTACTTTTATAAATACAAATATCAGTTTTTAGTTAAAAATTTTCAAAAAAATTAAATACCCCGTCTAAGTCTCTATACTTGACCTACAACCACATGCTAGCCAGATTTTAGAGCAGCTTTTGAGCTAAACGTTCTCAATGAAGCTGGTACAATGTACCATGTAGTTGGCTAGTACAATGAGTCAATGCCATGGCATTTGACTTGACGACTTGTTATTATAAGGCACTTATTGTGAATTATCAAAATCATCATCCAATGTACTGGGGTTGCCAATTTTTTATATTTATATGCATAGTGATAACCTAATCTGAAATTTTTTTTAAAAAAAGACATGCTTATTGTATTTACATTTTTTACATACAAAAATTTTCTAAAAAATCGACAAATAAAAAAATTACAACTGCTTAAAATAAGAAAATGCGACAATTTAAAAAAAAATACGACAACATAAAATAAAAAATATGATAAATCTAAAAATTGCGACATCTCAAAAAGTACAACAACTAAAAAAAATGACAAGTTAATATAAGAAAATCCGACAATCTATATTGTATCAAGATCTATTAGTTATTAAAAAAATAAAAGTTGATGAAAAACGTTTTCTTTAGTCATTCCGAAAACATTTATGAACCATACAATGGTATTGCTAGTGTGCACGACCTTTTCACCCCTTTTGTCTATGTTTTTGTTTCTATATTAAATTTGGGTTATTATTTTATTATATAAAAAGGGCAATAACATAGATACTCTTCCTAAACTCCAATATTACATGAATACTTATGCTAATTCAATAAAATTAAAAATGCTCATATAAAAGTATCTAAGAAACCTTTTATACTGTTTTCGAATGATTAAGATTATCCAAACTGTGTTTAAATTTTTTTAAGGATATACCCAAAATACCCTTGCACAATCTAAACCTTTGTTTGCTCAGCAAACCATGGATAGAAGTCATACTTGGGAGCAGTCGGACACTTTTCTGGTGCACTCTGAGGTCCCGTTTGGAAACAAAGTTTTTTTTTGAGTTTTTGTTAAATACTGTGGTTTTGAAAAAAAAAATTGTGGTATTGAAAACTAAGGACTTGTTTGGTTACAAAGTATTTCATTATTTTTGAAATCATAGTTTTAGTTTTTTCTTAGTTTTACAAGTTTGACTTCGGTACAAAGTTTTGGAAAAAACTTTGACCGCAGCTCTCTCGATTCACGGCTCATCAAAATACTCTTGCGTCTCTCTCTCTCACAGTACTGTCTCTCTCGATCGACACCAGATCGCAGATCGGCCGCCAACGAAGCATCGGCCGCCGAAGGTCGAATGGAGAAGGAGCCTGAAAAAGGTGAGATCCCCTTCCCCCTCCCCCTCCTCTTCCCCCTCCCCTCCTTCCTATTCCCCTTGCCACCAGTGGCGGTGGGGTGGGCGGCGCACACGGCGGTGCGGCTAGGGTTTAAGGAGCTGACGGCGGCGCTGGCAGCGGCCACCCCCGGAGCCTCAGCGCGCCACCAAGTACGCAGCCGCTGGTGCGCTAAGGCTTCGGGGGCGGCCGTGGATGGCGCGGCTCGCAGCGGCGGCGTACTTGGTGGCGCGCTGAGGCTCCGGTGGGGGGGGGGTGGGGGGGTCATGGATGGCGCAGTTCACGGCGATGGTGTGCGTGGTGCTCACGGCCAAGGTGGAGGGGGCACGCGTGCCGTTGTTGCTAGACCTTCAGCTCTGCGCCGCCACCACCGGCAATGGGGACGCATGGAGCTCCTGGTGCTCTCCGCCCTAACGGTAGCATAGCCGCACAGCACGGCGCTACAATGGACTCTGAACTGAACTCTGAACTCTGAACTGATCTGAATTGAATTGAATTGAAACATTTGAATTAACTGCTCTGATTGAATTGAATTAATCGAGTGATCTCTTGGTCAATCTAGCAACATTTTGAATCTTCTATTGATGAATTTAGTGGTTGTGTATTGGTTCTTCTGAAAAAGTTCATTTATTCTGTTGATTGCTATGTAGTGAGCTATTTTTTCGAGTGTCATTCCAGTGAATGATCCTTGAGAATCACCAGCTCAATAGCTTATCTTATTGTGTTGATTACTGTACATGAGAGTTGATTGAAACTGAAGTTACCTTTTCCATTGGATTTTTGGCAAAGATGTTGGAATTACACTCCTTTCTAGTCTTGTGGCTGAAACTGGATGTTTTGTTCAATATTTCAACTGTGTTTGAGTGTGGCTGAAACTGAATTGTATTTCAATTTGTGTAATAGATAGTTGACTAATTGCAGGCAAGAAAGATAGAGCAACATGGAGCGAAGTTCAAATAAATTTTCTTGTATCGATGATGAAGGAATACAACTTAGCACGATATCGTGCTCAGAACGGTTGGACGAAGGAGGCATGGAATAGTATGACGACTCGTATGAATAAGAAATTTACTAAATGCAAATTCAATGTCACACAACTAAAAGACTGAGAACAACGACTGAAGAAGGTGTTCGATGAATTTTTGTAATAAAAAATTCATTAAAAAAGTCACATATGACCAAAAGGGTTAAAATAAAAATACACGTATATTTTGTCTGTAAAAAAAATGATCAAAAACTAGGACAAAAACTCCACTAGTCAAAAAACAGGTCAAAATTTGATTGGTCAAACTTGGTCAAACATGGTCAACAAATTGGTCAAAATTGAACTGATCAAACCTGGTCAACAAACTGGCCAAACGTGGTCAAACGTGGTCAAACCCGGTCAAACCGACATGCAGCCCGAGTTCGGACTGGATTTATCTCTAATTTAAATAACAAAAATATATCTCCTATTCAAATTCAAAAAAGAGATAATCTCTCTCTTTATCCTTTTGTTTATTTAAATAACAAAGTATATCTCTTATTCAAATTCAAAAAAGAGATAATCTCTCTCTTTATCCTTTTGTTTATTTAAATAACAAAGTATATCTCCTATTCGAATTCAAATGCCCTAAAAATCTCGAGTTGTTGGATGGTTGTAACCAATCTGGAGTCTCTATAAATAGAGAGGGGGTGCTAACATTTTTTCACAGGCACAGGAGGAGCAAGACAGAAGCAGGTGCAGAGCAGAGATGCAAACGGGCCAGAAAACGACGTGAAGACTAGAAGCTCTTCTCCTTGGGCCCTCTGAAGATGATCATGGGTGAGTGCTTATCATAAGCATAACATTCATCATGCATGCATCATATCAGAGGTAGAGGCCTGTTTGTTGGTGCCTGCCTGAGGTCGACTATGAAGCAATATTGAAGATTATGGTTAGCGGTGGAAACGGAGTGGATTCGGGTCAGATAGTACTAAATCCATATCCGTATCTGCATCTTTTTTCTAGATACGGATGCGGATGCGTATAGTACGCAGATGCGGATACAGTTATGAAAGAAACGGATACGGATACAGAGCGGATATTTTGCGGATACGGACACGGGTATTAAACGGATTCGGAGCGGATACAAATACGTATATTAAACGGATTCGGAGCAGATACAAACATGGATAGACCTTCTGATAGTATCATCAGTTCACCATAGACAAAAGAATAACTCTCAGACCACCATAAACATCCACCACCGATTGGCAATCACATGCAGACTAGGAGTTATTGTATCCAGTTCCTAAACATTAGGCTTTGTTTGGCAATTTGATACGAATAGAGTTTAACGATGGTGAATTTAATCACATCCAGTTCCAAAACACTAAGCCCAATACAAATTCGGTGGGATTCATACGATGGAAGCTAGGGATTCGAAGCCGAGGAGGACTCATCCGACGGCGGAGGGCGGAGCTAAGGAGGATTCGTCTGGCGGCGGAGGCAGCAGTGACTGAAGGCGGAGGCGGAAGTGGAAGTATGCAAATAGTACTCATAATTTTTATCTTACATTAGGTGTAATATTATAATATCTCGCAACGTCACCTAAAAATTTTTTCTCTTTTATTATAAGGTCAAACTGAGGATGCAGATTTATTCATGTAAATACAAAGTAATTTATTTCATAAAACTCAATTAATAAACAACTACGGCAAGCTTCTAGAATCAAGACCTTTCGCGAGGCACACATGTACCCTCCAGTATCAAGTTGTTTAATCCTCACGGTGGTGGCGGCTGGACGCGGGGGTATAGGCGGCTGCGCTGGAGGTCGAGGAGGAGGCGGCGATGGCTGGTCGAGGGGGCGGAGGCGGCTGCGGCGGAGGCCGAGGAGGAAGGGACAGCGGCTGGACGCGCGGGCGGAGGTGGTTGCGGCGGAGGCCGAGCAGGAGGCGGCGGCGGCTGGACGTGGGGGCGGAGGCGACTGCGGCGGAGGCCCAGGAGGAGGCGGCGGTGGCTTGACGCGGGGGCGCAAGCGCGGTGGCGGAGGCGGAGGCGGCGGCAGCGGTTGGACGCGGGGTCGAAGGCGGCGGCGGTGGAGGCACTGTCACTGATATAATATTATATATGTTATACGGATTCGGGTTGAACTTGTATCCGCATCTGTATCCGGTATATTTTAGTAAAACCCGACTCCGTATCCGCATCTGGAATTTTCAAAAAAACTACTACTGCATCCGCATCCGAACCGAGGTCAGATCCGGGTTGAACCCGACCCGGCTCCGTTTCCATCCCTAATTATGGTCCATTGCACAAGGGAGTTAGCAAGTGCCTCGATCAGATCCAAAATCGCTTTTTGATTGAAGTTCCTTGAACTCAGTTTGAGCAGTAGATCTGATTAGCATTCGATTTGATCACATCCGATCAAGATCCATAATCGCTTTTCGATCGAAGTTCCTCGAACCAAGTTCGAGCAGAAGATCTGATTAGCATTCGATCTGATCACATCCGATCAAGATCCAGATCGCTTTTCGATCGAAGTTTCTCGAACCCAGTTCAAGCAGTAGATCTGATTAGCATTCAACCAGTTGTAGGATCGAGAATACCGACTACAGGGGTGAATAGGAAGCTTTAAAACTTTTCGACTAACAACAGTTTTTGCAAGGAAAAGACAAAGAGCAAATAAACTGAAATAATTTAATAATATTTTGCACTAAGAAAGAGTAAGAAAAACAAACACAGTGATTTATCCCGAGGTCTCGAAGACTCGCCCGATCTCCCCTACTGCTCGTTGAAGCGCTCAAATAAATGAGTCTTGCATCAATATCCACGAAGGATATTTTTCACTAAGGTTGCTCATTCTATACTCCGGATAGGTGAGCACCGATGCCTTTCACAAAATATGCCGAGCCTCTCCGACAACCTCCGTTAATGGAGAGGTCAACGGCTACGCCTCCAAATCGTCTAGGTGAGGGCGTTAGTAACAAGTTGCAAGATCTTCTCTTGACCCCCAACAAATACCGAGAAACCTTTAAGGATACAAATGATGCAAATGGATGCTCTCAGAAGATCTCTCTCAATCACAATGAATGATACTTGATCAAAAGATCAAGATTTTAGCAGTTGGGCTTAAGTGTATATAAAAAAAATATCTCTTGGTTCTTTAGAAAATAGCTCAAAAATTGTTTATAAACACTGATAAAAAAATCTACCCAAAAATGTTTATAAAACTGATCAAAAATCAGATCAAAAACTGTTCAAAAATCTGATAAAAAACTGTTCAAAAGTGTTTGTAAAACTGATCAAAAATCAGTTTCAAAATTGTTTATAAAACTGCTCGAAAATATGAATAGAAACTGCTAAAAAATCTGATCAAAAAACTGTTCAGAAGTGTTTTAAAACAGCTCAAAAACAGTAGAGAAAATCTGCTCAAAAGTTGTTCTAAAAACTGCTCAAAATGTATAGAAAAAATGCTCAAACATGTATACAGAGACTGCTCAAAAATGTGTATGAGAATGTAGCTTGAGATGTGTCTTTGAATGTGTGAGAATACTGTTCAAAGCACATCTATTTATAACCCAACCTCTCAACTAGCCATTGTGGTCGATAAGGAAAAAATCATACGAGCTAACAGCCAACTTCGACTTCTAACGGTTAGTAAATAGCCGTTGGAATCTCTGGTCGAATGAACACTAACTGATCAAATGAACTGTACGCGTGTGACCACTAGTCAAATAAACAGTATCTGGTCAAATAAACAGCACTCGGATGACCAGTTTCAGTTTCTCTTGGAGATTCTTGACCAAGATTGTGAATGAATGCGAATGCCACATATGACCTAAGAGTTTTTCAGTTTTTGCTGGAACTAAAAGAGATTTTACAACTTCTCTTAATAGTACGGTTAAACAAAAAAGAATTTCTTATAAAACCCGGTCAAACTCCAAACTCCGAGACTAGTACAATAAACAAATACTTACCTAGGACTTTGCAGCTTCCTTCTTGGCGACATTGCACTTACGGCTTTGGCTCGCGTCCTCAGACTGCGACCTCGGGCGACACTGCGACCTTGTGCTTGACCTTGTGCTTGCGACTTGCGAACCTTCCCGGATCACTTGCAAACTTTACAGAAATAACACTGCATAAAAATAGCTCAAAGACACGATTAGTCCAAGACGCTTAATGTCATCAATAATCAAAATCAACCCAAAAAGGGCCTAGATGCAACACCAGTTCGAGCAGTAGATCTAATAGCATTCGATCTGATTACATCCGATCAAGATCCACATCGCTTTTTAATCGAAGTCCTCGAACCCAGTTCGAGCAATAGATGTGATTAGCCTTCAATCTGATCATATTTGATCAAGATCCAAATTGCTTTTCGATCAAAGTTCCTCGAACTCAGTTCGAGTAGTAGATCTGATTAGCATTCGATCTAATCACATCCGATCAAGATCCACATTACTTTTCGATCGAAGTTTCTCCAATATATATTTTCGAGCAGTTTATCGTATCAGTATTCTATCTGATATTCAATTGCGTTTTCAGTCAAAACCGACCAGTATTTTCGGTCAGAGACCAAATAATAGCATCTTGATTGAAATCAAGTGTGTTTTCGGTTGAAACCGAGTATTTTCGGGCAAAGACTTGAAAACAGCAATCTGATCGAACTTGTTCCACGAGAGAAGATCGATGATAACTTATAATCCAAAAGTTCGATCGATCCCAAATTTTTATGGTGAATAGAGGACTCTATGAGAAAACTCTGCACCAAGTTACAAGTCAATCAGAAATCTCTAAGGTGCAATTTGACCTAAGGAGATGCTCTGTTTAGAAACTTATTCACTTTGTCCCACGGGAGAAAATCGATGATAACTTATGATCCAGAAATCCGATCAACCCCAAATTTTTATGGAGAATAGTAGGTTCATACTAAAACTATTCTTTCAAGTTTCACTTTGATCAAATGTTCAAAATATCATCAAAACCTTGCAAATAGCTCTGTCTCGCTGAATTCCAGCTTGACGTACAAGCAATGCAATGAAGATAGTTTCTAATCCAACGGTCTGATTGATCTCAAATTTTGATGAACAATCGAGGATTCATTCAGAAACTATTCCTTCAAGTTTTAAACCTATCATAAGTCAGAAAAGCTCTTATCCAAGTAGCCAAATGAGAGCTAATGACCAATTGTGTGCAAAGATGTCAAATTCAAATCTTACTAAGTCCTTGATGGATATTCGAATGGACTGTCTACCATGCAACATGCTTTTTTGAACCTAAGAAAGTCAAATATGTTATCACAAGTCATCCATTCATAATTTACATGTTGCTAGGTACTGATGAAATAAAGGCAACATACTTTTTGTCCTTGACTGACGAGCCGGACACCATTTATGTCGGGTACTGATGAGGCGAAGGCATCAATTTGTTCACGACCGACGAGGCCGAACAACTCCCTGGCCGGGCACCGACGAGGTGAAGGGCACATCTTGTGATAACACCATAGATTGACGAAGCTATGGATTTGCATACTTGCATGCATGGGCATACGCATTGCATTTATTCATTCAAGGGCAAAGTTATTTTGAAGCTTGAAGACGGCGACCATCAGCATAGCTTAATCAGAGGTCTTCTATGGATTTGTTCTGCAGATGTAATTAACCAGGAGCTTTTCAAAAGACTTAAGGAACCATGAACCATGCAATCTCCTGAAGCAAAGATGTACTTTCCTTTGGCGCAATGAGAGATTGTAAATCCCAAAAGGATTTGTAACTTGTAACTCTTTTTAGAATTAATAAAGTACAATGTTTCCTAAGATTGTGCATTCTCTACTCTTTTATTTGTATACTTATGTATACTGGCACACCCGCACCACGAAAAAGGGGTCAATTTCCCGGAAGAGAGATCTTCTTGGCGAAACAGAAGGGCCACATTACTGTAAAGTTCCTCTCTTCAAAGAGTGGATTTGAATGGAATCATGAGTTGAGAATGGTGACAGCTATTGATGAAAAATGGAATGAACTAGATAAAGATTTGCAAAAGTGGAAAAATAAATCTTTTCCACCATATGATGATCTTTTGATATTTACGACGGTATGTTTTTTTAACTTTGTTTCCACTAGTATGCTTGTGCATATTAACTATTTTATTTATTATTATGTTTTTTCTATTATAGGGAAAATTGCTGAAGGAAAGCGTTGTCGGAGGTCGACTGATAAGCACAAGGAGATCGTTGACGTACCAACGTCCCCACATCATGCTAATATTGCAATCAGTCATCGAGTCCTACCATACCAGCTCTAGGAGCCACACATATTTCTTTTGAATGGGAGGAGCACTACTTCCACAATGAAGGCATAAGTTTGACAAATCCGATATCTAGTCAAATTCCACAAAATACCCAAGATCATTTCCCAACCCAAGAGCAATCACATTATGAATTCTCACCACTAACTGATGTGCCTTCTGATGTTAGAGCAAACATCGAAGGACCAAGTGCAGTTTCTCGTCGTGTAAGAGCAAGTAGCGAAGGACCAAGTGTGTTGTCTCATCGTAGTAGAGAGAGTAGTGAAGGAAAAGAGGCGAAAAGGATCGAGAAGAATTTGATAGCATTGTGGAAAGAAAAACTTGAGAGTTACAAGTAACTCAAAAAGGAGCAAATTGAGAGCTATAAGGAAATTAAAGTTAAACAATTAGAAATGAATGATCCAAAAAATAATCCTTACTCTATGGAAAAGTGCATTTCAAAACTAGAAGACCTAGCAATTCTCACACTAAGTGAGATGGTGAAGGCAATCAACTTTCTTAAGTATGATAAAGAAGCTCGTGAAATAATGATGCGCATTAGTACTCGTGATGTTGTTTATGAATATCTCAAAGTTGTTATCTCTCTCTAGTTACTTTATGCCATTGCTATGTCACTACTATGATAATTTGGGACAATGTTAATTTTTGTTATGTTACTTTATGTTATTGTTTGGCACTACTATGACAATTTGAGACAATGTTATTTTTGTTATGTTACTTTATGTCATTCCTATAATACTAGCAAGTATGAATTGGGATAATGTTATTTTTGATAAATGGAACGCATTTTTATTACAGCATAGATGCTATTGTTTTGCATACATATTGGATATCATACATTATTTCTTCTCCTACTTTGTAAGTGAGCAACATAGTCATTCCACATAGCATCTGCTATTTGAGTTCTCTTCAAGTTACCCACAGCTCGCCGCTCATTGAGTGAATGCACATCATTCCTATATTCATTGTCTCCACTTGGAACATCGATTATTGTTGCCGGATCAATATCAAAGTTATTTTGCTCAAACCATTGCTCGCTTCTTTCATGCTTGCGAATGAAATTATGTAATACACAACAAACTAACACAATATCAGTTTGAGAGTCAATTGGATGATGAGATGCACATTTGAGTATTGGATACCGCATCTTGAGAACACCAATAATTCACTCACTGTGATTACGAAGCTGTGCGTGTCTCAAGTTGAACAATTCTTTTACATTTTGCGGCCTCTGATTGCTTCTACCTTGCTCTTGCAAATGGTACCTAACATTGCGATATGGAGCAATAAAATTAGGTGTATTTGCATATCCAGCATCAACTAAATAAAACTTTCCTTCCGACACATAAAAACCATTCTCAAGAGTATCTTGTAAAACTTGGGCATCCGAAGCTGAACATTCCCAACCTGCACTAACATGTACAAATTGACAGTTGAAGTCACATGCAACCATGACATTCTGTGATAATGTTCCGTTTCTATTGCGGTATGAATCTTGACTTTCTGGAGCTATGGTAATTGGAACATGTGCCCTATCAATTGCCCCGATACAATCCTACAAAATATTTGCATGGTTAGAATAAATAAATAATATTTTTAAAATATGATGCTTTCGTATTTGTATAAATACCTTAAAGTACGGCATAAATTTTGGATTGCTAGCAATATTGAAAGTAGTGTTCACAGCCGGTAATTGTATCATGCTTCCAGATATATGGATTAAAGCACTAAATACTGCCCCAAAATAGCGACTGATCGTCTCACCACTATGTTGTAAGCGCTCCTAAATGATACGATTGGTTGTATTTTTTTGGAATACTATATAGAAATTTAGCAACCTGCTCTTCAACAACAACATTTCTTGTATTTTTTAGAAGATTCTTCTCCCAAAACAATTCGACTAAACGATGAAATATATGATTTTTCAAATGAAAAGCCCATCTGCAACATGCTTCATATCCCTCCAGAACTTCACATACATACTTCTCTCCTGTAAGGATATAAGTATGTATGTGGGTGGATTCGTGTGAATGTCTTCCTCCAGCAAAATAGCGACTGATGAGAGCAAATTCTTCATCATCTCGTTGTTTTCGCCTCAAAAAATTATTCCACATTGTAAGTAAAAATTGGTTATGAATAGTTGTATAGGTACGTATGAGATGGTATGGTGATTTCATGCCACTATATATAGATAAACAATGATAACGGCTAGTTTTCTATAACGACTAGTTTCTTACAATGGCTAGTTTTCAATAGCCTAGCATTAATTAATCTCATAACGGCTAGTTTATTTAAACAATATGGTCTTCAAATACTGTTGAAAAAACCATGACTTTTTAAATACTGTGTCATATTGTATAAAATTGTTCAATATAATTTACCTAACATATAATTATTTGAATAAAATATTATACTAAAAACTATGATATCCAAACACCCGTAGAAATTATCCAACAGTTAGTTTTTTAAATTCATAACAACTAGTTCATTTAAACATCAAACTGAAAATTTTGAAAAAAAAAAACTGTGTATCCAAACACCTCAAAAACTGTGGTTTTCTCAAAAATTGTGGTTTTAAAATACTATGGAATACTGTAGTTTTGGTTGCATGACAATTCTAAAGCCATAATTTTCAAATACTGTATTTCCAAACAGGGCCTGAGCCTTTTCCCTCGCCCAAAAACATAGTGTGCAGCGCATAAGAATTGTTGCTGAGATTGGCAAGGAACTCAAAGTTGATTTCATGATGTGCATCACCATCCGAGGCCATTGAAATATTGACATGAGGGGGGAAGCGGACTAGCCACCACGGTGATGAAGTATCGGTGGCGGAACTCGTGTGAACGCGTGGAGTAGGCAGATATGGATTGCACTCCGGTGGAGCCGCATCCAATGGAGATTATGCGGCCATGGACGGCGACGAGTTGTGGGCCTTGCACTAGTCTGATGGATTGGGAATTTGTATGTAGGTGGGTTCTGTTGGAATATATAACAAAGGATTATGGTTCTGGGTACAATGATAAATTTTCATCTCACACACTTTAAATGAAATTGTTCCTACTCTCTATGCGTGTGATTTAGTCTTTGGATCTTTTAGATAATACTTTTTCATATTATTGAATTCAGGTGGTTATCCCTACAATACTTAGACTTAAGAAAGACATCCATACCATACTTCTGTAGATGTTTGGTAAGTTTGGTTCGCGTGGATCATTAGTGTACATGCACAAGTAGCTTCTATATAAAGCGCACATCCTAGCTTGCTAGTTCTGTTCAATCTGACATCTACGTCATTACAACTTACAAGTATCCAATCATATATATTTCATACTTATCAGAAAACAACTTTCGTAAATCACGTTTATGACATGCGTTTTGAAAATTTGCAAATTTGATTTTTTTAATCTATAAATATTTGATTTTTTCAAGAGTAATTATGATATAAATTGATGGACACTTAAAATGGCTTCAGTTGATACACTTGTTTATATTTCTTACATGAAGTAATCATTTCCATGCATCTTTTTAGTTTAGAATAGGGACGACTAATTCGAAAGAAAAAACCCAAGCTACTATTTATCACATCTAGAAGATATACGTATAAGATTTTTATTTACATTTTTTTGAGAACTCTTAGCTCCATGCTTAATGCGGAGCATCCAATCTTAAATGTGTTCTACTCGGAGTTTTTTCATAAAGAAAATGTAATTTGCCTTTATAATTTTTCAATCGGCAATTTGTGACAAAAAAAAAATCAAAATAACAAAGCTGTTGGACTTCTTATCTTTTCTAATTTTTGTAAGAATTTCTCTGCTAAAGCGAATGTATTCTAAGTTTTGTAAGAATTTCTCTTACCAACTAAAGATGCAATTTAAACTCATGTTTATGTATGTAGGATACCATATATATAAAGTTATTTTTTCACAAAATTTTTATGAAACTTATTCCTATCTTCAATAACCATTCATATATGAACTATATTCATGATTTGCACTCACGTATTTTTTAATTTGTACGCTCCACCTAAATTTTGTATAAGTATTGTAAAAGAACTTTTAGTGCATAGATTATTGCTCCAGACTGGATGTGTGAGTTGGACTTGTAGAAATTTAACGGTAGGATGTTATTCATTTCAATTGTTGATTAATGTAGGAGTTTTTTTTTTCTTCAGATTCCTCCTTTACACACCACATGTGCTTGTGCGGTTCAGGGTAATGATTTGAGATATGCATTGAAGGTTATTTCATTTTTAAGCAAGAGCACTGGTTAGAAGTCTAGATCATGTATATAAAAGAACGTAGAATAAATAAATCATGGCATTAAATCCTAGTAAATCACTAAAACCCAAAAAATATTCTTAAAAGACAGGTTGTGAGATTTGAACTCTGACATTAGCCTAAATAAATTAGGTGCCAAACTAATTAGGGTTGGTGGGATACTTGACCCACAAGATAAGAATTATAAATTGAAAACCCAAAAACACCATGAAGGTTTATTGAACTAATCTATGCTTGTAATGTAAAAGTTAAGCAAATCTAGGAAGAGTCAAAATCAGCAGTGGAGGGCGTGACTATCATTGGAGTATCTTAGCCCCAGTTAGTGACAGAAGTTCTGTCGGTATGGGTTTTACGGCCACAGGGAATCCCTAATCAGTCATGCCGACACTAAAAGCGAATGATTTATTGTCGGCCCTATCAGCGTTTTCAGGATCTAGCTATCCGTGCTGAATATCCTACAATAATTGATAAATCTAGATTGTCCATTCAACATTTAATGATCCAAACAAATGCAAATAAACTAAATTCGTCCAACTTAATCAAAACTAACTCTAGATGCTCTCTTTTGACTCTGTCCCTAGCTAGACTACTAGAATTGATTTAGCTTCAATAACACTAAAATAAATTGGCAAGGACATTATGATATCGATATTATAAGATGGATGTTACTACTGATTATTAGTAGCTTTTAAAATATTCTGATTTGGATATTGGACGGTGAAGTCGGCATTAAGATTTTTGAATTGCTAAATTTATCAATACTGTGGCCGGTCATGTAGCATCCAAGCATTCGTTTTTGTGGGAATGTAGCCATGGACTGCATGAGTGCACGTCTAGGACCGGGTCTCTCAGATGTGCCTAAAAGACACAACGGTAGACTAATTTGTTATCGCATGCATGATTTTCGACAGAGAGCCAAATGTAATATAGAGTCCAAGTTAAAAAAACATTTATATATTTTATATAGCAAAATTTCGTGTACAACAAAATAGTGTACCTTGTATTGGGGATACAAGTATATTCTAAGAGCACAATCTCATCATATAATATCCATTAAAGAACCATATGATCATAACTTGCATGTAATTTTGGTCACAATTTAATATGTCTCGCATGTGAGGGTCTTGGGGAAATCTAAAAAAAGTTCTCATTTTTACCACAGCAATTTACCATCCTTTGAATGGACAATTCAAATGTTGTTTAGTCAATTTAGAGCCCAGCTAAGTGCAAACCACTAGTGAACCCCTACTGAATGCTAAAATAAAAAATTGGAAAACTGTGCAGACAGAACAAAATTTCTATTTCTATTCTTCTGATAGATAAGTCCAAATTATACAATTCTCAGGATTGTGCAAGGCCTAGTTACATAAACCTCCTGTAGTACACACTGTTACATCACAAAGTGATGGGCTTATAGCAAAGGGTGTAGGCACTATTGCAGTAAGTATCATCAGATTGTTCGGATAGAGGCTTAAACCTAACTTCTCTAGGCAAGTAGGACTCAACATCTCAAAAAAGAACAAAACGAATTATAAGCCCAAGCTAATCTACATAAAAGCTACTATTATAACAGTTGGATTGGTTGATTATATGTTTTCAGCGCTGCTGGTGTATGTGGATTCTTTTGTGAAATTGTTACGAATAATGAGAGTCTATTTGTCATTATTAATGTTTTGACAATTTTATTAATTCTCACTGTCCAAACAATCTCTAAACCTATAATTAGGGAAGGTGTAAAGACTGACCTAACAACATAAATATCTCTATTCAACCTCCACCATGAGTTAGTGGAGAAAAGACTTAAATTTAAGCTATTTGCCACCACCACCACCACAGCTTACAATATATTTTTCCATTGGATTGTGAAGGATTTGCAGCAGGAGACGTAGCATGCACGAGTTTAACGTTGCATTCGTTTTCTGTGTCAATTTTTTGCTTACTTAAAAAAGGCTCGAGCAAATCCTTCACTTTTCCTCCTGATCGATTTTATTTGAGGCATTCCTCGGGACTAGATCGTGGCGATATAAATACAGCGTAGTGTCACAAATATTTTTGTATTAATTTTCATATATGATATTGGTTGTACTAATTCCTTCGCCGTTAAACATAAAGAAAAAAAGAGGAAGAAGTAGCCGAAACATCACACAAATGCCATTTATTGAAGACTTTTGGGAGATGGTTACCAACTTGTAGACAGAAACAGCTAGCCGAAACCAAACACTGACGTCAAAAAGTTGGATGTAAAAATAACAAGGTTTTGTTTCGTGTCAGGTCGGTACTGTAAGACCGAAGGTAAGTTAATTTGATGCTAAGCGTGTCCATTAATACAAGGAATCAAATTCCCACGGTTTGGTACTTACAGAATTGTCCAATCAAATCTATATCAAATCTATAAGAGAGATAAAATTGAGAAAGTGATAAATTACAAGAAACTCAAAAAGAGTCTCACTTTCTCTCGACCTCCATCCTAAAGTCTTTTCAGACTCTGCATGACTTTAGAGAAACAGATTAATTGGGTTTTGATTTTCAACCAAACAACACTAGTAAGACATGCTATTATTTCTGTTTAAACAACAACTATAATTTAGACTAAGTCCAATACTAGAGTCAAGCTATTTAGCTCTTGAACACGTCATGTGTGCAAAGAGTCAAACAGAAACATCCAACGAGACAGGCACTCTAATGTATCAGTTCTTAAAAAGAGATAATACATCACACAATCAAATACAACACTCATCTTTTATTTAAATTTTTCAATGAAAAAATAAAAAAAAAACAACTGGTCAAAACAATCTACACTTGCACGTTAGGCTAATAGATGGGAAAAAAAAGTATTGAACCAACCTGTTAGCATCTCTGGGTCAATTGTGTTAGGGTGCATGCGAGAAACGAAACAAGCACACCGACCCATGCAGTTTGTGAGCCCACCTATGTCACCTCGCGCACCCGCGAACACTACACAACTAAGTCACTACCACTAGGTCCTGTGAAAAATCAGCCTCACTTGTTAGTGTGAAGAGAAAGTGTGGGTATGAGGAACACGGGACAGCACAAGGTGGGCCGCACAAACTATATCGTTACGTGGTAAGTCACGCTCCAATGGTGCCACTCACATACATGCGGGGCTCATGGGGCCCACAAAAGGCAGCCCAAGCAATGGATGTTCGGTTAGATGTCTCTGTGTAATTCGCGCGTCTGCATTGAGTTGAGCTGGTGCTGAGTTGGCTCGTGTGCGAGTGCCATAAAGTCAATGTTGGACTTAGACTTAGAGAGAATATGTAATATGATTAAAATATGTCAAGACCTGTCAGAGTTTAGTTAAAACTGCCCACCCTTGAGAATTAACAACTCAGTTGTTGCGGAGAACAGTGGAGCATGGCATGTTCCTGGGCAAATGAGATGCTTCCAGCCCGTTCTAGCTCTGTGTTTCTTTAAAGAAAAACTAATACAGAAAAGCTGGCCATCTACGAGTAAAATATCCGACGCTCACGCGTGATCCCATGCGTGTGAAACCATTGAATTCTTGTACACCAAATCTCAGATCGCACAATATAAAAAAAAAAAAAAAACTTCATGTCTGATAACGTAGTAGTATTTGACCAGGGACATGTAACAAATGTTTAATTTGCTCTTAGGAAGTTTGTCCCGTGTAGTGTACTAGAATAGGAACAAACTGCCGCCCAGTACGATTCCTTTATTCTTGAAATGGAGAGTGGTGTCTTTCTAATGTATTTAGGTCCTGGCGGAGCGTGCAATTACTTATGACAAATCTTTGTTTGACCTATACAGCCTGCAACTCTTTTTCTTGCAAATTTCATTCATCCACCCACTCCTTGACGACACACTGATTTTCAAAGTTAATTGAACGGTTACGATCGAATCTGGAATCACCGCCAAGCTAATTAAAAAGCATCCGATTAATCTACCATGCAACTCTTGTGAATACATCAGTGTACTAATTGTAGCAGTATAGAAACTTTTACTGAACAAAATATCTCAGATTCAGTTAACCGCATTATTGATTAATGATTAGTTCAAGTAAGGTCCATTCTGATTGATCTCTCATGTGCCATTGTATCATTTTTTGATGTATTTAAGTCCTTACGGAGTTTTAAATTTTGAGTTTATTCTAAATCAAAACTTATTTTAAATTAAAATTTTCAAATAAATTTAAACTTCTTTTCATTAGGTTTATTAAACTTATAAATTTAAATAAAACTAGACCAAACAACTTCTTAATCTATTTTTATATTTAACTTATGAACTTATAAATTAAAATTAGGACTTTGAGCTTTGTCTTCCACTAAAACCTACAAAAAAAAAAAAAGTTTAAGATGGCAGAAAACTGGAGGGGAGTTGTTGGGGCCCATAAAGTGAAGCCCCAATGATTAGATCAGCTTAGCAAAACTTATAGTTAGGCTAGACATGCCCTTGTTCCCTTACACAATGACGCCATCATGATGGTATTTGATTCATAATTATATAGATTTTAAAATTTATTAGAATTGGAGATGAAAGTGATGAATAAATACAAACATGTATAGTTTACGTGGGAATGGAAAGAGGTGGGATATTTTTGAAATATATTATATTTGGGATATATTTTAAGGATGTATTGATATGTATTTGAAATACAAATATTATAATTATAGAGTAATTTAATTAAATATCAAAAAAATTTATATTACATGTAATCAAAATAAAATTGATGAACTGAACAGCTCGCGTATGTTTTCTTTGTATCATCAGGCACTGCAACTTGATTTGTGAGTTTGTAATGACATGCATATTATAAGACTTATTCCTCAAATTCTACACATAAGACCTTATCATACAGAATGTTTTTTGTACAAGTACAGAAATTTTTTTTATATGTATGTAAAGCAGCGACCCTACTCAAATAATTTCAACTGTCAGAGCTAATGTTTTGAGTTATAGTCTATTTAACAGGTCTCAAATTTTTGACGACTTCAAACTTGAAAAAAAAAAAGTAATATCCCCTCCCTAACAAGCTACAGCGGAAATTTCTAAAAAAAAAAAAAAACTACAGCGAAAAATGCTATTAGTAACAGCGAATGCTGATGTGCTGGTCGCGCCGGTAGGCCTACGAATGCAACACGCGTATAGTGATTTACTGACATGGTGGGGCAAATGCAGAATTAAATATAGTATACACCTTTCGAGAAATCTCACTGTTGCATACGCACAACTAATAAACAAAACTTAACTGGCTGCGTCGCCTTGCATGCCCAATACTAACGCTGAGTCCACTCCAGAGATGTCTGGACCGGTGCTCCATTGTCATGTGGAATCTGTGCAGAGGAGCGAGTTATATAGCAATATATGGTGAAGTAATGGCTGTTATGTGCACTGAAAAGTGGGTTTTATCGGTGTCCGGGTATATGCAGCGATAGTGTTAGAGTTAAAGATGTTTGACGACATGTTTGTAGTTTACTGTTCGTGAACCATGCCTGATCAATCCGTCGCCAAAAATGCACTGACCAGTGGGGCAAAAAATTTTTGGACCCGCTACTCAGTGGCGGTTGTGCGGTTAATGCGTATGCATACGAAATAACGCGCAGTAGTGGGACCCACAAAAAGCATAAATACTGTGTGGGTACACTTGTCTCGCGTGCCGCGCGCACCACGTAATAAACCACCAACGTCACTAACAGGTGAGCTAAAAAGATTTTGGGTCTACTTGGCAATTCAATAGTTGGTTTTTTGTTGTCGTTAAATTTCAATTGAAATTATTTATTTTCACCTCGGTTTTGAAGGACAAGGTGGCTGACAATGAGTTCAAATTTGAATTGGGCCCACATGTCAGTATGGATTATTGTGTTGGTCTGAAGTAGTCGTTGGAGAAATTTATTCCATGAGACTTATATGTCAGTGACTCAAAAAAATTACTGTTGAGGCAAAAAATTACTATTTCCCGAATCTTAAAAACTATTGTTTCTTGGGCAAAAAAAATAGTAAAAAACTGCAAAAATCATAATTTAATTTTTTTGTTTTTGTTGTATTCAAATTATCTTAATTTAATTTTAAAAATTTTATAATCATTAATAATTATAATATAATATATTATCATATAAATATTTTATATAGAAATTATACATGAAACACTAGTCAAACACCAATACATTAGAATACTTGGTGTTTAAGAAAGTGTTTCGCACGTGGGCCCTTACGAGGAGTCTCCCACAAAAATTTTTATATTAAAATGTTAGGTGTTTTAAATAACGTTAAAAAATATTAATATTTCTCAAAAAATCTACCAAAAAATTTATGCATTTTAACCTAAATCCTGCTCTTCTTTAAAACTTCCCTCCCACACCCTTCTTTTCCCTCTCCTCGCAGGCCCAGTCAAAGACGGACCGGACCCATACCGCATCGCGCCGAGTGCCTCCAAGTGTCAGCCTGTGTACCGCTGTACGGTCCCTTAATTAAAAATTTTAGAGGCTGTTTGGTTTTGTGACGTGACAACATATGTGTATGAAATATAATTGAAAGTTGCTCAAATATTGAGGATTCATTATTGCATGATGAGGCACTAATCTAAGACTGGGTGTCAGGCTAGTATTCTGATTTTTAAGTGTTCGAGAATAGATGTTTGAGTTGTCAAACATGCTCGAGAGTTCTAGACTCACAGTTTTAAAGATGTGAGAAATCAGGTATTCTTTTATTAAATTTGAGTAAAATATGTGTAGATTTTATATATACGAATCGAATAATATTTAGATATATATTAAACAGATATCTCAAATAATTTTATACGAAAACAATAATCAAACAACCACTTAAAGCATAAAGTCTAATCCCACACAAAATACAAAATTAAAAGAAGATCTACTAAGCACAATTAAATCGGATAACTCAAATTAATATATAATTTAAAATATATTTTGTTTACCTTAATTCACATAAAATATCAAATTTTGATTTGACAATTTGGACGCAAGGATGATTTGCATAAGACTGTATCATGTCCGCGTCCTGCAAGGCTATAGCTACCACGAGCACACGCACAAATATGTGCATATGGCACATCATCAACCCTTAACCACAAGACAAACCACCACCTCTCTCCTCCCTATATGTAAGCCTCCATCCAAGCATTGCATATATAGCTAGAGCTAGCTAGGCTTCATATATATATATATATATATAAAAAGCCGCCAAACAGGCACGCCATGCCGGCCTCCGCAGGGAGCACGTCCGACCCGCCTTTAGCCGACAGCTACCATGCGCTACTCAGCCGCGGCGGCGGCGAGCACGATGCAGCTGCCATTACGGCACCAGGAAGCGTCGCCGTGTCAGAGTGCGACCTCCCCATGATCGACGTGAAATGCCTGACGTCGAGCGGCAGCGCGGGGGCCGACGAGAGGAAGGCGTGCGTGGACGCGATCGCGCGGGCGGCCGCGGGGTGGGGGTTCTTCCAGGTGCGCAACCACGGAGTCGGGGAGGAACTCCTGGAGAAGATGAGGCGGGAGCAGGCGAGACTGTTCCGCCTGCCGTTCGACGTGAAGGCCACTGACGGGCTGCTCAACAAGTCGTACCGGTGGGGCACCCCGACTGCCACGTCGCCCCGGGAGCTCTCGTGGTCCGAGGCCTTCCACGTCCCGCTCGACAGCATCTCCGGCAAGGACTGCAACTACGGCGAGCTCACCTCCCTCAGGTATTAATATACGTACACACTTCACTATGGCGAGCTCACCTCCCTCAGGTATTAATATACGTACACACTTCAGACTTCAACTCGTTAAGCAACGTCCGTGCTGTTCGAAATGGCTTTCGATTCATATTCTTTTCTGCACTATTGTTTCCGAACTCTGAAATAGCGGCCAGGATTAATAATATCAGAAAGCTTTCCCGTCTCGGGGGGGACTAATAACTAAATATATTCGATCGGGTTATGTGACTGAGCTTGTGACGCTGATGTGTGAGGCGGAATCTGTACCCACGGAATTAAATAAAGGAACCTTTTTTAGTTAGTACGATAATTAATTAATTAATTAACGAGTGCGAAGGAGTTAATTATGCTGGCATAGCAACATCATCTTTGGAATGTTGTGGCTTGGTCAACAAGTAGTAGATCCAATGTTGTAGGCTGTCTAATTAATTCACATCTGATGTATATAGAGAATAAACATCTTCTCCTAAGCAAGGTGGAATTGGAATTAGGCCACGATGGATGTACGATTAGATTAAGACATGTCCTGTCATGGTGAAAAATATCTTATACGAAACGAGGCGCAGTGGGTCGAACGGGGGAACACCAAGATGTTCGACCAAACCAGCACACGCATGCACCAGTCAGGGCCCGCAAAAAACAGGGATATATTAATAAATAACATAAAATAAAAAAAAATTCAAAAGATGCCCATATGAGAAAAAAAAATCTTTTTTTTGGGTGCGATAAGTGAACTATCACGATAAAAAAGCGGCGGAGGACGACCACAAGAGGAGTAGACAGCCTTTGCCCAGGCCATTCCCGAGACAAACTGATCACAGTGGTCGAGGGAGTGGGGGTCTTTGGTCGAAGGGCGCGACGCCTAGTCGGGGGGGGGGGGGGGGGGGGGGTCGAGTGGAGGTACGGGCAAATAGAGAAGCGGGCGGGTGGGCCAAGCGTGATTTGACCGAGCGCACCCGACCACTCGGACATTCGACCACACATTCAGCTCCAGCCATCGATGGGACGAGGGAAAGGTCTCTCTCCCAGATGCAATCGCCGTCTTACGGTCCCAAACAACCATAATCCGGCCATCATGCGAAAAAAAACATTTGTTTCGCAATCTCAATAAATTGTCAGGCATTTTTCAATATTTTTTTTTTATTTTGGGTAATCAATAAAAAAAATTTGGCGTAAAAACTTCAATGCGGGAACTCGCGAGAAAAAACAGTGATTGATGGAAAAACACGAACACCAACAAAGGGAGATCATACCAGCAAAACACGAGTAAGAGGAGCGCATCGTCAGCAACAACTCCGGTGTGGGACCTGCAAAACCAGTACACTAGACAAAAGCAAGAATAATGCAAACACATTGGCAGAAGAAGAGAGGGCAAAGAAGAGAAATGTGCAAAAAAAAAAGAGAAAAGACAACACAAACAATCGAATGAAAGAAGGGGCAAGTAAGGAGGGGGCGACGAACCGACCGAAGGGCAACGGGAAGCGCACCAACTGCGAACCCAGAACGCAAGGGCCGCACAGGCAGAGAGTGGAGCCAAAAAGAACAAAGCACAAATGTGACGAACGAAACACGCACAAACATGGCGGGAATATCAATGGCAAAATCGGAGACGCACGTTTGGGGAAGAGGGACGAAGGTAGGTACGTAGCGCACCCACATTCTGAGCACAAATCCAGCCCAGTAAAACAAACAATCGAACGGGCAGAAAAAAAAGCCAATGAGGCGGCCCAATCGAAAAACATCACCGTGCAGCTCACCTACCACCATGCGTGGACAAATCGTAGCTGCCAAAGGAGCCAATCGAATAGGCAAGCAAAAACGGGGGTGTGACGCAGCAAGGAGCAAGATCCGGCGAGCATCACGCGGACGATGCGGATGAAAGCAAAACAGCAAGACAGGTACGGAACGAACCAGTAAGCCAAGCAGAAATCCAAGCCGTCAAAACAAAGGATCGAACAGCGCGACAAACGCAACAACGGTGGCCAATTGAGAAGCAGCGCCGTGCAGGCCACCTACCAGCGCACACGGACAAATCCCAGGCGCGAAAGCAGGGCATCGAACGGCCAACAAAAAGCGACGGTGTGACACAATAGGGAGCAAGATTCTGGCAACAGTAGCACCTCAGTGGGGATGAACTTTCTTATCTATAATAGATGTCTACCGTTTTTACTAGTGAGTGACCCATAACTTTGTAGTCTTATTAACTACGCAAGAGCTTGATTAATTTGTTGCACTTTAGTACAGAGAAAAAGCTTCGGCTTGGCCAAATAGGTTAACGAGAGCAAGTTGCTGTGAATGGTCGATGCAGTGAAGTGATGCAAGAGGTGGCAATCGCGATGTCAGAGCTCGCCAAAACGCTGGCCCGGGTACTGGCAGAAAGCCTGGGGCACACCGAAGAGCGTTTCCCGGAGGGCTGCGACAGGACGACGTGCTTCCTGCGGCTGAACAGGTACCCGCCGTGCCCGTTCTCGCCGGACGCCTTCGGGCTCGTGCCGCACACGGACAGCGACTTCCTCACCATCCTGTGCCAGGACCAGGTCGGCGGCCTCCAGCTCATGGAAGACTCCAAGTGGGTTGCCGTTAAGCCCATCCCCAACGCCCTCATCGTCAACATCGGAGATCTATTCCAGGTATATGCACGCCCTATTGCTTGATCGTCATGCCATCTTCACATAAATTAACAAGCAATATTATATGGGTAAAGAAGTTTGTACAAATTTTTTATAAAATCTAACTGGACGCTGCAAATCAAGAGTATATGGGCCCACATCAATGGTATTGTTGGTCATGAGTAATTATCGAGCGTGTGGATCCATTTTTTAAGAAGTTTGTAAAAAGAATTGTACATGGTGTCTTTTCACAAATTAATATGCTGTCATCCAAATGAGTAGTACTTTGTGCATGCATGATTTTTTTGTACAAACTCATACAATGACAGCTCCACCAATGAGTGGAATTTAGTAAGATCCGTCTCTCAATCAATGTTTGTGGTTTTACCGGGTTCATTAAAAAATTTGGAAATCTCCGCATGATGCTTTTTTCTTTTTTTCATATTTGACATAACTGGAATCAGACTTGGTTTTTTTTAAAAAAAAAATTTCAAGGCATGGAGCAATAACACATACAAGAGTGTGGAGCACAAAGTAATGGCCAATGCAAATACGGAGAGGTACTCCATTGCCTACTTCCTTTGCCCATCGATCCACTCTCCTATAGGCACTTGCAAGGAACCTTCACCTTACAAAAGCTTCACCTTTGGAGAGTATAGGACAAGCGTGCAAGAAGATGTCAAAAGAACCGGAAAAAAGATTGGGCTCCCAAATTTTCTCCTATAGATCACATTACATAAATATATCAGGTTGCAAAGTTTTGTTCCATGCAATGTTTCTTTCTGTATACCTTTTATGTACAAGATGAAGTGTGACTAATTTGTAGGTATTTTTGCCGCATAGGTTGGTAGTATACAAGAGAAAGTAGGTGAGCTTGCACTTAAGATAGAGATTAATACCGATTAGTGGCTCATTTGTGCTTCCCCTATTCTTAATTTGCTTGTTCTTTGTTTGCTTCTTTTCGTTTGTTAAGAAGTATTGTAGCTTATAAGGAATGCTTGTGGTTGTGGATGTATGAGAAAACTTAGGCTTCTATCTTGTTCCAGAAGTCTCTCTCTTTATCCAGGAGGTCTGATGCAAAGAGGCCTTCCAGCTCAGGGAGTTTTTATGCAGTTAAATCTTAATAAGATTATGGTTTATTTTTTATTTGATATTCTCATATATTTGATTTTTATTCTATTTTGAATATAATTATTTTTTACTGTCTTTTATATTCCTTATGTTAGTGTATTTATTTTTTTCTTTATAGCAAAATATTTAGAAAATAAAGTGCATTTATTTCACAGATTTAGATTGCTAATCACATGTAGTACAGTTTATTTTTCTGTTTTTGTTCGTATAACTCTATGATTTATGAAAGTTATAATTTGCATTGCATCAAGTTCCACAAGTGTAAACTGATACGATTAGTCAAAGGTTCGAGTTTTTACAAGGGAGGGTGGGGTTAAGGCATCCGTCATACATATTAGTTCACTTTGATTTGTAGCATCTAAATACGCCACACCACTATGTTTATATAAATCATCCTATCGTAGTTTTACTTCCATCCAAACCATTCAATTACAGAAAGCTAATGAACTTCCTTGCAATAAATCTGTCTTGTAGACATCCCTAATTCTTCAGATAGATTCCCCCTTCCTCAAACTATTTTAGTTACAATTTTTCATAAATGGAGAACTTAACTGGATATTCATGGAACACTTTTTTATATCTAATCTTAATTTATTCAACTGTCGTCCTCACATGCATGTTCAATATTATGGAGAAATATGATTGTAAAGGGGGGAAGAAAGTAAAACTATTAAACTAAGTTAAAACAAGATTAGAAGATTAGAATAAGGAATACTTACGCTAAGTCCAATTCCGGCGCCTGGGATCTGACATGCGGGACTCACGGCAGAAAAGTATTATTTTAGTTACTTTCCGGGAGAGAAGGCGCCAGCTGTAGTGTTTCGACGCCAATAAAAATTCTTTTTTCCTACCTCGGTTTGCGTGCGCTTCAATTGCATCTCATTTTTGTTTCTTAATTTCAAATCAATCTAGTTCAAATTAGATGTTGATTATATTGAGAAAGTTGTAGATCTTTAAATTATCTTCATATAGAGACCAAATATGACATATATTCTATTTTTAAATTAAAAATTATTAATATTTTACTAAAATCACCTAATTTAATTTATTCGTGGGCCTGCACAAAGTGTCTCGCGAAGCGACTTTGCATTGAAGAGAGGTGGTACTTCAGGTGATACTTCACATACGTGATATAGAATATACTGAAGAATATTCTATTAAAACACCTCACGAAGCATCGATGTGTTGGACTCAGTCTTAGACGTAGTAGATAAAGGTGAAAACATTTTTATCTAACATTGTTTTGTGCACAAACCGGTGATAAAAAATACCCAACCTCCTTCACTAGGTGTTCAGAAAGTTCAAATCTATCATGCAAGTCCGACATTAAAACGATTTGTCCAGCCAACATGCATGCCATCTATCATACAAGTCCTTTGACCCGTAATGATGCCCAAAATATATTTTAGTATGAAAAGAGCTAACTCTAGTTGACTGCTGCAAAACACACACACACACACACAAGTTTAAACTTGAACATAACCCACCTATACAGCTAGGGGTATACACAGGATGCGGATATCCGTGGATATCCGTTTATCGAATTCGATAAAATAGCTATTTGGTAAGACAATCAACATCCGGTAAATAATCCAAATTCGGATTCGGATATTGTAGTTATTGTTATTCGGATTCGAATCCGGATTCGGTAAGGTATATATATGAAACCAGATGCGGATATCCGGATCATCCGAAAAATCAGATAACAAGTTGGGCCAGGCCCACCCGAGTACCCGACGGCCCACTGCAATGCAACATGATTTCTTATTTTCTTAACCCTAATTTTTCCCGTCTCCACTCTCCACCTCCATCGCTCGTCCGCTCCACTCCTCCACGAGACCACGACTGGTCCAAGCTCACCGGAGGTCACCACCCGCTCAGTCTCTCGGCTGTTGGTCGCAGCCGCTGCTCGCTAGTCCTAGGCTCCCAGCCACCGACACAGATCAGCACCGGCGAGATCGAGCAAGTCATCACCATTGGCCACGGTTCTCTTCTTCCATGGCCACGGTTGCGCCGCCTCTTACTCCTACTCCACGCACCGGTGAGATCGAGCAAGTCCTCGCTGTCAGTGCCACTCTTTCTTCGCCAGTGCCCTTGTGCATTTTCCTCGGCTGCGCGCCTGCGCCACTCTTCTTCTTCCACGGCCGCGCCGCCTCTTGCTACCATCTGGACCGTGGTGGTGCTGCTCATTTTTTATTTCTCAATTTTACTTTTTTCAGTTAGTTACATGGTATGATGCTTTCTTTGATAGTATTTGGATGTTAAAATGTTTTTATGTTAGATTTCATTTAATGGTTTGGTTCCTTTCTTTGATTTCTCTGTTAATTTCATGCTACTTTGTGGAAATTTAGTGTTCATTTCGTTTCCTATATAGTATAGTCATCTATATGGATTTTAGTTTGAGGCACTGCACTGGTGTTGAGGACTCACTACCACAGAAACAGACATCCTGGACGGCACATCACAGACGGGTATGAACTGTTCAATGGAAAACCGTATGTGAAGGCCTGGCGGGAGAATATGTTCAGATATCACAGACGGTTCTGACGTCAAAAACAACTGTGAGAGTAAACCAGACGGTTCTGAACACAAAACCATCTGTGATAGTATACTTATCACAGACGGCTCTAACCTAAAAACCGACTGTGATATATACAATCGGTTCCCAGCTAAGAACCGTCTGTGATAGTCTAATTATCACAGACGTTTCTAACCTAAAACCCGACTGTGATATATACAGACGGTTCTGAGTTCCGAACCGTCTGTGATAATTAGACTATCACAGACGGTTCGGAACGCAGAACTGACTGTGATTTATACAGTCGGTTGTAAACCACGAAGCGTCTGTGATAGTGTAGTTATCACAGACGGTTCTGATGTATGAACCGACTGGAAAAGTACCGGCGCTTCGAATTCTCAACTGTGATCATTTCTGTCTCCGATCTTCGCGCGCGGCGCCTAGGAGAACACGAAGCATCGCTTTGGAAGTTCTATAAATTGACAGTGGAAAAATTGTCATTTACTTTACAAGTTTTTATAGTTCTCAGACTGTTTGACTCCTTAGCTTCTCTGCGCCAATGGCATCCTCGATGGCATCGTCAGCCTCGCCCTCCCCGGTATGAACTCTCAATCTTTTGGACTTACCCCTGTATTGTTAATCCATGTTCAATACATTCTTGACCTGTTGATTTGCACAGGGAAGGGGAGCCGTGGAAGACACTGCCAAAGTCAAGGCCGAGCTGAGGGCCCTCCAGGAGGAGCACAAGCTCCTCACGGAGAAGCACACTCGGCTACGGCTTGACCTTGACGATCTCTTCCAGCGCATTCAGCGCATGAAGACGGATGGTGACAATGCTAGGGCGAGGACGAGGCGTCTTCGCGAGGAGAAGAAAGCCGCGGATATGACCATCGCTGGCTGCGGTTTGACAATGAAGGATACCATCGCGAAGCTGAGGGAGGTCGCAGGCCTTCTCGACGCTGAAGTAGTTGATCCTGAGAAGGACAACTTGTCGCTGGAGGAGTCCTGCGTCCTGGCTGCAAGTCAAACTGACTTTATTCTAGATGCAGCCAGGGCTAAGACCACTCCTTGACCTATCATTCTGTATTTTTACTTTTTTTTTGTAAGTGATGAAACAAATTATTGAAAACTTTGTTCTTATGTCAACTTTCTAATTTTCCAGCACATTCTTGGACTGCATGCAATCTTCCCTCTTTCTTTATCTTTCGTTGGCTTTTGTCGAACATTCGACCATACAAAGGTATGTACACTGTGTGAGATCAAGGAACGACTATCGCGATCTTTGGCTTGTGATCGGAGCCCTTGAAATAATATAGAAACAATATAGAGGTCGCAGGTCCCATGCAAATAATATAAAAAGAATATAGAAGTTATATATCAACGTGCTTTGAAATATCACAAACGGCTCTGAGGTAAAAAACATCTGTGATAGTCACATTAGAGACGGTTTTTACGTAAGGCCCGACTGTGATGGTCCCAACAGTGTCCTCGAGTCGACTCGAATTCTTAACCTCTATCAATATCACAGACGGTTCTTAATTCCAAACCGTCTGTGATAGTAAACGGACATATTAAAGATGGTTCGAACATCAGAACCGTCTGTAATATTAAAGCAGACGGTTTTGATCTCCCAACCGTCTGTGATAGTCCCAACAGTGCAATTCTCTACATGCAATTGTTGATAACCGCACATAGTAACTGAGTAGATGAAGAGACTTAATTATTTACTTCAAATTTAATTTGCATCGAATTATGTAATCTGACTCTTCAACTTCCTCGCCTCGAATTCTCGACCTCTATCAATATCACAGACGGTTTTTAACTCCAAACCGTCTGTGATAGTAAACAGACATATTAAAGACGGTTCGGACATCAGTACCGTCTGTAGTAGTAAAGCAGACGGTTTTGATCTCCCAACCGTCTGTGATAGTCCCAACAGTGCAATTCTCTACATGCAATTGTTGATAACCGCACATAATAACTGAGCAGATGAAGAGACTTAATTATTTACTTCAAATTTATTTTGCATCGAATTATGTAATCTGACTCTTCAACTTCCTTTGCCGTGTTGCAGTTTATCTCCCGAGAAGTTGTATATCATGAATTTATTGGCCTTGAAAACCAGTACTAGTGCGCTTTTTAGAACTCGAGGCACCCGTGCATATGAACCGTCACCTTCTGTTTCTATAAATAGCGAGGCTCCTAAATCCCTGTCTTTATTCCCTCCTCAACTCCCACCTTGATGGCGAGCCGAGATTCCAGTGAGGTTATTGAAATTGAGAGTGATGAGGAAGAGATAAGGAATGAACTCGATCAGGATCTTCAGAAAGTAAGTCCTCTCTGAAACTCTAATGCATATATTTCTTTTATGACTTGATTACCTCGAAACAAATGCATTTCGAAATCCACAGGTGCTTGAGGAAATGCTCCCTCCAAAGAAGAGACTTAGAAATGATGAAAGATCATACAGTGGAGCTGCAGCGAAGACTCTAGAGGGTGCTGAGGCCTGTGTTGCCACATTGCCCCTTGCAACCCCTTCAGTTGCATCGACTCCACCTTTGGAGATCCACAATAATCCTTCCAATATCCCCTCTCCAACACCTTTGTATCATCAGCTTTTCTGGGGTAAGGCTCACACTTCCACGTCCAAATCCACTCCGAAGCTTGGCAATCATCTTCACCCTCCCAGCATACGCCCCTAGGAGAAGCTGGAGAAGCATATGTGCAGGAGGATAGGGGTGTAAACAGGATGCGGATATCCGTGGATATCCGTTTACCGAATTCGATAAAATAGCTATTTGGTAAGAAAATCAGCATCCGGTAAATAATCCGAATTCGGATTCGGATTTTTTAGTAATTGTTTATCGGATTCGAATTCGGATTCGGTAAGCTATATATATGAAAACGGATGCGGATATCCGGATCATCCGAAAATCCGATAACAAGTTGTCAAGCTGGGCCAGACCCACTCACCCACGGCCCACCCGACGCTGGCACGCGGTGAAGGCAGGCCTCGTCGGCCCACAGCCCACTGCAATTTTTAGTTTGCTAACCCTAATTTTTCCGCCGTTCCGCGTGATCTCCACTCTCCACCTCCATCGCTCGTTCACTAACTCCGCTCCACGCCTCCACGACTCGACGAGACCACAACCAGTCCAAGATCGCCGGAGGTCACCGCCTGCTCTATCTCTCGGCCGCCGGTCTCAGCCACGGGAACAGATCAACAGCGGCGAGAGCGAGCAAGTCATCGCCGTCGGCCACAATTCTCTTCTTCCACGGCCACGGTTGCGCCACCTATTACTCCTACTCCACGCACCGGCGAGATCGAGTAAGTCCATGCTTTGTGGTGTTTAATTTTTCAATAATATGGGCCACCCGAAGTTTGTTGATTAGTTGCCGACATCTAATGAATAAAGTCTGGTGAATGGCCATTGTTTAACAGTAAATGCTAATCATGTAGGTTTGTTGCTCTTATCAGATCTTCTCACTTTTGTTATCTTGGTAAGAATTGATTTAGGTATTTTAGTTCACCTAGTGTGATGCTGTGATTATTCCTTTCCATTCTGAAGATTGAAGCATTTATCCTGTATCATAAGCTTATTGAGGTTTTTGCAATGTTCATTTCATATCCTCACAAACACCCATGCTGCTTTTTCCAATTTTTTTGGCGTGAATGCAGATCAAACCTCCATCATCCACAGCTGGCCATTTTACTCAAATACTCTCTATAGGGATTGGAGGTTCATCTTTGGGGCCTCAATTTGTTGCTGAGGCACTTGCACCTGATAATCCTCCACTGAAGGTGTGTTCCAAGTTTTGTAACCCATGTCATGTACTTGATTCCTGTTTGTGTGTTCTACTGATTTTAAATACAAGGTAAATTTGGCTGGGACTAAGAGATAAGTAGGCAAGAGAACTGAAGGCATTTAATGCACACGTTTAATGGAGATACATTATATATGAGCATATCAGAGAAACACACTTGCTAAAAGGAAAAAAGGTTTTTCTGCTGATAAAATTTGATCCAGGACTTCAACATGTTATAACATTTGATTGGCTCTATAACTAGCTAACTCTAGGACATTTTGTTGGAAGTATTGGTCTTACTGCCTCCACATAAGCTAATGTTTTGATATGATTCAATATGAAAACCTAAAGGCTAAAACCTTCGAGGAACTTGAAATTGAAATGTTCAGCATGTGCTTGTAAACAAGGCTACCTATTTCACAATGTTTGATGTTTCACATTGTTAAAGTGTCTCACCCTGCTTTAAGATTCACCTCTTATTGTGCTGGATGTCTCAGATAAGATTTTTGACAACACTGATCCTGCTGGAATTGATCATCAAATTGCTCAACTGGGACCAGAACTTGCATCAACTCTTGTGATTGTAATTTCTAAGGTACACATATCTCCTATGTTTCCTTATTCTCTTCCTTTTTTTTCGGCTGCTGTAGAATAACTCATATGTAAAGGTAATATATGGCACATCAATTTCTTTATACTTTAACAGAGTAGAGGCACTCCTGAAACCCGAAATGGTCTACTAGAAGTTCAAAAAGCCTTCCGAGACACTGGGTAAATGTATAACCCTGTACAGTTGCTTCAGTTGTCTGTATGTTTCAGGATTTGGATGAGTTGTCTGTATGTTTCAGGATTTGGATGGGTAGTGGGAAAATGTTCATTTGTCTTTAACTCAGGCAAGTCATTGTGCAAAATCAAGTGCCAAAATTTGGATGGATGGGTTGGTTTCTGATAGATTTATGTTTCATGAATGATGCAGGCATCAACATTTATGTTTCATGAATCAAGTGCCAAAATTTTTTGGCATCACTTATACATTGTTAAATCTTCATGTGGATAAATTATTTTAATGTTCAAGCCAGAATAAATTTTATTCTAACAAAGCTCACTCTGTGCTAATCAGTATATCTAATTCTTCATTTTTTTTAAAAAAATGATATCTAATTTTATTCTAACAAAGCTCACTCTGTCCAATAGTTTCTTATCATGATAGTACACCTCTGGTTAGAAATCGTAATTCAATTGCCCATTAGCTTGTTCACCTCCCGGTGTCCACCATCTCATGCAAAATGAAAACATAAAATATTGTAAATACTTGACGGTTTTGAAGAATAATGCATGGCAGTTAGCTGCTCTACTTTTACAAGAACCATGCACTTACACTTAGTAATGGGATGGAAAGTTAAGATGTTTTGGAGGCCACTAGGCATAGTTGCTTCCATCTTAACTTGGGTATATTTCATCTTTGAGTTCAAATTTGATAGGAGCAATATCACCTGTCTTTCTTAGATCACAGCTCATTTTCCTTGAGTTCAATTTTTCCTTCTAATTTCCTCTCGGCCCTTCCCTGTTTTTCAGAATCTGTATTGTTTTTCTAACTGAACCAACTATTCTCTTTGTGAAATAATAGTATACATAAGTTTGTGGGAGTTGGGTTGAAGTTAAAATTTAGGCAATTTGTTTGTAATGTGAAAAATAGATGCATATAAACTCCAGGATACTCTGATTTATTTTACATGTAGATATATGTAGTATTTTTTAAGTTTTTATGAGCATGTGTCCCATTTGAGTTTGATAGAATTGTGTTGTATTTGAACAGGAGGTAAAATAAATTGAACCAAGTGTGATCAAAAAGAAATTTGAGCACAATGTCGACATCTGGAAGTGGTACTAAGCAACATGCAAGTGCTAATAATTCAGAGAAACAGGTATTTAAAGTTTAGTAACAACAATACAACATTCTATTTGGAGTTACGAATTCTAATATTGTAGGTTAATTTGTTGTTTATCTATACAGGTTTCTTTGGCATCTAGTAGTGGTGCTAAACCAGCAGGTATTAACATTCAAAGTGTTGTGAGTGAGAATGTTACTGGAACAAGTGCGAGTGATGGGGCAAAGACTGCTACTACTGGGAATCTATCATCAAAAATGAAGTCTAGGGCACCCAAAAAGAGAAGACTGAAGTGGAAGGCAAGGTTGTGATGAGTAAGATGGCAAAATGCAAGTATTGCAAGGATGTGTTTTCTGGTGAGAGCAAGTATGGTACGACTCATCTCAGAACTCATTTTAAAACACAACATGAAAAGTCTCCTCATCAAAGCACTCTTAGCTTTACAAAAGTAGGAGAACAAAATTCTTTGCAAGCTTGGAAGTACAATGAAGAAGTTAGTATGTACAAATATCATCTTGCCATTGTCATGCATGAGTATCCATTCAATTTTTCAGAGCATGAGTACACTAATGATTTCATCAGAGCATTATCTCCCTCATTTCCTATTAAAAGCCGCAATACCACTAGGAAAAGGGTTATGGATATTTTTAAAGAAGAGAAACAAAAGTTATTTGATCTCTTTTCATCTCTCAAGTGTCGGGTGAGTTGCACAATGGATCTTTGGACTTCTAATCAAAATAAAGGTTATTTGTGTGTCACTTGTCACTTCATTGATGATGATTGGAAGATTCAGAAACGAATAGTAAATTTTATGCATTTAGAAGGAAGACATTCAGGTGCCAATTTGAGTAACGCTTTTGTTAGAAACATGCTAGCTTGGAATATTGATCAGAAGTTGTTTGCTTTGACTATGGACAATGCCTCTGCTAATGAAGTTTGTGCTAAAACTGTTGCTTCAACCCTTGATGAACATAATTCTCTAATTTCTAATGGCAAATTCTTCCATGTTCGGTGTGCGGCTCATATTATTAATCTTGTAGCAAAGGATGGTTTGAAAATAGTTGGGCATGCTATAGACAACATTCATTCTTCAGTTATGATTGTCAAAAGTTCTACTTTGCAATGGGAGGAGTTTCAAAAGCGAGCTTGTGAACTTAATTTGGATATAACGAAGGGTCTTTCTCAAGATGTAGCTACTAGATGGAATTTCACTTATTTAATGCTCTCGGATGCACTTTATTATAAGCAGGTTTTTCAAAGATTGGTTTTTCTTCATCCAGAAAAATATGGGAATTGTGCTCCTTCTAGAGATGAATGGGAAAAAGCAACTGTATTGAATAAGTGCTTAAAGAATTTCTTTAGTGTTACTGAACTCTTGTCTGGTTCTTTATATCCAACTGCAAATTTGTTCTTTATAGAATTTTCTGAAATTAATCTCATGCTTATTGATTGGATAAAAGACAATGATGAGTTTATTGCTTCCATGGCAAAAGCAATGAAAGAAAAGTTTGACAAGTATTGGGAGTTGAGTAACATTGCTTTGGCGGTTGCTTGTTTTCTAGATTCTCGCTACAAGAAGAAGGTGGTTGAATTTTATTACAAGAACATATGTGACTATGATGGGATTGATGAGATTTCTGATTTTCAAATTACAATCAGGCACCTATTTGAGTCATATGCATCTAAATATAATGCTTCCTCAATTAGTGGTATGCAGTCTTCTGTTGGAGCCCCTAGTGAAGTTGGTTCTCGTCGTCGTGTTTTTGATGATGAGCCAAAACGGAGGAAACTAAGTGCTTTTTTGAGGGATATTGGTGAAGATTGTAGTGAGAAGTCTGAATTGGAGAAGTATGAGAGTGAACCACTATTGAAATGGCCTGAAAATGAGGATTTTGATATTTTGGCATGGTGGAAGACTCAAGGTACAAATTATCCTATTCTCGCTCATATGGCACGTGATGTGTTAGCTATTCCTGTATCAACCGTTGCATCTGAATCTGCTTTTAGTGCTGGGGGACGAGTAATTGATAAATACCGCAGTCGTTTAGAACCCGAAGTAGTTGAGGCTTTGATTTGCACCAAAGATTGGATTAAAGCGTCTAGGAAAGGTAAATATATAAATAAAATCCATCAAATTTTGCATCTATTTGTGCATTGGTTAATTTTTATTATTTTGTTATTGTAGGTCAAAATGATGTTCCTTCAATTGTGGAGGAATTAGAAGGTATTGGCATGGATGACATAAATTCAACTGAAAATGGTATATCAAAAAAAATCTTGTAGCTACTATACGATATCATTTTAACAAGTATTTTACTAACTTCATGTTATTTTGTAGGTGACAATTAACTACCTCTTGAACTCAAGCATGCTACAATTATCTTGAAGACTTGAACACATGTTTCACTACTTCTTGCTAGATTTAGATTTAGTCTTTTGTAATCATATATGAACTATGAACTATGTTGTTATTATTTTGATTGTGCCTTGTTGGATATTTGGACTTTCTGCTACTGTTTTATGGTCAGACACTTGGACTTTGGATGAGAATTACAATTATGAACTTCTTATGTTTTGTTTGTGCAATCATTATCAAATTATGATTATTATGTGATGTTGTTTTGGTATGTCGTATGTTTGGAGTCATATTTTGTTGTGTATGTATGATGACAAATTATTTGCTATCATAATTATGATATTGGCAATCATAATATAATATTTAATTATTTATGTTGTGTATTGTCGTATTGTGCTGAGATAGAAAATGAGTTGAAAATAGCATTTTTGTTAATCAACAAATATTTAATATAAAATAATTATTTTATCCGAATAGCGTCCGAATTCGTACCGAATTAAAGAAAATTCGATTCGAATTCGTATCCGACTAACATCCGCACCGTATTCGAATCCGAGAAAATCCGAATTCGTATTCGTATCCGATTAAAAAATATGGTATAGGATATGGTTTAACCAATATCCGCTCCGAATCCGACCGTTTTACACCCCTACAGGAGGAGAAAGCTGCCTTGTGCAGAACTCTCCAAAAAAAAAAAGAGGCGCTGGAGAAGCATTCTGAGGGGATGTCTTTTGCCATTCTGCACTTGGCAGAGTGCATGCTTTGAGTTGCAGCTTCATCTCCACCTTGGTTGTATCAACTTTAATTTCTTGGATGATCCTACTGATGCCAAATCCACTCCTTTGGTGAGAGATGATGTTGATAGTCTTAGAGCCATTAGTAGTTCTCCTGGGGCGGCCAGTGTAGATCCTACTGATGCCAATACGTCCCTAGGAGAACTTTGTAAATTACTTTCGGAACAGGTCGACACTAATCAATTGGTCGCTTAATTAATAGTATCTCTTATATATGGAAAGATTGTAAGAAATAAGAAATTTCTTTTCCTTATATATCTGGCTTTCGATTGATTATGTAACTGATAATCACCAAATGATGTTCTATGTAAAAATGTTAACAAGAAAATACTGCTGCGATCAAGACGGTTTTTAACTCAAAACCGTACGTCTCTGCTTGAAAGATTACAGACGGTTTTAATTTCAGACATATATATAAAACAAATATGAAAAACAAGATAAAACCAAACAGTCTGAACGTTCATTTTTGTAAATACTAACATTGAAATAAGATAGAACCAAATATGAAAAACATGTGGAACAACTGATGACCAGTAGTCGAATGCAAACAAAAAAACCGGGATATTAAAGACGGTTCGGTCTTTAAAACCGTCTGTGTTATCACAGACGGTGCTGAGGTAAAAACCGACTGTGATAACAACATACACAGACGGTTCTGAGGTAAAAACCGACTGTGATAATAACGTAGACGGTCGGATGTGATAACACAGACGGTTCAGATGTGAGAACCGACTGTCATAATCAAATACACAGACGGTTCTGATGTAAAGCGGACGGTTTGGTGTTCATAACCGTCTGTGATATTTCTTTTCTTCAATAATACACCGATATTACCGACGGTATTATATAGAACCGTCTGTACTGAACCTGGTATAAAAGGTCTTTTGGCGGATGTTTTGAGCTAGTCGTACTCTCTTGCTCGACCTACACTGTCCAGTTCGAAGAGATTTGGGGCAAGGAAGAGCGAAATCTCGAAAGGCAGGGGGAGTATTTGGGGGCAAAAATTTGAGGATCGAACCAAGGTTGGTTACTTGCTCCCAAGGCGTACACATTACTTGATTTCATCATCAATATCGATCTCCATTGATTTACTAATTAGCATGTGTATGAATTTGATTTATTGCAGATGGTCCGAGACTGGATGTATAATGACAACCGAGTGGGTGAGGAATACATGAAAGGTGTTTTTGATTTCGAAAAGGTTGCTGTGCAAGACATGGCGAAGAAGGGTTTACCATATATGTACTGTCCTTGTGTAGACTGCCAGAATATTAAGATGTTCACCAACTCATCTCAAATTGTCGCCCACTTGATCCGACGTGGTTTCAAAAAGGGGTACACGTGTTGGGTCCACCATGGAGAAGAGCCAACTGCAGAAACAACTGCCACTCAGGTTGAGGAACAGGACATGCCGGATCCAAACAACGACTTCGACGAGGATATGCCAGAGGATGACCATTTAGATGACATGTTGCGTGATGTGGAAGGAAATTACAGTGAAAGGGGGTTTGGCAAATTCAAGCGCTTGATTGAGGACTCAGAGAGGCCGTTGTTCCTTGGTTGCAAGTCGAAATACACAAAGTTGGCCTCTGTGCTTGAACTGTTAAAATTGAAGGCAAGCAACAGCTGGACCGACAAGAGTTTCACAGCACTGTTAGATCTTTTGGCGGACATACTCCCGGAAGGAAACGAGTTGCCAAAAAACACCTACCAAGCGAAAAAACTGTTGTGTCCTTTGGGAATGGAAGTAGAAAGGATACACGCATGCCCTAATGATTGCATCCTTTACCGTAACGACTACAAAAATATGCATGTTTGTCCGGTGTGCGGCGCATCCCGCTATAAGCGTACTAAGGACCGAACAGACGACGGCGACTGCACGGAGATAAAGGAAGGACCTCCTGCTAAGGTGTTGTGGTATTTGCCAGTCATTCCCGGCTTGCAGCGTTTGTTTGCAAACCGTAAAGAGGCAAAATTACTGCGTTGGCACTCGGAAGATCGGAAGAAGGATGGAAAGTTGAGACACCCCGCTGATTCTTCGCAGTGGAGAAACATCGACAGGAAATTTGTTAACTTCGGAGCAGAATTGAGGAATATAAGGTTCGGGTTGAGTACCGATGGAATTAATCCTTTTGGTAACATGAGCAGTCGGCATAGCACTTGGCCGGTTCTTTTGTGTATCTACAACCTTCCTCCTTGGTTGTGTATGAAGCGCAAGTACATCATGATGTCTCTACTTATCTCAGGACCAAAACAATCCGGAAACGATATTGATGTGTACCTAGCACCATTGATAGAGGATCTCCTAACAATGTGGAACGAAGGGGTGCAGGTATGGGACGCATACAAACGAGAGAACTTCATCCTACGTGCTATGATATTCTGCACCATCAACGATTTCCCAGCCCTTGGAAATTTGTCGGGCCGTATTACGAAAGGAGCCAAAGCCTGCCCCCACTGCGAAGATGACACTGAGAGCGTGTGGCTGAAGAATTGCAGGAAAACAGTGTACATGCGTCACCGTAGGTTTCTTCCGAAGAATGACGCGTACCGTAAGAGGAAGAGGGAATTTGACGGCCACAACGAAGATGGTTCAGCCCCGAAGCCTACGCGCGGGAAAGATGTTTACTCACGGGTGATGGACATAGACGTTGTGTTTGGAAAGGGTGGTAAATTGAAACCCCGCACGAAGAACACTTGGAAGAAGAGATCGATATTTTGGGACTTACCGTATTGGGAGCATTTAGAGGTTCGTCATTGCATTGATGTCATGCATGTAGAGAAGAATGTTTGTAACAGTTTAATCGGCCTATTGCTGAACATTCGAGGGAAGACAAAGGATGGCATCAATGTGCGGCGTGACATGATCGAAATGAGAATCAGGCCCGAGCTAGCACCGAGAGAGGACGATAAAGGCCGTATATACCTCCCCCCCGCATGCTACATTTTGTGCAAGGCTGAGAGGACAGAACTCTGTAAGTGTCTCCATGGTGTTAAAGTTCCATCGGGTTACTCCGCAAATATGAAAAAGCTTGTGTCCATGGGCGATTTGAAATTGCTGGGTATGAAGTCTCATGATTGTCATGTGTTGATGACACAAATGCTTCCTGTTGCCATCCGGAGTATTCTGCTGCATAAGGTCAGAGAGACGATCACGAGGCTATGTTTTTTCTTCAATGCAATTTCTTCCAAGGTCATTGATCCCGATGGACTGGATTCTTTGCAGAGCGAGGTGGTTCGAACTCTCTGTCAACTTGAGATGTATTTTCCTCCATCGTTTTTTGATATCATGGTCCATCTCACCGTCCACCTTGTCAGAGAAATCAATATATGTGGACCCGTGTTCCTACGTTATATGTATCCATTCGAGAGGTATATGGGTGTACTTAAGGCCTACGTGAGGAATCGGTCCCGGCCCGAGGGTAGCATTGCCGAAGGTTATGCAGCGGAAGAGGTTGTTGAGTTCTGCGTCGATTACATGGCCGAGGTAGAAGCAATAGGAGTTCCTGTGTCTCGTCACGAGGGGAGGCTTGATGGTGTTGGCACTATCGGACGGAGAGCCATCACTCCTGATTTCGATATGTACTCGAAAGCTCATTTTTGGGTCTTGCAACACATGACGGAGGTGTCTCCGTACATCGACGAGCACAAGGAGATGCTACGACAAGACAATCCTCGCCGATCCGAAGTTTGGATCACGGGACAACATAACAGTCGATTCAACGCGTGGATGAAGGTGCGAATCACCGGAGAGTCCGCAAGTGAGAACCTTAAATGGTTGGCAAAAGGGCCCACGTTTACTGTACAGACTTGGCAGGGATACGACATCAATGGGTACACATTTTACACGAAAGCTCAAGATCGAAAGAGCACTGTGCAAAATAGTGGAGTGAGCGTAGAAGCTTTCCATGAGGGGTTCACCAAGACAGGCCCAACAAGGGTAGTACGTGGATTGAACTCGTACTACGGGTTCATTGAAGAAATTTGGGAGCTCGATTACGTACTGTTCAAGATTCCCCTGTTTCGATGCCGATGGGTCCAAATCCCACAGGGTGTGAAGGTTGACAGTTACGGTTTCACTTCTGTGGACCTGGATCGCGTTGCTTATAAAGATGGGCCATTCATACTTGCAAATCAAGCCATTCAGGTCATTTATGTCACTGACCCGGCCAATAAGAAGTGGCACATCGTCCTTCATGGCAAGAGAAGGATTGTTGGAGTTGAAAATGTCGTAGACGAGGAGGAATACAATCAATTTGATGAGATTCCTCCATTTGGAGATGGCGTACAGGTCGATACTGAAGACACCGACGAAACCAGTTACGTGCGCATGGATCACCAGGAAGGGTTATACTTTAAAGGTAATCAACTGTACGTCTTATCTCTCTGTTTCCATCGGTATAGCTCATATCTCCTGTAATTCTCGTATTTGCAGGGCCGCGGCAAGTGGAAAGTTGAGGTTACGTGCAAATTGTCGGTGAAAGTTCCCATTTGTAAATTTAACATACAATATTACGTGGAGCATGCTCAAGTTACAGAGCATGGACTACATTGTAACCAATTATCGGATATACGTACATAGTAACCAATTTACAGAGTATTTGGACTACATTTGAAATATCTGAGTGTTCATTTAAAACATGTTTTCGAGCATTCAGAGTTGAAAGCTACAGATCAGTTTCAATTTGTAAAACTAACGTTCAATAGAGAGATTATCAAGGACGGTTTTGACCTAGCACAGACGGTGCACAGTCGGTTCTCAACTCACAACCGTCTGTGATAATCTCTCACTATGTAGATTACCACAGATGGTGTTTATTTGAGAACCGACTGTGATAATATTATCACAGACGGTTATATATATAAAACCGTCTGTGATATTTTCAACAGTGTCCGACTCTTCGAGTTCTTAACGTGCACCGTCGGTTCTCAATTCCAAATCGTCTGTGATAATCTCAGGCACAGTCGGCTCTCAACTCAAAACCGTCTGTGATAATCTCTCTGGTGACTACGATTATTATAGACGGTTTCGATGTGAGAACCGACTGTGATATATACTATTATAGACGGTTCAGATGTGAGAACCGACTGTGATAATACCGACGCGGTACATAGTTCAAGGCGGGCTTTATCCCGCTCATTCTACTTCGCCCTAGCTCTGTTTGCCCTAGCTCTCTCCGCCCTCGCACCGTCCGTCGCGATCACCTCCATCGCCTCCCACCTGCTCCTCTCCGTCCGTCGCGATCACCTGCATCGCCTTTCCACCGTCAGGCGCGATCACCTCCATCGCCCTCCCGCCTCCGACGCGATCACCTCCATCGCCTCCCCACCGTTTCTGTCATTCTTGTATGGGTTTTGTTATAGAATTATTAGTTGCATATTTACTTAAACTGTTCTCTCTTTCACTTATGTTAGGAACTATGTCTGGTGACGAAATGCACCACTCGGGGACTCAGGGTGACCTCGCTGGCGATGAGACGCCTGGGCCGGAGGTCGCCTCGTCCGCCGTGACCCCGCAGAAGAAGGGAAAGGGGCGAGGCCGGACGACATGCGCGCGTCTGAACAAGGGGGAAAAGCAGCACGTCCAGTTCGACGACAATGGTGTGCCGGAAGCTCCGCCCAAACTTGTCGGTCAGTACCGCTCACTATGCGGCAAAGTGGTAAGGGAGCGGGTGCCCATCACCACCTCCGACTGGGGTCAAGTGCCCCCAGAGTGCAAGGATGCGCTGTGGGAAGAAGTGCAGGCGGCGTTTCACATTCCGGAGGATCGCCACTTCACCGTCCGCCGGAGGACACTTATGTCAATAAACAAGGCGTGGAGGAACTTCAAGAGCGAACTTGTCAGGCACTATGTGAAGGAGTCGACGACCCCCTTCAATGACTACCCTTTCGTGACTCCCGAGGCATGGCAGCAGTTCGTAGAGATGAAGGGCAAGCCTGAGTTCCAGGAGCTTAGTGCGAAGGCCCAGGCTAACCAGGCCAAGAACACCCACCCACACAGACTAGGCACCGGTGGGTATGTGGGGAAGAAAGCGCTGTGGAGGAAGCAGGACGAGGAAGCTTCACAGTCTTCGGCCGGCAGTCCTTATGCGGGCATAACGGACGTGCGCGCCCACAATTGGTGCCGAGCTAGATCGACGATGGACTCCTCCGGAAGCGTCTCCGTGAATAACCCTGCGGACAGGGAAGTGATCGACCGACTGGTAAGATTGTCCGATCACGTACTATCCTCATAACACGCATGCAATGGGCTGTATTGCTAAGTTGTCCTGTTGCAGGTGACGCTGAGTGCGCAGGCGGCATCCGGAGAGTTCGACCCGAGGAGGGACAGGGATATCCTCACAGCGGCGCTAGGAAACAAGGAGCATCCAGGCCGCGTGCGCGGCCTCGGCGCCACTGTGCCTTGGAGGCATGGTTTCCCCGATGATGAGGAGGCGGCTAAGAGGAGAAAGAGATCCCACCAAGCCCGCGATGAACGGCTCAAGGAGGAGATGCGATCGGAGTTCGCTGTTCGGGACAAAGCACTCCTGCAGCAGTTGTCGGAGATGCGGTCCATGTACGAAGAGCTAAGAAAGGCGACCCAGGGCACCCCTGTTCTAGCAGCTGGCGCAGACCCAGCGGAAGTACCGACCCCCATTGGCCATCGTAGTAGCTGCGCGTCTGCGCCGGGGTCTTCGCAGACGGAGCCCTCTCCTCCAAAGTATCCGGTGGACTCTCTGCAGGTAATGACCGTTAATGCGCACTGTTTGTCTATGTTAATTCATTCGAAAGTGAGAAGCGGTGAAATTCAACATGTTAATGCGCACTGTTTGTAGGAACCCGCCTCCTGCAAGCTTATGGTGCTGGCCGGTGTCTTCCCGATCGAGGCTGCCCGTGGGATGGCGCAACCATGCACGGCGGGGGCCACAATCCATGGTGCCCCTCTATGTGAGGGTTTTGCACGTGTCCAAGTGGACAGTGTCTTTGACCATTGCAAGGGTTTTCCATTGGAGAAGCCGCCGAACGACGAGATTACCACTCTCGGGGATGCGGTGCACACGTTCGTGCAATGGCCCAAGAAAGACATCGTCCTGTATGAGGTAATTCCCCCACAAGTTTCATAATTTGTACTGTAATAATAGCCCTCAGAGTTAGTGTCCTAATACGTAGGTTCTTACATCGCAGACATCACAGACCGAGACGCGGCCTACTAGCCAGCATACCCCTTCGACGACGAAGCTGACCCCGAGTAAGAGGCAACCATTCAAGAAGCTGGCTATGAGGGGAAAAGCAAAGAAGAGCCCGTCGAAGGAGAGCGAGAAGAGTGCGCCAGCTCTCATGCCGTTCTCTCTGGGGATGCCCATGGCCTCCGATACCGCAATTTCGAGCATGGGGTTAGCATGCCAGAGCCTGCATGCATGGTACATGAGGAGGACAAACCAGACCAGGACGCAGCGTCCGACGCACATCATGGTCAAGTACACCGTGGCAGAGTTCCATCACGACGTTGGGACCTACTCGGTGACCTTCGAAGACCTGCACAATTTGCTAAACAAAGATGCGCTCGACTTGTCAATCCTACGGTCTTGGGTGCTGTAAGTATCCTACTATCCGTGCATATACGGATATATGTCATTTATTAATTGGTTACTTCCGTGCAGCTGCATGGCCAACTATGCCAAATCCAAGGGCATACCTGTTGGTTTTTTGGACCCCCAGATGGTAGCCGAGGTGATATTTAGGACCGACACAGACTTCGTTGTCGACTACATCAAAAGAGGGTTGCTTGCTCAGGTCGACAAGGAGTATATACTTGTACCCTACAACCAGAGGTGAGTGCTTTCATCAGTACTTCACCCGTAGATTAGTGTCTCCATGTGCACACCCCCAAATTTAGATTAAATTTTTAATTCTCTACGTGTAATATGTAGCTACCACTGGATCCTGCTGCTACTTATTCCGAAAAGCAACAAGGTGTTCTACCTTGACTCATTGCAGAGGAAAGGGTACTCGTATTGCGGCGCACGAGATGTATTCGGAAGGTGATGTGGACCTGTCTTGCATGCATCTAGATTTACTGTCCTCAAATTGTCAATTTCGGCTATCCTCAAACTGTCAATTTTGACTATCTACAGGGCTTTCACGAAGTACTTTGCCGAGGTAGGGAGACAACACGAGCGGCGAGCCGATAAGTTTCAGTGGTTACAATTTTCGGTACAAATTTCAACTGGCATCTGTTTTATTTTATAACTTGTCCCCACCTAACTCTCGGTCTGTAAATTGGCAGTGCCATCAGCAGCCGGACGACAATACATATGGGTTCTACGTGATGCGCCACATGTATGACCTGATCATCACCCCTCACCGGCCCGATTTCCCCGAGGTATTACAACTGCTCCCCTTAATTTGTCTCGATTTGACAGAATTTACAACTTAATTCAGCTAATTTTTTATGTACCAACTCTTGCTGCAGGGGGTCGACTTCCCTTCAGAAAGCCTTGACCCTCGGCAGATTGGTAATGTCCGAGGGATGCTCGCTGAGTTTTTCCTTTCGGAGGTCATATCACCCAAGGGGAAGTTTAGGGACCCGCAAGGTTCGTATTAGTGCGGCCTTACATTTATTTGTACATCTAACACACTTTAATTGTCGATTACATTTATTTGTTCAATTGTACATATTTCTGAGTTCTGTGCTGTATATATGAAATGCTATACAGAGAGGGGGGCAAATATATTTGAGTACTGCATGTGCATATGAAACTGTATATATTTGAGTACTGTACAAATATAATTCTGAGTTCAATTGTACAAATATATATGCATGAGACTGTATATATTTGAGTACTATGCATGTATGAAATTCATGAACTGTATATATGAAAATGCAATTTGTACAGAGGACATCTGTGAATGTTATAATCTCAGACGGTTTGTAAGATCAAAACCGTCTGTGCATGCACAGACGGTTTTGATCTTACAAACCGTCTGAGATTATAACAGTCACAGATAATAACACATCGCAGATGGTTTTGACCTCAGATCCGCCTGTGATATCAGACTATCACAGACGGTTCTGAGATAATAACACTATCACAGACGGTTTCAATATTAACACCGTCGCTGATATCGCAGATTGGTTTAACCTCCAAGCCGTCGGTAATAATATGAGTATCACAGACGGTTGTAAGATCAAAGCCGTCTGTGAATTATGAGTATCACAGTCTGTTATAACATCAAAGCCGTCTGTGACACAGACGGTTCTGATGTCAAAACCGTCTGTATATACTAAAGTATCACAGACGGTTCTGTTCTCACACCCGTCTGTGATAGTACAAGTATCACAGACGGTTCTGATGTCAAAGCCGTCTGTGATACTCATACTATCACAGACGGTTCTGATGTCAAAGCCGTCTGTGATACTCATACTATCACAGACGGTTCTGATGTTAAAACCGTCTGTATATACTAAAGTATCACAGATGGTTCTGATGTCAAAACCGTCTGTGTATACTCAAATATCACAAACGGCTCTGAGAACAGAACCGTCTGTGATAGTGTGACTATCACAGACGGTTCTGACCTTATAACTGTCTGTGAAATATGAGTATCACAGACGGTTCTGACCTTATCACCGACAGTTCTGACCTTATATCAGTCTGTGAATGGATATATCACAGACGGTTGAAAACATCAAAAACCGTCTGTGATAGTGCATGATTATCACTGACTCGAATATCACTGACGGGTAAGAACCGTCTGTGATATCTGTTTTGACCCGACTGTGATGATGAGTTCTGTAGTAGTGACTGGAAAATCTATGATTTGATTATCTTAAAGATTACTCCTGGATAATAAGACTGCTTCATTTTGTGTTATGGATTGTTCATGTCTGAGTTTGATCAGTGCAAATGTGCAATCTAGTTTTAGGAAACTAACATTTGAGCCAAGGCATAAGGATTGGGGAAGTCATAGTATATTCTTGACACTTAGTTTTTGTGTTTGTTGTGATTTGTGAATTAATGGACCATCCCTGTTGTTCATGAGCAAGCTAGGTCCTCCTGTTAAATGGCCACAAATTAGTGTTGAAAATGATCACCACATTTCTTTGTGTAAAGTTTGATGACTAATGAGGATGTATCCACTTTAATCTTCTAATTTTTAGAATCTGTGCTGTTTTTCTAACTGAACTAACTATTCTCTGTCTTCTCGTATCTCCACTTTGGCAAATGAAATGCTAAAGTAATCAGAGATTCAAAATAGTCAAGCAAAGTTCTAAGCAGCTCATTGCTTAATCGCTCTTATGTAGAAACATACAGAGTTAATTCTTTAGCAGAAACTACTAGTGAGACCATTGTACTCTATGTTGTAAACATGACGGTTGGGAACCCTTACCAAGTTTTATCATGACAGTTCATATAATTGTTGACATGCAGAGTTCATTTTCTTTATTTTACCTGTAGTTATATGTAGTATTTTTAAGCTTTTATGAGCATGTGTCGCATCTGAGTTTAATAGAATTGTGTCAGATCTGAACATGAGGTAAAATAAATTGAACCGAGTGTGATCCAGAAAGAAATTTGAGCACAATGTCGGCATCTGGAAGTGGTACTAAGAAACATGCAAATGCTAATAATTCAGAGAAACAGGTATTTAAAATTTAGTAACAACATTCTATTTGGAGTTAAGAGTTCTAATATTGTAGGTTAATTTGTTATTTATCTATACATAATTCTAATAGTGTCTGAATTCGTACCGAATTAAAGAAAATCCGATTCGAATTGGTATCCGACTAACATCCGAACCGTATTCGAATCCGAGAAAATCCGAATCCGTATTCATATCCGATTTAAAAATATGGTATAAGATATGGTTTAAACAATATCTGCTCCGAATCCGACCGTTTTACGCCCCTATATACAGCAGCACATACAGCTTCAACTCAAAATCCTTTTCTATATTTTGAAATTTGGCGAATAGGCACCTAATGAAAGTTTTTTTTTATGTCGCTTGTTATAATACAACCGTCTCGCATGAACCACACTACGTTACAGAGTTGTGGCCCACCTAGTCCAGTTACTAGAAGGTCCAACATTAGCCCAACTCGAAGCCCATCTTCTCTTATGTTCTTCTCATCATTTATTGTTGCCGCCCCACACCCCACCGCCACCCCACCCCCCCCCCCCCCCCCCCCCCCCCCCCCCCTTCTTGTCCTCTATTAGTTGTTTCACCCAAGAACGCCCCAACCACCGCCGGCTCCTAGATTGGCCGAGGGCTGCATGTAAGGGCGTAAGAAGCCTGCGCGCTTGTCAACGTCGATATGCTCAGCATGCTTGCTCATGGTTACATTGTGCACATATTTGATTTGTTTCATTTATATACATGTTCCATCGCAAGTGCGTGTCAGTTGTGCGCTCATAATGCAATCATGTGTAGTTTCACACACTGAAAGCTTGATATTGGCATCTACTAGTAAACATGCACGTGGTATCTACATATCTAACTCCTTAAAACTGATTAGTTCTGAATCCATGAAACACTCTTGGCCTTAGAAACATCTGCATGAAATGTTCTTCTTTTTCACTTAACATTTCACAGTAACGTAATTTCTCTTCGACGAAATAGCGGCGAAGAGATGAATAGTTGGACAATGCTTTGCAGCGAGCCTCCCCTGTATGGCAAGACTTTTGAGAACTGTTATGAAAAAAAAAAAGCTAAGAAATAATTTACACACACTTCAATGCTAGTATACTATAAATAACAAGATGTTTAATTTTATGAGCATAACAAAATACATGGTTTCATTTCCTGCACGTTTCTGTTTCAAAAGTCAAAGTGTCCAACAAGTGATGCTCACGGAGCAAACAAGCTCGGATTGTAAGGGAAAAAATGGTACCAAAAGTACTCGAAGGTGTGAGGTCGAGGAGGCCCCCTAACTTCGTGGATCGTCGTGATCGTTTGATCCTCCACATCATAAGACATGACCTTCCCAGGTATACTGAAAAGCAGCGCGCCATGCCGCCCGCTCTTCCCTGCAACCCTTCGAATGGCGTACAAAGGCCAAAGAGCCAGGTAATTAACCATCCTGGCACCATGCCGCCGGATATCCGGGTACAGTTCTTTCACCCGCCGTAGGTCAACTCGGTACAGCACCGACCACTCGGAGCAATCCTCCCTCAGCTCCAGCACGTTGATGCAAGCCGTGAGCCTCTCCGCCTGCGTGTAACCGATCATCTGGAGATGGCCACCCGACTCTCCGACGTAAGCACAGATCCAGCCTTCCGGCCTCGGCGGCATTGCCATCTTGCTCAGCTCTTGGTCATCGATAACGAAACGGAGTAGAGAATGCGACACTATCCATACCAGCGAGCCGCGCCAAAAGACGCTGTGGTAGGCGCGGAGCCCTGCAAATGGTCTATTAGACCGGTCGCACTGGACCGCCCTCAGCCACGACCGCGTCTCGGAAGAGTACAGGTGGACGTCGAGGCCGAGCGCGACGATCTTGTAATGCGGCGACTTCGACGGGTCGTAGGCGAGGCAGAGGTGGCGTCCGGCGCCGTCTGGCACGTCAATTTCCATGAACTTTTTAGTGATCGGATTGCAGACATAGCAACGTGGTTTGTACATGACAGCATAATTCGGCCGGCAGCAGATGAGCAGCCCGTTGCACGAGCTGGTAACGTAGATTTGGCCTCGGTCAGTGTCAGGAGTGCTCGGAATGAACGACGAGAGGTTGGGAATGACATCGTCGGCGGCGGTGGCGATCTTGTCGTGGAGTGGATTGTAGCTGAACTTGTTGCTCATTTGGTCTCCGAGGAAGAAGCCGGCGATGGAGTGGCCTGCGTTGTTCCGGGAGAAGTTGGTGTACATGAAGTGGTGTTCCAATGTCAGTGCATGCCATCGCTTGCATACGACCCGCATACGAGCGACCTGCTTGGGAGGCAGCCAAGCGAGAATGTTGGATATGATATCATCAGGGAACGGTGTCTCACCTGGCATCGATCTGAGGCAACTGCAAGATCACAGATGAGATAAGAGGTATGCAGTTGGTTCGATTAAAACGTGTTTATATAGTTGATCTAAAGAGGCCGGCGTCGATATACACAAAACCATCAACAACTTCGATGTTCTTGTTTTCGTCAGCAGGCCGGCAGTTTCGTTCTTGGTTGCTCCGTCATACGGTAATCCACCAAACCATTACACAGTTGTTTTGGCTTTTACTGTGTCAACACAAGTCTCTCATTGTCCAATTTGTTGTCAGCGTTATTGGTCTCCAAATCTGTGAAATCTAAAGCGTACCAATACCCATCTAAAGGGTTTAGGATCCTAAACTTGTTCAATTCTATAAATTATAAATTGTGTTCATTAACATGTATTTCAGCCATCTAAAAAAAGTATTTTAATGTACAGTACGACAGAGAAAGGGGAGTAGACTGGTGTCATGGAGTATGTAAAAATTGTCACTCCACCGCATTGATACATTGTTTATTATATGGCACCGCTTCTACTCACTCCCGTCCAATATAAGTTTTGTTTTTTTATTGTGCACAATCTCTAAAATGTAATTTTAATCATTATTTTTAGTTTTTATTATGATATGTGAGTTAAAATTTATAAAATTGTAATATTATGAAAATATTTTTAAGAGAAATATGTTTATATAATTTTCTTATAGTCAATTTAAATATTTATAAATATACTACTTATCAAAATTAAAAAATTTGAGTCAGCACCACATACAAAAGCATACTCTATTTGGATCAGAGGGAGTACTTTTCTTGCTCTGTTCCTGAATGTACAGCTCAGTAGACTTATTTTGTTGTGCAATGTTGATTCATTTGTGGCATCCTCATATGAGGTTCTACTGCTTTAGCACGAAATACGGGTCCATAATATCCATGCTTAGATGTTACGGGACCTTACAGGAAAGTTACGACAATACGGATCATGCATACAACAACCGCCAAGAGAAGTTCTGCACGAGCAAAGCCTCTCATACAAGAACGAAGGCACATTCAATGAAAACGACCTTATCAATAAGGTGTAAGAAATTTCAGTTAGTAGGAAAGGGAGAGTAGTTGCGGAATCATTTTGAACGGTCATAAAACATTAACTTACACTGCTTATTCCAAAATCGAAGGCTCCAGAGCACACCGACCAAGTTTATTCTAAAATCGAAACACCTTACAAGCTAGGCAAGCAAAGCAACGACCAGCTAGCGCGATGGTGGCATGCACGGTACGTGACCTAGCAGTTCTTCTTGCAGAAGCATTTGCGCTCGAAGCGGTGCGTCTTGCACTCGCCGTCCGGGAATCCCTCCGTCCTGCAGACGGTCCCGCAGTCGCTCGAGCTCAAGCATGCCCCCTTGAACCTGTGGCTCTGCGACAGGCAGTTCCTCGCCTCCGCCACCTTCGTCGTCCCCGTCTCTTCACGTACAAATGCAACAAAAATATTTACACAAACATGAGCTCCTTACATGAAGAATAGTTCATGACATTGACAATTTGAGGATTAGCCAACACCTGAGGCCACGAGAAGGAAAAGGAAGAAGAGGACGGATGTAGACATGCGAAGAGAGAGTGCCATTTGCTTAACGAGCGATGAGCATGTTATTTGCCACTGGCTAGGTTGATGGGCACTGAGAGGAGGTGATACTGGGGGGTTTATATAGGGACGTCCAGCACCTGCTTAAATGATACAATTAATTTGCCAACATCTAGGATGTGATTTGAGCCGGTATTTTTTTGGTAATGCATTGGGGTTGTGCGAGATTCGAAACACCGGTACAGCGGTGGACAAAGTTACAGTCTCAGACTTTGGTGGGTTATTGTCTTATTGAGGCCGGGAAGGCAAGCGAGCAGGCAGGGTTCGTGGATGTCGGCCAGGGTACTGCAGGATTGGATTCCAAACTGGTGGCTGGGGGGAGGTGGGGAGCCCCCGGCTGCACGAGATTTTGGTGTTTGCTTCCGACGTTTTGCTCTTTTTCTGATGCGAGCCAGGACCGGACAGCGCGGCGAGCACACGTGAAACTTGTCAATCCTGGTGGGTTTTGGGCCTTTCGGCAGATCGCACTGTCTCGCCCCGCGTGAAAGTGGTGGCTGCTCGTGTGGGGCAGATGGCCCAAGTGCGTAGGTGGGCGCTGCTTGCCGGTCCGTCCGAGGGAGATAGGACTTACTTTTCTGGTACGAGCTCGGCCGAATGGTGGAGTTGGGCTGTCTGGGCTGAATTCAGTCCAATGGGGTCATCATTCGAGGCCTACGGGTCATGGGTCTCACCCATGTCTTCTCGTGTTTGGGCCTCTTTGTTTGAATTGTCTGTATAAATAATATTACATTTCATCAATGAAGTTAGTTGTGGTTTTTTTAAGATTTGATCAGATCATATAACCTCTATCAAAATTGATAGGAAAGTTTTTGAAGAATATAAAAGCAATGCCGAAATGGTGGCTCTGTGCATAAGTTCGGCTCAACCCTTTTTCTCCTTAGAAATCTTTTTCTTCAGCATTTGTTGTAAAGAACATATCAAAATTTATTTCGAACGCTTCCAAAACACTCGTTCGATTGCGACCACCTGCACTGCAGACGGACCTAAACTTCTGCGCTTATTATCATTGCGCACTTTAGTAAAGTTCAAGCTGCACTTTCAATTAAATAGATAATTTTGCGTGAATTCACTGTCAAAAGTGTCAAACAGACTGCACTAAAAACGCATACTACACGCTATAAGCTATTATTCTTATCTGGACCTTCAAGTAGGCCCGGTTGTGTACTAGTGCCTAATCTCTAGTAACTAGAAATGCTGCAAGTGCAGAGGATATAAAGTACCAAATTGACAACGGAAACCAAGCAGTTAATATTGGCAGACATGCAACCATAAATCCTGCCCGCCGGTGTCCACCATACCTGATTTGATTGAATGTTTTCAGTCCTTTCTCTCGTCCCCTTCACGAGTTACATCTCCAAAATTGTAGTGCTGCCCTCCTCGCCACCACTGAACAAAATAATGGTCGACATTAAATTTGAGCATGATTTGACTATACTAAATTCAGCTGACAACCTAACCGACCCAACAACATTTATAGGGTCAAGTCGTGCTGAGCTCTGAGCACTAGTTAATATGATGTAACTAGATTTTTTTTTTAGTCGATCTTAGTCTGATCTAAACTCGAAGGCGTTTAGGTTTAGTTCAATTCCACTATGCAAAAAGAGGTCTCCATTGCTCTCAAAAGAAAAGAAGGCTTTCATGAAGGTCACACCATGGTGTCATGTTCATCTACGCCTTTAAGTTACGGGTTATAACCTAACTGCTAGAGCACCGTAGTTTTCTGACTTAGACCAAAGTTTAAACCTCGTGACTAGTTACATCGGATTATTTACTACAAGTTTGCAAATAGAGGGATTCATCCCAAGTTGTCGATGTTTTTACAATTTAAGGTAAATACTATAGCCAACACTGCATCCATCCAAAAAATTTCTTTTTAAGATTGTTTGGGAAGCTAGTACTCCGATATTTAGTTAGATAATTATAGTTCTTTTTATACAATGGGTCATTTCCATGTTCCTTGCTTCCTAGATATCCAATACTGGTATTCTAGACAATGTCATTTAATATTTTATAGGCACACAATTAAAAATTACAATGACACAGCATGTGAAAAAAAGTAGTGGAAAGAAAACCGTGTCCAAATTTTCATCCAAGTATGAACCACTTAAAAAAAGTCACGCAACGGCAAATCAGAATGGCCACAACTCCAAAAGGCTCGATAACTTTTTCATGTCTTGGGCCTTAAAAGCCAATCTGGTCGAAGCCACTTGAGCAACCCTTTCTTCGTTGCCTTAGATGAGCCCCTTTGACGTCTTCTTTACCCATGTGGTTAGATCCAATGCTATTGTAATTGTATTATGCTTATACATGTGTACTCGATCACTAATCAACATCTTAGATCAACCACCGCAAATAAATAGAGGTTTTTTTGTTTTATATCAATATCTTGATCTTGGCCGTCCATTTTTGTAACCAGACGGTCTAGATTGCATGTAATCACACATTACAATACGATGAAGACCGTAGGGGATCCGGTGGGTCATTTAGTTAGGTAATGACAATGAAATAAAGCAGTAAAACACCCCCCCACCATCCACAAATCTTCGAAAATGGTGGGGAACTTGTATAGACGCTAATGATATTAGTGTCCTCGTAATATCACACAAGTTTTGGCAAAGCTAAATTTGCACTCTTGCTAAAAGTACTTAGCTTTTGGTCACGACCAATGTAGCTGTACCACGTAAAGCGCACATAGGACTGCAAATTATAGTGATTCGCGACGACGATTGGAGGAGAAAAAATTGTTTGCCACTACTGAAAAAACTAGCAATATCTCTGGATCACATGATAGTGTTAGTGGGTTCTGGGAAGATAAGATACATAATTAGTCAGGAGAATCCAGTCTATACTTTCAGATTGCGGTTATATGTGTTATATACTGTTCGGGTATGTTCTACATTTTTTTTAAAAAAAGAAATGCAACACTTGCTTAGAATCATGGTCGACCGGCTTGGCTTCGTACATGAGCATTACAAAAGTTTTCATGAAAATGTTTGAGAAAGTTACATGCATAGTGCCTGCATGTACTTTAAGTTTTGCATATGCATCTTTTGTACGTTTGAATTGATGGTACATCATTTGCACCTTTCCATGTCCAAACTATGCGTATGCACAGAATTTGCCTTGGCATGCACAATCTGAAAGTTGGAAATTTTCTAAATTTTTTAAGTATAAACAAAAAAAAGACTATTACACAAGACATAGCTTGTGAGGTGGTGTTTTTCCTCACAGATATATGTGTATACATTGGACTTCTCACATAAGTGATGACCTTTCACACGCTACGTTCGGTGGGAGATGCTGAAAGCATGTTCTAGTAACAATTGTGTGTACGATTACATTAGTATTGGATTTTTTTTACGGAAAGACTAACTTGAAAGATGAAACTTTTTCTCGCAATTATGAACCAATACTTTAGTTCCTTTGATGACTAATGGGAGACGAACCCAACATCCTACATTTTAAATTTTTTCGAGATACACATATGGCTTGGATATCTTATATATTATTATGGTCATCCCACTAATGGCGGTAGGCTTATTAATTTTTTAACAAAAAAAACGACAAAAGGGCACCGGGAAATAATAGCATTTTAATAAGTGTCCATAGTATCAATGTCAACTTTGTAAAAAATTAATGGGAAAATGACATAGATATGTTGCAAACCGTACCTAAATATTGTTTGGAATTTTTTTTTACAAATAACCCAAAGAAAAAAAACTAATTGAAAAAACGACTCACAGTTGTTGTATTTTGCAAAAATTACCCGCTACGTCAGCCTGTCCAGTCTTGGAGACTCGACATGCGACGTGTCGTGTTGCGGGGTGTGGAAATCAGTTTGTCAAGACAAATTGCTTGTCGCGGCTCTAGAATGCGACAAACGGTTTGTCGAATGTCCAACATTCGACAAGTCATCTGATTCTTTTGGTCGTGGTCGTATCAGTAATAAATATGGTCGTGATCGTATCAGTTCAAAACTAGTCGTATCTGTACTAGACCTGGTTATGATTAGATCTGTACAAAGATAGTCCGCATGAATGTCTGCTCGAATGCCTACATTCGACTAATACTCCGCTTGAATGATAATTAGAATGCTTGTCGAATACTGGACACTCGATAAATCGCTTGTCGCGTTTTAGAGTCGTGATAAACAGCTTGTCGAGTGCTGGGTACCCGAGAAGTTGATTTTCACACCCCCGAAATGCGACAGGTCGCTTGTCGAGTCTCTAAGACTCGACAGGTTAATGTGGTGGGTTATTTTTGTAAAATACAATAATTATGACAGGCTGATATGGCAGGTTATTTTTATAAAATACAATAATTATGACAGACTGACATAGTGGGTTATTTTTATAAAATACGGTAATTATGAGACATTTTTGTAATTAGTTTTTTTATGGATTATTTATAAAAATAACTCTATTGTTTGCAGAATATTCAGCCCGGAAGAGTTCAACGGGATAACGGAGATGAATTAGCAGTAGCACAGCTGAAAATTCAACAGCCGCCGGGTAGGTCATCTGTGAGTTTTGTCCTCAGCCTCTCTGGGCCTAATAAACCAAAAAATACAAGGAAAATGGGCGTGTTTAGCGTTTTGGGGTTGTGCGTTCACCCAGCCAAGGGGGGCGTTGGCCGAAAGAGCTTGCACACGTGCCCCTCTCTGTTGGCGGTTGACTTTCCTGCCCACCGCCTGTGTCCCCGTCCCAATCCTCCACCCAATCTCCTCAACAATGTTCAATTCTCATGTACTCCTTTCTGCCTTTTTTTTTTTTTCTCATTTCATTTCTAAAAAAAATATTTTCCCTGATACAATATGATCCATCTTCTTAAAATATCTTTATAATCATTATATTACTTATTTGACTATTAATTATTTATATGCAAACAATATTAGAAGAACTTTAATCTTATACGTTTCTTATAAAATTATGGAGAGAGATAAAAAAAAAAAAGTAAAAAGGAACTGAGGTAATCTAGAAGTTCTACTCACCCCTCACCCCACCCGTCTAACAACTAGTACTACTTTGTCATTTTTTTTATTTTCATACAAACAATTTTGAACATAAATTTTTATTATAATATAAGAAAATTTTTGTTTGTACCATTGAAATATACATATTTTTATATCTATCACTGAAAAATGACTTTTTTATTTACCATTGCAGCATGAAGTGGTATTTTGTATTTTCGTTACCGCTTAGTCAACTTCTAGTCAACAAAACAAATGACATATCTATCCTTGTCAGGTGACAGTTTTACCTGCAAATAGAGCAAATATAACTCTATGAAGGACTATAAAAAATCTTATATTTTAAATAAGCAATACTCTTACATTAAAAATAAATATATTTTGTTTATAAATATATCTCTATAGAGGTAAGCAGTATATCTCTACAAGGATAAAAAATCAAAATCATTTGTTCCATTGACTAATAGTTGACTAAATAATGAAAAATAAAAATATCAGTGGTAAATTAGAAAAAAAAACTAATTTTTCAATGGTATATACAAAATACATATTTTTCAATGGTATGAGTAAAATTTTTCCCTATAAGATATCAGTAAAATTTATTAAAATATAGTATTATAAATCACTTTTGATAACAAAACTATCCATACCATTTTAACTGATGTAGATATTTATAGATACATTTACGGTCAAAACGATCCACAAGAAAGCAAAAACCGACAATAATTCATGCGATTAAGACCAAGGTGCATCCCACAAGGTGTGCCTCTAGGAATGGGCTCAACAAAGTCAGAGCCGAATAGGTGGGCATGTATGAGCCAGGTTTTGGAGGAATCATTTTAAAATGAAAAAGATTAAGTTGGATTGAGTTGGGATGAGTTTTAGAATTAACTCATAGAATTAGAAAAGGACTCGATTTATAAGTTAAAAAAAAGATCTTAATGATTTGAAATATAGTGAGATTATGTTATTTTTAGTTTACATCCTATAAGAATTATAACCTAATAATAATAAAAACCCGTTCGCTCGTAGTTGTAGCAATATTTGAGCCAACTCAAGGAGTTGAAATGGCCATGGTATGGATGGGCTTTTTTATTTTTAGGGGTTGAGTTGAGTTACACTTTAACTTAATTTTAGTATGACTGAATTGAGATCAGATTAGACACTAGAATTTGTGAAATCAAACCAGATTAGGGTTAGGCCCACATCCAGGCTTGTATTTTGTATAGTCAATGATTTAATTCCCTGAGAAATAAGCACAAAAGAATGTACTGCTCGTTATTGGTTTGGTATGGAGGCTCTATCCTGAGACGGGTCTGCTTTCTTGCTAGTTATATAATCATTTCCATCAAAACAATGGAAGGCAAAAAACGAAAGGGATTGTTAGGCCAATTTTGAAGAGAGGTCAAAAGATTTCCGCCCATGGACTTATGCTCCAAGTTGACAAAGACAATCAATTACCCGGAGAAAACTTAGGTCTCCCTCAGCTGAGTGCGTACACAATCACAAGTCAAAACTGGAGCACACTGCGCACACCACACGACGCCACTCCCTCATCTCCCTACTACATCCCATCGTCTCTCTCTCTCTCTCTGTCTCTCTGCACCATGGTTGCTTAGAATGCAAGCGCCGAAGAGACAAGCTGTACGACGCACCAAATGGCTTTGATATAGCTCCTGGAAAGGCCAAGCGAGGAGCCTTCTTCCCTGCTCCTCTTTGCTACTATAGCTCTTATTTGTTCCATGGAGCACTTCTTGATGCAGCACACCAACACCACACGGCCATGGTGTTTCTTCCTCTACTTCTTTGTCCTCCTACTCTTCTTCTCTCCAGCCAAGTCCCAGAACCAGAGCTCTTGCAACCCGGTTGATTTTAATGCCCTGCAGGGCTTCTTGAAAGGCCTCGGCGGCAGCGGCATCGACGGCTGGACAGTCTCAAACGCGACGTCTGACGTCGCCGACTGTTGTGCATGGCAGGGTGTGACGTGCGACGGCGGTGGCCGCGTCATCTCGTTGGAGCTCCAATGTATGAAGCTGAAGGGGGAGCTGCCGCTCTCTCTCGCACAGCTCGACCAGCTCCGGCGGCTCAACCTCTCCCACAACAACTTCCGTGGCACCGTCCCGGCGCCACTGCTCCAGCTCCAGCGGCTGGAGCAACTCGACCTCAGCGACAACGATCTCTCGGGCCCGTTCCCAGAGAACGTTTCCCTACCGGCGATCGAGGTGCTCAACATATCCATCAACTCGTTCAACGGCTCCCACCCGACGCTTCGTGGTTCGCAGCGGCTCGTGGTGTTCGACGCGGGGTTCAACATGTTCGCCGGGAGCATTGACACGAGCATCTGTGAGTCATCCGGGGTGATCAGCGTGCTCCGTTTCACAATGAACCTCTTCACTGGGGACTTCCCGGCAGGCTTTGGTAACTGCACCAAGCTTGAGGAGCTCACTGTTGATCTCAACGCCATTTCCGGGAGCTTGCCGGATGACCTGTTCAGGCTGCCATCTCTGAAGGTGCTATATCTGCGGGAGAACCTGCTCTCTGGAAGGATGAGCACAAGGTTTGGCACCCTATCCAGCCTTGTCAGGATGGACATATCTTTCAATTCGTTCTCGGGAAACCTCCCAAATGTTTTTGGTACTCTTGGCAAGTTGGAGTATTTCTCTGCGCAGTCCAACAGCTTCAAGGGTCGCTTGCCTTCCTCTCTGTCCAACTCCCCGTCACTTAAGATGCTGTATCTGAGGAACAACTCGCTGACCGGAAAGATCAATCTCAATTGCTCTGCAATGACACAGTTAAACTCACTTGATCTCGGCACCAATAAGTTCATAGGCACAATTGATGATTTGTCGGATTGTCGTCATCTGAAAAGCCTGAATCTTGCCACAAATAACCTTAGTGGTGAAATCCCTGCTAGTTTCAGGAAGCTTCCGTTGCTGTCCTACATCTCACTTTCGAACAATAGCTTCTCAAATGTTTCCTCAGCATTGTCTGTCCTTCAAGACTGTCCAAACCTAACAAGCCTTGTGCTGACAAAGAACTTCCACAACGGGGAGGCCTTGCCAATGACTGGTATTCACGGCTTTCAAAACATCCAAGTGTTTGTCATTGCTAATTGTCATCTCTCAGGATCGGTACCACCATGGCTATCTAAATTCACACAATTGAAGGTGTTGGATCTATCATGGAATCAATTGGTTGGGAATATTCCTTCATGGATTGGTGAACTTGAGTTTCTGTTCTATTTGGATCTCTCTAACAATTCACTTACGGGAGGAATCCCAAACAGCTTGTCAAGCACAAAGGGCCTTATGACATGCAACAGCTCACAGCAATCCCCGGAAACTGATTATTTTCCATTCTTCATAAAAAAGAACACAACGGGCAAAGGGTTGCAGTACAAGCAGGTTAGCAGCTTCCCGCCTTCTGTAATTCTCAGTCATAACAAGCTCACAGGTCCCTTATTGCCGGGCTTTGGCAGCCTCAAGAACCTGCTTGTCTTGGATCTCAGTAATAACCAGCTTTCTGGAACCATTCCCGAGGAGCTGTCAGGCATGTCAAGTTTGGAATCCTTGGATTTGTCACACAATAATCTTACTGGAAGCATCCCTTCCTCACTGACAAAGCTGAATTTTCTCTCAAGCTTCAGTGTAGCATACAACAATCTGGCGGGTACAGTCCCATCAGGAGGGCAATTCTCAACGTTCACAATTTCTGATTATGAGGGGAACCCCCATCTCTGTGGCTTCCATTCAGCTCCATGTCACCCCATTCATACCCCTTCAATTTCTACAAGGAAAGATCAAAAGAACAAGAGTGTTATACTAGGAATAGCTATTGGTATTGCACTTGGAGCAGCATTTGTTTTGTTGGTTGCTGTTGTACTTGTGTCAAAATGTAATTTCAGAAAGCAGGATCATATAGTGAAGGCTGTTGCAGATACAAATGGAGCCCTCGAATTGCCACCATCTTCACTGGTTTTGCTGTTTCAGAACAAGGATGACAAGGCACTGACCATCGGTGACATCTTGAAATCTACAAACAACTTCGACCAGGCTAACATCATTGGTTGTGGTGGCTTTGGTCTAGTTTACAAGGCTACACTACCAGATGGAGCAAACATTGCCATCAAGCGACTATCTGGCGATTTTGGTCAGATGGAGAGGGAGTTCAAAGCAGAGGTGGAGACCCTATCGAAAGCTCGACATCCTAATCTTGTGCTTTTGCAAGGTTACTGCAGGATTGGCAGTGACAGGCTCTTGATCTACACCTTCATGGAGAATGGCAGCCTAGATCATTGGCTTCATGAAAAGCCTGGTGGTCGATCTAGATTAAGCTGGCAAAGGAGGCTTAAGATAGCACAAGGAGCAGCAAAAGGGTTGGCATACCTGCATTTGTTGTGCCAGCCCCATATACTCCACCGGGACATCAAGTCAAGCAATATACTTCTGGATAAAAATTTTGAAGCTCATCTGGCTGATTTTGGGCTTGCTCGGCTTATTTGTCCCTACGACACACATGTGACAACTGACCTAGTTGGCACATTAGGCTACATCCCCCCTGAGTATGGTCAGTCTTCAGTAGCCACTTTCAAAGGTGATGTTTATAGTTTTGGCATTGTTCTTCTGGAGTTGCTTACTGGAAAGAGGCCTGTAGATATGTGCAAGCCAAAAGGAGCAAGGGAGTTGGTCTCATGGGTTGTACAGATGAAGGAAGACAACCGCGAAACTGCTGTGTTGGACTGTGAGATGTATGATAAGAAGCAGGAAGCACAGATGATGCAGATGATTGACATTGCTTGTTTGTGCATAAGCGAGTCACCTAAACTAAGACCACTAACCCATCAACTAGTGCTATGGCTTGACAGCATTGGTGCTAGCAGTGAAGAAACAAAGTGAATCAAGTTCATCAATCCCACGCCACAATGTTACAGTACATCGAGTATTATCTCAGAGCTTCACTAATGATGAGATCATTAACTGTCTAGAATACAGACTGTGTGGAAATCCTTGTGCTCATCTTATCTTTCATCTTGGTTAAATTTTCTTCTAACAGCGAAGGATGTAACATATGCATGGCGATTGTATACAAAATAAGACATGACTCATGTAAGTCTGACTTGTTAATTCAATAACAACAAAGTTCGTCTTATGTCAGGAATAAAAAATAAAGCAGTAAACGCAATTTGTTGATAGCTCATGCAAATGTTTCTCCTTCTATGTTATGCTAGGGTCTGAACTCCTTGGCTGTAGTTATGAAAACTATTTTGATAAAGGACATAGCTGAATATATTTTAGCTCATTGAATGAGTTTGGCACAGCTTGAACAAATCATTAACCATTTCTGCAATATCTAGCCAACTTACATTCGGTGTTTGTTAAGTTCTGTGCTTCTAGGGTTTAATAAAAAGTCGCATTGGCTTAGAAGTACTATAAGATCTAAATGGAAGGAGCAAAAATAAATTGCGGATGCATGTAGGAAATAGTATGCCAAGTCGCTTCAGAAATTGTATCTTCATGCTTTCCCCTATAAGCTCCAAATCCTCCCATTGTCATGTCAGATAGATGTTCCCATTTGAGATCAAAACGATATTTTAGCACATTAGAGTAGATTGCATCTCGATCACGATCACAGAATTTGATGAAACATAGCTGCAACCAAGTATAAGGAAAAGAAATACCCGGATGCTGTCAGTAAGCGCATCTGTGTATCCTCATAGCGCGGAATGCCATGGCCGTGCAATTATGGCTTGGTGCCACTGCCTGCGAAGTACTCGGGAATTCAATCGAACTGCTGGTGTGCATGGGTGGATGGTGATTCTTCAGGAATCTCCCATTGCCTGTCCGGCCGCCGCTCACATTGATCCACTAGAACCACTACGGCAATGGACGACACCCACTGTGCTTGGAGGCTACGGACGCAGCCCGTAGCACGTGCGATTGTAATGGTCGGAGACCGACGCCTAGGCATCGGTGTTGAGGAGACGAATCGGTGGAACCTTGCGGCTGCCGGTGCATCAAGCGTGTTGCGTAGAGGGCCTCGCGGCAGCAATCACGACGCGGCCGCCAGTACGCGGCCTCCATAACCGTTCCAATCGCGCTGACGGTTAGTCCCAGGGCCAGAATGCTGACGCCATGCTGCTTCGTCCCGGCGCTCCTCGCCGTTTACTGCTGCTTAGACCTGTTAAACTGCCGGGCCTTGGGGACTCTGCCAAGACTTCGGTCTGTTGAGGCGTGGAGGACTTGAAGTGTTGCCTGATCCGAACGTGAGCCCGACGCAGCAAAAGATAGCCACGCGAAGCCCGAGCCAGGTTTACCAAGCCCAAGCCCAGTAAAACTCTTTATATAAGCAACCTTTTGGAATTGTAAACTTGGGTCGGGCTCCGTGTTGCAACTTTTCTTTATTAATTGAAAAGTCTATATCACCTTCACTACTTTTAGAAAAATTCACATAATTTCTTCACTTTGAAGTCAAGCAAATTACAACATATATTTTAAAACCAATGCATCTTTTTACCTACATACAACAGAGATAGAGTGGGTGTTTTTATCATGTTAACACAATGATTTAGCAGTCATTCATATGTAGACTCACATAGTAAAATTACTCATCAAATTATATGAATGATGAAATTGCATTGATTTTTAAAATACATGATATAGTTTGTCCGGTTTCAAAGTATCGAAGTTATTTAAACTTTTTCCAAAATGGAGGGGTAATATAAATTTTTTTATTAATTTTTCTATTTCTTTTCTCAAAAAAAAATTTCTATTTCTTGCCCATTCGTTCTTTTTAATTTTTATTGGACGTGTAGCATATACACTCTGTAAAGGTGTATTGTCTTTATGTAATCTTCAATGTAGCCTATATAAGCACGGAATTGAATTCTCTACATTTCTGGAAGAAAAATGGTAAGAAGAAAAACACATGTCTCCGAGCGTGAACCGTTGGATGAAGTCCTGGACGGCAGGAAGGCAGAGAGAGATGAAAACGTAGTATAATTTGATAAGAAACATGAGAATAGGTACTTCATAGATCGAGCATACGTCGTTTCGAAATTCTCCATATGCATACATAGATACACGGAAGTAAAATCAAGCACACTTTTACAAGAAGCAGCAAGCAAACGTGACGAACGAACTCCGAAGTACATCGACGAACGCAGATGATAATATGCATGACTAATGCAGAGTCCACAGGCAGAATAGAATAGTAGCTGATCGAAGCAGAGACTGGACAGAGCGAATGGTGCACCGGAGGCCTTCTTGTACATATATCTACACTTCAGTGGCCCCCAAAGGTTCCAGCTTGAGCGAACTAGGCGTTGCTCCGGTAGGACCCGAGCTTGGTGGCGCTGGCCCTCAGCACGTACTGGTGGTAGGCGGCGGCGATGGCTGCCCCGATCAGTGGCCCCACCCAGAAGATCCACTAGAAGCAAACATTAGCACAAATTAATGTGAGCTATTCGTTTGGATTTTTAAGATATATTGTCCACTAAGATACCTGCTAAGATAGATTAAAGTCGTGTTATTGTAAAAGGATCGAAATAGTTTTCGATCGCCCCAGTTCCAGCCATTCTTTTGTTCTTCCATAATATAAGAAATCATAAGTAAATTTTGTTTCCAAGCTTTAGGTTGTTGTCTTGTAATTTATGGCTAGAAGAATAGTTGGATGGTTGATCGTCCAAGGACTAAAATATAGTTTAGAACCGTTCACGCCGTCTGAATTAAATGAGTTAGATTTGTTGATATTTTTTGATATCTTCTTTGTTCAATTTGTATGGATAAAAAAGTATTAGATATTACTAAAATCGTACAAACTTCCTTAACTTTCTCTAGCCTAAACCAAATCACATGTAATCTTATATGGTTATTAATCAACTCTCTTCCAATTATTTGGCATTTATTGCCCAATACCTTATTGCAAATTTTCTTATAGAATTTCAAACAGGTGGGATTCAAATGGGATTTTGGCCAAAAAATATGTTTGCATTTATACTTTTAAACTTATTTAGATTTTTTTAGGGACATACTTGGATTTGGATCGGATAAAAACTAAATCGTTAACATATTTCCAATTATTTGGACCTAAGTAGGACAATTAAACAAATTTAGACACATGTCAAAATTAAAATCAAGTTTAATGATTTAAGTGGTATACCTGGAAAAATCAAAGGATATATGATACAATTTACTTTTTTTTAAAAAACGACACATCAAAAGCTAGGAAATATATTAAATTTCAAAAAAAATTAGTCCAATTATGACCCTCTTTGTTCAGTTTGATGTGTTGTTTTTTTTTAAAAAAAAGTAAATTGTATCATATATCCTTTGATTTGTCCGGGTATACCACTTAAATCATTAAACTTGATTTTTAATTTGACATGTGTCTAAATTTGTTTAATTTTCCAACTTAGATCCAAATAATTGGAAATATATTAACGATTTACTTTTTATGCAAATAAAATTTTTAGTTTACTAATTGTATGAAATGAAATACTAAAATTATTTTTATTAAATTAACAATCAGATTTAATTGATATCTTTATATAAGTCGAGAGGCATATCTTATGAAAGACTGTAAATTTTTTAAATCAATACTAGTAAGTTGCTACATGGATATCCTTTAGGTGTCTGGCTGTAAGGTATGTGGGAAGAGATTACGTTATAAGGTTATATTAGCGTTTAAGTGGCTGCATATGTCACACGCAAGCTAAACAAGTGCACTAAACAAATACACAACAAATCAATTGATTTGCCGGCAACGTCAGCTGTTTAATTCGGTGAGACTTATCCTGTGCCTTTATACTATTAGACTATTCTTGTCCTAAAGTCTAGTAAGTTAGCGAGTCATTGTGACCAATGCGTTAGTTTTTAATAAGCGTATGTGTATTAAGTTTTATGTATAAATTATTTCATAAAAAGATTAAATTGTTAAATAAAAAAATAATTTATTCATATTTCAACAGCTTGGACTAGAAATGAAATAGTATACATACGTGGTTATGCCAGGCCTTGTTGTCGTTGAAGATAACGGCAGCTCCCAGGCTCCTCGCCGGGTTGATGCCGGTGCCGGTGATCGGGATGGTGGCCAAGTGCACCATGAACACCGCAAACCCAATTGGAAGAGGAGCCAGCACCTGAAAAAGATTATTTCAACATATTAATAACTCAAAAAAGTGTTGTATGCTCTGAAACAATTGTTTCAAACATATTAATTTTAGAGAATTTTTCCATTTATTCTTAAAGTGTTTTATTTTCCGAAATTCCCTGTGAAATTATTGTGCTAGCAAAGAAAAAGAAGTCCATCCAGTTAACAAAGTGTACTTGAACTCTGGACATCTTATTTTATATTATTTATGTGTTACTCGTAAATCTGCACTTTGATAGTTTGATCCCTCCTCCGTTTGTTTGTAGTGGTTGTCCTATGGTAAGAAAAACGCTATCCAATATAATAAATTCAAGCTAATGACACATTAAAGTACTGCATTTTTTTGGGTTTAAAAACCAAGTGCAACCCACAAGAAAGCTAACAAAAGCACACATTTTTCAAGCTGTGGTCCTAGAAAGAGATGGATCAACACAGATAAACAAGGAAATATGTGTAGGAATCTGGTGTTCACTGGAAATTTCTATTGGACTTTTGCACTTGGTTCCTATCCGCAGAATATGTGTCTTAATTAAATGCCAATCATTTGCGTTTTGCCACCTCACATTTGCTGTAGACAATTGCAAGCCAGACAAAGACAACTGACAGCTGCGCCACAAGAGAATCTTCCTATCTGCTTATTGGCATACGGCTAGAAGATGTATCTGCACATGTGTTCAAATTAAGAGGTGTGGTGTTTAAAGTTGATATCACATTAATATAGCATGGTTTAGTAGTACTTTAGATAACATCAACAATAATAAGATGCCTACTTTGTCAGGACTGTCAAGTCTCAACCTTGTTTGGCCATCTACATAAAAAAGCATTTTACAAACTTTTTTCTTACAAAAATAGCTCAATACCTAAAATAATCACTCAAAGTCAATCTTTTCCTTCATATTTCGCCCGTCTACTCTTAGTCTCTGCCATTCAGCCAAATTTTATTGTAACTTTTTTTTTTGTACATAAAGCATTGTTCTTCCTATATTATCCATTCTATGAGTGGGTATGGGTGGTCAACTTTTCGTCCCAAGTATTTTGCTAGTGACAGTAGAAATTTGGATGAGGTAGATATAAGATTTTTTTTTTAAAAAAAAATGGAGTAACATTGTTGTATTTAACTCTTGAGAAGATACAATCATACTCTAGTCGATCTGTAAACTATGTACACATTTTAGAATTGTTTATTCGGGACCCTGTACTTAGTTCAACGTCACCATTTGGATTCCAGTATTTTTTTTTTAATCTGGTAATGTAAATTTACTCACTCAATCACTTTCAATCAAATAAGTCATTTGATGATTAATTAAGTAATAGAAACGAAACATGCTAAGTTAAAATATGTACAGTGCTCCTCCAAACAGTTGCATGCCAAAAAAAAAAAAGTAAATAAAAGAAAGAAGGACAACCTAATGAGGGGCCAAACGTAAGCAGCTAAGTGACTGTTTTAACTGAAAAACTTGTGTAACTAAACAGAAAGTATAAAAATGTAGTTAAATAATTTCTACTATCAATTCGAAAGTACAAAAATACAAACAAGCAATTCTGAAAGGTATAGCCTGCTGAGCTTATAACAGTACTTAACCTTTATTAATACCTTTCGCAATTGCCGTATCGTGTTGAGGCAACTGAATTAGGACGAGGTTCGTTAATTTTTGTCTCGAAAAATAGGAAACAATGAGCTGATATACATAATTCTGTTTTCTTTTTGTAAATATGCCGATGAGCAAAATTAAAAATTGTAGTGCTGTCATTTCATTGCTAAGTCAATCAGTTTTTAGTGCGGCCACTTCGTAAAAAAAAAAAGTTTTTAGTGCGAGTAATCAAGTCAAATTCCTTTTGTTAAGTATAGAGTACTAGTCCTCTTCTCAAAGACTACTACTTACCGGGACATGGGAGTCACGGGCATTGCGCTTGGGGTCGGTGGCGGCGAAGACGGTGTACACGAGCACAAACGTGCCGATGATTTCGGCGGCCAGGCCCGTGCCCTTGGAGTACCCTGAGCTGAGCTCGTTGGCGCCGCCGCCGTACCGCACGTAGTACGCGCTCTGGAAGCCCTTCACGAGCCCCACACCGCAGATGGCGCCGAGGCATTGCGCAATGATGTACAGCAGCGCCCGGATGAGCGACACCTTCCTCGCCAGGAACAGCCCGAACGTCACCGCCGGGTTAATGTGGCCACCTGCGTATATGCACAAACACACAGGCACGTTCGTAAGTACAGAGCAGTAGTTACATGCATGCATGCACTGGAGTTAGTTATAGATGTTTCTGAAATGGACCTGAGATGCCGGCGGTGCAGTAGACGAGGATAAAGATCATGCCGCCGAAGGCCCAGGCGATGCCAAGGATGCCGACGCCGCTGCAGGCGGCGTCGGTTGTGTTCACGTTGGGGTCGGACTGGTGCTTGTACCCGATGACGGTGGCCACCGTGATGTAGAGGAAGAGGAGCGTGGCTATGAACTCGGCGATCACCGCGCGGTAGAGGGACCACTTGGTTAGCTCCTCGACGTCGATGAGCGGGGCCGGCGGCGGGTCGGTGTAGTCCTTCGCCGAGAACTCGGCCCCCTCGGCCGACGCCTCAATGTCCTTCGACATGTTCACTTATGAGCTGCTACGAGCTAGCTATATGCTTCTGCTTGCTGTAGTTGTGGTGTGTGAAGTGAGGGGAAGAGGTAAGGTCGTATATATGGGGAGCCAGAGGAAGGCTCGTGACAAGGAAGGGCTTAATGACAGTTTGTTAAGGGATTGATTAGTAAGAGATAAGGGTTTCTGGTGAGGGTTTTTTTGGGTTATAATTTGCCGCCCACAACCGACTAAACCCTCATCATTAGGTCATTCCACAGCCTAACTGGTGGCTGGTGCTTAACAGGAGGGATTAGTTTAAGGGTTGTGCTTACATAGTGTTGTAGAAAAGAATTGGCACGAATTTGGAAGCACGACCCTGCTTCTAAGTTCTAATTAGTGGTCAAGTTTTAGTCATGGTATATGAATACGCCTATTGATTGGGACTTGAAGAATTAGGATGGCGGTAATTAAAGAGATTAGACTCAATAGTGTGCACTGAATAATAACCACACGCATACATACAGGTAATAAAAATAACCAAATGGTAATGTGCATCCATTCAAGCTATCATATGATTTAGAAGAACGTTACCGACTAGCCAATCGAACTGCTTAGAAGTTTGATTGCTAAATAATAAGTCAAATAATAACAAGGACAGCGAATTGTTGCATGGATAGCCAGCGCTCAGTACTTACTAATTAAGATTCTTATCACTTATCAGAAGATTGATTAGTTGCAACCTGCAAGCTGTACGACGTGACAGCATTAGCTGTCCTCCTCATTTCTTTTTTTCTGAATAAGAAGTAGAGAAATTTCTAGCCTGCAGTTCGGTACTTAGGTATTTATCGCGATCGTGCGTAATATGCACCTGATACTATCCCGAACCGTACGTGGCCAGCCTAACATTTCAAATGAAGTTTGTGATCGAAGAGTGCTTTTCGTCGTAATATGCATTAATTTGCATCACCAAAATTTGTATACAAGTTTCTGATCCACACGTACTGAATGAAGCAAAGTTGCTAAACTACCGTTTTCTACCCGTGCGTACTGGCAGAGTACAACACATATTCAGAACTAAATGCACAGTGTGTTGACATTTGCATGCATGTTCCAAAAGCTAGAAACATCTAGAACTGCCCTCTTTCTATGAATTTTTTTGAATAATTCAATAGAAAATAAATTTTAAAAATAGACCGTATGCAAAAAAAAAAAATTGTAGAAATGACCGACAGTAGTAGGGGTGCAATCGGATCAGATTCGGTCGAATATTGGTTATACCAAATCCAAATCCTATTAACTTTAATCAAATTCAAATACGAATTCAGATATACTCGGATTTGGATACGAATCAGATAGTTATCGAATTCGAATTCGAATCAGATTTTTAGTCCATTCGAATCGAATTCGAATGTTATTCGGATTATACTGTTGTTTTAAAGTTTTAACATCATATTATTTCTACAAAATTATCAAATAAATTTCAGGTTGAAGAAAATATGTAGGACAGTAGGAGACATTAGTTAATATCACACATTATAAATTCATATGATACTACTATATAACAGTTCACATCAAACTCAATAAGTTCATTCAAAAATTACAACTGAACTAGTTAATAAATTGAGTTCGGCAACATATGCCACTAAATTAAAGAGACAAAATGATAAGAGATCAAAAGTAGTTGAGGTTGTATGGTTGAAACTTGAAAATCACCTGCAAATAAAAAGGTTCAAAATTATTTGGTTAAACAAGGATACAATTTTATTTTTATCGGAGAACAAGAGTATATGAAAACACAAAGAAAAGCATGTGTAGTTGTCTAGTTGACAAGCATACCCTGATACATCGCATTTATCTTTGTCATTTATGTCATCAAATTCAAACTCTTGAACAATTGAAGCAACATCCACTTTACCTACAATAATAAAACAAGTTAACTAATGCATACATAAGAAACATAATTGTAACAATTTTGTTTATTAAATTACCTTTTTTAGTTGCCCTTATCCAATCCTTGGTGCATATCAATGCCTCCACTATTTCGGGTTCTAATCGACTGCGGTACTTGTCAATGACTTTCCCACTGGTGCTAAAGACGGACTCAGATGCAACTGTTGATACAGGAATGGCCAAAACATCTTGTGCAAGCAAGGAAAGAATAGCATACTTTGCACCTTGAGTATGCCACCAAGCCAAAATATCAAAGTGATCATTTTCAGGCCATTTCAACAATGGCTCAACTAAATACCTCTCCAATTCAGATTTCTCTTGATTCTCTTCACTGATATCCTTTAAGAATGCATTTAGTTTTCTGCGCTTTGGCTCTTCATTAGGATTAAGGTCATGGAGATGGGAAGAAAATCTAGTATAAGATCCAGTGGCAGGCTGTACAACACTAACTGACGGATCATTGTATCGAGATGCATATGCTTCGAATAATTTGTCAACAAGAACCTTCAAATCACAAATCTTCCCAACATCAGTATTGCCATAAATCTCTTGATAGTAAAACTCAACCACTTTCATTTTGTAGCGAGGATCTAAAAAACATACAACTGCCAAAGCCACATTACTTAATTTCCAATACTTGTCAAACTTTTCCTTCATAGCTCTTGCCATGGAAGCAAGAAACTCATCATCCTCTTGGAGCCACTCAATAAGTAGGATGTGAATTTCACAAAACTCTATGAAGAACAAATTTGCAGTTGGATAAGAAGAGCCTGATAAAATTTCAGTGACATTGAAAAAGTTCTTCAAGCATTTACACAACAATTCTGCTTTTTACCACTCATCTCTAGAAGGAGCACAATGTCCATATTTTTCTGGATTTAGCCAAGCAAGTCGTTGTAAAACTTTCATATAGTACAACGCATTTGCTAGCATTAAATAGGTGGAATTCCACCTAGTAGCTACATCTTGAGAGAGATCTTTTGTTGAGTCTAAATCTAAGTTAGAAACTTGCTTTTGAAAAAACTCAAACTGCAAAGGAGAACTCTTAATAATAGTAATTGTGGAGTGAATGCTATTGATAGCTTTTCCAACAATTTTCAAACCATCCCTTGCAATGAGATTAACAATGTAAGCTGCACATCGAACATGAAAGAACTTGCCATGACAAATAAGAGAATCATGTTCTTCAAGGGTTGAAGTAATAGTCCTAACACAAACCTCATTTGCAGAAGCATTATCCAAAATTAAAGCAAATAGTTTCTGATCAATATTCCAAGTAATCATGTTTCTAACAAACACACTACTCAAGTTTGACCCTGAGTGCCTCCCTTTCAAATGTATAAAGTTTATAATCCGCTTCTGAATTTTCCAATCATCGTCAATAAAATGACAAGTAACACACAAATAGCCCTTATTTTGATTGGAGGTCCAAACATCCATTGTGCAGCTCAAACGACATTTAAGAGAGGATAAAAAATCAAACAACTTCTTCTTCTCTTCCTTAAAAATATCCATTATATTTCTCCTAATGACATTGGGACACTTCAAAGGAAATGTAGGACATAATGATGTGATGAAATCATTAGTGTACTCATGCTCCGAAAAATTAAACGGGTATTCATGCATGATGATTGCAAGATGATATTTGTAGACACTAATTTCCTCATTGTACTTCCAACACTGTAAAGTGCTTTCCTCTCCTACTTTTCCAAATTTAATAACAGTTTGTTTAGACTTATCATGCTGACTTTTGTAGTGAGATCTCAGATGTGACGTTCCAAGTTTGCTATTAGCAGAGAATTTAGCCTTGCAATAGTTGCATTTAGCCATAGACTTCATCACAACCTTGTCATTCAGGTCAACTTCATCTTGCACTACTGTGAAGTGCTGCCAAACTTCTGAAGTCTTCCTCCTTGGAGGCCTGTTTCTATTCCGGGTTAGTGATTTACTTCCAGTAGTATTATTCTCAGTCCCAACATCATGTGATGCCACCACATTCTCGTTGACAATACTTTTAACATTAGCATTGGTTGGTGTAGTGCCACTAGCACTTTCAGATGCAATAAAATTCTACACATATAAAAAATTAATTAGATTATATTACAATTTACAAGGATTCAAAACATCAAGCTTGTGCAAAATTTACCTGTTTGTTGTTGTTACTGTCACTTTGACCCTTGTTACTGCCGCTTCCAGATGCCATACAGTCAATCTAGATCAATAACTATTAAATAAGTTGAGTTTATGATACAAGAATCAAAATATTAAGGTTTCAACTCATGCAAATTTCTCCAAGTCTAAATAAAGAATCTCTTTTCCTTTGTTTGAGACTGACTCCATGGTTTATTTAAAGGAAGACTCTGACAAAGAAATGTTTATAAAACTCCCACTAGTTCAGTGTCACAGCACTAGGCACCTTTTGTGCATAATCTTCTGCAAGCATTCAGATCATAAATGAGACAACAACTCAATTAATAAACAAAATAATACTTCATCAGCCCTTTACTGTTGCTAGTACAATATGTGAGAAATAGACAATGAAATATGAACGTACTAGTACCCACTACCCAAACTGACTTAAAAAAAAAAGGACATGTATCCGGATACCAAACCACAGCAGAACAAAGTTCCATCACAAAAAAATGAGCCAAACGAAAAATGACAAGCACTGTCTTCTGATGTATGCAAGACAATATTATTATTCTACAGGGAGAGTTGATTCAGTCTCAGGTGGCAAACAGAATAAGTGCATAATGTATAGTAAAGCTAAACTGCAATCTCTCTTACCCGCAATATCTTCAGCTTTGTCATCCTTAACTATATGAACACCACCCTGCAGTCCACTTTTGAAAGTGCCCAGTCTCCGTCCACAAGCAAGAATTTGGCTCTTAACACTATCTGCAGTGGTGTCAATTTTTAATGTGACTAAAGAAAAAGCTATTAAATACCTTCTGTTATCAAAAAATCCTCACAAATCACAATACAATCATAGTTTCCCCAATCATAAGTTGTTACCAACATACAAAATTTTGATTTTGATAACCCAAACTCATTACAAAATCATAGTAGCCTATAGACCACTGCTCCATCTCTCCATTTCATAAACTCTAAAACAACCATAATTACTGTTTGCGACATACAATCGTTGGCATTTGCATCTTGTGATGAAAAAATAAACATAACAATACCATGAGCCCAAAAAAAGTAAACATACTACCCAAATTCTTGATTAAACCTTCTATGTGCTACTGTTATTAAATTTGGAGTAGTTTTATTGTCAATATTTCAATATGACTCCAGTAATATCCAAATTTGAGTTAGGGTTTGCTTGTTGAATTTTTTTATATGATGTGTGAACCAGAATATTTAGCAAATCAACATAGATAAGAACAACCATTAATCATATATAAAAATATAGAAAACACATATAAAGAACATAGAAATCGCAAGCCCAAAATTTCTATAGAACTTTTTTGTGTAGTACTTTTATTTTCTTTAGGAAAATGTAGTAGTTTTATTGATATCTTTGGGTATAATCATAGTGTTTAACTGTTTATGGCCAGAAATCAAGAAAATATTCTAGAACTTTATGAGGTAAGCCCACTGACCTGGGAGTAGATGGCCGCGAGGAGGCGACGTGGACGCGGGGAGACGGCCGCGGGGAGGCGGCTTGGACGCGGGAGGAGGAGATGGCCGCGGGGACATGGGGATGCGGGGAGACGGCCGCGTGGACGAGGGGACACGGGGAGACTGCCATGAGGAGGCTGCGTGGATGCTGGAGGAGGAGACGATGACGTGAGAGGAGGCCGCGGTAGGGAGGTGGCGTGGATGCGGCGGCGGGGACGGGGCGGGGACGAGGCGGCGACGGGTGGCCGTGGGGACGGGGGACGGGGCGGCGGGGAGGCGGCGGCGACAAGGGACGGGAGATGAGGAGGAAAATGGGTAGGGTTTATATATATATAACCTACAATAGTACAATCAAAATATAAATTCTAAACGGATTCGGATATTATTCGAATGCGAATTCGAATCCGGATTTAATATTTCATACCAGATCTGAATCCGAATCCGCAAAAATAATCGAATGTATATCCGAATCCGAATCCAATTAGATAATCGAATATCCGAAAAGACATCCGAATCCGATTTTTTCGAATTCGGTATCCGGATTATCCAATTACATTCGAATCCGATTACACCCCTAGACAGTAGTTAACCGAGTCTTAACTGGGCCAGCGATTAAAACATGCGAGCTTGTCCCGTGTTACGCTAGCACTTAGACACGTGCCGGGCTGCTAGACATCTTTCAGTTGTACACTCAACACGGACTTGAGCTGACATGTGGGGTCGTATGCCCCGTGGGTTTCAGCCGTACATCCGGTTCAAATAAAAGCCAACATGTGGCCCTCCTGCAACTTAGTTTTTAGTCGCTGCCATGTGCGCAGCTGAAACTTTTATTTGCTGTTTGTTTTTTTTTATTTAGAATGTTTTTTGAAAGATAATTTTATTTGCTATTATTTAGGTTATTTAGACAATAATTTTTTGGCTATTCATTTTTTTTAAAACTTGTTTAGAATATTTTTTTCGAAAACTTTTGAAAATAGGCTTTGGGAACAAATTTAAAGGGTGCTTCTAGTGTAGCCAATCTTGTAAATTATCGAAAAACAATTGCATATGATTGAAAGATCGATAGTTTACGCTGTATGCTTTAAAAACAAACCAATTTTAACTTGCAGACAATAAAATGAATGGCATAATATGAGGCATAGTATTGAAGTAATAGTGGCATACATTATAGATTAAGGGCTGTGAAGACTAGGTTAAAGGTACGTAATTTGAATATTTCGCCAAAACAAAAAGCAATTTACACATTATTGTGATAGTCACATGAACAGCATCTCCTCCACCCACATGCACTACTATTACCTAAATGGTGTGTAAATTTTTTTTTATTTCTTCTGAAATATTTGAGTTAGCCTTCACAGCTCTTAATCTATAATGTCTGCTACTATTACTTCAATCGTATGCATCATATTTTGTCTTTCATTTCATTGTCTGCGAGTTAATAATTGGTTTGTTTTTAAAGCATATAGTATAAGCTATTTTGTAGCAACATTTTGATAATATACAATATTGGCTACATTACAAGCATCTTAAAAAATTGTTCCCAAAACCTATTTTCAAAGAAGTTTTCAACAAAATATTCTAAACAAGTTTCAAAAAATAAATTAACAACAAAAAACTATTGTCTATATATCATAAATAATAGCAAATAAATTATCTTTCAAAAAATATTCTAAATAACACAAAATAAATTAATCATACAAAAAATTAAACAACAAACAGAGGTTTCAGTTAATCACCCGACTAACGACTAAAAACTAAGCCACGGGTGGGCCACATGTTGGCTTTTGTTCGAACTGGATGTACAACTAAAACCAGTGAGGCATGCGGGTCCATATATTAGTTCAAGTCCATACTGAATGTATGATTGAAAACTATCATAACAATTTAATACATACCTCAAAATCAAGACAACACAGAACAACCTACCATATTAGTCATTGCGCTAGTGAAGACTCAAAGTTCAAGTCTTAACCAAACTAACCACAGAAAACCGTTTCTGTAAATTGTTTTGCAAACGTTAAATTTTTAATATTTGTTTTATTCCAAAAGGTTCTCTTTCTTTCACGAGAGAACTTTAGTATGTCGTTCTTTTTGCTTTTTGCTTCCTCTTATCTCTCAGGCTTTTCTTATATGGAGTACTCGCTTTTCACAATGAGAATCCGGTGCTTAACCACAAGATTAGATCATGCTAATTCGATGGTCGAGGATCAGATCTTCATGTGAGAAGTTTCATAAATTAATCAATTCAATCAATAATTTAAACTATTAAAAAAATAATCAATTATTCATACTTAATACTCTCCCACACGTCTAAACTCCACTAAAACTATAACGTGATCATAACTTGAGTCAGGACCTAATCCACCTCTAAGACCACTTCAATTATTTTTCTCATAAATTATCACAGTTAGGTCTCAAACTCAAGATCTCTGAATTTTGATATCATATTAATTTTTATGTACTTATCTGTTCACTCAACAATTTAAATTATTAAAAAAAACAATCAATCTATTCATATTATCAATTCCATATTCACTCAGCATCCTTTTAAATGTAGTTCTAGAAAAAAAAAATTCTTTTAGTTAAGGAACTGTAGTTCTACTAAAACATGCTTACATCGTCCAACATTACCCTTTTTCTTGTTTAATGCGCACACTATTGTACTAAGCAATCCATCTCATGAACTATTAATTTAATAAAGATAAAATAGTAAACTTGAGATATCCCTTAATATATTTATGAGACTAAAACTATATTTAAAAGATACAAAGAGACATAAACTCATTATTTCTCTATCATCTACATATGCTAAATGGTTTATTTCGCTTATGAGAGAAAAAAAAAAACTTTGTAGTCGCTCTCATTGATGAAGACAACAATGACAGCAAAACAGCGAGGTACAGAACATTCATGTGTCTGCCATCGAATACGGATTTCAATCCGTGGACCCTTTGCCCTTGCTTCCTTTTCTTTCTACTTTGTGAATTGTGATGGAAAAGGAAAAACCTTTGTTCTGTAACGGCTCACTCTCTCGAAATGCGTAATATATACTCATGGAAGCATCTTTCATAGAACTCTCCAGTCTCATGAGAGATTTATGATTACAATATAAATGATGATCGGATGGGTAATAGATAAAACTTGAAGAAATTTTTATTTTCACCTCAGTGCAAAAGATTACATGTGGATTAACAGTGGCCTTTAGATTAATATATGTGAAAGGTCGCAACCGTCCAATCCGGTACTGCCACCTATAGTAGTGGTTGAAAGCAGCTGGGCGGCTTAGGTCCCATAATGTCCCAATCATTTGATGCCTCCCTACCACTGTGCTAGCAGAGCAGGACAAGACTCCTAATTAGTAATCTACCTGCAAATAATCCTCTACGATACCCATTAAATTAATTAAATAAGACAAATTTGTGTGTGTTATTTATTCTACTGACTCATAGCAGCTAGCCCTAGCCTAATGTAAGCATATATCCATTTGAAATTAGATTGGAAAAGGTCCAAAAGGATAGCCAGCCAATGACATGCTATAGGTAAACTCTTGGAGGTCATCTACGCCGTACCAACACATGCATGCTGTATAGTGTTAGTGCATACCCTTGAGAAATTAAACTCCACTCAACACTTGAGTCAATGTTGTTCTGAGTGCAGTTGCTTATTTGTGGTAACCAATGGCCCTATGGGAACCTCTAAACAAAAAGAGGCATATCCAAGGACGTGATAAATCATGTCTGTATGCTGTAGCTTGTTGCATTTATATGTAGCATTAGGAATATTTAGCTTTGTTTACAGAGAAGGAAGAGTTGGTATAATATGTACTTAAAACTAAAAGCATAAACAGTTTAGGTCACAATATCAAATCACAATAATATCAATAAGCAACCTATATGACATGTGATTATGATTGGTGAACTGCTTCACGCGAAGGGATTTGAAAATGGATGACGCAACTGGATTTCATTAATCTTATCGACGTCTTCAACAAGAGTTCTACTGAACAACCAGCAAAGTAGGAAAACTGAATATCGAAGAGGATTGCGCCAAGGGTGCCCATTATCCCCACTGTTGTTTGTCCTAGCAATGGGTGCTCTTAGCTCCCTACATAATCAAGCCGAGCAGAGTCAAATCCTAGCTCGGATCGACCGGCAACCGGTCAAGTTCAGAGTTTCGCTCTATGCGGATGACGTTGTCATCTTTGTAAGGCCGAAGAAAGAATAGCCGGAAGCTTTAAGCTCCACCGTGAACATATTTGGCGAGGCTACAGGTTTGCACACCAACATCAACAAAAGCTCAGTTACACCAAAATGCTGTCAAGGCTAGATCATGCAGGAGGTTAGCGAGGCTTTCCCGTTCCCAATTCAAAACTTCCCGTTCAAATACCTGGGTCTTCCATTGTCGGCTTACAGGCTTACGAGAGCTAATTTTCAGCCATGGCTAGACAAATACAGCAAGAAGCTTGCAGGATGGAAGTCTAAAGTGATCTCTTCGGGGGAAGGCTGGTTCTAGTGAAGGCAGTGCTGGCTGCCCTGCCTGTATACTTACTGTTATCAACTTCACCTCCAAAGTGGATTCTTAGGAAATCGGATCGGTATATGCGCAGCTATCTCTGGACTAGTTCAGACACAGCTACTGGAAGAAAATGTCTGGTAGCATGGTATAAGGTCTGCAGACCCCTCGAATTCAGCGGCCTGGGCATCCCCATTCTTCAGATGATGAGCACTACTCTGAACACCATATGGCCCTGGCTTGCTTGGAACGATAATAATAAGCCCTGGGTAGGTCTGCCGATTTCAGTGGACAAGGGCGTGCAACAGCTATTCCAAACTTCAATGGTAATTGAAGTCGGCAACGGGGAGAAGGCTAGGTTCTGGCAAGACAAGTGGCTACATGGTCAATCGCCCGAAGAGATTGCTCCAAACGTGTTCCAGATTTCGAAACACAAGAGAGCCACAGTCAAGTCGAAGCTTGAGGGCAATAGTTGGATCTCTGACCTAACAGGCGTGCTTTCATCAGACGCACTGCATGAGTCCACTTTGCTTTGGATTGCCCTTCAATCAGTGCACCTGGATGCAGGTCAGCTGGATATGGCGACATGGCAATGGACGGCATCACAGGAGTACACGACAAAACCAGCGTATATGATTCAGTTCCAGAGTCAAGTCCGATCAGCCGTCACAGACTTGATCTGGAAGAGCTGGGCACCAAAAAAATGCAAGTTCTATGCATGGTTGGTTATGCAGAATAAGTGCCTCACGGCAGATAACTTGGCAAAGAGGGGATGGCCACATAACCCTTATTGGATGCTTTGCCATAGCCAGCTGGAGTCATCCATTCACATTTTGGCCAAGTGCAGTTACACTAAACTGGTGTGGGACGAGATCTTGAGAAAATGTAGCCTGCAACAATTACTGCCAAAGATAGGAGATGCACCTGACTTAGAGGCTGATTCGTATGATTCAGCTCATATGATAGGTACTGAACAACGCAAAGCATGGAACACCTTGCTGATCCTAGTCTGGCGGTAGGTTTGGAAAGAACGAAACTCGAGAATATTCAGGCAAAGGGGGAGAACAGTTGCTAACTTGTGCAAGGACATCCGATCTGAAGAGGGTGCTGGACTCAGGCTGGTGCGACAAAACTGGCCTCCCTAATCAGTTAGGACTTAGGAGTGCCATCATTCGTGGCATTGGACCTTTCCTCTGTATTAGTAGCCGAAAGCCTGCCTGCTATCTCAGTTTCAGGAGTTAATTAGTTTGCTGTGGTCTTAGGGCACCGCTCGCTGTTATTGCACTGTTGTAGTTAGGAGCGGAGCCACGGCGGCGGTGATGTGGCGGTGGAGAGAGTGCTACATCGAGGAGTGGAGGTGGTGCCGGCGAAGGGGCGAAATAAGTGGTGTTGTAGTGAGGGGTGGAGGTGGCTATGCGTCGAAGGGACGAAGTGCCAAAGTCAAATCTAGGTTGTTGGGTTGGATGATTATTACATATAAATATAGATCTAGATTTAATTCGCATTCGCATTCGTATACGTATCCGAGATATTTGAGTTTAACCATATCCGAATCCAAATCCAGATGTTTCAATAAAACTAAATTCAGATATGAATTTCTCTATCCATATCTGGTTACGTTCGGATCCGGTTCCGGGTTGAACCCGACCTGACCCGACTCCGTTTCCACACCTAACTTTGGTTCTTCTGAATTCCACCTAGCTGCCGAGCTCACTCGTTGATATGGGTTACAAAATGCAGAAACAGTGTTCTTACGCGTAGTTGCGCTGATTTTGTCTCGTCTCAGAAGAAGTAAGCGTTGCGCTTAAGAGTGCCTTATCCATGCTACTACCACGCACCGTCTGTCCATACAGGTTCTGAAGGAACTTTCTAGACACCTTCAATAGCTCGTCTCAGATCAGCCTCTCATTTCCCCGTCAGTTGCAGTCATCGAAGACTCGAGTGCCAATATTGTCACATGTTACTCTGTGACTCATACTCTTGACTCGAATGCATTATGCATAGTACATTAGTACTCCATATTACTGTATTAGACGGTCACATAGACACATAGCTATCCGAGAAAATGCAGAGCACCCTTTTATAAAATACGGCACCTGCGTGGAATCAGTCACTCTGGGGATGCCACGCGTTCGACACGTCCCCCGAGTCAGTGGTTCTACAGCTCGATACAGATGCATCGCGAAAGCGACCGCGACGGGTAACGGATAACGATCGCGTACATGATAGATTAATAGCAGATAAGAGCACGTCTGACTCAATATACCTTCGCAGACAATGTCAACATTACGGAGGTCCCACACTGACACACATATTGGCTATTGCTCGTGTTAATCCTTTGGACAAAATAGCCATTTAACCCAAACTTCACCGGATAAAAATTATATAAAGAGTTTTTTACATATATGAAGGTCTCTGAGATCATCAAATCTATTTGTATGATTCTTCATACATTTCATTCTATACATACGTGTAAAATCTAATAATTCTAGAGATATTTCTACTTATAAAAAACTTCCAACACAATGTATGTCCAATCAAACGTGCAACATCTTTTATTTCATGTAATGACCTCGTATGATTGTCAACTATCTTAAACTCCGAAGACCCCACGCCGAAACAAATCGCTTACCTCGTGTTGTACGTGTGGTAGTACAGGTTTCCCTTTCATTAACTTGTCCAAAAATTAGTCCCACCACGTAGACAACCACGAATAAGAACGGCCCAGCGCCAGCAGCTAAACATTACCGTACTAAAAACACGTAGGAACGTTTCACCAAAGTCCTCGCGGGGGCCCAGGGTACAGCGTGCATGCAACAAGTGTCAGCATATCAAAGGGACGTCCAATGGTGAGCGAAACGGTCACTCCAAGAGCAGTCTTATCCACTTCTTGTCGCGCTCTCCTATAAAATCCCAACCAAACCACCAACGTACACCTACCACCACCCCCTCTCCAGTTCTTCCTCACGCTCTTTGTTTTGCCGCCGTCTCGTTTCATTTCACTCCGCACTGAACGAAGCACAGCGCCTGTACGATGGCCAGGAACACGGTATCGCCGGCGACGGATCGCGCATACCGTCTCTTCGCGCCGTCGCAGTTGCACGGCGTGACGGGCCGTCCGGGCAGCCCCGACGCGGCCGACGATTTCGACGAATCGGACATCTGGGGCTCGTCCAACGCGACCGCGTTGGATGGCAGTTCTGCCGATTTACGCCGAGTTAACCCGATTTCAGTTGCTAGGCCTGTGCAGAAGAAGCCACTGGGTAGGCCCGGCCCTGGTGCCGCACATGGATCCCTGCCGGTGAACATACCGGACTGGTCTAAGATCCTTGGGAAAGAGTATAGGGGGCACCACACTGGTGAATGGGAGCTTGAAGACGACGACGACATTGAGGCGGCCGGCCGCGCGGTGATACCGCCGCATGAGCTGGCGTGGCGAGGCCGGGCTGTGTCGCTGTCGGTGCATGAGGGGATCGGCCGGACGCTCAAGGGCCGAGACCTCAGCCGGGTCCGTGACGCGGTTTGGAAGAAGACCGGGTTCGAGGACTGACCATGCGCTGGCTCTGATAGGATGAATCGGGTGCTAGTTGCTGTTTTTGACAGTTTAACTTGTGGGGTTTGTTCGTTTCCTTTTCAGATATCATAAGAGAAACATGACTGTTCATTGCTCGTTTATGATATGTACGACATTTTTGTAGAAAATAGCAAGTCTGATCAATTAGTTGATCTCATGTATTTTGCTAGTTCTTTTGAACAATTTTAGCTTATCTGATTCAGTAAAACAACTCTGCCACAAAGAACAAACCTACATTTTTTTTCAAGTATGTTTGGCTTTCAGCATCCAATGAAATAAGAAACATACATAGAGAAAATACTTGGCTAAATGAGTAGGTGTTTTCTATATATTGCTTGCATTGCCCCTGTGTTCATGGCTTCATGCGCATTGTGCTGCATCAATCAAGATCCTGCAGGAACTTTAGGATCTTGAGTTCTTTCCCCTGCATTTCCTCGGTTGAGACAACACATCACCTTTGATCGTTTCTGCCTGTCGTGTGGCGTCATCTTGACCCCATCCAACTTTTCCATCAGCTGCCCGAACTACTAGAAAATAGATGACTAAGAATGAAACGTGCACTCTTGATGCTTGTTAACAGTAGTGTCCATCTTAGGGCAATCATACGTAGAACCACAATTTCACCACGAAAAACTGCTTAGAAGTGATTACACGAAAGGACATAAACAAGATGTAACAAAACCTTTTTCTGCATGATCTGGAACTCATCGGGAATGGAGTACCTTATCCTTAGGGGAAGAAAACAAATATAACTAATGGCAAGTAGTCTTTTTTTACAAAAAAACTTCTTACTATCTAAATCATTCATCTTAAAATTATTGGAGGAGATCTCCGACACCACGTGGAGGGATGCCATCCTGTACGGTGCTCACACCTCAAAACAAGTACTTAACCCGATAAGCCCTCCAGGGGGATCTCGCATCTGGATGAGCACTGACTCGGGTTAAACTCCTCTTAGGTAAGTCTAACCCGGCAAACCCACTAAGACAATCTCTCCCTTGAGTCAATTTCGTCCCCGAGTGAGCAATGACCCAGCTCAAACTCCTCTCGAGTAAGTCTAACCCAGCAAGCCCTCTGGGACAATCTATCCCTCTCGTCAATCTCACCTCAAGATAAGCAGTGACCTAGGTTAGACTCCTCCCGAGAAAGTCTAACCCGGAAACCCTCTGAGGCAATCTCATCTTGTCCCTGGGTGAGCAGTGACCCAAGACAGGCTTTTCCCTGATAAGTCTAACCCGGCATGTCCTCCGGAGCAATCTCTTTCCCGAGTCAATATCGCCCTTGAGTGGGTAGTGACTCAGGTCAGGCTCCTCCCGAGTAAGTCTAACCCGCCAAGCCCTCTGGGGCAATCTCTCCCCTGGTCAATCTCGCCTCGGGTGAGCAATGACCCGGGTCAGACTCCTCCCAAGTAAGCCTAACCTGACAAGCCCTCTGGGGCAATCTCCCCCAGTTCAATCTCGCCGCTAGGTGAGCAGTAACTTGGGCTAGGCTCCTCTCGCTCCGTGATAGGTCTGTGAGACATGTTTCAAAAATCTACAACTAGAGTGCAACAATTGACCATCTCGCTCCTCTTCCTATGGTCACAGCGAGGGACACTATAGTCATTAGGTGTTACATTAGGCTATAAATACCACTTGTACACTGTCACTTGTAACAAAAATCATTTTCATTTAATATACCCAACTATCAACATGTGTGCCTTGGAGCTCCCCCCCCTGGGAAGTTCTCCCAACGGACTAACATCGGAGGTGCATTGACAAGACTAAAGTTCCACCCGGAATCCCAACCTGTATATATCCTCTGTATCAATCTTTTCTTAATTGTTCAATATGGAGTGACTCACCACACGATCAATCCGGATTATTGATCTCTTATGACTTGTAAAACCCACCTGTTGCAGACTTCTAACCCCAAAATAAACATAAGATTTATTATCACCCTTTCTCTCATCCACTCTTTCACTACTACAGAATACAATATCACAGTCGGTTCAAAACAGTCATCACAGACGGTTCTGAACCATCAGTGATATTCGAGTCAGTGATAGTCCGAGTACTATCACTGACAGTTTTAAACCGTCTGTGATATTGCCTATCACAGACGGTTTTGAGCTCAAAACTGTCTATGATAACTTATCTTCACAAACAGCTCTAAACTCAGAACCGTCTGTGATGTTGATAATTTTTTTTATGATTGCTTTGTTTTCTTGGCTAGCCTCAGGAATCATGCTAGCCATGCCTTTTGTACATTAGCATTTCAGATATATATACACACACAACCAGAACTTGCACATATACATTTCAGCATTTCAAATATATATATACACACAACCAGCACTTGCACATATACATTTCAAGAATTTCAGTATATATATACATTTCAATAATCTGGGAAGAAATTTACAAATCTATGACAAGATAACATATTGCAAAATGCACTTAGAAAACAAGACATGAATCTCATCGCCAGGTACGTTACTCTGTGTCCCCGACCGGTTCATTAATTGGCGCCTGAGTCATCAGCATCCCAAATCTTGAAACTTTCAACCCAAATTTGCTCAAAGTGTCCACCACATGAATTGTAGTACACAGACCTAATATATGGAATTGTATTAGTTGCTAACATACAGGAGGAGGCGGAGGGGCACCTAAGACGTCGGAGGTAGGGAGGTTGGGTCAGAAGTGGCTAGGAGGAGGCGCCGGAGGTCGGGAGGAGTAGCCGGAGGAGGAGGCGCCAGAGGTAGGGAGAGCTAGGGCAAGTGAAGTGAAAAGTCGCAAAGTGTGGAAATGAGCAGGACGAAATCCGCTTTAAATTTTATAGAGCGTGGTTCAGATTGTAAACTATCACAAACAGTTTTGAACTCAAAACCATCTGTGATAATCCAGCACTATCACAGTAGATTCTGATCTCAGAACCGTCTATGATAGTAATTATCACAGACAGTTTTGAGCTCAAATCGTCTGTGATAATCTAGCACTATCACAGACGGTTCTGAGGTCAGAACCGTCTGTGATAGTGCTGGATTATCAACAATTCAATTCAGAAATTGCAAGACTGAAAAGTAGTCCCAAGCTAGTCTACGTCGTTGATGTCCTAAACTTGTTTGTGACCCAGTTCAAACAACACGAAGCACACATCTCAGCAAAGGACTCAAAAGAGGCAATCACTTCACTTCTGTTTTTTTATTTTTTATTTTTTGCGATCCAACCAAGGAATCACAGCTTAAGGTCAGAACACAAGGATTACAAAAATTTGAAGCAAGAAAAACTCAAACTAGATGCAAAAGATCGACAAAAACGGTTGCCGAAACTTCGGAGACTGTTTTGAGGCCCTAAACGATGTTTTTTAGGTTCGTTCGGCTGCGCGTACATGACCGTGAGTTTGCTGTCGAAAGAGCATTGATTTCGGACTTATGAATTTTCAAAAATAGCTTTTTGTAAGCTTTCCAACGGGCCAAAGAACGCCCCGATCGAAGCTCGTATGCAAAAGTTATGGCTGTTTTACTGCAGGGTGGTCGAATTCCGCCGTGGAATGGAAAAAATGTCGTTCAGTTCTGAGCTCGGAACCGTATGTGATAACTTAATATTTTCTCCCGACAGGCCTTCACAGACGGTTTTGTTCATAACCGTCTGTGATGTGCCGTCTTGGATGTCTATTTCTGTGGTAGTGTTTATATATCCTCTTCCTTCTCTCTCTCGTTGCAACCACATCCCACTTGGCAAGCCCTTCTCCCCGACGATCACCACATTGGTACCACCCGGGCTCACCCTCTACCACCTCCCATCTAGGCCACTAACAGCATTGGTGCTGCCCGCCTTCCCTCCCCATGTCCTCCTCCTCACCTTTGCACCCGTTAGCCATCACTATTTCTTCACACTGTTGCCACTTACCTCATTGATCACAATTGCTGGTCTCCCAAGCCAACTGTCACCTCCACCACCGCCACTTCTAGTCAGCGGTGCCTTCGTTGCCTCCTCAAGATGTTGCCGTCTGTAATGCTAAAGTAGTGGTTAGGTGAAACTTAGAGAATTTAGATATAAGAGTTTTGATCCAAAGGTTGGAAACAATGTATGTAAAATAGAAAAAAAAAAATAACTCCATGTCTCTTAACAAAACTAAAAAAATATCCGATTAAAAGGCTTTAGTTTGCTACGTGTATGAAAGGAGAAAAAAAAATTTATTGTGAACCATACATCTGAATCAGGTCAAGTACTTCATCACACGCCTTAGGCCATGTCCAATGCTAAGGTTGTCTCCAGTGCATTGGTGTTTCGTGAGGTGTTTCAACAGAATATTTTCTAGCATATTCTGTGTCACGTGTGCGAAGCACCACCCGAAACACCCCCACTTTAAGACAAAAGGGCTTCACGAGGCACTTCGCATGGGCCCACGAGTGGTACATCTAGGTGGTTTTAGTAAAACAGCAATAACTTTTAATCAAAAATCGAATATATGTGATGTTTGGTCTCAATTCAGTTGCACGGAAATTGAGATAATTAAAATTAAAAAACTGAAGTGTCCTGCAGCCTGGTAAAGTGTCTCCTCTCTCCTCATCCGATTTGTTAAATATTTTTCTTGATGTGGGGCCCGCATGTAGACCGACGAAGCGTCCCCATTGGGGACAGCCTAATGCTTCCATCGACACCTCGAATTAAAAATCATTTTTTCTTTTGGCATGCAAGAGAGAGAAACGCTTCAGCAGGCCTCGGGATGCCTGAAATTTTTTATTTTTTTTGTCTAGGTTTACGCACGATCAAATTTTATACATTAATCTAATTCAAATTAGATCTTGATTATATTAAGAAAATTGTAGATTTTTAAATTATCTTCATATAGAAACCAAATATCGCATATATTCGATTTTTAAATTAAAAGTTATTGATATTTTACTAAAATCACCTAAATTCTAATAAATATTTAATTTATTCGTGGGACTGTACGAAGCGTATCGCGAAACGCTTTTACATTGAAATATGGGGTGTTTTGGGTGATATTTTATACATGTGATGCATAATATACTGAAAATATTCTATTAAAATGTCTCACAAAATGACAATATATTGGACTCAGCCTTATGCAACGATACTCAAGACACTTTGCATCAACCAACGTAAAATAAGGATAAGCGAGAAATCAAACCACCTGTTGAACAGCAGTTCGATTGTCTATTCGGCACTTAATATCTTAACCTGATTGTAATCAGGCTGCCCGTCGCTCTCGAGTAGCCACGTCTCCTGCCGTTTTGAAATAATTTTATCCTGAATTATTGCCGGACGTTTTCGTTGCATGCTTGCTTTGTCCACAGGTTTATTTGCCGCACATGCATGAAATTTGCAAGTGTGCAGCGATTCATAGTAGTCCTTGTAACGGCAGTTGCACATCTTTGTCCGTCACGTCCTGTCTATCTTATTGAGTACTACACATCTATTGCCCTCCCATATTATGTCTGTATTTTATTTTTACAGACTTCATAATGTAAATCATTTTTTTAATTATTATGATACACCACACGTTTTTGTGGTGAACAAAATAACCACCACAATTATGATAAAAATGTGTCTATCTCAAGTAGATTATAGGGCTAAGAGTGTGTGATACGCTATAACTATTGACACAAACCAAATAATGATAAAAAAATCAAATTGCTTAAAGAGAGAGTGCAAACTGTGGCAAATAATCAAATATTGGAGGGGGTTGCAGTGGTAGACAAGCACTTGGTCCTCCTCATATTAGATGCATGCTCTATTGTCACACAATTTTTATATCATGTGAAATATATAAATATTTTCAGCAATTCACTCAACTATTTATTGTTTATTAGTTGGTTCTTATCATAATAATTTTCTAATTTTGTTTCTGACGAAACAACCTCATAATTATGAAATAGAGGGTGCAGTATGCAACTATATTTGTGTTATTTGTTGTATAAGACTTGAATAAGATACAATTTTCATTCTATTTTGAAGCACACGTAATAAGTCCGACAATTGTTTTCACTATGTAGGGTAGTAAATCCTGACCAAACAACCTCATAAATGCTTTCACTATGTAGGCTAGCAAATCCGACACTTGTTTTGGATGGTTTATCACACACCTGACTACAATAATAGAGTGGCTCACTAACCAAAAATATTTAACACGGTAACACCTTCGAGAGTCCCACCATCTCCAAATAACCACCAATATTTTGAGATGGGCGTCGAATTTGAAATAAATAAATACAATTAGTATGTGACTTAATTCATTGAAATAACAATTATCTTTCTTTAGAAGAAAAAATGACTTAGAAGATTGGATCTATTTCTATCAAAAAATCCTCTAAACTCAAAGTGTGCTCAAGAGAACTCAAATGTGTTACCTCTCGCATAACAATAACTTGATTTTGATCACTAAACTATTATAATATAGCATACCTTCAAAATACACTTCAATTTAGAATTGAGATTCTTCTCATCTTTTGAGTTTCTGCAAAGAGTAATAGAATAAAATTATCGAATAACGATTATAATATATTAATAATCAAATAATAAAACTAAAATGACACCTATCTAAATAAAAATAGTAACATACCCTCTCCCAAGATAGTTTGGAACCCATGCAAATAAATATCGCTTGTACTTTTCGTGTATGTGACGTCGTAGCAACTCACCGTTGCACCTAACCATTGTAGACAATAGATCCAGCGGGTGCGTGTCGCGTGCAGAGGGGGAACGCGATGGCACCAGCATGATAATGCAATGCGTCGATGGTGAGTCGTCGAAGGGTGGCCAAAGGTAAGTTGGGAGATGGCAACTTCCAGAAGAGAGACGACTGGGTGGCGTCTAGAGTTTCTAATCGTCAAATATGTTTTTTTAGAGGAGTTAGATCGGTTTGAATTAGATGTGGCGGCTAGGGTTTCCTGGAATTTTTTGGTTTTCTTCTTTTTAGAAAATCCCATGAGAACATTGCTATTCACAACCATGTCCTTCCACCTCTTGCATATATGCTTTTAAACTCTTGGTTGTCTCATATTTGCACAAATTTCAACTAACTTGCAACATATATAATTTACTGTCTAATTGTCGCCTATACAGGCGCCTAGTCACCTAGGCGGTACCGAGGTGCCTTGTCTCGCTGGAGCACTGTGATAACCTTGATAATATGTAATGCCTTGTAGATCTCTTAACAGCTTCTATGACTTCTCTGTGACATCCTCTCCATATTACTAACATTGCTTGAGCAATTGTACCTACTTCTAGTATGTAATGGATGTAAAGACTGTCCATTTTCTCAACATGTACTGTTGAAGTCCTCATTCGGTATTACACAACAAAAAATTAATAGGGAAAAAAATTATTCTTGTATGAATTTGGACCTACATATGGCGTCCTGGAAGGATAGCGAATGGAACCCCCTAACAGCAAGTCATTAGACCACTCACTAATTAGAAGAACAAGGCAGCACAAACCTACCCTGCCATCACTTGCAGGTTTTTCTAAAAGATGACTGATGCTTCAGAGTTGCTTCTTTCCTTTTTTTCAGGTGCTAATAGGCCATTGGTGGTTTTAATGGATGCGTTGTTTGCTCTCACTCTTGCTTTGGTGTCAACTGGCATCATCCCAGCTTTCACTGAAACCTGTGCTTGACCCCTAAGCGTGAGTCCTCTTGAACATCTTTTGTAAAGTGTACTTATGACTATCTTGATTGGCTTCTTTGATAGCGCTTGTAGATCAGTTACTTAATTGGTGCAGCATGAGACAACAGTGAAGTTAATTGAAGGTTCCATAGTAAATTAAAAGACTTTAGAAGCAAAAAAGGTTTGCTTGTTTTTTTGAGAAGAACTAAATCAAGGCTAGGAAAACAAAAACCAGTAAATTCAAACAAACTACCAAATGTTCAATCCACAGAGAATAAGGAAAGGAACATTGAGACAACTATGAATTTGATTTCAGTTTCTGTTGCATGGCCAATCAACTTCATCTTTTGAGATTTCAGCCACACCAAAAATCTTCAAATAGGTCAAGACTCCATTCTACTAAATGTTTCATTGAATTTCCTTAATTAATAAGCTTATTTCTGAAGAATCTGGACTGGTGATAACTGATATTGTGTCTTGACTCTACAACTAAGACTGAAACAAAAACTCACAGCTTGCAAACAGTTTAGGCTCGGCTTGGAAAGAAAATAAGTCAAGTTCCAGCCGACTCTCTAACTCGGTGCCATTAGTGAGGCAAGCCAAGCCATACCCAAGCTTGAGTGAGCTCGTTTGCAAAAAAATAAAAAAAAGCAAAACAAAACAAAAACAAACACTGCACACACAAGTTCATTTTAAATAAATAGATTTAGCCTAAGTTGCACAGGCACGAATACGGTGGCACAACATTTCTTGAAAACTAAGGACACGAGGACGTGGCAACATATGTATGTTCAAAATAACAAACATATGTAATACCTTCTAACTTAAAACATTTAACGCATGTCTAAAACATAATTTAGCATCCATGTAGTGAATGATATAATAACATGTTTTGTACAACTACTTTATTTCATAAACTACTACAAGTGAACAATATAATGCATAACCATAAGTTCCAAACTGCTACTTAGTTTTATACACTACTTCAAGAGAGCAGCGTACACAAAATCAATATTCTAAGTAAGAGGTTAGTGAGTGGTCACCTCATTTTGAAGTGTTTATACAGAAAGCAACCTTGTATGTAGCTTGATATGCAATTTTTCTATGCAATGAATAGATATATTTATACACAAAATAATATGGCATATATGCTAAATCAAGAAGCAAGCAATATTCACAATTCACTGATGGAGTCTCCACTATATCATGTACAGTTATAAATGAGACATGCCGACAGAGCATGATAGTTCTGTTTGAACACAATAAATAGCAAAAAACACATTTAGGCATTAATTTGTTTCATAGGGATTGCCTTTAGTTCTTTGAGTAAGTGCATGCATAATGCTGCATTGCTGCTATGTAAAAAGATAGGTTCATTTTCACTAAAATTCCTCCCCATGTTTCTGCTTGCAGGTTAGGATGAGAAGCTGCTATGTTCATCATATGTTGAAATAACATAGAAACAGGAATTAACTATTACATGTTGCCTAGATTGCTGGTAGTTCTATTCTAAGTTTAAACTTCAAACAATAAGGCTGAAGATTGCACATACAATACCACAATTTTAGATTATTACATGCTGGTAATTCTATCCAAGGACTTGAAGGTTGCATGCATAATTTTAGTTTGATTCAATGTCCAATGTATGAATTGAACAACTCTAGATCAATAAAGAACTTAAAATCAAGAAAGCTCTATAATTATACATATAAGGATTTGAATTGGGTTAAATTATATTGTAGATTTGAAGAAATAGTTAAGTATTGCAACTTAGTCTAAAAGGTAAACAAAGAGTTAGACAAGAGAACTCTGTAGTTAGTAAGCATCAATCAATTCAAGACCCGCATACTTGCCTATGTAGCCTAATTGAGCGGTAAAACTGCTAAAAGCTAGCACTTACAAAATCAAGGATTGATAGACCTATTGCTATCGCATATGCAGTCGCATACAAAGTGTCAGCAGCCTTGATTTAGAATAGTGCACAGAATACACTACTTCATGGGTTGATCATGTCCACATCGTGTCTAGCTGTGCCCACGCCATGTCCTGGAAATAATTTTTGTAAAATAAAAAATTCCTGGACACATCCTGGACACAATGTGTCTATATCATATACATGTCCCGACATAGACACACCACTGGGTTGAAGTGTCCATGTTATAGTTACTAGGATCGAGGGTCCCACTTTCTCCCCCCATATATGACCCCGGGTTGACAATTCAGATCACTGGTCGCTGGTGATTTGGATCGCCGGTGGATCGGTAGATTCAGAGGGAGGAGAGGACGAGGGAGAGGAGAGGAGAGGAGAGTAGGAGACATGGAGAAGTTAATGGGGGAGTAGTCATGGGAGGAAAGGAAGAGGAGAGGAGAGTAGGAGACATGCAGGAGTTGGTAGGGTGGAGTCACGGGAGGAGAAGATATGAGAAGTTGGAGGAGAAGAGAGGATGAAGAGGATTTTATGTTATCAAAGTTTATGGTTAGATTTAATTGGAGTTGATGTGATCTTTTTTATAGAGAATAAATATTTACATTGCACTACATGTTTTGAATAATAATTAGTTTTTAATTAGATAATCTACTTAGATTTATTAGGATTGTATTCCACGTTTTGAACTGGTCTCAAAGAACCCTGTCCTTTTCGAATTGCATTCACGGCCACCCATGACACTCGTACCACAACCCCGTACCTCAACTCAGACATACCAACTTATAGATAACTATGGTCCGTGCAACCTAGGAGTTAGCCCTAACCCATAAATTCGTTCCTGAACTCCCCCACTTCCCAAACTATTGCCCCCATCACAAACCACCATTTCCCAGCCTCATCTCCCTCATTGGTCGGCTGCGGCTATCCCCTATTTGTCGATTGAACCGTCTTTTGTAGCTGCCGAACTCCAAGTGTCGACAGAGATCGGCCTTGATGGCATCGATCGTGAATCTCGTCATCATCTACACTGAAAAGATTTGCCACAAAATGCAGCCATTGATCCATCCTTTCCCAGACACTTTCTTGATTTCTTTCATAGTTTGATGTTTCTTGTTTGCCACTGCCGCTGCTGTTCTTGGTTCTTGATTTGGTGGGCTCTGTCAGTTTTCTTGGAAAAGCAGTTGCAGTTGAAGATGTCATTTCGTCGCTACCACTTCTCATCTATGGTTTGTATAAATCTACACTCTACATCTGTCTATTTGTCAAATAAATGTGAGGATCTGGGGCATTTACTTTGAGCAAATGTTTACTTCAGAATATTGAAAGCTTGACCTTCTTGTTCCTGTTCAAGTACCGGTCAGCGTTTTTCTTGTTCAAATAGAAACCAGCTCATGAGTTAGCAGATGGTTGTAAAAGGGCAGTATAGAAACTGCTCCACATTTGAACTGAGCCAAGGTAGCTCGCGAGCCCAACTGTAGCCAGCTCGAGCTCGCAAATGACCTGAGTTCGAGTTGACTTTTTAGTTTGGGACACCAGCCGAACTGAGCTAGGTCAGCTCACTTAGGCTTGGCTTGTTTACACTCATATCTACAACTAAGCTTTCCTGACCATTCTTATGCATACAATTAGGAAAATATTTGTATCTGTAGTTGGAGAAAACACTAGTAACTTGTGTACTTCTGATCATGCATAGTATCTGAAGTACCGAAAAGCACTTTTTGGCAATTTTGAAATAGTAGTTAAAGTTGCTCCTTGAATAGTTGGTGATTATTTGTTAACATACATCAGCTAGAAAAATAAGATATTTGTGAAAAATGTTGTAAAGATGATCATAATTATCCCCTCAGAAATTTTCTCTATCTCTATTAGTTGATCAATAAAATGCATTATATGTGAATATATTGCGGACTATACAATTTTCGTCAAATCATCCTCAGTTTTGTGTCTTTTGCAAATTGTATGCTGCTGCATGTAAAATCATCCTGAAATGTGCTAGGTAGATGTGCTTATTATGCCATAACATAATTGTTGGCTCGTTGTAAATGGTTGCTCTCAAGAGTCAAGAGCCATCCCAACAATAATAACAAATTTGGAGCACACTGGAATCATGACCATGTCCATAAGTAATTAATCATCTGTCCTTATTTCTTTGAAATTGCAAATTTCACATGCAAATACTCATGCTTGTGTTATTCTGTTTTACTTATACAGATGCATCAGTGCTAGTCTTGTAGAAATTTATTTAGTTCCTCTAATTGCAGTGTGTAAATGTATTCGGCAGAGCTCACCAAACATTGCTAGCTTGAAAATTTAACTAAATTGTTAACTCTTGGATGATTTTTGCTATGCTCAGGTTGTGCAGGTTGAGGATTTTACAGGAGCAGCACATGGCAAAAGTACAGTATCATATATTTCTATATTCTCCAACATGCCCGGGAAGTTAACAAAAGAACTAGCAAACCTTGGAAATGAATTTACTTGTGGCAATGATGAGGCTATTGATTTTGTAACGTTTAGAGCCAAGTACAACTGCTGTAGGCCCATAAAAAGCAATATTGGATGGAATAAATTAGAAGCTCCAGTGCTCCGTGTGACAAGTAATTCCATGTTAGGAGGTAATCCAGTAAATGTACCGATTGATGCTACAAATTGTACACGTTGGGCAGTCAAAGTCAACAAACAAGTGGTTCAAGAGTTTTCACTTCAAGGTGAGTTTTTCAATGCATTAAATGATCATTTTCTTAGAAATTTATTTGAACTGCAAACAGTGAAACCTGATCCCCTATTTTGCCATGGGTTTTAGCAAACATCATTACCAGCTGCCTTTCAATTCCATTTATAAGTTATAACTAGGAGGCTAAATACATCAGTCATGTGGTCAGACCCCCACACAAGCATTTGCAAGATTGAAGACAGGGCATTCTAGCAGGTCCAGTGCAAAGTAAAACTGTAAAATGTACATAGGCTTTTTTCTTTGAACCACATAAAGATACCTTTTTTGGGGTGGGGGGTGGGGGGGTGGGGGCGTTGGGGTGCACTTGTCTGAGCCATTGTGTCCAATGGCCCGTTTCTTGTTGATGTTTCCCTTTGGCACCTGTCCTCTGAAAGATGTCATGTGCTGAGTCCAAAGTCCAAACAGCATTGTAGAATTTCCATCTTTTTAAAGGTATTACTTGTGACTTGTGTGCCACACATATACGAACAGGAAAGAATTAATATTGCACCCCATCTGTTCTTGAGCCCTCAGGTGCCAGCTGCTGTTCATTTGTGCCCCCATTTTGGACTATTACCTCCATTGCTGTTGACGGGACTATCATTATGTGTTATTGCCTTCTTGACTTTGGTAGAGTGTGAGCATTACCAGAATGGATGGTGGTCCTGGGTGCAGGCTGCACCTGCCCTCCAAACAAAAAAAGTGAAGCTGTGCCAGGGACATGTATCCTTGTTAAACCAGGCCTTTTCCAGCAGCAGTTTGTTTCTGGTGTAAAGTCTGTCTCAACATAATAGCCACATTAGAAGCTTGCATTTAATTAGTGCTTTGTTATCCAAACAATCTGAAAATGCTTGACAATTCAACGTTGATTCCATAACAACTTAAAAATTTGTAACCACAGTTTGTGCTAAAATCTTTTGTGTTGATCCAAGCTATGAGTTGTAGGTGGTATGATCGCACTAGATTTTGGTACAATGATGGAATGTTCGTTTTGCATGAGAGGAGAGCTACTCACTTGGTTGCAGTTATGTGATGCCAGTACACCACTTCTTAGACCTTCTCCAACAGCGAATCTTAAAATCAGATCTCTATATCTCTATATACATATCTCCCAAAAAAAATTATATCTCTATATTATAATCTACTCCAACAGCAATCTCTAAATCGGTTCAGTAATCCTCAAAAATAACCGTTCGAAATACTGTTCATGCGTGGGAGAGGAGTTGCAGGCATGTACCGAAGCCAGGCGGCGCGCGCGGGGGGGGGGGGGGGGGGGGGGGGGGGGGGGGGGGGGGTGGGCGACGACGGGAGGCGGCCACGCCGGGGCCCAGCAGCGCGGGGGAGCACAAGCGCTGGGGAGCGGCGGCGCGGGGGCGAGCGAGGACCGGCGACGTGGGGGCGAGCGCGGGGGAACGGCGGGGTAGCGGCGGCGCGGGGGTGAGCGGGGGCGCAGGGAGCGGGGGCGTGGGGAGCGGCGGGGGTAGCGGCGGCGCGACGGCGAGCGGGGGCGCAGGGAGCGGCGGGGTGGCGGCGGCGCGGGGGCGAGTGGGGGCGCAGGGAGCGGCGGTGTAGGGTGGCGGCCGCTCGGGGGGGCCGGTGGTTTGGGGATCGGTGTGGTGGGGTAGCGGCGTCGTCGAGGACGCCGACCGGTCCACGCCGACGAGGACGCCCCTGCTACAAGATCGACGAGGACGCCGACGAGGACGCCCCCCACGAGGAAGCCGCACCGTCACCAGGCCTTCCACGGCCTGCCGATACCGCCGACGAGGACGCCGCACCGTCGCCAGGCCTTCCCGCGCGAACCGTCGACAGTTGGGGGCGGACACCCCTGAGAAGAAGATAGCAACCGGAGAGAGGATGTCGAGATTTCGACATCCTCTCTCCGATCTGCATCGCGGTAGCGTCGGATCCGTCTGCTGTTGGAGGAACGGCGGTAACCCAAATCGCGGAGAAAACTCAAAAAAATCGGATGAACAGTGTTTTGAGGAGTCTGTTGAAGACGGTCTTAGATCTAGGGTTTCTAGATTCTTTTGCCGGCACCTCCACCATTCACCTCCATCGGTGCTGTCGCCCAACTCTGACCTTTGCCGCCCGCCATCCACCTCTGCCCGACCTCCGGCCTTTGCCCAGCCCCTGCTACCTTCGCTCGTTGTCGGTGTTCAGCCTCTGCCGCCTTTGCAGCTACTGCCGTCCACCTTCGACCTCTACTGCCCGCCGCACGCCTCAGGTCGGCCTTTTCCACCCGCCTTCGCTCGTGCCTCCCTCGCCCGCCTCCACCGCAGCAACCAAGCTAGATCGAGCCAAATTTAAGCTTGCTGCTCAACTCAATACCCCAATCGAGGCTCGGCTCGTCAGGCCAAACGAGCTCGCGTCGAGCCAGGCCTAGTTCGCTCGAACTCGACTCGTTTTCACCCCTAGCCACAAGAAGTTCTAGGAATGTGCAATTATTTGCTATCGTGCTATAAAGAGTTTGAAATCCCCTTTGTAATGGTGGCTTTTGTGATATTTTGAAATGTTGGCATAGATTTGCAAGTTCAAACTTTAAGGTAGCATTTAGATGTTGTAGATGGTCTTGTTGGGCCTCTAAGGTTATTTTAGTGGTTATGGTAATATGAGTTACAGATTCATTGGGTCCTCGCCTTACTGGTTGAAAGGATAAATTGAGCACTGGCGTAGACCATAGTTGGTAAAAGGAAATGGACTTTCTAGTTGGTCAATCCCTTATTATTCTGTCAATGATGGGTTGTAAAACAATATTGATGGCTTGAAGCCCCACAAAGGTAGCCTAAACAAGTCTCAAGGAAGGAATAATAGATAACATGGGTTGCTTTTATATTGTAAGTGCACTAGGACAGTTGTTCTTATGTGATAGCTGATCACCTATCAAAGTTGTTACTAGCCTCTTTCTATAAGCTTATTGGTTGTGTGATACAGTGATATGAGGAATATGGATAAGTAAAATTATTCACTGCTGAAGAATGTAACAATAATTCATTGGTGCTTTCACTGTATGAGCTGTTTGATGACTATATATTGAACTTCTGTTGTTATGGCTGCCTTTTGTGTGATCTGATCCTCTCATGCTTTCTACATTTCATTTCAGCTGGTTCGCAGATGATTATTCAAAAAGGCAATCATAGTGAGGTAGATGGATGGCATATAATTCAGTTTTCTGGCGGCAAGGGCTCGCCGACACAGTTCATGATATCCCTATACTTGCACAATTCGACCCCGGTGCATCCCCAGAAGCCAATTAAGGAGGAAGACCGTCAGTTCTTACTGAAAATGAGGTTCGACCTGACCAAAACGACACCAGAGGTAAGGAGGGTCCTTGACAAGCTTCCCCCATGGTGCTCGCTCTACGGCAAGTCCACTTCGTACACATTTTCCATCATAAAAGCCTACCCTGTCAGTTCCATGGTCGACTCTGCATGAATGCTTTGCTTGTACGCACTTTGTAGCCTGAAGTTGGAAGAAGTTACTTCGCTGCTTTATGTCATGTGTGTAGTCTTATTCTGCAGGATGTATGCCTTCAAGCATATATATGCGCCCAAGCGGCATGGCTATGCCAAAACTTCCTCATAAATAAATGGATGAATGAATAAATGGTACCAGTTGGGCTTACATATCAGCAGTGTTGTAATTGAGATGGCCTTCATAGTTCATACTGTTGATCTTTGTGTTTTCGCTGAGCTGAGGATTGGTCTGGTACTATGGTACATAGTCGTGGTGGCAAGATTGCCAACAAAGCAAGAATTGGGCAAGAAAACCAAACCGACATCCTTGCTTATCAATGCTTCCAAGGGCAAGCGCGCAAGAAAACTAAACATGTACTTAGTTTCTAATGCACTAGAATTCGTTGCAGACTTAATTGTAAATTGTAGTGGATTTGGACTGTCTGATCGATGATCAGGTTAATTCATGATCTAAAATAAGAAAATTTGTCCATTTTTTTTTTCTTGTGGTCAATCTGGAGAGTTAATTTTTTATTGAGGGGTCAACATGTGTGTATAATTTGTGCTATAATGTAGTATATCTGGGTTAGCCTAATTTTTTAGGGGAGATCTCTAACAAAGATGGCCCAATTAGATTTTGAGTGACAAGTTCGCTGCTCGTCAGATGCTAGTTTTTTGGCTCAATTAAGCTCTAGTTTTGATTCTTAGTTTAAGTCCCTCTTTCACCGAGAAACATGGTGGAAGGAGATTTTGAGACTTATAAGTTAAAATTTCAACCAATTTAAACTAAGATCAACCATACCTTAAGCTTTCAGGCTAATGGGTTGAGATGTCGAGGCTGCACGGTGACTAACTTATTTGCTGAAAACATATGCGTACAAAATCTTTCTTTCAAACATTTTACAAGCAATTGCTGATAAATGGGTCTTCTGAATTCTACCGCGGGTACAGATACAGTGACACCCACTGTTAACCATTTGTTCATAAAAAAATTCGTAAAACTATTGGTTCATCTCTATTTGCAATCACAAACAAATACTATAAGTCAACTTCATTGATTCCGTCGCCCTGGAGTGGCCACGTTATGTGCTTAACATATTTTATTGGATGAAGTGCGGGACGCACGTTTTTTATTTCGATTCGTGGAGGGAAATAAAATATACAGGAACAGGTCTTAAATTGTGTAGGCTACTCGTAACCAAAGGTACCGATCTTAAAGCATCCTCTCACATGATTTCCATCTCGCGATGGACCGTCCTCTTCGTGCACGGCTGTCGATGCTCACGAGTAGCGCATCAGATGTCACAGACAGAGCAGCCATTGAGGCCCAGATCTCTTTGCCGGCGCCGGTGTTCAAGGCAACACCACACAATTACACCAAAACGGTTTATATGGGTTCTGATCTACTACAAATGAGTTTTAATTATAAATGAATTAATATGTTTAATATTTTTAATGCATTACGTTTGAGTATACATTCCTGACTCTTAAATATAGCATCACATAACATAAATCCAATACTCCGTCCATCTCAACAAGAATAATATTTTTGATTTTTCACATTTTCCATTATACAATTTGACAATTAATTTTGTAATTGTATATGAGTAAAATTATAATATTATAAAAGTAATTTTGATGACAAATCTAGTAATATCACTCATATATAGCCAATCTTCATATTGTTATACTATATATTAGTGACCAGAGTTAAAAAGAATAGTTTGATTGCACAAACTCTAAAAACATCATTCTTTTTAGATAGAGTGCTACTACAAGAGTTGGTATGATATATATAAGACATGTTTGGATGATTTTAAATTTTTTTAAATAAATCTTTTTTCACTGATTTTAATTTATTATAGGTTTTCTATTTTTAAAGAGATTTATGTTTATAGAATTCACCTTAAAATAAATTGAGTAATAAATTCTTGAAATAAAATTGAAACTTGATCAAATGCTCGTTATTGACGATAAGACTTGTTTTTTTGCACATGCATGAATTATTTATTCATGCAAGTGCGCTGTCGGCGTGATATCTTTGTCCCCCTAGTCTTATCTGTTCATAAATAGCTACTAGCTAGGAGACCATCAGTCTTCATCTATATGTGGAGCTCGCATGGAGAGTTTGAAAGGCCTTCGTGTGGCCACGTTAATACGGTTTTACAATAAGGCATTTGTATATATAACGTGATCGATCAACAAGTTATATCTCGCTTTCCAAATCCCCTCGTTGGACCCAAAATCTTACTTCTGATGCGGATACCTCACCTGTACGTCCGGGACAGGGATGGAACAAAACTCCAGCAGCGTAAGCCAGCTGGAGTGTCATTTGGTTTGGCTCAGCTCTAAGAAGATAACAAGTTAAGTCAAGTTTTTTTTTTAACTCGTGAAATGTAACAAATCAAATAAAACAAAGTTAAAATCACATAATTGAAACTCAGATTCGTACAAATCATTGAAACTTCTATATATATATATATATATATATATATGAATTATAATATAAACCTCGTCACTTCTTTAAACCCTAACCTAAATTTTAATCAATTGCCTCACAAATCTCACATATAATTCTACAAATCCATAATTTTATCCTCACTCTAATCCTCTCTTAGTCTCAATTGTCCAAAACCCAACTCAAGCATCACCCACCCCAGTCGACCATTTAACCACCGTTCCCTCCTTTTTTTTTCTACCACTATTCACAACATGCTATCACTAACCCCATCCACTCCCGAGTAATCGCCTCGTCCCAAGCAATCACATCGCCCCCCAACGACTCATGAGTGTGGCTCGGATTCTATTTGATTTCACTCACAAATCCAACCAAATTAGATCTAGCTCGTTGAAGCTTGGCTCATTTTCACCTAGTCCGTGCATAGCGGTGCTAGGAGTGCATCGACGCTTAATTCCCAAAACACCACTGCACAAAACTACTGTTAAATATCAGTGCACACGTGCTTTCTCGTTACAAGTTTTGGATAAGAAACAAGGCTGGTACGTACGTGTACAACACTACAACTATGCACACAGTGACATGTTCGATACTCTATAATTGTATATATGCCATTATTCTCTGTTTTCAAATATATATATAATTAGTCTTCTAATTTTATTTTTTAAATATATATTATTCTACGATTTCAATACACATATTTATATCATTTTTCTTATATAATCTTCATTTAATATTTTTTCAAAAAATAAATATGTCATTTGGAGAGTTAAGATGAGTAGTAATAAAAATATATTAAATAAGATTATTATGATTTTTTCTCCTCATATTTTATTTTATAAACTAGATATTAAAACAACATGTATTTAAAAACAAATAAAATAATGCTATTACATGCAGACAAGCATGACCCACTCCCCCAAACATAGATCGATTCGAGCGCATGCAAATAAATGGATGAATGGTTGATTCTAAATCTAATAATAAAAAATTTGCTCATAATGTCGTGCGGTGATGCCGTTGCGGTCTTTGCAGAACAACAAGGACATTCAATAGAGCCATAAACGCTGTCGCAGCCCAAAACAAAATACAGATCATGCCAGATCAAAATGGAACCCCAAGCTGCCACGGTTAATTTTGCATTGCAAGTTAAAAAAATATATCCTTTATAAAATGTAAGATGTATAAGTTTCAAAATCTTGTTATAAAATAGAGAATTGTTAGTAAATAGATACATGTGGAGATTGAATATGATTTTTATTGTGTGGTTTAGATAGTATAAATTTTTTAAGAAAAAATAGATATTTAATTTCATACACGCGCTACAAAATATAAGTCATACATATAAATTTATTCATGCATTTTTTGTTATACTTTTATTTCTTTTCCTCCTCATTCTCTAATATCTATCATTAATTTTTCACATTAAGTATATTATCTCATTTTTAGGATAATAATAATTAAAGATAGTTTAGTTCGTTGGTTATCTTAAACTTACAACCTGTTTAATTCGTGTGTATGTTCAAAATATATTTTATTTTGCATCAGAGGTGTAGAAAACATTCTGCAGAAAGGAAAGGCAAGACGGAATATGGAGCTATTTGATCTGAGACAATGAACTGCTCGGATCAACCATATCCACTTTTTAAAATCTCTTAAAATACCAAAATCCATTTGAGCCATTTGTTTTCAACCAGAGAATTCAAATTATTTTCTTACCAACTGCTCGCTAAGAAAGGGGCGTTGAGTGCAAGTTCCATCGATATTTAAAGCAGCTCCCCCTGCCGACCACTCCCAAGCGCAGACCAGCTTTTCCAAGAACAACTGCTTCCGAGGTGCAGCTCGTGTGCAAGTATACCTCCCCAACTCAATTCCAAGAACTTGTCATAACCTCTCTGCATTTTTTTTTATTCTCTTCTTCCATGTCATCTCTTCTTTTGGAAATGATAGCTAGCTTAATTTAAACGAGTTTGTGATCAAGCGAACATTTTTTGTACCATTTTATTCTGCAGTTTCTTACTTTATGCACATGTATTTATATTTCCGTTTAGTGATGTACGTACTACGTATAAACCCACATCATGGTAAACAATGACTGATCAAAATTAATTGAATTGATTAACCACTCATGGAGATAAAAAAAACATTATTTTTTTTGTTTTTTCCTTATCTTGAAGCTTGTTTTTGTATGTTCTCGTGGCTATAACGGGCACTTGGTTTACGGTCTGTTTAGTAGGAAACTCGGTCTATTTTGCTGTGCCACAAGAAAAATAAATTAGCGATGTGTTTCATAAAGTAAATATAATTTTAATTAGTTTCGTTCAGATTTTTGTGGTTCGATACATTTTAGTTCTTTAAACCATACATAGTGCAAAAATGTTAAGAAATCCGAGCAACTCAGTGTGTCTTAAAAGCCTTTAGTATGTACGCCTCTCTTTTTTATGTCTTTATAGCCTGTGTCGTGGACATGCTATAAACCTTAGATGGTACGACTCATAGACACAAACAATAATCTAATTTTTTCTCCAAGTTGTGTTCATGAAACTTAACATTAGTGTGTCACGACACGATTAGAGTTGCAGAAGTGTTTGTTATAATGATGACTATAGCCACGGCTTATGTGGATTTACTGGTTTAATTATATCATACATGGGGTTTTGACTATAAATGAGTGAATAATACAATAAATAAGTAGATCAAATCCATCAAAACACGATGTAAATATGATTTGACCACTCTAATTAAAACCCGTAATCTTATGGGCCACCCCTCCAAACCACTACTACACAAAAACAGAAAAAGTAAGGAAGAACTATTTCGGCCATTTTGTTCTATCGGCTCGGACATTTTGGACCAAAATAGGACCAAGTGGATTTGGAAAAACGATAGGCCGTATGTTCATCCTGGCCTGGATTTCAGCCCACTAATGCCCGATACTTCCCTGAAATGAACACAAGTAAACACTACCAATTCAAATCCCAAACAACCACCACTTCCAGCTACCTGATGCGTACTGAGCTGCCTACCTGATGCGACGACGACGTCGGCGGCGTCACGCTTGCCCGCCTCCGGCGGCGAAGCTGGTGGGTATGCTAATTGATGCGTGCCGTGTTCCCCCGGTGGCGCCCACCGCCGCAGCCGACGTAGAGGCAGCAATGGTGGCGGTGAAGGGCTGGTCTCATCATCCATCATCCATCCCATGTAAACTTCTATTTTTTTAACTCGTAGTTCCCAATTCCCAATTCCCCATCACACACGCGCGCGCGCACAGAGAGAGAGAGAGAGAGAGAGAGAGAAGGAGTGGGGGGGGGGGGGGGGGGGGACCGCACGCTGTTAGTGGATTCCCCCCCTATTTTTCCTATTTTTTGATCGATGGAAGGTTCTGTACTGTATAGTTCTCGTGATCATTAGTATGAACAGTTTGGAAAAACCCCAGGAATCTGTGCGTATATGAAAGAGAAGCACGGTTTATAATCTACAACAGATATCAGTTCATACTCGTCAATATTTTGCATTCATTGAGAAACCCTTTACACCAGAAGCAAGTTAATTTTGTTGTATTATTATATATCAATCGGGACTCTGTTGTGAGGTGCTGTATTGGTCTTAGCAAATGTAGCATTACGCATGGTAATTCGAAAATCGAAAGATTTGTTTAGTTTATGCCCTTGTTTTTTTGTTCTTTTATTTGTATGCAGGATGCCTAAGGTAAAAGGTTATGGAGACATTACGACCGGTGGTGGACTTAGGGGCACTTATTCGACTCTTGGGTTGTTTACCTTGTTCGTCTTGAGCTCTTGGACTGTCTATGACTATCAGTTTGGACATCTTCCTTTGCCCCTCAGTGTGGACAAGGCAGGTTCTTCTGGTTTTTCGGAGGATTCCGCAATAGAGCATCTCAAGTACTTGACTTCTGTGGGTCCTCATCCAGTTGGTTCTGATAAACTGGATCTTGCTGTTGAGGTTATCATCCTTCCACTTATTTTATATTTGAACTTCATTCATAGTTGGTAACTTAATACTGTTGATATTTAGGTGTCTGGGTCTTGCATTGTTTGTTATTTTCTTGGTATCAGATATGTGCAGTCTCAATTCTATTTTGTGTCTGTTAACTAGTCAGCACTCAGCACCAAGAACATAATTTTCTTGTGGTAGGTACCCGGTACTATTATGGGATGCATTACATGCAAATGGTGGTGAAAAAGCTATTTTTGGAGAAACTTATGCTAACATATGGATCTGTGGCTTCAGTTAGTAGTATATGACAGGCTAATTCTTTTGGTACATTGTGCATCAACTGCAGTATTTTGATAGAGACCGGTGGTTGGCTAAAATGTACTAATAATTTAGATTCACTGCAATTCCAAATAATTAATGATATAATTGCTAAGTATATTTTTATCTATTTAGTTAGGATTGTTATCTGATTAGAACTCTAGTATTATATTTGGTTAAGACTCTTCTGTACTACCCTATATATAGGCCCGTTGGTTTATAATAATGTATTATGATTTTTGTTTCTAAATCTAACATGGTAGTAGAGTCAAATCTAGCAGTTAGGGGACTTAGGGATTTTGACAACATACTCTCTTACTCTCTTGGCATGGCATTTGCCGCATTAACTTCTATCCCGTTTAAGCACCAAGCTGTCGCGAGTTGTCCTCACATGGAGGAGTTTGGTTGAGCAGGAGCTTGCATTCATCACGGTTTGTTCCGCATTGTTCTCATATGGAGGAGTTTGGTCGAGCAAGTGGCTTGCATTCGTCGCGGTTTGTTCTACATCATGCCATATGGTTGTAGTTTTTTGGTTGTAGAGAGGTTTGTTGGTTTGTGAGTTTTTCCTCCAGTTGTGCCGGTTTGAGCCATTCAGAGTATTTGTATCTTTGGTTTGAGTCACATTGCGTTTGGATTGAAAACTCTTCTGTTTTATTTTGTTTTCAGCAAAGTCATCATAATCAAATTTGACAACGTTGATAAAGTTTGACAATACTTCTTGACCGGGAGCCAAATATGTTGCAGCAACTGCTCTTCGTGTTGTGGCCTCCTCTTGGATCTACTCCTCACTGCTGCTACTACAATGACCCACCTTTGGCAATGACTCTTTGCCCGTTCTACTACCAGTTCTTTGTGTCGTTACCCCTTTGCTTCTGTGCTCCATTGCTTCTTATTTTGAGCTGCGGCTTCCCAGTGCCAACTGGTCGCCGCTGCCTCTTCTTGTTAGTACTATGAGCCGATTTGGTCGTCGTCTCCAATTTGGGTCGCCAAATCCGGATCTGGCTGTTGTTGATTTGATTATTATTTGTGGAATTGTGGTTGGTTCAAGTGCCATCTATACCATTGCCTCCTTTTGTGGTTGCTTTGTTTGTGCTTGGTTCAACCAGATTTGAGCTGGTTCGACCGGTTTTGATCCGGTTCGCATAGGAGAAGAAGAGGCAGAGGAAATAAAAGTTTGTAAAAAAAATTTGAGGAAGGAGGAACATGAAGAAAAAAATAAGATCTGGTTTGGTCTAGTTTAGTCTAGTTCAACAGTTTTTGTGTAGTCTTCATCTACCATATTTGGTTTGGTATTTTTAGTCCGCTGCAGTTTCTCTCTATGATGTCGTCTATAGCCATGAGTCAAAAACCAGAGGGTTTCAGTTATTCCGACTTGCTGATTGTATCCCACTTTAGTACAAGTTAAAAACCCAATAGGTTTTTGGTTGTCCTGACTTGGTGGAAGTAAAAAACCAGAAGGTTTTCGGTTGTCCCAATTCAGTCATTTTTCTATTTTGGATTGGGATTATGCTGTTGTCTTTGTCATGATGTGTGTTTAGGTTGTAAGTCACTAACGATGTCGTTGCACCATCTCATGCGTTTGGGTTGTAAGCCGCTGACGCAGCCCTTGTTGCTTTTAGTCGTGCTGTTGACTAGTCATCTATAGTTTTATCTACTACTTGTCATGTTGCTAGTTATTCTTCTACTATTTTATCTATTGTTGCGATCTTCATCTGTTGGGTCTCTCATCTTCAAATTTTTAAATTTATCATAGTTTTTCCCTTTCAAACTCAAATCTATTGCATCTGTTTTTATTTTGAGAGGGTGTTAAAGATATCTTTATTTGTTTACTTAGGATTTTTATCTGATTAGGATTATAGTATTGTATTTGGTTAGAACTTTTCTATATTAGTCTATATATAGGTCTATTGTTTTATAATATATGTTGTTGTTTTTCTCTATATCTAACAATAATACAAAGGAAAAGCAAATAAAATGGTGTGAACAGCTCAATACTGGGCAATTTTAGAACCTTAGCACTGAAGTTAAACATGTATGACATTTTAAGCCTTTTGATTTAAAGTTGCAGATATCTGATGATTTTCTCATGATACTTTTCTCTGGGTTAAGTAATCTTGTGGTTTTTCTGCACAAGGGTAGGTATGCTGATAATCCTTTGGAGTTGCAAAGTTTTTCTTTTATCCACATTCATGTTTAGCTATGCACAATTTCAAACAAATTGATTTCTAATCACATAAATTCAGTGTAGCATCAGTAGCCTGTAAACTTCTTATGATATATGCTTACCAAATGAAGTCCTCTTTGTATTTAATATTGTTTGCTAATTGTTATACCCAATTTCTCACATGCATGTACTAGTATGTACACAAAGAAGCAAAAAGAATCAAGGAGAATGCTCCTCGGGATGCTAATGTTCAAGTGGATCTCTTCCATGCTGACATGGGTGCAAATAATATCAGTGGTCATTTTGCTGGGAAAACTCTTCTATACTCTGGTCTTCAACATGTGGTCATGAAAATTGCCCCCAAAAATTTACGTGATGCTGGAGAGAGTTCTATTTTAGTTTCTGCTCATGTTGATACGAGTTTCTCAGCGTATGCTTCAGATGCTCTTTTATTCTCTGTAGAATTTTTTTGCCTAAGGGTACCAATTACTTTACATCCACTCAGGAGTAGAAGCAAACCTATTTTATGAATTGAAATTGTCCATAAGATGCGCACAATGCCCTTCTGTTTAGATATTACATGCTACATACATCCCAAGTTTTGAATATATGCACAACCAAACATACTAGAATCTTTATGCTAGTAAAGCTTAAATTTTAAATTCAGAAGTAGGGAAAGGCAAAACTTAGACATCTATCAACAGATGAGCATTTGTAGACATCTATGTATGATTTATAATTAATAAGAAATTTTCTTATCTACCCTAACATGGTCGTCCTAGATGTTAGGAAGTGGCCTAATAATCACTGTAATATACCCAGTGTAGATTTATGGTGTGCAAGTGCAGTATCTATCTTAACTAATACAATACTTTTAGTTGGTCCTGCCAATTTTCTTTTGTGGGTTCAGTTGATATAGATATTCATATACTGTACGTTAAATTGCTCATTTGAGTGATGCAACTATAAACAAGATATCTTTGCTTTGTCTAGTGTTGGTGCTGGAGATGATAGTTCATCAGTAGCTGTTATGTTAGAGCTTGCACGGGGAATATCCCAGCAGTCCACTGGTTTCAAGAATTCGGTAATATTTCTGTTTAATACTGGAGAAGAAGAGGGTCTCAATGGAGCACACAGTTTTATAACACAGGTTAGTAATTCTGTGTCTTAGCTATTGAATTACTTACAAGGTATAGAGGAATTTTCACAATAATTTTACACACTAGCCATTTTCTAGCGAATACTTCAGGTTTAGAAATATTTTGTGCACTTCCGTAGAAGTTCAGTTTTACCCCCCAATGATCCAATGTTTGCTATCTTTAAAGAGACTACGTATGTGGAGTTATGTTGTAGGACTCCTTGTTGTTAAGATCGTTTTCTTAAATGTTCATTTAATTGTTCTAATGGCTTCATAGATATGTTTCAAGGCCAATTAATGCAAGATGCTTACATATGGTAAAATAAATTAGAGATTATCGTCATTGTGCAAAAACAATAGAAAGTAATTTGGGCATGATTGAGACATTAACACTTTGGTTTTGAGATAATAATTTAATTGGTTGAAGACCCACAGATAAGAGGACAGACAGTAAGGAAAAAATAAAATGCAGTTAATCCAGATCATATGGATAGAATAGAGCCATCCGTTTTGCAGATGATCCTTAACTGGCATAATTGAAATGTTTTGGTGTAAAATTAGTTGCTTCAGTGTACTATGATCTTCGAACAGTTTCTTAAATTGCATTTAAATTGGCTAACCATCCTGTTCACATGACAAATGTCATCCATGATAAAAGGTGGTTCACTGCAGGTTATCATGGAGTAAAAGTAAAGCGTGTTGACATTTGCGGAAAGGGATGTCACATTTATTTTAGGTCATCTAGTTATGTAATGTGTGCCCCATCTTAACTGCAGCAGTCCATTTTCTGTTGACATAGATGTTAGATGAACTTATAGGCAATTGGTGTCTCAGGAGACAAACATCAATGAAATAGACCATGAAGGCATGATATGAAAAAGAATAATCTAGTGTTAAACTTAAACAGTTTGATATTTTAAAGTGCATCATGTCTGTGTTAACACTTAACACAAAGTCTACAGTTCAATTTACATTTTTGTTGCAGCACCCTTGGAGAAGTACAATCCGAATGGCAGTTGATATGGAAGCTATGGGTGTTGGAGGAAAGTCCGGCATATTTCAGGTTCTGCAAATATAGTTTCTGGTATTTTGTATTGGGGTAGATTTTACTTAAGAGTTGGTATCTTATGCCCAGTACTCTTACAATGTAAAACTGTGCAAGTACTACTCCCTTTGTTCTTTTCTAGTTATTGTTTTAGGAAGAAAAATCAAAAAATTGTATTTGAAAGAATGTTATTTTATATTTTCAAAGTGAAATATGATTCTATTTTCTTAAAATATCCTTATAGTCATTACTCCACTTAATCATTAATTATGTAGGTGTAAACAACACACGTACCACATAAAATCACAAACATTAGGGTAGAATTGTAGTCTAATATTATTTCTTAAAAACGGTGTGAAAAGCTAAAATAGAACTAAAAAAGAATTGAGGGAATATTAAAATCTTTGTGAAAATTTTAGAGGTAGAGTTTGATATGTGCTTTAACTAGGCAAAATTCATGCTCTAAATTGGCATGGAAAAGGAAAACCTCAATACATTATTATTTAGAAAATAATTACTTTTTAAGTTTACCTCGGTTTTCAGGCACAATTTATACCACAAAGATACTTTGCAGTTGATACCAATCAACTTACTGTTGGTGAACTTGAGTTGAATGTGTGTATTATCATTGTTGTAGTTAAGTTTGATGTAAATTCTCATTTTTCTCAAGCCCAGGTAGTTTAAGCAAGTATTTTTGTTCTACTAACTGCCAAAATAAGTGAAAGGTTGGGACACACAACTTACAAATACTTAATTTTCATATTGACTAACCCAAAAGTGCACTCACATGCACAATTACCAAAAAAGGAGAATTGATGGGTTATCCTTTTCATCATCCTCAAAGGACCAAATTTTGTTCTAGGTTCTAACTGTGCTCCATTCCCCTTGGAAACTCATGCTTGGCTACTGACTTGGGTCCCACTGCTGCAATTGTGAAAGGAGTTTATCCTATACAAACAGCCCAGAACCTGTTGGTGTAACAACTCTTTCAGCTTATAGAACTGCCTAAGAACGTTAAACTGAGTTGTTAGTGTGGGGCCTGAGGAACATTGTAAACACCTCACTTCTCCCCTTACCTTCCCCAGTATTGAACTAGCTAGGAGTTTTGAAATTCAAGGACTGGACATTTTCTTTTGTCCCTTTGGTCTGCTTTCTTTATCTGAGGTAATATACTTTCCATAGATAGACGATGGAGATCTACTATCAATCTATCATGTCTACTTTGTATTTGACGATGGAGATCTACTATCAATCTATCATGTCTACTTTGTATTTATTTAACAGGGTTCTGACAGATGGTCTTTGGGCAATTTTGCTTCTGCAGCCAAGCGCCCATTTGGCCAAGTAATTTCACAGGTTATATTTTTGTTCTGGTTCTTCATGTTCATTACTTTAAATAATAAAAAAAAGATTTTAAAAGAGTTTGATGTACATCCAACTTGGGTTTGCCTATAAAAACCTAGACTAGAAAACATTTCTCAGTTATAATTGGTTGATTTTACCTTTCATATCTGAGGCTCAGGCTCCTATTGTCTTAAGTCCTCCAATAGTTAAACAACTCCGTAATGTCTCTCCCCTTTGCCAGTATATTGTATACATATCAATGTTGCTATGTACAATTTCTAGCATCTTTGTGGAAAAAACTGCCATCCTGTTTCTTTCTTTTGCTTCACAGCAACAACAATATAGACAACTTGGTCCTATCTGTAACGAACATGAAAAAGTAAAAATATCTGATGTTCATATACATTAAATTCAGGATAGGATGTATTTTGTACATGTTTAGTCCCAACAATGTGTGGCTACAATTAGCTTAGTGCATCTGCAATTGTACCTACTTGCATGCAAATTAGAGAAATGAAGAGAGCGCAAACACATGCTATGATTCCATGGGCTTTTCTTAAAGGTACAAGTTTTGACTCAAGATTGTGCACTTTCAATTTTGTTATTTGTTGGGATGATACATTTCGTCTTGAGCTAAACTCTATTCAATTAGCAACTAACAGTACTGGTTAAATATGGAATGTGTGGGAACAGGGTACCTAATCACTGCGTCATAGCAGCTGTTCCATTAATTGAAAAACCAAGATCCTTCTTTTAAGATTTTTTTTCTTATTAACTTTGACCTTTGGATTTCTACGCAAATGTTTAAGGGGTTGAAAACTTGTAACAAGTTGCTCTGCTCAATAATTGTTTTGCTGACAAAAACACCAAAAAGTTTTTTTTACCTAAATTATTATTGGTAACAACTAACTAGTGCTTTTGGCTCCCCTCTCCTAGAACTACCCAGCTAAATTAATTATGGCACATAACATCAAGTTGCAGCGTAAGAGGAAGCAGTTTTGCTATCCTTCTTCAGTTACACATGTAGGCATGTAGCACAATTGGTATCCAACAGTCTACAGAGCTATAAGTTTCTCACTAATATTACATGTTTTAAGCTTATTCCTGGGAAGATTTAAGCTATGCATACACTCCATCATTCTCACTGGGATAATACCCAACAAATTTCTTATCCTTTTACTCCAGTTTCGTCACATAAATTATTGCACACAGAAGATTCACAATGCAAAAATGCAAATACACTTCAACCTAAGTGCCATCCTGTTAACTCGGACGGTAATGAGTTGTGCTTGTTCAATGCACACCTAATGGGGAAAAAGTGAAGGAACATGATCATACAGCAATCAGTTTAGTATCAATTGCCTTCATTAAACATTGTATACTTTTAGTTCTTTACTTTTGTTATAGAAATTTTTCTACCACATTTCTATAGCACCATGTGAGGCTTTGCTTTATTAAAATGCCTATCATGTCCAGTGCAACTTCAGAACTGAAATTTTGAAGTTTTGCAGGATCTTTTTTCTTCCGGGGTAATAAATTCTGCCACAGATTTCCAAGTATATCATGAGATTGGTGGTCTGCCTGGTCTTAATTTCGCTTTTCAAGATCATAGTGCTGTCTACCATACAAAGGTTTGTACTTCTGTGATCAAATGTTGTTCCCATTTCCTTGCAATACAAAAAAAAAAAAAAATAGTTTCGTTCTATCTAATACAATTGGAGAAAAACAATTGTCCAATCCTTTGGCTAATGTTTTGTTTGTTAATATACCTCGATGTATTTCATAGTTGATACTCCACATATTAAGGAAACAGTTTTGTTCAAATAGCTGTAGAATAATAGAAGTGCATTGTTCTTACAAAGCTACACAAATCTTAGAAATCTATTATAGAGTTGTATACTTCTATGGAATTTTGAACACCAGCTTGTTCTTAAATTTCATTAAACCTCCTACTTTCTTGCTGCAAGTTCATTCTGTCACATACCCAAGAATTTTCAAATTAAGTTACTTTGCTTGAGAACCTTAAGACTTCTCCTTTTTGATCTACAAAGTTCCCTATTCTTTTTTTTTTTAAAAAAAAAGGAAAATTGGAAAGGCTCGACTAATAGAAACTCTGTCATCCAAGATAGAGTTTGGAGACCTCATTAGACGAGCTTAATGTGCAGCATGGGTGCAATGACCAAAATTTGCTTTTATTGGCTGAAAGCTTACATTTTTCTGCTGATACTTTACAAGTTTTAAGTAATATTATCTTATTAGTCTTACTGTCCTATGCGCTTGGTATGGATCAATGACTGAAGAACGTTTGGATTATTCAATTGATACTTTGCAATTTTTTATAAATTCTATATCTGAAATGTGTTCTTCAATATGGAAAGTTAATGCTCTTGTATTTTTTATGAAAAGAAAGGCGCTTGAGTAATTTTCAAAAACTGATGTTAGGTTTTTTTTTAAGAAAAACTGATTAAGTTTCTGTATTAAAACAAAAAACATTGCTCCAATGGTTTAATTATCAACCCATAAAATTGTACCGTTGTTTTCTTTCTCAGAATGACAAATTCAAGCTTTTGAAGCCTGGATCTCTTCAACATCTTGGAGACAATATGCTTCCCTTTCTACTTCAGGTCACATCAGTAGACCTTCCAAAAATTAAGCAAAGGAGAATGCAAGTAGGCAATGACAAGGACCAAACTATTTTTTTTGATATTCTGGTATGTTAATCAAGCCGCTTTCTTTTGTTTTTTTGCTATGCATCTATATTATGGTTTTGTTTGGAAGAGTTTCCGCTTCAATTTAAAACTATCAGAAGTTTAAGTTCTTCCAAACAGAGTGCTTGTAAGAGGGACTTCTTAAAGGAACGTAAGCCCCTCTCCCTCTAGTTTATCTGAGAAGTCATTTTTGGTATAAACTAAACCCTCTCAAACAGGGCATATGTCCATTGACTCCAATCATCCTACAAGTATGGGTCAATGTAACAAGCTTGCATTTAGCATCAGAAGATTGACTTTGACTGTAGAACTCATGCTTTTTTTTAATTATTATTTTGATCATGCAAGTGGACCAAATTTAGTGGCCTCATAAACAATAGTATTGAGCTATAAGCCTATATGCCAGCAACAATATTCAACTTCAGAAAGAACATTTTATTGAGGAAACAATAAAGCATGTTCAGTAAGTACACTACAAACTGGGGAACCTTGCCTGTTTTGTCTGCATTAAAGAAAGGTTATTTCCATCACTGGTTAACTTGTGGGAGGTATAATTATAACCGTGTAAGGTAGCTTTTTTTCGTTAACGAGATTGATGGTTTGGTTGTCGGGCTAGGAAACAACTGTAAGGCTGCTTCCGTGAAGATCAAAGGGATATGAGTATAGAAGTGAAGTTGATGTGGTGATTCCTTTAAATAGATAACAGATGGAGTTAATAACCATTTCAAACTTAAAATTTTAAAAGGAGTATTACTTTGCTGTGAGAGTGGTAGAATGTGGTGAAAAATGATAACTAGTACATCGTGTGAGCAAAATGCAAAGTTAAAAGTTTGGTTCATGGTTCCACAACTCGCATGGAAATTTATGCCTTAAATTTGAGCTAAATGTTTAAGGTGTGCCTAAATTTTGAGTGATTAATTTTGGGAATCTAACTTATGCATGACCATCTTCATTTTTCATTTTATTTTTCCTTCATTTGCAAGCTGCCATTTTGCAGGGTAAGTACATGATTGTTTATTCACAACAATTTGCAACGAAGCTCCACAAAATAGTCATATTTCAGGCAGCTGTTATACTGGCAGTATCTCTATTCATGGGTGGATATCCCAGTCTTATTTCATTTGGGATATCATGTTTGAGCATTGTTCTTGTGTGGATATTGTCCACTGGCTTAGCAATTGCAGTTGCTGGTGCTTTACCCCTCATATCTCCCTTTCCCATTCCCTACATTGCTAATCCATGGTTAGTTATTGGTTTATTTGGTGCACCTGCATTACTGGGAGCATTCATTGGCCAGCACATTGGATTTCTTATTTTGAAGAAATACCTTCAACAAGTTCTTTCTGAAAAGATGCCAAAATATTTTGGATATACTATGGAGAACACCATCGAATTTGAATCTGAAAGGTGGCTTTTTAAAGCTGGTTTGGTGCAATGGCTAGTCATTCTTATCCTTGGAACCTACTTTGAGGTTGGATCTTCATACGTAGCCCTCATCTGGCTTGTTTCACCTGCTTTGTCCTGTAAGTTTGCTTTGTTGTTCAGAAACTTAACCACCTACTAGTGTTGATATTTGATCATTTACAAAGGTCTTTCCTTCGCAGATGGCTTTTTGGAAGCAAAATTTTCCTCAAAACAATCACCTCAGCAGCTGAGTGCTGTCACACCAGTTCTGGGTTCAGCAATACCTGTCTTGTTGTCTTCTGGCGTGTTTATTCGCTTGGCAGAAACAGCAATTGCATATCTTGTACGGTTGGATCAGTAAGTTCCCATAATCTTTACCACCAAACCATCTTCCACATTGAAGTATATATCATCCGGTGGTTAGGCTTGCTAGGTGATCTCCATTTCATAACCAACCAAAACATGAAGTTTTGTAAATGTGTGAGCATGTATTCCTTTTTTTTTTTTTTTTTTATAAGACTTTTGTTAGGCGAGCAGCCTGCCCAAAGCCGAAATTTACACCTAAATAAATATTAAATGCATATAGCAGATACTGTGTAGAGTGTATATCCAATAGATGCAAAGACATTGTGTCTCATTTCAAATCTAAAGAGCTATACACAAGGAACCTCTGTCCTGTAATGCAACCCATCCACTGGATGTTAGGTGTTCGGCTTTGTATCGATGTAGTATATGAACTCCTAGACTGCTTGGCACACAAGCAGTCCAAAGAAGTGTTTGCTTCACTCTTTATTTTCTACAAAATGCAAATCCATGAGCATAAATTCATTAAATAAAATTGTGTTTGATGCTGTTCTAATTTGATATGCAGGAACCCTGGCAGTATATCAGATTTCTTTGCAAACTTAATAGTTGCTAGTTTGGTATCTGTTGTTGTCAATCTTACGTTTATATATCTTCTTCCATATGTTCATCAGTCAGGTAAATCTAGAACATTTGCGAGATATATTTTGATGCCTCATCGAGTACATGTTATTTTACTGTCATTATTTGGCAGTTTCAGTACATGTTATCTAAGGCTCATATCTGGATGTGGTGTGCAATGCCCTCTTGACTCATTTATTGCTCCTATGACTTCCACACAACATCCTACCCATATCACCAACATTGCAGGAGCAACTGCACTTGGCACTAGAATGTATACAATGTAAAAGGCACCCAGCTTTGAGGGGGAAATCAACATGTAAAGTGAGTTTAGTATATCCTCTCATTCAGCGTTGCTCAGCCAAAAAAGGGGGAGCAAAAAGGATTAGTACATGAATTTGGTCCTGCATAGGGTTTAGACATATCTGCAACTGCTAATGGAAGCTTAATTAAATTATTAGCCTGCTCACTATTTAGAGGAACAAGGAAGCATGATATTGTTTCCTTGTGGTAGTTGCAGCAGTTTGGCTTTCTGTATCTGCAACTTAAGTTTTGTTCTTAACATGAATTCTTGATAAACTTAGTTGTTTATGCACTGGCATTACTCACAGGCTGCCTGATGCTTCAAATTTGCTTCTTTCCTTTTTCTCAGGTGCTAAAAGGCCATTGATGGTTTTAATGGGTGCATTGTTTGCTCTCAGTCTTGCTTCAGTCTCAACTGGCATCGTTCCAACTTTCACTGAAGACCTTGCTCGACCTCTAAATGTGAGTTCTCTTGAATATCTTTTGTAAAAAGTAGTTCTTGACTATCTTGATTGGCTTCTTTGGTACACTTGTAGATTAGGAATGGCCTTTTTGACAAGATTTACTTCAATTAGGCTCCATAGTAAACTAGAAGGCTGTAGAAGCCTAACTGAATTTCATTAACCTTGCTTGTTTTTGAAGAAGACCAAAATTGAGGCTAGAAAAAAAAAAGTAAATCAGGCATTAGAAACTATCAAATTTCGATGAAAAGAAAGAAGGATTACATTGAGATGTCTACTAGTTTGGTTCAGTTTTTGCCACCTGACCAATCAACTTCATGTTCTGACATTTCAACTACAAAAAATCTTCAAATTGGTCATTATATTCAATTGTATGTACCAATTGTTTCATTGAATTTTCTTTATTTAGTGTCTCATTTTTGAAAAATATGAACTTGTACAACTAATGATATTTTGTCCTTGACTTCTTATGCATCATCTTAATAGAATATTTGTATCCCTAGTTGGATTAAACTTGAGTAACTTGTTGAGTTTTATGTACCAATCAATACTCAAAAGATTAAGATGTACAACCAGAAATACAATATGGGCTCATCTTAGTCCAGTACTTGGTCCACCAGTGGAATCATCTTATTCTCATCATTGTAACTCTTCAACTACTATAATTATTTTTTTTTTCATAAATGCTCTAGTTATGTCTTGAACTCAGAAATATTAACTTTGGTACCATGTTGATTTTTGTGCATCAACCAACTCATCCAAAAGTTTAAGCTGTCAGGGAAAAGTACATAATCTAGTAATTTACTCATACTTCAACAATACTTTTGATTGTACATAGTATCTAAACTAAGTTCAGAAAAACGCCTTTTGGTAATTTCAAATGCAAAGTTAAAATTGCTCCCTGAATATGTCATCATTTATTACCATAGACAGGCTAAGAAAAATGTAAATGAGAAATTTGGCGAAGAGGGTGATAGTTAGCCTCTCAGTGATTTCTTTTATTAATAGATGCTGTAGAATACATTTGTCAAGGATACTTCTATATATTTATTGTTATTCTCTAATGAGGCTCTTGTGCTAGCTTATATATAAGCCTATTGGTTTAAGTAATATATATTAGTGTTTTTCCAATTCTTAATATGGTATCAGAACTAAGATTTTTGGAACCTAAATCTAGTCACCCATCCACCAATCCACCGCCTTCAGGACGACTATCTCTCAGGGGCAGTGCCAAGAAAATTTAGCGTTTTTTCCGCTGACTTCATCCAATCTCTTGCTGCCACCATAACTGATCTCATCGTAGGCCCTTTGCTGTCGCCGGCCCTCTACCTCGTCTTTGTTGCTGCTGTCACTGTTTGCTGTCGCTCACCAGATTTGTTTAGTTTTGCTTTTGTGGTCACTACTAATACGGCTATTGTTGCTGCCCATAGCAGTCCAGATTTGCTGCTCATCACTAACCGCCGTCATTGCTACTGTTGATCTGGTTTATTTGATCCCTTCACCTTTGATATTGTCACCCTGAACACCGCTATTGATCTGGTTGCGCTAGTTGCTGACGGCAATCTAGTTGCTTGGTGCTATTGCCGTCACGGATCTGGTCACCATCGTTGATTTGTTCATCGTCCTTGCCGCCGTCGCCACTGGAGTTTAAGCTTTGAACAAATTTTGGGTTTGATCGGGGATCTAGTCTATTTGGGTCTGTTTGGTCTTAGTTCGACCAATTTTGGTTCTGATCCAATCCAATGTTGTTTGGTTGTTGATATAATAAGTTTGATGTTAGACAGTTTTGGTTCGGCTTATTCTTCTTTGTTGCTGGCTACAGCTACAAGTGCAACTCCTCTCCGTTGCAACTTACAGCCCAGAGAGTTTTTGGTTGTCTCGACATATCGTTAGTGTCCTACCTTGGTGGAACTAAAAAACCAAAGAGTTTTCGATTGTCCCGACTTGGTCTTGTTGACTTGGATTGGGAACGTGGCATCATCATTGTCAAGACATGTATTTGGGCTGTAAGCCGCCGACGCAACCGTCGATGCTTCTAACTGTGTTGTTAGCTATTCATCTACAACTTCTCTACTATTTGCCCTGTTGCTAGTTATTCATCTATACTTCGTTTGTTGCAACTCTTTTTCGACAACTTTGTCTACATTTTGTTATGCTGGTGGCTATTCATCTACTGCTTCGTCTGCTGCAAATCTTCGTCGTCCAACTTTGTCTATTACTTGCCATGTTGCTAGCTATTTATCTACTATTTTGTCTGTTGTTGCAATCTTCTTCATGGGCCTTTCCTCTACTGTCAAGCTATATGTATCTATGGCATCACTATGTCTTTAGATTTTAAATTTATCATAGTTTTCTTTTTTCAAACTCAAGTCTGTTGCATCCGCTTTGAGTTTGAGGGGATGTTAAGAATATCTCTATATATTTAGTTATGATTCTTCTCTAATTAAGATTCTTCTAGACAATATATATGGAGGCCCATTAGTTTATAACAATATAGATTGGTATTTTTCCCAATTCCTAGCAGCATTATATGTGGAAACAATACCATATACTGTAGACAACTAACAGTATAAGAAAATCATCCTCGGTTTCGTCTTTGTAAGTTCCTTTAGAGATTATCAATTCTCTAATGAAGAATGATGCTACATGCTCAGACATCCTAGTTATAAGTACTTATTATCTCTTTACATAATTGTTGTGAGTAATTGCTCTCCAGATCAATCCAATCAACAATTTGATCAAACTGGAATCATGACTTTGCCATAAGTAATTAGCCCATCTTTCCTTATTTCTTTTAAATGATAAATATCGCACACAAATACTCATGCTTGTGTTATTCTGTGTTATATGCAGATCAAGCAAAGCTAATTATATAGCAAGATAACACAGGAGAATTTTAGTTCCTCTAATGGTAGCATGTAAATGTATCTGGGAAAATCTCACAAAATATAAATCTCTTTTAGAGTTTAAAATATTTTCTTTTTCCTTAAATGAGTGTATACTATGATTAATTTTCCTTGCTAAAATGAAGTTGGCCTACTTGAAATTTATTTCTTGCCAACCTGGAATTTTATTATCTGTTTCTGGTATAAAACTTAAAAAAAAACACTAACTATTGGATGATCTTTGTTATGCTCAGGTTGTGCACGTTGAGGATTTTACAGGAGTAGCACATGGCAAAAGTAAAGTATCATATATTTCTATATTCTCCCCTATGCCTGGAAAGTTAACAAAAGAACTAGCAAATCTTGGTGATGAATTTTCTTGTGGAAGCGATGAGGCTATTGATTTTGTAACCTTTAGCGCCAAGTACAATTGTCGGAGCCTCATAGCAGGCAATGGTGGATGGAGTGAATCAGAAGCTCTGGTACTCCGTATGACAAGCAATTCGATGTTAGAAGGCACTCAAGAAAGAGAAGTATCATTTTATAGTAACAATTCTACACGTTGGGCACTCAAAATCAATAAACAAGAGGTTCGGGACTTTTCAGTTCAAGGTGAATTGTTCAATGCATTAAATGATTGCATCTTAGATCCTTGTACTTTGACAAAATGTTAATTTAGGTCCATGTACTTCCAAACTTGTTACTTAGGTCAATTCTATTTTAAGAAAGTGTTCATTCATATCCTTCCAAAACCTAAAATAGAAACATAAGTCCTTGTATTTCGAGAAATTGTTTACTTAGTTCTATATACTTGGAAAACTCATTCATTTCTATCCTTCAATTAATTATACCCAACTTAGTGTTAATGTTAAGTTGGCCTTTTTTATTATGGGCTACTTTTTCTTGTGCGCTGTTGCAGTTGAATGGTTAGCAAGCCCTTTTGCTGCAATCTGTTTCTAATGTGAATGCACAGTCCAAACAAACGGAGTCAGAGGGCTCCAATGATATAGTGAAGTTATCAACAAATGGTGCTATGAGCGTAATTGAGTTTCTTCAATAAGAAGCTTATTAGTTGCTAGATATGAGGAACCAAATAGGTTGTAAGGTTTGAGGAACAAAATATGTTATAACTAACTTCGCTAATGGATGTAGAAAGTGACCATAATATAATGGTGCTTTTATTATATGGGCTGTTTGAAGATTATATATTCAACTTCTGATGTTATGGCTGCCTTCAGGTGACTGATCCTATCATGTTTTCTGGTGTCATTTGGTCTCAGCTGGTTCACGGGTAATTATTCCAAGAGGTGATTATGATGAGGTAGATGGATGGCATATAATTCAGTTTTCCGGCAGTCAGGACTCACCGAAACACTTCACGATACGCCTCCACATGCACAATTCAACTCGTGTGCCCCTGAAGCCAGTCAGAGAGGAAGACCGTCAGTTCTTACTGAAAATAAGAGCTGACCTGAACAGAATAACACCAGAGGTAAGGAGGGTCCTTGACAAGCTTCCCTCATGGTGCTCGCTCTACGGCAAGTCCACTTCTCCTTACACATATTCTGTTTTGAGTGCCCTTCCTGTCGATCCTAGGCGTGATTCTGCGTGAAGGCTGGTTCGTATGCTCTTTGTAGCCTGAGTTGGAAGCTACTTCGCTGTATGTCTCTCATTGCTGTGTATGATGTATGCTGTCAAGTATGCACCCAAGCGGTTGTATCAGGAACTTCTGTGCTAAAACCTTCTCAAGAATAAATAAATGAATAAATCTTGGGTTTATGTACTAGCAGCGTTGTAGTTGAGATGGTCTTCATATTGTTGATCTTTGTGTTTTGCCCGAGCTGACGATCAGTCTATAATCTACATGTGTATGTCTTGTTGCATTTTAAGTGTAGCCACAGCTAAAAATGCAGTGCGGTTTTTTTTTTGCCTATGAGAAGTTTGAGTTGAAGCGATAGTAGCTTACTAGATTAAATAATTTATGTGTGGCTTAGGGTTGGGTGGGAAAATTTTGAAAATTTTTTTAAGACTATTCGTTGGCATAATATAGCGGTTGTAGTTCCTGTTTGAGGGTTGAATTTAGGTTTATCTCAGACTTTAAGTTCAATCTTTTTCAAACATCTAATTTTCATAACAATTTATGATATAAGTCTAAATCTCTCATACGTAGAGAAGTTCAAACTGTTCATCAATTGTTTCTTAGGACAGTTAATCGACAATTATTTATCAAAGAAACGCAGTCCTCTCAAACAAGATTATAGTCACTTTCCTACCCTCCCCTAAACATAAGTCATATCATATTTCAATTGTGTCAGTTGAGAAACTTAGTTGTTTGTAGGTTAGACTTGTGCAAAATCAATCTTGTTTGGTGACCCAAATCTAGCTCAAATTTGGCCTAAACTCATTATCTATAAGATCAAATTGGGTTTTAAATTTAAGTTTCGACAGTCATACTGAGTTAGGTCGAGCTAAGTCCAACCCAATTGTATGTTTAAGAGTAAAATGCATATAGTTAGCTTGACTTAGTTGCCCATAGTGTTAAGGTCGGGTAGAGTCCAGTCAGCTCAAATATATCTTAGCTTTTTGGTAGCTCAGTCTGAATCTCGCCTACTCAATGTTTGTACAGGTCTAACGCATGCTGATCAAAATATGTATAGCTTCCTAAAAAAGGGAGGGGGGGGGGGGGGGGGGGGGGGGGGAGGGGAGGGGATATGCGTAGGGTCTTTTTAGAAAAAAAAAAAAAGAATATGCCTAGGCCCAGCTCCTATAAAGAACGGCCCACAGTCGTCGGTACAAACACAGAAAACCGTTCTGGAAAAAGAAACCCATACAGTGTGACGAAGCCCAGCCGAATTCAGACTTGCAACCGACTTACCCAAACAAATAAATAAAAAAACCCCATCCGCCCCTCTTTTCTTCCCCAAACAACACCCAGAAACACACAGCCGCCGCCTCGTGGCAAAGTCCCAACTCCCAAGCGCGTCGCCTGATTGAAGAGTTTGGAAGAAGATGATAGAGGTGGTGCTGAACGACCGGCTGGGGAAGAAGGTGCGGGTGAAGTGCAACGAGGACGACACTATCGGCGACCTCAAGAAGCTGGTGGCCGCGCAGACGGGGACGCGCGCCGACAAGATACGCATCCAGAAGTGGTACACCATCTACAAGGACCACATCACCCTCGCCGACTATGAAATCCACGACGGCATGGGCCTCGAGCTCTACTACAACTAATCCAATTACTTATCCCGCAGCTGTTCCAATTCGATCTATCATGGGTTTTTTCTTGGTTTAGTTAAAAAAAAAACACACCTTTTATGTGTTTGGTGTATATGTAATTGATGTAAATAACGTGCTGCAAGTTGTGAACTGAAACTATTTTATTCGTGGGTTTTGATTCGAGATAATCTATTGGCAGTGCCCAGCTAGTACTACCTATAATGTAAGAGTTGTTCTCGGTTACTTCTCTTTTTTTTTTTTCGTTCTTCTTTTTGATATCTTGAGGGTTTAAGTTGTTGGTTTCTCTGGCTAACAGGAATTAGAAGATATATATAGGAGTATTTGTGGAAAGAAAGTTTGTGGAGAGTTTTTTTAGTTAGAATTCTTGATTTGATTTGCGAGGTAATCAACCGTCCAGGATGATGTATTTTTGATTGGTGAGGTCTGTTATGGTGTTAACTATCGTGCGCTTTGATGCTAGAATTCTTGATTTGTTGCTTGTTTGTATCATAACTAAGGTACTAAAAACTGTTTTTGGGTCAATATTACATGCGTCGCTAATACTGCTCGGTAAGTAGGTATCTTACCTTAAAACAACTCGATCTGAACAAGTTAGAAATTGCCTGGAAATTTGTTGATTCTGTCATGTTTCCAACAAAAAGTGGAGAAATTCTGACTTGTCACCCATTTCCAAGTTTGCATGTCCCCCTAGAATTTTTGTGTCTCGACAAAACCATTGAAAAAAACTGGTGAATTTCCCTCAGCTCTAATACTTATGGAGTGCCACCCTCAGGTCCATCCGTTCAGTTCGGCTTTAGCTATAAGTTTGTTTCTTTTACTGAAATTCATGGGGATTAGAAAACTTTTGTACTCTCAACACTTTAATAACCGAACTACTCGGTCTGATTGCTTGTCCATCGATCATCGTGTCAGAGTTTGGCACTGAGATGGATGTAGTAAGCCCTTGTTGTATTGTGGAGATCGCAACCACGCGTGGAACAATATAAATAAAAAAGTGAAGTGCCATTCCCAACAGACACTACAATTTTGGCTCTGACCAATGTTATTTTGTCAAGCAACTGGGTAGAACTTTCATGTGTCGATGCATTACCGTTCCATTCACATGCACATGAATGCATTTGATGAACCAATGGTAGTCTTGCAATTGAAGTACCTAGTCTATTTGATGGTACCGATCCATTAAGTAGCGGGACAACTTAAGAATACTTTTATCAAACTGCCTTAAAAAGGTTGCTACATTGGCATGTAATCGTTTCATTTATAAATATATGTAATTTTAGATTTTCTTCTCGTTTATCAATATAAGTTGTTTTATGTTTTCGAAGAGAATCTCTCATATTTTTTTCTTTTATATCTTTTTCTTCTATAGATCAATCAAAATCTTATTTAATCACAATTAATTGTCTATAAAGATTTTAATAAAATTAGAATGATGATTTCAAACCACCTCATATGCACGAATTTGAAACAACTTACCTTGGTAGACAGAGAGCATCTTATCTTTGCAAGGCGCTATTTACCAACGCTATCTCTAGAGGACTATCGATCACGGTGCTACGAAGGCCCTCCTGTCAGCCAAAGGGAACACACCACCAGCAAGTCTGGGATTCCGCTTGATTACAATGTGCTACTCCCCATAACATTTGATCGGTACCAATGCCCAAGGGCGTTCGTGCAAAGGTATAGAGTTTTCCATTCCAAACGCTCACAAGTCATGCCCAACCGAGGCAAACTTTGGCCAGAAGAAACATATAAAACTGAACCAAAATAAGCTTCTCCTGGAACCCAAAGGTGCCGTTGTTCGAGGCCGGCACGGGAGAAAATGCCGGCGGTTTTTCCTGGCCGGAGCTTGCTGGTCAAGTGTAGTAGTGGTGGTGACAAAACCAAGCATATCCTAAACTAAACAAGCGGGACATAAGCGACCAGTCAGGCGTTGGGATCACTGAAACTTCTTTTGTTAGAGCAGATTTTGTCTCCTCATCGTTGTTTGTTGCACGCTTTGGACACTGAAAGCAAGGAGCTCATTAGCTCTTCTAGTGGAGTACTACTAGTAGTAGCAATTGGAGCTCAAAATTGGAACCCTTGGGAGTATATGTTTATAGTAGTAATAGGTTATTGGGATGCTAGTCTCTCGGTTCTCATGCATGCACCATGTGAGAGCACTTGTATTTTCTTGGGGAGGAGGCTTCTCATTAATGCAGTTCTCGCACGCTAAATCCTGAACATATTTTTACGGTAAATCCTAAACTACTTAACAGTAGATTTTTTAATTAAGAGTAGAATTTTCTACAGTGACCATTAGCTAAAGATGCTATCTTATCCTTAATCTGTATTATTTTACCTGTATTTCGTTGTAAATGTCTCTGATTGCCCTGTAATTACAACTTCTCATTAGCAACATGAACACATGACAGAGCAATCAGCAGGGTATTTTTAGGTGCACTGAGATTCGTGTCATCTTCAAAAACAAAAGATATGTAACTTTCTCTTGATTTAGACTATAAGATTAGGAATTAATAATGTAGATTAAGATGTGTGAGAAGTTTAAAATTTTTCACGTGATAATTAGCCACCTTAATTTCTCCTACTACCTATTTAAACCATTTAAATTCTAATTGGATAGTTAAAATTCAAAGAAGTGCATTCTCTATTTTTTTTTCATAAGTAAGGCAGAAGATTCCAATTTGAGACAATGTTTACTCTAGAATTTTTCATCAAATTGCTTGAGTTGGTTCATTATATTGGCTCTATAAAACTATAATTAAAGTGTTTAGATTTTCTGATCAAATTTCGGATTGGCTTGGCAAAAAGAAAACTGATTACAACTAGGGGAGCACATCCAACCTCTAGTAGTCTCCGGACCTTAAACTCCATGCTTAGTTCTAAAATAGGCTCGGGCCAAAGCCATCAGAGCCTAGCTAAAGTACCCGGGCCAAGATTTGGTTCGATCCACTTACAAATACATGATACATGCCATCATGGTGTCCACATCTCTGTTTTTACCAGTGTTCACGAGCTAAAATTGACAAGCTTCAAATTATATTCCACACTTAACCGCATTCGCCATGGAATTCCAACATGTAACGCCACTTTTGCGCCCATACCGCCGAAAAGTTGGCGTGTCGAAGAAAAAAAGAAGCATGTTGGTGAGCGTGGGCAGGCAGCGCCGCGGGGGGCCGGCGGTTCCCACGAAGCGGCGGGACATTCGCTCTGCCGCTGTCGTCACCGGCGCATCACCCGCACGACCACCCTTCTTTACCTTTCTTTTCCTTTTTCTCTTTTTGCCCTCTCATTATGTGTGTAAATAAATGAATAAAGTAAAGCAATACAGCGAGGAGAGGGTCCCGGGGGCAGGCCGACATGTTGCAATGTGCCACGGCGTCCCCACCGTGGGGGTTGTTGACTTATTCACTATGTTGACTTATTCACGATATATATATAGTGTCCATTTGTATATTCGCCAAAATTTCCCATGATCTCAAGATCTCAGTCTTCGGGTGTGTGTGTTTGGTTTCTTTTAACTTGAAAAATAGGAAATTTAATTTTTCTCTGTCATCCGGATAAGTGAAATCCGATACTCTAAATTTGTATCTATAGTGATGCTATTCTTTTCGTATTTAGGGTCTGTTTTGTCAAATAAGAAGACAAATTTTATGGTTTATAATAAAAAACTTTAGATAAATTCGAAAAATTATTTGAAAATTTTTGGTTTATAAGTTTATGTGGAGTGTTGGTGTGAATAGAGGGGGAAAGTACATCTTGTCTGTAGCTTCTATTCCATGGAGGGCTTTAGTTTTTATAACAAGGCAACCTTTTGACTCCTACTTTGGCATCTCTTAGCCAAAAGTTAAAGTTGTTATTTGGCCGAACAACATTACTATTTAGATTTACTTGTATTTATTTACTTTATAAAACTGCATTATATTTATAGTGTTTGTGATATTTTATAATTGTATGTAAGTATCTATTGACTCTGATCAGATTGTTTCTAAATATAATAATATAAATTTAATGACATGTTGGATGAGAAAAAAGAGGCGGATAAGAATGGGTCAATTGACCCTGTTTTTTTTTTTTTTCTGAAAACCCCCTTAATTTCTTGCTGTGGATATCACCATACAAGATGGGCATGCCTTGGAGTTATATGTCCAGCTCTGAAATATAGATATGGTCAGAAATTGAGCAAAGACATGAGGCAGACACCGTGCAGGTCAGATGCCAAAAAGCGGGCCGCTTTTATGACGGTGGATGCATGATTTGTTGAACATTTGGTGCATCCGGTGATTGTAAAGTAGGTCAGGTAAGAATTTTTAGGTGAAATATTAGTCATCCACACATGGTTTCTTTTCTCTTTTCTTTTCTCAAAGCAAGTACTTATTCCTGGCTGCTGCTTTATACAGTTATACTGCAGCAAAAGCAGCACTTGGAAAACATTATTCTCGTTCTGATTATCCAATGTTCGAAGGTACTACTTGTGTGTTCTAGTCCTCATAACCAGTATTTTCAAAGTCAGCAGCTAAAATCGATTAATTACTTGATTAATCATTGATGGTGGATAAATCATCATGGATAATGTATTCGAAGGGCATTGAGTGGTTTTAAACAATTAGTGAACCGTATGATTTGATTAATCATTAGTTAATAGTCTTGGCGGCATGGGATAAATCTATATACTATATTGATGTACTGTAAATTACAAAATATTTTGTACAAAGTTACCGTGTTTTGTGGTATGATATTTATTCTATTAGTTGTTCTGATTAACTACAATTTATCTTTTTTTATCTATATATGTTCTAAGTAGTGCGTTATTCATTTCACAATATAAATCTATTTATTGTATGTATAAGAATTAAAGTGCACAAAATAAAAAAAAGAAATGGTATTGGACTATAATAGCTTTATTAAATAAAATTTGAAAATAATTGAAATGAGTATTAATAGAGGAGTGAGAAAAATATTAGTAAGGATAAAATCGTAAATATGTATTAAAAAATATATTGGGATTGTAAGTAGATTTATATTGTAAAATATCTAAAAACAGAAAGTAGATTTATATTGCAAAATGAAAGGAGTATAAAAAAGAAAAATTACAATAATGATAAGCATGCTTAATATATCTAAGGGTTAACTGGTTAGTGGTAACCTATCCATTTGAAGAGTGTATACTATTTTTTTACAAGACTGCTCGTAACTCATGAATTACTGTTCTGCAATGGCACATATGAAGCTGCTCTGCAGTCAGGTATCAGTGTCTTTTTTCTTTATAAAAAACAAAACGATTTGGATGTGATTTATGAGAGGCACTAGTCCACCCCTTTTATAAAAAGGGGGAAGAAGGCAAAAGCTAATGGTTATGGGCACCGACAAACAAATATAATCATAAACAGCCGAAACTAACGAAAACATTTGATAAAAAAAATAACACGGATTAGTTCAAAACAATAGAAACTCCGTTGCCACATATAAATATATTATAGAAGCAATCCTAAAGATCTTGCTTATAAGTTTTATCCAGAAATTATTTTGCCTTGTAGCGAATGGAATGGAACTAGTGACGCATCAACAATTACAGAGTTGGAAATAATTTAAACGTGACTTTGTCCAAAACTTTGTTCCAAAGCTACGCTCAAATGTAAGATCAAAAATCCAAATGCTTACGTATCAGATCCAGCACTTCCATAAGAAAAAAAAACGTGTTAAACTAATTATCCCCGTACGTTTGGACAGATAAGTTTAGCAATCCCAACATGCAAAAACATTTATTAATTCCCAGCAATTGCGCCACGAAGCATGGCAACTTGTAGTCCAAGGGTCATAAACTAGCCCAACTTATCATTTGACTTGACATTATTCTTTGTCTTTTAATTAGCTATTAAATACAGGTTCTTTAGGTTATGCAGCTATATCTAATACTTGAAGCTGAAGCCCATTGATCGGTGTCGTGTGTGAAATGCAAAGACATCAACTTCTGCACGAATGTGTGATCACATCACATGAAGTTGATGGGAATTTTTTTAAACATACTTAGCGACTAAACATTGAATCTGAACACCAACCAAACAAGCAAACCTAAACCAAACAAATGTTGGCAAGTTGCAATCATCTTTTATCCGATAAGTAGTCCAAAAGTTTACGCGTATGATGCAGCTCTAGACTGACTGCCATTGACGAGCTTTGAACAAGCAGCAGCATCCAAGGCCACTGAAATATCGACACAAAGCTACTACATGCTTGCCTTTTAATTTCAGCATGGAACAGGCCAGCCATTACCAGTGGACAAATGGTGATGTGTATGTATGAAAATTAATGAGAGATACACTACAAGAGTACTAGTCCCGGTACTGTTCTTTCCGTTAGCTGAGATGTCGGTTTCAAGAAACAATCTTTTCTGCTAAATGAGCCAGACAGGGCAATTATTTCTCTCTCTGAGCAAAAGGACAGGACCCTGAAGCATTTATGCCTGAAAGGTTACTAGCAGGATACGCAACCACGATGCAGTTTTTGCAAGATCAGGTGGATGGCCAAACAAGAGAACAAAAGAATCGCCTGGAGCTGGATATCCCTAATCAGAAATGGCACAGTGCTGTAATGATGCCCCAGTAGCACACATGACTGCTACTACTATAACATTCAAGCCTCAACCTGCAACTCGTGCATTTGGCCCGCCTCAGATGCGTGCAAGACCAAGGGCATTCAAAGTTCTGAATCATCATAAGATTTGGATCGTACACCGGAATCAAAATGTACATCTGGTGATGCAGGATGCATCAAGACAGGAGAGATGGTTTCCATGTTTTACACAGAACTGGGATGGGGAAACTGCCTAATTTGGGACCCTTGCAAAAGCTCATTCAGCTGTGGTACATACTACGATGATGCTCGCCGTTCGCTTCTTGCTGCCTAGCAGCTCCCTAGGTTGTCACTGCCAGCATCTGTTAGTATCGTAATCCTCCGCGCCGATTTGATGAACTCACTGAAAATAAGAGAACAAAGCATGGTGTTATCAGTTTGAGAACTGAATAAGAACTTTTCATGTGTGACAAGTCTATAACAGAAGTTGTTGCTGTGCTCACCTGAAGGTCTCATCACCGGCGTGTTTCATTTCACCTGTGGCACCACGGTAGAGCACACGGCTCCTCAATTCAGTGCTCTCAACACAGAACATGTCGGATAAGCGACCATACAGATCCTCGAATGAGCTGAGGGCCGAGAGATCAAGATTCCGGCCCACGGTGTCGGATTCAATGAACACCTTGCATTGCCCGGGCTCCAACCCGAACTCGGACATCTGGTTGTTATCTCTAAACCATTGCAACTTCTCAGATGATGTGTTGTCAGTAGGACTATTCTGAATGACCCCAGAGCCCGAGCCCTCAGAGACATTAGCCCCTTTCTCGGTGTTCCAATTGTGCAAGCTATTCCCAGTGGGCCCGGGGGAAGTCGCGCCACCGGAGTTGCTAAGGCTCATCTGCTGCTCGGTTAGTATTGTCCGTCCAAAGAGCATTAGCCCGAGTGGCTTGGCGCCGTCGGGCGGCTTTGCGCCAACCGACACAGCGCACAAGACGTCTTCACGACCGGGTGGACTGCCAAGTGTCAAGTCAGTGCTGATTCTTGGTGCGTGAGGACTGGCATTATCAAGACGATGGAGACCGGAATACATTAGGCTCGACTGCAGGTGGCTAAGGTGGAGATCTGATAAAGATGGAACAATTTGCGCATGCCTGGCTCCCTGTATGCCTGCAGGAGCACCACTGTCCTGGAAAGGGCAGAATGGAAGGTTGTTGTTGTGATAATGGTGATGGCCGTGTGCCAAGAGGTTAGGGGGAAACGCCGGGTTGAGGAGCGGACCCTCGAAGGGGAACTCCGGGTATGGCGGAATGCGAGGCTTCTTGCGCGGCGGCGAGAAGGACGCCAAGTGAATGGCCGGCATGCTCGACACGAGCTCGACCAGCCACGGGCTCACCCGCTTCACGTTCTGCAGGAGATCCGGCTCGTCCCAGGTCACCTGTGCAAAACCCCCAATTCAAGAATTAGACGACGAGCGCAACATATTTGTCCATGGTAAGCACTGTTGGACCTCTTTTTAGTGGGGGTACCTGAAGAAGTCGCCACGGCGACTGCGGCCACCGGACGGGGTCGGCGACGTGTACGCCGGCGACTGTGCCCATGAACCAGCTGATCCGGGACGAGTCCTCGGTCTCGAAGGCCATCTTGAACCGCATGCCGGGGCACCACTGCACGCGCATGGCCGCCCGGACAGCAGCCGAGCGCACGCAGAACTCCGGCGTGCTCGCACGCGGATAGTAGACCACCTCGAACGGCTGCCCGGCGACAGCCAGCCTCGCCGCCTCGGCCACGCCCTCGGCGCGCACCTTCCCCTTGCCCTTCGCGCCCCCGCACGAGCTCACATTGCCTCGCATCAGCCCCCCGTACTGATCCCACCCGGGTGGGGAGGCCTCGTCCCCGCCGCCGCAGAACCCACGTTTGGCACGGCGGATGCCGACGTGGAGCTCGCCGCCGTCGCCGCGGAGGAATACGATGGAGTCTCCGGCCATGAGCTTCTTCTGGTTCACGAACGTGCTCCACCCCGTCGTAAGCAGGTGCCGGCGCGGGGTGCCCCGGTAGATGTGCCGGAATTTCCACGCGGCGCCGTGCACGTCCTTGGCGACGACGGTCTGCACGGGGGGATCAGCGGCGTAGTCCAGCCGCGGGAAGATTGTCTCCGCGCAGTACCGCGGCACCGAGAACCCCCCGCCGTTGTTGGCATCTGACTGCGTCAGCGTCTTCGCGAACGACGCCGGCTTCTCCTTCTCATCCGCCCCGGCCGCGCCGCCCTCATCGGGGCCGGCCTCCTCCACGGCGCGGAGCGGGACGAGGCGGATCTTGGCGAACACCTCGTCCGTGTCCGGGTCAGCCATGAAGCGGACGGCCGCGACGCGGCAGGGCACGAGCGCCGGGACGCGCGCCGCGGAAAGGTCGGCTGAGCCGAGCGCGTGCTCGGCGTGGCCCTGCGGGAAGTAGTAAACCCTGGAACCCACGGGCGGCACGGTGCACATGCCGCCGGCGCAGGCCAGCCACAACTGCGGGTCCACGCACCTCCCGCCGCCCATCGGCTCGGTAAGGTCCGCGAATGTGAGCATCGGAACCCACTAACTCAGGCAATTCTTGGCGCTTGCAGCTTGAGCTAGAAGCAATAGAGGTTCGTCGGAGTGGTGTGGAGGTGGTCGCCGGCGAGGAGGTTTGTGTGGGTAGGTAGGTGCTAAGGCCTAAGGGCGTGCTGTTCCCACGGTAACAAGTAACAAACCCCGCCCGTTTGCGTCTTATAATTATAAGTGGCCAGTTCTATGAGTGAGGGAGTGGAAGTGCGAGAATGGGCCCAGGATGGTGTGCGGCGATCTGTGTAGGGAACAGTGGTGAGTGCCAATGGCTGTGGCACACGTGGAGTTTCGTATTGCTGGAGGAGACGGAGGTTCCTGCCTTCGTGGTGGGCATGGTCCATGGAGAAATACTGTATATTGCTGTTTATTTTAGTATTGATTTTTTAGGGAAAAAAACATAATCAGTTGGTAACTAACCATCAGATCCCCTGATATTCGAGCATGCTGCTCAGACCTGCACTCCTCGCAGCCGTTAATTTGACCCGAGACCAGCCAGAAATTTTAAATATATTGTGAGAAGTTTTGAAAGTTAAAATCTATTTTTCTATCTTGATCTCAAGTATTGATTTTTTCTTAAATCATCCACAAAAATGAATTAATAGTATTATTTGTATAGCATAAAAGGAGATGCCATCATTGACGACTATTCTTACTGTGTGCACTGCAATTCAGATTTTGAATCCCCGCCGCACAACCTTGTTAGATATTCGATTTTTTTATAAGAAGACTTGACATGTAAGATTCGTAAGATTTAATTACACTGATAATTAATCTATCCATAATTCCATATACCGATAATAACATTGATATTATCATTATGTAATAAACTAATTCAAATTATAAACGGTGTGATCGACTACTAAATCACCGTTCACCAGTTTTTGATGTTGGGATCTCATGCATTTTGGCACGATCATGAAATCGAGATGTGATGTGGAAACGCTTAAATACATGAGATACAGTTTTAGTTTTCTGTCTATACTCGAGTCAAGTGACGGATATATCTCCTTCAATAAAGTATGCTCATAGAGATTCAGTTTGTAACTTTAGCATGAACAAATTTCTAAATAAACAAAACCTTTAGCATGAACAAATAGACTGAATGATATATGCTCAAACAAGGCATTGGAACGATGAACATACTCTTTAAAAAAATCATCTAGTTAAATATTATAAAACAAAAGAGGATATGTTGATTTTTTTCTTTAAGAAGTCTTAGAAAATTTTGCTGAGTGTAACACGTAATAAGCTCAATGTCATAATAATAATAGATATGGGGTTGTCGAACATGAAGATTAATTCATAATTTTTTGGTTTTGTTTACCGTAGAACATGGGATGGTTGAACATGAGGATTAATTTGAAGGTTATCTTGTTATTTTCTTCTCCAAATGGTAGACCGATGATGAACAACAAGAGACTTAAAGAACATGACAAGTATTCTTTAATGAAGACGAGAGTCATAGATAGAGGAGATTGTGACAGGAACTATTAATAATCTGAAGGACAACTCAACTCTGCGGCATATGATTACTGAAGAACGAACTATTGAAATGTGATTAATACATCAATATACAGTGTAGAAAAAACACCAATATCATATATCTGAACACCACTTCGCGATATTGTGCCAATTCAAGCGTATTGACAGGTATCATGCGACAATTCAGTAATTAACACTGCTCGCTGATGTACAAGAAATCGCATGATGAAGTCCTGGCATTTGATAATCACCAGCTTAGTTTAAAATCGTGAAAATTATGCTTCAAGGTATTCATGTGATACCATGGCTTGATTCGTTGGTCTTGAGGTAGTTGGCCAGCAAAGGACTTGAAAATCATTAACCATGTTGCCTTTTTTTTTTCTTGATCCGGAAGGCTGCTTTGCTTGGCCGCCGAAAATTGCTAATATGAGGATGACACTCCATTTCGACTTAATTAATTAAATATTTGTTTGGACCAATTAAATATATATTACATTAACACTCCATTTTAACTTAACTAACTCAAGATGAAAATTGTATAAGAAAATTTTTAAACGTAGAAAATATTCAGAGCTGTTAGATCTGATACGGATGATTTTAAATATGTAAGATGGGATACATCAAGACTTGTCCACATAAGTTTCAATAATTTTAGATGGCTTCCGATGGATAAGAAAGCTCACACAATTTTCGGCTGTTAGCTGGCTCTTTAACTGCAAATACATTATTTTTATGCTCTCGGATTATTTCCCCCGTGACAAGCACAAGTACGTACAATCTGGTGCCATGTTTATGAATGATGGTGCATTAACTATTTAATAACTACTGCATAAAGATGTCTTTCGTACAAGCAAACTTTAGATGACAATTGACAATCTCATTTTACCTGTCAAATGCATGCCGACGGGTAAGCAATTAATGTCCAAAAAAAATCTGCAATCGATTGACTCAAAAGATTTGAGAATGTACCGGCTAAAGTTTTAGCTTCGAATTTAATTTTTACCTTGTAGAAATTGGAGCCATAAAGTTAGTTTCTGAAGTAAAGAAGATGGAAATGTATTTAACATGCAATTTCAATTTCTCTTTTTTTAACGTTGTGACTGACATTTTACTTGTTAAAGTATTAACATATCATGCAATTTATAGCAACTGTCCACAAACTCTCACCTCTAAATTTTAAAGGTGGTCAAACCACTAAAGAGGTGGTTCAAAATTTATATTGGAACTAAAATTTGTAGTTAGGCCAGCTATATGGTGGTGCTAGGTGAGCACCAATAACAAAATAAAATTAGGGGTCTAAATTGGTTCATAATTTAGTCTCAATTAGTTGAAACCACACTCAATTTAAAATTTTATCTATGTTTCATATTTTCTAAAGATATGTCATTTTCCAATACTATAATAGAGATATAATTGATTTTAGATATGATTGTCATATAAATCTGTACTATAGTAAAGATTGAGTTAGTTTTAAATATGATCTTTCAAATGATGAATCTATACTATTATAAATATAATGAATAAAATAGATCTTTTCTCTTTTGCATATTAATGTAGAAATTTCTCATATTTTTCCTTTTTTTTTTTATTTTTTTGGGAATTTGTAGCATTTTTTTAGGTCCAAAATTAACATGGTGTAGCGTTAGAATTTATTATATCATATATATAATAGATTAATTACTTGTGCTGTAAATAAAGGATAAATTTGGCAAGTTAAAGAAGAAAAAAAAAACTATCTTAATCACTTAAATTCAGGGTTGTATTCATCTTAGATCGTGTACTTTTCAATTGTGTTATTTTGATCTTTTGACTTTGAGGTGGGTGTTATTTTTCCCTTCCACTAAGAATTTCACAAAGTTATATCCAAACTAAGTCGAAATCCCATATAATCGTGTGCTAGTCTCTATATAAGTTAAAATTTTATGTATATTTTATAAATATGTCATCTTTTAATTTTATAATAGAGATAAAATTGATTTTGGATACGACTTTTCAAATGAATATATATCAGAATAGAGATAGAGTTAATTTTAAACATAATTTCTAAGATTATAAATCTATACTGTTATAAGTATAATGAACAGAATATATCTTTTCTTTTTTTTCAATTAATTTGGAAATTTTTAGCCGATTTTTTTCTAGAATTAATATGCGAATTTTGAATATTTTCTATGTGAGGACAAAATTAATGTGGTAGTTCCAATATCACTATAATTTATTATATAATAAATCACTAATATGGACATATCAAACTTACCATGAGATGATGAGAACAATCAACTAGCTAATTAGTGCCTTCAAATTGTTTGAGCCAGTCTTTTTGCAATTAGGGTGCTTGTCTCGATGTTTGGTGAAATTGTAGTTAGAACTAGATGAATCCGAAAGCGAATCCAACAATTTGAAGAAAAACAGCAACACGATCGGTTTAGATGAAACAAAAACAACGATTCAACAGTGAGAAATGCAGCGACAATGTGGATACGTTCATATGAAACAAAGACGTCGATCCAACTGTCAGAAACATAACAATGATGTGGATACAAACAAAAACAACTTTCAAATAATGCTGATTGCAAAAACTATAAACTGGGCCAACAACTTCCAAGTTGCATGGAGTAAATATTCATTGGGACATTCCGGTTGAAACTCGAAACCGTTCAAGGTACACTTCATGAAATTGCATGATGTACCGGGTCCCGTTTGCCATGGCTACCCGTTCCAAGATCCCGTGACGGCGCCGCCGGCGACGGGCAAGGTAAGGAGTGCCCCCACGCTAGCGTTCGCCGTAACGGACCCCGTTCTGGGCTAACGTGAGCGCCCTGCCTCACGTGGCGACAATAGCGGGGACCTGCGCGTGAGGCCCACCGGCCCGGCTCTCGGGACAGCAACGAGACAAGTACGTCAGCCACAGTCCGAAGTCGACGTCGCTGACGTGGACGGCCAATGGGAGGCCGCAACGGGACCAGGTCAAGGCAGGCGTGTGTGCGGGTGGGATTTTTGTCCCCGTCGATGCTTGCCCGCGCCTCACTGTCGCCGTCTGCTGCCCTCGGGCCCCGCCTAGTCTCCCACTGTCTCTCTCTAGGTTGCGTTCCATACTCTGTATATTTGATTCTATGTAACCTCAAAATTTTATGTAATATTTTTCCTTAGAATAAGACAATATGTAATTTAAAATTATTGTATTTAGTAGAATTAGTAGTCTTATTAGATCATTAATAAAAATATTAAACTATTATGTTTGGTGTGATATAGTAATATACTAATATTCCTTGTTGATTAAAATATGCATATCATAGTTCGTATAAATCATGTATCGGAGTATAACGTAGATCTCATTGTCAAAATTTATTGTATAATTATATATTGGAGATATTTAAAGAAAATAAGAAATGACATTGATAACAGTTATATATTAAGATTATAAAGAACTCGTCATACAAGATACACATCTATTATGTTCAATCATTTTTCAACAAATTATAATAATATTTGTTATAGGGTAATCTTATATTATGATTTTAGATTACATAATCTTTTAGTTAAATATAGAAAAACTTTCAAATTACATCAAGAGTTCTTGTAATCTTCAAATAAAAATGGTGTACCAAGTGCACCCCTAGAAAGTGGAGAGGCACGTTCATTTTGATCCTAATGGTCTGTTTTTAATCCAACGTTTAAGAAGAGTTTGGAGAGGTTATAAAAAAAACTATATTGGTTGAATATAGGTGTTGAACCGCAAATGACGAGACGGACGATATGTAAAGTGCGAGGAAAAGAGTGGCATAAACTTAAAATGCAAACTTTTGTGCAAATATGTGAAAATTGAACCTCAAATATGTGATCTCATTTATCTATTATGTCAGTAACTTCTCTCCTAAAAAAATACATATATAAAAATACACATCAATATAAGATTTAATCTAAACACACATATGAAAAAGAGTCCAGAATTTCACCCTAACTTATGTTTGGGTGGTACATAATTTAATCATCTGATGATATGTATGAGTTTTCAAAATATACACTTATATAGCACATGTAAGTGCTCAAGACAAAGTGTGAGAAAAAGAATGCTCAAACTGAAAAAATACGAAATCTTGTGCAAATATGCGACAATATAACCATAAAGGCTCAAACCTACAATCTTATCTTGTTGAACAGAGCAACTACTTGTCCGAACCAGCCCTGGTCCACGATTCCACGATACGGTAAAGTGTATACTTTTTAAAGAGATGTCCTAATGGTATATGACGATAAAGCACACTAAAATCGAAAGTAAGTTGTGCGGAAAAAAAAGATGCGTATGGTACGGATGATTTTGTTGGCTTCATCACAAATGGACTAGCCCGTAACTAAACTACCAAAACACTAGTCAAAAACGTATACTCGTGTCTTAGTTTATGTTCATACAAGATATTGTTTGTCTGCGTATCTCTCTAGTTAATACATGGTGATCTTTTATTTAACTGTAGATTAGCAAAAGAGACACAATGATCAAAGTGTTGAACAGTACTTTTAAAGTGAAATGACATAACCTAATGACTAATTTATTCCAACTACCTCATATTGGCAGAAATGCAGAATGGATAAGGAAAAAAAATTCACTGGACCCAAGCTTCCCTCATCTTGTTAGTTGGCACCTCGCTCTCCAGATTGTGTAATTACTAAGAAAAAGAGGGGACAACAGAAATGCTATGTTTCGGATCGATAGTAACCTTCTATGACATAAAATTTTAATTATTAAATATCTTTTTTGTCAATTGTACGATGACACATCAATTAATTCATACAATTATCATATATTAGTACGAGAAGTATATCTGACACACTGTGCAACAGTGTAATGACTGGGGTAAAACACACGCAGCATCTTATTTCAGATTGGCACTGTGGTAATTGTCGCCGGTTCGGACAAAGGAGTTGCCCAGGGAGTTTTGTTTTGCAGCTATTAATACCACAGTAGGCACATATATACACTCCAGTTCTGTTTCCAATGCTTGGCTACGTTTGTCTGCTCCCCATTTGTAGTTTTGTACAGTACCTGCTTATAGTAACAGTACCCTGCATCACCCACCACCCAACTCGGATGCGCGTAACCGACGAGGGCATGTCCACCTGGTGCCACATGAACTGGATTTGCTTCTATAGTAATGTGTAGGATGTTCCATTAATAAATGATATTTCGGATTGAGTTCTATGAAAAAACAGTGGAACAAATCTTTTTGGATCATATTTAATCTAGACCAAATTTGTTGAAGTTAATCCATTCTAACTGTAGTTGCAATCGCAACGGATTCTGTCCAATACTACATGGTAAGAGGTGGGTAGCTAATAACGATGCAGGATACGAGAGGTGTGACGCTAGGAAAGGCTAGACTGTAAAACTACACAAATTCTATAGCAAAGAGAAGCTAAAAATCATCTTTGTGTTTTTTTTTGTATCATTTAGTGGTGGGATGGGTGGGTTGTGAATTGAATAAATATTACAGTTTGTAAAATAGCTTTAGTGGAAAAGTTAATTAATTGTATTGTTAGCATGATAACATCATCAGATAACTGAATAGTCAATTGAACAGCACGTACCTCGCTGTTAATTAGGAGGAAGATGATCCCAAAAGATTTTAACCACGCATGAAGGAGTAGTTGACGCGCAAAGAGCAGTAGAAACGGCTCCTGGCGTCGTATTTGTCCACTTCAAACTGCTGAATCCTGAAAAAACGGGAGTAGGAAAAATAAACCGAAGTCGCCGTCCCTCGCATAAACCACGGCGCAGGATCGCCGGCGCCACCTCGGGATCAACCGCTCATACAAGAAACAAGAAATAAAATAACCAAAACCCCTTCACTTCTTGCTACTAACCAGTTCTGTTGAACACCAACTTTGACTTGCAAATACCAAGAAACAGTATGAAATAAAACGATCCCGAGTTTTATATTCAGACGGACAACGCGGCTACAGAGAGCATACATGCATGCATGCATGGCATTAGTTAAAAAATTTACAGGTGTTTTGGACTTTGGAAGTGCATGGAAGGCATGGGATGGATCGTGTCGGCCCCGGAACAAAGATCCCGGGGTGGGCGGGGGGCGCGGGGGTCGCCAGAGCATAGAAACATGCGTAAGCCTGTCCCACGTGACCGGCCGGCACGGAGGCTCCGCCGCCGGCTCGCCGGTTGCCCCCACATGCCGGCGTCTGCGGTGCGGATCCGACGATCGATATGGATCGCCATGAAATCGATCGGTGCGATTTGATTGTTGTTTAATTGTTAATGAGGACTTAAGTGCTAATGCAATAATGCGCTCATGCACATGTTGATGTGATCATGTGCTTTGGCAAAGGTCAAAGCTCTAAGTTAAGTAAAAGCCATGATGAAATGCCATGTGCTTTTTTTATTGGGATCATGTGGATGCCCCCTGTATTTTGTAATGATGGAAGTGCCAAGTTGTTAAATGCAGAATTTTGTGACAAGACATTGCTAATTAATGCAAAATCACCACCACCTGAAAAATTGGACTTGAGGTGCTCATGTTGGAACATATTTGCTGGTACAATGTTGAGATCAGGCTAATAGAGTTTAATTGTACACGCATAGTTGAATTGGGTGGATTTGGATGAAACAGTATGTTTCAAATTTGACATGTGACAGAAGTCAAAAGTTCTTGAAATTAAACAAAAATCTTCAAAAGCACAACTAGAATTTCAGCATCCAATCTGGAATGGAAGAAAAAATCATCCGAAATCTACTGGATAAATTAGGGAGAACTCTAGGGTCCCAATCCCCCTCAATTACTGTATCACAATTATAATGACATAATTCGTTTTCTATAGATATTTAAACCATGTTCATACCAGTGGGCCGAACCGGCCTAGGCTGGCACGGTATACGTAGTCAGGCTAGCCCTGGCCAAACGGGCCATATTCAAATTTCCAAGCTGGGGCATAGCGAAAAGTGCGCCTTTACTTCGGGCCTTAGCAAGTATTTTTTTTGTTATGTTATATGCATTACTCAGAACAAACTCTTTATTTGATATAGTTTATTTAGAGTTCACTAAATCTTCTCTTAATATCACAGGTCCAAACGCATTACTAGTGAGACGGCCGGTCAGCGGAGGTGGTGGATGAGACTGTGGATGTTGGGGTGGCGGAGTGAGGTGGTGTGTCCTTGCTTGTCGGAGGGGAGAAGTAGGGGAGAGGATAGGGGTGGGGGGATTGGTGGTGCCAATGTCATCCTCAATATTAGCCTTATAGGGAGGGGTAAGGTGGCACGAAAAAGAGGAAGGAAAAGTGTGGAGGAAAAGGTGTATAGATTAAATCTAATTTTAAATTGATGGTGTATATATTGTAAGTTTTTAAGGATATATATATTTTGCTCGTCAGTAGAGTGAGTTATATATATATATATATATATATATATATATATATATATATATATATATATATATATATATATATTTTGCATCTCATTTTTCGGTATTTTCATAAATTATATTTCAGAATATCATGTAAATAATTATAAAAAATCTATAAAAATTAAAGAAAGTATATATTTAGTTGTTTAAGTAGTCTATAAAATTTGAAATCAAACTTCGATATATATTAGGAGAAAGAAAAATGATAAATTTCATTGAACAGTAATTTTTATCTTTTATTTTTTTATTTTCGGATTTATTTTCAGTATAATTTGTCTTTTTTTTGTTTTTCCTTGATTGAATCTGCATTTGAAATTTTGTGAGTTGATTAATTGATTTTTATATTAATGGTAGTACTTTGGCATAAAAGAAATTAATGTTACTATTTGGCCCAGCCCAAAATAAACGGAGGTCCCGCAAAATTTGACGGTTTTTGCTGCCTCCTGCCGGCCATCGCGGAGGAGCTCGCCGGCGACCTCTATGGAAGGAGCACTACACCATACGGCCTCCAAGGTGTGTAAATTACAGATCCCCACATACACCACGCATATGGATTTTCATCAATGGATCATAGATGCTTGATTTGTGCAGCGGAGGTCTTTGATTCGGTTGGCGCAGACGGGCGCGTCCGCTGCTGCTCGAGCACCGGCGACCGTTCTTCTCCTGCGTGCCGTCGCCGACCAGGTCGGTGCTTTGGATACCGTGCTTTGTTTGGTGAACTGTGAATTAGAGCATGTGTGAAACACAAGTAGCAATTTGAGCTGCATTTATAGAACTTTTGTTGAATCAAAATATACACTCACTGCACAGGTAAAAATCTTTTCCCGTTTCTACAAAAGGAATGAATCAAGAATGGAAAGAAATGGCTTTCCTGGCCTCCTCAAATTCAAAAGAGTAGGCGTACAAACATACTACTGGGGCTAAACTAAACAAGAGAAGCCTTAGCAATCGTGGGATACGCCATTAGCCTTTTTGGTGTCGTTGCTGTCTTTGCTGGCCAAGAGTGGCTCAGTCTCCTTGTCTGGCATCTACAAGAAACATGAAAAACATTGAGTGGGTGAACTGAAACTTGAAGATTCGATTGGAGCTTTTAGCACACAATTAGCATCATTTATAATCAGAATGTGTGAGGGTTGAAGAAATCAAACCTGTGACACTGGCAGGGCATCATTTGCTGACTTCTTCTTGCTCTCCCTCACTGAGAAGTAGGAGTACAATCCCATCCCGAATATGGCGATGAGAATGCCTAATATGTTTCTCGCAGTGAAGGGGTCATGCAACAGAGTGTAGCCAAATGAGAGAACCAGGCATGTCTTAAGGTGGCCAAGCACCTGGTATGTAACTGGAGATGTCGTTCCAATCACAAGGAATGTACTGAAGTTCACGGACACCGCAATCAAGCAAGATAGGATGATGAAACCCTGCATATAGTTCATGATGGAGCATGATCGTGCATCTTATTAGTCATCCAAATATGAGGCAGATTTGGAGGTGTCTCAGAAAATGATAAAATGTCTAAATTTTCACTCATGAACATGAGGATGATAATACCATCTTTTGAACATGTTGATACATGCTAGCAATAACCAGTAAAGCCTCTATCATCTTTGATTTGTAATTTCCTTTTTCTAAATATATAGCCTTCAGTGTTTGGAATATAAATGTGCGTAGGAGACACATTACATGCTTGAAGCTTGCAGTGCTGCATATATGCAATTGTTCTTTGACTTTTTGCTCCAGATGAAAAGTGTAGCACTAGGTTTGGTTCTTGAGTATTTCTTTTGCAGTGAAACACCATATGCTAATTGTGTTTTCTGGCAACAGTTGATTCAACCAGGGAAGCCAAGCATTATGGATAACATTATGGAAGTATGTTTGTTATTTGAGGTTTAAGCATCTTAGCTAGTTTTATTCATCCCTAATTCCTTTGCAGTCTTGCTTGCACATTTGATAAACATAATGCATTATTAGATTCTTAAAGGGTCGGATTTTTCTATTTGAGAGAACAAAGTTCTAAAATTTGGTTGACAGAGCATATGAAAGTATTCCATTAATTTCATGGATAAAGTATTGCAGAGCATACCAAAACTGGAAGAGAATATTTGTGGGCGAAAACGCTGTGGTTGGTAAGGAGTTGATCCACAAAGGGACCGGTTGCAAACAGAATTGCTGCTTGATAAGGTGCAGATTGGTAGAGAAGCTGTGTTGAGGAGACCTTCAACCTCTTCTGTATTGTATTTGTGAGCTTCATTCAAATTTGTCAGGTTAAGAATAAACCATAGCAAAGTAGAAAAGATTTGGATTACCCATTTGACGTTCAATTGTTCATATTGTATAAATGATGAGTTTTTGGTTGCCGAAGTAACAAAATAAAAGGCAATAATGGGTAAATCATAAGCCCAAAACTTCACAAACAACTCAGAATCCTCATTACTGGGTCCTTGTCTGATAGCTGCCCCGTCAAATGTTTGTGTTAGAAAACCAACCTTTTGGTAACATAATATGAAGACGAGCTTTTGAACATAAATGTTTCGGATCAAGGATACAATTTGGCCAATACAAGTTGTGGCGATGGCAAGGGCAGAAAGGATGGACCCAAGAAGATTTAGCTTGAGATCAGTAACAGAAGCAATGCCAACTCCAAGAAGCAAGACCAGCAGAGAAAGCTTGATACTCTCACTGCATATTGTTAGTTGCATAGGTGTCAGCAAAGATAAGAAAAACGCGTCTGGGTCGTTGAGGCTTCCAAAACTAGCAAAGATAACAATAGTTTTGGTTTATTTGATGAAGCTATTTTCCCTCCATTTCGTCCTATATGATGGTTAATTGTTCTTGCCAAAGTAAACACTCACTGAAATTATGGTTGTAATCAAACTCAAATTGAGATCAAGATTGTACTTGCAGTATATCTATCTTCATCTTTGTTTTTTGTCATGAGCTTGAGTTAGCATTTGTAGTTAAGAAACAACATGCTACTTTTCTAACCTGAATCTTTTCTTGAGGAATATCGTCTCCAACAGCACTGTGAAAGGTATGATGGCCAATTTTGTCATCTGCAGAGGATGCTGAGTTCGACCTGCTCTGTGCTTTATAAAGTAAGATACTAATCAAGTCTGAAAAGCACTGACCTGGTAGAATCCAATGGAATTGAATCCTAAACTGAGGTTGAGAAGGCCAATGGAGGTGCCATTCAGCAACCCAAAGAGAACCACTGTCTGTCCATCAATTGTCTTGGGCTCAAAAAAGTGCAACCGCTGTGCGACATGGAGGGTACAGGAGGTCACCATGAGATGCCAGCTAGTTAATGTTGTAGCTACATAAATTAGGCAGCATCACAATCAGAGCCAGTAGTTGGTAAGTACTGAATTTGATCTGTATATGACAGTGTTAACAGTAGTAGATAAAATAGGCTGAACGCTAATTATTTTGAGTCATGATTCTATTTCTAAGTTTTCTTTTTACTTGTAAACAACAGAGCTGAGGTACAAACCATATGGGAAGCCAAGAGTGCTGATAAGGGCTTTGTTGCAGATGACTATGGCAACTGAAGATGCGACGGAGAGCGCGAAAGACCCGATGACACCAAGCTGAAAGTCAGCCGACATCTTGACCTGCTGATGTTTCTCTTCTAGTCTGAATCTGCATTTCCACAAAGAAACCCGGTTTAACATATGCATGCTACTCACTGAACAATATAATATACCTATATGTTGTTCCATGTGACCAGTCACAACAATCAGACACTAATTCATACCTATTGTAAAAACTATGCTCTTCTTAAGTAGCTAGACCCATGCAAGTGCACGGGCTCAGGGCTAGTATCCAAAATATTTGTTTGATTGGCTTATAGGATGATATTGCAACTCCATTTGTTGTGGCATCAATGCTTTGGAGTTGGCCAAGTTCTTGGCCATATGTTTACAGCTTACGTGAACATGGATTACTGAGTAATTGCATGGGCTGAAGCCAGTACCGTGAGTCCAAATCCAAACTGCTAGTTTTGCCGACAAAATCCAGTGGGTTTCTTTCGTGATTCTAACGCGTACATTGCAAAAGTGCCGTCCAGCTCAAAGTAGGATAACGTGGCTGGACGTATACCTTTGCCAGTTTGAGTCCAGCAAGTTTGTACGACTTTAGGCAAGTGTATTTATTACTGGAAAAACTTAGGATGATTCCAATCAAATATTTCACTCGACAGAATTGCATATTTTAACAAATATAAAGGAGCGAATCTTTTTTTTTTCAAGTGCAATTTTGATTCAATTAAATTGAATTACACCTAAGAAATCCAATGAATAGTACAACTTAGTTTCTTGAAATGTAAGTGTTTGATAAGCACTGTAGCCGGTCCTTTTTTGTAACATCATTTGCAAACCTGAAAAGAATTTTAAAACTCACTGTTTCACCAGTATTTGTCCAAAAGCCAACCAGTTTTTGATTGAGTTCTCATTGATTTGAACTGGGGGTCAACCGGAACAGCTTTCGTTAATCAATTACAGTGGAATAAAAAATTCAAAGTACTCATTTTTTTTGTCAAAAGGTTCAACTCTATTGTATAAAAAAATGCAAGGAATACATTAAACATGGCCCAAAAAAGTAGAAGCTAGCAACACGCACTTTTCGTTAATTTCTCGAACATGACTCTAAATAATACTAACCTGACCTAACTCACCCATGAGGTCTTCTTGATTCAATTGTTGGCTTTGGTCCTAGGGAGTACAATAATCGAAGGTGATTCTAGTCACCATCAAATGATTGATCGCTTTGCAAGATTCCAAATGAACAAAAGCAGAGAGAGAAAAAAAAGAAAAAAAAACAAAATGTTGTGCAAGCTTATCGAATCCAAAGCCACATGCCCACATCAAGCACGAACCGCTATAAAACATGCATCTGTTTAATCACTTCCTTCATCTCAAAAACGCAGTTTGGTAATCTTGCCAATGTTCCCTTGTAATCCAATCTTTAAACACCAAACCTACCTATCTTTAAAAATTTTGAGCACATGAGAGAGAGCACGAGATCTCTGTTCAAATGCAAAAGCATAAACCCAAGAACAAGCAAAAAAAAAACACTAAAACTCTCGATTAACCAGAGCAAGCACAAAGGTAATCTTAAGATCAAACAGCACGAACAAGCACACAACAAGATGAATAATGATACTCACGTCAGAGTTCAGATCTTTCCTCTCCTCCGCTCCCAAACGATATGTTCCTATGCGTCTTCGTCTTCTCCAAAAGCGACACACACCTACGCGCGCGCGCGCGTGCGAGAAGGAATGGAAGGGAGGAGGTGCGGCTCCCTGGAGGGAGGAAGAGGGGGAGAGGGGGAGGAGTTTTTATGTTCAAGTATCGGTGGGCCTCGTGGGTGTGTGCATGGAATGGAATGGGTGGGCAGTTTGGTCCCTTGCTTTGTTGTTTGACGCTAGCTGGTGGTGTGGTCAGTGGGTGTTGGCTTCGTGAGCCCCACAAGGCATCGTGCAGGCGTGTTGCCGGGGGAGAATGGCGCCCTCAAGGCATATGGCAACTCACTCTTTCTTGACTACTTACCAAATATTCTACTACCGGCTCTCTTTTGGCCGCCGACATCGACATGGTTGCTCTTGAAGGGTTTTAGCGTCGGTAAAATAATAATAATAATAAAAAGATGAGTACGATGTAGGTTTTTTGTTATAAAAAATTTGTATTATATCCGTCTTCACATAATTTGAAAATTCTAATTTCTATCTTCATCCTTCACCTCCTTCTCCACTAATATCAGGCTATCACCATCTCCTTCCCAGTCTACTAATAATTGCGTGCATCCACACTGACGCCACCTATAGATCGATCACTACCCTCTTCCATCATGACCATTAACACTTTCTACCTTTGTCACGGTCACCAGCATCAACACCATCTCACACCGACAGTTGTCTCACACCGACAATTGTCTCCTTCTTCCATCACCTTTTGTCATTTCATACACCATCAACCGCCACTTGGTGCTAGTGGCGTCACTACCATCTTACTACCACTTATTACTGTTGGCCGCCACGCAGCTAAGGAAGGGGATGAGAGAAATCTAGAGGATAATTTAAGTAGTGATAGTGTGTTAATTCAATGGTACAGTAGATGTGTGCAGAATTGTAAAAAATATAATATTAGATCCTCAATAAAATTAAAAAAATATAGTGTCTTATTAATTTAGAAAGGGATTTATTTTGTATGGCACATATGTAATGCACTATGTTTGAATACACATTGATTTTTATGTAGGTTGATGTAAATAGAACATTGTTTTCAGATATCTTGAATTGCATGGAGATTGATGTAGGCCAATCCTTTTTCTTTTGGGACCAGTGCAAAATTTTGCAGCTTGCAAGATAGAACGAATACACAGAGTAGCTAACATAAGGATGCCAAGTTGTGGCCTGTGGCCTAGAAGATCTTGGTGAGCATAGTTTTGACTAATAATGCCAAACATGGATGATGATGACTGGATGGGCAATGTTTGCTTGTGTCCAAAAAGATGCTGTATTTTACTTAGCCTAGAACGAGGTTATGTATGGCTAGTTGGTGAAACACGTTTTTGTTTGGGAAAATTCATATTTTGTTCCACCCATTTTGGAATTTGGATCCAAGATCCTGACCTTTTAGGGTCTAAACTATTCAAATACTCTATTTTGATTGTTCAATGTTTAGTTGGGGGTTCTAATTTGCTTCTCTTATTAAAAATCATAAAATTTTGTTAAGTTTTTGAGTCACTGATCTGTGACTTTGACCCAAATTTTTAGTGATTTGGAGTTTTTTTTTTTAATCAAAGTTCAAAGTTGTGAGATCATAGAGTCTTCAAAATAAACTTTTAAAAGAGATCTAGGTCAAGAGTTGAGGGTCAAAATATGACTTTTCCTTAAATGAAATGATAAAAAATTTTCAAGGTTTTTATAATGAGATCGAACAAATTACCCATCAAGTGAAATAAACCACTACTCATTATATTGTATTTGCTTAGAAAAGCATAGGGCCTTGAGCACAATTGTTTGAGCCATCTCTGCCAAGTTACCCTTAAATACCCTTTAATAAAGCATCTAGACACTCTTTTTTACGTCAGTAAGGACCATGCGAAGATGATGCCTTGATTTTCATTGATGCAACACAAAACTAAGGGTCTTGAGATAAGCTTAAATATATGAAGTGAAGAATAATCGATGTTTTGGTTAGATTTTTTTTTTTTTGACTAATTGGTGTGCTGGTTATTATTATTATTATTTTGAGAAAATGGTGTGTTCATAATTAGTTGATGCACTATGGCACAATAAGTCAACAAAGTCCTGTATATATTCTGAATTCGAACCTTGTTTGCATTTCTCTTAATAGCAAATAAGATCATAGGAAATGCCTCTTCTTCTATTTATTTTTGTAATTATTATTTAAACAGGAAAGGAAAATGCAGTAAACATGTAGTCGATTAATACATTAGGTTGTCAAATGGTGGGTACTCCAACCGATATAGTATTTAGATAGTCACGCTAATCAGTTATTTTAAATCTCTGTTTTAAGATTTATGCAAACTATAACTAGTTTAAATAGTGCATTTCTAGAGGTGTAGCATCGACCTAACAAAGGTACATCCACTAAATTAAATTAATCCAAGCTAAAGAACCATCAATCTTTTGCTAATGCAATAATTGACAGGGAAAATTTTATTTTCTTGTCACTTGGGTCACAAGGTTGGGAGGAGGAGGTGGTTGTAGTAAAGCATGGGCTTTCTGTGAATGCAAGCAAAGTTCAATGGGCCAACAACACATCCGTAGAGCAAGCAGCTCTATTATTTTGGACGTTCGGTGAGACTTCACACTCATTTTTGAACCTCTGACTTTTGGACCCCACAGGAAAGAAAGACTCAAAACTTTGAATCAAATCAAGCTTGGAAATCACGAGTTCAACCCAACAAATCACTTTAATCATTCTCCATTTGACTAAATATGAAATCATTGCAGCGTTGTGCATTCTAAAAAAAAAAAAAAGGTCAAGGTTTCAAAGAACATATATTAATGGTGTCTGAGGTTACATATCACAGGTTACTAATCCAATTGGCCCACTTATCGGTGGTACAACCAGTAACTGTCACATGGCACTATATATATATTTCATTTTTTGTCGGTTTAAAATCATTTTATAAGTACTCATTTTTGTATTTGAAAAAAATTACTGATTTTCACTATTATTAAATTATTTTATTGAACATTCTTAAGATATGATAGGATGGGGACGGTATTCTAAAAAAAAAGTTTACAATTAATACGATAACAAATTTTGATTTGGGTATATAGGAACAGGAAAGTATTAAAATAAAGAGAAAAAAGAATCAGGACATGAACATTGGGGATTTATCGATGAACAATTAGGACGGAGTGAAGGGGAGGTGCAAATGAGTGTAGTAAAAATATTTAAAGGGTTTCTTGTGAAAATTTCTCTCCCATTTTCTTTGGCCTAGCATGTTTGGTCAAATAGATGACTTGTTATAAAATTTACTTTATAAGTATAAATTTTTTTAAATAAATTGAAACTGTAAGATAAAAACCCCGTTAACAGGTTTATTTTTAAAAAAAGTTAGCTAGGTCCAAACAACTCTTTTTTTTTTTATCGGTCCCTACCTATACCATGAAAGTTTGATTGTACGGTTTGCCAATTACTCAACCAGGTTCACGGATCAGCGAACCAATTAGGGGTCCTTTTTGTAAAAGACTGCTGTGCGAATTGTAGAACTTTTTATAGAAATAACTCATTTTAAAAAATTGTAAATCTAACTCGTAGTTGAGAAAATTTGTAAAATGATCTGATTTAAAAGTGCGGTTGATAATGATAGATAATGAATGTGTGGAGATATCTACCACATAACTACTGTGCTCTAGTATGTCGGTTGTTATTTATTGGTTAGCATAGTATTAGGTTAGGTTAGTTGTAATTAGGTTAGCATAGTTATTAGGTTAAGTTATTTTGTTGTTAGCTTATTTGTATTCAATATAGTAATATTTGGATTATAATATCTATATCTAACTAATTCAATGATACTATTGCATAAATAAATTGAATTTTTTTACCAATAACCTTTTAAAAAAAACAAAACTAATATCTGGTAAAAGAATGTACAAAAATAACTCATTTTTTATGTAGTACAATTATTTTTTTTGTGCAGAAAGAGAAACTCATGGCTAGACGGCAAGTGCGAGATATGGATCTGCCTCATATTGATGTAATATCTAAAAAATTATAAAAGAAACATAATCATATATAAAACATATAATATTCAAACTATGCAACTATTTTGGCCTCCGCGTCAAGGTTCTACTGAGTTAGCTGGTCAGAGAGCTACACATCTGTCAGATAAATTGTTTTTTTTGATAAACGACCTAAGAGAAGCCATGAATAGACGTTCGCACCTTGTGTTCCTCTATGTTCATGTACCTCCGATACTTAATTGTTTTAATGTACTTAGATATTATATGTTCTATATATAATTATGCTAACCTAATTATCAACTGAATTTACTTCAAATACTATATTATTGAATACAAATAAGCTAACAACTAAGAAACCTAACCTAATAACTATGTTAACCTAATTATAACTAATCTAACCTAATCACTATGGTAGTTAATAAATAACAATTAACATGCTACCCATAGTGGTGTGCGGTAAATAAATTTTTTACTGCACAAACAATGTACGACAGATTTTCTGTTTTTCTTCCACACTATTATTTTTCTACCGTGCCGCAGTCATTTCTTATTACTATACGTGCACATTGTCATTTTCGTACCGCTATTTATGCTACACAAGAAGCTAATTACCACACATCTCATGTACAGATTGTGTTACGTATCCCTCTACAATCAACTACAGTATTAAATTGAGTCATTTTGTAATTTTTTTCAACTATAAGTTAGGTTTGCAATTATTTTTTTAAATAGGTTATTTCTATAAAAAAAAAATCGAGAATCGTGCCCTCCGCGGCTCTGTTCCGACCTCTCCGTTTCCGTCCGGAACCCCAAACACACGCACCCCCTCTCGGCGTGGACCATGGCGACCGCGAGTGTCCAGCCGGCGGCCGGTGGCGGCGTGTGGCGATGCCTTGTGGGAGGTTGCCTCCTCCACACCACTGCACATCCTTTGATCGTCTGTGCCGCTCCTTCCCGGCCGCTCCATGTATACCGCGAGGAAGACGCCGACGGCCTCCGGACCCATATTTCAGGCGGCGTAGGCGGGCGATAAGACGGCAACATAGTGCCCAACCTCCTCTTCTACATGGATGGCAACACGCTCGTGTCCGACATGCGTCACTTCAATCAGATTGAGGACGAGGATGAGATCGACGACGTCTGCAGCAATGGCAACAAGATCAGGAGGTGATTTTGATCGGATCAACTCCTCAAATTCCATCAGAGAGGTCAAATGTAACAGGTGATCATAGTAGAGCGATTGATTCCAGTGAGTGATCCATGTTCTACTCTCAGAAGATCTTACTCGTAACATTTCTGTGATGTGAGTATTTGCGTACGTAGTCAGAAATTCTACTTGATACATTTGAAATTTAGCTCTACATAGTAAAACAGAGCATATAAATAGAATTTTACATGAATGATCAACCGATGGTTCTCCGCATTGCCTTGTACTAAAGTTACGGGAACGAAAATAGAAAAACTGAGACATACTGTTTTTGCCTGCCCACTCCAGAATTTCTTATCATTGCAATGCAACCTAGATGGCTACTGTTAGGGATTCTCTTAGTTCTAATATTACTTATTAGAGATAAAATAGATGATTTATTTCAAGAAAAATTACACCAAAATACAAAGACATCAGTCATTTATATAGACCTACATCTAAACTAGAATTAATCAGGATTATAACTAGAATTTAACTCAAACTCTTACTAATAAAATAACATAACTCTTTTTTTACTCAAACATTTAGAGATAAGGTAAGAGACAATTTAATAATTTTTTATTTGATTCAAACTTTTAATAATGAGATGAGAGACAATTCTAACTATCTCCTCATTGACTCGAAATCTCATCTAATACAAAAAAAAATCAAAAGAAGTCAAACACGACATAACTACTGATGAAAATACTGCTCTAGATTCTATAACACACGACATAACTGTTGATGAAAATACTGCTCCAGCATCTGTAACTTTCATGTTCCTTGTCTCCATGTCTCTTAGCACAATATCAAATTGAATGAACCCTAAAAACTGCAAAACCGAAAAATCGTCGACTTAACTCCTTGGTTGGACAAAATAACCATCATATGCATCTACCATCGTGCAAAATGCGAAATAACAAACTTTGTTGATGATGTCAGATCTAAAAACTTGATGACCTTGCTCAAAATAAAGTAAGAAGAGCTCTTGATCTAAATGTAACACAACTCTAGTAACGAATCAAAACACCTCAAATACTGTCTGTTCTCTCAATATTGAAAAAAAAATAGCCCAATAGATGTAAAACAAATTGGCCCACCTAGCCAAAGTCACAAGTACAAAAACTTTGAATGATTGAAAACGACATAGATGGAGGAAAAAATTCATAGCTCAATAAACCTCCTTAAAGCCAAAATTCTAATAAAGAGAAATCCTAACAACAACAAAAAAAATACCCCACCGTATAGAAATAGCCCCCCAAAAATAGAAGTTCTTGATCAATGAAATAGTTCAAGAATCTCTGGTGGCTTATTGTAGGAACGACAAATCAAAAAACTAACGGAGTAGAAATCGATCAAGGATAAATGCAACAAAATGACATGAGACATCGATAGTTGATGCTTAATAACCAAAAGCTATAGATATGTACTAGCAGATCCAATATTTTTGTTGAATGGATAGGTAGGGCATCTCAAAAAAAAAAAAAAAACTAGTGCAATAGACAAGTCACAACAATAGCAAAAACAGATGAGCTCCAACAGGTTGGAGATGAAAGAGGCAAAACAGAATCTTGAGGCCTATGCGACAATAGCAAGGAACATAAATTTTGCTTGGCATCGCCAAAGATGGCTAATGACAAGAAAGAGAAGCCTTTTCTGTTTGCTAAAAATACAGTGTTCACAGAATTCAAGCTTACCAATATCATTACCACATAAAAATTCTTTCTCACTCAAAAAATGCATACATTTCTCACTCATGTGACCCAAACGCATGTGCCACAACTTGGTAATGTAAGGATTAAACAAAGATGTGGAATTAGCTGCAAAACCTGTAACTGTAAAGTCTTGCAAGTAATATAAATATTTATTCGGTAAACTTTCATCACAACAAGAGCACCTTTAAAAATCTTAAGAATACCATTTTCACTGATATATTTGTGCCCCAAAGTTTCTATAGTGCATAATGAAATAAGATTTCTTTTTATTCTAAAAACATGGCGAACATTAGTTAAAGTTCTGACAACACCATCATGGGTTTTAATCTATACAGAACCAATTCCCACAATTTCCGGCGGAGACTCATCTCCAATCAAAACATCACCACTAGCAACAGGCTCATAAATAGAAAACCAATATTTATGAGGCAAACATGAAAACAACATATATACAGAATTAATTACCCATTTTGTTCGACACATCAATTTTGAAGTAGTAATTAAACCTCACCACTAGAATCAGTTTCAACAACACTAGCCTCAGCAGGTTTTTCAGATGATTGTTTTTTATTTTCCCATTCTTGTTTATTCTTTAACCTAAAGCAATTAAAAATTCCATACCTAAATTTTTTGCAATAACGACAAAATATGTTGGATTTACGTCCCCTTGAATTAAATCTGGATTTTGATCTACTAAAATTGCCTCTATCATTAGATTTATCTCTAACAATCAAACCCTCAACCTTTTTTTCAGAACAACAATCAACATCAAATTTTTTCTTAGCTAATAGATTTGACTTAACATCCTCAAAACTCAGGGCATCATGATTTCTATAAAGCATGATTTCTTTGAAATGCTTGTAAATAGAAGGCAAAGAGGCAACCAACAATATAGTTTTATATTCATCCTCAATTTTCACATCTAAATTCTTAAGATTTGTGATGATGGAGTTAAACTCATTAAGATGAGACAAAATAGTAGTACCTTCGGCCATACGAAATGTGTATAAACATTCTTTGTGGCGAAGCTTGTTGGCGAGACTTTTTGTCATGTACAACGACTCCAATTTGCACCACAGATCTACAGCAGTAAATTCATGAATAACTTCACACAGAACATCCTTCAACAAGCAGTTGTATAGCCAAAATAGCTTTCTCATCTAGCTCTTAATCATCATCGGCCATGGTTGTCAGCTTGCTTGATTTACTTGATAGAGTTTTCCTCGTACTAATATGAGTAAGAACAACTTTCATCTAAACATGCCAAATACAAAAATTAATCTTTCCATCGAACTTCTCGATGTCAAATTTAGTAGACGACATCTTTAAGATTAAAAACCACAATGATTTGAAATCCAAATAAGAGTAGATTGTTGATGAGTAGCATGGATCAGAGAGTAAGAACCCAATCAAGCAGGCCAAAAAAATCGAAATAAGCAAAACCAATATAACCAAAAATATGAAGAACAGAGGACACAAAGATTTAACCAGAAAAAACCTTGAAGAATAGAGGAAAAAAACCTTGGGCGACAAATAATAGAATCACTATGAAAATATGAGTACAAAAGGGATCACTCGTCCCCAAATATAATTTAGAAATATGAAAAAGTGACTCGCATAAAAAATCATCCTCCGAGCATCTATTTATAGTTCTAAAGGGATGTCGAGTTGCAGTAGGACACCTCCTTTCAGTTGGAATATATCGTTTCAAATGAAACATATAAGGATTCCAAAATATATTGGATTTGGATTTGGAGGCATAACTGACAATCTCTACCTTAACTCAAAATCCACAAACTACTCACTACCATAAAGCCCCGAGGAGCATTTAGTTTCCATGAATACCAATTAAGCCCAAGCAAAGTTTGAACTTGGAAACTGAAAGTGGTTTCATGAGCATGTCCGTAGCAGCAACAACGTCACTAATAAAATGATACTTCGCATCAATGTGCTTGGTCTTACCGTGATACATATCATTCTTGATTAAATAATAGCACTTTGGCTACCACAATAAATAATATTGATATCTTGGATAACATGAAGTTCAGAAACAAAACCGTGCAACCAAATAGCTTCATTTACACCTTTAGTAGTTGAGATATATTCCACTTCAATAATAGAGAGTGCAACAATTGATTAAAGTGAAACTTTCCAACTGATAGCAGGACTATAAAGAAAGAAGATATAACTAGAAATAGATCTTCGTCTATCAATATCACTGACATAATCCGAATCAACAAACCCAATAACATTATTTGTTTTCATCTTATTTTTATCAAAAATCAAGCCAAAATCAGAAGTCCTTTTAAATAATAAAGAATCCATTTAATAGCATTCTAGTGCTCTCTATTAGGATTATGCATAAATCTGCTAACAACACTAATAGCACATGCCAAATTAGGTCTAATGCATACCATAGCATACATGAGACTACCAATAGAATTTTAGTAAGGAACACAAGACATGGATTTTTTCTCTACTTTATCATTAGGGCATTTATCTAAAGATAATTTAAAATGTACAGCAGAAGGTGTGGGCATGGGTTTGCAATCATTCATATTAAATTTATCAAGTATCTTCTCAACATATTTTTTCTAAGATAAGAATAATCTTCTAGCCTGACAATCTCTGTGAATTTCTATACAAATAATTTTCTTAGCTGCACCAAGATCTTTCATATTAAATTTGTGACTAAGTTGAGCCTTCAACTGGTTAATCAAGGATTTATCACGAGAAGCAATTAACATATCATCAACATATAACAGCAAGTAAACAAAAGGCCCATCAGAGAATTGCCTGAAGTAAACACAGTTATCATACTTGCTATGAGAATAATCTTGAGTAATAATAAAAGAATCAAACCTTTTATACCATTGCTTAGGAGTTTACTTAAAACCATGAAGAGATTTCTTTAAACGACAAAACAAATGCTCTTTACTAATAGCAACAAAACCCTCAGATTGTTTCATAAAAATCTCTTCTTCCAAATCTCTATGTAGAAAGGCAATTTTCACATCAAGTTGCTCTAACTCCAAATTATACGAAGCAATAAAAGTAAATAAAATCTGAATAGAAGAATGACAAACAACGGGTACAAAAACTTCATTAAAATCAATACCTTCCCTTTGATGGAAGCCTCTTACCACAAGCTGAGTTTTCCATCTTGCATGCTTAACTTCAGAAATACCATCTTTTTTCTTATAAATTCATTTGCAATTTAAGAGTCTATTACCTTCGTAATGCTCTATCAAGTCCCATGTGCCATTTTTATGATGGCTCTCAATCTCTTCATTCATAGCTACTAACCACTTAGAAGAATTATCACAAGAAATAGATTTAAAATAATAAAAGGGTTCAAAAGTTTTACCAAAATCCTGTGTAACAAGAAGGGCATAAGTTGCCAGGTTATCAGCATCATGATATCTAACTGACAGTTTAGTATTTCTCTTTGTTCTATTTCGAGCAATACAATAATCATGAGTGATAGAAAATAGTATATAAAAATTAGATTGTGTGGAAGAATCAACATTTGGAGTGGATGGCTCCACCTAAAACTCCACCTTTTCTATAGTAATCTCTTGCACATATGTAGAAGAGTAAACAATAGGATCTTTTCTAGAGAAACATAAAGCATCTTTATTAAAAGTTACATCATAATTAATAATCAACTTGCGAGAAGTAGAACACCATAAACAATACCTTTTAACACTAGAATCATAACCAACAAATATGCACTTTTGTACTCTAGATTCTAACTTTTCATTGCTAACATAAGCATAAATAGGGTAATAAAAAAATTCTCGAATTAGAGTAATCAACATAACTACCAGACCAAGTATCTTTTGGAATTTTGAATTCAATAGATGAATGTGCAGTGCGATTTACCAAATAATAAACTGTAGAAACAGTTTGAGCCTACAATTCACGTTTATGCCACAAACCTACATTTGAGAGCATGCAACGAGCTCTCTCAAGAAGTTTTCGGTTCATACGTTTTGCGACACTGTTTTGTTGAGACTTTTCTGGAATAGTGAGATAGTAATGTCATGATCTGCACAAAACTTATTAAACTCACATTCACGAACTCTAGACCATTGTCAATTCTGAGTTTCTTGATCTTTCAGTATGTTTGGTTTTCAACAAGAACTTTCCATTTTTGGAAAGTTGAAAAAGCCTCAATTTTGTGTTTTAAAAAATAGACCTAAACTTACATGAAAAGTCAGCAATAAAAAATATCATGTAACGACATCCACCAACAACAGGAACTTGAGGCATATGCGACAATAGTAGAGAACACAAATTTTATTTGGGATCACCAAAAATGGCAAACGACAAGAAAGAGAAGGATCGGCACCGCCCCACCCTCAAGACATACATGTCTTGGAGGCAACGGCTTAGTTTAGGAATTGAAAGACCTAACTCTGGTACCATTTGTTAAGAATTCCACTAACTCTGTACTACTCGTTAGGAATAAAAGAGAGAATTTATTTCAAGATAAGGCACACCAAATTAAAAAACACCAACATTTATAAAGACCTAAATCTAAACAAGAATTAATTATGATTCTAACTAGAATTTGACTCAAATTCTTAATAAGATAGCATAACTCCTCCGTGACTCAAACACTTAGAGATAAATTAAGAGACAATCTAACAATTTTCTATTTGATTCAAACTCTTAATAATGAGATGAGAAACAACTCTAACAACTACTTCTACATCCACAGCCTGCTTCCCCGTTGTGCCTCAATGATCGTCTTCCCCTCTTTTGGCCGAGGGATCTCGTGGTTCTGACAGTAGCTTTGCTGTCCTATCTCCCATTTCATCTTCGACACTACTTTCTCGTGTCGTGGGGAGTACTCCTGTAAACAGGCAAGAAATGTGATTCAGTATCTATTAGAAGTTGTATATTCTTCTTTCTCAAAGTATAGATCAGTGCTTGTATTGCATCATCATTCATCAGTCATTAAAATAGCAGCGACACCTAAATAATTTGTACTTTCGCTGTTCTTACAGCAATGAATGCTTTGACACTAGACCAAAAACATATGATTGCAATATATTTATTGGAAGTTTTTATTGAGTAGTACTTTTGGTCTGATACCTAACTCTGGCATGTTGTTTGTGTAGAGTTCTGTGTTTTGACTCTAAATTCTAGAAATTTTTTTATTAAATAATTATTTTTATTATTGATTTGAAAAATAAAAAAATGATTATTTTCATGAAATAAACCCAAACTGGGCACACAGACTAACATCATGAGCTAAAGTGTTACATATAACTTAGCAACATCACAACCTGTGGTGTTATCAAACCCCAACTGCCATCATATAGGATAGATGGGGTTTGCCATGACCGGTGGTGTTACTTTTTCATGTGTAACACCAAGCCCTGTAGGCCATTTGTATATGGAATTAACATATTCAGTTTCAACTATGTTTAACTATGGTTTTCGGTTGATGGAACTTAGACAGTGGCATAACTAAAGGCGCTACCTTGTAGTATGTAACGCCACTAGTCATGATGGATCATGAGTTTAGCTTCAGCTACAATATGCTAATACTACAGATTGTGGCGTTACTCCTTTTATAGTGATGCTACAACCAATGATATTACATACCCACTAGTAACGCCACAACAATAAAAAGTTTTAGTAGTTATCCTCACTTAATATACCAATTTCCAAAAAAATGGTTAAGTGTGGTTGTAACGCTGTTGAAGAGAGCAGTACACTTTACCTAGGTAGTGTTATGGTGTATGGTGTTACTGGGCTAGTAATGTGGCCAGTCCCATCTATCCTACATGACGCATTGGGGTCTAGTAATACTATCTATCATGGCGGTACTAACTCAAGTCTAACGTTTCGGCCTATGACACTAGACTGTGAATCTAATTTGAGTTCATTTCGTGAAAATAATTATTTTTTTGGTCTATTTTTCAAACTGATAATAAAAATGATTATTTAATAAAAAAAATTCCTAAATTCTCATTGATTGAGAACGCAAGTATACAACTTTGGAGTAACCTTTGCTTTGAAGCAAAGCTTCTGCACAGTACAAAAGAAAACATGTTTGAAATGTTCCTAGACAGTCCTAAGTTTCGTTACGTGTGGATTTATTTGGCACCATCGATCGATACAGGTAAACCGAAGGAATGGTGAGTATCGTTCATGCATTGTACCTCTAACTTTTTGATCAGTTCTTTTGGTGTTGGAGCCATGACTATGATATGGCGAGCAGTAGGTTTGATAAACCCTTCCTCCACAGCTTTGTCGATGAAAGATAGCAACGGGTTGTAGTAGCCGTCCACATTTAGCAGTCCAACCTACGACATTTCAACCACAAGGGTAAAAGAGTGTTAGTTCTGACAAAAATTTCAGAGTAACTCCCAGATTGAATTAGTGATTAAATTCTAGTAGTAAGCTGATCGCTATGGTATATATATCATGCAGGTACGTGTGAAGCAAATGGTTTGGTACCGGCTTGTCATGAATGCCAAGTTGAGCCCATGCAATCACTTCTAGAAGCTCTTCAAGTGTTCCATATCCCCCTGTAAGATCAAACGCACTACCTATTAATTTCCTTTTCGGGATTGCAGGTTAATCTCAAGGAAGACAGCTTAGTTCATTTTTTTTACTTCAAATGATATTTACAAGTAATAGAACTTTTTCCAGAGGCAATTGACCTAGGTAGCTTTTTGTCAGGTCCAGGAAGCCTAATAAAAGATCTCAATGCACAATTCAGCATGAACTGGGGTTACTGAGCCACCTGACCAGTATTGCACAAGCCAAATTGCCAGGTCAAAGTCAAACCATGCAGCCTACCTTCCAACTTTCCACTCACACTTCCACTACCATTCTAACATAGAACAAAAGGATAGAAAGTGACAACCAAAGTTACTACTAGTTACACTTACAACTACTCATAGTCATAGGCAACTGACACACTTACCAGGCAATGCTATGAAGGCATCAGATTGCCTGGCCATCTCAGCCTTCCTTTGGTGCATATCTGCCACTGCTTTCACCTCCCCCACTGTCTCACCTGATATCTACACACACACACTCACACAATTAACATAGGTAGTATTAGATTAACAGAGGTACCAGCTTTTTGTTAATCAAAAGAGGACCAACTTTCTAGCGAGGGGGAAAGGGGAGGCTGACTGTTTTACATGAGTATTTTAATCGGAGGCAAGGTTCAGGAGATGTAATCATGTTGTTGGTGTGGGGGACAAGAGAAAATGTGAGAGGCTTTTCCTTTGTTTAGTTAATCCAGTATCTGCTTAAAAGCAAGCAGTCAAGATCAACAAGATTTCATCTAATCAGAGGAAATTACACAAGATTTCAATGAGCATTCCTTGTGATCTTTCATCATAAGATTGCCTTCTTCTTTCCCACTAGCAAGATCTACAGCAGTAAAATTTTCTTTAAGCAGTTTTTAGTGCAATACTACACTCAAAGATAACCATTACAGTGGATTCTTGTAAACTCAATTTTAATAAAAATAACGTCATGTGAGATTTCATCCTTTTATTTTCACTACTAATTGCAAAGATAAAAATTTCTCCTTAGATAACTCTTGAATTTACTGTGTTACTAAAACTTTGACAAATGAAGTTTGAATTTATAGTATTTCAATTCAAGGAAATCATGGCATGGCATTAAACAATGAGAGGGTTATTGGAGTATGGGTACCTCTCTAGGCATGAGGGTCTTGGGAATCACCCTGCATAGGGACAACAAGATGACAAAGTAAGCATTTAGCATCCGAGGAAGACACCAATACATCACTTTTTGGCATGATTCTATTTCACTAAATTTTGAACTATTCTTTTCATGTATCAGTTGTTAATCTTCAAAATAAAATGTGCATGCCGAAGAATGATCATTACTGTTCCATACCCAATGACATGTCTCCCTCCACTGTAGACTGCTTGAGAGACCAGACCCATTAGCCCTACACTCCCTCCCCCATACACCAGATCAATGTTCTTTGACACCTAAAGAGGCCACAGTAATGGGAAAAAATCACACAAATAAAAAAGATCAGTATAAAAGCGTAAAGTTTTGGAGATTATCATAGTACATTTAGTCATGCATAGACCAGTTCATACATCTAAACAGATACACCAATATTGTGAGATGGGAGGAAAGGAGAGGAGCACTAAAAAGGGAAGATATGATTGAGATGACTAAAATGTCACAGAAGAAGGAAGATATGATTAAGTTGACTCAAAAGTCTAATTAACTAAGGAAAACTTAGAAATATTACAGGTTCAAAGAAAAGAAGAGAAGAATGTACCAGCTCCTTGCCAAGTTCAGTGGCAGCATCCTGGTAGGTCTTTTTCTTGCCCTGGCTGCTGCCGCAGAAAACACATATCCTGCTGAATCGTGATGGCACCATCACCTCTGATACTGGCTTTTCCTCCTCAATCTCCATTTCTTCTCTCTTCACTTCTCTTTCTATGTGGTTCTTTCCCTTGTGTCTGAATGTTTGTTATGCTGTTGCTTGTTGTAGTGGTGACACAGCACGTAGATATCCCACTACAACAAGACCTTGCCTCGCGCACTCGAGTGCACCACCACTTGCAGAGTTGTGGGTTATATATAACTGTTTGAATTTGTTCTTTTACAATTCAGGTCCTGTCTAGGCTCATTATTTTAAAGAACATCCCACTATACTTTGAATAAAATTACATGCAGTCCATGCATGATAACATTTTGACAGTTGATCCCTTCTGAAGTTTCTTTTGTAGATAGACTGAACAGTGGAGCCGACTATGTGTCAAGGGAAGTTAAGTTTCAGACTTCCTGGCATGATAGCATACATACCTCTAGGCTAATGTGATTAGTTAGTGAGAATATTGGTTACTAAAATTTGGATATTGGAACATAGGTAAGGACTACAATATAATTTTGGAAATGAACAAACTAAAAGTAAAAAAGAAAGGGTATAAGAGAAATGCAACCAAAATATCTAAATATGAAAAATATTTGTGTATTTTTGGGAAGTTATAAGGTGCAAACAAGAAAGAAAGCCAATAAAACTTTATACTCCTAAGGACTTTAGTGTAATCGTTAGAAAGTTAGGGAACATTGGCCCCCCTCAGGGTGTACTGGCCATGGTCCAGCATAGAAGCTAGCGCTGATTCCCATAGATGATCCATGTCATCCTAACTCGGCATGACATACCATCGCACACGTAAGATTACTAATTTATATCTGGTTCCCTCCAAATGGAGTGGATCGATGGACTTCTTTGCAGAGAGCTAACTTCCATGTATTACTCAAAATTCTAAAAAGAAAAAAAGATTAGTAACATAGAAGGAATGGGTAGTATTTTCCAAATAAATTCAACTCGGAACTAATTATACTAACTCAGATTAACCCTTTTTGCCAAAATTACGGTTAGATATTAAGTTTACATTAGGTTTTACTACTTACGACCGTTACTAGTGACACTGTTATGCATTAATTTCAGACAAGAACCTTTCAGAAGACAAAGGCAATAAAATGCAATCTTTTAAATACATTTTGTAGTATAGGTGTGTCATGTGTGAGTGTTGGATTGGCCACCAGGTAAAACAATGTTTGAGCACGCATGTTGTCGAATACTCTGATGGCAAAAAAAATCTAGACCAGTGCTAGGCATATTTAAACCAAGATAGCACATCAGCACTTGGCCTCCTGACATTTTGTACACAAGCTTGTGCATGACTCAGGATTTCAGCAGTTGGAAGTATACCTTAGGGCTAAGGTGTTCAATAGCAGTAGTAGAAAGTCCTGTTCAAGAGTGGAACCGAGCGTGTTTAAGCGAGTTGTCTTTATTTGGCTTCTTAAGAGACATGAGTTAGACAGCAAGCTCGGCAGCTTGTATCCGAATCGAAAGTATTCAAGAGTTAGTGGATTTAATTGTCTAGATAGATTTTACACATCATTTTGAGTTGGACTGAGTTAAACTTCTAGGTTACAGTGTTTGAAGAAAGGAATAGAATTTTTCTTGAATTAAATTGTATAGGAGTCTAAATGAGCCGGGTTCGAATGAGCTAGCTTTGATCCGTCTCGTTATCTCCTCTGAGCCAAGTTTGAGTCAAAAGAGTTATTCGCGCGAGCTTCAAGCTTTTGATCCTGCCCTTAGTCCTTCTTGCCTGGCTTTTGCTCTTGTTATTTCGTAGGCATCTGTCACTGTACTTCTGGTCGGGTGCATGAAAGCTAGCTATATCCAGGCATGTATTGCTTGTAAAAACGGCGATTACTTTTGTAGTACAAGGGCAAAAATTGTTTCTTAGAAATCAAGTAAGTTGCAAACTCTACCACTTGCTAGCATACTAGTTGATGAAACTTAATCAGTAGGTTACAGTACGCTCGTTTGCATCCAATGTTTATGTAGTAAAATAGAGAGACAAGCCCCAGTTGCCTCAGAAACAAAAACAAGCATATTTTGTTATGAGTTCGAAACAAACACCATAAATTATGAATCATGCAGCTAGGAAAAGATTTGAAAAAGCATGCATCAGCTAGGAAATGTAAAGAACATCTTATAGTTAGCTGTAAACCACATCATTCTAGCATCTAACCACAGAGCTGCCATTTTCCATAGAGATGCAAATTTAAGTTTCCACGTACTACCAGCCTCATTGATGAAAGGCTAAATGTGCACTTGGGGAGGACACCTGAATCATGGAAGAATCATCCCCCGTTTGCAGAGATAAACAGTATCAAAACATGATATAAATTACCATACTGGTACCATCCAATTACAATCTTCGATTTTCCTGTAATTTTAAACATTATTCTCTCATCCTTTTCCAAATCATCATGAAGTTATACAGTGAATGAAATGGTGAGCATGTTTATATTCTTCCTTGCCTTAACCTTGCCGATTTAGATTCTTCAATCAACTAACATCTTCCGGGGATCTTGTTATTCCACGCCCACAACTTTAGTACTCTTTCTAAAGTTTTGTTTTTTATTTTTCTGACCAGAATCCAATTCCACATATATTCTCTTTGTCGGTGAAACATTATGATTATGTTGGGCTGTACAAGCGTGAAGATTGACAAATGTAAGCATATAAACCATTGAGTAGCATGGTTTCTTATGCAAGAACTCTTTAGGACATGAACAGCCAAAATTAAGGGGGCATAGCGCATTCCATTCGCGTTTCTCAGAGCAAGCTAATTTAATTTAGAGAAAATTGCACCTAACATTTCTTGACTATACACTTTTACACAATCAAGCCCCTTTAACCAGAAATAGTGCAATTAATCCTTTATAATACCATTCTATTTCCCCTTTTATAAATGTCCACTTTTGATAGAATAAAGATGTGCTACCCTCCTTATGGATCAAAATTTCTTATATTTAACTCCAACTCCACTCAATAGATTTCATGCAAATTCGACCATGAACTTATGATTTAACATACAGGATCAAATAGTAGCATTTTGGATGATCTTTAATTCAAAAAATCTTCAGAGGTCCCTTGAGAGTTGGCTTTAAAACTGAGGGCTTGGATGTAGATTGACTGAATGGATCTAAGTTGGCAAATTTAGGGACCAACAGTTCAACACCCACTTATATGCAACATTTAATTTGCATGGTAAAGTGGTGCATTTGCACGGTAAATGAAACTTGCCTAGGACTGCATGGTTGGGAAGCGAAGTCAATGAGTACCGTCCTCAGCATGAGGATCTATCTGAGTAACTTTTGATCATACTTGGGGTTTTTGATCGGTAGCGCATTCAATTGATCACCGTCGTCAGCATGAGGACCCATCTAAAAAACTTTTAATCAGACTCGGCTTTTGATCAGACAGTGAATTCAATTGATCACTGTCCTCACCATGAGAACCCATATGAAAAAAATTTCACCACACTTAGGGCTCTCGATCGGACGTCGGAGGGCTGGGATGCTCACGTTCTGATACACAAGGACGGTCCTTATTGAAGTTTTTCCTGGACGGCTGCACAGTTTGGCTGATTGACACGTCACAATTTGGACGTTGCCGTCGTCCTTCGACGACATATCCTGACATATATAAATTCAATTAATGCTCAATTTATACCAATCTAATCGTTTTGGTCACATCGTTACATTAGTTTAAATATATTGTTAATTTGTGTTATAGATTAAAAGATATTATTCTTGAAAAAATAAAAAATTTCAATATAAATTAATTTGAAAGTTATACGGAATTTAACTCGAACTTTCTAGTTAAATTATAATGAAATTTTTTATTTTTTCAAAACTAATATCTTTTAATCTATAACTCGGATTGATAATCCATTTGAATTAATATAATTTTAAGATTTAAACGATATAAATCGATCTATCAACCGGACTTATATATCTTAAGATATAATAATATATAATATCTTGTGATATATAACTCCAGTTGATAATCTGTTTGTGTTGATCTGATCATTTTGGTTTCACGATTCCGCTAATTCAAACGGATCGTCCATTCAAATTATATATTAAAAGATATTGATGTCGAAAGAATTGACATTTTCATGTACAAAATTTTGAGTTTAGAATTAATAAAAAAAATTAAAAATTGTCCTACTGCAGTGGGAGTATGACAGACTAGCAAATTTAGTTTGCCACAACTAGTGTGCGGTAGAACCATGTTTCATCTCCACAATCAACCGCATTAGTAAATTGGATTATTTTTACAAATTTTTTATACTCTGAGTTCGATTTATAATTTATTTTTTTAAATAGATTATTTCTTTAAAAAAAGTCGGCAACTTATGACACTATTTAAAGACATATATTGATGACCCCATGGAAGCTAATTATTTATTCCATCAGTTTCACCTTTTTTGGAAGAGACTTTAAGTGTATTCTTGAAATTTAAGAATTTGGAATCGAAGGGAACTCAAAATTTGGAGGGTGAATTGTGAAGTGTGTGGAAACACTCGGAAATCTCCACATTCCTTAACAATACATGCATTTTGTCTAGTATTTGCTGTTCAGAACACTCGGAAGACTACCACAATTTTTGCAACAACTTTATTGCCTAATTTTGCTGTGAAGTTTTGAAAACACTCGGCAACAATCAAGATTCTGATAGTGTGCAAGTTCTTAAACTTGAGTACCACTCCAATCTTTAAACTTGCAATATAAATTTTTGGATCTATGAGCTTGCTCGGTTGCTTTAGTTGGATTCATCCATTAGTTGAAATAACAGAAATTCGCTTGGTATTCTGACATCTAAATTAATGTGGTGCTGCTACATCAACGTTTCGGTCATAGAATTGTGACATATCAGTTTCATGTTGACGTATCATGTTAACATGGATTTTTTTATTAATATAAAAGAGATGATATAAATTAAATAATAAAATATGTACAGAATTAAAATACAAAATTTACATATTTGGACACTTACATGATAGATGATTAAATTGATTAATTTAGACAAATTTAAAGACTAAATTGACTAATAAAGACAAATTTTAAAAATTTACTAAATTAAATTTCAAATTTATAAATCTCAAATTGTACAAACTTAAAAACCCATAATGAAATTTACTCTTACCTACGTATGACAGCTAAAACCACGAAGGAATATAGTAATGCAGAGTTTAATTTCGCATCGCCCGACGAGCCGTACTGGTTCTGCGAGCTGTTTAACCCCGAAGGAATATAGTAATGAAAGGGATTGTAAGTTTTCTATTTAAACTATTTTGCAATTCCTTCACTCAAAGTAAGTGATATTATCTATTATATTAGTAATGTATATTTCTGTCATCATATATAATATATCAACTAAATATAGACATGAAAATAGAGAAAATTAAAAGTTTAACTCATGATCTATTTATATAGACATATATTTTAACTATCTAAGTATAAACGTGAGTGGTAGAGCAGATGATTTTAATATTCTTCTGCATTCTAGGGACAAGAAATGTATACTGTGATTGATGAGCAATGATTATTTGCAAAGAGATATGAATGGTTTGAGACCGCAATTAAAGGGCATCGAAATAAATGTCCCATGCACCCATAAAATCTTAGATAAGAGTTACTCTCTCCAAGTATATGTACGCGGTGCTTCATGCAGCAAGCAACAAATATGGTTTTAAGCATTTTCAATGTGAAACATAAGATAGCTTATTAGTTAAAACTCTTGTCATATGAGAGATTACTAGTATAATTTTCATTGATGTACGTATTGGGTTCAAAAACCATTTTCCTAAAAAGGAGTTAAATCTAATTATTTAGTTTAAAATTTGAAAAGAAAAGTTAAAAATATGTTCCGCAAGACAAAATGCCCTTGCTTACCTGTTCCATTTTTAGATGGCTGTTGTGTTTGTCTCTTTGACACGGAGGGCATATAATCTACAACAAGCATATTGATCCACACAGTATAAAAGGAGAAAAATAGTGGACGGAACACAAGAACAAGCAAGTTGTGCTCAAGGACAAGCGCTGGTGCGATCGTGGCGACACGTCTACACAAACGTGCACTACGTCCCCCATCCTATGATCATTCACCAAAGAGTGAGAGAGTACCCAATGATCATATATTAGTCATTAGAATTGAAATACACACAAGAAACAAAAAGGGAGTCCCTAACACATTGATAGCAGTCAATAAGCATGGCTCCCATGGCTTGTCCTGCCGCAAGGGGTGTAGGAGACAGACTCACAGACAGTGCATGTCCCATGCATTGATCTCATCACAAGCTTTTACTCCCTTCTCCCGTACTCATGAGACCAAGCATGCTCCAAGCTCATCATCATTCATGCACACATATCCCCAATTAAGCTAAGCTAAGCTCCATGCATCTATGCATGCTGGTTTTTGCCGCTAGTTTAGTATAAGTTTATATATGCATATGTCACTGTGGAAACCAAGGTGAGAGCATGCGTAGTTTTAATTATATGTGCTGAAGCTCCCAACCAAACCAGTGCTACACTGCTAGCTGGTTAATTATTGATCTAAAATGTTTCCAAGGATCCATGATCTCCTGTTCTTTGCTTTTTCTTTTTTGTTGGGAGTAGATTCTGTGCAGGTGCCGTCCATCGTGTAGTTTACTACAGAGTTCAGTGATGAAATATCAGTGAATGCATGGTGAAAGCCGACTGCAGCCTAGAGTCATTGGTAAGCGAATTTTTCTTACAAATAATCCAGACAAAAAAAGTTACAAATTTGGGGCGATTAAAAAATTTTGGTCCACTATAGTCATTCCCACTTGGCAGAGCCAGAAAAATTATACAATGTGTTCCTTATAATACAAGAAATTTGAGTAAGATTCTCCCGCTATAATTTAAAACATATTTTGGGGCTTTTATGTAATTTCACTATATATAAAGGGTTTATTTGCAAAATTTAGTGGCCCATGCAAGACTCTGCCTTTGGTCATGGCACAAGTCCGCAACTGAGCATTTGGTCACAAGCTAAATGTATAACTCAAAATTAAAAAATTATGGGGTTATTTAGGGTGTAGATGTCAGTTTTTTTCTAAAAATACTTATATTATCTACACATACATGCAGGTCCAATTTAATTTTCACTCTCCGTCCTCCCACATCTTTTCTCCCTCCTCCTCCTAATCTCTTCCTCTGCCGCCATTGTCGCCGACTCGCCATATCAATGCCTGACAATAGTCTTCCCATCGCCCCCCTGCGGCTACCACCAACACTACCACACCACTCCGCCACCATCTGTCGTCAGATAGTCTCCCACCAGAAAAGTTAAGGAGGGGGTGAAGTGAATTCTGAACAGCTAGATCTAATAATATGGGTTTGATTTAAGGTGAAGAGAGATGTCTGAAGATAAAAAAAGTACTTATCCATTAACAAATACCAAAAATTATAACTTTTGTTGTACTAAATGGACAACTTAACGATGAGCTGAGCAAAGAGTAATGCCTACTAAATGTTGTGGCATGCCCATGTATAATTTGCATAATTTTGCAAGATTGGCAAAATTATAGACCAAAACTAATGTAGCATTTTTATCTGAACTAGTACAAAGTTATTTATAGATAACCCAAACTAAAAGAATAATTTGAAAAATAATTCACAATTTATTGAAATTATAAAACTAACCTGGTGAGGTGCGATTAGCAAATTATCGCAGGTGTGAAACGCGATAAAAATACGTCTGTTATCTTTTCAATCTTCAAACACTTTTTTCATCTTAGAGCCGCGATAGCAATCTTTTCCATCTTGGAGCCGCGATAACTACGTATCTCTAGAAATTGCATAAGAAAACCCTTAGTTTAGTTGAAAAATCATATTATTTCATACTTGGAAATTCTTTGACACGACATTTTATGTGAAAATATTCATCATTTCTACAAAATTATTTCACAATTGTGTTTTATGTGTTTCAGGGATCAAGCATACAAAATTTGAGCCAATTGAAGTTCATTTGACCCCTATTTGACTACATTTAAAAATTAGACAGAGAAAACTATCTGTTGGTCAAAATTGGGCAACAGCGGCCTGGTCGAAGGAGAAGGATTGGTCGAATGAGAAGCCCTGGTCGAAAGAAAATTGCAGGTCGTGGTCGAATGCGATTCGAACTTAACCAGTTACTCACCTGCGGTCGAATTTTACTCGGATTCGAAATCAAACACGACCCGCAGTCGAAGGAGCCACCTGGTGGTTGAAAGCTTGGACTCGACCAGCTTATCGAGGCTCCAAGATGGAAAAGGTGGCTATCGTGGCTCCAAGATAGAGAAAGTGTTCCAAGATTGAAAAGATAGCAGATGCATTTCCATCGTGTTTCACACCCGCGATAATTTGCTAATCGAACCCCACCAGGTTAGTTTTACAATTTCAATAAATTGTGAGTTATTTTTCAAATTATTCTTTTACTTTGAGTTATTTATAAATAATATTCGAACTAGTACAATATTCTTGTATTGTGCAATTCATCTACAACTAACATTAATTACACTTTTATCTGATCTACTACAAGGTTCTACTCTGTATATTGGAGTGGTTCAAATAAAATGTCTACAACTATTACTACTACATAGTTACTATAATAGCCCCAAAATTCTTGTACAGCCCATTCTTTCCAGAAACTTAAATCCTGGACTCCTGCAAGATTTTCTTTCATCAGCCTTAATCTTCCAAAATCTCAATTCCTACTAAATAGAAATTCTTCTCACCTTGTATTGTCAGGATTCATAGCATAATAATCCAATTTGCATGGCAAGGGAGCATTTTCAAAATTTTTCTGAGAATTTTTACAAATTGAAAATAATTATTAGAGAGGAAATAGAATTTTCAAATTAAAAGTAGCATTGAAAAAGGAACTATAAAAACCTAAGAAGAATTTGGAAATGTTCATATTTAATAAAGTAATCCAGAATAAGAACTTTTACTTTTCAGCCTTTTTTGCAAAAACAACCTTAGCTTTTAAAGCAATTAAAAAGGAACTTTAGATTTGACCTATATATTATTTAAATGTAAATTACCAAAATACCTATGGCAAATACAGTTGCACAATAGTAAAATACCAGAAATAACCTTTTCCAAATCAGCCCCTATCATAATTTAGCCCCTTTTGTTTTGTAACATTTACAAATAGGCCAAATAAGATTTCTTTTGCAAAATGAACATGAATAGACCTAAGTGATCTTGTCAAATGTATTGAGCAACAGTGAAGAGACCATATTACCCTTATTTAATGTATTACACCTCAGAGCTTTCACTACCACCTCACCGAGCATGCATGCCATTGTTATATAAGCAAGGACATAGAGTAAATCACCACACTTTGCATTCTTCAGCTGAAGATTTGTACATAGAAATCATCCACATAGACTTGTTCTTGCATTTGCATTCATGTGTTTTAAGTTCCACCAAAGATTTCCACTGTTTCCTGTTGTTTTGTGCTCTGTGTTGGCCTGTGTCAGAATTTGGACGCGCTCTAGTGCCAGCCCGACACTACCTCGCTGCTTATCTCCCTGTTCTGGCCACTTTCCTTGTGCACAACTATGTCTGCAATGATCCTCGAGATCCACTGGTCACCATTGACCAGTTTGTCCGGTAAGATTCCGGTCAGAGGGCTGTTTTCATTGTTGTCACATCTTTCAGCCACGGCGTCAAATACTTGTGGTTGTGGTCGTGTTTGATGTGGATTTGATTTGGTTTTAGTAGTATTTGTTTTCGGTTGGATCGATGGATTTGCTCGGAACCAGTGGATTTGCTTTGGTTTTGGTGGTATTTGTTTTTGGTCGAATCATAAATTTGTTTTGGTGTTGGTAGTATTAGTTTTGTTCAAATCAGTGGATTTGTCTGGGTCAAATCAGTAAGTTTGTGTTTGGTCAAATATGAATTGTATTTGGTCAAATCAGTGGATTTGTTTTTAGTTGAACCAGTGGATTGCGTTTGTAATGATAGTAACGAATGCTGGTAGAAAAAGTGATTTCTTTTTATGTTGACAGAAATTAGTTTTGGTTTTGGCAGTAAATTGTTTCTGTGTTGGCAGTAAATTAGTGTGGTCGTGGTAGTTATTAGGTTTGGTCGTGGCAGTAATTGGCTGTGAATTCGGTAGTAATACTTTGTGGTTTTGACAATAATTTTCTGTGGGCATAGTAGTAATTCTCTGCTGTTTTAACAGTAATTCTAGGTGGTTTTGACAGTAAATCTTTGTGATTTTGACAGTAATTCTTAGTGGTTGTGGAAGTAATTCTTTGTGGTTTCAACTGTAATTCTCAGTGATTGTGACAGTAATTCTCTGTGGTTTCGACAGTAATTTCTTTTGTCTTGACAGTAACAACTTTTGGTTTTGGCAGTATTTGTCTTTGGTTTTAACAGTAATTTTCTTGAGATTAAAAGTAATGGTCTTTTGTTTTAAATGAAAATTTATCTTTAGATTTGACAGTTATGTCCTTGGGTTTTGATGGTAACTCTACATTGTCTCAACAGTGTTTTGACCACCTTGACAGTAAAGTCTACCTTGTTTTGATAGTTTTCAACCACAGTATGAGAGTAATTTATGTTGCCTTAGCAGTTATTTTTCTTGACTTTGGCAGTTATTTCCTTTGGTCGCAACTGTGTATTTCTTTGGTTTCGGCGGTGATTTTGTCGATGTCTGTCCAGAGTGTGTCCATTGTCTGTCCACTGAGATACAGAGGTCATTCTCTATCTTAGATACCTTTGATCGAAGATCTGATTGCATCATCTTGTTTGCCTTGTGGTCTACTTGGAGATTTGTGATTTCATTTCCACCCAAATTCTAGATCTTACTTTATAGTTTTGGAGAGATCACCTCTCTGACTTTGAACCCTTAAACCAACATGCATGCATCTCATAAGCATACATTATATGTACTTGGATATTACTCTAAGCTAATTTCTGATTGATAGATTGATATGCGTTATTTTATTGCTTATAGAGTTCGATTAACCCTAGCTCAAGGAGTAGTTGACCGAGGACGTTACGGGAGATCCTATCGTCGAAGGTCAAGGCAAGTCATAGCTCTTTGATCATGATGCGCCTATGATTCAAGTCAAAATTATTTAGTTTGATATTCCAAATATATGTATTGTTACTATAGTATTGAAAGATTACAAAGAGTTATCTACGTTAAACTATTCGATTGAAATGAAATTGAAATTAGTTATACCCAACTTATTGATTATCATCCTTGATATTGAAGATATCAATATTCATTGTCGCTCTAGGATAATATGATTAAGTATAAGCTAAAGAACCATGAATTGTGAAGTTATGAATTAGTTGATCTGGAAGGATTGAATTATTAGTTGAAAAGATTATGAGAATTGTTGTATTGATAAAGCTGAAATCATCATAGGATGAATGTGAAGTGGGTTCTTGTGCACTAAGTTTTGAATAGATGATCTATTATTTAAACATTAAAGACCAACTCAAATGTGCTACACTTCCAATAACATGAACAACGTGCTAGTCTCAAACCTGGTATGGGATGGTCATGACCAATTAAACCTGTCGAGTCATAAACTTATTTTGCTTGGCGGACATTTGTGGTCCTTCCAAGAAATCATGCTAGGTCTGGTTAAAGCCCGATTGAGCATTTAGTATTGGGGAGGGTCACTTATGTATGATTGATACCAACCGTCCAAGAATCCTTAGCTCAGTCACATGCTGAACTATGACATATATACGCGCTAACAGTAATAAGTTGAGGAGTCTTGTGAGTAAATTAACACCCCACTGCATGTTGGGGAACGGGCTCGCTACTCTAGTACAATTTCAAAGGTTTTACCCGAAATCCCAAGAAGTTTGCAAGCAATAGATCATAGATCAAGAAATTTACCACTAGATGCGTGGATGCAACAATGCAGCAGTGGAAGAAGAGTCGATGTCGTAATTGGATCATAACCAGCAGTGCAGCAATAACAGCCGCACCTCTACGGAAGTCCACACGTCCGGGGAAGGAGCACCGTGTGTTCGTGTGCTAGCACCAACGCACGCGGCTAGAGTTTCACGAGATCTATATGATGCCTCAAGAATTAGGAAAGAACAAATTTAGAATAGGATCCAAATTTGGAAGAAATGAAGGGATTTTGGAAGAAAGGAAGTGATCATGTTTATATGGAAACTAAGAATTGGAATTTGATTCGAAAAGATTGATCCCATAAGACTATAAATAAGAGGGATTTCAAGCATTGAGAACACAAGAAATTCGGGATGTACCTGTGAGAGGAAGAGAAGACATCATCCGCCATCTCTTCTCCTTCCTGAAGGTGTGTGTGTGTGTGGTGTTTTTCTCTCTTGAGGAAGATGAGAGTTAGATTAGTTTTAAGGACTAGAGATCTTTTATAATTATTTTATTTGCAATTTAGTCTCTGAAGTGGTTTCTTATTAGTTTCTATGTTTTAGATCTATAGATTGAGACATAGATCTGAACCGTAGATTCCTAGTAAGCCATTGAAACTTTAGATTGAAGCCTTGCGTAATTTTTATTTAATTATTTAGTAGTTATTTTTTTTCGTTTGAAATCGTCAAATCCGTTGCCAGACGCTGGAGCAGCTTTTGAGGAACAATTTCCGGATTCAATAACCAATCAAGGTAAGCTGTGCACACCAACCTTGAAGCATATTTTACCTATTATGCATTACTTATTTTGATTATAATCTATTATTATTTTATATATTGAAATTGCATGGTTTTGATGAAAAATAATTGCAAGCATGTATAGGTTGATTTCATGGCATTTACATGAGTAATGGTTTAGATCTGTGGTTAAGATTTGTTGTTGGGATTTGTGGTCAAGATCTGTTATGGAGATCTGTGGTTGAGATTTGTTAGTGCAAATTGATTCGTGGTCGTTGTTGTCGTAGATGGTTATAAAAACCCATTTTGTTCCAATCACATTATGATTCTTAGGTTTTTCTACTAGTGTCCAAACTTTGTTTCTAGTGAAATTATTTAGTTCTTCAGGCATGACATTTACCCAATCTGGATCACTAAGTACTTCATCTATAAGTTTAGATTCTAAGGAAGAAACAAAAGAATAATGTTCACAAAAAGAAGCAATATGAGACCGAGTTTGAACACGCTTACTAACATCACCAAAGATTTGATTCAGGGGGTGATTTTGGCGAACGTTTGATGAAGTCGCAGGTTCTGTGATGCTTGATCATCATTCTCTTCAGTCTCTAGTTCAAGGTCTTCTCGACCATCATTGTTGTGGGTGGTCATAGGTTGAGCATCATCAGTATTTGTGGTCGTAGGTCCATGCTTGACATCAGCCTGAGTGGTCGTAGGTGATTTATCCTTTCGACCAAGTGACTTTTGTTCTTCATTTCTGTGTTTGATATCACCAATGATCATCTCCTTCATAGCTTCCCTCAAGCCACTGTTGCCTACATCATCAAAATCCTCATGCTCTCCTTGAGAGCAGTTAAATTCATCAAATTCTACATTGCATGATTCTTCAATGCATTCTGTTGTAGTGTTGAAAACCCGATAAGCTTTACTAGTAGATGAATAGCCAACTAGAAAACCCTCGTCAATGCGTCTTTGAAATTTTCCAAGATGCATTCGCTTTTCAAAAATATAATATTTGCATCTAAAGACTCGAAAATATTAAATGTTTGGTTTTCTCCCTATAATCAGTTCATAAGGAGTTTTGTTCAAAAGAGGATGGGTATAAAGAAAATTGATGGCATAACATGCTGTGTAAACTGTCTCTGCCCAAAACCGAGTAGGCCTCTTGTACTCATCGAGCATTGTTCTAGCCATTTCAATCAATGTCCGATTCTTCCGTTCTACAACACCATTTTGTTGAGGTGTGTAGGGCACAGAGAATTCATGTTTGATTCTGGACTCATCACAAAAATCAATAAAATCAAAATTTTGAAATTCTCCACCATGATCACTACAGATTTTCTTGATGGAGAGTTCAAATTCCTTTTCAGCTCTTTTTGCAAATCTTTTAAAACAAGAGGGGGTTTCAGATTTGTGAGCTAAGAAAAACACCCAAGTAAATCTGGAGAAATCATTAACAATAACATAGCAAAAGCTATTTCCTCCAATACTTTAATGCTCAGCAGGACTGAACAAATCCATATGCAAAAGTTCCAATGGTTTGCAGGTTGAAAGAATGTGCTTAGTTGGATGTGAAGCAGCTACTTGCTTGCCCGCTTGACAAGTGCTACAAGGTTTGTCCTTTTCAAAATTCACATCCTTCAAGCCAACTACCAAATCACGTTTTAAAAGTTTTTTAAGTTGTTGCATTCCAACATGTGCAAGTCTTCTATGCCAAAACCAACCCTTCGATGTTTGAGAAACAAGGTATGTTGAAAGAGATACATCTTTTGAGTTGAAATCAACAAGATAGAGATTTCCAAAACGAAAAGCTTTGAAGATCAAAGAGTTGTCTTTTAAAGTTTCAACTAAAATATTTTTAGGAGAAAATATGCAACGAAAACCAAGATTACAAATTTGTGCAACGGATAACAAATTAAAATTCAATGATTCAACAAGTAAAACATTTGAAATTAAAAGATCATGAGATATAGCAATTTTACTAAAATCTACCAAATTTTCTTGACGATTGTCGCCAAAGATGATCTTTTGGTTTTCACTTGAGTTATCTTCTAATGAGGTGAACAACTTTTTGTTACCGGTCATGTGTTCGGAGCATCTACTATTTAGCACCCAATGTTTTCCATCGGTATTGTAGTTCACCTACAAAAACAAAAGAATCAAGTATTTTAAGGTACCCAAACCTTTTTAGGTCCTTCGATGTTAGCAATCAAAGCTTTGGGCATCCAAATAGATTTCTTCTTTTTATTTAGTATGGGTGCTCCAACAAACTTTGCTATCATATATCCTTTCTTTGACCTCTTAAGCATGTAGCATGCATCAAAATAAGTTGAAGTCGTTAAATGACAAGCATCATATGAATGACCAACTTCATGACATCTATAACAAAATTTGTTGCATGCTTTGACAAAAATAGTTTTTGTGTTTGGTTTATTTCTTTTCTTTGGAAAGTATCCAAGTCCTTCTTTTCTAAATGGGAATTTTTGCTCAGTAAAAAGAAAATCAAGAGATACTTTTCCTTTGTAACAATTTTCTAAGCCTTTGCTAAGTTTCTTGATTGGAGCCTTTAGTTCATTGCTTTCATTTAAGATTATTTCATGGCATTGCAAATCTTTTTCACTAGAGATAGATGAACATGGTGTATCATGTAGATTATTGTAACTAGTTGACATATCATTTTTAGAAACTACATTTGGTATATCATCAACTAAGTCACAAGAAATAGCTACATCTACCTTAGTTGGTCAGCTAGTGAGATCCTTGATGAGTAGTCCTTCATAAGATTCTTTTAAATCGGAGTAAAGTGCAAGTAAAGAAGAGTGCTCTTCTTTAAGTGCTCTATACTTCTTCTTTGTGATTCCAAAAGCATCATTTAATTCACTAATCATTTCAAGTAGATCATCATATGAAGGGTCAAGAGAGTGTACCTTCTCATCACCTTTAGCCATAAGGTAAAAAGATGAACTTGTCGATGTGTTGTTGTTGCCAAGAGCTAATCCGGCTAGCTTCTTGGAACAACCCTCTTCATCATCGGAGTCAAAATCGGAGCTATCTCCTCCAGACATCCATTCTCTGAAGCATGCTTCTTGGTTTCCGCCATTGTTTTTGAAGAATTTCTTCTTCTTATCCCAAGGCTTGTTCTTATTTGGGTATCTTGAAACTATATGTCCCTTTTCATGACATTCATAGCATATGATGTCCTTGAAGTTTGCTTGCTTTGACCCCTTTGGTCTTGTGTCAATGTTGACTCCCTTCTTATGCAACTTGCGAAGAAACTTTTTGATGTTCTTTACAAGAAGGGCTAGATCCTCATCGGAAGAGCCATCGTTTAAATCTCCTTTGGAGTTGGCTTTGAATGTCAAGTTCTTCTTTTTCGTTTCTGATGATTCGGCCGCCTCCTTCTTCTCCTTCCAATGCATCTCATGGGTGATGAGGTTCCCATAGAGATCGGTAGGTGTGGTGGATGATAAGTCGGAGTTGGTGAGGACTGTCACAAAAGTGTCGAAATTCTCCGGAAGAGCCCTAAGTATTTTTCTTACGATTTCAATGTTAGTAAAAATAATTCTGAGTCCTTTGAGCTCATTCACAATGTTGTTCAACCGAGTGAACATAGAATCCACGGACTTGGTTGGTGACATGATGAATGTCTCATATCTTTGCCTAACCATTAGCAATTTTGCCTCCTTGACCCTAGTGGTGCCCTCATATTTCTCCTCGAGGGTGGTCCAAACTTTGTGAGCGGTGGTAAGGTTGCTCACGCGGTTGAACTCATTTAGGGACAAGCCGGCAAAGAGAGCATTTTTGGTATGGGTATTTAAGTGGACTTTTTTCCTATCATCATCGAAGTGATTTGTCGGATCAACCGGAGGAGTAAACTCAATCTTAACAATGTCCCAAACGTCAAGCCCATAGCCTTTAGAAAAATCATCATGTACACTTTCCAATAGAGATAGTTAGTCCCATCAAAGATAGGCGCACACCCGGTGTGACCAAGATGAAAACCCTCATTTGAAGCCATCATCTCTCTAGGCGGTGAAGCCTACTCAAAAGAAAGACCACGCTCTAATACCACGTGTAGGATCGAGGATGTCACTAGAGGGGGGTGAATAGGAGGCTTTAAAATTTTTTGACTAAAAACAATTTTTGCAAGGAAAAGACTAAGGGCAAATAAACTAAAACAATTCAATAATATTTTGCACTAAAAAAGAGTAAGAAAAACAAACACAGTGATTTTTCACTAAGGTTGCTCCTTCTCCACTCCGGATAGGCGAGCACTGATGCCTTTCACAAAATATGCCGACCCTCTCCGACAACCTCCGTTAATGGAGAGGTCAACGGCCACACCTCCAAACCGTCTAGGTGACGACGTTCACCAAGAGTAACAAGTTGCAAGATCTCTCGACCCCCAACAAATATCGAGAAACTTCTAAGGATACAAATGATGCAAATGAATGCTCTCGGAGGATCTGTCTCAATCACAAAGAATGATACTTTATCAGAAGATCAAGATTTTAGCACTTGGAAACTTTGGTTCAAGTGTATACTTAGAGATATGTAGAAAAAACTGCTCAAGGATGTTCAAAAAAATTGCTCGAAAATATTTAGAAAAATAGCTCAAAATATTTATAAAAATCTGCTCAAATCGTGTTTAGAAATATGCTCCAAACTATTTTTAAAAACTGCTCAAAATGTGTAAAAATCTGCTCAACTTGTGTTTATAAAAACTGGTCAAAATAGTGGAGAAATCTGCTCAAAAGTGTTTATAAAAACTGGTCAAAACAGTGGAGAAATCTGCTCAAAAGTGTTTATAAAAATTGGTCAAAACAGTGGAGAAATCTGCTTAAAAGTGTTTATAAAAAACTGAAGAAATCTACTCAAAAGTGCTTATAAAAAACTGATCAAAACAGTGGAAAAATCTGCTCAAAAGTGTTTATAAAAAAAACTGATCAAAAACAGCTCAAAAACTGCTCAAAGACTCCTCAAAAGTGTATAGAAAATATTGATGAGGACATCACCAGCACGCACATGAACACGACACCTCTTACTTCTTGCACTAATTTCGCAACCTCCACTACATCGTCGGAAGATCAAGGAGGATGACGATTTGGCATGAATCCATGTGCCAAACCATTCAAACCGTCTACACTGGAGGGTCAGCGAGCCACATCCAATACGGAGCAAACCATGACGCATCAAGCCCAGCCTAAGATCAAGCCCAACTCGTCCGTGAGGCCAGCTCGGCCATCTAGCAGTAGTCCAACTTCAAACAGATGCCCAGGCCACGTACGGAGTCCGTTTGGGGCAAATAAGTACTTCACGGAGAAGCCCACAACGAGAACTTTCCAATGGGCTTGGGCGCATGGCCAAATTACTTCTGGATCATCCACAATCAACAAAAAAATCTGTGGACAGAAGCTACCGGGGGCCGTAGGCCCGTGTATCCCTAGGGTTGCGTGGGCGTGGGTGCCTTGGCCAATGTCCATACCCTGGCCGCCATATCCTTGCTATATATGGCCGCCATCCCCTTCTTCTTCCTTGGGTTTTGTTTAGTTTAGTTTTCCACGGTGTGAAGCTACCTCGTCTCCTCTTGTGTCGGCAAGACTAATAGGACCGAGTTCTGAACCCCAACTCGTTTGTGTTTAATACAATTCGCAATTTCAGATTGCCTATTTTTGTTTTTGCTTGTTCTTCGGTTGCCTGCAGGAACAGATCCTCGTGATCAGGTCGATCGTGTCTTGGCACAGTTGTTGGTAGCCGGATCGTCAAGGTCGTCACGTGCCTTAATCGAAGTTATCCTTCTCACCAGAAGATTGGGCATCAGAGTCTTGATCAGTTGGTATCAGAGCTTCCGGTTGACTGGTGAGAATTTATCTTAGTTTAGTAGATTGATTTCATACCTAGAGTCCAGAAAATCGCCTTACAAAAATATTTATTTTCCGCTGTCCAAACCATCGTCATTAGCCTTGCATCGTTCTTGTCAGTTTGCATCTTTGAATTTTCGTCCATCGTTGTCGAGTGCTGGTTTTTAGTTTTAGTCTTGGTCTAGTTTTAGTCTTGCATCTCGTCGCGGAGTCGAATTGCACGTCGATCTCCTCGTCGTCGCGTCCAATTCTAATCTGCCGCTATCTAGTTCGTTGTTTTCATCATATCTTCTTCATAAAAATTTGGATTTTCACATTCTTATACTTTCTGGAAAAAATCAGATCATGCTCTACAACTTTTCTGTTGAGGTTGAAGTCAGATTCAGCTTCAATCTATGAGATATTGGGCCGTTAATGTTGACGGTGTAGAGTTTGAATCTAATAGATCTGTTTCGGTATTTTCATCATAATTCTTTCATCCGAACTCGGATTGGGATAAATTTATACTTTCTGGAATCGTTGTGAGAAATCCCACAAAAAGTTAGTTGGGGTAATCTTCAAATTCGGCTGTTTTCATCACGCTAAAATTTGGGCAAAGTTAGTTGTGTAATCTTCAAACTCTGGTCCAATTCGGATTCAAATTGCTCAATCTGAGATAACTTCAGTAAAATTACCATATCTTTTGATTTCCAACACCGTTTTTGACTTTCTTATACTTGTTGGAAATATAAAACGATCCTCTACAACTTTGGTGTTGACCAGATCCTCTAATTTAGAGTTCTTGGGGTCCGAAATTGCTAAACGTCCAAAATTGCTAAACAACGTTTCTGTCCTAGTTGTGCAGCCGAAAAGAAAAAAGCAAAGTGCAATAAAAGCCGCACTGCTCATAGAAAAGAAAAGAAGTAAGAAAAAGGCAAGTGCAAAAAAAAGAGCCGCACAAAAAAAACATAAGAAAAAAATGTGTGTAGCAAAAGAGAAGAATTTTCTATGGTGTATCTTTTGGTTCTAGTCTTTTGTGGTACTAGTTACTTGCTTGAGCTAGGCCTAAGTCTAGACTAGTTCCCGCACATTGACTATTACTTTGGACTAATTTTTAATCTTGCATTGTTGATCTTGAATTGTTGCTATACATATAATAGTTTATCCAATCTCCACTTTTCTACTAACCAGATAGGTACGGAGCCTTGCTATCGCTTTACCACCATGTGAGCTCAAGTTATCACGAACCAACCACCGATCGCACCGCCTGCTTGCGTGGTAAGAACTTGTAAGAGCAAGGTAAATAGGCTTGAGCGTGTGTGACTTGTCCAATTCCACATCCTAGTAGTTGATAGGAAGAGTATATACTTTGTATTTTCTCTTGTCTACTACTAACGATGACAGGATTGGAGGCAGACGAGTGTGTTCTAAGAAAGGAGTTCATGACGTATGTAGAGGATCAGCAAGCCACGTTGTGAGGCATCGATGCAAACCTCACCAAGCTTGCTCAAGGAAGTGAACATAGAATGGAGCAAATCGAGCGGAGCATCGCTAACCTCGTCACATGAATGGAGCACATTGAGGGGTCGGCCCCACTTGCTGCTCTTGCGGCCGCCGTTGCATCTCTTGCTACCCCAGCAACTGCTGGTGCACCCCGACGAGATGGCAATCCCACTCGCCAGCCTCCACCTGCTGCTCGCTCTTGGGCAGATGAGGTGGAACAAGAAGAGAACGACTACGTTGCTGATTCGCAGGCGGATGACGGCTTCAATGTGCACAATGATCGTGATCATCGTTGACTTCGCCACAATCGGCAAGGTATGGGAAGAGCACCACAAGAGGTACATGATGACTCACTTGCTAAACTCAAGTTCTCAATGCCTCCTTATGCTGGTAGGTATGACCCTGATGCGTATCTTGAATGGGAATTAACGGTAGATCAGAAATGTTCTTGCTATGCTTTCCTTGAAAACAAAAAGGTTAGGATTGCTACTAGTGAATTTACTGATTTTGCATCTATTTGGTGACATGAGACATGTAAAAATCACAATAATGTGCCTACAACTTGGGATACTTTGAAAAAGAATAATGCGCACTAGGTTTATTCCTTCGTATTATGCTTGTGATTTGCTTAATAAGTTGCAACGTTTGAACCAAGGCAGTAACTCTGTAAAAGAATATTATCAGGAGCTACAAATAGGTTTATTGCGTTGTGGCTTAGAAGAAAATAATGATGCTAAGATGGCTAGATTCTTGGGAGGACTTAACCGGGAGATCCAGGGCATTCTAGATTACAAAGATTACAACTCTATCACTCGTTTGTTCCATCTTGCTTGTAAAACTAAAAGGGAAGTACAGGGACGCCATTACAGGACTCGAGGTGACTTTGGAGGCTCTTCTTCATCACGACCAACCCACGGGACTGCAAAGGCGCCATCCTCTACCTCCGATTGTACACCTCCACCGGCTGCCTCTTCTTCTACACCGTCACGTGCTCTAGATGCAAACAAATTAGCCACGGTGCAAGCCCCTGTGAAAAGTGCTTCATCAGTGGCTTCTACAGGGCGATCCTGTGACTTTCAATGTTTTCGCTGCAAAGGTTTTTAGACATACGATTCGTAATTGTCCTAGTTAGTGTGCTCTCATTGTGAGAGAATACGGTGAGTATACTAGTGCTAGTGATGTTGATGAGAACAATTTGGCTCTTGTTGCAACTAACACTGCAGGTGAGAATGAAGAAGATGTCGAATGCTTGACCGCTGAAATGTCGGAGAAATACATGACCCTTGTTTCCCAGCGTGTACTTAGAGCACAACCTAAGCGCGCCGAGCAAAATCAACGCCATAACTTGTTCCAAACCAAATTCGTCGTGAATGAGCGCTCGGTGCAAGTCATTATTGACAGCGGAAGTTGCAACAATCTTGCTAGCAAAGACATGGTTGAGAAGCTTGGCTTGACCACCACTCCACATCCAACTCCATATCATCTTGAACGGTTTAACTCCTGTGGTAAGTTGAAGGTAACACAAGTTGTGCGAGTGCCTTTCTCTATTGGTTCGTATCATGATTATGTTGATTGCGATGTTGTACCTATGGAAGCATGCTCTCTTTTGTTGGGTAGACCTTGGATATATGATAGATATGTTGTTCATCATGGTAGAACTAACCATTATGCTTTCATGTTCAAAGGCAAGAAAATTATATTGGCTCCCATGACTCCTGCTGAACTGCTGAAATTGTGGTAGCAAAAGCTAAACAGGGTAAATCAGAGTGTGATCAAAGTGTAGCTAAAGAATTGCATCCACCAAAGAAGAAAGAACCAAGTTCTAAGAAATCTGAAATTAGATTTAAGGGTGCTGTTTTACTAGCTACTAAACCTGCTTTACATGAGGACGATACTCTTAGTTGCACTGATTTGACTACTCCTCCTCCTGTTGCTTTGTCTATTGCTTTGCCTCCTGTTGTTACTAACCTTTTGCAGGAGAATGTGATGGAGTCAAGGAAGACTCCAATTCAAGAAGGGGAGGATGATGAGGACATCACCAGCACACACATGAACACGGCGCCTCTTTCTTCTTGCACTAATTTCACTACCTCTACTACATCGTCAGAAAATCAAGGAGGACGATGAGTTGGCATGAATCCATGTGCCAAACCATTCAAACCGCCTACACTGGAGGGTCAGCGAGCCACATCCAATACGGAGCAAACCACGACACATCAAGCCCAGCCCAAGATCAAGCCCAACTCATCCGCGAGGTCAACTCGGCCATCCAGCAACAGTCTAACTTCAAACGGATGCCCAGGCCACGTTTGGAGTCCGTTTGGGGAAAATAAGTACTTCACAGAGAAGCCCACAACGAGACCTTTCCAATGGGCTTGGGCGCATGGCCAAATTACTTCTCTATCGTCCGTAATAGACAAAACAATCTGCAAATAGAACCTGCCGGGTGCTGCGCCATCTCCACCTTGGGCTGTAGGCCCGTGTATCCCTAAGGTTGCGTGGGCGTGGGTGCTTTGGCCAACGTCCATACCCTGGCCGCCATATCCTTGCTATATATGGCCACCATCCGCCTTCTTCTTCCTTTGGTTTTGTTTTGTTTAGTTTTCCACGGTGTGAAACTACCTCGTCTCCTCTTGTGTCGGCAAGACCAACAGGACCGAGTTCTGAACCCCAACTTGTTTGTGTTTAATACAATTCGCAATTTCAGATTGCTTATCTTTGTTCTTGTTTGTCCTTCGGTTGCCTGCAGGAGCAGATGCTCGTGATCAGGTCGATCGTGTCTTGGCACGGTTGATAACGTTTCGTCGTGGTGGTTTAGCGATCACCGGATTTCCAGTCGCTTGCTGGTTGGTAGCCGGATCATCAAGGTCGTCACGCGCCTTAATCGAAGTTATCCTTCTCACCAAAAGATCAGGCATCCGAGTCCTCATCAAATATAACTTAAGATGTGTATGAGAATGTGGCTCAAGGATGATGTAAATACTGCTCAAAACATATATATATTTATAGCCCAACATTTCAGCTAGCCGTTAGGTCGAGTAAAGAAAGAAATCAGGCCAGTTAATAGCCAGCTTCGACCTCTAACGGCTAGTAAATAGTCGTTGGAATCTCTGGTCGAATGAACAGTGTTACTGATTGTATGAACAGTGCCTGATCAAATGAACAGTACTCGAGTAACCTCTGGTTGAATGAACAGTATCTGGTCGAATGAACAGTACCTGATCAAATGAACAATACTCAGACAAAACCAATTTCAGTCCCTCTTTGAAATCTATATATTTCTCAGATTTTGACCAAGCATATGAATGAATACGAATGCAACATATGACCTAAGAGTTTCTCAGTTTTTGTCGGAACTAAAAGAGATTTTGCAACCACTCTTAATAGTACGGTTAAACTAAAAAAGAATTTCTTATAAAACTGGTCAATACTCAAAACACCGAGACCGGTACAATAAACAAGCACTTACCTTAGATCTTTGTACAATAAACAAGCACTTACCTTAGATCTTTGCTGCTTCCTTCTTGGCCACCTCGCACTTGCGACCTTGGCTCACGACCTCGGGCGACCTTGGCTTGCGACCTGCAAATCTTGGCGACACTGCAACCTTGCGCTTGAGACCTCGAGCGACCTTTCTTCTTTTCACCTAATCTTATTAATTATACTCAAAGAAGATAGCTAAGTTCTAGACATTTAATGTCATCAATAATTAAAATCAACCCAAAAAGGACCTAGATGCAACACAACTATGATAGTCTCACCAATAGAAGTTTCAAACTGTAAAAGTTGGTTTTTTTATTATTTTATTGTTTTTCAAAATTCATGTGCATCTTCAGTGACGAAAACTTGATCCTTTGTTGTATTGATTGCTCATGAGTTGTTCCGTGTGCATAATTATAAGTAGGTAGATATATCTTGTCTTGTTGAGTCTTAAAGACTCACAGCTATAGTTGTACGATGGTGTATGCAGACGCTTTAAAACCATATCAAGTGGTGAGACCAGACAATGATAGTTTTAAAGACCACGAAGGAGGGGATCTATTCTCGGAGGATGCTTAGTTTGAAGAGTATCGACGTTTAGTTTGAGAATTTTATTTCTTTAAATTTTATTTCAATAATTTTTGTAAGATGATTTTAAGTTTTGAATAAAGAGTTTTTTTATCTGTTGTGCCAATGCATCTGTGTTTCTACTCTGTATCAGAATACGTACGAGTATGACTCAAACGTGTTCATGAGATGTTAAAATCTCCCAGACCCCTAGTTCGGGGCGTTACAATCTATCTTGTGGATAGTGGTGGCGCCTAGAATAGATCAGATGATGGATACATGCCCACCGCACCTCCTTTTATAGGGTCTTACAGATAAATTCTACTCAAATGCAAACTCTAATCCTAATGGTAAACTCATTACCAATAGGGGACCCGTTTTGGATCCCATCCGAATTAATACTCGAACCCATTAAGTGTATGACCCTGTAGATTCGTGTATATTTGGATGCGACCGGAAACAACTTCCCGAATCATAAGTCATAAGCGATCCCTAGCAAGACATTATGACTACCTACATGTACACGAAGATAATATCCGACAAACCTATACAACTTATCATGGATTATCTCTTTGCCTCACGATACCAGATCAGCTCAAGGTGAGAAACGTGTCATCCTTAAATAATTAGGTTCTTTCTTGATCTTGTAATGGACTAATCTTTCCATAGTTGACTCAACTATATTAGACACGGCCATGCACTTTCTTAGTCCAATTATATCAAGGGACACAGTGATATCTCTTAAGATATGAGAGGAGAAAATTTCATCTCGACCATTCACTTTCAACCACATGGTTCATAACAATCTATATATCACATTTATGAATACTCGGTTAAAAGTAGCGATTGATGATACCAAGTATGCTATTACGCATGTATGAAACTATGATGATCTCAGGTCTAAAGATAAACTAAAATAATTGTTAGAAACAAACTAATGACACATAAAAAACTCGACAGTGTCACAAGATGGGTTAATCCAACCAATATGTTCTCCAACATGTGTCCACGACATTGACTTGATATGTTATATACATGGTCTATGAAACTTGACTATCAATTAATGATCGTGTTGACTTATCTTACATTATTATTCATGTAATACCAAAAGTCAGGAATGTTTAGAATAAGTATCACTGATAATACCGATAATTCATATATCATAATAAAGAGTTCCACGAACAAGTCATATACTTGTTTGATCAATAAAAATGATATTTTATTCAAGAAATACAATAACATTTTATTCATAACAATTCATAAACATATCATGATATAATCGTCTCCATAATTACTTCTAGGACACATCTCTATCACTGCAGAGATTGAAAACGTATTTGGATACTCCATACCCCCAAGTTTTTGGGGTCTGTTGCGTGGTTTATACCATGTTGTGTGGCACATGTAGAATTTTCATAACATTTTGGTTTTTCTACAGTTGTTTCTTTTGAATACTTTTCATATTTTTTCTTCTATTATGTTTAGCTGTTCAACAACCTGAACACTTTCTTGACTCGCTATCTAGTTAGTTAATCTGTGACTTGCTGAGTATTCTATACTCACCTTTGTCTGACTTGCACATCAGCTGAAGAAGGATATGAAGACCTGGAGTCGTTTGAGGGCGACCCAACAATATTTGAAGATCTCGATTTGGATGCAAATTTCTGAGGACCCCACACCATAGTTGAGGCGGCTGTGGATGGGTTTCGTTATTGCGCATTTTGTGAAGAATTAAACTTGTATCTCTTATGTAAATAAGATGTTAATGCCCTTACATGTTACTGTTTTTGTAAATTAAAATATGTATCAAGAGTTGGTTGTGATATATAATTCTGTCACGACTATATGCTGCGAAGTTGCGGCGAGATATCTTGTGTATAGCAGGTTAGAGTGTTGTACGGGTGCCCCATTGTTACCAAGTGGATTTGCTATTACATGAAATAATTACATATACATGAGGCATCAGCGCACCATGAATAGTTGAGCATACGCTGTATGCCTGTACGTGCACGGTACATCAGTACACATTACAAACTTCTAGCTAGTAGAACAGAAAATATAGTTCAGTTCTCTTCTTCCACTGTGAAGTCCGGCTCCGTGGGCTTCTTGAGCACCTTACCGTCGGTACTACGCCGGCGGCATCTCCCGCTCCTTCGGCCCACCGCCACTTTCCCTGCAAACACTGGCGCGCCGGTCTGGTGCCCACCTGGCCGCGCCTCCACCAAGTTGCACCCGTTTCCGCCGATGTCCTCGAGCATCCTGAGCTCCACCGACGCTCGGCGGCGCTTCACCCGGCGCCAGGCGGCCTGGATGAAGCAGGCCGCCCACGTGCGCCACTGGTGCGAGTAAAACCGGAACTTGTGCCGCAGCTGCCGGCTGTGCAGCCGCCGGAACTGCGACGCCACGAACTTGAGGTCGTCCGCGACGAGCGCGAACGCCTCCACGTCCGACACGGCCCGCACGGTGCGCGTCGACAGCGGCAGCGCCGCCGCGGGTCGCGGGTCCAGCGCCCACGTCAGCAGCTCCTCCCCACAGAACTCGCCGGCGCCGATGCGGCACGAGTTGAAGAACCCCGACCTCCCGCCCTGCGTCGTGTACGAGTCGAGGTACCCCCGTATTATAAACAGCATGGAATCCACCGGGTCCAGCTCCCGGACGAGCCGCGTGCCCCTCGTGTACAGCGCCGGCTTCAACCGCTCGCAGATCGCCTCCAGCATCCGCTCGTCCATCTCGTCGAACAGCGGCACCTGCATTCGTTTCACGGCGAGTTTTTTGGTGGGTTCCCATGCATACCCATATATACTTCCATGATCCGTTTTGCTCTGTGTTTAACGTACGTACTCTTCGGACGAGGTCGAGGCAGAGGTGGCGCTTGATGTCGCGGCGGAGGTCCATGGGGAGGTCCTGCAGCAACGCTTCCTCGTCGACACCGCGGGTGGCGATCCACCGATAGTGATGGTATCTCCTGACACACTGCCTCAGCGGCAGGGGTATCTGCCGGTGGTGCATCCACCGCTCCATGTCCGTCCGTTTCGTCCTCCACTCTTCCAGCCGGACCATTGTTGCTTGCAGATAAGACTGAAAGTGTGTTTGGTTAGCTACCAAAATTTATCAAGTCAATATGTGATCATAATTAATTATGTAACACAATCAAAATATGAGTTATGAAAATATGTTTAATTTATATCTTAACCACATATCGATCATAGTCAAACTAAAATGTAATGAATAAATCATCCACCACACATTTGAAAATAGATAGTGTATAAAAATGATCAAATCTTAACTACATGCAGATGATTTGCCAATCTTGATCATAAAACAACCGAAAGCCAAATAATATTGTTATTTGAGCAGCGCTGCTATGCATACAGACAAAATTTATTCATACGCAGTTTGTAATATCTATTTTGGTAGACTTACTTGCATATTGCCGATAAGCAGACCAAATAACACCAACCCAAGAACACCAACGATGATCGCAAAGCTTATTTCTCCGATGAACAAGCTGGTGGAAAGATTCTGGCCTAAGCAACTGTACATCCAAAAAATTTTCTGACATAAGTGATTAGACTAAAGCTAGCTGAATCAACCATCATTTTGATCTTACCTCAAGTTCTTGAGCCCCCACCAGAAGCAGTAGAAGTACTTCTGCGTAAACGACGACGACGTCAGGTTAGAGTTCAGCGCCTCTGCGTAGATCCCAAACTGGTAGAAACCATTGCTTGGCGTGCACAGGCTTGTTATGTTGCTCAGCTCGTACCAAATGGCCCTGTTGCTGCTATCCATTTTGCAATCGAAGAACTGGGTCTGACACGACGGGCTCTCGATACGGCATGCCTCTCTCCAGCAGGCCTCCTGCCGCTGCACCGAGAAGAGATACCACAATGCTCCTATTACCTGCATTGTTTTCTGAAAAACGTAAGCAAATATGTGTGTCAAAACGATAAAAAGTATAGGAGGAAGGACAGGGCAGAGGTACATGGCTTGCGAGCATGTAAAGTATAAGATTGTAAGCGGCGCCGGCCCACGCAGTCTCGGTCATGACTCCGGTTGCCATGACAATCTGCCTCGTTAGTGGGAAGATTTGGAGAAGCCGCGGGAAGTACTGGAAGATGATGCTGAACCGGAGGATGTTCTTCCTGTTGGTTGTTGCTGATTCCTTCAGCATAGGAACCATTATCCATATCACAAGCTGCATGTTAAGAAACCGTCATGACAATGATCACTCTGATACCACTTGTTATGACAAAATAAATCTATAGATAACCGACAACGTATGACCGTGGCTCTGACACCATCTATTATAGCAAAGTAACATGTAGATAACCTACAAGGTATGAACGAAACTCCAGTACCGGTTGTTACACAAACTATGATCGCAAAGCTTCAGGATAACTGAAACATCAAATTACACAGAAACTTCAGGATCAACAGCACAGAAGATGATCTGATTACAAAAGGGAACAAGACAAGATTGCCTACTTAACAGAAAAACTGTCTTTGAACTGATGATTCCACAGAATAGTATTGTTACCTGCGGTAGGGGCAGCGCGGTAACAAGATCAAACCAGAATGTCCGTGCCAGGTACCTCCTGGCAATCTTGTAGGTATGAACGACAAGCTCGCCCCTCCCAAACACTCTAGATGACGGCGCTATGAACGCCGTCCGGAAGCGAAAGAAGATGTGGATTGCGTATAACACGTCCAGCAGCGAGCGCATCATGGAGAGGATCAATGCAAGCGAAGTCTTGATCTCAATGCACATGTTCTGCTGTGTTCCAGTCAGGTACAAGAACAGTGGGTCCACGAAGAGTGACACCAGGCACGCTGCAAGGAAGATCTTGTTCCACATATGGATCAGACGGCCGCGGGGATCGAAGAGGAGATGGTTGCGCAGGTACATCAGCGACTCGAGCTCCTCCGAGAAAGCTCGCGAGAGCACTCTCTGTCTGATAGTTCTGCACTGTTTCTCTTGGCAGACGCCCGGTCCCAGCCTGGATTTCCATGGATCATGAGCTTTGCTGCGCTTCCGGTTGGATGCGTTGTCCAATGCGCTTGTTGTGAAGTGTTGGACTTCAATGTCATTCTGAAACCTGAATCAATAGGAGAAAAAATGGCATATAGATCGTCACAAGAAAAGATTTCTGGCCAGTGGAATTCTTTGATCCATTGCAACTTAATGTCATAAAACATGAGCCAAGAAACAGTTGATACCATGCTTTGCTGAATAAGCAAATTTGTTTTACAGATTGAGCAAGCCGAAACATATATTAGTGTTCAGCAATCTGAATGTAACAAAATGAAACATATCATTGAGCAACCTGGTTTTTTAGTGCTTACCTGACGGATCGTGAACTAGTGCTGGCCATAGTAGTAGTACTACTGTGTGATAGTTTCTTGTCAAAATCGCCGAGGTATGCATGGCTACGACTTATAAGCAAGAGTGGTGATAAGATGTGGAAACTACTGTACTACCATGGGGCCTTCAGCTGTAGGAAAGAAAGTGACTGCAACATTATGCTCAGCCATAAGAGCCAAAAGGGCCACCTGCAACTAATTTCACCAGGGATCATGTGATTATACCCGAAGGTACCTGAAAGAAAAATTTTAGTGAAAAAATTTAGTTTGGAAATTAAGGCAGCAAACACAAGCAACCCCATGTGATCATGCTATCTCCATGATGTTCTTAAGGCTGTTATTTCAGAAAATCTAGATGCCTGAAAGTCCATTGGTCGTTGACTAATTCTTAGAAAAACATTTTAAGGGGGAGATGCCAAAATTTTTGAGTGGTGGATGAAGAGGATTTGACTTTGTAATAAATGGTGATATTGGCCGCTGGAGAAGTGAGAAAAGCAGGGGATGAGATCAAACTGTCAAAGGTGGAATTTTACAAGTGATGGACCTCACAAAAAAATTACTGGGATGTGTCCGACACCCTTTACCTTATATTAGTAAGAGAAGAGAGTGCACATTCCTCGCTCATTTTTTTAAAATTGTTATTAAAATATAAGTTTAATTCTTGTTACTATAAATAATGATGTTAAAATGAGTAATAAAAATAATAAAAAAATTTATAGTTTTGTCTAACTTGAGGATGAGACGTTGTTCATTGAGGTAGTGTAAACGTATTTGCCTATAGTGCGGAGATAATTTATCCATTAGAGAAACTCTTGCCGTTGTGTTTAAAACCTACAAATAAAGAAAACTAAAATGAGACCCACATGCAAACATAACAGGAGTGTTGATTGTCAATCACATGACGTGCACACACGTTCAATTAGTATAATGCAATGGATCACATCACATGGATTTTGTTTATTGTATTTACATGATTTTAAAGTTAGTTTGTTTTTTTGTCACATGATTCTAGAAACAAATATATGTGTGTTAGATGTTCCGAATAGCAAAATCAACGCTTTTGACATTGTTATATTGATCAAATATTTGTGAGATTTGTTTGTTGTACAAGATAACTATCAATATGTTTTCTAGATTAGTTTTGGATTAGTTGTGATAACATTGTAGTTCGTTAGAACAAACAAATCGTAGAATTTTATGGAACAGAAAATTTGAATATAGCTAATATGGATGATTGGATTGTATGCATTTTATTGGTTGTTGATTAATAAGTATTAGAGAATGATTTAAAATCTCCATATATTTCGCCCATATCCAAAATTTTTTCTTGAAAGAATTATTTTTTGAAATATATATCACTATTAGCCTCTACTATTAGTTTTCTTTAATAACATATATCACTAACATGTGGGTCCATATGTTAGTGCACAAATTTTTCTTTTTTTTTTCTTCTCCCTTCTTTTCCTCGGTTCATCTTTCTGATCTCTCATCAGCGACTTCAAAAAGTCCACATGTTGTTGCCACCAACTCGCTAAGGATATACAAAATCAATGTCGTCTTTGCATACAAAACATAATCAATCTGCCAAACTACTAAAAAACAAGAAATCAAATCTATAATTTGCACATACATTGCTCGTGGCTAATATGAAGCAACTCACAAATTTGTCTGGATAATTACCATTTTTATTAAGAATTTTAAAGTGTTATTACATAAATACTTGTGTCTCCTTTGGTATATTGTTGATCATCCATAGTTCCTTTCTACTCTTATAGCCTCTTTCTTGTTGAACTCAATAACATTTCTGTACTCAATTAGCGGCAAGTGTAAGCACTCACCTCAACATCTCAATTCAAAATCAAATCTATCTTAAATAATCACAAGCAAATATATAACTTACTAATGACAAAGACGGGACAGTTCGGAATTGATGGCGATTGCAACTTTGCAAGGACGGTTGTAGAGATATGAAAAAATAGACAAAAACTAGATATCATATTTATTTATATATAGCAAAAGCAATGTTAACTTGTGTGTATATATGTTACATAAAAGACATAGTTTGTTGCTAAAATGGATATGTATTGAGTGATTTTGTTGTCAAATGAATGACATAACATAGGTGTAAATAATCATTTCCATCGAGACATCCAGACATCCAGTGTCACTATAAAAGATGGATATATTTGATATAGTCTATCACATTCTAATCCAACAATTTGAATGAGATGTCTATAAATATCTTTTATTGATCTTTAAATTCAAGAACGGTTTATTATAGAGTGCTAAGACACATTTAGAAGAGGACATTTAGAGAAAAATAAAAAGAGAGTTATTTAACAATAACTCACTCTTTATTAATTAGTATAGATAAAGTATTAACCTATCAAATAGAGTCCAATCTCAACCATTTATTTTAGATATAACCATCCATTTAAGCTAGACTTATACAAACCTCGACTCTCCAAAAAGTCTAGATCTATTTAAGGCGGGGACTGTTAAAGTTTGATCCTACGAGCAACCGATTGGGCCCGTCCTGGTTCGACCATCTGACCTCAAATTCAAAATCCAACTCAATCTTATGAGCATTAGAGTCAAGCCAAAATCAGGCTTAGCGACCAATACGACTGGGCCTACTTTGTTTAAATCTAAAATTGAATATCTTCAAGCTTAAGCAAGGTTCAAATCAAACGACAAAAAACCTAACTATATTGAGTCGACTTGAGTTCGGTCAATCTAAACTCAACACACATATCAGACCAATAGATTTGAATTAGATTAGACTTGAGTTAAATTTTTTATTTTTGGAGGGTGTCTGAGCCCTAATCTCGGGCGTGAGGTCTACTTCGGATATAAAGCTTGGATGGAGGTCTTAAGTTTTTATGATAAAAAATCACTCCTATATAGTAAAAATTATATATGTTTACCATTGGACCATAGATGAACGGATGATATGTGTCCGTTGAGGTTAACCGTACGGGACCCGACCCGTGGACGACTTTGTCCAGCAAACTGCTCTCCAGTTTTTCTCCTTCCGTCGTCACGACTCCGAAATCCAATATTCCAACTTCCCACCACTTCTTCCAAATTCCAATCGAATAAGAGAATTGCGATATCGGAGCTTGCGGGGTAGAATGGCTGTGTTGGGCGCAAGATCCACCTCTACAATGTCACCATCGGCCTCTACATGTTCCATTGGTGGGATTTTTTTTTTTCGTAATTTCTTGGGCTTAGGGGTCTCTGCATGCACTATGACCGTGCAAAAGGGGAAAATAATCTTTTCGTTTTTGCTACGGATAGTTTGACATTTTCTAGATAATCAGTAGCATAACTTCTTTTTGAAGAAAAAAAGTAGAAGTATTTCCAATTTGGAGAATTGGAAATCAGTATCATAACTTCGAGTGTTTGCTTGCTTTTCTTGGTGAATCTCAGATGCTTACTTGAGGATTTCCAATTTGAGAATTGGGGAAATTCTAGTTGCATCACTTCAAACAACCATTTCTTTTTGTGGGAGTAGAAGGATTTGAACTATCTATAATGTATTACTGCAATGTGTAGCTTTATTGTGTTTCTCTGGGAAGTTTGGCAATCCATTCCATACTTGGAGGAGGGGGAGGGGGGGAGGGGATTGTAACCCAACGATTTCGTTTGAACTTACTGCAACCAGATTGCCTTTTAAGTAAGGAAGGAAGCCTCTTAACTAATTTGCTTAATTAGTATAATCTATCGGACAACTTGTGCCCCCCACTGAATCAACAAAAATCATTTTTTGAAGGTGTTTGTAATGTGTGTAGGGGTTTCTTGGTTGCATTGTGCCAAAATATTGCTTCAGTAATTGATAGCATGTTTAGAACTTTTTTTTTGGCTACCAGTACAGCATTTTGGTTTTGATAATGTTATTGTACTATGTCGAAGAAATAGATATAAACTGTCGCAATCAATGAATTTCAGAAGAGTTTCGTGCTATTAGCTCAATCCATGATGCTCAGCAAATCAGTTCAGAAGAGTTGTGGCATATAATCTTTTCTTGAGGTACCACATCTTTGCATAATTTTCACAATCTCATAATTAGGCAAGAATTTTCTTATCCTGCCAGCATCTGGATTTCCTAACTATGAACAGACACATTGATGCTTTGCCTGCTTTTATACATTCTTTGGTACCTCGTTGGGTTCTTTCAGAGGTAACCCTTTTTCTTCTTTTTCTTTGTTAATTAGCATGTATCATCCATGTTTGGAACTTGTCCTTTTTTTTATATATATTTTTTTTCTGTTTGATCCCTTACAACCTTTATTTCCTAGTACTCTGTTGACTGTGTATTTATGACAAACTCAAAGGACAACACAAGCACAAGGTCCATTGTTTATATTTTGCACACACTCAAATACTTCCTAGGCAGATCAGAAAAGTCTTTTCTTCCTAAAAGCTATTATCCTTTTCAGCAAACACAGGATTGCATATCAACCTGAGAAAATCAAGCATGACTCCTATCAACCTCTCTCCAATGGAAGCTGACATTCTAGCTGGCACCTTGGGGTGTAAATTGGAGCATTTCCCCATAGTGTATTTGGGCCTTCTCATTTCTATTAAACGTCTTTATGCCAAGGATTTCTCCTTCCTCCTGGATAAGATCAGTAAGAGATTCAGTGGATGGAGAGCCAAGCATTTTTCTCAGGGAGGAGGCTCACACTGGTAAATGTAGTGCTTTCAGCAATTCCAACTTTCATATTCAGCCATTACAAATTACCAAAATCGGTTAAGCTATCGGTAAGATTAGGCGAGCTTTCTTCTGGAAAGGAGAAGCAGTTGTTCATGGGAGCCAATGTTTAGTTGCATGGGAAACTATCTGTCAAGAGAAAATTTGGAGGGCTGGGAGTAAAAAACCTATACAACTTTAATGACAGTCTACTCCTGAAATTCCTTTACATGCTCTTCAAAAAGCCTGAGAGACCTTGGGCATCTCTGATTTGGTCCACAATTTATGGGGAAGCACCTCCAAGCGTCCAGAGAGTTATTATCACAGGCTGGTGGTCCTCTATCTCTGATCTTTGGCCAGATTTTAGCAACATGGTGGTGTTCAGGCCAAAACATGGAAAAAAAAAATTGCGTTATGGGAAGATGTTTGGTGTGATGACTCTAATTGTGCTACTCTATACGAGCAGTTGTACTCTCATGCCATCAATAAACACATCAGCTTGTATGATGTCAAAAGGGCCACTACTTACAAGATGTCTTCGGATGTCCCTTATCTGAAGTAGCACTGCTGCAGTTAGAGCAACTTGTTGACAAAGTCCACAGTTGGAACCAAAGTGATGAACCTGATGACGTTAGAATAAAGAGCCAGCAAGGAGGTAAGTACTCAGTAAAGAAAGTCTGTAAGAGTTTACAATCAAGCAGAGGATTAGCAGTTCAGGACACAAATTTCAATATCATCTGGAAGAACAAAGCCCCCATCAAATGCAAAGTTTTTCTCTGGATATTATTAAAAAACAAACTGAACACTAGAGATAATCTTCTCAAGAAGAACTTTATAATCCCTTGCTATGACTGTGCTATCTGCATTTCTGTCACAGAATCAGCTGAACACCTTTTTCTGAATTGTGCATTTGCAAACTAATGCTGGAACGAACTGGGAGTGAATCAACAGCCAAATTTGATTAGCATATTTCATCTACAAATCCAGAATTGTTCAAAGAGACTTGGAGAATGATTGCAACTGCCTGCTTATGGACGATTTGGCTGATCAGAAACAGAACCGCTTTCAATGGAGTTCAACCTTGTCATCAAGGTTGGAAAAATTTTTTGGTAATGACACTTTTTTATTGGACAGGAAGGCTCAAGGAGATAGAAATATTAGAATTATCAACTTGGATGACTGCTTGTAATCTGGTAGCATAATTTCCCTCTATTCAGGACACTTCGATATCCAACTCCCTGACCCTTTCCTGTGGCTTGGCCTCTTTGTAATTCCTCCCTATTTTTCTCTTAGGTCTTCCTCTCTGTACGGTTCTCTTTCTTTTCTTTTTATTAATAAATAAGCTTCCCTCTTGGCTGGTGTAACACAGTCAATGGAATTTTTTTTTTTTTTTAAAAAAAAACTTCCTAGGTATGGTAGCAAATATGAATATACAACTTTTATTGTTTTGGGAGGAAAAGATGGGGATTGAATCCACTTGGACTACGCCCCCCCCACCCCCCCTATAAAGCACTTGTTTACAAAAGCGCCTAGACAGAACTACACTCCCCACAAGATGAGCTGAAAGATACCTGTTCAACATGACGTACATAATCTATTTTGAACACCTACTAACCAACTTCTCTCTGATGAAGAATTTATCCAGTTCCACATGCTTTGTGCGATCATATTGTACAAAATTATTTGCTTTGTTAATGGCAGATTTGTTATCACAATGCAACACTAAAGAGCCCTCTCTCAGTACACGTAGTTCAGAGAGCAACTTCCTTAACCATAACATCTCACATAGGATCGCAACCATAGTCCTATACTCAACCTCTACAATTGATCTAGCAACTACTTCCTGTTTCTTACTCCTCCAGGACACCAAGTTGCCTCCAACAAACACATAGTAACCTGAAGTGGATTTTCGGTCGTCCACACAATTTGCCCAGTATGCATCACAATATGCTTCTACCATCTGATGTCCATGTCCCTTGAATCAAAGACTCTTCCCTGGACCTCCTTTCAAGTACCTTAGGATCTGATAGGCAGCATCGATGTGCTCTGTTCTAGGATCATGCATGTATCTATTGACCACACTCACTGCATATGTAATATTAGGTCTCGTGTGACAAATATATAAGACAACCAACAAACCTCTGATAGGTCTCTTTGTTCATTGGATCACCTAACCGAGCGCTCAGTTTATGGTTTTGTTCAATTGGGTCAAAGCTGGTCAACAGCCCAGCATGCCAGTCTCATCTAGTAAGTCTAGGGCATACTTCCTTTGAGAGATGATGATGCCCTCTAAGGATCGAGCAATCTCAATCCTACGGAAGTACTTCATCCGCCCAAGGTCCTTGACTTCAAATTCCTATCCAAGTCTGGCTTTCAGATGTCTTATCTCCACTGTGTCATCACCGGTGATCACAATGTCATCAATGTATGCAGCTAGAATTGTGACACGAGGCTGTGTGCTTATAGTACAGCGTATGGTCACCACTACACTAAGAGTAGCCCATGCCACACAACACAGTGAAACCTGTCAAACCAAGTCTTGAGAGATTACTTCAGCCCATATAAATATTTCTTCAACTTGCATACATTTCCGACATTCTGTCTAGTGTCAAAGTATGGAGGAATCTCCAATTACACCTCCTCTTACAAATCTTCATGTAGGAATGCATTCTTGACATTCTTCACAGTGGCACTTTGCACACATCTCAGTTTCATATTCCTGATGTTTATTATGTACCTGGTCTAGCCATGCGGCTGCTCTATATTGGTCAGATCGCTAGTTAGAGCTGTTTTGTGGGTTTTGACTCTTCTGATTGTTATGTGCAAGATCGTCGCATATGGACCCTCATTGGAGCTGGCCATCGTTGTAGTGGATCCGATGGGCTCTATGTGCTGAACTATCTACATCTACCCTCTTGTTCTTCGCCATCTGTGTCTTCAACCCCATTAGCTCATTATGTTTTGTCTCTGCCAGTTTTCCCCGGTGGTATCATAGGTTAGGTCATTAATGTGGGTCTCGACTGTCTACTTTGGTCCGATAGGGTGTGTTGGGTTGTGTCTCCCTATACACTGATTTTGTTTGTACGGGTTGTAAGTTGGGCAAGCAGCTACAACTCCCATAGCGGACGAGTTAGTCTAGGTTTAGGTCTCCTTTTGATTAGATTCATTCCGATGTATGGGGTCATGCTCCTCTCTTCAAAAAGAGGCCACAAATATTATGTTATGTTCATTGATGATCATACCAAATATACATAGATTTATTTTGTGAGACATTGCAGTGAATTTGTTTTGATTTATAGATCTTTTGCATGTATGATACAGACTCAGTTTTCCACTTCGATTAGAGTTCTTCGTTTTGACTCAGGGGGGAGTATCTATCTCGCAGTTTTCGGGAGTTCTTAGCTTCTCTAAGGTACTCTCCCTCAGCTGTCCTACCCAAGTGCCCATGCCCAGAATGGTGTTGCCGAGTGCAAATAACGTCATATCATTGAGACTGCTCGCACCCTTCTACTTACATCTCAGGTTCCTTCTCACTTTTGGGCAAAGGCTATCTCTACCTCAGTCTACTTGATCAATCTTCAGCCATCTTCTATTCTTTCTGATTGTAGTCTAGGTGAGTGCCTCTTTTCTGCACTGCCGCGCTATGATCATCTTTGGGTGTTTGGCTGTACTTGCTTTGTCCTCCTTTCGTCCAGGGAACGCATGAAACTGACAGCTCAGTCAGTGAAGTGTGTGTTCCTTGGCTATAGTCTTGAGCATAAGGGCTATTGCCTATCGTTGTTATGATCCCTTTGCTCGATGGATTAGATTCTCTCGCGATGTCACTTTCATTGAGGATCAGCCATTCTATCTTTCACCCTCCTCTAGTTCCACCACTTTTGCTACCACCACTGATGTCTCGTTTCTTTACTTTCTTTCTACTCCCTCTGGTGAGACATCTCCACCTCTAACTCCCTCAAACCTGCCACCTACTGAGATACATTCATCTTCCATAGACTTGCCACCTGCTGAACCATCTCCTCCCTCCACAGATTTGTCACCTTCCTCTTCACCTAGACCCTCGAGGTCTCTTTCTCCTTTCCCTTATCACTATCCCGTTGTCCTTGTCTTTCCTCTGATGATCCAGCACCAGAGATTGCTCCACTTGGCCCAGCATCCACTCGTTTTGTCTCTTGCGATGATCTACCACCACTTGCCCCTGCTGTAGAGTTGCCCCAGCCTTGGTATCATTTGCGGGATCGCTCTACTATTGCTCAACTTGACCATTTTGGCTTTGCTGGTGTTTGTCATGTTCAAGAGTCAATTATTTATCAGGAGACAGGTTAGTAGCCTAGAGTGGCGATCTGCTATGGCTGAGGAGCTTGATGCTAGGGTCCAGATTTCAACTTGAGAGCTTTTACCTTGTCCATCACATGCAGTCCCTATAACCTGCAAGTGGGTTTTCAAGATCTAAACCAAGGCAGATGGTACTGTTGAGGCCTATAAAGTGCGTCTGGTAGCTCATAGTTTTCAGCAGGAGTATGGACGTGACTATAGGGAGACATTTGCTCCGGTTGCTCACATGACGACTGTTCGTACTCTCATTGCTGTCGCTACTGTGCGTGGTTGGACTATCTTTTAGATGAATGTCAAGAATGCTTTTCTAAATGGTGATCTACATGAGGAGGTCTATATGCGTCCACCACATGGTATTGTCTCTCCATCAAGTTATGTTTGCCGCTTACGACAAGTTTTATATGGGCTCAAACAGGCTCATTGAGCTTGGGTTGAGCGTTTTCAATCCATGATTGTTGCAGCCGGCTTTACTACTAGCCATTATGATCCAGCTATGTTTGTTCATGTGAGCCCTCGGGGATGGACCATCCTTCTTTTTTATGTTGATTATATGTTGCTTACTAGTGATGATTCTGTTCATATAACCTCTATCAAGGAAAAACTCAGTGCGCAATTCTTGATGTCTGATATTGGTCCACTCAGCCATTTTTTGGACATTGAGGTTACCTATTCATTTGACTAGATTTCTCTTTCTCAGCAGCATTATGTTTTGGATCTTCTTTTTCGCTCTGGTGTCACTAATGACAAGACTATTGTCACCCCAATGAGGTTACACTTACAGCTGTGCTCTACAAATGGTACTTCTCTTCCAGATCCATCCAGGTATTGGTAGCTCGTGGGCAGTCTTGTTTATCTTGGTGTCAGTCGACCGGATATCTCTCATGCTATTCATGTCCTCAATTAGTTTGTTAGTGCCCCGACCTCAATACATTATGCTCGTCTTCTTCGTGTTTTGCGGTATCTTTAGGACACTTCTCACTGCTTGTTCTTTTCCAGGACAAACATGTTGCAGTTGCAGGCCTTTTGTAGTGCTACATGAGCCAGTGATCTAATTGATCATCCTTCAGTCACATGTTACTGCATTTTCCTTGGTTCTTCTCTTCTTACTTGGAAGTCCAAGAAACAGACTGTTGTATCTATGTCCAATGCTGAGGCTGAGCTTTGCACTCTGATAGCCACTACAACTGAAATTGTTTGGCTTTGATGGCTTCTAACTGATCTCGATATTTTTGTCACGACGGTTATGTCTCTGTTTTGTGACAACACCTGTTCTATTCAGATTACTAATGATCCTGTGAAGCATGAGCTCACGAAGCATATTGGGACTGACGACTTCTTCACTCGATCTCATGTTCAACAGGATACCATTGACTTATACTACCTTTCTTCGGAGATGCAAGTTGTTGACCTCTTCATCAAGACCTAGACTCAACACCAGTTTTCTTTTCTGTTGTTCAAACTCAGACTGTTTTATCTGTCTTGAGTTTGAAGGTGGTGTTAGAGGATATAGGAAATTACTGTTATACCCTTTATAATTTTACTTTTTCTTTCTTGTAGACTACTTCTTTGGTGTATATATGACTCTCATTACCATTAATTAAGTTGAGTTGGAATTATCATATTCAATTCCTAACAAATACAATAGATGAGATGATATGCTCATTGCTCCAGTTGGAGAAAGTGCATGATGATGAATTCAGCAGCAAAGAGATGGCTTTGATTGGCACAATGCATAATAATGTTCAGGAACTTGAAGAGTTAGAAGGCCCGAACAAGGCATTGGAAACTGAGCTTGACTCAGTTGTTTGTGAGGTGTGGAATTAATACGCAAGGCATGCTTTGCTGCAAGGGAGAAGGATGAAGCATTTAACAATGGAAAGAAGCCTTCAGTTGAGATATCCCAAGATCATCTTGGTCCAGCCGTTTGTAAACAAGCTGCCATTTGTGAGGTCTTGGATGTTGGATCCGCTGAATACTTTCCATTGCTTAATCTTGCTTGTCATGATTCATTTGCTATTTCTGAGTGTGAAGATAACATCGGAAAAGCATTCAACAATGGAGAGAAGCCCTCAGTTGAGATTCCCCAAGATCATTTGGGTCCTGCCGTTTGTATAGAAGCTGCCATTTGTTAGTTCTTGGTGTTGGATGTACCTGAACCATTTCCATCGCTTAATCTTGCTTGTCATGGTTCATTTGCTATTTCTGAGTGTGGAGATAACATTGGACATTTGGTTCCTCCCAATGACCAATCTCCAACTTCTTAGTTTTCTCCCAGAAAAATATAGATCTTTCTGCTGAACGTTTTACCGATGGAGATGTTGTAACTAATGTTGTGTCTGCAGCTCCAGAAACAGTAAGACATGATAAGAGCCATGGCATATTTGATAATCATCCAAGTAGTGAAACATTTGGGGAACTTGAAACTGGAGCACCTGAGGATGTTGTTGTGAAATGCAAGAACAAAGATGCTAGCAGCATGCATTCTGGAAAGGTTGAAATGAGTCACTCTGGGTGCTGCCAGTTTGCAGCCATTCTTGATGAGTTTTGGGGGAATTTGTTCAATTCACATGGTAAATTGACAGAGACAGGAAAGGTCATAAGAATCGATATACCTTTTGAACTGGATGTTGAGGACAAGGTGGAGAGTGGTAAGTGCAATTCTTCTGATGAAACAATTGGAGAACCACATGATGCTTCCATGCCAGTAAATGTGACAAGCCTAATCGTATCACCCTTGTTTCCAATAAATAATGGCAAGGGCTGCCAACAAGGGAATTGTACATTACCTGCTGTTGTGAAACTGAGAAAGGCCATCATGGACTTATTCCTCAATGATAAGGTTGGCCAGTTGAAGGGCAAGGATGTTTCTTCTTTAGTTACAATGGCAAATGAGCAAGTGAATGCATGTAATCAACGCCCCAGATTTGAAAATTTTGATATTGTTGCTGAATCCATCAGCATGGTGAAGAACCTGACATCTTGCTGGACTCCCTGCAAATTTGAGGAGCTTTTGGATATGTCAGGTTTTGATCCAAATTGTCCATCACTGCAACTGACCCAAAGGAAGGTTTACTTTTCCAACAATGAATTGAAAGGGATGCTTTCAAACTCTCTCTGAGCTTGTATTGGAAAGATATTGAACCTGGAGGGATCTGATTGTCTATTTGGGCAGAAAGGCAGGTATTATGAGAAGCTAATAGATTTGGTTGCTGGAATGGAGCTACTTGGACATGGAGATGCAAGTGGATTGTTCAGTCTCAATCCGATTATTGATTCTGATGAAGAGGTGACCAATCATTGCTCTTCCCTGGGTTGTGGATATGCGTGTACTTGGAAACCTGGCCTGCTTATTAGCTTTGGAGTTTGGTGCATTTGTCGGATTAAAGAACTGCTCCTTTCAGAGAATCGTCCTGAGCTTTGGGGGAAGTATGCTTATGTTCTCAATCGCCTTCAGGTAAACCTCTCAACTTGTGTTTACACCTGTTCTTGTGGTTCTTCAACTTTTTAAGAAAACAACAGCAACCTGCGTTAGGCTTGAAAAAAAAATCAGTCTCTGCATGTGCTATTTTATTTTGTTTCAATCGGAATGGTAAAGAATAAAGGGCAACGAGGTAAATTAATATTGTTGCAAGAACCTGGAAGCGTCAACCAAACAGTGTTTGATCAATTGCTGAAGTATGATGGAGGAAATTAAAATTTTCACGTGATCAAGTGCTCAAGCAATCCTAGTGAAATCACCTAGAAGTTTTGAATGCTCATTTCCATATTCTAGTGGGTTATAATGTCACTTACTCCCTTCGTTTCTAAACATATGTTGTTTTAATCTTCTAGTTTTATTTCTAAATACATGTTATTCTATAATTTCGAGATACAATTATACATCACTTTTCCTATATATTTTTTATTTAATATTTTAAAAAAGACAAATAAGTGTATTGAAAAGTTGAGAGAGACTAATAAAATGTATTAAATGAGGTTACTATATTTTTTCCCTCATATCTTGTTTCTTGTGTTAGATGTCAAAATAACATGTATTTGAAAATGGCGAGAGTATTTTACAAAATGAATTATCGACCACTAAACAACAAATTGACAATGCTATGTTGAACATTGATAAAATATTGAGAGTTTACTTTTGCGATTTTGCAAAACCATCACGGTAACATATCTGTGGTTTGGATTAGACTTTTATAAAGAACACTGTGTACATATTTCAACATTACAACTAACAAAGGGCATTGTGTCCTAAATTTAATTTTATGTTATTTGATACAGGGCATTCTGGATCCTCCATTCCTGAAACCCCGTGAGCCTGTTCCGATATGGCCATGCATTGAGTATCTGGACCAGGCATTAGAATCAAGCTGGCCCGGCAGAAGCCAATGCACCAGTGCAGGTGATATGCTGAACATGATAAAGGACGTAGAGGCTGCCGTCGACGGCCGGAGGGGCTGGTCAGGGACTGCAGCGGCTGACGCCTTTGCTAAAGGGTAGGTGATTGTGGCATCGGTCATCAAGCGCTATAAACGCCACCTTTCCAGTAAATGGTGTCATAAGTAAGGTAGAAGTATGATCTCCTTTTCAGAATAGTCTGACTCTTACAGGCAAGCTTGGTGAGGCCAGAACTTGATATTAGTGAACTTTGAACTTCTATCTTGGTGAACTTCTTTGCTTTTAACTATACCTATCTGTGAGTTGCTCTTTATGTGAACCATTATCTATCTATATTGGTGAACTTTTGAACTTTGATGAGAATGAGTTTGGTTGGATGTTATCTGTGGTATGAAGGTTGTAGCTCTTCATTTGATAATTCTGGGGTCTCTTTTATGCTTTCTGCTTCATATGTGTAGGATGTGGCAATTTTTCCTTTTAGTATATGGTTCATTTGATTTTGAAGTAGCATACTAATTAAAGTACTATGCATGTAGGTGATTAGTTACATAATCCAAAAAATGTAGCATACCCTTATGTTGTTGATTCTTTGGGCGCTATTTACCAATCAATCAGACAAGTGGTTTGTTTTCTCCCCACGAGTGGATTTCATGCACTGAACTTTTGATATTGTGGATTGGGTTAGGCCAAGCCAAGGAACTTGGCTGGTGTGTGTGCCGTGCATAGGGTCTATTAAGAGGCAAGCACATCAATCCCTTGGTTTTTAGAGAAGGTTTTAAAAGAGAAAAAGAGCAACAAAAAGAGATCGAGTGACACAAAACAAAACATCTGGGGGTCTTGCTAGAGCTAGTGCTTCAACAAGCATTGGTTGTATGCCAAGAATTTAATAGGAAATTTCTTATCTTTAGTTTCATAGGAAAGTCTTTTTGTTAGATCTTAATTGAATAGTTTACAAAAATCTAAAAATGCATGTGTGTGAATAAGATAGATTTGAACCATTCAAATGATAAACGATTTTTAAAGTTTTTCACCTACATTATTAATAAGAGATTTTCTATTAAATTTTTGGCTGCAGCTGCAACCATCTTTGGTTAGGTGGACCAACAAAAAGTATTTTTTTTATTCTATAAAGCCAGCTAAACGCCTGCGATGGAGATGGTAATGCTTGTCGACTAGAAAATTCATTTCACCAAAGAGCTTATACCTGGGCCAAAAGTGAGGTGAGGCTACAGTCACTGACCATGTCTCTATACGGGCCTCTAGGTCCAAATCGAACAAAAATCCGTCGGTCCATCCAGATGGCCCAGTGCATGCATTATGACCCCCCACCCCCGAACATCGACTGTTGCAGTTAAATATATAGTTATATTTATCAGGGGGGTTGATTCCTTACAAATTTTTATTCTTTTGATAACTAATAGACTTTTGTAAGTTTTATAATATTTTTCAGTAGGTTTGTCATATTTTGATAACTAATAGACTTTTGTAAAAAAAATTGGAATTATAGGGCCAATTGACAGCTACAATATCGGGTCCGCCACAATGCTTTTGAGAAGGAAGCATCATATACAGTAGTAGATGATAGAAGAACCCACCATGGATGGCCAGCAATGCAGCACTTAAATGTCCTTGATCGTGTGTGCTCTGATTGCTCACTGTTTGCCCCATTAAGGCATCCTAAAACCTTCATAAACCCAGCCATGTCCACAAAAATTAAACCTAACAAATCTCCAATAGCACATACCTAATAAAATCAATATTCCTCAATGCCCATCCACTCTCCCATAAATTCCTGATCCCAACCCCAACTTGACTCAATAAATAACCATAAAACTACCATCTTGCGACGTACCGTGAGCGTGCACTAATACCCACATCTCGACAAATGAGCACAAAAATGCTTTAGTTTTCCTCTACATTTCCTTCGTGTGATACATGTGGAGCAAGAGGGTGCATGCAATGTATTATCTATCACAAGTCTGCAACTACCACACTGCACATGTGGAGGATTTCCAAGCGATTCGTGTGCGTGTGCGTGTGCGTGTGCGTGTTTGGTAGGACGTGTGGAGGCTAGACGTGCCAGCCCTTCACTGTCCTTTGCCTTCCAGTAGAGCGAACTGTAGGAAGAAAAAAATCTCAAAAAATTATTGTTGAAACAGAGATAAGTAGGAGATTAGATGGACACCAAAATGGATAGCTAATGTCATTGTTAAAATTGCCTTGTCTTGTTGATGATCCACCCATATGTCCGATGAGTGCTTGCCAGTTGCCACTACATATATCAAGTGCAAATCCCTCCTCTATCAATTGCCAATTTGCCATCATTTGATTTATTATTCCCATGCTTTTCTTTAAGGGAAAAAAACCTATATTTTTTCATACTTTTAAAAAAATTCAGATAGATATGACAACTTATACCTTATATTTCAAAAACTAATACAAATTTGAAAGTCGTTTATGATTTGAACAACGTTTTCGACCCACAAATTATTTTTGCATCTCTATCATTACAATCCCAATCTAACGTCGTCCCATAGCACAAAGGTCAAGTGCTATATTACAACTGTAATTGACATAATTTGGTATTCGCAACACTTGTCCAATGTCCAAGGTGAGAAAAATCCTACTTCACCGTGAGCTGAGATGACGGTGGAAGCTACCTACCACGTAACATAACCAAGAAAGAAAAAAAAGGCATAAGAGAAGGAGAAGCGAGTTGTATACTAGTCAACCATGGGGAAATATCTAGTATTCTGTTGAAAATAAAATATTTTATGTATATTACTGAATATGTATTTATAGCAATCCTAGTTTTTTCTTTGTATATATTTGTACCATGTAAACAGAGGATTAATAAAAAAAAGAATTTCACTGGTCATTTTTTGTATTTTTTCTTTCTTTGTGTGTGATTGTATGTGATTGGTGTATGTAAAGTTGGCAACGTGACAACAAAAATTCAACATAGTATCAGTATGAGTTCGCTCCAGTTCGGTATGTCGTCGAATTTTACCTCTTGCAAATCCATAAGTAACACGCTTTTCATTTAGATATTTAATTTTTAGATCTGAGAAAAAAAAATTTCTTCTTCTAGAAAATTTATCCTCGCCGGCCCGCCACCGGCTAGTCATCGGTTGTTGTCACTTCCGATGTCATCGGCCCAAAGCAGCATGCTACACCGCCGTTGCAGCCACTAGCTCTCGCCCACCAGCACCAGCCTAAAGTTGTTGCTGACCTGCCATCCACCGCTCCCCACTGTGGCTTGAAGTCGCTGCACTCACCAGCGTGAAGCCGTGAGCTGTCCAGCATCGTCGCCTTCTCGATCCGCAGCCCCACACTACATGCACTTGAAACACCGTCACACTACCCATCGCACCACCTGCCACAGCCACCTGCGTGTTGCCCCGTAGTGCACACACCCCTGATCGGGACTAGGCGGCGACCACAGCACCAAGCATAGCGGTCAATTTCGATCGCAATTGCAAAGACTAGGGTTTGGAAACCCTAGCTGCCTTTCTCCTAATGGGTTTTTAGGCCAAAGCAATTTGGAACATTTGTTTATACAACTTATGGAGGATGAGAAGGAATTATGGCTAGTAAATAGTTGTATCACACATACTATCATGAAGCATACAAAGTACTTTCAAACTCTAGTATAGAGAGAAAGGAGTGTAAGAACATCCATACAAATAGTTTTCATATTGAGATCGATAAAGAGAATGATACTGAATATTTTCTAATAACAAAATCCATTGGATATCGAAAACAAGTGGTTGAAAAGCTCCCATCTGCTTCCTCTGGGTTATACTATACTTTTATTAAACCAAATGAATAATATATTGCGATGAGTATAAATTTTAAAAATCCAAATTCCTTTAAATAATGGCATTAGCACTTGGGTCATTTTGGGAAAAATATGATGCAACAGATTATGAATAATTCTGCTAGTCATAATATGCAGCTTAAAAACATCCCTACACCTAAAGAGTTTATTTGTGATGCCTGTACAAAAATCAAATTAATCATGAGACTTTCTCATACAAAAATAATAAAAGAATCACCTATTTTCTTCAAAGAATTCAGGATAATATATATGGACCAATTGAATCAGTATCCAGACTTTTAAGAATTTTATGGCCGTGATAGATGCCTCCACTAGATGGACTCATATATGCTTGTTGTCGACCCGCCATCATACTTTTTCAGAGCTCATTGCAAAAATTATTGAATTAAGAGCCCAGTTTTTTATCATCAGATCCAGTCAATCTGAATGGACAATGTTGGTGAATTCACCTCAAAAACCTTCGACGATTATTGTATGGTTCGGAGCATAAAACTGGAACATTCAATCTGCACAATCGCACTCAAAATGGTATTGCAGAGTCATTAATAAAAAGAATGAAGCTTATTGTTAGGCCTTTGTTGTAGAATTTAAGATTACTCACTAGTAGTTGGGGCCATACAGTTTTACATGCCACTGCAATACTAATACAAATCTGTCCTGCTGCATATTATAATTATTCCCCTTGCAATTAATGCGTGGGAAAGAATCAAGTATTTTTCATTTGTGAGTTTTCGGCTATGTTGTATATATGATGATATCACCACCCCAGCGTTTCTCTATGGGCACCATCAGAAGTTAGGGATATATGTTGCATATGACACTTCGTCAATTATTAAACATCTTGAGTCCATGAAAGGAGATCTTTTTCCATCTCGATACGTTCATTGTGTATTTAATGAAGATCTTTCCCAACATTAGGGGGAGATTAGAATCCAAATTTGAAATACCGTGACATTTCATAGAATGAATGAAAATGCTTTTCAATATTTAGATCTACGCACTATTCATGTATAAGTCTTATCCTCTCAACATACCAATGGTCGTGCGATCCCTAAAAGCGAACAATGGCTCGTTCACATCAAGAGAAAATAATGAGAAGATATTGAGACCAAAAATTTCTTATTTGAGTGCCACAGGAGCACTATTATATCTCGCGAATTACACCAATATTGTACTCGCAGTAAGTTTGTTAGTAAGGTACAGTACATCTCTAACTAGAAAACATTAGAATGACATTAAATATATTCTCAAGTATTTCCAAAGTAAAAAAGATCTTCGTTATATTATCGGAAAAATCATGAAATGACTTTGGTGGACTATATGGATGCTGACTATTTATCCAATCTACATAATATCATGTCTCAGATTGGTTATGTTTATCTATATAGTGATACAATCATTTTTTGGAGGTTTATCAAACAAATTTTAGCGGCAACTTCAACAAATCATTCAGAGATATAATCGCTTTATGTCAAGCCTCATATGAATGTATATAGGTTAGATGATTGATACATCATATCCAATAATTATGTGGTGTTACAACTGAGAATACCCCCATTGTCCTATATGAGGACAACGCCGTTTGTATTGCACAAATGAGTAGTAGTTATGTTAAAAGAAATTATGACTAAACACATTGTTCTAAAATTTTTTTTATCCTCATGATCTCTAGAAGACTGGTGAGTTAATGGTTCAAAAACTAGATCTTATGAAAATCTAGTATATTTGTTCATTAAATTCTTACCTATGTCTACTTTTGATAAATTTATATACAACATCGAAATGCGTAGTCTTAGAAGACTGTTGTCTTCAAAGGGAGCAGAATAAGGCACGCACTAATTCTATTACTCAATATATTTAAGATCCAAAAGACCAAACCAATGTTGTACTTTTTTTTCCTTAATTAAGTTTTTTCACTAGATTTTCTTAATTGAAGATTCTAATGAGACAACATGTATAACACAACAATACGCGTGTGTTATGTACTAGCTCTTTTCTCCAATCATTTTTTTCACTGGATTTTTTGGCGGAGTTTTTAACGATGTATATACATATTATAATAATGTCCAAGAAAGAGTGTTGTAATTAGAATATTTTATGGGCATTAATGATTATGTTCATAAAGTAATCATAACTTTTGCCTTTATCTATATTTTGTATCATGTATAGAGAGAATTAATAAAATAATAAAGAATTCTACTGGCCAGTCTCTACTTTTCTCTCTCTCTCGGTTTGATGTGATTTGTATAAGTGGCAGCATGACGATAAAAATTCAACACATTCCATTTTTTTTGGTATTCCCATTCTCTCAATTTTAAAATATCATATAGATGATTACGAAAAGTTCTACAAAAATTTGAAAATATAGATATAGGATCAATCTATCATCTCATAAAATTTTTATTCTCAATTAAATCTACACAAGAACAAAAATATATAAATTCCAATAAAAAGTAAATCCAAAAAATAAAAGATAAAAATTACCATTTAATGAAATTTATTATTTTTTTATGCTAATTTATATAAAGTTAGAATTGAAATTTTGTAGAGTACTTAATTATTCTAATACACATATTCTCAGATTTTTATGAAATTTTATAACTATTATAACATAGGAAATGCAGGAGTACCAGAATACATCCTCAGCCAACCATAGCCTAAACAACTAATCCGTGGGTACACATTGAGGTGTCACATTTTGGGAATTGGACAAAGGCATCCACAGTCCAAACTCACAACCTGCATGAACCACCAAACCAGCGATGCATCTACCAGGCAGGGCCGTGCCCTGCTCACGTTCATGGTGGGCTCCTGCACGGGGCCGCCAATTCGGAAAGGGCCCCGAAAATTTTAGTATTTTTATCTAATACATTAGTAATTTTAATATCGTTTTGTACCTAAGTGTTACTGCACACAATCGAATCAATAACATAGATAAATTCATAGTTGACCTAACATTTCTATCTTATCATATTTCCTTATGTTGTTTGTTCCTTTCTATTTCTTCCCAAGACAATGACTCATCAAAGTGATTGCAACTGCCATTTTCTTATTTTCTTTACTTTTTATCTTTTTTTTTCTCTTAATTGCTTTCAAACAATGAGTAATGACTATATTTGTTATCTACCTTTGAGGCTGCCTCCGACGGCAGCGCGAAGCTTGGCTCACGTCGACGGCGGTGGTGGCGTGCTCGGCGTTTCGTCGGCGTGATGTGACGCGCGTGCGCTACGGGCGAAGTTGAACGGCGGGCGAGCGCGAGGCGAGGGCGGCACCGTCGTTGGAGACGAAAGCAACGCGAAGAGACGCGTTTTGCGGGCCCCACGAGGAAACCAAACAGCAAACTCAACCCGCGCAAAATGGCTCTGACATGTGGGTCCACAAAAAGAACAGGCCCACACGTCAGTGACTGGTTGTTAGGTAAATGCGTGACAAAGTGTAAACGTGTGGGCCCCACCAGCTCGTAAAACGAGTGAGTGCGCCAGCCACGCTGGCATCAGCGACGCGCACGCACACTAACTTGAGTCACGAACTAGTGGGGCCACCAATTTTTAGGGCTCACGCGTCAGTGAGTAAAAAGAAAAAATAACCCGTGTGTTGGAAAAACAAAGAAACCGCGTTGAGGACCGCGTCGGTTTTGACCTCAGCCGCTGACATGTGGCCCCAGTGGCGTGCGAGCCCGCACGTCAGTCAGTGGCCACACAAAATCAGAGACGTTGAGCTTTTTTTTGGCCATGGCCCCACCTGTCAGCTCACAAAAAATATCCGTTGGAATTTAACTGTTGTAAAATAGTCATTAGAGGTTATTTTAATTTTTTTGGGCTTAAAAAAACTAAAAAATAGCAAAAAATCCAAAAAAAATTCCAAAAAATTACAGAAAATTTTGGCAGCCCTCTCCTATATAAAGGGTATATTCTTTACCTATTTTGACACAAAAATCTTCATCCATCCACAACAAAGGCCATTCCAAATCCTCGCAAATTTTTTTTAAAATCCGACATGGATTCTAATTCACCGGGCTGTTTCGTTAACTGGCTTAGCACTTCTCATTCGCCCAGCAATAACATCGAAGGCCCAAACACCCAACAACAACCTAGTTATTCACAGCCACCGACTTATCAGCTGTATCCACCGAATTACCAGTCGTATCTACCGACTTACCAGCCAGCGTATCCACAGTACAGCCAAAATTATCGTCCCTATCCACCACAAGGCCACGCAATTCCTCCGCCCCCACAGTACAGCAAAAATTTTCATTTTGTCGGTATGCAGCCAGCCTGTACGCAGTTTTCCTCACCTCAACCGCACTTTGCGTCTGTCTCCGACAACGGCACTCCGGACTCTGCTCCACCTGATCTGGTGGCCCGAGTTGTCATCGATGACACGAACACCAATGCTACGATCGATGCTAGCCAGAAGATGAAACGTTTACCGTGGTCCACCGATGATGACATAAAACTGGTAAGTCGGTGATTTTCGTACAGGAGTACTATGAGAGAAATATACTTACATTCGACTTCGTTATTCAATATTTTTGTTGACAACACACAAATCAATTCATGGCTCAGCAATTCGCTCGATCCTATTGATGGAAACAACAAGAAGTGCGACATGTACTAGGCAAATGTCGCAGCGGCATTCAACGAGACGGTCCCGAGAAACAGGAGAAGAGAGACCAAACAATGCAAGGACCACTGGCAACGGAGCAATAAAAAAGTGGTCCAATTTAATGGTGTTTGGTTTCGACTGAAAGATGTCTACGCCAACGGTCATTCCGACGACCAACTCATAGCGCAGGCCCGTGAGATGTATAAGATGGAGATGGGTCATCCGTTCGTCTTGGATCATTGGTGGACAGCAGTTCGTGAGCAACCTAAGTGGTCCGCAGCCTACGTTAATGCCGCCAACAAAAGAAGCAGGTTGTCTGAGTCAGGCACGTACACGTCATCGTCCAACAACGATGATGTATCACCAGCAGAGACACGGCCAAAAGGACGAGACGCAGCTAAGGCGAAGCGCAAAGGTAAGAGCCAAATTGATGCAGCGCAGGATTCTACGGCGGCAATGCGAGAGGATCTTGATGCCTTCGTCAACAATCACCATGACCGTGTCGAAAAGAGGAAGGACGCAGTTCGTGTGTCTGAGTCATTGCGCAGCCTGGGGAAGTCGAAGGAGAAGTCTGCCTTGTACAAGGCATACTCGAGAATGATGGGTATCGACAAATCCACCATGGACGACGCTCAGAAAGAGGAGTATACGGCGGGCATGAAGATGATAAGAGATAAACTTAAAGTCCTGGAGGACGAAGATTAGTTATGATGTTTTGAATTTATTTTGGATAGCCAACCATGTATATTTCTTTGTTAATCTATGTATGATGCTTTATTAATTAATGTATGAATTAAATTTAGCATTCTTGTTAGAATATGACCGTTGGAATATAGTTTTTGAAATATAGCCGTTTGAAACTAACCATTAGAACTAACCCGTTCGAATATAGCCATTGGACTCTTTGTGTATATATTCAACTCCCTGAGAACGTTCTCCTCATAATCTAACTTCTCTTGCAAAACAGCATAGCACTTCGCAAACTCACCTTCGTTGCCACTCACAAAATGTCATCTAGCTCTAGTTCGAGCACAAATAGCCCTGAGGAGGATGCCATCAGCAAAATAGAAGATTTCTTGGTGGACTTTGTGAAGGAGAAAGATCATATTATCACCGGTCTGTACGCTCGATTTGATGCTGCTTCCTCCCGTGGACGTCGCCGACGCAGCAGTAGAAGATATGTTGAGAGAGACCGCGAAGATGGTCATGTACGACTCGTCGCGGACTACTTCTCCGACTCTTCGGTCTACCCCGACGGTATATTCCGTCGGCGATTTCGGATGGGGAGACCCTTCTTTGTTCGTATTGTCGAAGTGCTTGGTGAGTGGTCCCCTTATTTCATTGAAAGAAGGGATGCCACTAATCGCCATGGACTCTCCCCTTTACAAAAGTGCACCGCAACGATGCGTATGCTAACATATGGTGGTCCCGCTGATGCCGTCGATGAGTACGTGTGGATAGGCGAGTCCACGGCGATTGAATGTTTGGAGCACTTCATACAAGGCATCATCGACAAGTTTGGCGAGCAATATCTTTGCAGCCCCACCGTCGAGAATATCCACCACTTGCTGCAACAAGTAGAGGCTTGTGGCTTTCCGGATATGCTGGGAAGTATTGATTGCATGGACTGGGAATGGAGAAATTGCCCAATAGCATGAAAAGGACAATTTACGCGTGGAGATTATGGAGTCCGGACGATCATACTTGAAGCGGTGGCTTCTTACGATATCTGGATATGGCATGCTTTTTTTGGTGTGGCAAGCTCCAACAATGACATTAATGTACTAAATCAATCACCATTGTTCACTGATGTAATGAAAGGGTGAGCCCCTCGTGTTGAGTACACTGTCAATGGTCGGCAGTACAACATGGGGTATTATCTCGCCGACGGTATATACCCGGAGTGGGCTGTCTTTGTAAATACGATATCGCTCCTGCAGACGGCGAAAACCCGGTTGTTCGCACAACATCAAGAAGGAGCAAGAAAGGATGTTGAGCGAGCTTTTGGAGTCCTACAGTCTCGGTTCGCCATTGTGCACGGTGCAGCAAGATTTTGGAGACAGTCAACCCTCGCGAAGATCATGCGGGCTTGCGTCATCTTGCACAACATAATCATAGAGGACGAACGCGACGGCAATGCCGAGAACTATGACTACAACAATAATCCGGGCACATCCAAAGTAGTACCGCCTTTGATCCACACTGGGGGTACGCTTTTATTCGAAGATGTACTTTGAAGAAATGCTGACATCCGTGCTCAACCTATGCACACGCAACTCAAAAGAGATTTGATCGAGCACATTTGGCAATGTTTCGGAGGAAACGCTGACGAGTAGTATCTTATCGAATTTCGTAGTAGACATTTGTTTGCAAATTTAATTTTAGTGTATTTCGCAATTATGAAATGTACTACTATTTGAATTTTAATATCTATTATTTTTTTTGTCAAGTGTAATTTTTAAATCCAAAATGGCGAATTTATTTTTTTTGTCGCAAATATCGAATTTAATTTCGTAAGTAATATGTTAATATAGAGCTAATATTGAAATTCATGAATTAATACAAATTCGTTGAATATATAATTGTCAAATCATATAGAGTCAAGTAAGAACCAAATCATTGCAGTGTTTTGCTCTTGCTTTGTATTTGCTTGGTGGTTAGGAGTGTGGGGCCACGTTAAGAGCCAAGCTGTTAGAGGCTTGGTGCTTGCTTGGTGTTTTAAGATGGTGCTCGCACATGTGGCAGAGAATATTCTGTTTAAGAACTAAACAAGAGTCAAATCTGTTGGAGATAGTATGAGACAATAACATAGGCTCTCTACTGTCCACCTCTAGCAGTCTTTGCTCATCCTAGCAGCGTCAAATCCCTCATTGTTTCTCCCCTTTGCCACTAAACAGCCACGGCATCCGAGTAGATAATAGCTCCCTATATTGTGATAATTAGTTTGTTAAGACATATTTGTATTTTTGTAGAGGGGTCTCAAAATATTTGAGCTGACTCTCCTATTAACAAATAGAGTAGTTGTCTAGTAGTATTTGGGTTAAAAATACATGTAGAATTTGGGGCCAACTACCGGTGCATATCGAAAAAGGGTTCTCCTCGGTTGGGAGATGGTTGCCATGGGTAAATGGTAATTGGAGGAACATGGATTGGGAGAGGAGGTGGCTGTGGTGCAAATTAATGGGTTTGGGACATATTTGTGTATTGAATTAGGAAGGGAATGAAATTTGTCTAGACTAGTGGGTTGAATTCCTAGTCGTGTGGGTGGCAAAAGTAGCTCTTTTTAAATTTTCACTTGTAGTGTTTGTTTTCTTTGGAGAAGTTTGAAATAGTTGAGGGATCAGTTGAGCCACAATAACCACATGCAGCCACTGCCATAATCTATAACAACACTTGGGTTCATCCAAGTTTTCCCTAAAGAAATTATTTTGGTTGCTACAAATTGGTCTTAGTAGGTATAGACAACCAAAATTCTCCCAAACCCGTCTTTATATTTTGTTTGAGAGGAGTTAGTTAGGGCATTTGTTTGAAAAATGTACACATCTAAAAGATGTTGGAATCAAATCTTAATATTATTGACTTAATCTTTAAAACATAATCACAATAACTCACACACCTGCATCACAATATTTAAAGTCATAATCTATATGCATTGAGCTTTATAGTCTAGCATCAAATAGAGAACTCGGTTGCCTTGCAAACTATAGTCCAATTGGTTGGCATCCCATCTAGAAAACTTTGTACAATCTAAAAATGAAATTGTAGCCCCACGTTTTATTTAAGAGAATAAATATGTAAGAAAGAAATCATGATTATGATTTAGACTTTATATCACTATAAAATTTTAGTATTTTATATTTATTATTAGATATGTCACTAATATATATGACTGATTCTACTTTTCAACCACATAAACTACAATTTCATAATTTATACAATGGTATGAAAAAAATTTTCCCCTCAACATTCATTGAATTAGATCAGCCATGTGTTTCTTTATACCATTGCATTGTAAAAGCCCCCCTCTCCATCCTTAATTATAAGTGTCTCATCAAATATGCAGCCGCTCACACAATTTTCAACCAAGTGGTTTTGCTAGATGAAAAAGAAAATGCATAACTAAAACATGTAGATCGTGGTCTCTTAATTGGAAGCTTAGCCACTTATTAGTTATTAATTAGGCATTGGTTAACAGTGGTTGGTGAAGTTTGCACTTTTACCTACCATGGAGCACTATGGCAAGAAGCCTTTTTAAAGTCAAATTTGAGGCGTGTGTGGAGCCACCAATGCCATGAGGGTGAGCATTGTTCGAAACGAAGTTTAGGCTTCATGAAAACTTTGAAAATCTCGTGGTTGGTGATAACAATGCATTGCCAAAGCTCGAAGAAGAAAAATAAAATTTAAAAAGAAAACTAATGAAAGAACAAAATATGTAAAATAAGTTTTTAGATCAAGGCGTCTAGTTGGAAATATGATGGATAATTATGTGTATATGTCATCTTCTCTGTCTCAAATGTCATTATCAAACATGACAGCAAATAATGAGGAGGTTTGGCACAAATCTAGTACTAACCGAAGTAAAAAGATATATTACCATATAACATGGATAATGTAGTATGTATGTAGTTGTCCACCATTAGCTTTATTAAATGCTAAATTTGTTATTATGCCTCAAATGGACTTAATTAATTACAATAATATTTTAGTCTCAGGGTTCATCAACACAAAAAAGAGTATTTAAGACTCGGTAAAATTTTGTTTAAAATAAGAGGTTCTCAGTACAATTTCCACCTTAAAATACAACGTTAACGGGGAAAAGAGATAAAATGTGATGGAGATACAATGTCGGATTTGTCTGTGTAAAACAACTTGACACGAAGAGATGGTCCTCCTATATTACGAAAGAGGGAGTACGTGTAGACGAAATACACATGAAACAATAAGTCATGAGATGATTGAATCTTTTGACCAATGTAGTCCAACATATCTGCAATCTTTGCGTTTCTTTTCAGACGTTAAGAAATCTAGACTGGGTCAGAACATTTAACAGAGAAATCATTTATGCATGTATCTTACCCAAACATTAGTATGGTTGGTGAAGACCATGCTCCCTCCTAGATGTCCTGCAATGGTCAAATGGAGCTTGGAAGAGATCGACAAGGGTTTGTTGGATACCTAAATTAGTTGACCCAGACATCGGGAAAAAAATGTTGGTCCAATTTGTGTGATAGATTGGTAGGTGATGAGCTTACCCACACTAACTTGACTCCCACACACAAGTTCTGGTTTTCTGCGTGTGTGTGTGTTAATGGGTTGGTGATGAGCTAGGCCACACTACTTGACTCACACAAGTAGTGTGCAATACTTGATCAAAAAAAAATGTTGTCTATGTCTATTACCCCTCTTATCTTATTTGATTACGTAAGCAATGACAATGTAGGGAGGCATCTTGATCATGATAACATTTAATTTCGTTTTCCATCCAACATATAAACATGTACAATGAAAAACATATCTATTGCAAATCATTAATTTGATATCTGAACTGGGAAGAGATGTAGGATTTGAGCACCATAAATAGCCTGCTCATCTTGTGGGTCAAACACTAGTATATCACCCTACCCTGTACATGCATGTCATGCAGTATAATTTTTTTAAAAAAGAAAATTGTAAATTTGACCCAATATTTCAAAAAATTATAAAATTAACTCTTTTTAGAAGTGCAGTTGAATCTGGACATGACACATGACAGTAAGAGTGCAGCAAATCTCCTTACTGCACAATCAGTGTGCGACAGAATGGGCAGAAAAAAAAAGTCAACCGCATTCTGAGAGTGCGGCAATATATTTTTATTTTTTTATATTAATTCAGATTCAAAGTTTTTTAAAGAAAAATTTTAATTCTTCCGACGTCGATATCTTTTGATCTATAATTTACATTGACAAGATATTACATCTTGTGATATATAACTCCGGTTGATAATTCGTTTGTGTCGATCTAATTATTTTGGCTTAACAATTCCACCGATTCAATCTTGTGATATATAGTTCCAATTGATAATCTGTTTATGTCAATCTAATCGTTTTAGCTTCACGATTCCACCGATTCAAATAGATTGTCAATCCAAGTTAAAGATCAAAAGATATCGATGTCGAAAGAATGAAAATTTTTCTTATAAAACTTTTAATCTGAATTAATAAAAAAAATTTATTGAGTGCGAGATACGCTTTGTTTGTCGAGTTTTCTTTACTACACACTGATTGTGTAGTACAGAAATTTGTCGCACTGTTATCACATGTCATTTCTAAATTAATCATATTTTTAAAAAAGATTATTTTTGTAATTTTTTAAAACACTGAATGAGGTTTGTAATTTTCTTTTTTAAAAATTTTATTTATATAAAATATCCGCATGCCATGTCACCTTCTGTACTATACTAGTACATGATTACATTCATCCTTCTCTTCTTTTGATTGGCACTTGGCGGGCCCTAATTAGAGCGCAGACAATGATTAGTTCAGAAGGTAGTATCTATTAATTCATCTCACCTACTGTATGACAATTTTCTGAAGGTTGGAGACCTGCCATAAGACAAGGTAATGCTTATCAACAATTGGCAACTTTTTAGCCCTAAAAACAACTACCAATTCTTTTGGAGTATTATGGGTATATTTGTTTTATTATCTTTGGTAATTTTGTTAAAATTAAGTCATGATCAAATTAAAGTTTGATTAAATTTTGATAAAAATAAATGTGTATGATTTGTAATTAATGTTAGTCAAATTTTGATAGTAAAAAACTTCACTTTTAAATTGATCTACAAAATCAATACACATTGATAAGATAAGAAAGATTAGTCAAAATTTGACTATAATCCAAACGATTGCCAAATGTTGAAGACATGATCAGAATTTGATAAGATAAGATATGAAAGGATATGTCTACGAACAAATAACAGTATTTTTTCCGAAAAAAATATTTGAACACTAAAAAGTGTGAATGGTTGGCCTTTAAGGAAACAGTGCTAGTGGATAACACCCAAGTAGAAGGATGCACGTTGGTTACTTGATATGTGCTTTGTAAAGTCTATACAAAAGCATTACTTCTATAATCCAAACTTTTAGCACAAACCAAACGCTTCATTCTTAGTGCTTACTGCAAGATGTTATTTCATAATAGTTTTGTGTTGTTCTAGTTGAGCCTTTTGTTAGGTGTGACCAATTTCCATTTTAGTAGATATTGTATCCTAGGGATAAGTTTTCAAATATCCACTACACATCATTGTTAAAAGTAATGTTAAATTTTAAGATATCTTCCTAAAGATGGCTCCATTTGTTAGTCAAGAAAAACAACACTAAATCATATCAAAATTTAGTTTCCCTGAGGGGAGCGATTACCATAAAAGTAAATATATATATATATATATATTTTATAGTATCACATATCTAGTTAGTATCGAGACAGTATGAAAAGATTATTGTGAGCGTCATGGATCCAAATGCGACAAGTAAATTCTGTAACATATCCTCGCCATAAATTTATCTTCTGGTGCACCGTGCACGTACGGTTTGTCATCTTCATGTAGAACCACGTAACCAAATCGATGGATATTGTCTTGACGTACCTCATATGAATAAGATGGACTGACCTAAATCCTTCCACAGTTCCATGCATGTGAGAAACGCGCCGCGGCGTCCGTGGTCCATCGCATTCAAGATTCACACCTCTCTCTCTCTCTCATTTTGACAAGGCCACTCACAAAGAACGGACGAAAGAATTCGTGAGATTTTGTGGTTTCTAGTGTACGGTGACTGTGTGCTGTACAGTATCGTTGTTTCTTTTCATATTTTTTTAGCCATACATTTTTTTTCCTCTTTCCATCAGTTATGATATATCTACATTGGTGAATTGTTTGCCTATCGATGGTTAAAAATTAGAATTTGATTTTCACTGATTATATATTATAAAAGTTATTTGTGAATTTCTTTAATTTGATCATGTGATTTGCTGTTGCTTTTGTCTTTAAAAATTAGAGTAGCAAGACTCAAAAACTCTTCACAATCTCTGCAAAAATAGATTGATGAATTTGTTATTTTGGCTGAACCTTACTCAGGATTGGATCCATGGGGTGTGGATTTCTGTACTACAAAATGATCCAAGGCTAGAAGACCTTTTGTGTGACGATCCTTAGGATTTCAGATGCATGCTGCGAATAAGGTCAGGTCAGTGTTTCTTAAAAAAAATTAAAATAGAAAAGGAAAAATAATGACATAAGTACAATTTGAGGAGTAAATAGCGGACAAAAATTTAACACGAAACTTTTTATTGGAGGGGTGGTAGGAAGACTATATTATCCGAGTTTTAAGATGTGACCCGAGTTTATTTGAAAGCATCATCCCAGCTAATCAATTTTAGGAAACGCAGCACAAATATTGCTTTGTAGAAACAAGAATTTCAGCATCTTCACATCTATTTGAAATTTGACAAACACGAATTATGTGCATGACATGTCCTGCTACAGGTTCAGTGCGAACATAATTAATCGTTTGAGGGTAGAAATTCACAGCATCATGTAATTTACTAGACATGTGTGATGTCTCAGAATACCAATTTTTTTTTTATTTTGACCTTTGATTGTATAGAAGAACCTGTGAAGGCGCAAGTTATTAATTACTTGTGTTTTCAAATACATATCATTTTAATCTTCTAATTTTATTTTCAAATACATATTATACTATTATTTTGACACGAGTTTATACATCACTTTTCTCATATATCTTTCATTTAATATTTTCAAAAGATAAATATTGTGGTTTGGAGGGTTGAAAAACACTAATAAAATGTATTAAATAAGATTATTATAATTTTTTATGTCTTTTTTTATATTAGATATGAAAACAAGAGGGAGTAGATGTTAATTGCCCTAGAGTATGAAGTGTGAAACAAGACACGCGTAGACTCGTAGCCGTAGCACATGCGTTGCAATTTCAGGCAGCCCAGAAGCCCACCCAGACTGGTTGAACATGCATTGGCACGTGCTAAAAACCGACTTCAAATTATTCCAAAAAATCAGCTTCAAAGAATCCGACACCTATGTCAGCCATGCTGGTATTTTCAAACATATACCACTATATGCGGCAGATGAAAAGAAATAGTCTCAAGTGATCAGCTCACAGTCTAGATGTCAGTTGATGGTTGGTTCATTAAAACTTATAAACCTTCGCTCTATGCCTCTGATATCATGTATAATAATCTAGGTGCATCTGACCTATATTAATGTTTAAGTGCCGATTTATATGATTGGTTGTCTAAAATTACATTTAATGTTTTCTCAAATTAGACTCATTAAGACTAATCTATATACTACTAAATCTCATGAATTGAACTGGCTTGTAACGTATATGGCCATCCTACTTTTTCACTTAAAGAAATATCTAAGTTCTCTTTGAACCATTCAAACCAATGTATCTTGAATAAGTTAATATCTCTTGCTAAGTAGTTATAATTGCATAGTGACGTAGGTAATGACCAATTCTCCGATATACAATTTTGTATCAGAGTTAGTACACGTTCGAGGATAAAGTTAATAATCCTCAATGAAGATGGGAGAAGCTGAGCCAAGGAGTGCGATTTCACATTGGAATGCTGATCTTCTTTCAAAATTTATCATTCAGTTAATTTTTTTTTTCTGTATTATGACGGAATTGCAACAAAGTTTTACAAAAACTGAAACATTTCATGGCCTAAAATCAACAAAATATTCAGCACATTATACACTTCTATACTTGGTTTCAAGAAAATCTCAAACTTTCAGTTACGACATCAATCATAATATTTTATATGAAAAAAATAGTATCTATGAGTGTCTAGTGATGATTCAGAGAGGATAGTAGCAATGGTAGGGCGGTGATTGGAGGAGAGTGCTGGCAGTCACGTGTAGTGACAGCGAATAGGCATGAGGAGGAGAGTGACAATACCAAGATTAACATAACTGCGATAGTGGTGTGTGCCTATGCAGTTCCATGGTTATCATCTGTGCGTGTGTGACCGGGCGTGTTTTTTTTTTTCTCTTCCTTCTTTCACAGGATACCATCACATAGTCGTATACTAACTAATTAGCCATGAAAATTATACATGCACGAACATATATCGACTGTTTTTACCTTTCAACCCAACTCTAATTGAACCATTCAAACCATCCATTTTCGATTTTCGTCCAACTAACCACGAATCCACTATTGGGAGAAGAAAAGGGTGTTCCAACTACCGAAAATTTGAACAAATATTCCCAGAAACCTCTCTTTCGCTGTTAAGATATTTATCATGATAAATTCTCTCTCTACCCTAAAAAGGTAGAATTATTAGCGTCTATAAAAAACAAATATGGAGAGAAAAAATAGCACCAATCCAATAATCCCCTATCTTTCAAATTAAAACATATAAAATTTATATTTGGGAGAGCCATTCCACCACAAATGGATAAATGTATGCAAGATTTTTATACATTTAGAGTTTTTTGTGAGACATTTAAATCTCTCTTCTACTACCATCTTAAATATTTAAATCTCGATGAAATGATCGACATACTTTCAAAGACATAAAGTGTCTTTTCACGTGAAAAACAGAGAGATACCAACCTAATGCACAAGTACATATAAAGATTGGAAATCCAAGCTCCAACCACAAAAGGGAAATCAATGTCATAGAAAATTTGTATTTTGTTAATAAATTTAATTTCAAATTTTAGGACTTTACAATATAATATAAGTCATATTTATAACTTACATTTCTTCTCAGTTTAGAGAATGCAAATCAGTAATGAGCAACAAGGTATGGTTCATCTTAAGCAGTTACATTTTTAGAAGCACTACTCAAAAATCTATTTGCCTACCCAGTGTAAGAAATAGTCCAACATTATTTCAAAAACATTGTGCACCTTGATTATGGTGCACGCCATGTATAGAATTGACAAAAAAAACTTAAAAACATATAAAAGAGGGAAGATGAATCTTTTCTACATCTTCTTGGGGCTGTCCCCTTAACTATTATATAGACAAACTTAAACTAAATTAATTCTCTTATCGTGTTGACTGTTTCAGACATAATACCGCACCTAATTGCATTTTGCACTTACTCGCATGCATTACATAATGCATGCTTTCAAGTCTCACTTATGTAAAGTTTTTATACGGATAACCTAGAGTAAAAAAAAATTTAAAAATAACGTGCAATAAAAAATAATTATAAAAATGACCTAAGTCGCCACACGGAATGGTGACTTTTGGAATTTGGCCTTCAGTCGCCATCCTGGTTGGCGACTGAAGGTCACATCATCAGTCGCTATGACCTGTGAGTGAGTTCTGTTTTTTTTTCGCTTTTCCAACGCCAGTCGCCACGGCTCCCCACTATATAGTTACTCACGTTTGATGGGCATCCCGCAGTCGCCATCCCATATGGCGACTGATGTCCCCTCTGTTTGTTTTTTGCGGTAAGTCGCCACGCGAGATGGCGACTTAAGTCATTTTTGCAATTATTTTTTATTACACGTTATTTTTAAATTTTTTTTAACTCTAGATTATCCGTACAAAAATTTCCACTTATGTCGTACATAATTGAATTATATAGTTACTCACGTAATGCTCTAGTCTCACTTATGTGGCAAAAACATAAAATCTTACTCATTAACAATACGAAATCGCAAATCACACGCAGATATATGATTGTAGCTATAGTCTTTAGCTACCTCCATGCATCTATAATCATGTAACTTTTCAAATCTTCTATATATACTGATAAAAACTACATAAATAGATAATGTAACATTAAAAATCTCGACCGTGCCACTAACAACTTAAAGCTCATTAAACTTAAACTCTGGATCGGAGAGCACACGAGAAAGAAGAGACGTGGGACAAGGCGACGACGTGTGGTCAGCTGAGGCACGCGTTGCTCCACACCAACCCCCACCACTGCACCAACCGCCAGCCCACACAACCAAGAAATTTTCATGCCAATGCCCTCGACGTACGGTTGCATCTCGCGCGTACTTTTCCTCTGAGAGACCATCCAAGGGTGAAAACCACCCTAGAGCCTTCGACCAATCCAGTCACTTCGCGCCCTATTTAAACCCCTCCTCCCCTTCCGTTCCCCACCAAGAAGAGCCTTTCCATCCTCCGAGGTATTAGCTCTTCTGCAATACAGCTAAGAAACCAAAAATAGTATCCATCTGAGCTTAGTGCATTAGTTCTCTGCAATTCCAATGGAGTGCGAGAAGAGCCAATTTGTTGCTGCCAACGGCAATGATCTCTGCTTGGCGACGCCGCGTGCCGACCCGCTGAACTGGGGGAAGGCGGCGGAGGAGCTGAAGGGGAGCCACTTGGATGAGGTGAAGAGGATGGTAGAGGAGTTCCGGCAGCCTGTGGTGAGAATCGAGGGCGCTAGCCTGAGGATTGCCCAGGTGGCCGCCGTGGCCACGGGCGCCGTGGAGGCGAAGGTGGAGCTGGACGAGTCCGCGCGCGGGCGCGTGAAGGCCAGCAGCGACTGGGTGATGAACAGCATGATGAACGGCACCGACAGCTACGGCGTCACCACAGGATTCGGGGCCACCTCCCACCGTCGGACCAAGGAGGGTGGTGCTCTCCAGAGGGAGCTCATCAGGTAAGAAAGGAACTTATCTTGTATATTTTACTTCAAAATATTTTGTTTGCCTGGTCCTGATGTGAGAACTCGGTGTCTTGCTCTGTTTTGAAAGATTCCTCAACGCCGGCGCATTTGGCACCAGCTCCGATGGCCACATGCTGCCAGCCGAGGCAACGCGCGCGGCAATGCTCGTCCGCATCAACACCCTCCTTCAGGGGTACTCCGGCATCCGCTTCGAGATCCTCGAGGCCATCGCCAAGCTGCTCAATGCCAATGTCACGCCGTGTCTGCCGCTCCGGGGCACGATCACCGCGTCGGGTGACCTGGTCCCGCTGTCCTACATTGCTGGCCTTATCACCGGGCGCCAAAACGCCGTGGCTGTCACCCCGGATGGCAAGAAGGTGAACGCTGCTGAGGCATTCAAGATCGCCGGCATCCAGGGCGGCTTCTTTGAGTTGCAGCCCAAGGAAGGCCTTGCCATGGTGAATGGCACAGCCGTGGGCTCTGGCCTTGCCTCGACTGTGCTCTTCGAGGCAAACATTCTTGCTATCCTTGCAGAGGTCTTGTCTGCTGTGTTCTGCGAGGTCATGAACGGCAAGCCGGAGTACACCGACCACCTTACGCACAAGCTGAAGCACCATCCTGGACAGATAGAGGCCGCTGCCATCATGGAGCACATCTTGGAAGGCAGCTCATACATGAAGCTGGCCAAGAAGCTTGGCGAGCTCGACCCATTGATGAAGCCGAAGCAGGACCGATATGCACTTCGCACATCACCGCAGTGGCTCGGTCCCCAAATTGAGGTCATCCGTGCCGCCACCAAGTCGATTGAGCGCGAGATCAACTCTGTCAACGACAACCCTCTCATCGATGTCTCCCGTGGCAAGGCGCTCCACGGCGGCAACTTCCAGGGCACCCCCATCGGCGTGTCCATGGACAACACTCGCCTCGCCATTGCTGCCATCGGCAAGCTCATGTTTGCGCAGTTCTCGGAGCTCGTGAACGACTTCTACAACAATGGCCTGCCTTCCAACCTGTCCGGCGGGCGCAACCCAAGCCTGGACTATGGCTTCAAGGGAGCCGAGATCGCCATGGCCTCGTACTGCTCTGAACTCCAGTTCTTGGGCAACCCGGTGACCAACCATGTCCAGAGCGCGGAGCAGCACAACCAGGACGTCAACTCTCTTGGCCTCATCTCATCCAGGAAGACCGCCGAGGCCATCGACATTCTAAAGCTCATGTCCTCCACGTTCTTGATCGCACTGTGCCAGGCCATCGACCTGCGCCACCTCGAGGAAAACGTCAAGAGTGCCGTCAAGAACTGCGTCATGATGGTGGCCAAGAAAACTCTAAGCACGAACGCCGCCGGTGATCTCCACATCGCGCGGTTCTGCGATAAGGACCTCCTCACCACGGTCGACCGCGAGGCCGTCTTCGCCTACGCAGACGATCCGTGCAGCGCCAACTACCCGCTGATGCAGAAGCTGCGCGCCGTGCTCGTGGAGCGCGCCCTCGCCAATGGCAAGGCCGAGTTCAATATGGAGACCTCCGTGTTCGCCAAGGTCGCCGAGTTCGAGGAGGAGCTGCGCGCGGCGCTTCCCAAGGCTGTCGAGGCTGCCCGTGCGGTAGTCGAGAACGGCATCGCCCCAACGCCGAACCGTATCATCGAGTGCAGGTCGTATCCACTGTACCGGTTTGTGCGCGAGGAGCTCGGGACAGAGTACCTGACAGGAGAGAAGACGCGGTCGCCCGGAGAGGAGGTGAACAAGGTGTTCGTGGCCATGAACCAGGGCAAGCACATCGACGCGCTTCTCGAGTGCCTCAAGGAGTGGAACGGCGAGCCCCTGCCCATCTGCTGAACCGATAACAAAGGAGGCGATAAAATACGGCATAAAGACGGCGTTTTTCTACTACCTGAATGCTATTGAATATTGATACGTTTATCGTATTTTTGCTCTTTTTTTTCTCTCGTATACTTTGCTGTGTTAAGGTGTTATTCATTCTATTGCTGTACTGGCAGGCAGCTAAAAACATTTGTTATTGTAAGTTGGAGTACACGGAGTTGTCATTTTTTAGGACGCATGTTTCGGTGCATGAAACGACTTCCAACTGTCCAAATATGCAAATATATAATTTTTGGTCTAGATAGCCTATATCTTAACATCGACGTGGTCAGACGCGCTATCAAAATAAACAGCAATTTTAGTGAATTTTTTTTCCTTCGATCTCCCAACATCTCTTCACGGAACTGAATAGATAAAAGTTTTGATAAGAAACATCCCACAACAAGAATTGTAATGAGACCTAATAATCATTCTCATTTTGAATGACAGCTTGAATTGGTCTAAGCACAAGTATCTATGAAGACTGAGCACCTTGAGTTGATCTACATATTTGCTATTTGTTGCCCAATGATCACTGACCTTCTTATTTTTCTTTCACTCAGCACGAAACCTTCTAGTAGATTTCTATATCCACGCTAAACAGTGCTTCGATAGCTGCACTTCTCTGTCAACAAAAGTATTAGATTTCTATATACGGCATTGACGCCTCCGTTCCCCCTATTTTTGTCAATATTGCCGTCACCTCCATACTTCCTATTATTTGAACTTTATTTTATAAATAACTCATTAAAAAAATTTCTAAACTAATCTGAAACTTTCAAAAATATCATACATAACTTTCAATCGCTGAACTCAATTCGCGACTGAACCCGTAAACCCGTTAAGAACTGAATTATATTTTGGACTCAAACATCGTGGGTTTTCAGTTACTCACTCCTTTCACGACTGTACCTGTAAACTTGTCTTTTTTTCAAAAAAAAAACATAGCTTTTTTTTAAAAGAAACATAAGAGGTTTGCTATACTCTTTCAAATTTTTTTAAATCTTCAATTTAATCAATCTAGTGATTGAGATTTATCTATATTTCTTGATACTTTCTCTATAAGATATCATTTTTAAAGAAGAGATACAATTTTTGAATGAATAAAAATATAATTTCACCATATATTGGGGACTTTGATTGAGTAATTTGTTTTAGATTTCAGATCTTTTGTGATTTCATTAATATATAAAATATCCATCATATCCCTTCTAAATTAACAATTGGACAGTTACTTATATCTTTCTATCCATTAAAATATATTTTTATCTCTTCATATCTTGTAAAAAACAGTAGAAAATCCCGAAAGAATAAATCTTTTTAAAGATTTATGTGACACATGAGGATCAGGGACAACCATGATGCAAAATTGCAAAAACATAGCTCTTTTATTTATTCTTGTTGCTAGCATTTTGAACAAAGCTAATGAATCGTTTGATTATCCATTCCATGGACAAGCTTCTGAGAACTAATTTTGTTTCAGGAATATAAATCTCTTCCAATGAAATAGATGTACATGCTCTGGTTAAACTTCCAAAACCGACCACCAAGAGGTCCTTTCCTCTTTTCATGTTTGCAATTTGTCTATTTTTTCTTTATATTATTTTTTTGTAAGATATAAAACAGGACATTTGATTATTGCAGATTACAAAAATCTATAAATCTGCATAATAACACACACACACACACACAAAATATAAGCCAGAGTCCCAGGTTCCTGCTTAGTCGCCTGGCACAAATACAATGAGTTTGTTGGTTCGGGACTGGGCTGAGTTGGTCGCAAGAGTTTGTTGTTACCTGCCAAATGCAAAAGGTGTGATTAGGGGCGAAAGACAGGGCTGAGTAGGAGCATCATTTTCTCAAAATAATAATAAAAATAAAAAATATGAGCATTACATGGAACATGCTTTTTGTGGACAATCAGTAAGCGATCCTCGATCTTACAAATAAATGAAATTGTGGAGAACAAAAATAATTAAACACGATGATGACACAAAGATTTTTGAGACAGATTCAGACTCCCAAAAGATTAAGTAATAATCTTACGTCTTGTATGATGTGATTTATTTAAGGTTGTATGTGATTACAAAAAGAGAAAATAAGAGAGAAGTGTTCTCTTCTCGACTATTCTATTATCTAATTCTTATTGTCGTGCTTTCTCTTTCTTTGTCATTTCCCACATCTCACTCTTTTATAATTTTATGAGGGCGGTTGTTCTTGTCAAGCAATTGTCAGTAATTATAAGTAATTGTTGTCAGTAATTTCTCTTAAAGTGTTTGTTTTAACGATTATCAAGAAATCACATGTTAACCACTTGTCACATAACACGTGAGAAGATGACGCACTTGTGGTCGTAGGTAACTAGTGTTTCGACCAGGAGTCTCAACACATAGCACATTTAACCGAGAGTATTATTTCGATCAAAACTAATCGTGATCGTATATCTTGTCTTAAGTTAGACGTGGTCGTATGTCTCGACTAGAGTTAGTCGTAGTCGTAGTCGTAGACTTCATGTCAATTATGTTAGCTATAAATTATTATTACAGTACAGTTGTGAGTTAATAAATAAGTACATATGACATCTATTAATTAATCTTTCGATCAAAAGAAAGTGTTCTAGTGCACGGGACTTTGCGAGTTGTGAACTCAAATCACCTAGTTTACTCTTAAATTTAGCCAGTAGATTTTATACAGTCGTATGCATTCATTTTAGGATGAACATTTCGGACCTGAATTATACCATTGGCGTATTTTGATTTAAAAATCTTTGAAACTTTTCTAGTAATTGGGTTTTGAGGGAAAAACTCGGATTTGAATAAAGTGGTGTGGATTAAGCCTTCTAAATCTAGAGTATCCAAAACGTAATACTTACTAATAAGAGAATCTTCATGATCGAACTGTATTTCTGATACTCTATCAGTCCATTGAATGATCGAAAACCAATAATTACAGGTCAAAACTTTGCGCAACATATTGCTTCTTTAAATTAGAGTAGCGAGCAATGTGCGTCACTTACGGGAATCGCCATGCTTTCCTTGAAGATCTGTTCTAACTTCAAAGCCTTCTAGGTGCATGCCGAATCAACTCTGGCGAATTGATCTTGACCTGCATTAACCGATCTCAACCAATTTTCTCAACCAATTACAGCCAAGGAAACGGACTTGGAAATATCCATCCTTTCATGTAACTTTCACCATTTTGTTAAACGTGGTAGTACGATCAGGACTCAAAAAATTTCTGGCATGTGTGTGGAACGGAGGACACGGCTGACCGAGACCGTCAGCAAAAGATTGCTTCCACAAAGGACTTCCCCACCCGATGCCGGTCAGTCATCTTGTGCTTACAACCACCCCAACCACGAAGAAAATCCAGCCGCTGCTGTGTGCTCCATCACCGACGGTGACCACGACGTCACTGTACTCTCTTTTTACCCGTTTATACAAAAGATACACAAAAATGTTAGACATACAAAGAAGTCCTTGTTTAATACCAAAGCACACGAAATACATGTAAAGATCTCAATTTTTGTATGGACTTAAGTCTAAGAGATACAAGAATATTAACCAAAACTCTTTAACTCAAACTCTTACATTGTATATGATCCAAATTCAAAGAAAGGCCGGATCATTACCAATTTGTTTTCGAATCGGACCCTAAATCGCCACCATCTATAAATATCTCTTGTAAACCGCACGGAGAGATATATATATCTCATTGTAATCCCCTACGTTTGTAACTCTCCCGAAAATAGTGAAGTTTCACCGGCCGATGCCCGTGATTTTTTCCCGTAAGGGTTTTCCACGTTAAAATCGGTGTCTCTTGTTCATTGCTTGATCTACTTCTTACTATTTGTGCCTGTCGTTGTTTAATAAGTGGTATCAGAGTCACGTTCTTCACACGTTCAATCTAGAGTTTCTGTCGACATGGTGTCAATGAAGTATGATCTTCTGCTGCTGGATCTGGACACGCGATTCTCTCTGTGGCAAGTCAAGATGCGGGCGGTGCTGGCGCATACCGATCTGGATGATGCGCTTGACAATTTCGAGAAGAAAGATTCAAAGGACTGGTCAGACGACGAGAAGAGGAAAGATCGTAAGGCCTTGTCTCAAATTCATCTTCATCTATCCAACAATATTTTGCAGGAGGTTTGCAAGATAAAACTGCTGCTGCCCTATGGTTAAAGCTGGAATCAATTTACATGTCCAAAGATCTTACCAGCAAGATGCATATGAAGATGAAGTTATACACACACAAGTTGCAAGAAAGTAGTTCTATGCTTAACCATCTTTCGGTTTTTAAGGAGATTGTTGCTGACCTACAATCTATGGAGGTAAAATATGATGATGAGGACTTAGGTCTTATTCTTTTGTGTTCGCTGCCTAGTTCTTTTGCAAACTTCAGAAATACCATATTATACAGTCGTGACACTCTTACCTTGAATGAAGTTTATGAAGCTTTGCATGCCAAAGAAAAGATGAAACAAATGGTGTCCACTGAAGGTTCTACTTCACATGGCGAAGGTTTAATTGTTCGCGGCAAAACAAAAGAGAAGAAATCCAATAATGGTTACAAAGACAAAAATTCAAACGGTTACAGGGGCCGTTCTAAGTCCAGAGATAAGGAAAAATTATGCAAATATTGCAAGAAATACAATTATGACATATCTGAATGTTACAAGTTGAAGAACAAGGAAAAGAGAAACGGCACATACAAGCCAAAAGGTAAATCTAATGAAGAAGGTAAAGTTTCAATTGCTGCTGCTGATAGTAATTCTAATAGTGAGGTTCTTGTTGCTTTTGTTGGATGTGCAAGTAGTGGTGATGAATGGATTATTGACTCTGCCGCATCATTTCATATATGCATTAATAGAGATTGGTTCATCACTTATGAATCTGTTCAAGGTGCTGGTTCTATTAAAATGGGTGATGACTCACCATGTCCGATTGTTGGAATTGGATCCATTCAGATAAAAATGCATGATGGTATGGTTATAACTTTAACAGATGTGAGGCACGTTCCAGGGATGATAAGAAACCTAATTTCTTTGAGTACTCTTGATAACAAAGGGTATAAGTACTTCGGTGGATATGGAATTTTGAAGGTGTCAAAAGGTTCTCTTATTGTAATGAAAGGCTATTTGAAATCTGCCAATTTATATCGTCTTCGAGGCACAACAATTACAGGTGACGCTGCTGTAACTTCACATTCATTATCTGATTCTGATATTACTAATCTTTGGCATATGCGTCTTGGGCATATGAGTGAACTTGGTTTGGCAGAATTGAGTAAGAGAGGACTTCTTGATGGACGTAGCGTTGGCAAGTTGAATTTGTATGAGAATTGTGTATTTGGGAAGCATAAGAGAGTGAAATTCAACACTTCTGTTCATACTACGAAAAATATTTTTGATTATGTGCATTCTGATTTATGGGGACCATCTCGCGTGTCTTCACTAGGTGGTGCTCGTTATATGTTGACAATTATTGATGATTATTCTAGAAAAATTTGGCCTTATTTCTTGAAGCATAAATCAAAAGCATTTTCAGCATTTAAAGAGTGGAAAGTTATGGTTGAAAGGCAAACTAAAAAGAAGATAAAAAAGCTCCGCACTGATAATGGGATGGAATTTTGTTCTGATGAGTTTAATGCATATTGTAAATCTGAAGGCATTGTTAGACACTATACCGTTCCTCATACTCCACAACAAAATGGTGTAGCTAAGCGTATGAACAGAACTATCATCTCTAAGACCCGTTGCATGCTGTCTAATGCTAGTTTGCATAGGCGTTTTTGGGCTGAAGCCGCTTCCACTGCTTACTATCTTATTAATCGGACACCCTCCATTGCTATTGATAAGAAAACTTCAATTGAGGTATGGTTTGGTTCTCTAGCTGATTATTCACAATTGAGAGTTTTTTGTTGCACTGCTTATGCCTACGTTGATAATGGTAAATTGGAACCTAGAGCTATTAAGTGCATCTTTCTTGGTTATAAATCTGGTGTTAAAGGTTATAAATTGTGAAATCCTCAAACTAAAAGAGTGATGTTAAGTAGGAATGTTATCTTTAATGAATCTGCTATGTTACATGACAAGCTGGCTACTAATGCTCCTATAGAGCAACAACAGAAATCAAGTGTGTAGGTGGAGCATTTTATTGATATCGAACATACACCAAATAATGATATTGATGCTACCCAAGATGCACCTATAGCTGAAGATTCACATATTGTTGAGCATTCTTCTCCAGTTGTGCAGCCTCCACAACATTCTATTGCAGTTGATAGGCTTCGAAGGTTCATTAATCCACCTAAAAGGTTAATTGAAGAATGCAATATTGTTTCATATGCTTTAAGTTTTGCAGAAGAAATTGAAAGTCATGCAGAACCTTCAAATTATGTTGAGACTATTACTTCTATTGATCAAAACAGTTGGATGACTGCTATGCAAGATGAGATGGAGTCACTCGAAAAGAATGGTACTTGGGATTTAGTAAAATTGCCTAAAGATAAGAACATAGTCCGTTGTAAATGGATCTGCAAAAGAAAGGAAGGAGTGTCTCCTACTGAACCGGCAAGGTTTAAGGCAAGGCTAGTTGCTAAAGGCTTCAGTCAGAGAAAGGCCGGATCGTTACAGATTTGTTTCCGAGTCGAACCCTAAGTCGACACCATCTATAAATATCTCTTGTAAATCGCACGGGGAGATATATGTATCTCATTGTAATCCCCTGCGTTTGTAACTCTCCCGAAAATAGTGAAGTTTCGCCGGCCGGCACCCGTGGTTTTTCCCGTAAGAGTTTTCCACGTTAAAATCGGTGTCTCTTGTTCATTGCTTGATCTACTTCTTACTATTTGTGCCTGTCGTTGTCTAACATCTTAGAAATAAGATAAATGGTAATCCTAACAACAATATGCTCTTTGATTTAAACTCTTACACACTACAAGAAAGTTAATATTTTATGAAATATAAACATCACAAAAAATTAATTTTTTTGCCACAAACTATTTCCTGTGACAACGAAATTTTTGTCACAATCATCGTCAGAGTATTTGTGTTATTTTGTGATGAAAATTTTAGTTTCCATCATAATATTTGTGGTAGGTTATCGTCACCATATTATCGTCATCTTTTGTGACAAAAAATATGGTCACTAATTGTTATCAAAATGCCACTCATTTTATACTTTTTGTCACCATGGGTCAAGCGATCTGCTAGCAATAATAAAATGCATGATAGATATATTTGTCATAAGTGTATTTGGTGAAAATTGGTTGCCACGGATAATAGAAAACCAACCAAACCAATTAAACTATTTGGGACGAAAAAATTCATCATAAATTTTGAATTAGCATAGCATACATCGATGTATAACAAAATACATACTTCACTTTTCATTCTACAATTACATACCGTATATCGACTCAAAATATCATAATACACAAAGACTACAACTTTCAATACGTCAATAAAGCACATTAATGGCAAATACAATAATATTTTTATTCAAACCATCGTTGAATGATTGAAACAACGCCGTCTGAAATAGAGTAGCACAGTCACAACTATGTCCCTCATAACATTACTCGGCTTTGGGATCTGCAAAAATCTAAAAAAAGAATTATAATAGAAGAGACAAGAGAAAGAAATCAAAATATCCATCACAAGATCAATAAATTATTGGAAAAGAGAACATATTTCTTCACTTCATGTTAATGCCTTCCTTGCTGCATCATTCTTCCACCTTATCTGTGTGTGTGTGTTTTTTTGATCTTTTTTTTTTTACTGTATGACCAGAATACTCATTATAGATTGCCACAAACAAAAAAGGCTAAAAAAAAAAAAGAGAATAGGTAAAGCTGGATATCGTCATTGGCCGAGATAAGCAGATGACTCTGTCGGGTTGAGTGGCCAACTACTACACGGATGGCAGCCACGGGCCGCGGCCAACGGGCAACAGCAGTTAGGCGACCGAGCACGCCCTTGAGCAGTGAGCGTCCAGGCCAGCGGAGTCGCTGGCCTCCCGCGTGGCGCGCATCTGGACGTCGGCGTAGCTGGCACATCCATCCAAGGGTCAAAGCAACTCTCCAACCAACCCCACCTCCACCAACCCCCTCCCCTGGCCTCCTATTTAAGCACCCCTCCCCCTCTGTCTGCTCTCCAAGAAGAGCTTTAGCATTCTATACACTGCTCTTCTTCTATCTACACAAATACTATTAAGCACTCTTCTTAGCTTCAAATCTCCCTTTTTTCTCTCTGACTGTAATGGAGTGCGAGAACGGCCAATTTGTTGGTACCGGCGGCAATGGCCTCTGCTTGGCGACGCCGCCGCGCGTCGATCCCCTGAACTGGGGGAAGGCGGCGGAGGAGCTGACGGGGAGCCACTTGGACGAGGTGAAGAGGATGGTGGAGGAGTACCGGCGCCCGGTGGTGAGGATCGAGGGCGCCAGCCTGCGGATCGCGCAGGTGGCCGCCGTGGCCGCCGGCGCCGGTGAGGCGCAGGTGGAGCTGGACGAGTCCGCCAGAGGGCGTGTGAAGGCTAGCAGCGACTGGGTGATGAATAGCATGATGAACGGCACCGACAGCTACGGCGTCACCACCGGCTTCGGCGCCACCTCCCACCGCCGCACCAAGGAGGGTGGCGCTCTCCAGAGGGAGCTCATCAGGTAAAGAAACCCAACTGTCTCCTTTTCTTGCTCTGTTTTTTACTTTTTAGAGCTGTTAATTCTGTTAAGACTTAAGAGTTAGCTAGCCGTTTGGTACTGTGGTGGTACTCTGTAAACTTGGAAGAGAACAGAAACTCTACAATAAGTCATTTTGGTAATTAAAATTTGTTATATTAGTGTATCCAGGTGAATCGGACGGTATGAATTAATTAATTTATGCAACCAAAACAGAACACGATTAATCTTGGAGATCCCTTCAAAAATAGACAACTTGCTTGCTTAGCATGGATGAGCGAAGTAGCTGAGTTAGTAAGGTAGTATCTAATAGCTTCCACTGTTTGGTGGGCCATGCTTCATGTCCAATCTTAAGATTTTGCCTTTATGTTTCAGTTATCAAAGTGGTATTGATAGTTTGGCAGGGTTAGAAAGCTGTGTGTTAGGTTAGCTAGTTGCTGGAACGATCTGGTCCATGGTCTAGTTTTTATTTTATTTCTTTTGTGGAGATGAATTAAAAAAAAAAAATGGGAGCTCGTAGGGATGCTTCTTGCCATGACCAATCCTTGTTTGCTGGAGGTTTTGACAACGCACAACTTCCTTTAATTTGTTTGGCGATTGGTTGGTGGCGTGGTGTCGTCACATAGACAAAGTCTTAGATCGGCACCGCATAATGTATTCTATCACATGGAGAAGACGTGTGCATAAAAATGGAAAAATGTACAAGCGAGATTAGGTGTGCTAGCTCGTAGCCTTGCTATGGTCATAATGATTCAGAGTATGATTTATCAATTCCTTTTCTACCAATCATAAAAAATGAAAAATAAAAAGTACAAAAATAAAACATACAAGTGTCAACTTGGAAGCGTCATAATCGGGACAAATATTAGATTTTGCAATTTCGTTGGAAAATGCCTAATGATAACCTAGAAATGATGCTACCAATTGTGCGTGGAAAATGCCCTGAACGTGCGAGATTTCCATACGCACATGTGCGCGGAGTAGGTAAGTACTTTCTTTGTCCATGTATGAGTTGGGAAAAAAAAACCTACTACTTTTCACGCCGTGAAGAATGGTATGGGCAAAGCAGCGCGAGTAGTTTATTTCAGGATTTCCACCGACAACTCTGTTAATGCCGATTACTCGGTCTCTGTGAGAAACGCCGACTCAGATTTCCCTGCCACGTGGAACAATAACTTAGAAATGAGATATTGCATTGAATGTAAAATAATTAAGGTCATGAACAAAATACTTATAATTTTAACACATAAAAAGAATTTTTGAAACAAACACGATAATTTTAAAAATATATGATGTTTTAAAATAAGAAAATACAACGAAAACTTAAAAAAAAATACAGCTTAAAATAAGAAAATATATTATCTAAAAAAATACAACAATATAAAATAAAAAATTTCAACAAACATAAAACAGACACCCTAAAATAAAAAATCCGACAGTTTGAAAAAAATTCAACAACCTAAGTTACAAATTGCAATAACTTAAAAAAATACAACAATCAAAAGATACGACAATCTAAAAAAATTTGATATTTTAAAATTTATTGGATTAATGGATTGTTATTAGATCAAGTAAATAAGTTAAAAAAAATTTTATTGTCATTCTGAATAGTTAAACTTAAAAATACAAAACTTGTTGACCAATTATTGATTATTGTTAGTACGGGCCATGATGCAAGCAAAAATAAGCATATCAAATCTTACCTGGTCTGTAAGTTTCGTCCACTAGTGTTTCTGTAAGCTGAGTTCTGACCAAGTTGTCGGTAGAGTAATTGACAAGTATGGCATGCTCTCTTTGGCAGATTCCTCAATGCCGGCGCCTTCGGCACTGGATCCGACGGCCACGTGCTGCCGGCCGAGGCGACGCGCTCGGCGATGCTCGTGCGCATCAATACGCTCCTCCAGGGCTACTCCGGCATCCGCTTCGAGATCCTCGAGGCCATCGCTAAGCTGCTCAATGCCAATGTCACGCCGTGCCTGCCGCTCCGGGGAACGATCACAGCGTCCGGTGACCTGGTCCCGCTGTCCTACATTGCCGGTCTTATCACCGGCCGACAAAACGCAGTGGCTCTCGCCCCGGACGGGAGAAAGGTGAATGCTGCTGAGGCGTTCAAGATTGCCGGTATCGAGCACGGTTTCTTTGAGTTGCAGCCTAAGGAGGGTCTTGCCATGGTGAATGGCACGGCCGTGGGCTCTGGCCTTGCGTCTACTGTGCTATTCGAGGCGAACATTCTTGCCATCCTTGCGGAGGTGTTGTCCGCTGTGTTCTGCGAGGTCATGAACGGCAAGCCGGAGTACACTGACCACCTGACACACAAGCTGAAGCACCACCCGGGACAGATAGAGGCCGCAGCCATCATGGAGCACATCCTGGAAGGTAGCTCGTACATGAAGCTGGCCAAGAAGCTCGGTGAGCTCGATCCATTGATGAAGCCAAAGCAGGACAGATATGCTCTTCGCACATCGCCGCAATGGCTCGGTCCACAGATTGAAGTTATTCGCGCAGCCACCAAGTCTATAGAGCGTGAGATCAACTCTGTCAATGACAACCCGCTCATCGATGTCTCCCGTGGCAAGGCGCTCCACGGCGGCAACTTCCAGGGCACCCCCATCGGCGTGTCCATGGATAACACTCGGCTGGCCATTGCTGCCATCGGCAAGCTCATGTTTGCGCAGTTCTCGGAGCTCGTGAACGACTTCTACAACAATGGACTGCCTTCCAACCTGTCCGGCGGGCGCAACCCGAGCTTGGACTATGGTTTCAAGGGTGCCGAGATCGCCATGGCCTCGTACTGCTCCGAGCTCCAGTTCTTGGGCAACCCGGTGACCAACCATGTCCAGAGCGCGGAGCAGCACAATCAGGACGTGAACTCTCTTGGCCTCATCTCCTCCAGGAAGACTGCCGAGGCCATCGACATACTGAAGCTCATGTCCTCGACCTTCTTGATCGCACTGTGCCAGGCCATCGACCTGCGCCACCTCGAGGAGAACGTCAAGAGCGCCGTGAAGAACTGTGTCATGCAGGTGGCCAGGAAGGCGCTAAGCATGAGCGCCATGGGGGGCCTCCACATTGCTCGCTTCTGCGAGAAGGACTTGCTCACCGCGATCGACCGTGAGGCCGTCTTCGCCTACGCCGACGACCCGTGCAGCGCCAGCTACCCACTTATGCAGAAGCTGCGCGCCGTGCTCGTCGAGCACGCGCTTGCCAATGGCCAGGCCGAGCGTGTCCTGGAGACCTCCATTTTTGCCAAGGTCGCAGAGTTTGAGCAGCAGCTACGCGCTGCCCTGCCAAAGGAGGTTGAGGCCGCTCGCAACGCCGTAGAAAACGGCACCGCATTTGTTCCAAATCGGATCAAGGAATGCCGGTCATACCCACTGTACCGGTTTGTGCGAGAGGAGCTCGGGACAGAGTACCTGACTGGAGAGAAGACACGGTCGCCCGGCGAGGAGGTGAACAAGGTGCTCGTGGCCATGAACCAGAGCAAGCACATCGACCCGCTCCTCGAGTGCCTTAAGGAGTGGAACGGCAAGCCCCTCCCCATCTGCTGAACTGAGAACAGAGAAGAAGAGGAGAACGTATGGCAACTGAAGATAGAATGTTGCAGGATTCTGGTGGCTCCTGATGTGTTTAGCTGATGATACTTTATTTGTGTTTCTTTTTCTCTTTGTAGTTATGTTGATGATGTTTTGTTGCATTCCACTGCTGCAATGCCATAACCTGCAATCTGCATGGCGTGGCAGGCAGCTTCTGAAACTTTGCTGTTGTAAGTTGAAGTGTCTTACTTTGGTTCCTAATCCATAAACCACCTTGATCTCGCAGAATTTCCTGAAAATTTTCTGAATTGGTTACTAATCATTTAGAATATATGAAATCAATGCAAGATAAAACCATAATTTTGACATCTTGTCATCTAATGTCGTTGAGTGGTCAATCGTTATCTGTTTCTGACCTAAATGACAACAAATGCGGTGGAGTGCAAGATGGATGCACATGTTTTAGTTGGGCTGGTGATAAGTGCGAAGTGAACTCCTGTTTTCTCTGATCGTTGGTAGCCAGTACATTGAATTGCTCAGCTTGCAAGAGTGATTATATTGTTGGAAGTTTTTTATTCTCACCTCACCTACCGCATGAAAGAAATGTGATCAGTACTATATGCCTGTCTATATCAGAATGCCTAGATTTCTTTATAAGTTTGGCTCTAGATTTGAATCAGAGTGTCAGCTTGGCTCTCTCTTTAACAGTTTAACTGGTGCAAACTATATCTCTGAATTTGCGTTGCCCATTGCTAGTCAAATGGAGCATGTTCTGAAGATTGCCAAAATGCCATGACGTGATCGGGCCGCAAGCTTCAGTTGAATTCTTCACTGTGCGAAAGAACAACAAAACTTGCTTCCACTTTCATCTGCCAGCATGTAAGCCATCATAGATGCAGAAGAAAACACCGACGAGATAGACTCTTCAGAACTGTCCAATTTCCAGCTGTGTAAAACGCCTGTATGTATTACCACTGCATCACACTGCAATACTTCTCGATGTGTGCGGCCGCATTTGGAGAAATAGAGGCCTGTAGAAAGACTTCTCAGTTCGGTTAAGTTCACGAGATTTCGATTCTAAAGATGCTGACCCAAACCAAGAAGCGTGTCCTTGTCATGTACTAGTTAGTGCACAAAACTAACCACTCCAACTTTGCATCAGTTTTGCTGAGATAGGTGGGAAGAACACCTAGCGGACCTAAAATTTAGAGTGATATGGTCCACCAAGTGAGCTAGGTTGGTTCCAACTACTAGAGGTAGTGTTCAACCAAACTGCTACCAACAAAGCATAGTCTTAAGATTTGCAAGTTTCTTCCAAACTAACTTGCTTTTTCTGGCCATTTTTTTAAACTCATTCGTCAAATCCAATGAAAGGTCATGTGCAATTGGAGAGGATCAAGGGAAAGTACACCATTGAATCAATCAAGATATCTGGGATATATTAGAATATATAGTGGACGCATCGAATATGCACCTGCCAAGGAGACAAGGTAAGAGATCTTTTATTGCTATGCAGTAGAACCAAAATTAACGGCTGGATATATGTACTGAAATGATTATCTCAGTTGTGTATCTTATTCTACTCGTATTAAGATTGGAATTCGAATCATATTAGGGTTAGATAATTATTATGAGTTATGATCAAATTGTATTATATTTTTTTATTGTTTTAGATTTAGAGTTGGGGTCTATATAAATCTATAAGGGGTCCAATCATCCATCATACAAATAAGAGGGACATAGAGAACAAAAGATTAGAAATTTTCAAGTAGAAATTTTTTCAGAAAGTGAGTCGAGGGGTCCAAAAAATACAAGAGTTGGTTAAAAACGTTGATCTCTTGTATTTTGAAATTGTACTTAAGAATTTGTAGTCTGTTTTATCAGTATTTTCTCTTCTCGATTGTCGTTACTTCATCGTTATTATTGTGGTTTTCTGTATTAGATTATCATATTCTCATTCTTATATTTATACGTGTTAGACTGTATCTCATAAGATGAGATCTAATCTGTGACCAAAGTTACCACTATCCTCAATAGATTATTATATGGATCGAGGTCTCATGGAGCATGAGTTACATTTTACAAATTGATGCGTAAAGATGAGACTGCAGATATCAATAGAATAGCAAACACGTGAAAACACCACCCGGCGGCTAGCCAAGGCTTGTATATTAATGTCCTCTTATATTTTATTCTCCAATATAGGTGAGTTTATCTGTATAGTACTATGGTTCATATATTATAGAAAGAAGAACACAAATAGATATATTGTATAGGGAGAGGAAACAGGCAAACTGCACAAGGCTGCCGCTGCATATATCTCTCTTGGAGCTCAGAGCTCATCAGTAGATTGGGGAATACACCCAAATCCACTCGAAGCACCATTATCAGTTATGGGTCGTCTGGCCCACTTTAGCCCACCAAAGGGAGTGAACAAGTTTCTGTTCCAAGCTATGTGTTTCTATAGACTGCACGAGTCATTTGACATATATTTGGTTTGTAGTGCATAAAAATGCTATCAATTTTGACAATATTTTGCTACTTTTCGTTTG